>CM065645.1:14548991-15970984 GCA_033220585.1 Dipteronia sinensis | reverse complement strand
TCATTATTCTAACAAGTCTTGTTATGCAAATTTTAATTAAAAAAAAACAGGCATACGTGACACAAGATGATACATTGATGGCTACTCTAACAGTGAAAGAAGCCGTGCACTACTCAGCTCAGCTTCAACTGCCAAAGACAATGTCAAGTTCAGAGAAGAAGGAAAGAGCAGAAACAACAATAAGAGAAATGGGTCTGCAAGAAGCCATGAATACAAGAATAGGAGGTTGGGGTTGTAAAGGCCTCAGTGGAGGCCAAAAGAGAAGAGTTACTATTTGCATTGAGATTCTCACTCGCCCAAAACTCCTTTTTCTTGATGAACCAACCAGTGGTCTTGATAGTGCAGCTTCTTATTATGTTATGAGTTGGATTGCTAGGCTTGGTCAAACTGATAATGGAATTGGAACAACTGTTATAGCTTCTATTCACCAGCCCAGCAGTGAAGTTTTTCAGCTTTTTCATAATCTCTGCCTTCTCTCTTCTGGTAGAACTGTCTACTTTGGTCCTGCTTCTGCTGCTAACCAGGTAACAAAATGATATGTTTTGCTGCTTACGTTTTTTCGTATGGGATCAATTGTACCACATTGCCTACTATGTAGTAATATTATGTAATGTTGTGCAATCACATCTCGCACGAAATAATATGCAGGATTCCGTAACTTAGAATTTTATAGAATTATTAACTAACCGTTATCCGTAAATACTTGCGATTCATGAATGCAGTTTTTTGCTTCAAATGGTTTCCCTTGTCCAACTCTCCAGAATCCATCTGATCACTTCCTGAAAACCATAAATAAGGATTTTGAAAAGGTAATTAGATGTTCTCTTTGTAGTATTTTCTTCTCTCCGACTTAATTTTATATATATCTTTCTTTTTATTTTATTTTCTTGTCGTGGTAATTATTGAGCAGGATATTGAACAAGGTTTAGCTGATCCTGAAACTATAATACCCAGCACAGAGGAAGCAATCAATCATCTTATAAAGTCTTACAAAGCATCTGCTAACTATGAGCAAGTTCGAAGCCAAGTAGCAGAAATATGCAAGCTGGTGAGCATTATTAGAGATAGTAATTATGGCTCCTGTTAATGTGTGTTCTTGACAACTCTTTATTTAAGGAGTTCCGATTAAGACGAAAATATGATCTTTCTTGAAATATATGAAATTAAATTTATCAATGTTTAATATATATTTACTCGCATGGGTTAATAAATTGAACAGGACGGTGGATTACTGGAGCAGAAGAGAAGCCGTGCCAGATTCCTTACTCAGTGTCAAGTCCTGACGAGAAGATCCTTCGTTAACATGTATCGCGATCTAGGCTACTACTGGTTGCGCTTGGCTATTTACATACTTCTGTCTATAGGTCTTGCTACTGTTTTTCATAATCTTGGAACTACCGGTCCTAATTCAATTCAAGTAAGAAAACAAGACATATATACAAAATTTTCATCAGATTGGTCAAGACAGATAACGTTAGATACATATTTGTGGTAATTGATATTTAACTCTAATCAACCCTAATTTGACTTGTATACGTTCAGGCGAGGGGCTCACTACTCATGTTCATAGCTTCATTCTTGACCTTCATGGCAATCGGTGGATTCCCTTCTTTTGTGGAGGAGATGAAGGTATGCTTTTTATCGTTGTAATATTTGTTACCGTGCTTAAATAGTATTGTTGGATTCTTTCCCATCTACTTAAGTTTTCAAGTTTTCAAGTCTAATGGTTTCTAACATAATATCAGTATCTCGGTTTGACCCATGAGTCTTAAGGTCGAGTCCTCTTGAATTTGTTATGAGTTTGAATATACGTACATGTTCAGGTGTTTGAACGAGAAAGGCTAAACGGGCACTATGGGGCAACCCCATTTGTTATTGGCAACTCACTGTCCGCGTTGCCATACTTGGTGCTCATTTCGGTGATTCCTGGAGCGATAGTGTATTACCTTCCCGGACTGCACGGAGGCTTGCAACATTTCTTGTACTTCGCTCTATTATTATTCACTTGCATGATGCTGGTGGAGAGCTTGATGATGATTGTTGCAAGTCTGGTTCCCAATTATCTGATGGGCATAATAACTGGTGCTGGCATTCAAGGGCTCATGATTTTAGGCGGCGGATTCTTTCGATTGCCAAACGATCTTCCTGATCCGTTCTGGAAATATCCGTTATACTACATCGCTTTCCACAAGTATGCTTATCAAGGGTTGTTCAAGAACGAATTCCAAGGTCTCAAATTCTCCCACGTTAATGGAGTGCCAAGAAATAAAATTGTCTATGGAGAAACTATTTTGAGAAGGAATTGGGAACTGGAGATGGGTTATTCAAAGTGGGTTGATCTTGGAATCTTGTTTGGAATGATACTTCTGTATCGTCTTGTTTTCTTGTCGATTCTCAAGATAGCTGAAAAGATTAAGCCAGCCATTTCAGCTTTACTGTCTGTGCCTCCAAAGCAATCAACACAGATCATGGCAAATCCTTATGCATCACCTTTAAACTAGATTAATATTTAGTAGTTTAAATGTTGTTGCTATCGTTTTGTTCCTCTTCCAAGGGAGCTAGTTAGGTAATGGGCTAGTTTTAATCTTAGTGTGTTGTAAGGACGGTTAGAATTTAGAGACCCATAAAAATATGATGTAATAAATATATATTATTCGTAGTATGGCAATTAGAGCTTGTTTGGTTGGACTTTTGAAAAACCTCTATTGGTAAAAGATCTACTATTAGAAATAGAGTTTTTGAAAAAAAAATTATAATTGTTTGGTTTGTGGACTTTTTTTTTTAAAATGTTTATTTGAAGAAGTACCTCCCCACGAGCTTTTGTCTAGTAGAGGTTTAAACTCTATTAGCATCTACTCAATTTAAAATAGACAATATTAAAAGCCAAACCAAACAACTCTAAAAAATTCAAATAGACGTTTGTAGACCTTTTGAGACAGTAGAAAGTTCAACCAAACGAGCACTAAGTATGAGGTTTTTTTTTTCTTTTATGCACAATTTAAACATACAAAGCATTGTGAGGAAAATGTGTAAGTTCACAAGAGTTTTTTTTTTGAGGGAAATAAGGATTACAAACCAACCCGACGCTCAGCTGAAACAAAAGGAATCAACACAAGAGGGAAAATCCTCCAACCAAAACAGATCCTCAACACAAGAGAGGCTGTGTTTAGCTAAACCATTAGCTACCTGATTAGCCTTCCTGATAACGAATACAATAGACTCACAATGTGCTAGCTCCAGGAGATGATGAATGTCAGAAACAACATTCCCAATTTTAGAACATAGAAGAGTCTGGCTATTGATCTAGTCAATAACCACTTTAGCATGTGATTCAACTTTACAGGGATATAAACCTGTATCAATTGTAAATTGAAGGCTACGAAGGATTGCAGTTGCTTCAGCTACCTATGGGGAGAAGGTGACCTCAATCTTCTGAGAGCAAGAAGCCATAACAAAGCCTTCCCAATCTCTGATCACAATCCACTAAGTGACCACCAGTGTTGATGGCAGCATCACAGTTTATTTTATACTTACCTGGGTCAGGAGGCTTCCAAACAGGATTTTGGACAGTGGGACGATCAAGACTACGACTCTTTGCTGGGCTAGCATTGTGGAATTCAAGAGTTTTAAACTACAGAACTTCACATACAAGAGAAGTGGTAAAGCAGTGAAATATAGTTTTTGGACATTGCAAATTTGCAACCCTTTATCTTTATCAAGTCAGTATTTTACTTACTAATATTTTTATGGGTCAAAAACTTAAATAGCACTTTTTAGGATGGGTGTTGTGCAAATAGCACCACATTAATAACTCTTGTTTAAATATCACTAAAGTAGGTGGTGAGACCAAAATACCCCCATTTATTTTTTTTCATCTTTTTTTTTTAATTCTTAAATTTCCACTTATTTCTCTCTCTTCCGATTCTCCCAAACAACACCTCTCTCTCCCTATCCTCTCAGATCTCTTATTTCTTCCTCTTCCAAAATGTTCGAATCATTTTCGCTACCTTAAGTTCACTCATGTTTCAGCTTTGAAGATCGAACAATTTCTGGAAAACGAATGAATAAGTCTCGAATATTCGTGAATTAAGTCTCTAAAACGCATGAATAAGTCTCGAAAACGCATAAGTCTCGAAAATTCATAAATAAGTCTTGAATAATCGTAATAAGTCTCGAATAATCATAATAAGTCTCGGATATTCACAAATAAGTCTCGAAATGGAACAAATAAGTCTCGAAATTTAAAAATAAATTCTCAACATCGGCTATTGTTCATTTTCTTAGATTCAACAAACCCAAACCCATCAATTCAAGATTTAAACAAACCCCATTCAGATTCATCTCTCAGATTCGAAACCCACCATTTTTTTTAATTTCTCTTTTAAAAATCGAATCTCTCAAACCCCATTCAGATTCAAACTATTATTCATCTTCTCAAATTCAAACAAACCCCATTCAGATTCATCTTTTCAGCCGGAGCCTCACGGCGACGTCCAGATCGAATCCAGCAGTGAGATCGGGAACTGTGAGAACGACGTCGATCGAACCAGCAGAGGACTATCGCTCTTCTCTTTCTCTCTCCACTGCCATTCTCTTTTGTTATTCAAACTGAAATCAAACCCACAAGTCAAAACAACGATCGCGAATCGATCGACGGAGAATGATTGAGTTGGAGGTAGAAGATGAATGAGAGGAGAGGAAGGAAGAGAGAGATCGCCGGAGAGATTGGGAAGAGAGAGAGAGAGAGATCGCCTGAGAGAATGGGAGAGAGAGAAATATGTAGAAAATTAAAAGTTAAATAATAATAATAATAATAATAATAAGTGCGGATATTTTGGTCTCACCATTTATTTTGATGCCAATAAAACATGCGTTATTAAAGCTGTGTTAGTTGCACAAATTAAGATTGAAAAAGTGTTATTTAGACCCATTCCCTCATATTTTTATTGCTTTAATTTATTTTAATACTGCTGTACCTAGTTTTTGATATTTTGTCAATTTTGTTGTGCACATTAAGAAATAAAAGAATAAGAGAATATTATATACTTTTATTTCTTAATTATATATATAATATATAATATTCTCTTATTCTTTTATTTGTTAATTGTTGTGTCTCCAACAATCTAAAACAGTACCCATCGTGCAATAATTACAATAATTCTAACACTGAATAAGTCAGAGATCTATTGGGATCTGTCGTTCAAAATCAAACACTATATTTACAACCCAGATATTTATGGAAGTGGAGATTCACTAAGAACACTAAGAGATGATTTGTAGCAATAAGTACGAGTATTAATTGGATCTGATTCACTTCATTGATTGTATTTGATTTAGTCCATAATAAATATATATAAGTGCTCCTTGTTGAACATGTCGAATACCATATTCATAAGAAATGCATAGATCTCTAACTTGTTCTAGTTCAAGATTTATACTAGCCAAAGATATTCAATCACCCTTTCTTACTCCATTATTATATTTGGGCAAATACATCGAAACCCTTAAAGTTTGGCATAAGTGCAGTAAGAGAGCAAGTATATGTTTTATCTACTCAGACCTTCCATATTTTAAAAACCGACTTTGATATGATGGACTAATAAAAAAATCGAATTGCCCATAATTATCAAAATTTAAAAATGAAGATAATCTTATTAAAAAAAAGAAAAAGTTAATACAAAAAATGTAAAATATGTAAACATTTTGTATTAAAAAAATTAAATTTAAAAAAGAAGATAATTTAAAATTTCAAGACCATTTTTATTTTCAATTAAAAATATCTAAAACGCTCATTCACCAACTTATCCATAATTAAGGGCATGGAGTTATAAATATTTAAATTATTTGTATTAGCCTTTACTATTTGTTAATAAAAATAGTATCTTCATTTTTAGATTTTAAAAACGATGGGAAATTTGGTATTTTTATTAGTCAGTTTTAAGAGTAAAAGAGTTTTGAATAGGTAAATGCATTTTTTTTTGAAGCAACATAAATGCATACTATGCACACTTACTTTTTAACTACATTTATACAAAACTTCAAAGGATCTTAGTGTGTTTATCCCTATTTTATGTAATGGCTCGGTATCCTCATCAAACACCATTTCATTGTTTGGTAATGATCTTATGCAATACTAAGCTAGTAATAGATTTTCTTGCCTAAAATCTTGAACTTTACAATTCAACTTGGAGGAAGCTTGGAGGAAGTTTTAGAAACGGACATCTCAAAATCAGGGAAATTTATAAAAAAAATACATTTAGTAACTTGAAAAATGAAAAACGGTGAAAAACAAACTGAGGGCAGTTTGGCTCGTGATTAAAAAACAGTTTTCGAAATCTCTTATACAATCCAACTTTCAGGTAAAAAAATAAATTCAGTTAAAATTAAAAATCTGTTATATTTTTTTTATAGTAAATGTAACAATAAGGACTAAATTTCCTAATTTTCTAAGCCATTGGATTAAATTGACAATTTTCAATTAACGGTCTTTCCAATTCGATAATACTAACGGTAATGGTCTAAAGGTACTAGTTTGATACAAATGGAAACAAGTACTATATATTTTGACCGGAAATGAAACAATAATGACTAAATTGCCTAATTCTTTTAACCTTTAGATTAAACTGATAAGTGTTATAAATCATAGGGACGATTTTGTTATCTTTTTTTTTTTTCTATTATTTTTAGGGTAACACCTAGAAATGCCCGTAGAATACCCGATCAATCACTTGCAAGTTGCAATACCCATAACTACTATAAGGACTAAAAGAAGGGGTGTCTATGTAATGAAGGACAAAAACTAAACACTATATCATTATTATTGAAAACATGCCCCTAATTTACTGTAATATTTACGTTACGGGTCTTTTATACTGAGGTGGCAACAACACCGTGAAGAAGAATCTAGAAACTGAAGAATTCGACCCGCAAAAAATCACAATTACAAACCTTATAAGAAGAAGAAGACGAGAGAGGGAGAGAGGAGTCCAACGATGGAAGGAGAGGACGATGTGTACATGACAGGCACAGACAACAACAACGAAGACGTAATGTTTCTCTCTTTTGATATTTATTTTGCATTTTCGTTTCGCCTAAAAATAATCAATAATATCGTTAATTATTTTAGGATAAATTCAAAACCAACGATTATAATCCTGTTTTTCGTTTTAGGGTTATGGTTGTAACTGTATCTGTATCTGTATCTGTATGTACTAATTATATAGCATGAGCTCAACGACATGAAGAAGAGGTTTCAGGAAATGGAAGACGAAGCTGCCGCTCTTAGAGAGATGCAGGCCAATGTTGAAAAGGAGATGGATCCTGTTCATGGTATATCATTTTTCACGGGTTTTATTTACCTGATCTTTTACTTTTTGTGTTTTTTTATATACTCAAATTACTTGATAATTGTTTGTTAATTGTTATTGGGCTTAATTTGTTTATAAACTAATATATTTTTATGTACATTTGAGATTTTTCGTCCTGTTTAGGGCCTGATTTCACTGTAATATTTTGTTATGATTCAACAATTTTGCTATGATGTTGATTTTGAATTGAGCATTTTATGCAAATTTGAATTGGCTCATTAATTCTATTGTTAAATTATGTCTGTCTGTGCTCTTTCCTCATACTATTGTAAAAAAGACAAACGAAAGTTTGTTTTGGTTTCTTTAAGATATAGGTTCAAATGGAATATGAACTGTATAGAGAATTCATATAGATTTTAAATGTGATTTTGACAAATTTGTTAATGTTGGTTAGTCATATATGAATGGAAGACAGTTGAATGTGTTGATCTAATGTGTTATCACTCGGTGCTAGCTGAAATGTCGGTATCCAACTGTGGATGGGCCTCACAAATTTTGGAATTTGGATGGCTTGCACCTTGATAGTCATGTTTGATCAACTTTTTCTTAGAAAGGAAATGTTGAATACATCTTCATATCCTTTTTATCTCAGCTTTTTGGCAGCTCAAGCAAGAGCAGAATGAATAGTTCTCTGTTTTGATGGTAAATGGTATTTTATTATTCTAATCCCTCTATCTGATTTTCTTGTTTGGCCAATTGCTTGATGCATCTTTTATTATTGATAAATCCAAATACTAATAAGGAGTACCAATCAATATCATGGATGTTTGTCTCTTGATATCCTTTTCTCATTCTGTCCTTCATATTGGATTCTCGTGTGCAACCAGATCCTGCTGCTGGAGGATCATCTCAGCTGAATCGAGAGGAAGTAGATTCTCGATCAGTCTTTGTTGGCAATGTGAGACCTCTTCTGCTTATTTACTATATCGCTTTACAAATCATTTTTTCTAATGGGTATCAATTGTGTCAAGTCTTTTACAATATTGTTGTTGATTCCGGATGCAGAACTGAAAAATTCTGCTGGAAAGGATCTGAAAACTAAGCTTTATTACTTCAATTATAGTGTTATAGGTTGATGTGAATAATTTCATGTCAGTGGAGGATTGATTTGAGTTTTGAAGGTTTGATGTTATGGTTATTAGGTCAGTTTGTAGAAACTCAGAACAATATAATAGATGGTTAAGATAAAGAAATTAAATTGGGGAAATCACACCTAGGGTTTCTAAGCAATTGCACCCAAGAAAAATTGTACTGGTATCAGATTTTGACTAAAACAAATCAAATGAAAATGAATATGAAAGACTAATATGACTGCTAAACTGATGACAAGAGAGATGGGTTTTTTTTTTTTATACAGGGTAGTTTTTATCTTTATTATGATTATCAAAAGTTTTTTCCCAATATTTGTTTTACTGTTATCGGCACCCCTGCTGCGACCATTAACATCATCTGGAAATCATAAGCCTTTTAGAACTCTACTCCTCCCTCTCCTTTCATTTTCCAATTTACAGTGCCCAACCACCACTACACACATGCAGACATTTTCTCTTTCCTGCTGCTCTTTGCTTTTTATCGTTTTTCTTTTTCTTTTCTTTTAATGTTGCAACCCAAATACATTCGGAAATCATATGATTTGGTGGTGAATGTTTTTTTTAAGAGTGCTGCTTATATAGTATATAATAATTTTGCTCCTTTAAAGAATGAGGATGCATTTAAAGTTCCTATTAGCAATAGATTAAAAAAAATGAAGTTTCTTAATTCTTGTTTTACATGTGATAGATCATCAGTGAATGTGATGGTTCATAGTTGTAGGTAATCTGATTGTCATTTAGGATTGGAAACTACTGCTTGTGTTTATTTCCATCTGTGAACAAGGATTGCTGATTTGTTAAGTTCCGGAGTTGTGGTTGATGCTACATGCTTTATGATGTCCTGTTGGTTGGCCAAGCTGGGAACTATCAACTTTTTCAATTTCCTCTTTATTTTTTTCAGTCCCTGTTCATTGCTTAGAAAATGAATTTTTGAAGTTACCAAAGCTGTACTACATACTGTTTGGTTGGTTGGGGGCCTGTGGCGTTCAAACTTGGAAATGGTCTTTAGTCTCTCTAGGTTTACTGTCCAACACTTTAAATTATTAGATAATTACATGCTAATCAAGGTTTCAAAATTACTATGTGATTGATGGTCAAACTAGCTTGCTGCATAAGTGAACCAGGATCCAGTCTCTGTTACCATTCTAGTTGTAATCAGCTTTTTATGCAATTTATATTTACTTTTTAAAGTGGCCACAAATAAGTCGTTGGGTCTAATCTTGATGTGCAGGTGGATTATTCTTGTACCCCTGAAGAAGTCCATCAGCATTTTCAATCATGTGGGACAGTGAATAGAGTCACCATCCGGACAGATAAGTACGGCCAACCAAAAGGTTATGCCTATGTGGAATTTGTTGAAGTAGAAGCGGTTCAACAAGCTCTTGTTCTTAATGAAACTGAACTTCATGGGCGACAATTGAAGGTAAAGCAGATTTTGTACTTCAGTGGATCTACTATGACGGACTTGGTTGCATATTTGCTTCTTTTGTTTTTTATATATGCTTTTTACTTTAAATGGTTTTGATATATTTGCAGGTAACTGCTAAGCGGACCAATATACCTGGGATGAAGCAGTATCGCCCTCGCCGGCCGCAACCTTTTATGGCAAACCAACCGAGGGGCCTATTTGTAGCTCCTTATATGTACGCTCCCTATGGTTATGGGTATGCTTCCGTGTTAAAACTGCCATCACGCTTTTTTTGTTTTCTTTAATTGTGTCAAATGATGGTCCAATCCCAATTTTTAAATATATTGTCTTTGATTTTTGAACTTCAACAGACCTTGTCTCTTTTCATGGTGCAGGAAGGTTCCGAGGTTCAGAATGCCAATGCGTTACAATCCCTATTTCTGAAGGTTTAATTTTTGCTTCAGACAGTTCTGGTACATGGCATGGACGCTCAAAGAAGGTGTTGTTTGGTTGGAAGATTGACAAATGAATTTTGTACTATTTTGCTGATCTGATGAAGTAGAATTTAGCAGGTTATAATGTTTGCATTCTATGATATTGTTTGTTATCTTCATGGTTAAAATTTCTCTTTGAGGTCCCCCCTCTGTAAAATTTTAAGCAGAATCGAAGAGGAAACTTTCAAGTAGAATCCTCTTGAATGGCAGGATTTGGTAGATTTTTGTTTGTTTGTTTGTTTTTTCCCAAAATGATCTAGGAGGAGGAGCAGATATAGTGGATAGCTTAATGCAAAGGCATAGCTAAAGTAGTTTTTTATTTGTGGGTTTTGGTTTTATAGTTTTATAGTTTCTATTCTGAAGAATTTGGATTGGTAATCTGAGAATGAGGGATAGTTACTAGTTAGAGAAGATGCTGATATGAAAGCAGGATTAGTATTATTGCACACCCACCACAAGTAAATCCTCACACAAGTAAATCCTCACTTTTTGGGGATATTAAGATTCCATAGCCTTAGGCAATCTTCAACCGATTTTCAAAATGAAGACCATAAAATGAAGAATGGTTTTGGTTCTTTAAAATTGAAGTCTTTATTTTACTATTTCATTAAAATAATATTAATTTTCTTCCTATTTCTTGTTTCACATTTTTAATTAAACTTAATTAATTATATATAATTTTTAATTTTTAAATGTAATCAGTATAAGATCTATATCATTAGAAATATTTTGTTAAGATCTTTCAACCGAGTATAATATTGACTATATTTTAAATATTTTTTAATTTTAAATTTTTTAATAATGAACTATTATGTATTTTAATTCAAAACTAATGTTTTCAAATCATCAATTTTCATATATAATTATCATATATCATAATAATTAATTTAAAAATAATTCAGTAAACCAAATAATAACATTAACATTCTTAAATTAAAATATTATAATGAAAAAAGAGTACATTGAAAATGAAAATAAAACCAATAAAAATAACATTGATACTTGAAAGTTAACACTAGTATTACGATAAGTCATCTCCATTTCAACCATAATAATTTGGAAACCGATCAAAACTATTAAAACTACCTGACAACCCACCTTGAAATTGTCCGGAACTATAACAATTGTCATGAATAATGTTAACAGATGATCTTTGTTTATTAAAATCATTACTGACGCAGAACGGAAGTTCTAGGATCACAAGCGTAACCCTAACAGAACATAAACTGGAATCCATCCGAAAAAAAGAAACTGAAACCAAATTGTAAAATTTATTGAATACCTCGAAACTGATAACAAAAGCCTTAAATAGGCTTTGAAAACCCTAAAACAGAAAAGACTAAAATATCCTCATCTAAATAAAATAAAAACGGAAAACAAATAAAAACATAAAAACTTCGGATGCCCGATAACCTATCTTAAACAGCTCCGTTGAGGGAGTAAATGACGTCAACCGGGCAAGCCCAGGTTGTACCGCTATGGAGCTTCGAAAACCCTTTCCGAAAACATATTATAATAGGAAATCTGTCAACCGAGCGAAAAGTTACGCCCGTTTCATTGAAACACCTCTTTTGGATAATTTTCTATCCATCTATTCTTCAAAGTCCAAAGCTAATTGTCCTACATCAGTCTCTCTCACCTGTGAAGAACTCGACCTCGAGTTATAATCTGGATAGAGCGGAACATCATCACAAAACTCATAAAGGTCAGCTACGTTGAAAGTTCGGGAAATGTTCATATCAGTAGGCAAGTCGATCACATAGGCATTATTGTTGATCTTCTTGACCACCTTGTACGGTCCATACTTCCTTGGCTTCAACTTATTATAGGTACCAACCGGGAACCTCTCCTTACGCAAAAACACCATAACCTGGTCTCCCTCAGCAAACAACTTCTCACGCCTTTTAACATCTGCTGCAGCCTTATACTTTGCATTCTTCTCCTCTAACCGTGCCTTCACTTCAGCCTGAACATCACGAACCTGCTCAGCCATAGTCTCAGCAGCAACACTCATACCAGTGACCTTGGGAAGCTTTGCCAGATCCAACGCGTGCTTAGGAGATTGTCGATACACTAAAGCGAATGGAGACTTACCCGTAGCAGTATGAACAGCATTGTTATATGCAAACTCAGCTTGTGCCAGAGCCGCGTCCCACTGTTTTGGCTTATCCCCACAGATACTCCGAATTAAATTCCCCAGTGTTCGGTTTAGATTCTCTGTCTGTCCGTCAGTCTGTGGATGCGCAGTGCTACTGAACTTCAGAGTGGTATCCATCCGTCGCCACAGTGTCACCCAAAAATGACTAAGAAACTTCGAGTCCCTATCATATATGATTGATTGGGGTACACCATGTAAACGAACTACCTCCCGAAAGAACAACTGAGCCACATGTGATGCATCAGATGTCTTCCGACAAGGTATAAAATGCCCCATTTTTGAGAACCTGTCAACCACAACAAACACGGAATCTACCCCACGCTGAGTTCGTGGAAGACCCAAAACGAAGTCCATTGCTAAATCCTCCCATATGGCATTCGGAACAGGTAGTGGCATGTACAATCCCGTATTTTGAGCCTGTCCTTTAGAAGTTTGACAGACGTAACACTTGCGAACATAGTTACCGACATCGCGTTTCAACTGCGGCCAGTAATAACGTTCGGACACCCCACTAATAGTTTTGTCACGTCCCAAGTGACCACCCAAACCACCACCATGCAACTCTCGAATCAGTTTCTCTCTCAGAGAGCTCCGCGGGATACATAACTGATTGCCACAGAACAAATAGCCCTCGGTCATATGAAACTCCCCGTCAGTCTGTTTCAGAACACACTTTTCCCATATCTCTCCAAAGTCCTCATCATCAGGATACAATTCTTTCAGAAACTCAAACCCAATAATCTCTTGCTGCATAGTCACCAATAAGCTTGCACGCCGACTCAGCGCGTCAGCTACCTTATTTAACATTCCAGACTTGTGCTTCAAAACAAACGGAAACTTCTGCAAGTAAGTTGCCCACCGAGCATGCATATTACTTAAGCTTCTCTGACTGTTCAAGTACTTCAGAGCTTGATGATCAGTGTAAAGAATAAACTCGCGCTGAATTAGGTAATGCTCCCAATTCTTTAGAGCATGAATAATTGCATAGAATTCCTGATCATAGGTACTCCATTTTCGCCGCGCATCACTCAGCTTTTCACTAAAAAACGCCACTGGTTTCTTTTCTTGTGACAACACTGCTCCAATCCCGACTCCACTAGCGTCACATTCCACTTCAAATAACTTCTCAAAACTGGGTAGAGCAAGAACATGAGTGGTGCATAGTTTTTCTTTGATGACTGCGAAGGCTGTTTCGGCTGCCTCACTCCACTGAAACTTTCCCTTTTTCAGACACTCTGTAATAGGGGCCACAATACTACTAAAATCCCTCACAAATCGACGGTAAAACGTCGCCAACCCATGAAAACTCCTCACCTCTCCAACTGTCTTCGGTGTAGGCCAATCACGAATGGCTCTAATCTTTTCTTCATCCACCAAAATTCCGTCCGAACTGACCACATATCCAAGGAATAGTAACCGCGCTGTCATCCAACTGCATTTTTTAAAGTTGATAAACAATTTGTTGTTAAACAATTTGTTGTTTAACAATACCTCTAACACAGCTCGCAGATGCTCCATGTGGTCTTCCTCACTACGGCTGTAAATCAATATATCGTCGAAATAAACGACTACATATTTTCCAATGAAAGGCCGCAATACCTGGTTCATAAGCCGCATGAAAGTGCTCGGCGCATTGGATAGTCCGAAAGGCATCACCAACCACTCATACAGCCCATCCTTAGTTTTGAAAGCTGTCTTCCATTCATCCCCAGGTTTGACCCGAATCTGATGATACCCGCTCCTCAGGTCAATTTTGGAGAATAATTTCGACCCCTCCAACATATCTAGCATGTCAATTTTGTGATCCTAGAACTTCCGTTCTGCGTCAATTGGTATCAGAGCAGAGGGATTTGCCTTGTGCGATGGCCAACAACGAAGCCGGAAGAGTTAACCCTGACGACGCTGGTCGAAGGGATATCGATTTATGGGCAGCGATTGACGAACAACGACAATCGATGGCGAGGCTGGAGACCATGATGCAGCAACTGATGGCGCAGCAGCCTAATCCCAACGCCCCTGCCCCTGCCCCTGCCAACAGAGAAGGAGTCGAGGGAGTTGCCCTTGGCCGCCCTGTAGGTAGACGACCGCCTAGGGCTGCGAGACACGAGCAGTTCGAAGAATGGAGCGATAACGATTCTGAAGAGGATTTCGTAGGTTACCAAGGAGATCATCGATTGAACCAAAATCAACCTGGTTATCGGATCCGTGCAGACATACCATTGTTCCATGGAAAGTTGCAGATTGAAGAGTTCTTGGACTGGATTTCAGAGATTGAGAGATTCTTCGAGTTTGCTGAGGTAACAGAAGAACGTCAAGTCAAATTGGTAGCGTACAAGTTGAGAAGCGGGGCTGCTGTTTGGTGGGAGAAATTACAGATGGATAGACGGCGACAAGGCAAAGTTCCTATACGATCCTGGAGGCGAATGAAACAACTTATGATGAGCAGGTTTTTACCTCCTGACTATGAACAATTTATTTTTCAGAGTTATCAGAATTGTGTTCAGGGTAACAAAACCGTTGCGGATTATACTGAGGAGTGGTCCAGACTTTCAGTTCGTAACAACCTCAATGAAACAGAAAAGACTAAAATATCCTCATCTAAATAAAATAAAAACGGAAAACAAATAAAAACATAAAAACTTCGGATGCCCGATAACCTATCTTAAACAGCTCCGTTGAGGGAGTAAATGACGTCAACCGGGCAAGCCCAGGTTGTACCGCTATGGAGCTTCGAAAACCCTTTCCGAAAACATATTATAATAGGAAATCTGTCAACCGAGCGAAAAGTTACGCCCGTTTCATTGAAACACCTCTTTTGGATAATTTTCTATCCATCTCTTCTTCAAAGTCCAAAGCCAATTGTCCTACATCAATTACATGTAAAAATAGTAAGGTGTGACAAATTATAAACAAGATTAGAAAATTTTAGATGTAATAAAAGTGAGCAAATTATTATCTAATAAGATAATGTAGAGAAAACAATTTTATTAAAGAAAGTTCGAAATATTATTTATAAAGTAAAATAATAATAATTTATTATTTAGATATTAAAAAATAAAAAATGATTGGAATAGTAAAATTATGAAAATGAAATATTCCATTTTCAGTCTTCAAATTAAAGAAAAAATTGAAGACTGGTTGGAGATGGTCTTAGCCACCATTTAGAGTTAGAACACGAACAATGATCTCTAAACTTGTCATTCAGCGCCATATGGTACCCACTTCTAACACTATAAACACCCAGCTTATCGTAGTGCCACACCAACCTATCCTTACCGACATTGACGCTAAGAGGAATGTTGAGAATAACATGCTTATCTGCATTCGAAAATAACTGATTGAGCTTGTCTAGATTCCAGAAGTGGTTAGAAGTCTGAATAAGAGAGGCCACTTTAATATCCTCCCATATAGATGCAGTAGATGTAGTAGATGTAGATATAGGTTTACAAGTAGCAGCTCTAGGGAGCCACAGGTCTTGGAACAACCTTATGCTTTCTCTATCTCCAAGTATCCAAAAAAGGCCCTTTAAGAATCAGTACCTTACCCCACAATAAACTCCTCCAAATTAATGTGAGAACTTCCAGGCTTGAGCTTTGTTTTTAAAAAATCTTGTCTGAAGTACTTTGTTTTTAACACCCTAGCTGGAAGGGATTGTTGGTAAGTGACAATTATCCAGGCCTGTTTTCCAAGAAGGGAATGATTGAAAAGAAAGAGGTCCTTGAACCCAAGCCCCCCACACGCCTTGGGAGTGCACAGTTTATCCTTGGACACCCAACTCATTTTTCTTTTTCCATCTCTAAACCCCACCAAAAGCCTAATATCATAGAGCACAACTCATTGCAAAGATAGTGTATGTGGGTATCGCCTGAGCCATGGCCTTTATTAGGACTTTTTTCCCGCCATAAAGAACAAATTCCCTTTCCAACTCATAATCGTGTTCCACACCCTATCTTTAATATCATTACATGTTCTTCTCTTGTTTTTCCCTACCAGTGTGGGTAATCCAAGGTAATTGTCATGAGACAAAACCTTAACAATCCCTAAGACTCTCAATAGATCCTCCCTAAGCCCCTTCTCCACGTTTGAACTGGAAGTTATACTTAACTTATGCATGTTTACCTGCGACCCGAACCCCTCTCGTAAATTTCTAGGATGTCTTTAAGAATCAAGCAACTTTGGATACTTGCTTTGCAACAGACAATACCGTCATCTGTAAAGAAAAGGTGACTAATAAGCGGACTTCCCTACAGCACCTAAAACCCAAAGCATTCCCCTCGGCCTCCTTGCTTTTAATGAGAAAAGATAATTCCCAATGTTTTAAATTACATTTTTAGTATTGAGAAGTTTTCTTCTGACGATGCAAGGCGTAAATCTTAAGACAGAACGAGACATAAGCTTTACAAAAGATATATAAATCACATTATATATATATAGATATATAATACGTAAAATTTCATAAAACAAACAATAATCATTAACAATTGATTATAATGTCAATATCAATCCAAAATATTTAATGAAAATCAGTAAATCAAATGATCACATCATCATAATTTTGTAATTCATAAAATATAATAATAATAATAATAATAATAAGAAGAAGAGTAATATAAGATAATTAATTTTTATTCTTTCACTCCTTATCATTCTTATCTCTCATGGACATGGTTCTAAAAAACCAATTATATATCTTCATCACTCATCGTCATTCATCACCATCACTAGAAAGATCAAGTCACGAGTCATCAAGATCTTGAATGCATATATCAAGGTCTTGAATTCATCAATCACTAAAAAGATCAAGTGATGAATCATCTCTATCCATGCTGTGATCTATTCATTCCTCTTATTGATCTATTAATGATATTCTTTTATATTTTTTTGTTGACCATTTTTCTTCTTTGATGATGTTTTTGTTAGGTTTTGGCTCGTATTCTTAAGTAAACTCGATATTAACCAAACATAACTCAACTGATGTGAAACTTTCTGAAGACGAGGGATAACATTTAGAAGTTGGAGATGGTGTTTGAGGGATATTTGAAGACCGAAGAAGATTGAAGAATCAGATTTTAGAAGGAAACGTGGTGTATTCCAGGTGACTTGTAACAGTGTAGGGAGCGGGTGGCTAACCGTAACTGGAACCGTAGTCAATCATAAGCACTCGTGAAACGGGAAATATTCAACGGAAAAGGAAAGTAATTCTTCTGGAAGTTCTTGTGCTTATCGAAAAAGGAAAAAGAGTTTGTCTTCATGAAGAATAGGAAAGTCATGTACTTGAAGGAAAATGATTTCTCCTTAACAAGAAGACTTGTCATAAATAGGAAATAGTATTTATGTGGAACAAGTAATTCTTGTATGTTTAGGAATATGATTTCCTTTTATTTTAAACTCCATATAGCTAGTATAAATAGACCTTATAATCATGTTATTTTATATGGAGTCAAGAAACACCATGTAACATCAGTGAGTGGTGAGATCCGGGTGAGAGACCCAAGAGAATATCCGGGGAGGGATCCAAGGGAATATCAGTGGATCAAGTATGAGATATGTGGGTGATATTCAGGGAAGACTTAGGGGATATTGAGGGGTTCTTGGTGAGGATCTTGTGAGCTGAGAGTCATGATGTAAAGCTCGTTGTGAGCTTGGGGACTTGGTGAGGCTCAATGGTTTGAGGTTGAGGTGTGAGAGAGAATGCTGGAGTATATGGTTGTAACAATTTATCATATAGTGGAACTTTCTCTGTCATCCTGACGACCCGTGGTTTTTTACCTGATTTGGATTTTCCACATATATCTTGTGTTGTGATTAGTTTATTTTCTCTCATCTTATTTTATTGCTATTAACGTTAATTGCTATGAGTCATGGGCGAATATTAGGCATGTCGCTTCCGCGATCATCGGTTCAAATCCCCAACAATTGGTATCAGAGCCTTATGGTTTGGCGAAAGAGTTTTTTCAAGTCTTTACATGAGATCGTATGGAGGACTTGGTGGTATTGGGATGATGATGATGATGGCCAAATATGGGTTTAGCAATGGAGATATGTCTTGAAAGCGGTTTCGAACTCAGTAGAGTTTGATGAAAGAATAATTGAGATGAATGATAATTTTGGCTTGTGGTGGCATGTACAAGTCATGGAGATCCAATATGAGTTACACAAGGCGATATAAAAAATAAAAAATAAAAAATAAAAACTCTTGTATGCGTATTAAAAAAAATTGAACGCTCGAAGTCTTTGGTGGTGGTGTGAGGCTTATCCGACAAAGCACTCATGGTTCTAGTAGCAAGTCTTTCACCAGGTATGTGATGTAAGGACAAAAAGCTCTTTCACAGGGTTGGGTGATGTAAGAACATGTTTATCCTTTTGGCAGTTTTCCCCACTGGCCATGAAAGAGGATATGTTGCTGCTAGTAGTCCATAATTGTGCACAAGGCATTGGTCAGAAAGTGATGCAATGTGTATGGTGGACAAATATGTCGATGGCTGACGAACTCCCTGGTAATCTGACGTGAGGAGTTACACCATATTTTCAGCATGTTATTTCGATATAGTGTCGAAACAACGAACATAAAAAAAAATCTTAGGATGATTCGTTCCTAAGTTGTTACACCTTGTGGTGGGGTATGATGATTCTCGATGATGAGAGTCGTGGCTGTGGACAAAGGTCTTGAGAATTCAAGCCAAATGGGAGAATTGTTAGGTTTTGGCTCGTATTCTCAAGTAAACCCGATATTAACCAAATAGGACTCAACTGATGTGAAACTTCCTAGAGACGTGGGATAACATTTGGAAGTTGGAGATGGTGTTTGAGGGATATTTGAAGACCGAAGAAGAACTGAAAAATCAGATTTCGAAAAGAAACGTGGTGCATTCCAGGTGACTTGTAACGGTGTAGGGAGCGGGTGGCCAACCGTGATTAGAACTGTAGTCAATCATAAACACAAGTGAAACGGGAAATATTCAACGGAAAAGAAAAGTAATTCTTCTGGAAGTTCTTGTGCTTATCGGAAAAGGAAAAAGAGTTTGTCTTCATGAAGAATAGGAAAGTCATGTACTTGAAGGAAAATGATTTCTCCTTAACAAGAAGACTTGTCATAAATAGGAAATAGTATTTATGTGGAACAAGTAATTCTTGTATGTTTATGAGTAGGATTTCCTTTTATCTTAAACTCCTTATAGCTAGTATAAATAGACCTTGTAATTAGGTTAATTTATGTGGAGTCAAGAAACACCATGTAACATCAGAGAGTGGTGAGATCCGGGTGAGAGATCCAAGGGAATATCCGGGGAGGGATTCAAGTGAATATCAGTGGATCAAGTATGAGATATGTGGGTGATATTCAGGGAAGACCTAGGGGATATTGATGGGTTCTTGGTGAGGATCTTGTGAGCTGAGAGTCATGATGTAAAGCTCGTTGTGAGCTTGGGGATTTGGTGAGGCTCAATGGTTTTATGTTGAGGTGTGAGAGAGAATCATGGAGTTTATGGTTGTAATGATTTATCATATAGTGGAACTTTCTCTGTCGTCCTGACGGCCCGTGGTTTTTTACCTGATTTGGGTTTTCCACGTATATCTTGTGTTGTGATTAGTTTATTTTCTCTCATCTTATTTTGTTGCTATTGATGTTAATTGCTATGAGTTATGGGTGAATATTAGGCATGACGCTTCCGCGATCATCGGTTTAAATCCCCAACAGTCCCATCTCTACTACTAACATATGAACCATCTAAAACTTCAAGATCATCATCACCATCATTTCTTAATTCATCCTCTTGGTCAACCAAGTGACGAATCATTGGATGGCACATGATCAACAAGCAATGGATCTTCATTCTCCTAAAGTTTTTATCTCCTTAAGTGTCTATCATTTAATCTCTTGTTGTTCATTACTTTAATGTAGTCAAACGATTTCTTTTCTTGATGTGGACCTAAAAATTTCAAAACTAGGAATTAGTAAGCATTTTATTTTAATTTGAATATTTGATAAATAAAAAAATCAAATTCTAAAGTAGTGACTAGTGACTACTTGATTAAATGTATTCCAATTACGTTCACATTTTGAAGCCACACAAGTGAGATTCAAAGATTTCACTACAAGCTTCTTCAATTCTGAAGTTTCATGTCCAAAAATTCGACAGAACAAAGACAAACAAAATTGGTCTATAAATTTAGTGTGCAGATTTATGTTGTGAATCAATGTTATAATTTTAGGATTTAACAATAAATATTTATGTGGCTACCAAAATGAAGAAATCAAAATGGCCATACTTGAAGAGGGAAAGCAAAACAACGGTGGCACATGCGAGTAAGAAAGGAAGTCGACGGCCGATGAAGGACCAGCTTCAGAGGAAGAATGCCTAATCACTTGAGAGAAAAACGAAAAAAAACGAGTAGGCGAGAAAGTGATGTGAGTTGAGGATGAACATTGGAGGAAGAACAACGGTAGACGAGCGGCAGACGAGCGACGATGAGAGTTTTGAGAGAAAATCTAGGGTTTCGGTGTGTGTGCTTGTAAAGTTGTTGGTGATTGAAAATAAACTAGGGTATTTTGTATTTAGACATTGGATCGTGAATCGGTTTTCTGATTCGAGATAGCGAATCAAAAACCGATTCAAAATAGTCAGTTTTTTTTTTAAAATCCAATTGAACGAAACTTGGAAGTAATATGAAACCGGAAAAAATAAATGATTAGATTGGTTCAGTTTGGTTTGGTTTACCAATTTTTTGCTCATCCCTAGATATAGTTAGTATTTTGATATTTTTTATTAAATTAATTTGTCTTTATTGGTAATTTTGCTTAAGGTTATTATTGTAATAAAGTTTTTTTTAATAAAATTCTGTAAATGATATTTTAGGTGGCAATCTTGTCACCCCAGACATTTTCCTCATGATAAATGAATAGTAAAACAATATTCTCAGACATACTATATTTAGAGCAAGTGAGTAAAGGTGTATTCCCAAATCTTACCCAAATAATGTGACAAGCTAATGGATGTTTTATATCATCCTATAATTTATATGATTTTGCAAATCAGCCTCACACATCATTTGAATAAATATTTAAGCAACGTAGAATTATTATTAGTTGTTTTTTAACAACAAATTTAGGAATCGGGACTTTCAAAAAGAATATATATATATTATATATATATATATATATATATATATATATATATATATATATATATATATATATATAAACTCAAACCCACGATCTTATTAATGTGATCATGTGAATGTGAAGAGTTTAGGACAATCACCTTAATTTTTTTTTTTAAGTATAATACAAGACTTTAGTAATTACCGGTAACCTACCTGAAGTTTACCAATTTACCAATTTACACTAAAAAACAACTTTATCAAATATTGACACTATCCTCTTCCGCCGTTAATGTTGACCATTATATTTAACCGTTGACTTCTTTAAAAAGTTGAAAAGAATAAACTACCCCAAACACCTATAATTAAAAAAAATAGTAAATAACAAAAAAAAAAGTAATAAAATTAAAAATCTTTAAAAAAAATTGGATCTCCAATTATCATAAAAAAACATAAATTGATGGGTGGAGATCCTATCGATCCAAATGGATCTCCATGATCAACCTTATTCTCATCAATCCAATCTCTCCACAGCCATCATCAACCTCATCTCTCCACCATTGTCATCATCTTTCAATCACAAACAATTCCCGAATTTTTTTCTTACAAAATTATTACACAAAGGATCTAAAAACAAAAACTCTTGCAGATCTTTAGACACAACAATCTGGATCTCCAATCTGAACACCACAAACGCATTTCCAGAAAAGAAAAAAGAAGAAGCCACTTTTGATTTTACCATCAATCAATCAACAATCATTATTCTACATTGAAACCCAAACGTTAAACCAAAAATCATCAAAAATATATATATAATAAATCCAATACATAAGTAGTGCCTAACTCTTTGAGTTTTAAACAGTGGAATCGACCTCCTCGTTAATGGGTTCTTTCTTGATGACAATCGGCATCATCAGTATTATCTTGATTTTCGCAGTCGTGTTGAACTTCTCCAGCTTCACATCGAATACTGTCATCTATGCCGCCTTCGCCTCCACATTCTTCTCCGTAGATCGATCTCCATGATGGAGATCCCGGCGATAAGATCTCCTTCGCGATTCTCGAATCTCTATTGTCAATGGGCGGAGATAATGATGTTGGAGATCCAAATCTCCACTCACCTCAAATATCACTTGCCACATCATTTGGGTTGGTTTTGGGGCTAATTTGTTGGGCTGTCTATCATTAGTGCATATATTTTTGAGTAATGCTATACAACCCAAATAATGAACCTAAATGATGTGGCAAGTGAGTTTTCATCACCATACACAACATATGATGATGTGGTTAATGGAAAAACCACTTGCCACATCATTGGGTTGAAATTTGAGCTAAATTTTTAGATTGCTAGCATTAGTGTATATTTTTTCAATAATACTACTTTGCTCAAATTTGGTACCCACGATCTTATTAATGTGATCATGTGAATGTGAAAAGCTTAGGACAATCACCTTATTATTTTTTTAAGTAATGCTATGTTGATTTTTTCTTAATCACAATCGGTTAAAGATAATACAAGACTTTAGTAATTACTGGTAACCTACCTGAAGTTTACCAATTTACCAATTTACACTAAAAAACAACTTTATCAAATATTGACATTAACCTCTTCTGTCGTTAGTGTTGACCATTATATTTAACCGTTGACTTTTTTAAAAAGTTGAAAAGACTAAACTACCCCAAACACCTATAATTAAAAAAGAGTAATTTAACAAAAAAAAGTAATATAAATTAAAAAGAAGTTATAAATTAAAAATCTTTAAAAAAATCCTAAAAAAAATTGGATCTCCAATTATCATAAAAAAAACAGAAATTGATGGGTGGAGATCCTATCGATCCAAATGGATCTCCATGATCAACCTTATTCTCATCAATCCCATCTCTCCACGGCCATCATCAACCTCATCTCTCCACCATTGTCATCATCTTTCAATCACAAACAATTCTAGAATTTCTTTCTTACAAAATTATTTCACAAAGGATCTAATAACAAAAACTCTTGCAGATCTTTGGACACAACAATCTGGATCTCCAATCTGAACACCACAAACGCATATCCAGAAAAGAAAAAAGAAGAAGAAGAAACTTTTGATTTTACCATCAATCAATCAATAATCATTATTTTACATTGAAACCTAAACGTTAAACCAAAAATCATCAAAAAAAATAAAATAATAAATCCAATACATAAGTAGTGCCTAACTCTTTGAGTTTTGAACACTGGAATCAGCCTCATCGATAGTGGGTTCTTTCTTGATGACAATCGGCATCCTCAGTATTATCTTGATTTTCGCAGTCGTGTCGAACTTCTCCAACTTCACATCGAATACTGTCTTCTATGCCGCCTTCGCCTCCACATTCTTCTCCGTAGATCGATCTCTATAATGGAGATCCCGGCGATAAGATCTCCTTCGCGATTCTCGAATCTCTATTGCCAATGGGCGGAGATAATGACGTTGGAGATCCAAATCGCCACCCACCCTCAAATATCACTTGCCACATCATTTGTGTTGGTTTTGAGGCTAATTTTTTGGGTTGTCTATCATTAGTGCATATATTTTTGAGTAATGCTATACAACCCAAATGATGTGATAAGTGAGTTGTCATCACCATACACAACATGTGATGATGTGGTTAATGGAAAAACCACTTGCCACATCATTTGAGTTGAAATTTGAGCTAAAATTTTAGATTGTCTAGCATTAGTGTAAATTTTTTTCAATAATGCTACTTTACTCAAATTTTGTGCTCAAATGATGTGGCAAAACTATAATCCATCAATTTAAATTGTATTAGATCTGCATGATTTAAATGAATGGATTATAGTAATGCCACATCATTTGGGCAAAGTAATATTACTCTTTCATTTTTTCCAGATTTTATTTGTTGTTGCTTTTAATTTCTTTTGATCTCCATTGTCTCCATTTTTGTTTTATTGATTTTTTTTTTAGTTTATAAGGTTAAAAGATGAAAATACCCCTTGAAGTGTCAAAGTTAACAGTCAAATTTTATCAAACTTTAACGGAAGAGAAGTTAAGTGTCAATTTATTATAAAGTTGTTTTTTAGTATAAATTGGAAAACCTAAGGTAGGTTGCTAGTAAATGCTTCCATTTAAAATAAGGAAAGTGCTAAAAAATTAAAAGAAATAAATCTCAACAGTTAATTACTGATGCCACAAAATCTATGACGTTCAACACATAAATCAACCCGGCATACAATCTCGATTCCAACAATTTTACAAGTAAATAAAAAAAGGTTGAAAATATATATTGAAGAATCTCTAAAAAGGAGTAATACTATACAATCTAAAAAATAAAAAATAAATCTAAAATTCAATATAAATAATGTGATAAATGAGTTGTCAATACCACACAAATCATTGGTTGATCTGGTGAATGACATGTCAAGGACAAATCACTCGTCTCATTATTTGGATCAGTTTTAAGACTAAATGTTTGAGTAGATTAACGGCGGTGTTTATAAAAAAACAGATAATTTCATTAAAGTCCCTATATTTTAGTGAAATATCATTTATTTAAACATTTTTATCATATTAGCAACTTAAGTCCCTTGTTTTTCCATAATACATTGCTTTAGTCCATTTGACTAAAATATTAATGATCAACTCTAACTATATGCATAAAAGTACTATTTTACCCTTATTAAAATGATTTATTGAGTTTCAAATATAAAAATGGTTTATAAAAATAAATTAACAAATTTTATTTTCTAAAAAAACAAAAAATATAATAATTTTAAAAACAGGAAAAAAACTAATGGATTATGAAAAATATAAAGTTGAAATAAATAATAAATTGAAAGTTTTTTCATAAATTAAAAAAATAGAAAGTATTTAAAAAAAAAAAGTAAATGGATCTTACAATTGGATCAATCCAAATCCAACGGTGGAGATCCATTTACTTAAAAAAAACTTTCTTTTTAAAAAAGTTTTTTGTAAGTAAATAGATCTCCACCGTTGGATTTAGATTGATTAAGAAAGTTTTTTGTTTTAAAAGTAAATGGATCTCTACCATTGGATCGATTCAAATCCAACAGTGGAGATCCATTTACTTAAAAAAAACTTTCTTATTACTTTTTGAAATACTTCTTTTAAAAAAAAATACTTTCAAATTATTATTTATTTTAACTTTATATTTTCCATAATCTATTAGTTTTTTTTTTTTTTTAAAAAATAAATTAGAAAATAAATTTTTGTTGTTAATTTATTTTTATAAACCATTTTAATAATATTTATTTTTGAAACTCAATAAATCATTTTGATAAGGGTAAAATTGTACTTTTATACATATAAGTAGAGTTGACTGTTAGTGTTTTTGTCAAATGGAATAAAGTGATGCATTAAAAAAATAGAGGACTTAAATTGCTAAAATGATAAAGACATTTAAATATGTGACAATTCGTAGACTTAAGTGAAATTACCCTTTATAAAAAGGCTTTTAACAGGAGAACGTATTATGTGGATTTTACAGGTCCTTCGCGGGGATATTAGAAAGTCGGTTAGCCTCACTTAGCAAACAAAACAAAAAAAATGGGACTCATCACCCCCTCTCTCCTCTCTTCCAAACCCCTCATTTACCACCGCCACCCCTCTCTCCTCCTCTCCTCCGTAAGAAGCGTCGCCCTCAAACCCATCTCAGCCGTCCATTCCGCTGACCCCAAAAAGTCTACCAAGTCAACCATCCCATCAAAATGGAGCTTGGAAAGCTGGAAGAACATGAATGCTCTCCAGCTGCCGGAATATCCGGACAAGGAGGAGCTTCACTCTGTCCTCCAAACACTCTCCACTTTCCCACCAATCGTATTCGCCGGCGAGGCCAGGAAACTTGAAGAGAGACTCGGACAAGCTGCTCTTGGAAATGCTTTCTTGCTTCAGGGTGGTGATTGTGCTGAGAGTTTCAAGGAATTCAATGCTAACAACATTCGTGACACCTTTCGTGTTCTTCTTCAGATGAGTGTTGTCCTCATGTTCGGTGGCCAAATGCCTATTATCAAGGTTTAGGTTTTTTTCTCTTTTCTTTTTTATGTTTGTGTGTTGGGGTTTTGATTAAAACATCTAGGATTTTAGGGTGTTGAATTGAGAATATAAAAATTGAATTTTGGGTCGTGATTATCTTGAGTTTGGATGATTTACTTTTTCTCGGATTAGATTTCCATGAATTATGATGCAAAGCAAAAATACTGTGAATTTGATTTTGGGATGTGGATTTCAATGTATCAAAATATGGGGTGTTGTGTGGTAATTTAGGTAGGGAGAATGGCGGGTCAATTTGCGAAGCCAAGGTCAGATACATTTGAAGAAAAGAATGGAATCAAGTTGCCGAGTTACAGAGGTGACAATGTGAATGGTGATGCATTTGATGAAAAATCAAGAATTCCAGACCCCCAGAGGATGGTTAGGGCTTATTGTCAAGCTGTGGCAACTTTGAACCTGTTAAGGGCATTTGCCACAGGAGGTTATGCAGCCATGCAGAGAGTCAACCAATGGAATCTTGATTTCACGGACCACAGCGAGCAAGGGGATAGGTATGTCTTACCCATTTAAGCAAATCTGTGTATCCTTTTAGACAACCTTGAATGGAAGAGATTTATCATCACCGGTTGATAAAAATTTTGATATGTAGCAACTTGATGGAGCTCGTTATATGACCTATTCGCTTATTTGTAGGCTTAGATCCTAGGTTTATGTATCAATGTTTTCTTAGCTGGGGTTATTATCTTAGTTTATTGATTTTGGCATATTACTTATTTCAGTTCCTTTCTTCAGTGACTTGAGGTCGAACTTTGTTAGTTTTGTTTAGTTCTTAGAATCTCATAGATTTGAATATATTTTCTGTTGCTGTGGTCGAATAGATACCGTGAACTGGCTCACCGGGTTGACGAGGCCCTTGGATTCATGGCTGCTGCTGGACTTACAGCCAACCACCCAATCATGACAACAACAGAGTTTTGGACATCTCATGAGTGCTTGCTTCTGCCTTTTGAACAAGCTCTCACTAGGGAGGATTCGACTTCTGGGCTTTTCTATGACTGCTCTGCTCACATGCTTTGGGTTGGGGAACGCACTCGCCAACTTGATGGTGCTCATGTTGAGTTTTTGAGAGGAGTTGCAAATCCCCTTGGTATCAAGGTACTGTTTCTGCATTATATATATATTCCCTCTTCCCAGTTTCATTGACCAGGTCATGCGAGATGAGCTGAATAAGTTTATGGTATTTGGCTTGCAATTTAGTATTTTACTTGGTTGCTTGTACTCGTAAGTGCTTTTGTATTGTGTTTCTATACATGTTCTTTTGTCAAGCAACTAAATATGTTTGTGACTGACTATAGATTTTCAAGAAAAGTTTAGAGGTCTTTATGAGTCCTGAAAGATTGTTTGGTGATGCAGGTGAGCGATAAGATGGATCCAAATGAACTAGTTAAGCTCATAGAGATCCTAAATCCCAAGAACAAGCCAGGGAGAATAACAGTAATTGTAAGGATGGGAGCTGAAAACATGAGAGTTAAGCTTCCTCATCTAATCAGGGCAGTCCGTGGAGCAGGTCTAATTGCTACTTGGGTTAGTGATCCTATGCATGGAAACACCATTAAAGCTCCATCTGGACTCAAAACCCGTTCCTTCGATGCAATAAGGGTATGGTTGCTATTATATTTAGGCTTGATTACACTTGCTTTATTTCTTACACTTTATAAAATTGGTGTTTCCACTTTTGATTGTTGAGAATGCTGCAGAAGTTGTCTTATTCTCTTGAGATACATCATAATAAGTGTCCTTACTCATAGAAATGATCAAAATTAACATCTGAGTTTAATTTTAGATCATTAACGTGAATCATTAAATTGCTACTCCTGACCAACGTGATCTCTTAAGCATAATCAGCTAGGACAAAACTTCATTGCTTATGATTGGTAAAGTAGTGTATTAGGTAGGACGACAGAGACCTCATATTTACAAACAAAAATCGATCTTATTGTTACTTGAGAACAATTCTGTCACTCATTGTGTTTCTTCATCAAAGACTGAAACTCAAACTGCAGCATTCAAATTCTCTTCAAATGAGGCCTTCATTAGTTTTTCTCCTTATTTAAATCAAGTTTAACGACAATAATGATAATATCTTTCTCACTGTTGGTAGGCCGAGGTGAGGGCATTCTTTGATGTGCATGATCAAGAAGGAAGCTACCCTGGAGGAGTTCATTTAGAGATGACTGGGCAGAATGTGACAGAGTGTGTAGGTGGCTCTCGAACTATAACCTATGATGATCTTAGCTCACGTTACCACACCCATTGTGACCCAAGGCTCAATGCTTCTCAGTCTCTAGAGCTTGCCTTCATTATAGCTGAGCGGTTAAGAAAAAGAAGACTTGTATCACGTTCTTTGGCCTCCATCGGGTTGTAGAAAGTCTTTGGTCTTTTCTGGAATGGTATGGTTTATATATACCTAGAAATCAGTTTTGAGGCTTATCTATCGACACATACTAAAAGCAGACAAGCAGTATTGGTTTGATAGAGGAAGTGAACACCTAAAATTGCGCTACAGTATGATAAAGCTGTAAAACATCAAATAACTCTTAAGGTTATTATAAAATAATTATTGCTATGTATCCTATACACGTATTATAATAATCAGTGTTAGTATATTTGTTGGTTTGGGATAAATATGGCTAGTTAGCATGTTATTCTGTTGTGTGCTTGACATTATTTTGATAGCTTTCTTTCATTCCACTTCATGTTATTCAGGTTTCTTGGCTTTGCTTTATTCATGATTTTGTATGATATTATAGTTTTATCCCAAGCAACTATTGATGTCAAAACATCAGACCAAGTTCTTGGATTGGCTGTTCAATCAATCTTCTACCATCATTTCCCCATCAAAGGGGCTAATGTCTTCTATGCTCGAACTATAGGAGTTATTTAAGTTAATTTACGTAAGGTCGGTCTCTCGCTTTTGTTGGTTCTAAATTGGTAAATAGTTTAGTACCTTCTTGGAAGTTTATGTGCATCTTAGCAACTGTTTTCATTGGGTTGGTTTGAATTCTTTTCTGAATCTTTTGGGTTCTAATTTTTTTTTAAACTATTGTACTAATTTTTTTTTTTTTTTTTTAACAACCCACAAACCTCATGAATGTAAGTTTTATGGGCTGTTCACTAACACAAGGATAAGTTTGTGTAATTAACACTAAAAGTTGAATATTAAGCTTTTATGTTATACCTAAGGTTAAGTTTATGCAATTTGCCCTTATTAATTTAAAAGTTTAAAGCTGATGTGCCTATGTACGATTGGACAACCAATTTTATTAATTATTTAAGGATAAAAAGACTGTTTTACCCCTTAGCCATGGATGGTTATTGTAGTAAAACGCATTTTCGTCTTCTAGTGCAATCTGACCATTTAATTGGAAATATAAGTGCAACTTCTGTATATGATATTCATATAGTTCAATACTACACATTTTTATTTATTAACATCTCAACATCACACCATACTTGAAGTTGTTAAAAAACTGTCTTTGCTTTACTTTCTCTCTCCTGGAGAAACTATTTGTCGAAGTAGATCTCCTTTTAGGTCAGGGTCTCTGCTTGGTGGAGGACGGTGTGGGGTCACGTTTTTCTTGTGGGCCCTGATTCTGGTTTCTCAGGGTGTTATTGTGCTACGAATTTGCTTGGTGCGGTCTTAACAGGGGTGTAGCTGGCTGGAGGTCTAAAGAATGGATGTGGACGAGCTTGAGCACCGTTGTGCAGCTCTCTCACTAGGTGGTGGAGTACCGACACTAAACATCACAGGTGAGACCCATAGTGAGAGTGTCATCGAGGTGTCTCATTGTTTGGTTGGGAAGATCCTTTCCCGGAAGCGGGTTAATCGGGAGGCTTTCAAATCTGTGATTACTAAAATCTGGAATCCTTTGGGGGATTTAGAAATTGAAATGGTTGGCGAGAATATTTTTCTGTTCCATTTTGTCCGCCGGGATGACAGAGCTATGGTATGGTCTAGATGCCCTTGGCACTTCAATAATAGTCTATTGATTCTGGAACGACCGACGGGGCCAAGAGAGATATTGAAGATGCACTTCAGTGCGGCTCAGGGGTCTGAACCATCGAGACTATAGAGAGCCCATTGGCGGGTCTTGGCTCAAAGCGGTGCCTTCAGTGCGGCTCAGGGGTCTGAACCAGCGAGACTATAGAGAGCCCATTGGCTCGTCTGATCCCAGAGGTGCTGATGTTTGGGATGTTGAGAGTGAACAACGGAGGATGGGAAAACACGCAGTATCTAATCGAGGGGTGGACCCAGGTGACGGTTAATGTTTCTGTTACTGATCCGGGGTTGAGCTCGACCAATGGACGGTTCAGGTGGCAGGCAACAAGATGGCGTGGAAGCTTCTGGACCTGTTATCACTTGTGCGACAGAGGCAGATATGGTGGCTGTTATGGATGGTGATGAGAATGTGGTAGAGGAGGTCGGTGAAGGGGAGCCTGGTAAGGGGAAGGGAATAAGCCTCCCTAAGTATACTGCCCGAAAATGGAGGAGGGCTGCTCGTTTGGCTTCTAGCCATAGGGGTAGTTTGTTAGGTCGACCTTTGGGTGTTCCTGAGGGTAAGGGTCCCCTTGAGCTGATAAGGAAACGGCTAGCTATTGTGCAAGAGGCTGTTAGGGAAGGTAAAGAAACGAAGGACAGCTATAAGTGACGAGTTGGTCATCGAATCGGCGGAGTCTGGGAGCCAGGCTCGCCGACCACCATGAAAAGTTTATGCTGGAACTGTGCAGGGGTATGGGGAATCCTCGTACGTTAGCAGCTCTGAAGAGAGTTATCCGGAGATTTTCCTCTGATTTGGTTTTTTTGTGTGAAACAAAGATTAGAGGTGAGAATGCGTCACTGTTTAAATTGTAGCTGGGTTTTGGGGGTTGTGTGTTTATGGATTGTATTGGCAAAAGTGGTGGTTTAATGTTGCTTTGGCGTCAGGATATGAATGTCTCACTTTTATCATTTTTGAAGGGCCATATCGATGTGAGAATTACAAGGGAGGGCGAACCGAGTTGGCATTTTTCTGGATTTTATGGCTGCCCAAAACATAGTGATATGAGGGATTCATGGGAGTTATTGAGGAGGTTGAGACAGGTGGATGATTTGCCTTGGGTCTATGGGGGGGATTTTAATGAGATTCTCTATGTGGATGACAAGTCGGGAGGGTCTGAAAAGTCAGTGCTAGACTTGTGCAATTTTAGGGGTGTGGTTGATGAATGTGATTTGATAGACCTTGGTTTTTCAGGGCCAAGGATGACTTGGAATAATAAAAGGGATGGGGAGGCAAATGTTCAGGAGAGGTTAGATAGATTTTTGGCTAATTGTCAGTGGGTTGAGTTGTTTCCTAGCCACTTTGTCCAACATTTTGGGTTTAATTCATCGGACCATCGCCCTCTGTTATTGACTTTTGGGAAAGGTTTTCGCAAGGATTGTGCAGAGGGGGCTAGAGCTTTCCAATTCGAGCCGTTTTGGCTGAAAGAGGAGGAGTGTGTCGGTCGATAGGGAGGCGTGGACAGTTGGTGGTTTGGCGTCTTCGTTGGCTGATATTAAAGGGAAACTGTCAGTGTGTGCTGTGCATTTGAAAGGGTGGAGCCTGGTTAAGTTTGGGTCCCTCAAGAGAGCTATTCTTTCTCTACAAAAGGAAGTTGAGTTTTTGTTGCTTCAGGCTACTATCAGAGGCTCTATGGCTTTAGTTCGAGTGAAAGAGAAGCAGCTTGAATGGCTGCTGGAAAGGGAAGAGATTTATTGGAAACAGAGATCCCGGGCTGATTGGTTATTGGCAGGTGATCAAAACTCAAAGTTTTTCCACGCTCAGGCCTCAGCACGGAAGAAAAAGAATACTATTGTTTCGTTGACTGATGATAATGGCAGTATCCATACTTCGCCTAAAGGTATTTCTAATACGGTTCATCAATACTTTTCTTCTCTTTTTAATTCTACTACTCCCTCGGTGGAGGATATTGAAAGGGCGACCAGGGGAATAGGGAGTAGATTGACTGTGCAGATGAATGATTGGTTAGATGGCCCGTTTTCCTCTGCAGATGTGAAAAGGGCAGTTTTCGAGTTGAGGTCTTTTAAAGCCCTAGGTCCGGATGGTTTCCATGCGATATTCTTCTAGAAGTTTTGGGATATTGTGGGGTTGGAGGTGTCGAATATTTGTGTTAGAGTGTTGAATGGGGAGGAGTCTATTGAGCAGTTTAACAATACGAATGTGGTGCTTATCCCGAAGATAACCAAAACCCCTAGTTTTTTGAAGGATTTCAGACCGTTAAGTCTGTGCAGTGTTTTGTACAAGATCATTACGAAAACTATGGCTAATCGGCTTAAGGTGGTGCTCCAGAGATTATTGATCCCTGTCAAAGTGCATTTGTCTTGGGTAGGTTGATTTTTGACAATGTTCTGTGTTCTTTCGAATTGCTTCATTCTATTACTCACAGAAAGAAAGGGAAGGTTGGGTGGGTGGCGATCAAGCTAGATTTAAGTAAAGCCTATGATAGGGTGGAGTGGAAGTTTTTGGAGATGGTGTTGAAGAAATTAGGGTTCTCTCAGAGGTGGGTTTCCTTAGTGATGGAGTGTATTTCTATTTCTAGCCCGAGTTTTGTTATTAATGGGAAGGAGGAGCAGGGGCAGATTTTTCCCTCCAAGGGAATCCGGCAAGGCTGCCCAATCTCTCCTTATCTTTTTCTTTTCTGTGCTGAGATTTTCTCTCATTGGCTTAAACAGTCAGAATTTGATGGTAGGGTGCTGGGTGTTAGGATATGCAAGGGGAGTCCGCTGATTAGCCGCTTATTTTTTGTGGATGACTGTATTCTCTTCTGTAGGGCTTCGGTGCAGAGTGGAGTGGAGATCAAAAATATTCTGGTTCTGTATGAGAAAGCTTCAGGTCAACAGGTCAATCTCCAGAAATCAGGGATCACCTTTAGTCCTAACACTGCAATTTCGGTTAGAAAGGAGATTCAGGTTCTTTTTGGGCTTGCAACTGTGCAAACACACGACAGGTACTTGGGGTTACCATCTGTGGTGGGTAAGGATAAGAAGAAGGTCTTCAATGAGATCCGAGAGAGGTTGTGGAACAGAATACGAGGCTGGAAAGGGAGTTTTTTCTCGTTAGGAGGGAAGGAAATTCTTATCAAGGCTGTAGCCTAAGCTATTCCCACTTATTTAATGAGCATATTTCAGATTCCTACTTCTCTTTGTAACAAGCTTCATTATATGATTATGAGTTTTTGGTAGGGGTCTGTAGAGGGGTCCAAGAAGATTAGTTGGGTTAGCCGTGAGAAGGCCTGTATTCCGAAATTGAGAGGGGGGCTTGGTTTTAAATATCTGTCGGCTTTTAATCAAGCTTTGCTTGCAAAGCAGGCATGGAGATTAGTGGTGAACCCAAGTTCCATGGTCTTTAAGGTGTTCAAGGCTAAATATTTTAGGAATGGCGCTTTTTTGGAGGCGACAATGAAGCCAGGCTGTTCAGCGGTGTGGAGAAGTATTTTGTGGGGAAAGGTTTTGCTTTTGAAGGGCCTTCGGTGGAATGTGAGTACCGGGGCCAGCATATCAGCTTTCGGGGAACCGTGGCTTCTGCGCCCTTTCTCTTTTCGTCCTGTTTCTCGGAGTTTGAGGACGGATTTGGTGGTGGCGGATTTTATTGATAAACCTGGCCTCTGTTGGAATCTAAGTAGATTAGAGGAGTATTTTTTGGAGGTTGATAGAGAGCTAATTTTAGCTATCCCGTCAGTATTGGTGATAAACCAGACTGTTGGATGTGGCACTTTGAGAAAAAAGGTATTTATTCTGTGAAGAGTGGCTACAGAGTTGCTTGTGACTCCAAGCTCAAGGCTCTGAGCTCCAGTTCTGTTTAGAAGGGAGAGTGGTGGAAGCTCTTATTGAATTTGCCTGTCCCTCCGAAAGTCAGAGTTTTTCTATGGAAGGTTAGTAATAATGTGATCCCTTCGTTGGAAAACCTCTTTCGAAGAAAGGTCCCTTTGGTTCCGTGTTGTGGCAGGTGTGAGGAGGAGGTGGAATTGACCTTTCATGCTTTATTTTGGTGCACAGATGTTGAAAAGGTTTGGGAAGTCACTGAGTTTGGATTGCTTTTGGGTGAATTAAAAGGGCTTGGTTGTCTGGAAATTCTCTGCTGGTTCTCCCTACAATTCGATCGCGAGGCTATGGCACGGTTTGCTATGGTGTTGTGGGGGATTTGGTTCAATATAAATCAGTTGGTGCATAACAAAGACGGAAGAGATGCCGATGAGTTGGTCTCTTAGGCTGCTGGGCTGCTGGAGGAGTTTCAAGGTACCCGCAAGTCTCTTTATTCCTCTCTTTCTTCTTCTAGTGGAGTGGTCAAGGAGGGCTGGCTTCCCCTCCTTCGGGTGGCCTTAAGCTCAACACTGATGCAGTTGTTCCTCTGGTTGGGAACTCTTTTGGCATTGGGGCAGTGATCAGGGACTTTGCAGGAAAGGTTGTTTTGGCTTTGTCAAAGATTGTGCAGGGCTGTTTTTCTATTGAGGTTTGTGAGGCTCTGGCCCTTCGTAAGGGCCTGAGTTTGGCGAAACAGCACGGGTTAATTATTGGTTGGGCTAAGGTGGATGCATCAAGTGTTGCTGCTGGCGTGAATTCTCCTGAGCCTAGCCGAGGTGTTGCGTGCTTCGTTTTCGATGATATTGCTGCCTTGTGTAAGGAGGTTGGGGTTTCTGAATGCAAGGCTATTTCCAGATGTGGGAATAGTGTTGCCCATAACCTCGCTTCTCTAGCTGTCTCTTCTCTGAAAGATCATATGTGGCAAAGGCATTGCCCATCTTCTTTGTTTTCTGGTTGCTAGTACCAGTTCTTTGTTTACTATCAAAAAAAAAATTTCTACAATTTTTAGTAACCTAACGAGGATGAATAATAATTAAATTATCTTTCACCTAAGAATTAAAACACACCCAGAATTGCTTCCAAACGGGGGGGGGAACCAGAATGATTTCTCAATTTTTTGCTTTCCTATTCCTTTCTAATATTTTAGTTGACTAACCGCTGATTATGGAATATTTATGTTAATTTGTCCAAAACTTGATTTTTTTAAGTACTAAATTATTATAAAAATTTGGAATTTTTTTTAGGAGTATTTTTGTAAAAAAGAATGACTCAAACGCAGCAACCTCATAGCGGTAGGAAGGGTTTACCACCGACCTTCCTCCTCATCCAAACCTTGATTTGGTTTGTAATTAGTCTAAGTGTATGTTTGGTATAGCTTTTGTAGAGGTCAAAAGCACTTTTTAAGGTTAGAAGATATTTTAAGGTTTTTTTTTTTTTGGTAAATTTGAGAAACAGTTTTTTTAATCTAAAAAAAACCATTTTTTTTTTACCGAGAGAAGTTCAGATTTTGGGCTTCTCCTAAGAAGCTCTTTTTGAGCTTTTTTAATACAGTTGCATTGTCAATACTATTCTCTATGAATTTTAAATATTCAATCAAATACCCCTTCTATTACACAACCCTATTATATTTGAATACTTATCAGATATCATTTTTGTTTCTCTCATCTTCATTGGCATTCAAACGACAAGTTTTCATCTATTACCTGTAAGTTCAAATCAATACTTAATTTTTTTTTTATAATTATAAACAATAATATATATGTATGTTTACTATTAAGAAGTTATATATATGTTTACTTGATTTAAAAAAAAAAATCATCTATCTAGGATTTAAAAAAAATTTCATATATCTATACTTGTGTATCTATGTTAAATATTTTTTTAAATTCAGTCACATGTGATTTTGTTTTTATTGTGTTTTTTAAAAAACTCATTTAGCTGTAATTTTTTTTATTTAAAAAAAACAAAACTCATGTGTCTGTAATTTTTGTTTTAAACTCATATATTTGTGGAGTGGTGCTATTGACACACTCTCTACTGATATATTCATACCCCACTTTTTAAAATCTTGATTTAATTAAATAAAATTAAATTTTTTTATTAAATTTTTTTGTTTATTTCCAAAACTACCCATTTTACTTATTTTTCAAATTTAATACATACTTTATATAATCTTTCTATCTCTTATCTCTGTATCTGTATACATTTCTCTCACCTTCATTGATTGATTGATTTATTTTCTTCTTATTTCTTTATTTTTAGTTTTTTTTTTCTTATTTCGGAAACGAAAAAATAAAAAATAACAGGGTAATTCAACACAACGACAACTTGATATCATTCTAAAGAAAAAATAAACTTCAAACTTATTTCCAAAGAATGAATTGTTTCCAGATGCTTACTAATATTGTCAGACAATTCTTACTTTATGTCATTCTCAGATAATTCTTCAAGATGTTTAATATCGTTCTGAGACAATTCTTCAATTTTCTTGATATCGTTCTCAAACTCTTTCATAATATTTTAGATGTATGTAAAAAGCAGATTTTAGGGTTTAAGAGTTAAATTTATTTTTTTAGAAACGGATTACTGGGTTTTTTTTGGCAAAGAAATATGAGATTTTAATAGATTTACTTTGTAGAAGATTTCTTTCCTAAATTGTATGTCTCTTTAAGTAATTTTGATAAAGGAAAAAAAAGAATATTATATAATTAAAAAATGGGGCATGAATAGATCAATAGGGGGTGTGCCAATAGCACCGCTCATATTTATATCCTTATTTGTAATTTATCACAACCAACAGCACTTTTGGAAATATATTGCCAAACAAACTAGTAATTGAACAACACTTCTATAATTGAATACCAAACAACATACAACTTTTTGTTAGAAGTTCTACTCCTAAGAAGCTCTACTCTAAAAATATCTACTCTAGAAGCTCTATTTAAAAAGTCATACCAAACATACCCTAAATGTATATTTAGTATGACTTTTAAAAGGATCAAAATCGTTTTTTTAATATTAGAAGATATTTTTAGTTATTCGGTAAAACTCAAAACAAAACAGTTTTTTTAATATATAAATTATCTTAATTACTTTTTAAAAAAATCATTTTATCTCCATTTAGAGAATCTAAAATTTAACCTTTCCTATAAAACTTTTTTAAGCTTTTTTAAAACATATAAATTATATCAATTACCCTTTATAAATTTTAGATATTCCACCATAGCACTTTCATTATAAATATATTATCAACACTTTTTTTTTTAATTTACTAAACTAAATGTTTTTTTCTAAAACTACATTATCAATATATATTTTTTTAATTTCCACATCTAAAAAACCTTTTTGTTAGAAGCTCTATTTTTTAAAAGTTCTACTATAAAAATATCCTCTAAAAGATCTACTTGAATAGCCATACCAAACACAACTTACGTAAATTAGCTTAATTAACTTTTTCGAGGTGAATTAGCTTAATTAACCTCACACTCTCAGAGTAGTAACAAACAAAACACTGGGACATGCATGAATCTATGTAATCATTACTCTAACCCAGTCATTATGTCTCCCTGCCCCTGGCCCCCACTTTATTCTCATCCCCATTCATGATTCATCCAACTTTATATATCATTTTTATTTATTATTTTTCCATTTCACATTTTTCACATTTTTCTTTTTTCCCCAAGATAATTTACACGTCACGCATAACGACAAAACGAAAATCCCACACGGCTTTTTCCCATGTCTATCAACAATCGTACTCATTCGTGCCACGTTTCTTCATATCCCCAACCAGATTCCACCACGTATCACAATTTCCATCTCATCACACAAGTGTCTTACACGCAGATGTCTGCGGGTCCCACATCGCCGGCAACAGATACTTCCTCCCATTTGCCCCGTGTGCATTGTAGCTTGCTCCACTAACCTTATCTACCAGAACCGATCCCGGATATCCCGGGTACGAACCCGACCCGAATATCCCCGTACAAGCTGTAACCGCCTCAAGCGGTGCGGTAGCTGGACCTTGGAAGTACCCGTTATTAAACGGGTTAGTAACGGTGTTAGCCAAAAGAGTCGCCAAGTTTATAACCATCCCGTCAATACCAACGTCTCCGTTAGGCGCCACTAACGGCGGTGTTTGTGGGCCGTAAATGGGTTGGTGGAAAGGCCAAGCGCATTGACCCGGACACTGAGTCTCGGAGTTTCCGACCCAGACATATGTCCCACGGGCTGACCCGCGTCCGGGTAAAGTAGACCCGTGAGTTCCACACCTACTCATACAGAATCCGTCAACAGCAACGTCTTTCGCCGTTAAAACGACGGTGATAGATGACGCAGGAGTGATAACGGTTAGCTTCTTAGCTAGAGCCTTCAAGTGAGAGGTCTTGAGAGACTTGCCGAGAGGGTAGTTTTCACGGAGGAGTTGGGTCCGTACGACAAGGTTGGAAGAACCACCTCGGTATTTCTCGGTGGTTTTCCACCATGAGGAAGCTGATGGCTGAGGAACTCTGTTGGTGTTCAAGGAACGGATGAAATCGACGATTATGGAGCGTTGGATTGGAGTGAACTTGCCGTACCATACAAGATTAACGGTGACGTTTCCTTTAAGAAGGACACCGTTATGATACTTCAAGACAAGTGGTTGCTCTTGGACTAAAGCGGTGAGTTTTCTGGGAGTGGAAAGCGAGGGAGAGATAAAACAGAAGAGTAAGAGAATGGCACAGTTGTAAATATGTGCCATGAGGAAGGGCAAAGAGATTTGTCGTAAATTTGAAAGTAGAGAGAGAGAGAGAGAGAGAGAGAGAGAGACTGAAGTGTGTAGACAGAATGGGAGGGTATTTATAGGAAGGATTTGAAAGGGAGACAGCTGTAGAAGAGGGAGGGTGTCGACGTTAAAGAAGTGCCACGTGGGAATATTTTACTGGTTGGGAAATGTGAGGATGGTTTGCCAGGCTGTAAGGTTATTTGGGGATGACGTGGTGGTGTACTGGCTACGGAGGAAGATGGAGAGCAGGAGAGGTGGTGAATGGTGATGTGATGATTCATGCATGAACGCCCCAAATCCCAATTAATATTTATTTATTTAGTTACGATCCCAAAAAAACAAAATATCACATCTCACGGATTGTTACTTTTTTTTAAAACGAATATTACATAGATTAAGGTGTTTTTTAGACATGGATCATCTATGTTCTTACATTTAAAATCTATTCTCACATATTTAATATAATAAATCAATAGTATAAATTATTTATATTAATATTTACGTGTTTATGCTGAATACCATTGAAAGATAAAGTAGGTTGTGGAGAGGAGTAAAATTCTTTTATAACGAGATCAACTCAAACCATTAACATTATAGTTTAAATATGATATGTATACAACTTACCAAATTCTTGTCAGATACTCGAATCTCACACCATTATTATGTCTTACAAACTACAATTACACATTTTTTTTTTATAATTTCAATGCCTTTACTACCGGCTTATTTTATTTTTCTACATTATTTCCTATTTTATGAAATATTAACTATAAAGTACATTAATGAATTACTCAATTATTTTTAAATACGAATTTAAATTTATTTGAATCATATTTAAAATGAATTACAAAATTAACAATCATATTTAAATTCATTTAAAGTATTTAGAAATGAATTGTTGTACAAGTTAAAAGTATCGGTAGTATATTTCAAAAATTAACAACAACAACAGTAATGATAATAATAATAATAATAATAATAATAATAATAATAATAATAATAATAAGAAGAAGAAGAAGAAGAAGAAGGGAATGTTTGGTAATATTTTATGTTTTTGTTTTATGTATTATAAATTTTTATTTAAAAATAATATATTGATTTTGATATTTTTAAAATCTGAAAACGTGTTCAATAATAAGTTATTGATTTTTTCTTCTTGAAAGAGCATTCATTAAAAGAAAGAATTACAACGCTACTGGGACATCACCCTATAACCAGACTCTCCACACAAAGCGAACAGTCTTCAAACCAACAAAACTCGCTCACATGAGACAAATCAAGCTTAGCTAAACTATGAGCGATGCTATTCACCAACCTAGGAACAAAATTAACCGAAATAATATTAACCTGACGAAGAAAACAAAGAATATCATTCACAACTACACCAACCTTTGAAGAGGGAGCCTCCTTCTTGCAAACCGCATGCACCACAGCTAACACATCATACTCCAAAGTAGCTGGTAGAAGCCCCGAATTAACAGCCAAACGAATGGCCTCCAAAAGTGCCATAGCTTCTGCAATATGTGGTTGATACCAGATCCTTATTTTCTTACAAAAGGAACCCATTGTTGTTGTGGATCACTGCACCCAAACCTATGACCTTTTCATGAGAATCCAATCTAGCATCAATATTTATCTTGAAGACCCCCATCGGCAGAGCTTGCCAACTATGAACCACCTTACTTTTCACAACCTGGTTAGTCTGTTTCTCACAAGCATAACGATAGTCCTGGATGAAAGAATCATCCCAATCATTGTCCTCTAAATCAGGCAAAAGAGTTTGATTATGGATTACCATATTTCTCTGATGCCAAATGCGCCACCACAACACACAAAGAGATTCAAACTCACGAATTCCAATATGAGACCTGCACGACAGTACAAAATCAACGAAAGAACCTGCCTCCAAAACCAAACTCCCATCTGGAAACACACAACCAGCTCGCACTCCCTTCAATGATGAGCAGCACCAAAGGGCATGCAAAGTAGTTTCAGCTTTCTTCAAACAAGCGGGCAAACAACCTCCAAATGCATGACGTGAGCTAACAAATTAACCTTAGCCAGAATCCAATTATTGTAAGACTTCCAAAGAAAAAGTTTAATCTTAGAAGGAAACTTCCACCACGACCCAGTCGCATTCAAACCAGAACAACTAGGCTTTGAGAGGGAAGATAGAGCTAGCCAATATCCACTACGGACTGAATATGCCCTGAATTATGAAAATACCAAAGTAGCTTATCTTCAAACTCAAAGCTACAGGGAGGAAGGCTTAAAATTACATCAGCTTCATCTTCAAAGAATGAATCTCTAACCAAGTCAAAATTCCAAGCACCAGAAGGCAATTTTAGGATATCAACATTAGCATTTTCACCTAGAACCTGCAGGGAGAAACCTTAAAAGTTGACTGACGCAGAATCTAGCGATCCGTATAAATGCGAACCAACTTCCCATTACCAATCCTCCAATGAGACCCCTTGTCAATCAACTCTCTACCCCACAAAAGGCTTTTCTAGAGAAACGCCTAGAGCCAACTTTAGCTAAAAGAAAAGGAGAATGCGGAAAATAGCAACCATTAATCACTCTAGCAGTAAGGGACTAAAGATAATTAATAAGCCTCCAACACTGCTTAGCAAGCATAGCTTGATTGAAAGCGCCCAAATCCCGGAAACCTAGTCCACCTTTACTTTTCGGTTTGCACAAAATGTCCCAAGAACACCAATGCATTTTCGGTTCTTTTTTTCCATTTCCTCTCCACCAAAATTCAGCACTAAGGCGGTGAAGTTCCTGAATGAGAGAAACTGGTAATTTGAACAAGTTCATCGAGTAAATAGGAATTGACTGAATAAGCGCCTTCATAAGTACGTCACGGCCACCTACAAAAACGAAACGATTACATCAACTTTGAAGCTTCTTCCAGACCTGTACTTTTGATATTATCAAAAAGAATGTGTTTACTTCTGCTGGTTAAACAAGGGAGCCCCAAATAACGCACATGACAATTCACTACAACCATCCCCAAAACACTAGCTAACCGATCTCTTTTCGTTATAGAAATTTGCTTACTAAAACAAATAGCGGATTTGTTGAAATTCACAAGTTGACCCGAAGCAAGCGAATACCAATCCAAAATCCGTCTAATATTAACACATTCCTCCATAGTAGCCCGAGTAAATAGCAAACTGTCATCGGCGAAGAATAAATGCGTAATTTTAGGCCCATAACGACTACACTGAAAACCTGAGAAATCACCACATCTTTCAGACCTCGAAATCAAGCTCGAAAGACCTTCTGTGCAAATGAGAAAAAGATACGATGAAAACGGGTCACCTTGCCTTAATCCTTTAGTTGGCTGAATACTTCCTCTAAACATCCAAATAACAAATTATTGATTGAAATAATATTATGAATATATATATATATATATATATATATATATATATATTATGTAATAATATTATAATATAAAATTAATATAGTTGTTTTCAAAATAATATAAAAATATAGTGTATAATTAAATTAATTTTATTAAACAAAAATGTAAAAAGATATATATTTTAATTAATACAATCGATTAATATTGATTTATATATTTTTATTTTTATTCCTAAAGATTATGATAAAAATATATTTTATTCACCTTAAGAAAAATATATTTATTATTATTAAAAAATGTAATCCATTTAATAAATTTTTTATGTTATTTACCTAACTAGTAAAAAAACAAATGAAAAACAAAAATGCAATATAATGAAAATGTGGAAATGTTATTTCTATATTTTTCAATAAAATGAAAAACGTTTTCTATTTTATTTTCCTTTTTTTAATATGATTGACGAAGTATATTATTATTATTATTTTTGTTTTTGAATAACAAAAAAATGCATTCACAAAACGTCAAGGAATAGATGATAAACTTTCGATGACTTTTTTAGTTTTTTATGGTACTATTCTGTTGAAAGTGTTAGCGTGATATTGTCAAAGCCTAGAGCCTAGAGGTGGTCTAGTATATATGATAGTAATTAATGATTTTAATTTAATTTAAAAAACAAAAAAGTATAGGGGCTGATTTTAAACTCGATGCGGGCCCCATAATCATTAAAAATGATACAGTGCGTGCGATTGAGACGTTAATATGATCCTGATACTGATACTGATACCGTGTGATGAAAGTTTAACTTGAGTGACACAGCTTTCTTATCTATGGAGTGTGGACCATAAGAAAAACTTGGGTGCATCCGATGCACCACACTGGAATATGGCGGAGGTGCATTAGATGCACTTACTAAGTGACATGTGTCATTTAAATTTTGTTTTTCCTTCTATTTTAATTTTTTTTCTCTTCATCTTTTCCCTCTATCAGACCGTTACGTACTCTCGTTTTCAGACCACTGTTACTCTTTGTCCACCACCGACTGTTGGAAAAAGTCAGTCGACACCACCCACACCGGAAGGTGTGGGAAGTACCAACCTTACGATTTCATAAAATGGTCATCGTCAAACGAAATCGTCTTGGTAGTCAGATCGTTATTCAAATTGGTTTAGACATTATTTTTTTGTTTTTAAACCTCAGTGAGATTTTTCTAAGTGTTGAAATTGGTAAGTTCATGGGTTCGCGGATGCAGGGCGGGTATAGGTGCAGCTATAACTCGTGGGTTTGCACTCAAACCAAAACTCGCTTACTTTAACGGGTTGGCGGCGGGTGTGGGTTTCAAATTTTTTCGGGGGTTCAGGTGTGGATTTCTCAGAATCCACCTGACTCGAACCTGACTTATTGCCATCCCTATCCGTTTTCAGATTCAAACTGTGTGGAGAGATAAACGTAGCCAAACCCGAACCGTCATTGAACCTTCGTCGTCAATTCTGCATCAACCCGTTGTGAATCTGACAAAACTAATCATACAGTCCCAACTTTCGGCCAGAATCAACCGGCGTCGTATAAAGGACGTCGATGACGGATACAAACCGAGACGAGAGAAGATGGGAGAGAGAGTTTGATAGATAGAGAAAGTTGGATAGAAAAAATGACGTGTATGAAAAAAAAAAATTGGAATAACATGTCAGTGAGTGAGTGCATCCGACACCACTATTGGATTCCAGTTTCATACTCAGATGCACTAAAGTTTTCGCGTGGATCATACCAGAGTACCACAGCACTCCTCCACTTGATGAGCTGATAGCTGTAGGAGAGGGTAGGCTAAGGTATGACGTGGAGTATTGTATTATTATTAATTAGGGATGTGATGACGTACGGTAGTAGGAAGGTTGGCACTTGGCAGAGAAAGCCAGAGTGCAGACTTGGAAATGGAAATGTTATGATTTTAATAATTAAAAGTGACTCCAATACTCCAATCCAATGGATTTAATTACTCATATTTCTAGGGGACCTCGACCTGCCAGCTACCTGGGCCCTCCATTTACAATTACCATTTTGTTCAATCTTTATTCTTATTACTTATTACCCTCATTCTAGACTTCTATTTCTGGATCTAATATTTTACTCCCGCATTTATTTTTCTACATTCAATTTACGACCACACAATTTTTATTTTCCTACATTCTCGTGTTCAAGATAAAATGGACCCTTAAACATATATTATAAGGTTATGGATTTAAGTATATTTGCATCCCCAAAATTCTCAACTATTGTAATATTTAAAAATAAATAAATAAATTATCATGCTCAAGACCAATAATAGCCTATTGTCGTGTTTGTTGTTACTTGTTATGTTGGAGGCTTCAAAATGAAGCAATGTAACCCAGATTCAAATCATGATATTTTAAATATATATTCATTTTGACATACATATTAAACTAGGTGGTGTGGAAATATCACTCGCTTTAAATGAAAGTTACATTTTGGACCATACTTTTAGATTCTAGTAATTAATTTAGCTAGAATGTATGGTCATTTTTTTACATGTTTTATGAGATGAAAATCGCTAGAATAAATGGTAAGTACAAGTTAAATTATCGATAAGTGCTGATCCAAGGGTTAGGCAAGTAGGCAAACGAGGTAATTGCCTAAACCTTTTAATAAGGTCTGATTCAAAAATATATTCTTAGTTCTACGTTCCAACTAAATGATAATAACAGTCATCCAATTAATATATATATATATATATATATATATATATATAATATAGTGAGAATGGTGAGAAATATCACATTTTTGAATATGAGTTGCACCGACGTCACTGCTTTAATAAGTTATGTTTAAAAGGCACCTATTATGGTGAACTACCAAAATTGCCCTTAAATAATCATTTTTCTATTGTCTTTTGTACTTTCATCTCCATACTTAGAACACTGAACTTGTTTGTTTCTCTCTCTACAATAAACTTGTTTGAAAATAAACTTCTCGACATTCTTCAGCACAACAAGATAACATATTTCTGAAATACTTCTTTTTTATCCTGCATTTCTGAGTATGAGTCTTGTAACACTTTAACCGTTCCTTTTGTAAACATGAAAGTCGTTTTGTGAAGTTTGAATCTGGGAATTTTGAATCTCCGAGCTTTTTACTAAAGGCTCCGAGCTTTTTTAAAAAAGCTCGGAGCCTTTAGTAAAAAGCTCGAAAGAAAGTTAAAAAAGCTCGAAAAAAAGTTAAAAAAATGGCTCCGAGCCTTTTTAGAATGTTTTCGAGCTTTTTTTAAAAATGGCTCCGAGCTTTTTTAAAAATGGCTCCGAGCTTTTTCATGAAGGCCCCGAGCTTTTTCATGGCTCCGAGCTTTTTAAAAATGGCTCCGAGCTTTTTTAAAAATGGCTCCGAGCTTTTTCATGAAGGCTTCGAGCTTTTTCATGAACGCCCCGAGCTTTTTCATGAACGCCCCGAGCTTTTTCATGAAGGTTTCTAGTTTTTTCATGAAGGTTTCGAGCTTTTTCATGAAGGCCCCGAGCTTTTTCATGAAGGCCCGAGCTTTTTTATGTATGGCTCCGAGCTTTTTCATGAATGGCTCCGAGCTTTTTCATGAATGGCTCCGAGCTTTTTCATGACTCCGAGCTTTTTCATGAAGGCCCGAGCTTTTTCATGAATTGAAAAAAAAAAAGCTCTGGGGGCGCTGCCCCCTGCCCCCCCTTCCCCCCCGCGAGCTAACCAGGCAGCTCGACCACCGCGAGCTCGGCGGGGAGCTCGACCCCTGAATGCGTCTGCGTAGCGCCACTCCATCACCGCTCGAGTGATTGCCTGAGTTTCAATCGGATTTTCTCTCTCTACTTCACAACTTTGTCACTGTAAACTGAATGAAAGAAATTTGATGTGAAACAACTATTAGGGGTATTTTTGTCCGTTCACCATAATAGGTGCCTTTTAAACATAAGTTATTAAAGCAGTAACATTGTTGAAATACCACCTCCAAAAAGTGCTATTTATTTTTTGAGCCCTATAATATATATTTATAAAAGGTGATTTAATGGTAAGAACACTTATTCAGTCTAGTAATATCCTATGTTCGAGTCGTAACCATTATGAGTAGTATATAAAAAATATATGTTCTTTTTAAGATTAAGAGAAAAAAAGAAGAATGTAAACTAAAAAAAGGAAACATATTTTAAATCCTCTCTCTTTATAATTGTCGATATCATAAAACAAAAAATCTACTGAATGAAAATCCTCATACACTTTTATCATAATAAAAGAAAAATCTAATAGAATAAAAATCTTCTTTTTATGCTTTCTTACAAATTACAATTTTAAATTTTAAGAGGCAAGGATATTGAATGTAAACAAAAATATTTTATCATAACATTTATTACGAAAGAACTAATTTAACATTTTTAACTGCAGTCTCAAATGTTCTTCCGACGAGGGTGTTAACTAATTTGGATTATTATTTTTTCTTTCTATTTTAATCATTTTCTTATAAACTTATTTATGCTTGACCATAAATGGATTGTATTCAAGTTAGATCTAATCTACCCAATTAATCTCAAAATCGATACTCATAATTTATAGTATAGTTAGAATTTGTTGACAATTTGAAAACTCTTAAGAGCAAACGGACATGGATTACTGATGACCTTGGACCTTGAACCTTGACAATATGTAATTATAAAAAATAAAAAATATAATTTTTACAAACAATATAATTTTACTAAACATGCTACGCAATTGTATTTGTACGAAATGAAAATTCAAACATATGTATTATAAAATCACTTGTTGTAATTTTATAAATTTAAATACAAATAAATAAATTAAAATAACCCTCATATTTCAGTTATATTATTAGCATGATCCTTTTTATGGGGACATGTTAAGATAAATATTTCTTTATGAATTTGCCTACCAACTATTCTGATCAATATTGATAAACAAAAGATATTAATAGTGGGATAAAAAAGATTCATATTATAATAATAACAACTTAAAAAAAAATAATAACAATAAGGCAGATAAGAACAAAAAAAAAAAAGCAGCAAGTGAAGCGAGGTTGGTGAGCCTGTTTTTTTGGGGCCGTGATGGTCCACTTCTCCATCCACTGTCCGGAAAAAAGCAACTACAAATTTTTGTTTTTTAACAAAAATTTCCCAATGTCCCACTCCCACCTACACCCACATAATTTGTTATTTTCTTAAAAAAAAACAATAAACACTTTTTCATTTCAATAATGCAATTAGCAAAACATTTTGCAGAAAAGAAAGCAATTTCCAATTACAATGCTGTAGCAATTAGCAAATAGGGCCGGTGCCGACTTTCTTAGCAGCCGCAATTGTTGAGAGTCAATCCACATTATTTTTCAAAAATAAAAAAATTAACATGTGTCTATTCAAAAAGTAAATTCAAAAATTATATGTATTCATCGAGTACTTCGAAGTTTTTCTTTAAATTTCCAAGAAAGGACACCTTCATATGACTTACCGATATTGTATTATTTGAGAACTATGAATTTTCAGAAATATATATGGTTTCTTCTACGGTTCTACCAAAAATAAATTACCGGTCAAACATGATAGAGCATGTGAAAGTGTTATTTTAACTTTGGTTTAAAATAAATTAATATTAAAAACGTCTTCTCTCCCCTCACCTTTGAATCATTATCGAATATTTTGATAAAATGTTTTTATTTTAGAAATACCCCTATGGACTAACATTAAATGGTTCAATTGATTGAGTTTTGATATTAAGAAGTCTAAATATCTCTATTTAAGCTTTAATTATATGAATTGAACATTATACCATTTAACTTTGACCAAATAAAAACATTGTTTGTCGGTCTATAATGGATGTTTCTGAAATCAAAGCATATTTATCTATACGTCCAATAATAGTTCAAAGGTGAGAGGATGTTTTTAATATTAAACCTTTAAAATAATTATGTCAAAAGGACTCTTTGAGAGGTACCTATTCGTGTATTTACAATTTTATCTTAGCAAAAATGACAAAAAATTGACATACAAATCATTCATTATTATAAACCGGCCCTTATCATAATATATATATATATATATATATATATATATATTTGATACTTACCTCCCCTACCGTTAGTTAAAATATGTCAGATATTCAGAAACAATTTTATAGAAAGTTGATATTCATTTTCTCTGCCGTTAGTTAAACTGTGTCAAATATGTAGAAACAATTTTATAGAAAATTGAAATTTACATCTCTTGTCGTTAATCAAACCAGTTCAAACTTAATGATTGACCGTAAAAAAATAAGAGTATTTTTGTAATTTCAAATAGTTTTAAAAAATATATATCAAAAATTGAATAAAAAATAAAAAATACAGATTAATTGAAAAAAAAAATAGAAAATGGATCTCCATCATTCATCTTAAAAATGGACAGTGGTGATCAAATAAAATTTAAAAGAAATTTCCATTTTGTTGTTTTTTTTAAGGAATTTTTTTATTTATTAAAAATGATTTTTTTTATTGGTACACATGTCACACACACACATATATATATATATATATATATATATATATATATATATATAATGGGTGTAAAGATATAAATGACCCTTATTTTCGATAATTTTTCCTACCAATCGACTAACGGGGACAATTTTGACGTGATTCTAAAAACATGAGGTCAATGACACTAATAATTTAGACCTGGTAGAATTACATTCAATTCACTCACCACAAACAGTTATGGGTCTAACTTTTTTTAGGTTGGGTACTTGGGTCATTAAACGCGAAACAATAATAGGTCGGGAGTTTAATTTTCAAAACTCATTAAAACCAATGACTCATCAATTAAGTTTAATAATAATATTATAATTATGCTTCAAAAATATATATATTATAATTATTTTACATCCAATTTGTATCTACAAAATAAAATCCTACACTTCATAAATTGATTAATAAAAAAGTTTGAAAACCTGAAAATTTCATAAATTCACTAATAAAAAAGTTTGTAAATCATGAACAACTAAGAACTAACCTATAAACCTATATTTTTTCTTCAATTCTTCTCTTATGGTACAGTGATAAATATTGAAATTAAAATTATATTTGTGTTATGAGTTTTCCAATATTTTCTTTAATTTGTTTCTTATTATTTTTACAATTAAAATTATTAATTACTAAAAGTAATTAAAAAAAAAGAACGGGTTAAATGGATCTGTTTTGAGTTATCCATAGAATTAACGAATGAGTTTGTCTTTACATTTTAAAACTCAATAAGCTAACGGGTGGGTTTTGGTTGAGTAAAATTGGATTCAACCAATTTATCATTCAAAACGTATTTGATTCGATTCAACACATTGTCAGGTCTAGCTAATATGTGTACGCAATGTAAAAAAGGACATTTCTTAAAAACTTAATCTTAAATTATTTATTCCTTTATTCATTTAGCATACAATAAAAATGTGTGTATTGTCACCTATAAAACTAATTAGTACACCAATGTCTCGTAACCTTATTGAAATGAATATATTCATTTTAATACATTTTATTTATAAACCGTCTTAAATTACTAACACACTCAAGTTATAAAAAAAATATATTATTTTTGGAATCAAATCATCTTTTAATGATGGTCCAATTTACTTTTAGAAATATCTGGATATATGAGCTTTATGAAAGGGAAGATGTAGAACTGGATTGTATATAGGGCAAAAGATTTTCAATATGAAATTCTCTTATATATACAGTATCTTACAAAAAAAACTAATTGATATTTATAGCTATCTTTGGAAAAAAAAAACTTGTTTATTGGTAGAGTTTATAACTAGACATAAAAAAGATAAATATATATATATATATATCTACATCTGTATGATCAGAGTCATTTGAAGTTTTTTTCCCATTACTTTGTTATATGATAATCATGAGATGGTGAGAAAGTTTGATACTTGAAATAAAATTAGAGTTTATCAAAAGTTTTTTTTTTTGTTAATAAATATACATAGTTAAAGATACATATATAATATATATATATATATATATATATATATATATATAGTTGAAGATACATGTGTAATTAAAGAGTGTATATAATATTTGGTTTATTTTTAATTAAAATAATTTATCCTTATTGATAAATTTCTATTGAGATATTTTTATAATTAATTTTTTTAAATAAAATATGTACATACTAATTAGTTTTATAGATGACAATTTCGACACCCTACAATAAATTGTGCATTAATACATGGTAAGAATAAATATGAATTTAGACAAGATGATGTTGATCCGGCTGTTTGTTCCTCACACCTATTATCTTGAGGTTGTGAGTTTGAGTTTGTTCCCTCCCCCAAATATCGAATTATTATAATTTTTTTTTTTAAAAGAATAAATATGAATTATTTTTTTTTGTAAGGTTTTGTTTGGTAAGAAGGAAAGATGGAGGGAGGGAGAGGGTACGAGGGAGAGGGATGGGAGGAGAGCTCCAATCCCTTGTTTGGTTGGAGAGAAAAGAGAGGGGAGAGGAGAAGAGGAGGGAGTTCTCCTCCCTTTGGATCCACCAAAACCAATCCCTCCAATTATGGAGGAGGAGAGAGGGGAGGAAAATTTGGAGGGAAATTACAATAATACCCTCTAATTTTTTATTAACCTCCAATTTATTAAAGGGCAATATAGTAATTTATAAATTATATACCAATCAATCAATTCAACCATCTTTTTAATACCAAACAAAACGAAGGATTTATATTATCCTCTCCATCTTTCATACTCTCTCTCCCCCTTTATACATCCATCCCTCGTACTCTCTCTCCCTCCTATCAAACATAGCCTAAGTGTAGTATCTTTACCGTATGTCTTAAAATACAATATAATGAGACATTTTTTTCTCTCTCTCTTTTTTTGACAGTGTATATAATGGGACATATCATTCATGTAAAAAAGGTGCAGGACCATGAGTTCATGACCCGAGTAATATCTTCGAAAAAAAACAGAAAGTGATTAAAAAGAAAGTGATTAGAAAGAAAGTGATGATTCACGTGTAAGTGAAAGCAGCTGCGGAGTCGGCAGAAGAGCCGACGTCTGGGCCCGGTCAACAAAATGCATAGCATCTTCCCAATTCCGTGGCATTACACTGCTCACTCATGTAAATTATGAAAAATAATTACTCATATCATTTATAATAAAAAATGTCATAAGTTAAATTATAATATATACCTTTACTTGTATAAAAATTCTATTAATGTAAAACTTTAGCATATAAATTTCAAAATTTTAATTTAGATTATATATATATATATATATTCATTTGTAGAATTGATTTTTAAATTATAACATAGATATTGGGACAGTCTTTTACGTTTTGGACCTTGATTTTAAATAGAGCCTCAGGAAAAATTGTCTAAAGTAATCGACTTTGTCTAAATCCGTCCTTATATACATCCTTATTTAATAATTTAGATTTTTAAGGATGGGAGATAAATTCGATCCTACAATCTCTTACCGTCAAACCACATTAAACAGGTGGTTATACCAAATATATTAAATATTGTTGAATTCTATACCTCAAACTTAATTTATAAATAAAAATAAAACTCATATTAAAGGTGTAATTAGCTGTCTAAGAATATAATAGTAGGGACGATTTGATTAATGATGAGATGAGGAAGAATATATAAACATCATCAATTAGGTCTTATTCATGACGTTACTCTAGATAATTATTATGAGTGGTGGAGTGGAGCAGGAGGAATTAAGAAGAATCCATGTTTATTTCATTTTACTGAAACTAGTTTGGACCACTAGACACTGGAGTATGAGGAGATATCTAATTCTTTCTCTTAATATTAATGTGCATGAACGTATAGTGTACAGATGCCAATGATTTGTGTATGGGTTGATAGAGGGTTCCATCAATCCTCGCATGACTTAACTGGCCCTATTGTACGTTATCAATTATCATAATTATTATGAAGAAAGTCTTATAAAAGCAACGGATATATGTCATTTTACTTGCTTCATACTCGATCTTGTATATTTACGTACATATTGATAATTTGATTATGATATGATGTCCGTGGAATTTTGGTTCAACCGTTTTTTTATGAATAGCCAACACTTACCCTTTATTTTTATGATACGGATTCAAGTTTTATCTTTATCTATAAAATCATAAAGTGTAAGGAGATCCATTCTTAATATGGAGATTACATTTCAAATTGTATTTATATCTAAGATTGGATGCTCTAATCCCATTGGGGTTGGGCCACAACCAATGGACTCGGATTGAAATAATCCCAATACCAAGTGGTGAGTTTTGTCACGTTCTTTTATGGAAGAAAAGAAATAAAAAGAAGAGTGCAATCCCAAAAAGCACGGATGGGTTAGCACAATCCAATAATCCAAAAATAAAAGGACAAAAGAGAGCAAATAATGCAAGAAGAGGAAGAAGAAGAGTCTACAATTGATTTGTCGTATTAGGTTGATTATGATATTGGGAGCCTATCCTTTTCTTCTCAGAAATTTCAATATGAGATAATAAATACAAATTTGACTGATGCGGCAAATTTGAAAGTGGGAGACCGGGGACCATCACAAAAATCCAGCAAGTGTCACCTAACCACGCCCTCTGTCTACCATAAAAACTTGCATGAGACCGGTCTCAATGAAATATACCATATTAGATTTTTTAAATATATTTTTATATTCTCAAAATCAATAACACAACCAAGCAAGTTTTTCCCATCAGTCACCCCTTAAATTTCCATAAAGTTCGTTCTCATCTTCTCGTGAACTGAGCTGCGGTTTTGGACTTTGCCAAAGTCCCTTTCATGGTTCATCTTTAGGGTACCTCTCTTTTTTTTATTGATTTGTCATAATTTAATGATATTTAAATAAAATAAAAAATATATAATTAAGATTTGACCACTGTTTTTCTCTTAAATAATTTGATATTTTAATAACATTCGAAAAATATCAAAAAAATAAAAATAAAATAAAGACCAACTAGAGATCCTCATCCTTCATCTTTACCCTTACTTTCAAGCTCTAATCCAGAACCTCCTCTTCTGCCTTTTCATTTACATGTTTTAAATTTTAAATTCAAGTTTTCTTTTAGCTAACTTTTAATATATTTTCGTAAGATTAAGTTGACTTATGGTAAGTTTCTCAGACGTGTATAATTTTTCCATGAGTTACGGATTTGAGTTATTCGAAATATTTACCGTACTAGTTCAAAAGATAAAAAACTTTTACATACAGTTTTTAGGATATTTATTGAAAAATTTACCATAAATGAATACTTTCGAATTTTTAAGATGTGTACTTAAATGAGATTTGCATAGTGATATTGTTATACAATAAGAGTTCCTACCTAAATTCAAAATTAGAAGATTGTTTTTGAAAACTAACCAAACTTAGGGATTCTCTGTCAGGAGAAGAAAGATTAGGGCTTTGTTCATAAGAAATTGTTGATGAATTGAGAATTTTATTCTTAAGGATCTTTAGAGATTTTGGGATATTTTCAGACAAGCTTCGGTCAAATGGAAGGCAAGACTTTTATAATTGGATTCCCCATTTCTATGAAACGGTGCGTTTGGGAAAACCAGATGGGCGTAAGATTGAGTTGGGCCAGTTGGGCCACCAACAATCTCCAATTATCCAATACCTGTTTTATTATAGTTACTGTGAGCCTTATGTAGGGAATTCTTCCCAGGCCACATGTCATTTAGCATGTTTCCATATATTGTCTGTTTCCAACAAACTTGAATTCAACGAATTATTCACAAAATTCTTCTCTTACAATTCTTTTCTGTTCTCTCTCAATCTCTCTCTCCTCTAACAATTTGGAACAATCAGAATTTCCAAACACATTTTACAAAACCTTGAAAGTCATCACAAATTGGTATCAGAGCACACTTTCTTGCAACCTGTGGCAATGGCAGAAGGTACACGGCACCACCAGCTTGTGGAAGGGAGATTTGTCGAAATGGAGTCCAGAAATCAAGTCATGGAAATGAAGGTTCAGTCCGTGGAAGAGAAACTGCAGAAGATCGATGAAGGAATGGGTACCTGCAGAACCGAGATAGCAGTAATGGCGGACCAGCTTTCCAAGCTCCATGATCTGGTCTCTACCAGGTTCAACTCAGTCAACTTGGAGGAGGGAAATGGAAAGGGAATCCTTGGCTCCGCACCTTCCGGACCGAGTGGCTCAGCTGGATCTCTCAGACAACAAGGCCAGAGTCAGCCTGTAAAGGTAAACACAGAAACTTATTTTAAACCGCCAAAATTAAATTTCCCGAAATTTGATGGCATAGATCCTAAGGCTTGGATCAAAAAGAGTGAGAGATTTTTCCTTATATACCCAGTAGCACCAGAGAAGAAGGTGTTAGTAGCCTCCATACATTTCGAAAAAAAAGCGGAGGCCTGGTTTCAGTCCTTCTATGCAATAAGAGGGGATGTTGGATGGGAAGAATTTACAGAATCCCTCCTAGTAAGGTTCTTGGACCTAGAGCAAGAAGATGTGGTAGGTGAATTTCAAAGGCTTAAACAAACCACCAAAGTAATTGAATTTCAGGACAGGTTCGAAGAGCTGCAACCTCGGCTATTGTCTAAAAATTTAGGATTAACTAACGAATTCTTTTTGGCTTGCTTTGTGAGTGGATTGAAGAGTGAGATTAGAAACTCTGTAAAAATGTTCAAGACCACAGACCTGAAAACTGCCATTCAACTGGCAAGATTGCAGGAGGCAGCTATAGAAGCAAAAAGAATTAAACCCTGGCCTAACAAAACAAACCCCTACCACAACCCCAATTCCCCAACTGCGACTGCCAAATGGAACCCAACGCTTAACCAACACGTCCCACCAAACCAAAACCAAAGGAAACCTGAAATGTACCCAATTAAGAGATTGACACCTACAGAAATGAAGGCTAGAAAGGAAAGGGATTGTGCTACAACTGTGATGAGGTATATACATTTGGGCACCAATGCGCCAAGAGACAGTTTTTTATGCTTAGAGGAGGAAGACAGTGATGAAGAAGAAGAAGATGATGTTCCAGAAGAAGAGAAAATGAGGGAAGAGAAGGAAGACTTACCTGAAGAAGAGACGACTATATCTCACCAGGCTTTGAATGGAGGAAGCAAAGGAATCCAGACCATTAAGTTAAGAGGACTGGTAAAGAACAGAGAGATTACAATCTTGGTAGACAGTGGGTCCACACATAATTTCCTTGACCCAGAATCTGCAAAATTCATAGGAGTCAAGACTGAGAGTACCAACCTGTTATGGGTGACTGTGGGAGGAGGCGGCAAGATCAACAGCCAAGCTCGATGCCCTGCTTTTACTTGGTCATTATAGGGGGTGAGCTTTACAACTAAAATGAGGATTCTGGCACTTGGGGGCTGTGATGCTGTGCTAGGAATGCAGTGGATACATGAGATATGACATATTCTATTGGATGCAAAACAATTGAGCATGAGTTTCAAGAAAGGTAACCAGTGGATAACTTTACAGGGAATTAAGGAGTCAGGAATGATGCTGCAGTTAGAGGGAAAAAGGGTGGCCACACAATTGAGCAAGGACACAAATGAGAATGGAGCCGCTAATACAGCTCTATTCTCTAGAAGTGAAGGAAGAAGATAGTGGGGTACCAGATGAATTGAAGCCCACCCTAGAAGAATTTACTGAGGTTTTTAAGGAGCCTACGTCCATACCTTCTAAACGCACAAAGGACCACTAGATACCATTACTACCTAACAGCAAGGCCATCAATGTGAGGACCTATCGACACCCCTACATACAAAAGAATGAGATAGAGCGGATAGTGAGAGAAATGTTAGACAGTGGGGTGATCAGACCGAGCAATAGTCCATTCGCCTCACCCATTCTGCTGGTTAAGAAGAAAGATGGTTCGTGGTGGTTCTGTTTAGACTACAGGGAACTTAACAAAATCACTGTCAAAGATAAATTTTCCATACTCGTTATAAATGAGCTCTTAGATGAATTACAAGGAGCAGTGGTGTTCTCTAAAATAGACCTAAGGGCCAGTTACCACCAAATAAGGGTGGCTGAGGAGGATGTGCACAAAACTCCTTTCAGGACCCATCAAGGTCACTATGAGTTTAAAGTGATGCCTTTCGGATTAACTAACGCACCAGCCACTTTTCATAGTTTGATGAACGAAATCTTCCAACCATACCTACGGAAGATGATCCTAGTTTTTTTTGACGACATTCTAGTGTATAGTAAAAGCATGGAGGAGCATGTAGAACACCTCAAGACAACCCTTTCTATACTTAAGCAACATCAGCTCTTTGCAAAATAAAAGTAAGAGTGAATTTGGGAAAACTGAACTGGAATACCTAGGCCATATAATCTCAGCTGAAGGGGTTTCTGCCGATGAGAAGAAAATACAGGGCATGTTAGAGTGGCCAACTCCTACCACTATCAAGGCTTTAAGGGGTTTCTTGGGCCTAACGGGGTATTACCGTAAGTTCGTAAAAGGGTATGGACTAATTAGCAAGCCGTTAACAGAGCTGCTCAAGAAGAACAACTTCAATTGGAATGAAGAAGCCAGCACAGCTTTTGAGACTTTGAAAAGAGCCATGACAACAACACCAGTACTGACTTTACCAGACTTCTCACAACCATTCATTGTGGAGACCGACGCTTGCGATGTGGGAATTGGGACAGTACTAATGCAGAGGGGAAGACCTATAGCCTACATAAGCAAAGCTCTCCCTCCTAGGAAATTAGGACTCTCAACCTATGAGAAGGAGCTTCTAGCCATCGTCTACGCCATCCAAAAATGGAAGCCCTATTTGCATGGGAATAAATTCACTATCAAAACTGACCATGAGAGCCTAAAGTATTTTCTCGAGCAGAAAATGTCTACACTAATGCAACAAAAATGGTTAACTAAATTGTTGGGCTATGATTACGAGATCTCCTACAAGAAAGGTAAGGAAAATGTAGTGGCAGATGGGCTGTCGAGAGCCATGTGCACAGAGGAGGGGGCCCTAATAGCTCTCACCACTAATTAGCCACAGTAGGTACATGAAGTACAGGAAAGCTATCAACTGGATTCCGTGGAAATGAAAGAGATGCCTGGATTGTTGATCGATCCTACAAGTAGCTCAGTTTACACACTCTTAAATGGAATATTAAGGAGGCAAGGTAAGATCTATGTGGGAAGCTTGGGTACACTAAGGGAAAGACTTATAGAGGAGGCCCATTGCTCAGCCATGGGAGGACATTCAGGAATTAAGGGCACTGTGAAACGCTTACAACACTATTTTTACTGGGAAACTATGAACAAGGAGGTAGTAACCTGGGTGACAAGTTGCACAATCTGCCAACAGTGCAAGGCAGAGCACGTTAAAAGCCCCGGACTCCTACAACCATTACCCATGCCCAAAATTCCTTGGCAAGATATAGCCATGGACTTCATTGAAGGTTTACCAACTTCACAAGGAAAGGACTCTATTCTGGTAGTGATAGACCGCCTGACTAAGTATGCCCATTTCGTTACACTAACCCACCCATACACTGCTAACCATGTTGCTAGAGCTTTCTTCGACAACATACATAAGCTACACGGTATACCCTCCTCAATTACTAGTGACCGAGACAGGATTTTTACCAGTACATTCTGGCAAGGCCTGTTCAAACTAGTGGGCACAAAACTATGTCTAAGCACGGCTTACCACCCACAGACTGACGGACAGAGTGAACGGTTAAATCAATGCATAGAAAACTACTTGAATTGCATGACGGGTGCTAGGCCAGGGAAATGGGCCAGCTGGTTAGCAATGGCCGAATGGTGGTACAACACTAACCATCACACCTCCCTAACCATGACACCCTTTGAGGCCCTATACGGGTACATACCCCCTGTTTTTTCCTACACTTGCCCTGGATATAAGTTCACCAGAAGTCAGAGAATTTACCTGCGAAAGAGAGAAAATTCAGTCAATACTTAAAGAAGCTCTGCACCAAGCTCAATCCCGAATGAAATTCTATACAGAGAAAATTGGTCGGAAAGAGAGTTTACAGAAGGTGATTGGGTGTACCTTAGACTGCAGCCGTACCGACAGACCTCCATGGCCCTTCGTTGGAACTTGAAACTGGCTCTAAGGTTCTTTGGTCCATTTCAGGTGCTTGCTCGAATCGGTAAGGTCGCCTATCATCTTCAGCTTCCCATCGACTCACAAATCCACCCCGTCTTCCATGTCTGGCAACTCAAGAAGAAAGTAGGGAGCCACTGTGATCCCCAGCTCGACGCTTCCACACATAGGAGACGACGACCAGCTACTAGTGTTCCCAGTAGCAATTCTCGGCCGAAAGATGGTAAAGCGCCACAACCAAGCAGTCGCTCAGGTCCTAATTCAGTGGTCGAACATAACTCCAGAAGATGCCACATGGGAGGACGCCACAACGATTCGACGAGGTTTCTAGACTCTTTAGACCTTTGAGGACAAGCAGGTCTTCAAAGGGTAGGGGAATGTCAGGAGAAGAAAGATTAGGGCTTTGTTCATAAGAAATTGTTGATGAATTGGGAATTTTATTCTTAAGGATCTTTAGAGATTTTGGGATATTTTCAGACAAGCTTTGGTCAAATGGGAGGCAAGACTTTTATAATTGGATTCCCCATTTCTATGAAACGGTGCGTCTGGGAAAACCAGATGGGCGTAAGATAGAGTTGGGCCAGTTGGGCCACCAACAATCTCCAACTATCCAATACCTGTTTTATTATAGTTACTGTGAGCCTTATGTAGGGAATTCTTCCCAGGCCACATGTCATTTAGCATGTTTCCATATATTGTCTGTTTCCAACAAACTTGAATTCAACGAATTATTCACAAAATTCTTCTCTCTTACAATTCTTTTCTGTTCTCTCTCAATCTCTCTCAATCTCTCTCTCCTCTAACAATTTGGAACAATTAGAATTTCCAAACACATTTTACAAAACCTTGAAGGGCATCACATTCTCCAACCCATATATATTTTGGAGTAAAAAGTCATTTCCAACCAGCGCCGTTCTTTGTGCCATTTTAGTTTCGGCAGTTCAAATGGCACAAAAAATACATTTTTTTCATCTTTACAGTTTGATTTAATTCACAGTTTGATCCATATTTAATAAAATTATTCTGATTGTATCTCTTATTTAAAGGTTTTGTTTAATCACAGTTTTACATTTAATCTATTAAATTTATTCCAATTTAGTTCTTTTTATTATTTAATAATTTTGTTTAATTTATATTTGTTTTAATTTAATTATTATTTATATTAAAATTTGTAATAAACTAAAATTAAGCGTATAATACAAAATTTTAAAACAATATTTTTTTACATAAATCACTTAATTGAAAACATGAAAATTAAAGCAACATACATTAAGTAATAAATGTCATATTTTAGCTAATTAAATTGAATTTCTTAATGTACTAATTTCATAATTTCTTAACTTATTGCAATATTATGAGGTGAAATGTTAATTGTGGAGAAATAATAAAGAAAATGAAAGAAACGAAATATTCAAGGGAATATTTTTCTTAGTGTAACATCTAGTGCAATGGGTTGGAGATGGAGAAGCTAAATAATGTGATAGATGCACCATTTTAGTGCAAAAGTTGCACAAAAATGGGTTTTTAGGTCGGAGATGATGGCCTCAAGGAGGGTTTTTGCTAATCTTTCTAAAAAGAATCCTATATTCATGTTTATATATATAAAAAAAAGCCTTGGTACTTTTTAAAGAATCAAACAAATTGTTTAATCACAATTATCAATCATACTTCAATTTTTTTTCATAATTATCAAACTTTTTTTTAATTACTATTATATAAATTTGGGGTTTTATAGGGAGATGGAGAACTCCAACCTATCACCTCGTGGTACATGTGTGAGAGATTTTACTACCAAACCAACATCATCTCGTCACAATTATCAATCTTATAATTTATCTTAAATACACTCAACAAACCACTACTTTTGAAACACGCCATTAATCACCCCAACAAACCAAGAGAGAGATCCTTATTTACAAAACAGTGGTACAAAATGTTCCACGGTCTATTTTCTCATTACCGTTTTACAATGAATACTTAATTTCACAAAGCTTGATGAATTCAAATTCACATCATGAATAAAGTCGTAATTAAATACGACTCATGTTCTTCTCATTCAATTTTCAAATTGTAATAGCTAAAAAAAATGAATAAAATATGGCAAATTATACTAACTTATACTGATTATATGTATAATTGTACTAAAATCGGTGAAAATATCATAATAACACTGACTACCCCTTGACCCGTTGACTAAATGTCGACTACCTTTAATCACTAACTGATGAAGGCAATTTGGTCTTTTTCAAAGTTATTAAATAAAAATGAAAAAAAGAATATAGGCTATCCAATTAAAGTTAGCCACAGTAGCCCTAAAAACTTTTATTAATTTTCTTTTATAAAAAAAAAGCTATCTTCTCCTACACCACACAAACCTGAATAACCTATTTCTCATTCACCTTGATCCACCATTTTCTTTTCTTCTTCTTTTCCTACCCATCTTCTTCTTATCTATATCACAAAGACACAAACATACCTGAAAAAAACAATCAATAAAAAAACCATAAATCTTATATCTACATTAGTAGAGATCAGAATCTCCATTGATGGAGATTAATCTTTATCGATGGAGATTTCAGATCTCCTTTACAAAATCTAATAATACAAAAAAAGGATTTGGAGATCGCAGATCTTTGAATTCAAACAAGTGTGATCTTTGAAATCAAACAAGGTTTATCAGATCTCTCCTATAAGAGTTTGAAATTTTCAGTTAGACTATTTTTTTTCTTAGAGATCCATTAGACTATTGTACTTTATTGTTTTGTGTTCCTCGGTATTTTTTGATGGGTGAATTGTAGTTTAGTCCCCGTAGTTTATCTTAATCTTGCGTTTAGTCCATGATTTTTTAAAATTGTAATTTTTAATCCTTCTGTGACAGAATCCGTTAAAAGGACTGTCAGACTTGTTAAATGACCTCAATGCCCCTCAAGTGGGTCAGATTGCTTAAATGACATTTTTACCCTCAATTTGCATAAATAAATATAAATATATTTTAAGAAATAAAAAAATAAAAAAATAATTATCCGTTTATATATATATATATATATATATATATATATACACACACACTTCCAGGAACACAGAATAGAAATCTATTCATCATCAATCTGATTTTTTTTTCTTATATTAGTAAACAAAAAAAAATCTTCAATCAAATTGCATAGAAAAAAAAAATCAAAAACATATCTCTTCATCTAGTCAATTCCAAACACACATCGACTTCATCTTAAAAACCAATTCTGGAAAATGGTGGAGCAAACCTATAAATCCAATCATAATTAATTTGATTTTTTTTTTCTTAAATCATTAAGCAAAAAAAAAATTAATCTCTTCAATCAAATTGCACAGAAAAAAAAAATCAAAAACATATCTCTTCATCTGGTCAAATCCAAACACACATCGACTTCATCTTAAAAAAACAAATTCTGGAAAATGGTGGAGCAAACCTATAAATCCAATCATCATTAGTTTTATTTTATTTTCTTAAATCAGTAAACAAAAAAAAATTAATCTCTTCAGTCAAATTGCACAGAAAAAAAAAATCAAAAACATATTTATTCATCTAGGTCAAATTCAAACACACATCGACTTCATACTAAATTTTTTTTCTGGAAAATGGTGGGGCAAACCTATAAATCCAATCATCATTAATTTGATTTTTTTTTCTTAAATCAGTAAACAAAAAAAAAAAATCTCTTCAATCAAATTGCACAACAAAAAAATCACAAACATATATCTTCATCTAGTCAAATCCAAACACACCCCTACTTCATCTTATAAAAAAAATCTGGAAAATGGTGTTGTAGAATTGGTGATGATGATGATGGGTGGGTTACTGTTACCAGATATCTCTGTAACTTTGTTTTTTTAGTAGTGGGTAGTGGGGTTTGGAATCGATCTCCTCGTCCGTGGCCCGTTATATCAAACGCCGATCTCCTCTTGGTCTCCGGCGAAAAGATCGACGGTGGTATGAGTGGTGATTGTGGGGGCTGGTGTGATTCGGGATAGCAGTGGAGATTGATTCGGGGTTGATTGTTTGGGTTTGTGTGGCTAGGGTTTTTGGTGGAGATGATGGTGGGGAAAAGATGATTGCATGTTTGAGAGAGATTAGATTTGAGTGAGAGAGCGGGAGAGATTGATTCCAGAGAAAGAAGAAATCAAAGGAAACAAAGTGAGAGAGAGATTTAGAGAGAGAGAGAATCATGTGTTTGATGGTGGTGGTGGTCTGATGGATGGTGGTGGGGGTAGTAAATCAATTTTAATTGTTTTTATTTTATGGATAATATTTTTTGATGGATAATGTTTTTTTTTTTTTTTCATTTTTTCATTTTTGAAATGACAATTATACCCTTCAGAAACTACACTGATCGGATTATTTTATACCTATTTTAGGTCCCCACTTTCCTATCGTTTGTTCTCGTTTCCGAGCGTATTTTGTATATAATGTGTCTATTGAGCCATGTGTAGGTACATATTCCCTACAATATGGTTTTGAGCTTAAAGAACAGTTTGAGAGGTAAAAAGAGCCGAAAAAGAGAATAATTGGAAGATTCAGAGTGCCGCGCCTCACCGTTGACACAGATCGTGGCCTGATCTAAGCCCAGCCGTGATCCACGATTGATCCATTGCCGAGCCAGAACGCGACACTGAGTCCATGGGAGAACCCCCTCTAACTTCCAGCAGCTTACAGGATGAGTGCAAAAAAGAAGACATTCGACGCTCAGTTCGGCGGTCACCTAACCGCAGTTCCAACCGCCGTTTGAAGACAGTAGGTCCCAAAAGTTTGGCGCCCAGTTCGGCGGTCACACCATGACCACCGTTTCAACCACCATTTTAGTCCAGAAGAACACCAGTAGTTCGGCGGTCAGAAAGGCTGTCAACCCGACGGCCGATCGACTAGCGAGAGGCCAATTTCTGGCGAATTTCAGGGGCAGTTTCGTCCTTTCACCATCATTTCCAACCCTAACCTCCAAACACTATAAATTCACCTCTTCTCTTCATAATTTTACAGCCCACACTTCATTTCTTCATCTTCATCTTCATCAACTAAGAGAGAGAGAGAAGCTCTCAAGCTTCCATAGAGGTTTTCCTCCATGGAAAGCTTACCACCACCATTTATACCCATCACCCACCACATTTGAGAGTAGATTACATAGAGATATGAGTGGTCTATGACCAATTTCGTGCTAAGCAATGGATAGAGCTCTTGGATGGGTTTCTTCAAGGGTTGTATTCCTTTTAATTCAATCTCTTGTATATCTTGTTTTCCATTTGTGTAATCCCCCACTTGGGAATATTTGTAAACCTAATTTGTGCTCAATATAATGTGTGGTTGTTTTTATATCTATTTGTGTTTTGATTCATTCTTGTTATCATTGATCATATATCTTATCTTGAAATGCTTGTGTATGGAGATTAGAAATTAATATGTGTTCATGAATGAGATTATGAGTAGATTAATGTAATTGTAGGAGTTGTTGTAATCAAATGCCCCATTTGTATGTGTATGTTGTTGGAAGGTCGAAATGCATTTGTATGGATGATTTTGAGTGAATTAGAGTTAGGATTGTGCTTTAGGAGGGCCATCCGGGCATAGTCTTGGCTAATTAGCTAGGAAGAATGAATGAACTTGTTAATTGCCATATTTAAAGAGGTTTGGTTCATTATTTTTGTTATATATTGGTATTTAGTTATTCCTCACGCTAGGGGCTCTAGGTGAGTTATGATTAGAGATACAATAATTGGGAATTCGGCTATTATTGCGCTAGGGGCTCTAGGCAAGTTATGGTTGGAGGAACAATTACTCTTTCCACATTCATTAGACTTAACGTTGCCGTTTTACATTACCATGTTAGTATTGAGGCTCAATCTAGCATTGGTTTGTAGAATTAGTTCACATATGTTGGTTGTGGTTTCGTGTTTGAGAAGGCTCTCGACACACTCTTCAACCGTTAGCTCTATGAATGGGTATAAATCGGATTGAGGCAAAAACGAAACCTTAACTTGAATTGGATGTTCTTAATGTCTAACAACCCACTTGTGTGCACTTATGTTTAGTGGACTTTTTAAACCCTTGTGTGACCACTTTCATGCATCTCTCCAATCTACCATTTTAATATTTCTCTCTTAATCAACATGCTCACCCCTCCACATTCTCTTGTTTATTTCTACATCTGCATATTTTCATTTTATTTTCACACACACACACACACACACACACACACACACACACATGCTTCTAAAATGCTCACACACACACACACACACACACACACACACACACATGCTTCTAAAATGCTCATGATGTTATTGGTGAGATTCAAACCTATGACCACCAATGTGGAAGGGAAGTGCATAACCATATAAACTAAGAGGTGATGTGCAAACTAAGTTGTTTTAAGACGATATGAGATTGGTCTGATAGTTTCCCAGACCTACACCACGAGGTTGTGGGTTGGAGTTCCCCCTAAAAAAAACCCTCAAATTTATGTATTACATAAAAAAAAAACAAGGGTTGGAATGGAGGCAATTAATTCTTAAACCACTTGATTTAACACTAGATTATAGATCTAACTAATTATGCTATCAATAAACCACATTTGTTAAATCTTTTTATATAATATAAAAAAAATAAATTTTAAAATAATATAAGGACCTATTTGATTTTTCTACTGAATACTTAATAACACTTAAACACTTAATTAAGTGTCATTAAGTTGTTTCGTTTGATTTTCTAAATGATAAAATTTCTGATAAGCTCCTAAAATCACTGATTATTAAAAGTGGAATTTTTTCACTTTTCACTTAATAACAAATCAACTGAATATATATATATATATATATATATATATCAATTTATTAGTTCCAAATTTATTCTTACAAATCTTATCTAATTTCCAGTTTTCTCTTTTCTCACAAGTCACAACCCTTAACTAAGTTAATATTTTGTTTTCTTGTCACAATTTAAATAATTTTAACAGCCATAAAACCTAGTTTTTTCAAGACTCCAAAATCTCCATTTGTGTCCAACGTTTTTTAATTGTATTTAAACCTATTTCGACTTCTATTCATATTCCAGGTAAGGACTTTTTTTTTCCTTATAATAATTTGATTAGTTTTATATTATGTGATTGAGGAAAATTAGCACTCTCAAAAAAAAAAAAATTAACCAGTTTTGCAAACAAACTTAAACCAACTTAACCATAAACTAAATGCACTTTACATGTGTTGTAGGCACCACGATATTATCTCTATATGTCAATACGAGATACTCCCACATTCAACACTAATTATTTAATTTACATATATATAATTGAATTATGTTTGTTTGCGACTTATTTATACGGTATGTCCACATTGATAGAGCGTATAGATTTCATTATAAATGTATAATTATATTATTATAATTCCACATATAAACATTGTACACATTATTAGTGGCTTACTCTAATATGTTGTTATTTCTTAAACTAAACTTCAATTAACTTGTTCAATTTTTATACTTTAAGGGGTTATATTTTGTTGGGCAATTTTGTTTTTTATAAATTTGTTAGTATATTACTAAATTATTGTTTTTAGTTGTCTAATATATTAAAATATAAATATATAACAAATAATAGTTGAAAGGACATATATGTAAAAATATTTATTTTTAGATATTTATAACTTAAAAAAAAACAATTTATCACTTGTATTCAGTTTTCTGTGAAAAAAATAGAACATATTATTTAGTTTTCAGTTTTTAGTCATTATTCAGTATAATTCATCACTATTTAGTTTTCGGACGAAAAATTAAATGCAACATAAGTTGTATAAAAGAATATAAAAAATGTTATACACACTTACATACCATATGATCTATTTAAAATTACTTAAAAAAAGATTAATATATATGATGGTTCTCTGGTATGAATGTCTTAAAATAAAATTATAAGTTAAGCACGTCTAGCCATAGCCACACATTCATATTGAATGTGAGTATTTGTTAATGTAAGGATGTGGATCCACTTTAAATGTGTGGCTGGTGTTGGACGTCTGGAATTATAAAGTCAGAACCGTCTTGATTGGAGAAATATTCTTAATATATATATATATATATATATATATATAATACAGATATCAATTTTAATTTGATGTCTAATTAAATCTGACATATTTAAAATTGATAAGATTTGAAAAGGAAAAATTTATTGCAGGTTACATCAATTCATGTGTTAATGTCTAGTTTTTAATGATATATTGTATGCAACACGAGTGACAATGACTTGTCGTTCTAAGAACTGGTATTTGGTCTGTGTGATGGTTGAAAAAAATTTATAGCAGCTCAATTATAGGGTGATAGATTCTTGGTATGTAAACACTATTTTGGTATATGTCACGATCTCGCATCTCTTATAAATTTTATAAATCGTAAGTAAATGTATAAAATTAAAGGTAAATGTATAAAATTAAAGGTAAATTGTACTCGTATTTCTCGAGGTTTGACGTTACGACATTGAGATGATGAGAAAGTTTAGGACGCATTTGGTCTACTTTTAATTTTTTTTTTAAACCTGAGATTAGGATGTCAAAATTATCCATTAGTCCAGAGACTCGTGGAGACTTGTCCCATTAGTGGAGGGTTTAGTGCCTACAATTTATGTTGTGGAATGAGTTTGATAAGTTTTTCGATTCCCGATTTAATTTCGGGATGGTTTTGGGATTTTCAATTTCCGTCCCGACCCATCCTCGTATCCGTTATATATATATTTATGTTGAATAATGTCATAATATATATATATATATATAGTAAAACTTCGATAAATGAATGTTCGATAAATTAATATCCTCGCTTAAATAATAAAATCTTCCGGTCCCGACTCGGGCTTGTGTACTAAATTAATAACTCCACTAAATGCATAAGATAATAATTTTTTTTTGAAGTCCTTTAGGTCCCAACGAATATATAAATTAATAATTGATTAAATACATAAAAATATATAACACATAAAAATTCATAATATATATCAATACACTTTTAACTTAACAACTTCCTTTCAAAAAAAAAAAAACTTAACAACTTCTATTTTCTCAATTCAAATATTTCTTAAAATATTCATTCTTTGTACTGAAACCTGAACTCAATATGATCCTTAATTTTTTTACAAATCATGCACCATATTGGTTTTTTTTTTCTTCATCTTGTAGTAAGAAGTTATTTAATGTTACTATTGCTTGAAAGACCTCTTTTGGACAAAAGCTTGGTAAAAACACTGATGTTATCTAGATCATGATCATCAATAGGCGTATTCATTACCTCTTGAATAATTTATTCATCAGTAAGTGATTCCATCACTATATTATTTTCACTAGGATAATTCAAAAGGTGATCAAGATACATTACATTTATACATTGTAGACCAGAAATGACTTCACGTAATCCAGCAATGCCTTCATCTTCACCAACTTGTGATTCAAAAGCCATATTAGTGGCATATGTTCATCTGAACAGATCTTGCAATGTCAACAACAATTTGCAATGGTTGTTGTCTTCATATCAATGATTGAAGCTGCATTAATAAATTTCATAGCATTCAATATGTTAATTTTTTCAGGATTTGTTTCTCCTACCACATAGCCCTCCAAGATGCTAGAGTAGAAACAACGTTGATAATGAATTTTTAGTGCTCGAATAATCCCAACATCGCATGATTGAATATTTGATGTTGTATTAGGAGGAAAGAAAAATAATTCAACATTTGTCAAACCTTCGATAATCTTTAATATGTAAATAATTATTAACTTCTATGTACTTATGTATCTTGATCGAAAATATGTATAATACATGTACAAATAAAAACATAAAACTCTTTTTTTAATTAATAAATATTCATTTATCGATAAATTAATAAATATTCATTTATCGATAAATTAATAAATTATTCATTTATCGATAAATAAATAACCCCTCTAAAATAATAATTTCCCCCTGTCCCAACAATATTATTTTATAGAGGTTTTGCTCTATATATTTATATAAAACTACAACTTTCAGTATAATTTCCCCTTTCTTTTTAGAGTTTGTTAATGAACTGTGTTATACTATAATTGATTTAAAGTTTGTTAATTTTTACCGGTTTTGTATTATAATTTTTATATTATTCAATAATTTTGATATGATCTTTATTAAAATATCATTAAAAAAAACATTAATGGGATGTGGATTGTATAGAGCAAGGAACCAATCCTCTAATGGAGAATCTCAGTACCCGTACCGTTTATTATAAGTCAGGTATTCACCGGGAATGATATTTCTCATACAAATTGGAATTGGGAATGATAATGGAAAATCCATCCCCAATCCGTACCATTGACATCCCTACTTGTGACTGTATTATACTTATACAAGTCAAATGTTATATTATATTATTCTAATACATTTAGAACTTATAATTCAATCCAATACAATCTACCAAACAAGTTCTGAATGTATAATTTCACAAAATTTGATGAACTCACTTTCACATCAATAAAGTTGTTGGTACGAATCTTATTCTTCTCCTTCAATAAGAAGAAATTATTAAAACAATCAATATATAATGTTCACTCTATTTTAATACTTTAGTGAACAGCCCACCCACCAAAGTGGCCATTTACACCGGTGCAAATTAAACTAAGGGGTCGTTTGTTTTTTTTGTCTGAAGACTGAATAGTTCTGAATTTTTCTGAAGACTGAATAAGGACTGAAATCTGAACTTGAATGATATGTTTTTTTTTTCCTCACATCTAAATGTATTGTCAACATGTTTGTTTTTTTAAAGTAAAATTATCTGAAACTAAGTAATTTTACATTTATACCCACGTTAAACAATTATACATATAATATGAAATAAAAACAATCTAAAAATTATAATTATATATGAACACATATGATTATAATCTTCTTCTTCAATTATAAATAAACTTCATTTTTATTAGGAAAAAAAAAGTTTTTTTTTTTCAAAAATAAAAGGGGCAACATGAAAACTTACACAAAACACTCTAAAAAAATAATATATAAATACATAACCCTAATATCATAATAAATTATTGATATTAAACACCAATATGAGAAGTGATTAGGGTTCTTTTTTATTTTTAAAACTATTTAAAATAAACAATATATTAAAATAAAGATTTTGTACCGTATATAATTAAGATAAAATTGGAAATATGTTATATAAAGGGGATAATATCGGAAGAAAAGATTTTGGATTGTATTTAATGCAATTCAGTGATTTGCAATTAAGTGAAAAGTTATGATTTTTCACTTTTTATTTTAAGTTGTTTTTTGACATTTTTAAGTTGTTTGACCACTTATAAAAACAAACAAAACAACTTACTAATTATGATTCAGACCCATTAAGTTTTAAGTGGAAAAAACAAACGACCCCTAAATTGTCATAAAGGTCGGAATCAAGACAATTAATTCCTAAACTTCTCTCTATATGTATATATACCACCCGGTATGATAACTTGAATTTAGAATATTAATAGGTTGAATGAACACCCTCTGCAACTGAACCATATTGGATGAATGGTGATGATAATTCCTAAACTACTTGGTTTACCACAATAGATTATAGATCTAACTAATTGTGCTATCATAAAACTACATTTGTTTCTTAAATCTTTTTATACAATAAAAACAAATTGTAATAATATAAGTTTTGTAAAATAATATAAAAAGTGTTGTAAACATTCTGTTATAAAATAGTTCACATAATATTGGTTGGATCACTAGACAATGTCACCATTTGATAATGTCTGTTTAAATTTACTACCAAAAAAGACATATAGATATAGTATACATGTTTTATTTTTGTTTTCAATTTGATGTCTAATTAAAACTGCCAGTCTTAAATTTTATTTAATATTTTTTTTTGAAACTTTTGTCATTGGTAAGATTCGAACCAATCAGCCCCTGATCAAAAGACATAAGCCTTAGTCAGCTGAGCTACTACTCAACTCATTATTGGTGTTTTGTTAATTTAAATGTATATATAGTTATATAATTTGTGTAAAATAATTAAAATATATTTATAGAATTTAAAATAAACTCATATATATTAAATTTAAAATAAAATTATACATATAATTTAAAATAAACTCATATATATATAATTTAAAAAAAAATCATATTTAATAATATATAAAAACAGATTTATGAAAAAGAAAAAGAAAATAAGAAAATAAAAGGAAAAAAAATTCAAAAAAAAAGGAAATATTTTTTATTATTTTTCTTTCTTTCTTTTTCGTTTTTGATTTTTTTTTTCTCTTTTCAATTTATGGGTTTGATTTTCTGGATTTTATATCAAATAGAAATAATATATTTTTTGTAAAGGAAAAGAATTATAAAAAAAATTAATTTTGTTTTGAATTTTTTTGGTTTTGTTTTCTTATATTCTTTTCCTTTTTCATATATATGTTTTTATATTATTATTAAATATGATTTTATTTAAATTATATATATATATATATATATATGAGTTTATTTTAAATTATATAAACAGATTTAAATTATTTTACACAAATTATATAACTATATAACTATATATAAATTTAAATCAACAAACCACTAATAATGAGTTTTAGTAGTTTAGCTGGTTAAGGCTTGTGCTTTTTGATCATAAGGTCGAAGGTCGAAGGTCAAAGGTCAACGTTATTTTGGATGGAAAACTTGACAAAAAAGAGAAAATGATCAATATTTTAGGTTTATAAGGTTAATTGGCTATTATTGAAACTAGAAGGAGTAAAGTATCTGATACGATAAATTAGAGGGGAAAATGATAATTTTCCTAAATTTAAAAATGTATGGAAAAGGAAAATTTATTGCAGGTTACATCAATTCATGTGGTCGTGGTGGTGTGTTCTTTTTAATGCTATATTGACATATTGTATGCACACGAGTGACGATGACTTGTCCTTTTAATAACTTGTATTTGGCCTTTGGGATGTTTGAAAAGACTAAGGATATTTCTTGTAAGCGTTTTTCGGTTTCAATTTTAAAATTTAAAAATGCGTCTGTTATCAAATGTTGAAAGTTATATTTGAAAATAAAAATACTATAAACACGTTCGGTAGGTTAACAAAAAAAAAAATCAAAATTTAATAATAATTTATACCAAATAAACTCTAGGACCATATCAATACAATAAAAAAACAAAATTAAACCATCATCATTTATCACTGTTTTTTTTCCATCTCAAAAGAAAAGAACAGCCCAAATATAGCCATCAAAACAGATGTTGGGGATGAGATCGGAGAAGAAAGAGCAGACCAGCTACTTCGACACCAATTTGAATCTTCTCTTCTGCTTCGATTTTTTCACTCAACTGAGCTCCATTTTAACTCTGTTACCATTATTCTCTGCAACACAAACAAACCCTTGTTCTTCTCCTTCTTCTTCAGCTAAAGAAATTCACAATCTTCAAAACTCATCTCCACCTCCAAACCCAAACCCACCTAAGCAATAACTATGGTTCAATCACCATCCAAAAAAAATTGAAGTAGAATTGATATCCGTACAACAAAATGTCCAATTATATATATATATCAATATCCAGATCATAATTAGTTCATAATTAAAATATAATAAGAATACAGATATGGTCAAGAAAAACCCAGATAACATACTTAAGTTGAAAAGGTAAAATCCAAGCCAAATGAAGGAGAAAAAACAATGAACAAAACGCAATTAATTAATAAGATATACATAAATACTTAAAACAAATTGAAAAACAAAAATAAAATGAAGCCTTTACTAGTAAAACCAAACCCCAATCTCCAACCAAACAAATACAAGAACTTCAATTATTTTATATAATACAAAACCCAATTCAGAATTTCAGATTCAAAATCACAGCATCAAAACCCATCACAAATCAAAACCTTAAAAAAAAAACATGTTCAGCTGAAGAAGAAGAAGAAGAAGAAGGAAGAAGAAGAAGAAGAAGCTGAAGAAGAAGAAGAAGAAGAAGAAGGCGAGCAGGAGATGAAGAAGACCAGCTGAAGAAGATCGGCGGCGATGAGCGGCAAGTAGAGCTGATCGACGGCGACGAGCAGCAAAGTAAAGCTGATAGGCGGCGAGCAGGAGCTGATCAGTGGCGGTGGCGACGACGAAGGAAGAAAGAAGATGAAGATGGGAAGAGAGAAGATGATGAAGAACATGAAGAAGTCACGGTTGAAGAGAAGAAAGAAAAAAGAAAATAATTTTATTGTTAATTTTTTTGAAAAACCAAAACAAAAAAAAACTAAAAAAAAAAACAAGTATTTTGTATTTTTCAAATATTTCACTGTTAATACTTATTTTATTTTTGTATTTTGTTATTTGTTTTCATTTTTTGAAAAATAAAATAAAAAACGGTTAACGGAATTCTAAATCATTTTTGAAAAACAAAAATGAAAACGGGCTGAAAAACAGGTATTGGATAGGGCCTTAACAGTTTATTTATCCTGCGGTAGATAGATTCTTATTATTAAATGATTCAAATCACCGGTAAAAAAAAGTTGTCTCAATTTATTTATATTTAATTATTTTCTAAAAATAAACATGTACAAATAACCTAATTTGATTGGTTAGACATAAATTGAAATACAATTTTTTTTTACAAGTGATTTGAATCCATTATAAAAACACTAGTTTGTTATCCCATCTCCCTTAAATTTTCTAAATCTATAAGTTACCGTATAAAATGGAGGGGGTATTATACTCACATTCCTTTATATTTGATGTAATTGAGATAAAAAATTCTAGATAGCATTTGGCATAGTTTTTAAAATGGTTTTTAAAACTATAACAAAAAATGAAAATTTTGTTTTTAATTAAAATGCAAATTATCTTATGGTATTAAAAGTAGGAATACTTCTCCAATTAGGACGATCATAACTTTATAATTTCAGGACGTCCAACCACAGTCACACATTCGTTGTGGGCCCACAGTCCCACATTAATAAATACCTACACCTAATATGAATGTGTGGCTGTGGTTGGACGTCCTTAACTTATAATTTTAGGGCATTGTGGTTGGACGTCCTTAACTTATAATTTTAGGACATTGTGGTTGGACATCCTTAACTTATAATTTCAGGATATTCTTACCAGAGAACCACCCTTAAAAGTAGCTTATCAAAAACTTAAAACAATCAAAACTTGTAAAAACGATATGTTAGGAAAATAAATAATTTTGAGAATCTTTGATGCTAGAGAAAGATAGGCCTCGACACTTCAAACCACCATCACTCTTAAAACCATAACACAAGCTTGTCCCATGAAAAGCAATGCAATTTTTGCTTGTTCTCCTCACTCCCCAACCAAAACTTTGCATTTGATTTTGGAATAAAAATTAATTCAGTTATTTTTTTTAGGGAAATTATCATTTTCCACCTTAAGGTTTGCCGTATTAGATAAACTGGTCCCTCTAGTTTCAATAATAGTCAGTCAACCCCCTGAAACCTAAACTATTAGTCATTTTGCCCCTTCTGTCAAGTTTTCCATCCAAAAAGCATTTGACCGTTAATTGAAAAATTAAAATGTCCCCATCAGGTATTGAATACTTGACCTTGTAGTTAAAAACTACACAATCTAACCAGCTGAACTATTCCAACTCATTGTTAGAGGTATGTTTATTTAAATGTGTATATATATAGTTATCTAACTTGTTTAAAATAATTTAAATTTGTTTGTATAATTTAAAATAACATCATTTTCTCCTCAGTGCGCATTGATATAACTTATATCAATGCGTTACATGTGGACCACTGATTATGGAGAAGTTTTGACAAGTGCATACACTTTGAGTCAAAATATGTAAATCTAAAGGTCCACATCCAACGCACTGATGAAGTTTTATCAGTGCGTACTGACTTGAAAATTTCTGTTTAAAATAAACTCATATATATATAATTTAAAATAAACTTATATTTAATAATAATATACAAAAACAGATTTATAAGAAAAAAAACAAAAAACCAAAACAAAAACAAAAGGAAACCCAGAATATCCAGAAAATCAAAGCCTGTAATTTTTTTTCTATCTTTTTTCAAAATTCCTTTTAAATATATGAGCTTATTTTAAATTATACATAAACTCATATATTTAAAAAGAATTTATTATTATTATTTTTCTTTCTTTCTTTTTCTTTTTTGAATTTTTTCCCTTTTCAATTTATGGACTTTGATTTTTAGGGTTTGTTTTATGAAATTGAAATAATATATTCTTTGAAAAGGAAAAAAATTCAAAAAAAAAAGAGAAAGAAAAAAATTTACGGGAATTTACGAGCTTTGATTTTCTTGGTTTCCTTTTGTTTTCTTATTTTTTTTTTTTTCATAAATCTATTTTTGTATATTATTATTAAATATAAGTTTATTTTAAATTATATATGAGTTTATTTTAAATTATACAAATAGGTTTAAATTATTTTAAACAAATTAGATAACTATATATATACATTTAAACAACATACCTCTAATAATGAGTTGGAGTAGCTCAGCTGGTTATATTGTGTGGTTTTTTATTGCAAGGTCAAATGTTCAATTCATGATGGAAACATTTTAATTTTTCAATTAACGTTCAAAGGATTTTTGGATGGAAAACTTGACATAAGGGGCAAAATGATTAAGGGGTCGTTTTTTTTTTTTTTTTTTTTCCACTTAAAACCTAATGGGTCTGAATTATAATTATTAAGTTGTTTTGTTTGTTTTTATAAATGGTCAAACAGTTTAAAAATGTCAAAAAATAACTTAAAATAAAAAGTAAAAAATCATGACTTTTCACTTAATTGCAAATCATTGAATTGCATTAAATGCAATAAAAAATCTTTTTTTCCGGATACTATCCTCTATTTATAACATATTTCCAATTTCATCATAATTATATATGATACAAAAATCTTTTTTTTTAATATATGTTTATTTTAAATAGCTTTAAAAATAAAAAAGAACTCTAATCACTTCTTATATTGGTGTTTAATATCAATACTTTATTATGATATTATGGTGATGTATTTATATATTATTTCTTTAGAGTGTTTTGTATGAGTTTTTCTGCTGCCCCTTTTATTTTTTGAAAAAAAAACCTTTCTTTTCTTAATAAAAATGAAGTTTATTTGTAATTTAAGAAGAATATCATGATCCTATGTGTTCATATATAATTATTATTTTTGGATTATTTTTATTCCATATTATATGTATAATTGTTTAACGTGATATAATTATTATTTTTGGATTGTTTTTATTCCATATTATATGTATAATTGTTTAACGTGGGTATAACTGTAAAATTACTTAGTTTCAGACAATTTTACTTTTAAAAAACAAACAAGTTGACAATACATTCAGATGTGAGGAAAAAACAAACAAACATGTCATTCAAGTTCAGATTTCAGTTTCTATTCAGTCTTCAGAAAAATTCAGGACTATTCAGTTTTTAGACAAAAAAACAAATGTTCAGTCCCTAATAGTTAGGGTTTCAAGAGGTTGACTGGCTATTATTGAAATTAGATGAACCAGTTTATCTAATATGACAAACCTCAGGGGAAAATGATAATTTCCCTTTTTTTTAAAGTCAAGTTTAGATGGTCCAAGTGCATAATGTGAAGACCCAAGTCCAAGAGTTGAAGGCCTAAATTTGAAACTCTTGAAATTGAAGATGGCCCATAATCTTTTCAATTCCTATTTCGAAGTGCATAGGAAGACAAAGCAAATTTGTTAAAAAACAAGAGAAGGGAAATAAAAGAACAATGAAGTTGTTTTAAGAAAACAAGGAGTCCGTCGGATAGGTGTGTTTCATTGGCTGTTTTTTTAAAAATAAATTGAAAAATAAAAATAATGTTTTCGGTTTCAGTTTCGAAATCTGACAACACGTCTAGTATACCATCAACTAAAAGTTGTATTCTGAAAATAAAAACCGTTTAGTAGATTAACCGAAAATAACAAAAAAGGTGTAATATCAAGTTTGCATTTTGTATGATATTTTAGCATAAAATTATGGAACAATTTGGTTGGTGTAATTTTTTTTATTGTAATTTGTAAATCATTAAATAACTTGTCAGTAATGTTAAAAAAAATATATTTTTAAAGAGATTAAAATTAAAATTTTCAAGTAAAAAATATGAAAAAAATGAATTTTTTAAAAATAAAACTATGAATTTAAATAAAGATATCAATTTCAGAATTTTCACCCGAACAACTAAAATAAATCAGGACCAACCGCAACAAATAACAAACTTAACCTCTCTTAAAAAAAAAACAACTAACAAACCCGAGAAGTACAAACATCATATTCATACCAATTTGTTATTTTGTCGGTGTGTTTATATAATATATTTTCTTCCAGTACCAAAAATTAGTGTTTTTTTTTCCTTTTGTTTACAATATAAGATATAATAATAATAATAAATAATTATGTTTGACTATTTTAAAACACTTTTAACTGTATAATATGAATTGTTGTATATACAATATAATAACCACATTTATATATGATTTTTTTTAATTATAAAAAACAACATTATATATATATATAATGCACATAATAGGATTCAAACCTCTCACCGCCACTGTAGAAGAGAGATGTACTACCATATTACAAAAAGGTGATGTGTATAAGTTATAATTATCATAATGATATTTATGTGGTATAAAATATAAAATTTGCATATGGTATAAAATCTGGTACAATGATTCAAAATATGACAAGATAATCCTAAGAATCATACATCGGTGCATCCATTGTGATAAAGCATTTTGTAGCGCATTCACATCAACTCACACACGACCACTAAAATTTTGCTTTGTTTTGTCGTAATCACTTGCAACTCAAAATATGATAAAATTATATATATATATATATATATATATATAAATTACTAAAGGGATTTTTCGACAGCATGACACGTCTGTAAAGATAGCGGATAATACGAAAATATAGCAGACCACGTCATCAAAAATCAAATATGAGACATGTCATCAAATGTTCAACAAGAACACGTGGCATCATCACGTGAGAGACAATCTGTGAGTAGAATTAGCCAACTCGGTTAAGGAATCCCATTCAGCTAGAGTCCTACTCGCCGAAGATCTATATTCAGTGAGATCTCCTCAACAGATTAGGAAACACAATTGATGAGGCCGTCATTGTGCCTACCAAAAAGATATTTTTACCTCGCAAATGCAATGAGTTAAAGGACTAGTATAGCAAGTAAGCAATGGTCGTTCCCACAGAGATGTGGTATCCGTCTAACTGTCTCTAGCTAAAGCGTTATTGAAAGCGATGTAAATAGAACATGGAAGGGGTGCGAAGGTCAAAAACTTAAATAGCACTTTTTTAGGTGAGTTTTGTGTAAACAACACCACATTAATAAGTCTTGTTTTAATAGCACTCAATATTGAATTCGGACAAAAATACCCTCATATCAGGGCACATCTGATTTTTAAAATTTACTGTTAACTTTTCATGTTTCCAATTTTTTTACTTCATTGACTATGGAAAGATAATCACTCCAACGAGATTGACATCGACGAACCAACAGTGACGAGAAACCCATTGACGGCGACGAGCAGTACGGCACCGGCAGACAACAGTGAAAACTTCGACGGTAGCCGTTAGACTCCGGTGACACGTAGCTTCGAGATCTTGTCGATAGAAACCGGCTTTGATTTGAGGTAATTTCGTTTGGGTTTTGTTTTCAAATTTGATATAGTTGATTTTTGTTTTGTTTTTGTTGATTTCAATTTATTTTTTTGTGAATTTGATTTCAGTGGTCATGTTTTGTTGTTTGAATATGATCGAGTTGTGGTGTTATTGATTTCGATTTTGTTGTTTTGTTTTGAATTTGTTCTACTGTTTGGTAGATTTAGGTAGTTTGGGTTAAGTTGATTTCGGTTTTGGGTTTTGGTTGATTTCGATTTTGTTGTTTGATGTGGTGTTGGTGGGTTAGGGTTTTTCAATTAGGAGAAGATGATGAATTTGCAGGCTCATGTGGTGAATTTATGGACTGTGTAGATATGTGATGTTGTCTGCTTTTGATTTTCTTTTAGGGTGGGGTTGCTCTGTTTTGGCAGTAGTCATCGATTTCAATCCTTTCTTCTTTTGCTTTTTGGGTATGCTGCTTTGTGAGTCTCCATACCAGGAAATGACTTCCAATTTCTTTAATTTTATTAAGAGAGTAAGTGGTTCCCACCAGTAGTGTAGCTTTATGTTTAATAGAGAGTTCCAAATTTTGTTTTGCTAAGTACTACTCAAGCTTCCAAAAGTCAATTTTCTGAATCTATCTTAGCAATTTACTTTGCTTTATGGCAGCATCTGCTCCACCGCAAAATCAGATTTTGCTTCTGATGTGTAACATATGCAATTAGTTTCTCTCATGATCCATTAGTTTGTTAATCATTCTCCTTTCTCCACCGACCCCATTTGCTTTGACAACTTCCACGATTAGAATATTTTACATGCCATATTTTTCATATATAAACTCTTTTAAGTTTCAGAAATTTATAGTGCTATAGAACTTTAAACGTTCAGGCTGCCTCATCATCACTTGATTTATGCAGTTGTATGAAGATTTCGTATGTAGGATTAAATTGTTGAATATATTTACTTGCATTGTTTTTTGTCACTACTCATGCAATGAAAATGACATCATATAATATAGTTGATTCCGATGAATGTTGGCGGCGGTCATTGGTTAATGGCTAGAGTGGAGCTAACACTACGATCCATCCGTTTGTATGATCCATGGCAGCAGGAGTTTCAATACGAAATCCGGAATCAACAAGTTGCTTGTTTACGGTATTCTCTGCCTTTGATGCTGAATCAAATGGGTTTTTACAAAAAGAGGCGGGGGAAGAACACAACGATGTCTCCGGAACCGTTTCATATGGTTGTAGTAAGTAAACATAACATTTCCTAACAGAAAACTGGGTAAATAGCACAACGTTAATGATTATATACGGTATTGAAATCCTTATTCTGTTTATAGAGTCATTAACAGTTTCTTAACGTCTTTATAGTGGCAATTGTGGAGCACACACATTGGCATTGATTGAGCATACTTTGGCAAAGAGAAAGAAGTTCAATTGGACTGATGACCAAATGCCACACATGCGACAGAAAATGGCAGTGGAGGTATTTTCAAACTCCTCCATTGTTGAAGACCAGTGAAGTATGTTATGTATGGATGGACTTTTGAATGGTTATTGCAAATGTTATTATGGATGGATTTTTTGTTGATTATGAATGTTAATACACCAAATCATGGATGGAATTTTTGTTGATTATGAATGTTATTGAATGGAATTAGGGATGGATTTTGAATGGTTATATTGATAGTTGATTACATTTATATTGAATTATGGATGGACTTCCAGTAAGTCTCGAATTACGATACTTATTAACTATATTCGAGACTTATTAGGTAATTTCGAGACTTATTAGAATATGTAGGTTTACGCGAGACTTATTAGGTTCAATCGAGACTTATTTCAGCATTTCAAGACTTATTGGAAAACATTCGTGACTTATTAATAGTATATTCGAGACTTATATAACAATGCGTGACTTATCTGAAGTAGTTCGAGACTTACTGGTACGTAATGACATTGTCCATTATATGATATCAGTATTCTAACTTGATCCATTGTCCTATGTCAATTTCATATCTGTTCGGATCATGTTCGACAATGGCCTTCACAACCCCTAGCAGCTCTTCATATGTCAAATTCTTCCGGACATATACACCTTTATTAATGGCGCCGACATATCTTTGGCTTCCATCCGATAGTTCACCGATAATTATATAAATAATTCTCGAAAGTGATATAAATAAGTCCCGAATGTGATATAAATAAGTCTCGATATTGATTTAAATAAGTCCCGAAACTGATATAAATAAGTCCCGAACAATTAAATAATTAATTATTCACCATATGAAAACTAGTCAAACAACAACATTAATCCTTCTTCCTTGGGAAAAATTGTCCCTTGTAAATCATAGTGTTAGGTGTACTAGAACCCATGGTGCTCATGTCGCCAAACGAAAATGACTCTGATCCAGGGATGACCCACATTGTTTGATTGTTCGAACTAGAAATGTTATGCTCTCCTTCCACGCGTCTTCCCGATGCATCATGTTGTTCAGGACCATAACCAATATCAAAGCGGTCGTCTAACTGCGTTTCCAAGTAACGGTCAAAATGAGGTACGGTATAAGGTGCATTCAAGGTCAACTGCCTCGTACGAATCATGGACAACATTATTATCAGATTGTCGTGTTCCTACGGGATTTTGATTGATTTGAATGTCATCACCCATGACTCGTTCCTCGTATCTTCTTTCAACAAGTGTAACACACACTTTCGGAATTACCTTGTCTTCCCCTAATAGAAACTGAACGTCATCATCATCCGCTATCATAGTGCGACATGTACTGTCTGGACCAACAGATATTGATTCTATGTCAATTTCATATCTGTTCGGATCATGTTTGACAATGGCCTTCACAACCCGCAGTAGCTCTTCATATGTCAAATTCTTCCGGACATATACACCTTTATTAATGGCGCCGACATATCTTTGGCTTCCATCCGCTAGTTCATTCCATCGTCCATTATATGATATTAATATTCTAACTCGATCCATTGTCCTACAAACAAATAACACTATCAAATCAAATTACTCACCATATGAAAACTAGTCAAAAAATAAAAGTAATTCGGATTCATCCCGGTAAGTCTCGAATTAATGGAATTAAGTCTCGAATTTAATATATATATAAGTCTCGATAATGATATAAATAAGTCTCGCATGTGATATAAATAAGTTTCGATAACGATATAAATAAGTCTCGGCTGTGACATAAATAAGTTCCGATAAATAAGTCTCGAACATGATATAAATAAGTCTCGAAAGTGATATAATTCATTATTCACCATATGAAAACTAGTGAAACAAACAACAATAACAGTAGTTCATCCCAGCAAGTCCCGAATTAATGGAATTAAGTCTCGAATTTAATATATATAAGTCTCGATAATGATATAAATAAGTATCGCATGTGATATAAATAAGTTTCGATAACGATATAAACAAGTCTTGCTACGAGTATAAATAAGTCTCGAACATGATATAAATAAGTCTCGAAAGTGATAGAGTTAATTATTCACCATATGAAAACTAGTGAAACAAACAACAATAACAGTAGTTCATCCCAGTAAGTCTCGACAATTAAATAATTAAGTCTAGAAACATAGATAAATAAGTCTAGAAAATAATATAAATAAGTCTCGAAACAAATACAATTATGTCTCGATACGAATACACATATGTGTCGAAATCAGGACTTATTTTCTGGAAAACCAGTTTTCCAGAAAAGACAGTTTAACGACAAAATCCGAGTTTTCCACAAAACCAGATCGAAATGGAGAATTAGCTTCACTTCAACATATAGATCTAACAAATTGAAAGTGAAAGTTTCCATACCACAATTGAAATGGAGGAAATTTATCTTTTCAACTCTTCAATCTTCAAACCTTGGCATAAACTTATTGGATCTACTCTTCAAATCTGGGCATTTTTGAAATATTACCTTGTGAATGAATGAAAGAACATATGGAAAAGTGACTGAATCTACAAATGAATGGAGAGAAAATGATAAGTCGTAGAACGGTTGAGAGAAGAGAAAAAAATAGAGAAAATTTGAAAGAGGAAATGATAAGTAAAAGTTGTAAAAGTAAAAGGAGGGGCATTTTCGTCAGCACACCCTTTTAGGTGCTAATAAAACAAGACTTATTATAGTAGTGCTAGTTGCACAACTCAACTTCCAAATGGTGCTATTTTGAACCATTCCCTCGGGGTGCGAATGGTGTGTATGAAGTGTATGCATAATGTGGATGATGTGTGAAGTGTATAATTAAAATAACCTAGAACTAAACTAAACTAGGGATAGAAATGTAACTGGGTGCTTGCCTTTCTAAATCTTACTACATGGAAATCAATTACACTACAAAGCAATTAAAAGAGGCAAAACAATTAAACTACAAAGCAATATAAATTAGTTTACTTCTAAAGGCAAAACACCCTAGCTACGAAAATAAATGTGGCTTAGAGAGATGCAAGATAGTGGTTACAATAGGTACATAAGTTCACCAAACACACAAACTAGACATGTTGATTATAAACATTCAAGTACCATTCAACACAGATTCAAGGGCTAGTTCTCTTGATTAAGGATTCCGAAACCAAATAATCTATTATTACGAATCATTTGTTGATTAAGGAATACCGAAATCAATTCTCATTACTCAACCAAAGGCATTGAATGAGTAATTGTGTCTAGGTCTAGACCCATTAAGCACAAGAACAATACACCAAACAACCTAATCTAGCATAAGCATGCATAAATCAAGTTCCCTATATTCAAGAGTTAACAATAAAGATCCATGCATAGTTAATCAACCGGAACACAGATGTGCTCTTTCACTCGAATCAATTTATACATATTGATTCCCTTTAGTCACCAACATGCAAACAAGAGTGAGACTCTACTCTTACACTACATCATTTGTTTATACTATGTTACACTACATCATTGTTTTAAGCTAAAGTCTCACTTATGCAAACATATCAATTTCTACTTATTCACCAACATACATGTCAAGAAAAGAGAGATATAGCAATAAGCTTCAAAGTATAGAGTCAAGATCCAAGTTGAATCTAAGTAAATACCATATATAACAAGCTCAAGTGTTGGTTTACAAATATTCCGTAATGGAGATTACACATCAAGGAAATAGAAAATAAAACAAAGAGAAGAGTTTAGAGATAACCAAGATCTTTATTTCAGTTTTGCTCTCCTTTCTCCTTGGATTTACTTCAAAGATAGATGGAAGAAGTTTAGAGGTGGTGGTGGTGAGACATCCATGGAGGAAACCCTCCATGGAAGTCTTTGAAGCTCATCTCTCTCTTTTATGGTGTTGAAGAACAAGAGAAGGTGTTGGTGTCTATCTAAGATTGGATGTATGAGAGATATTGTAATATATTTTTAAAGACCAACAAGGTGGGGTATTTATAGTGTTTGAAGGTTATTGCATTAATTGGGTGTGAAAAGTCAAGTTTGCCCTTAAAAATCACGTGATCTATAAGTGGATAAGGTTCTGTCGACACAAATCTGCTAGTTGGAACTCGTAGATCCGTCTAGCAGATTGATTTTGGTGGTCGTAACTCGTAGATCTAGATGGCAACAGGTTCTGGGAACTTTTACGACCGAAATTTGCGAACTTCAATCTCGTAGTTCCAACTCACAGCAGATCTGCTACTTCATTCTACTAGGTCTAATTCGCAGATTCATCTAGCGGAAGGCTCCAGAATGGATCTGCTACTTCATTCTGCTAGCTCTAACTTGCAGATCCATCTAGCAGATTTTTCTGCTCCTTCTAACTCACAGATTCATCTAGCGGTGGGCTCTGGAATGGATCTGCTACTTCATTCTACTAGGTCTAACTCGCAGATCCATCTAGCATATTTTTTGCTTCGTATAGCAGTCGCTAAAATGGGCGTAACTTCTTATAACAAATCCGGAATCATGATCTGTAAATTTTATTGAAAACTAGACTTCCGGGGATTTCCGAAAACATGTGGTATGACACCTAGTTCAATTCAAGGAGGGAGATATGGCTTCCGTAAGTTAGATATTCTGCATAAGCCATCTCAATTTCGGCTCTTTTTCCTCCGCTTTGCCTTCAAACCTTCACTTTAAGCTCACACGCCTAACTTTAGGGAAATGAACCTACACAAGGCTCAAACACACATTATATACATAAAAACACTCGAAACCGAGCATAAAAGTTAGGAATAGGGAGACTAAAATAGGTATATAAATGTACCGATCAAATACCTCCAAACCTAACCTTTGCTCGTCCTCGAGCAAAACTAAAAACATAAGAAACAACAAATAAGAAATCTAAAACACATAAAAACAATAAACATGTAAAAACTAGTTAGTCCACGATGGCACTTAACATGTGCCACAAGCCTTTGAAACCTCTAGGTGTCCCTAGTAGGAGGAGTTATAGTCTCCTGAGGGTTTACCAATACGGTACCTACAAACGCAACTCTACAAAGCAAAATGTTGAGATGCCACTTTAAACATACCAAGCAAAAACTACACTGCATGCTAAAATTTCTATATTAAGACTAATGATATGCCGTTTCAATCAATACATCACGCAATGCATGTATGCTAATACTAAAGATGTTTTTGGTTTACAAAATAACAAAGCTTGAATGCCTAAGATCGAATTCGCTTTGACTTCTAATCCTCACCGGATTACACTCATATTTTCTCTAAGAACCTAGGCGATAACACTCATCAACATATGCGAATATGGAGTTTAGGTACAAGGAAACTAAATGTATTCACATTTACATATAATTAGAAAGACCGCTCATATAAGTGCAAAAGATATCATGAACGAATTAAACATTAAGAACATAGATTGAGCACATGCAACTTTACAATTAAGCAAGCATTACCAAGAGATCCGCTAGGTCTTTCATGGTTGTAATAGGGCTATGTGTGTAGGCTAAGAAAGAATGGGACAAGGGAAAGCGAAATACCTAAGACTATATCATGGGATTGCTAACCATACACAACGCAATATCAACATCCCAACAATAGATTGTATCACAGGACTGCTGACCATCTACAATGCAATCTCTACATCCTCAAGTCAATCTATTACAAGTATGCATCTAGGCTTCTCTTTTGTTTTCTTTTTTATACTCCTTTTATTTTTCTTTTGAGTAGATATTCATTCATTTTTTTTTTATTTCTTTTGAATGACTTACACTTATAAACTTTAATGCTTTTCATTCAAGCCTTAGTACATGCAACTACATTTACAATTTAAAACCAAGAAACTCATTGGTTTCTTCTCAACTAACAATAGTAGTAATCACAACACACCCCAAAAATCTACCATCTATATCACCATATGGTCCAAGCTCATTAGGTACGGTTTCATTATATATGCTTGGTTCTTTGGAAGTATGGGTATGAAAGAAAAAGCTATGTGTTTGGTTTCAAACTTTCTATTGGAGCACACACATAGGGTAGGAATTAGTGTTTAGGCCATATTGTAGTTTAAGCACACATTGCCTAGCATCACTTCTCAAGGATCAACCAACGAAAAAGTAAAGCAAAACATGTGATACCATAAAATGATTGTTCTTTAATATCCAATGCAAAACCTATAGAGATCAATATATAAATTGAAGAACAAGATAAGTGTTTAAGAATAGAAATGAAATACTCCATCTAAAATGAACGTCAAAGCACAAAATCTCACAAGGGTAGTCTCCACTATTCTCCTAAACTTAACAAGTATAGAGTCTTAGCTACCTCAACACCAAAAGATTGGCACTATACACACAACTTTAAGTGATGCAACAATTATAGATGGTATGAATTTAACATGCATTTTTGTCATGAATGCAATCCAAACAAATTTAAAGATCCCAAAATGTACTAATACAAATAAATCTAGTATATGGCAAATAGAAGTATCGTTCCACAGAGATCGTGAAATAGTTGCGATTAAACTACTACTCTAGTGTTGAAAGTACTGAAACTAAGTGAATGGTGATTTGAAATGATTATAGAATCTAAATGAACATGCAATTACTACTAAATTAATGAAACTAAAAGAACTAAGATACTAGAAATGTGTGTGAAAGGTATGATGATAGATATGATGCAATGTAGACACAAATTGTGGGAGTTCACATATGAAGACCGACTCGATTAAACATATGGCTTATCTTCCTAACTCAAGTTTCCGTAGTGGCTTGGATTGGAATGCTTACAAACCACCCTTTTTCCTAGCCAAGATATGTTGAATTGGAATGCTCACAACATACCCTTTCCAAATCAATTGAGCTTAATTATACACCTTAAGTGTAGATGGTTAAAAATTAAGTTTGGTATCTAATGTAAACCAAGAGTTGGAATGCCTACTTGGCTCACAAAGAAACCACAATTCAATATCAACAAAGGGTTAGGAGTTGGAATGCCTACACAACCCAAAGTGAGTATTAAATGCATTTAGGAGCAAATTCAACCACTAAGTTAAATGGGAATTGGAATGCCTACCCATATTCACAAAGATTTCAATTAATGATTAATGACTCTAATAAGTTTAATTAATCCACAAAAAATCAAGAGTTGGAATGCCTACTTAATTCAAGGGACAATCAAACACAATTAAGTAAATTGAATGGAAATATATTAATCAAGTCAAAATGGTGGAAATCCCACAATCTATGAATTAATTACATCAACCCCCAAATTGGGTTTAGCTACTCATGACAAATGTATTAAAATGAAAGAGAAGAGGGAGATATAGAAGACCCATATGAGACCTTCTATCTTTAAGCTTGATTCCACCTCCAATATCCTCTTGAGTAGCAATTTGAAGAAGATAGTGATGGGTTTTTGGATGATTTGTGGATTTTGAGATTTAGAGAGAGAAAATGCTGTAAGGATGGGTATGTGGTCGTGGGATGGTCTCATTTTTTGAAAAATCAAATATGAAGCTTTATATAGTTCCTTCGAAAATAGGTCAAAATACTGATGTTGCGAGCTGAGAATCACGTGTAGTACGGGTATAGCGCATGTAAGGTACCCGTGCAATTACCCGTGCAGTCTTCACTTCCTTCATGATTTGTGCCATGTGCACGGGTTATGCACGGGTAAGTGACCCGTGCTGTACCCGTGCAGTTGACTCTTATCCGAGGCTCTGCTCCCTGGTTTGGTGGGTTGCACGGGTAATACCCGTGCAATTACCCGTGCACTGAGATCTTCTCCAATTCTTTCTTCCAGTGCACTAGTGCATGCACGGGTAGTGCACGAGTGTGCTACCCGTGCACTATGGCCTTCTTCACTAAAGTTTTGCACCATTTGACCTTTTTGCCTCTATTCATGCCTTTACACCAAATACCTGCAATATCAACCAAAAGAGCCATAAATACTCATAAAACACTCAAGAGCGAGACAAAGGGAAAGGATATGAGGGCCAAAATGCATGACATTTTTGGGCCGATCAAGTACCCCCAAACCAAACCTTTGCTCGTCCTCGAGAAAACTCCAATCATAACAAAGATATTTACTCTAAACACATAAACATGACTCAATCTAAAAATTCCTAGACTCAAACAAATAAGCTACAAACCAACTAACTGAGAGATAAGTCAGAGATAATGAGAGTGAGGAATAGGCTAATGCAAAATGTTCTAAATAACTCTAAGGCACCACAATGAGGAAACTTACACGACACGAATTCCACACTTTAAGCGCCCTTGCCTTGGAAACTACTTACTCTCACGCCCCGAGCATAATTTGCTTCAATCTAAGTTCTCACATGGATTCTCTCTTATTTTTCCTGTCAGAACCTAGGTTCATACTCATGCAATATGTATGCAACAGAGTTTATGTAATGGAATCAAAGTAATTGCATACATTTCATACAAAATAAAAGCTCTTTTTAGTGAAACAGTCTCCTGAATGAATCAAGTGCCATGAACGTGGAAAGAACATGCATCGACTAATATTCCCAAATTATATTTCCCCTAAGATCAACTAGGTCTTTTTCATTTGGTTGTAATGGGGCTAAGGTGATTGGTGATTAGAAAGAATTGGAATTTAGGCACAATGCACTAATCAACCAAGTTAAGGCAATACATTCTACGTTTAAACATTTAATTTCTCATGCAACACTTCTAAATACAAGTATACATTAAGGCGTCCAGGCTTACATAAATTTTAAGTGCAATTTCTAACTACTCTTGTTACCCCTTTGAATAGTGTTTTCAATTTAAACAAGGCAATTGAAGCATATTTCTTTTCTTTCTTTCTTTTTGCTTCTCTTTTCTTTTCTTTTGATTGTTTCTTTGCTTGTCCTTTTCTTTATTTTCTTGCCTTTGACTTTTGCACATATTTTTACAACTCAACACCTATTTGCCTCGGTACATGCCATTTGACAATTAGAGCACATTTTACATTCATTCCTAAGCCTTAACAAGATCAATCAAGTGAGAGTTGGCTTAGTGTTTGGGTTGCTTGGGTTATGGTAATATGGGTGTAGAATGAACAAGTCTAAATGTGTTTGGCTTCAAAATTGGCTTGGGAGCACACATATTATTGGATGGGAAGTATTTGACATTTTAAGTGGTTAAAACACACATTGCTTAATATCACCTCAAAGAATCCATTTACCAAGGGAATAAAAGTTTCAGTCAAGTAGTCCACTTTAATGATGTATGTTCTATGACACATGATGATTTTGGTGTACTGAGACTATGCATGGTGTTTGAAAAGTGTTTAAAGATTTGAAATGTTTTTCCCCTCGAATTGCGCACTTTTGGCTTGTGTTTGTGAAACTCACAAGGGAAGTCTCCACTATTAGAACAGGGTGCCCGAGCATTGAGTCCTCTCAACTTAGACACTACAAGATGAGACTGACCTATGCAGTGCAAGTGAGACCCCTAGAATGACTAAGAGCTATGAACAATGTAAGGACCTCGATTTTATGATTGGCTTATTTCATGACAAACCATACCACATTGGGGATGATTGTGTAATGGGTAGCTTAGGTCCCTGTCGGCAAGCTTCCGAGCATCTCCATGACTTCAAGAGCAAAAGGTATACTCACTTGACTTTGTCTCTTGAAGAGTTTAGGTGCATACACACACTTCATGCATGTTTTATTTATCTTGCATTTGTGTTCTTTATTGTTTATATAAGTGTGCATCCTTTTCAAAAACACTCACTAACTTGCATTGTATCTTATTTGATACACATGTTTGACATGTTAATTGTGCTTCATTGTGTGCATCTCACTTACTTCACACTTGCACAACATTCATGTAAGATAGACATTTTTCTTGAGTGATAATAAGGGATTTTTCCCTTTAGCGCGGCCTAGACCGCTCAGCAGACTCTGCTTGCACCGCGGCGCACGGAGCGGTATTCTCCAGTGCGTTATGCGCGACATGGACCGTGACCTGTGCACTTGCACGCACAGCGGTCCCAACCGCGGTGTTGTCAAGACAATGCACTGCTGTATGTACCGCGGTCTGGACACTTACCTGTGCCGCGGTCTAGCAAGCGGTTTTGACGGGATTCAGTTACCCAAGTTCAAAACGATGTAGTTTTAACTAGGGCTTCATATATATTCTTCCTCTTCTCTTCTTGGCCTGACTAAGAGCTCAGAAAATCATTTTTAGAGAGAGGTTAGAGCTCCTAGAGAGAGAAAGCTTCAAGAAAGCATCTTTGACTCTTCAAACCCAAAACCCATCTCCATCTTGCATCATTCAACATCATTTGAGCATGTGTCTTCATTGTTTCATGACTAGGTAAGCAAGAACTTCTTTGAATATCATTTATTGTTCTTCTTACTCTAGATTAGGTATTTATTGCATGATTAAATACCTAGACTCTACTTTATTGCATATTTATGAGTCTTGATAACATGATTGGGTTTGTATTTGGATAGCTTAATTGATTAGGTCATTTTTGCCTAAAAGCTAGGTCATAGATATTCATGTGTGATTAATTGATAACTAGGTTGAGAAATTGTGTTTTAATCAACTAGTTAATGTTCATGAATATTTGATTGTGTTTGTTTGTGATAGGCTTGCTTTATTAGGTCATATATGCCTAAATAGCTAATCCATAAATATTCATGTATGCTTAATTGGTGATTAGGTTGACTTTGTGCATCTAGTCAAGTTTATGAATGTTTATGTGAATCTAATTGACAATTAGGTTGTTAGAATTTCTCTACAACTAATTGAGACCTCATGTGTGTACATGTAGGCATTATTTGATAACTAGGATGTTGTATTGCATTATCTACATCTAGTTAAGCATTGTATGTTTGGTCTAACATATATTGTGTTGAGCATTCATTGATTGTTCACTTAGACCCTACTCTTCATTGAGTCAAAGTCTTGTGGCTTCGGGGTGAAGTTACACAAGCATTGAAGTCTTGCAACCACGTTGTGGTTGGCAAGCATCGGTCAAGAATCCATTGAAAAAGGCCTACGGGTAGAGTAGGAGGTGCTCACGCCAAGAGTAGTGTATCAGTGGATATCACTAGAGATTGAACCAAGAGTGGCGAGTGGTAGTGTCCATAGCCTGAGGTTATCTAGAGTGAGAGTCCGAGCATCACTTGAGGGTGTAACTTTTTACTCATATAGTGGATTTGAGGATCGTGTGTAGCTAGAATGATAGCCCGTGGTTTTTCCCTTTGTTTAAGGGGTTCCACGTAAAAATCAAGTGTTATTTATTATTCCGCACTTTACACTTGATTTTGTATGTTTGATTTAATTGGGTTATTTGTTTAATATTGACTAATCGAAAAATCGGTAATAATCGATTAACAACCCATTCACCCCCCCTCTAGGTTGTATTAGACACACTTTGTGTATTTTCAATTGGTATCAGAGCGGGTTCCTAGACATACTTAGGTGATCCTTGCTCTTGACTGTGTGTGTCTTGCAATTGTTTGCATTTTGTTGGTTGCATTCACTTGCATTCATATTACCCAAACACTATGAGTGACTTTGGGATGAGTAAAAAGGGAGCGTCGAGTATGAGACCACCATTACTCAAGAGGGACAATTATGCCTCATGGAAAGGCAAGATGGAGTCCTATATTTGCCAAATAGATGACCGTGCATGGATAGCAACTGAGGATGGCTACACGCCTCCAACTATGACCACCGAAGATGGAAGTGAAGTCTCCAAGCCCAAGGCTCAATGGAGTTCCGAAGAACTTGAAGCTTCGAAGTGGAACAACAAAGCAATGCATGCTTTGCTTTGTGCAATGGATGAGAGCCAATATAAACTCATCCAAATCACCAAAAATGCACATGAAGCTTGGAAGATCCTAGAGACGGCACATGAGGGAACCGAAGTGGTTAAGGATTCCAAGCTCCAAGTCCTCTAAGCACAATTTGAGACGATCAAGATGGAGGAGCATGAGAGTTTTAATGACTTCCAAGTGAAGTTGATGGACATTATGAATCAAAGCCATCAACTAGGTGACCCATATTCGGATAAGAGGCTCAAGCAAAAGATAATGAGGTCACTTCCCGCTAGATTCGAATCCAAAGTGACGGCTCTTGAAGAAAACAGGGACTTCAAGACTATGAAGCCAAGTGAAGTGATTGGAAGGCTACTTGCCTATGAATCTAGACCGGGGTCATACCTCCACACCTCCTAAGAAGCAAAAGGGGTTAGCCTTGAAGACCTCCAAGATTAGAAAGGGGGATGATGACTCGGATGAAGACATAGCTCTAATAGTGAAGAGATTCAAGAAATTCTTGAAGCTACAAAAGAGTGGCCATGGCTCTACGGAAAATCACTTCAAGAAGATTGAGCCAAGTCAAGAGAAGCCTTCAAGAATGGGGATTCAATGCTTTGAATGTGAAGGATTCGGGCATATCTCTAAGGATTGTACTAACTTGAAGGACAAGAGAAGAGAAAAGGCGATGGCTATCTTATCAAGTGATAGTGAGAGTGTAGAAGATTCCTCGGATGATGAAGAACTTTCCATTAACTACACGGCCTTTGGAGTCTCTTATGTGGAAGTAGAAGAAGGCAAAAGTGCCTTGTCATGTGACCAAGGCGAAAGTCTTGATGAGGAAGTTGACTCATTTGATGAGAGGCAAAGTGAAAGGAGTGTCTCACTCTCTAGTGTAGGAAATGACTCTAGTGATGAGAAATCTTCTCCTCACTCTAGAGGAATTTGTGAAGGCATGGACCTTGAAGGCTTCATCAAACACTTTGAAGACTCTAGGTTGAAAAAGAAAAAAGAGATTCAAAAATTAAAGGAGGAGAATCTCAAGCTTTCAACCAAGGTAACTCACTTGAATGAAGAAGTGAGGAGAGTCAACGAAAGTGAAGACAAGATGAAGAAGGAGCTTGAGGAAGCTAAGGAGTTGCTTGCCAAAATGACCTCCGGCACCGAAAAGCTTGATCATATGTTGGGCATTGGAATGAAGTCCAATGATAAGAGAGGCCTTGGATATGTTCATGACAAGGAAACTCCCTCCAAATGCAAGACGGTGTTTGTCAAGGGAAATAGCGTGAAGGAAGCCTCACCTCCACAACATCCAAAGAGGAAGATTGAGCTTGGAGAGTCATCCAAGAGTGACCAAGTGAAGATGCCAACAAAGAATGGAGCTCAATCTCAACATTCGCATCAAGCTCAAGGCAAAAGCAAGGCCATATCCAAGCAACCTTCAACTCAAGGGAAGTCCTCACAAGCCTTGGCAACCCAACTAAAGCCTAGGCAATTCAAGAAGAAAGGACAAGTCCTTGAGAAGTCTATCACCTCCTCCAACAAGCCAATCACGGAGAAAGGAGGTGATCTCAAGAGGCATGATCAACCGACTCAACCACCTCTACAAGCAAAACCATAAAGGTGCCACCAATCGGCTCAAGCTCCTAGGAGAAGCAAACCGATGCACCATCAAAGACAACCTCATCAACATGGCGATGCCTCGATGAGATCACAATGCTATGGTATAAATCCTTACTTTGTACCTACTTGTCATTATTGTGGTATGATTGGTCACTTAAGACCAAATTGCTTAAATTACATTAAGAGGTGTAGATTAGAGAGCATGAAAGAAAAACGGTTGAAAAATAGGGCAAGTTTGCATAAACCTAGGGAACCTAGAAACATGTCTATGACCACTAAAAATGTTAAAGTGGAACCTAGGTGGGTTAGAAAGAATGAACCCGCTTGCCTTAGTGCCCATGTGACTCCCGTAGATGCAATTAGGTCCATTGGACTTGGTAGGTCTATAGGAGCTCATGTCTCCCATTGACTTGGTTGGAATTGACCCCATGAGGGGAGCTCAAGCAAAGAGAGCAAACTTGCATGATTTGCCATATGCAAAAAGTTGATTAAATTTTATGCTCTTTTATAATTGCTTGAGATGATTGGTTGTACATATGCTTATATGTTATTTTCATAATAAGTGTGCAACCTTGCTTTACTTGCAATCCATGTCATATTTTAGTTCAACAATGCATTTTTGGACTAGGAGATTTTGATTGGGAAATTACATTTGAATGACCCATAATTTAACTCCATGACATGAGAACTTTTAATGACATGCTTAAAATGATATGCATGAAATGTTTTTGATTGCTTTAGTGCAAAATATGTGTGAAAGCAAATGAGAAGACTAAACCCAATAAGGATCCTAGTATCCATGCAATAAATAAGGATGTCTCATCCAAATTTAGTCTTCTCTCTCTCTTTATTAGTTGAACAAGGCTATTATCATACGGGTATCCTACCCGGAAAAATCAAAAAGGGTGCAAAAGTCACTCATGTCTTGTTTTGCTTATAAAGTTTGATATAGTTGCTCTTTAAATTGAAATTCATTTTGAAAAACTATATCTTGTTTGCTTATGACAAAAGGGTATAAATTGGTTTGAATTCTTTTGGAAACCCTTTTGATGTTTGCTTTGCCAAATACCATTGCTTGAACTTGAATGCTATATGTCTTGCATGCAAAGCAACAAATTCACACATTTTTTTAAATAAAACTCCTTGAATCTCTCTCAATTATTTAAGTTGTATAAAGTTTGTGAATATGATTATGCAATGTTATTGTGCGAATAGATCTCTTTGCTAAAGCAACCCGATAGAGGGGAGCTCCTTTGCCTATCTCATGACAAAAAGGGGGAGAAGTCTTGAGAGATATATGGGGAGCATTGTTTATGCTTTAGGGGAGAGAAATCATGAGAGAGAGTAACCTTTTCGGGGGAGCATTGCACATGCATTATTTGTTATTGAGTGCAATGCTTGTTTTTATTTGTTCACCTCACATGCACTTGTTCTTGGAAAGTGCTTCTTGCTATTGTGTGTAGGCACATTGATGATTCTACAAAGAAGAAGATTTATATCTTAGGAATCTCTTATCTCATTTGTAATGTAGAATTAATCTCATGGACAATAGTTTTGTTTTATTTTCTGAGGATTGTTTGTGAGTGGTTGTTTTGTCATGAAATAGCCAAATGGGGAGATTGTAAGGACCTTGATTTATGATTGGCTTATTTCATGACAAACCACACCACATTGGGGATGATTGTGTAATGGGTAGCTTAGGTCCCTGTCGGCAAGCTTCCGAGCATCTCCATGACTTCAAGAGCAAAAGGTATACTCACTTGACTTTGTCTCTTGAAGAGTTTAGGTGTACACACACACTTTATGCATGTTTTGTTTATCTTGCATTTGTGTTCTTTATTGTTTATATAAGTGTGCATCCTTTTCAAAAACACTCACTAGCTTGCATTGTATCTCATTTGATAAACATGTTTGACATGTTAATTGTGCTTCATTGTGTGCATCTCACTCACTTCACACTTGCACAACATTCATGTAAGATAGACATTTTTCTTGAGTGTTAATAAGGGATTTTTCCCTTTAGCGCGGCCTAGACCGCTCGACAGGCTCTGCTTGCACCGCGGCGCACGGAGCGGTATTCTCCAGTGCGTCATGCGCGACATGGACCGCGACCTGTGCACTTGCACGCACAGCGGTCCCAACCGCGGTGTTGTTCAGACAGTGCACTGCTGTATGTACCGAGGTCTGGACACTTACCTGTGCCGCGGTGTAGCAAGCGGTTTTGACGGGATTCAGTTACCCAAGTTCAAAACGATGTAGTTTTAACTAGGGCTTCATATATATATTCTTCCTCTTCTCTTCTTGGCCGACTAAGAGCTCAGAAAATCATTTTTAGAGAGAGGTTAGAGCTCCTAGAGAGAGAAAGCTTCAAGAAAGCATCTTTGACTCTCCAAACCCAATACCCATCTCCATCTTGCATCATTCAACATCATTTGAGCATGGGTCTTCATTGTTTCATGACTAGGTAAGCAAGAACTTCTTTGAATATCATTTATTGTTCTTCTTACTCTAGATTAGGTATTTATTGCATGATTAAATACCTAGACTCTACTTTATTGCATATTTATGAGTCTTGATAACATGATTGGGTTTGTATTTGGATAGCTTAATTGATTAGGTCATTTTTGCCTAAAAGCTAGGTCATAGATATTCATGTGTGATTAATTGATAACTAGGTTGAAAAATTGTGTTTTAATCAACTAGTTAATGTTCATGAATATTTGATTGTGTTTGTTTGTGATGGCTTGCTTTATTAGATCATATATGCCTAAATAGCTAATCCATAAATATTCATGTATGCTTAATTGGTGATTAGGTTGACTTTGTGCATCTAGTCAAGTTTATGAATGTTTATGTGAATCTAATTGACAATTAGGTTGTTAGAATTTCTCTACAACTAATTGAGACCTCATGTGTGTACATGTAGGCATTATTTGATAACTAGGATGTTGTATTGCATTATCTACATCTAGTTAAGCATTGTATGTTTGGTCTAACATATATTGTGTTGAGCATTCATTGATTGTTCACTTAGACCCTACTCTTCATTGAGTCAAAGTCTTGTGGCTTCGGGGTGAAGTTACACAAGCATTGAAGTCTTGCAACCACGTTGTGGTTGGCATGCATCGGTCAAGAATCCATTGAAAAAGGCCTACGGGTAGAGTAGGAGGTGCTCACGCCAAGAGTAGTGTATCAGTGGATATCACTAGGGATTGAACCAAGATTGGCGAGTGGTAGTGTCCATAGCCTGAGGTTATCTAGAGTGAGAGTCCGAGCATCACTTGAGGGTGTAACTTTTTACTCATATAGTGGATTTGAGGATCGTGTGTGGCTAGAAGGATAGCCAGTGGTTTTTCCCTTTGTTTAAGGGTTTCCACGTAAAAATCAAGTGTTATCTATTATTCCGCACTTTACACTTGATTTTGTATGTTTGATTTAATTGGGTTATTTGTTTAATATTGACTAATCGAAAAATTGGTAATAATCGATTAACAACCCATTCACCCCCCCTCTAGGTTGTATTAGACACACTTTGTGTATTTTCAATTGGTATCAGAGCGGGTTCCTAGACATACTTAGGTGATCCTTGCTCTTAACTGTGTGTGTCTTGCAATTGTTTGCATTTTGTTGGTTGCATTCACTTGTATTCATATTACCCAAACACTATCCACACTTGTCTATAAACAAAAATAGAAAAATTAAGTGCAAGGGTTTGAGTTGAAAAGATTAAACCAATGTGGTGGCATTGTTGTAGATTCAAAATGGGTAGATTCTCGCCCGTTTTATGAGCACTCTTGGCCTGCTCGTCCCTCTAAGACTTGCAAGTGGCCGGTGTGCTGAATCCAGGAGATAAAGAACCTAACATTGAAGCACCACTTATGACTACAAAGGTTAACAATTATAAAATTTATTTCAAACCAAATATCTCTCAAACAAAACAACATCCACAATTATCCTAAAAATTAAACAAACTACCAAATTAAAATATGCAATGAAAATAGTAAAGTTCACTCCTATATGACTAAAGGATTCCAAATAAAAGTTAATAATAATGGCAAGCAAATTATAGATCAATCGTCCTCAGAATCGGACTCCTCCTCCTCTATCATAAGTCTCTTTTGTTTGGAATCCTGCTGTGCTCTGAGCCTCTCCTTATGCTTTCTCCTCTACATTTCCATGGCTGCCTGGAAATTCGGATCAATTGTAGGCCCTCATGAAGTGTATTCTTATTGAGTGGTCTGTTTCTTTCTTCTCTGATATGGAATTATGTTCAAATCCTTTCTCATGACTGTCACATTTTCCCACAGGTCTTCAATGCTGTCCTTGGCGTCCCTGATCTCTTTGGTGAATGTGGATCACAGTGAGTCCATTGAGGTCTGAAGACTTGACATCCCTGATATCAACTGCTGCCAAGGTACTTGATCACTCTCCACTACTGGCTCAAGTATTTGGCCCTCCTGGTTACCTTCTAGCTGTTCTTCATCCAAATCCATGTACTCATGTTGTTGAGTACTTGAACTTGCTCCAGTCTTGGTCTTCCTTCTCCCTGTTTTCCTTCTATTGCTTGTCATATCCCGTTCTACCTCTAAAGTGCGCCATGTCCTGAGGTCCAAATCTGCCTGTGTCCCTTCAAACCTCTCATTGCTAAGATCCACACCTTGCTGCATACAAAATTCAATGATTAGGCACAACAAGATTAATGCCTGTTTGTCTAGTCTCTTGTTCCCTACCGCAAAGATTTCTGACTTAATGATCCATGCCACGTTGATTGGCTGGTTATGTTGTATGCAATGCAGTATGGTGGCAGTATCAAAGGATACATTCGTCCTGTAAGTCCTAGGCCTTAGGGAGTGTAAGATGAACACATGCCAGAATCCCAATTCCATCTTCAGGTTGTTGTGTTTGATCAGAAATGTTGGATTCACCCAGAAGTCCACTAGGTTGATGACCAAATCATTTTCTAGGTCCAAGTTCTTTTTGACAAAACAATCATTCCAAGTAAGCCCATCTCTCATTCTACCCAGAACTTGCGGGTCATCCGAAAGCTTTGTTCTTAGGTACCTCTGAAGGTTGTCTAAGTTCATCTGTACCTCTACTCCTCTCACCATCATAGCAACTCCTTTTATGAAATCGTCGTAAACCATCTCGGCATAAAAGTCTTGCACTATTCTTCTGTAAAACAGGGTGGTGAGCTAACAAAAGCCTGCCATCCTCTCTCAGTCACTCTAGTAGGGATTGAAGTATCTTCTAGTTCTGATAGGGCTATGCCACGCTCTTCCACAATATCCCTTTGACTAAAATCCTCCAATCGTCTCTCAAAATTTCTGTTCAAGGTGTATGGAGGTAGATGAGGTAGCCTTTTCTTCTTGCTCTCTTTTGTTCCTTGCTTCTTGGCGGTAGCCTTTGTTCTTCCTGAAATGTGCAAGAGAAAGTACTAATTAAGAAATATATCGTGCCAAGAAACAACAAGGATAATCAAAATTTTGATGGGCTAAAATTTAGGCCTAACTTCTTAAGTGCAGTATAGCACGGGGTAAGGTACCCGTGATAGTACCAGTGCATTCTGTCAAACTGAGAATTTCCTTTTCAGTGCACGGGTATAACACGGGTAGGTTACCCGTCAAGATACCAGTGCAGTTACTGAAATCTGCAAAAGAATTTTCTTCGACAAAATGCCACTTTCATGCATTCAACACATTCCAATTACCCAAGTGATTCACCAAAATACATTCAAACACTTATAGCACATGCTATGGCACCCTTAACCTACTTTCATGGTATTCAATAAACTCAACTAAGACAAACTCTAGAGTGCCCAATTCTCTTGCATATTAGAGTGTTTGGAGAGAAGAAGAGAAGATGCAATTCATGCTTTATCAATTAGAAACAAGTTTAGGGGGAGAAAATCCACACCTTTGTGCTGGATAATTGAAAACGTGGGTCTTATAGGAATACCTTAGGGCTTTAAGAGGGGAGGTGTTTGATTTTGTGAGCCCTACCACGATTGTGACACCTGATATATATAGGTGCTCGCGATAGCACATGTGTAGCATGAGTATGTTACCCATGCAGTTACCCGTGCATATGCACTCCAAGTTCAGCCCTTTCCCGGTGCATGGGTCTATGCACGGGTAAGATACCAGTGCACTGACCTTTTCGCCACCTTTTTGCATCCTTCCTTGCCTTCTTGAATTTTCCGGGCTATGAGTGGATTCCATGCACCTGAAAAATCACTTCATAAACCACACTTGCCTTATTCATCGAATAACTACTTTAATCACTAACACTCAAACAATCAACTAAAATATTCAAGGATTTCACAATAAGTTTTCTCTAGACTCAGAACTACCTACACCTTAAAAGCTCGTGAGATTAGTTCACAATAAAAGTATCTTAAAAGGCATGAGAAAATGAATTGTGAAGTCCAACCACACCTAAAAATTAATCAATGCAATGCATGTGAGGTGGAACTTGGGTCAACTGAATGTGGTTTGACCGGATGGGGAAATCCGTTTCTTTTGACCACCCATGTGGGCGTTAAAGTCTTTCCTAAAAATCCCCTTTCCTTAGCCCCCACTTCATCCACTAGTTCCTTCCTAACCCAAATTTTCTTGATCATTGATGGTTTCTTCCTAGACCTAAGCTGATTTTTCTTAAAATCTTGGAATTTAAAGCAATGGGCCTTAATATGCCCTTTTTTAGAGCAAAAGAAACAAGAAAAGGATTGATGAAAAAGACTCCCTCTTTGGTCATTGTCTTGAGGCCCTTGGTGCTGCCTCCGTTGAAGGGTCTTCACTTCCCTCTCCACTTTGTTAAGTTGGACTAACTAGTTGTATTCTTTGACATTTGCGATTTTCAACTGTTCTTCCTTCTTGTCCAATTGTTCCTTGATATCTTTCAGAGCACTTGCTTTTTGCTCCACCTCTATCATCAACTTCCTAGTCTTCCTAGCATATTCTTCTTCAAATTCTTCAGAGAGTTTAGCTAGCTCTACTAGGTCATGTGAAGTGGACTTCTTTTGTTCATTGATCTTCTCAAGTTGCTCTCCTAATTCCTTGCTCAAGGTTGAAAATTCTTGTACCTTTTTCCTAAGAATTCCATTCTCTGCCTTGAGAAGTTTTACCTCAAGTTGTAGCCTCTTATTCTCTCCTTCAAGCTCATAGCTTTTTACTTCTTCTTCAATCATCTTATCATCAAAGATTATTACTTTCATATTCTTTTCTTGCTCTTTTTCCCGAACTTCATCTTGGCGCCCTTTCTCTATTTTACATGCTACTTCAAAGGCATTCACAATGTCACAAACCTTGTTTTTCTTCTTGCAGCTCTTTGGCACCTCTAAAACGAAACATCCTTCAAAAAGTCTCTCATTGGGCCAGTCAACATAGAATTCAACCATGCTTCCACCATAACTGAAGGATAAATGCCTAGAAACTACATTCACCTCCATCCCAGCTGTGGCCATAATTGATCTTCCAAGAAACAACTTTCACTCCCTCTCATAGGATTCATTATCTTTTACTTCCAACACTACAAAGTCGACTGGGACCTTGAGTCCATGGATGTCTAACTGTACATCCCCAACTACTCCATACAGAATCTTCAGGGAGTTATCTGCCATCTTAAGTTCAATTTGCATGGCCTTTATGGATTGTAGCTTCAACTGCTTGTATACCTTCAAAGGCATCATGTTGATACTAGCTCCCATATCTAGCATTGCTCATAAATTTTCTGATTCTTCTATGGTGACTGGAATGATGAAGTCCCCTGGATCTTCCAGCTTCAATGGACTAGCTTCTTTAAACTCATCTGATTTCTTTTTTACAAAATCTTCAACAACGGTTTTGATGTCTTGTTTTGCCCAACCTAGTGCCAACTTCTCACTCTTCTCTTGCAGTACCTCTATCACCTTAATATGCTCATTATTACTCTGAGATTTTCCTTTGTCCTGCCTGTGCAGAGCCTCTACAATTTGAGTAACTTGAGTCTCCAATCTCCTAATTGAGGCATCCATGCTATTCGCCCTCTGGTCATTAGATTGGATGTAGTTCTTCAACATTTTCTCATTTGCATTCTGAGAGTTTTTGATGGCTATCGACACCTCATCCATGGCCTTGATAAAATCCCTTAATTCTTTCGCAAGTGATCTGACCTTAGGTTGATAAGCATTTGCCTGAGTGTTAAAGTGGCCTTGTGGGTTGGTACTTGAGCTCCCCCACTGGTTGTTGCTCGATCCTCCTTGATTATTGTACCTATTGTACCCCTGGTTCTGATACCCTTAGTTGTTTGCATTGTTGTTGTTGTTGTTGTTGCTCCATGAGAAGTTAGGGTGATTCTTCCACCCTGGATTGTATTTGTTGGATTAGGGATCATTCCTCTGCCTTTGGAACCCTCCTAACATCTGAGCTTCTTCATGCTCCAACTGTCCCTCAACTCCATTCAATGTGTCTTCTGAAATTTGGCTCACTTGAGCAATTGGCTTGAACATATTCTTCATCAATTCTTTCACTGACTGCCTTTCCTTAGCCATTAAGGACATCTCTATGGCTATTCCTGTGTTCCCATCAATTTCTAGCTTTCCACCCCTTCTTATGTTTAAAGACCTTTGTTGTGAATTTTGGGCTAACTTCTCCATGATCTCATATGCCTCTTGAGCTTCTTATCAACAATTGTACCTCCACAAGCATTGTCCACCATCATCTGAGTGATAGTGGAGAGACCTTGGTAGAAGGAAGTGACCTTCAATTCCTCATGATAGTTGTGTGGTGGAACCTGTGCGAGCAAAATATGAAATCTCTCCATGCTTCATGAAATGGTTCTCCGCCCTCTTTATTAAAGGTGGCGATCTTGATCTTCAATTCTCTTGCCTTTGCAGTTGGGAAGAACTTGTTGTAAAACACCTTACAAACTTAGGACCATGATGTGAGCGTCCCTAACTTCAATGCCATGTACCACTGCTTGGCACGATCCTTCAAACAATACTGGAAATAATGCATCTGTAGCTGTGCCCTTGTCAATACACGATCCCAGACCATTGTAGGAAATTTCTCCAACAATGCGTTATACTCCTTCATGAATTGAAGACAATCCTCGGTTGGAAGCCCATAAAAGGTTGACAATAAGTTCACATGCATCCCCTTTAGCTCATATAGCTTAGCAGTTTCATCCAAAACAATAACTGTTGGTTGCTCATCTCCCACTGAAGGAAGAGTATACTCACCAATCGTGAGTCCTAAATCTTTCTCATTTGTTCCTTGTTCCTCAACTGGTATATTCCGTGGATTCCCTTCAGCCATCTCTTCTTCAAAATTGTTGTTCTCAAACTCTGTAATCAATCTTCCAATCTGGTGGATGTTATCTTAAGCAGGAAAAAGTGTTCCTCTAAGTGAACGCCTCCCGTGCATAAACCTAATCACCTGAACATTCCACAAACAACCACCAAGAGGTAAAAGAAACAAAAACAATACAAAAATAAATAAATAAATAACTAACTAAAGCAAAACCTAACACAACTATGAACGCCGATCCCCGGCAGCGGCGCCATTTTGAACACGCATTTTTGTCATGAATGCAATCCAAACAAATTTAAAGATCCCAAAATGCACTAATACAAATAAACCTAGTATATGGCAAATAGAGGTATCGTTCCACAGAGATCGTGAAATAGTTGCGATTAAACTACTACTCTAGTGTTGAAAGTACTGAAACTAAGTGAATGGTTATTTGAAATGATTATAGAATCTAAATGAACATGCAATTACTACTAAATTAATGAAACTAAAAGAACTAAGATACTAGAAATGTGTGTGAAAGGTATGATGATAGATATGAGAGTTGATGCAATGTAGACACAAATTGTGGGAGTTCACATATGAAGATCGACTCGATTAAACATATGGCTTATTTTCCTAACTCAAGTTTCCGGAGTGGCTTGGATTGGAATGCTCACAATCCACCCCTTTTCCTAGCCAAGATATGTTGGATTGGAATGCTCACAACATACCCTTTCCAAATCAATTGAGCTTAATTATACACCTTAAGTGTAGATGGTTAAAAATTAAGTTTGGTATCTAATGTAAACCAAGAGTTGGAATGCCTACTTGGCTCACAAAGAAACCACAATTCAATATCAACAAAGGGTTAGGAGTTGGAATGACTACACAATCCAAAGTGAGTATTAAATGCATTTAGGAGCAAATTCAACCACTAAGTTAAATGGGAGTTGTAATGCCTACCCATATTCACAAAGATTTCAATTAATGATTAATGACTCTAATAAGTTTAATTAATCCACAAAAATTAAGAGTTAGAATGCCCACTTAATTCAAGGGACAATCAAACACAATTAAGTAAATTGAATGGAAATATATTAATCAAGTCAAAAGGGTGGAAATCCCATAATCTATGAATTAATTATATCAACCCCCAAATTTAGTTTAGCTACTAATGACAAATGTATTGAAATGAAAGAGAAGAGGGAGATATAGAAGACCCATATGAGACCTTCTATCTTCAAGCTTGATTCCACCTCCAATGTCCTCTTGAGTAGCAATTTAAAGAAGATAGTGATTGGCTTTCGGATGATTTGGGTGTTAGGATTATGCTCAATGGCAAGAGTGTAATATTGTAATTGATAATCTTCTCATATTAATAAAGTGAATTCTGATTCTTACAATTACTTATAGCATTTATTATTATAATTGTCAAGGTAAATAATCATAAGGTCAAAAGACTATGAGACATGAAGAATTGTTCATACATCTGGATATGTATGAGGTATACATAATTCTTTAGTTAGTCTTGAATAACGTTCACAACTTAAGTTAAAGGTTGGGCACCTCTATCTTGTTAAAGTTGTAGAATTCTTTTACTAGCATTTGAGTGGGATCAAATGAATATGATGAGTCTAAAATCATCGAAAGGTTTTCTAGTAAAAGAATCTAGTGCACTAGGTGCATTGAACTGGATCACAATGAAATACTTTATCTAGAACCGTCACTAGATATAAGTCTTTTCATTAAAGAGGACAATCGGAGAGTCTATCTTAATCCTGAGATAAATGATGGACTTATGGTTGCAAGTGTTATCATTAGAGCTATCAATGAGTACGATTATATAGCATAGTCTATCCTCGATAGTTTGGTGGTATACATTTGTTAATCGATAGAGGACTTCATTTATAGATATGGACATCGTGGCTCCATTTATTAAATGAGAGTATAATATCATCATATGGATGTTTTGAGGTATTTGATATTAAATCTCAACGTTGAGTTTTCAATAATGATTATTGAAAACATGACTTCTGAACAAGTCATAGTATCCAAGTTCGAAATGTGGTCATATGAGGAAATATGGTAACTTGGAGAGCTATAGGCGGTCTATGAGCTCTTGGCGATTACTGATATTATTCACGAGGATACACCATCTCCTATAAGATTGTCTAGGGTATGAATGAGAAACATCTCCTTATTCTATCTTTATTTAAGAGTTCAATTTTAGCTCTTTAGTGGAATGAGTTAAAATTAATAGATTGGACCTAAGTGAATCATTTGTTGATTGTGATTAAGTTGTGTCTATTGAAGCTTAAATTTAGATAGCCCGCCAATCGCCTTAAGTCAATCGGATCACGCGTCAAGAGGTATTTAACTCTAACCGTATATATTTGAGTTTAATTAATTAAAAGGTTAAGGTTCAACTTTGAGAAAAATTTTAAAACCATACGAAATCTATTTTTCGTTTCTTCCGCTGCGTTTTATATCGATTTTTCCCTACAATTGGTATCAGAGCCTTGGTTGTACCTTTTAATTAATTAGCGTATATATACGTGAATCTATTCTTTTTTATTGTGATTATACATGTTTTAGAAAGAGATGGCACTCTAGGTATTCGCATATATAATTACATGTTGAATGTATGGATTTATATATGTTTTATAAAGTGAATTGTTATTGCTCGATTTTGGTCCTAGAATTTCAATGTAATTTTTGTTTCGGATTTGTAACAAGAAGGGTGGTCTATTATCGCCATAATTCCTTCTTGGTAGTTGCTAGGGTTTTATTTTCTTTTGTATATAAAATAAGTGCAGTATTTTTTTTTGTAATCAGGTGCAGTATTTTTTTTTGTAAATCTTACTGCAGTAAAAGGAAAAAAAAAAAATTGCTACAGTAATTTATTCGTAATATGATGTAATGTATTCGGGTATTGAAAATTTGAAGACACGAAGAAAAAAGAAGCAACCGGAACCGAGAACGCGCACCGTGCGCACCTTAGGAGTGGATTGGGCTGCGCATGGCAAGCCCAATCCTTGGTGGGCTGCGCATGGCAGCCTTGTGTGGCCTTATGGGCTGTGCAAGGCAGCCCCTTTGTGGGGTTGTGGGCTGTACACGTCCATGGGAGGAGGCCGAGGGATGAGCGTATGGTTGATGGCCACCTAAAGATCTATTATTCCTAACAATTGTAATTTACTTGCTTTTCTAGGATGGGCCAAAATTGTTGCTATTTAATTTTTGCTTAAATATTACAATATTTGTTGTTGTATGATAACATGACATTTTAGAATAGGAGTGCCACTCATATATCTCTTTTGGTATGAACATGCATTGAATGATTTAGGTATCTAATTGGCATCTAGATAACTTGGTAAAAATCATTCTTTGGGATTTAATCACACGCCTTAAATAATTGAGTGGGAGAAGGTGTGCAAGAACGCCTATGGCCTCCAAGATTAGTTGAGTTTTATTATTTTTGGTAATCCCCCCAAGGGGCGTCCATAAATGGAATTTAAAAATATACTTCCTTACAAGGATAGACTAGACAATTGACTTAAACGAAATCTACTCCCCAAGGAGGGATTTTCGTGAGAGAAAATTGAGGGTCGATATCTTGGTAACACACTCAATGTAATTTTATTAATATCCTCCCAAGAGTTCTTGTTAATAAAAATTACAAGGCTAAAAATAAAAATGCTGGTTGTTATGTTAACAATTAGGTGGGACCTAGTCTAACTAGTAAATAGTGCGAACTCCCAAAGGAGGCGTAATATTTATAGGTGTTGGATCACTGTTGAATTTTTATGATTGAATTATTTATTTTAATTCAAGATAAATTTTTAAAAGTGCTATTATCATGATTATTTACTTATATATGTTTTTGTTTTAATCAGAAATCATGACCCCATCACTTATGAACATCCTGAAAGATAACACCTTAACTGGAGATAACTACATAACATGGAAAAGGAAAATTGGGTTGTTGCTGCAAAGTGAAAAACATAAGTTTGTTCTGACCACTCCTAAACCACCCCTTCCTAATAATGAATCTAATGTGATGCAAAGAGATGAGTATGAGCAGTGGAAGACTTCTGATGATATGGCAAAATGTTACATTATGGCCACTATCTCCGACGTGTTGCAACAGCAACATGAAGGAATGGAGTCCGCTGCTGATATAATGATGTCTCTAGAGAAAATGTTTGCTATGAGGTCTAGGACGACTAAGAGAGAGGCAGTGACTGCTTTTATGAATCTTAGGATGAAACCTGGACAATCTGTGAAAGATCACATGATGAAAGTCATAGCACATCTCAATATTGCTGAACTAAATGGTGCTGAGATTGATGGTGAGACCAAAATTGATATGGTAGTTAACTCACTGTCAGATTCCTTTGATCAGTTCAAGTTGGACTACACCTTGAACAAAAAGGAATACACCTTGCAGGGCCTGATGCAAGATGTTCAAAGCGCTGAAAAGATCCTTGTCAAAAACAAAGGTCAAGAGATTCATTTGGTTGGTAAAGTTGCTACTGTTAAGACCCGTAAGAAGGTCAAGAAACAATAGAAGAAAAAGCAACTTGGGCCTACCAAGAAGGAAACCAAGAAAGTAACCAAGATCAAAGGGAAATGCTTCCTTTGTGGTGAAAAGGGACATTGGAAAAGAGATTGCCCAAAGTCCCAGAAAAAGAAGGAAGAAGGTAATGTTAATTATCTAGAAACATGTTTTCTGGCAGATTCTACTGATTCTTGGATCATAGACTCTGGAGCCACTAATCATGTTTGTTATTCCTTGAAGGGGTTTCGGGAAAAGAGAAGGTTGAATGAAGAGGAAGTCAATTTGCGCTTTGGCAACGGAACGTTAGTGTCTGCAATTGTAGTGGGAGATATTAGAGTTATTTTAGATTCTAGTAGGCGTTTAGATTTAATAGACGTTTATTATGTACCTCAATTCAAGAGGAATTTAATTTCAGTTTCTTGTTTAAATAAGTTTGGATATTCGGTTACTTTTAATAAAACTTTTATTATTAGTAAGAATGACAAAGTTGTTTGCAAAGGTACATTGGAAAACGGTTTATTCTTTTTGCATAGAAATATCTCTCACTCGTTAGACACAGAAATAACGGAACCTAATCATAAAAGAGTAAAATTATCAAAAGATGAAACCTATCTTTGGCATTTACGCCTAGGTCACATTAACCTTAATAGGATTAAAAGATTGGTATGTGACGGACCTTTAAGTGACTTAAAGGTTGATGATCTACCAACTTGTGAATCTTGTTTGGAAGGTAAAATGACCAAAAGGCCGTTCAATACCAAAGGTGCAAAAGCCACTGAATGTTTAGGACTAGTACACACTGATGTATGTGGTCCTATGAGCATTCAAGCTAGAGGTAGATATGAGTACTTCATCACCTTCACAGATGATTACTCAAGATTTGGTTATGTGTATCTCATGAGACATAAGTCGGATGCATTTGATATGTTCAAAGCATTCAAAGCTAAAGTAGAAAATCAGCTTGAGAAACATATAAAAATCTTGAGATCTGATCGTGGTGGAGAATATCTATCTGGAGAGTTTCAGCAATATCTTATTGATAATGGGATAGTTTCTCAGATTTCTGCACCAGGTACACCTCAACAAAATGGGGTAGCAGAAAAGAGAAATAGGACTCTTTTAGAGATGGTTAGATCAATGTTGAGTTATTCAACACTTCCTATTTCTTTTTGGGGATATGCTCTACAAACAGCAATATATATTAACCATCTAAATCTGTCCCTAAAACCCCACATGAATTGTGGATTGGGCGAAAGCCTAGTTTACAACACATGAGAATATTTGGTTGTCCTGCATATGTGTTGAAAAGAAAGACAGAAAAGATGGAGTCCCGTTCGGAAACATGTATATTTGTGGGGTATCCAAAAGGAACTAAAGGATATTATTTATATAGTCCTTCTGATCTAAAAGTATTTGTTTCAACAAATGCTTCATTTCTAGAAAAAGGACTATATGAATAATTTTGTGCCCAAAAGTAGAATTGTCCTGAATGAGATGTCAGGAGATACAATTCCACAAGAGGTTTCACAACCCAGCTCAATTGTAAGTTCCACTCCAACACAAGATCAACAACCTACCTTTCCTCGTCGTAGTGGGAGGGTTAAAACACAACCCGAAAGATATATCGGTCTAGGAGAATCTGTTGAGAATCTCCCGGACGACGATGATCCCTACACGTACAAGGAAGCTATGGAGGATGTTGATTGTCGTCATTGGCAAAAGGCAATGCAATCCGAGATTGAATCGATGTTCAATAACAAAGTCTGGTCCCTTGTAGACTTGCCTAAAGGGATAAAACCCATTGGGTGCAAGTGGGTATACAAGAGGAAAAGAGGTATGGATGGTAAGGTGGAAACCTTTTAAGCTAGACTAGTAGCTAAAGGTTATACACAGAAAGAAGGTATCGATTACGAGGAAACCTTCTCACCTGTGGCCATGCTTAAATCCATTAGGATACTCTTATCCATTACAGCATCTCTAGACCTAGAGATTTGGCAAATGGACGTCAAGACAGCTTTCCTTAATGGAAGTCTTGACGAAAGCATCTACATGATGCAACCAGAGGGATTCATTGAAAAAGGCCAAGAAGAAAGAGTATGCAAGTTGCAAGAGTCCATATATGGACTAAAGCAAGCATCCAGATCCTGGAACATAAGGTTCGATCAAGCTGTAAAGGGTTTTGGATTTATTCAAAACCCTGACGAACCTTGTGTATACAAGAGGATCAAAGGCGACAAGTTGGTTTTCGTCATTCTTTATGTTGATGATATACTACTCATTGGAAACGATGTAGGTGTATTGACATCAGTGAAAGAATGGTTAGCAAAACAATTTGATATGAAGGACTTAGGAGAAGCAAGTTATATTTTTGGTATCCAAGTAATAAGGGATAGAAAGAATAGAACGATTGCATTATCCCAAGCTTCATACATTGATAAAATCTTGTCTAGATTCACCATGCAAGATTCCAAGAAAGGTATGTTACCTTTTAGACATGGAATCAAACTTTCTAAGGGTCAAGCACCTAAGAATGTGCATGAAGAGCAATTCATGAGTAGAGTTCCATATGCCTCGGCAGTTGGAAGTCTTATGTATGCAATGCTCTGTACTAGACCAGATATTTGTTTTACTGTTGGCATAGTTAGCAGGTTTCAATCGAAACCTGGTCCTGATCATTGGACGGCAGTCAAGTATATTTTCAAGTATCTCAAGAGAACTAGAGATTATATGCTTGTATACTCTGGAGGGGATTTAATTCCCGTTGGGTATACAGATTCTGATTTCCATTGGGATTCTGACTCCAAAAAATCCACATCAGGATCTGTGTTTACCATTGGAGGATGAGCAGTCTTATGGAGGAGTATCAAGCAATCTTGTATTGCTGATTCCACCATGGAAGCTGAGTATATTGCTACATGCGAAGCTGCCAAAGAGGCTGTTTGGCTCCGCCAATTCTTGATTGACTTAGAAGTGGTTCCTAGTGCGAATAAGCAGATCACTATACACTGTGACAACAGTGGTGCAGTGGCTAATTTGAAAGAACCAAGAAGTCATAAGAGAGGTAAACACATTGAAAGGAAGTATCGCCTTTTGAGGGAAATTGTTCATAGGGGAGACGTGACGATCACCAAAATCGCGTCAGCAGAAAATCTAGCGGATCCTTTCACAAAGGCTCTACCTCAGAAGAGCTTTGATGGACATCTAGAGAACATGGGAATGAGAGATATGACACACTTGCTATAGAGCAAGTAGGAGATTGTTAGGATTATGCTCAATGGCAAGAGTGTAATATTGTAATTGACAATCTTCTCATATTAATAAAGTGAATTCTGATTCTTACCTTTACTTATAGCATTTATTATTATAATTGTCAAGGTAAATAATCATAAGGTCAAAAGACTATGAGACATGAAGAATTGTTCATACATCCGGATATGTATGAGGTAGACACAATTCTTTAGTTAGTCTTGAATAACGTTCACAACTTAAGTTAAAGGTTGGGCACCTCTATCTTGTTAAAGTTGTAGAATTCTTTTACTAGCATTTGAGTGGGATCAAATGAATATGATGAGTCTAAAATCATCGAAAGGTTTTCGAGTAAAAGAATCTAGTGCACTAGGTGCATTGAACTGGATCACGATGAAATACTTTATCTAGAACCGTCACTAGATATAAGTCTTTTCATTAAAGAGGACAATCGGAGAGTCTATCTTAATCCTAAGATAAATGATGGACTTATGGTTGCAAGTGTTATCATTAGAGCTATCAATGAGTACGATTATATAGCATAGTCTATCCTCGATAGTTTGGTGGTATACATTTGTTAATCGATAGAGGACTTCATTTATAGATATGGACATCGTGGCTCCATTTATTAAATGAGAGTATGTTTTGAGGTATTGGATATTAAATCTCAACGTTGAGTTTTCAATAATGATTATTGTAAACATGGCTTCTAGACAAGTCAAAGTATCCAAGTTCGAAATGTGGTCATCTGAGGAAATATGGTAACTTGGAGAGCTATAGGCTGTCTATGAGCTCTTGGCGATTACTGATATTATTCACAAGGATACACCATCTCCTATAAGATTGTCTAGGGTATGAATGAGAAACATCTCCTTATTCTATCTTTATTTAAGAGTTCAATTTTAGCTCTTTAGTGGAATGAGTTAAAATTAATAGATTGGACCTAAGTGAATCATTTGTTGATTGTGATTAGGTTGTGTCTACTGAAGCTTAAATTTAGATAGCCCGCCAAGATCCCCAATCCACACGTATTTGCATGGATCACTTGATATATTCTACCGGGCCGATTTAAGGGTCCATCTAGAATTGTTTTTAATATATCAAGAATATAATATGTCTATTATTTAATTAATGGGCTGCACTATTATATTAATATATTGAAAGGAGACATGTGGGCTTATTTCTTTTAGTAAGAATGGGTCTGGTTCACATGTGGGCTTTTATTTAAAGTCCAATGGATTAAATGAAATAAGAAAATATTATATGGCCCATTTATATAAGTGGGGCGGCAAGGTGTATATATTAACCTAATATATTATTTTGTTTCATTGTTTTAATTAAATAAGAATTAGTTAATTTATTAATTAATTGTTTAATTAAGAAGCAAATCTTTTTCTGATCAGGAAATATATTTCTTAAAGTTATACTATTGGTAGTAGTATATTAAAAGTAAAAGACTTGTTTGATAAGAAAATAAATAATTAATTTTATTTATTTAATCAAATAAGAAGTCTTTTTATTTAGTCAATAAAAGAATAAAAATATCTATGAGTTGGATTAGGTTTTGAAGTCTAAAGGTTGATGGAAATTAGGGTGCAACACAAACTCTTTTTGGTATGTGATTTGCGGCAACCCTAGTCCATTTAGAGGAAGATTTCGGCAATCCTAAATAGAAGAGGAAGCAAAATTTCGGCCACCTATATAATACCACATATAGAATTCGGCCACCATAGTTGATTGAATGATTCAATTTTTCTTCTTCTTCTCAATTCATAGAAAAGGATAATTTTTATTCTACTAAACATAAAAGAGAGAAGAGATTATTCTTTGATAGTACACTGATTGCTTGTTCATCAATAAGCTTGTGTGTACAACATCGAATTAGGTTCATGCGAGTTTCGATCATTAGATTGAGAACTCAAAAGTGACCGGAATAATTTTTGTCTTCTTTTGATTGTTTTGTGACTAATAAAAGAAAAAGAAAACTTTGTTCATCCATTCTCAGGTTTGCAATTCAAAGAAAAAGGGAGACCACGCTCCTAGGTGATTCACGTACGTGTTCGGATTGGAAGATCTCGCGGTACTGTTCACGATCACTGTTCATGGCGGGGGTACTGTTCACGATCACTGTTCACGCGGGTACTGTTCACGGGCATCGGAAAAGATTTTGCTGATTACCAATCGACGTAAGTCAATTGGATCACGCGTCAAGAGGTATTTAACTCTAACCGTATATATTTGAGTTTAATTAATTAAAAGGTTAAGGTTCAACTTTGAGAAAAATTTTAAAACCATACGAAATCTATTTTTCGTTTCTTCCGCTGCGTTTTATATCGATTTTTCCCTACATTGGGAGAGAATGGATTTTGAGATTTAGAGAGATAAAATGATGTAAGGATGGGTGTGTGGTCATGGGTTGGTCTCATTTTTTGAAAAATCAGATATGAAGCTTTATATAGGTCCTTCAAAAATAGGTTAAAATGCTGATGTGGCGAGCTGAGAATCACGTGTAGCACGGGTAAGGTACCCATGCAATTACCCATTGACAAACACGTTTTTTCCCTTATGTCGTTTTAAAAGATCAGTCCGTCAATAATATTTTAAGAAACCTCACAAAGCCTAAATCAGTTTGCAAACATAAATATAGCGGCAAGTGGGTGTCGTCCACAGGGAGCGGAGTTAGCCAAATTAGTTAAAACTAAAGCAATGGTATGTATATATATATAATAGCAAAACATGAATTGGTGAAAATGTAGATTGTGAACCAACTCTAAATAACACTAAATTAAATATGTAAATTAAATGAAGGGGGAATATGGAGTGAAGGATATATAGATGATGGAAACTAAGGAGTTAATGGATTCGAAAGCAAATACTGGGCAATGTAACAAACTTGTCAATAGCACGGCTCTTCAAGGTAACCAACCTAGGATGTATAGTGTCGGTTATTTATCCCTAGAAGGTGGCCAACCTAGGATGTATAGTGCGGACCACCTATTAGGGATTAATCCTTGTAAACTACCAACCTAGGATGTATAGAGTTGATTGTTTACCGGATTCTAGAAATGAAGCTCGTCTACCTAACATTGACTCAACCGATTACAAATAGTCACCCTAGGATGTATAGTGATGACTTCTAACTCTCTCACGGATTCCGACCTAGGATGTATAGTGCCGGAAACACGATCGAGGTTAGATTAAAACCGAGGTTCAAGAGTCGGAATTCATGACTTTCCGTCTATTCTTTAAAGCATTAAACAACTAAATAGGATGTATATCTAGATGCAATACTCATACATAATAAAAAGACATCTTGCAAAGATCATGTATCTACACAAGAAATCAATGATAAACATTCACAACAAGAATAGATCAATGGAAGATAGACATGAATATCAATATAATATCAAGTTTATGTACAAGCCCAATATTAAACTAACTACTCCATCAACCCCTTAGAGGGGATTTAGCTACTCATTACAACTAGGAAATCAGTAGAGAGGAGAAAGAAATCTACCTTTTGTCTTGAGCAACAGTGCGGGTAGAGTGCGGTTGGATGACCCGCACAGTATCCTCACTCTAATGTCAGGTGCAATTCTGCTCTTCTGTTCTTGATGCAAGTGCGGGTAGAGTGCGGTTTGATGACCCGCACAGTGCCCGCACTCTAATGTCAGGTGCGATTCTGTTCTTCTGTTCTTGGTGTAAGTACGGGTGAAGTGCGGTTTGCTGACCCGCACAGCACCCGCACTCTAATGTCAGGTGTCTGAGCAGCTTCTCTAGTTCGGCATTAGTGCGGGTGGAGTGCGGTTAGCTGACCCGCACTGTACCCGCACTTTATCTCTGTACTTGCATTCTGCCCCGGCTATGCACATGAGTGCGGCTGGAGTGTGGCTGGAGTGCGGTTGCGACCCGCACTGGACCCGCACTGTAGACCTGTTTGTGCTCCTTTGCCTTTGCTTTCGCCCATTTTCTGCTGGAATCACCACAATATGCTTCCAGGCCTGTCTCTGCATCATTTCCTACAAATAAGCACAAAACAACCCATAAGAGACACAAAAACGCACGAAAACAGAACATAAGGTAAGGATCTGAGGGCCTAAATATAGTACATATTTGGCCCGATCAAACACCCCCAAACCAAACCTTTGCTCGTCCTTGAGCAAATCTATTCAAACATAGTAAGACGCCAGCTGAAAGTAATTTCTATATACCTAAACAATACATCAACAATGTCGCAAGTCCCATGTGTGATATGATACAAATAGATGTGATAGAGAGGAGAAAAACATATGCACAAGATCAAGAGCAATTTGGAGACACCCAAGGGAGGCTCGTACGAACACGAATCCCACACCTAAAGGCATTCATGAATTTAGGACCACTTACTCCCATACCTTGAACATAATTCGCTTCAATTCTAAAGCTCACATGGATTCCCTCTTTTCTTTCCCCAAGAGTCCTAAGTTCCATACAACAAGTATGCAAAGAAGATTCTACATAAGATTTAAGCAATGAACTATCCTAGGAACGAGTCACCATGCCATGGATGTGAAAGATCGTGCTTCAACCTACATTCCAAAACTAGACTTTCATGGATCAAATAGGGCTTTTCAACCGGTTATAGTGTGGCTGTGGGGTTGAATGAGTTTACACAAAAAATATGGAAATTTAGGAGTTCAAACTCACCAATCAAGCTAGAATATATCCCTACTCCCACACCATGTTCTTTTCTTACTTTAAATGCAACCCTCTAGGAAACCATTTAACCCACATTTTGCCCTCAACGTTTGCATTCTGTTTGGGCGTTTTTAGCATAAAACACTCTCATTATGGCACTTCAAGTACAATCTTTCTTAAAATTTTTCCTTTAACAATTTCCAAATAACTATGTTGTACTCCATTTGAGTTGTTACCATTTTCCCTTTCTTAGGCATTTAGAGTGCATAACTTACCCTTTTCTTTCATATTTTCAACATCTATCTCATTTTACCCACTGTGGGACCATTTTAACCCTTTTCCTCTCTACCATTTCCCATCCTAACATGATTAGTACAAGGGTAGGCATGTGTTTAGGCTATTGGGTATATGGTTGAATGTGGTACCAAATGAAAGGGTAAGTGTTTGGCCTCAAATCGGCTTTGGAACACACAATATGGTAAGTGGTGTTTAGGCTATAGAGGTACTTCAATAAACACGCATTCTCTACTATCACTTCCACAACCATCTAAAAAGGGAATGAAAACATCCATCACGCATTCACAAAATAATGCAAGTCCTATGACACATGACATACATGACGAGATGCGTGTTTAAGAATAATCAATAATGCACTCAGAAAACGCACTTTCATGCTTGTGTTTGTGATCTCACGGGTATCTCCACTATTAGAACAAGACATGGGAACAATGAGTCCCCAATACTTCATACCAACGGGTGGGACTAACCCATGATGGTGCAAGCTAAGCCTCAAGTGGCACCAAACTATATCACAAGGTCAGAGCACATATAAGAAACTCGTCCAAAAGCACACTCTAGATGCATCATACCCATACTGGATTACAGTTTGAAAAATGCACAAGCGACAAAATTGAAAAATTGGATACTAAACTGTACACGGCGGAGGCGTGATGCACCCCCAAACCAAAACTCAACAATGCCCTCATTGTTGGAAAGAACAAGCAAAATCACAATAAATGGCGGAATGAGGGATCAACACCCCCGAACCGAATCTAGACATACATTCAAACATGCTCATTCATAATAACAAAAAAAAAACTAAAACGCATTCATTGAAAGTTTTAAGTACAAAACCGAAGGTAGAAAACTCCCTTTAGAAGGAAGATCGTTCGATGTCCGTGCGTGTTGTTGTGTGCTTCCCAAAGATGTACAACCTAGCTTAAAACCACACAACAACTCTACCAACGAAAATTAAATGCGAAAAGAAAAGAAAAATAAGTCTAAGCCGTTTAAAAGAAAATACAAATACAAATACAAGCAATAAAAGTTCTGATCAATAATAAAGAACAAGAATGGATGGTCAATCATCGTCGGAAAACTCCCTCTCCGGTTCACTGGCGATCCCTTTGCCCTTGGGGTCGATTTCTGCTCCCTCATGGATCTCTCCATAGCAGCTCTGAGCTCTTCCCCATATGGGTTAATGTCTGGACCCCCTGAAGGAGGTGAGAAAGCAGCTGGCCTCTTTTTTTTCTGTGGATAACTCGGAAGACTGAGTGCCTCCCTCATGTCTGTGAGGTTGCCCCAAATGTCCGTGAAGTACTCATTTGCTTCCGCCCTGCTCTCAGTGATCTGCCTCCTATTTTTGGCGACCTTGGTCCTGAGGTTCTCCAATCCAGTAAGCAAAGTCTGCCAAGAAACCTCTCCATATGTCTCCTGCTGGGGTGAGGAAGCAGCGGTCCTATAATCACCATAATCGATGTAAACCGGCTTCACATCTGGTGGTTCCGGGATGTCTTCCGGCTGCCTGCTCGTGCTGCCCCTTCGAGCAGGTTTTCTCCTCCCTGTTCGGACCCTGACACCAGAGGGGTCCCGCTCTTTGACCTGGTCGTTCCATGTGAATCGCCCAACTGGCCCCAAACCGCATTCGAAAGGATCTGATCCAAAATCTACTCCGGCGGTTCTGTAGAATGCGATGATGAGGCTAGGGAAAATGAGTGGCTGCTTGTCCATCCTGACCCCTCCCATCTCAAGGATCTCTCTCTTGATCAGAAAGACGATGTCGACCAACTGATTCTGCAGTATACAGTACAGGATCATGGCTGCATTGAAGTTCACTGAGGTCCTGTGCTTTCTTGGGATCAAGGAATGGGAGATGAATACATGCCAGTTGGTGTGCTTCATACGGTGATCAGGGGCCACCCAAAAATCCATCGGACGGATCACTAACTGATTTGCAAAGTCCACATTTTGGGTCACAAAAAATTCGCTCCAAGTCACCCCTTGCCTTAGACGTCCGACTGCTTCGGGATCAACTGGAAGCTCAGTCCTATAATACCTGTTAATGTCCGCTATAGTCATCCGGACTTCTACCCCACGGACCAGAACCGAAGAAGAGTGTTGAAAAGTTTCAGGTACCAACCCAGCAAAGAACTATTCGACCACACGTCGACAATACATCGGGAGGGGGGGGGGGGGGGGGGGGGGGGGGGCTTGCAAAGGTTTCCCATCCTCTTGCTTCAATCATTAGAGGAATTGGGGTGCCTTCCAGTTCTTCAACCGCTATCCCCCTCTCCACCACTATGTCTCGCTCCCTGAAATATTCTAAGCATTCCTCGAAATCCGGGTGCCTGATGCGCGGTGGTGGAACTTGGGGTCCTCTCCTCGGTCTTCGTTCGGAACCCTGACTGCTTTGCCTAGGCGTTCTTCTAGGTCTTCCTGACATCTGCACATTAAACACAGTTTTAAGGCAATATTCGGATCAAAGAAACAAGAGGTTATGATGCAGGAATTTGAAAGGACAAAAAAAAATCTGCCAAGAGGATAAAGTGCGGGTGAAGTGCGGGTGAGTGACCCGCACTGTACCCGCACTCTAACTCGTCACCAGACACTAGTAAATGCAGAGTTCAATTCATGTATACATCTCAAAATTCCGGTTCATCATCGAACGAATCAACAACAAAATGACTCTAACTCATGTATAGGCTTCCATTCAACCATATAAACCCAATTCATAGTTTGAAAATCTAATTGCAATAGAAAATAAATTAACAATGAATACATCACATGCAAAATAGATAACACTCATCATTCCACTCTCTTAGACATTAGCAAAAGCAAAAATAAGGGGTCAAAACCCTAACTAATGAAGTTCATGCATAAGAGGCAAAAGAATTGTGATAAAGAGGGTTAGGGTTTTGGATTAGAGATATGTGAAATGAAATTAGAGTAAGAATCCATACCTTAGTTGCCGAAAAATCGAAAACGTGGCACACACGGAATACCTTTAGTTGGGAAGAGGGAAAAATTTGAAGTTTGCAGTTGGTTTTGTTCTTTTGTGGCAAGTGAAGCCCTAGAGAACGACATGCATATATATACTGCGCGACAAAAGTGTGGGTGGAGTGCGGGTGACTGACCCGCACTTTACCCGCACTCTATTACCTGATGCCCTCAGAGTGCGGGTTACTGACCCGCACTCTAACCGTACTGTTCCCCTGGACAGACTCTTGAATTCTGCCCTGCAACTGTATCTGCACCAAAACAATCTCAAACAGTCTCAAAAGTTTACAACAACAAAACTAACCATCCGAAAAGTAAAAATAAAAATAAAAACAATAAAATAAATTCAAAAACGAGTGCAATGCACTCAAAGTGGGACCCGGTCAACCAAAGGAGGTTTGACCGGAATGGGGAGCACATTCAACTTGGCCACCCAAACCGGTGCCAAATGCCTATGCACTGCATCTCTCCCCACTCTCCTCATTTGTCCCACTAGGTCCTTCCGAACCCATATTTGTTTAACCTTTGGTGGGTTCATCCTAGATCTAACTCTACTTGCTTTTAATCTTTGGAAACTAAAGCAATAAGCTTTAGTGTGCCCTTTTTTGGCACAAAAGTAGCAAGTAATAGGACTGTTAGGGAAACTCCCTGTTCGATCGTTGGCGTGGGCCACTTTTTGTTGTCCGAATCTGAGGGATTTGACATTGTTTTCCATTACGGCGAGCTGCTCAATCAAATCCCCCTCCTTGATCTTAGCCCGTTTTAACTCATCATCTTTTGTGCTCAACTGTTCATGCAATTCCCTTATCGCTTTTACAGACTCCTCCACACCTAGTTGAAGTTTCCTTGTCCTTCTCCCATAGTCTTCCTCAAACTCTTCTGAGAGCTTTGCCAATGCATCTAAGTTCTTGGAGACTAACTCCTTTTTGGTGGCAAGCTCCACTACTTGCTCAGTTAACCCGTTGTTGACTGATGAGAGATCATGCAATTTAGTCTTCAACTATACATTCTCTGTCTTCAGCAAATAAACCTCCAGTTTGAGCTTTGTGTTGTCTTGTTTAAGCTCACCTAATTGATCGAAGAGTTCAGTATTTGCTTCCTCCTCTTCGAATTCTGATTCTTGCCTCTCCTTGATGCAGTCTTGGTTTCCCAATTCCATCTCCTTGACACCCTCAAAGGCTTGCACAATGGTGAGCACCCGGCTTCTTTTCTTTCTGGAATTTGGTGCCTCCAAGACTAAACAATCTCTAACTTGGCTTGTTCCGGGGGATGTTACCTTGAAGTTCACACTCTTCCCTCCACAGCTGAAGGAAATGTCCCTAGAACAAATATCAATCACCATACTTGCTGTGGCCATGAATGGCCTCCCCAACAGTAGTTTCCAGTCTCTACCACTGGATTCTCCTCTTTTGCAATCCAACACAACAAATTCTATCGGCACCATCAAACCGTGCATATTCACATAAATTTCCTCCACAATACCAACTGGGGTGATGGGAGAATTGTCAGCCATGATGAGAGTCTGGGAGGTGGGCTTGATTGACTGAATCTTCAACTATTTGTAGACCTCTAATGGCATCATATTGATGCTAGCCCCCATATCAAGGACCGCTCCCATCTTTGGTGAATCCTCAATTTGTTCATCTATGACGAAACTCCCGGGGTCTTCAAGTTTAATGGGGGAGTCTATGTCACTTCCCCTATCTTCCTTATCCGCGACCTCTACCATACTTGCTTCGGTTTCCTCACTTCCCAACTGGACAACCTCTAACACGTTAACATGTTCATCGGAGCTTGATGCCTTCTAATTGTTCTTCATCAATGCATCAAAAATCTGTGCCAACTGAGTTTCCATCTTCTTCAGTGACGCTCCATGACTGTTGGCTCTCTGATCATTGGACTGCATGTAAGCTGACATTCGTTGCTCAGAGGCATGCAAGGTGTTCTTGAGGGCTTCCGACCCGATACCAACAGTTTTGATAACTGTACTCACTATCTCCTCTAGAGACTTGTCCTTTGGTTGGCTAGCGGAAGCGTGGGAATTGAAGTTGGATGGTGGGTTACTACTTGAACCTCCCCATTGATTGTTGTTGTTTCCCCCTTGATTGTATCTATTGTACCCCCGGTTTTGGTACCCTTGGTTGTTGTTTCCACCTTGGTAATTGTTGTTGCCACCTTGGTGAGTGGTTGCTCCTAGGTGGTTGTTGTTGGACCAAGACAAGTTTAGGTGATTTCTCAACCCTGGATTGTATGTATTCGAATATGGGTCATTCCTAGGCTGCCTTGGAAATTCTCCAAGGGCTTGGGCTTGCTCTTCCTGACTGAATTGCCCTTCTCCCCCTTCAATCTCCCCGATGACTTGACTAACTCCTTGGGAGGACCATGGTTTTCCGGTTATCAGCTCCTTGATTGATTGAAGCTCCTTGTTCATTCTGGACATCTGGATTTACACTTGGGTATCCTGACCCACTTCTATTCTTCCACCCCTCCTCACATGTGATGTCCTCTGTTGTGAGTTCTGGGCAATCTTCTTCAGAATGTCATAAGCTTCAACTGCCCTCTTGTCTGCAATGGTACCTCCGCATGCATTATCCACCATCATTTGGGTTATCGATGAAAGTCCACTATAGAAAGAGTTAACCTTCAGTTCTGGATGGTATGTATGTGGTGGCATTTGAGCTAACAATAAGTTGAACCTCTCCCATGCCTCATGGAATGGTTCACCTTCCTCTTCGACAAAGGAAGCTATCTTCAACCTTAGGTCTTTAGCCTTCTCTGACGGAAAGTACTTGTTGAAGAAAACCTTGCAGACTTGGCTCCATGTCACCAGTGATCCTGGCCTCAAGTTCATGTACCAAGTCCTGGCTGCATCTTTCAGACAATATTGGAAACACCTCAGATGAAGCTGCTCCCTTGTCAATACTGCTTAGCGAGCCATTACAGGGAAGGTTTCTAGGGTGGCTCCATATTGTTTCATAAATTGGAGGCAATCCTCGGTACTTCGCCCACTAAACGATTGTAGGAGGCTAATGTGCATAGTTTTCAACTCGTACTGCCTTGTTACATCATCCAGTACTATGGCAGTGGGCACATTCCCTACAAACGGGAGAGTGTACTCCCCCATGGTGAGGCCTAGCTCTTCATCCCCATGTACACTTCCCTCATTCTCTCGAGCCTGTTGCTGATTCTCTCTAGCATGCTGCTCATGCTGATTATGATCGTCCATATTTCCCTCTAACTGCTCTATTCTTCTACCCAACCGATTGATGTTATCGATAACTGGCAACACTGTTCCTTTCAACGATCTTTGTCCGTGCATATACCTAAAATCCTAAAATTTCACAACAAATAAAGCACAACGTAAACGAGAAACAGATAGGGCAGAGCAGGAATATTACTAGACTAGCCTTACTCATGCAAAACTAATTAAACTAACATGCCGCTCCCCGGCAGCGGCGCCATTTGACAAACACGTTTTTTTTCCCTTATGTCGTTTGAAAAGATCAGTCCGTCAATAATATTTTAAGAAACCTCACAAAGCCTAAATCAGTTTGCAAACATAAATATAGCGGCAAGTGGGTGTCGTCCACAGGGAACGGAGTCTGCCAAATTAGTTAAAGCTAAAGCAATGGTATGTATATATATATAATAGCAAAACATGAATTGGTGAAAATGTAGATTGTGAACCAACTCTAAATAACACTAAATTAAATATGTAAATAAAATGAAGGGGGAATATGGAGTGAAGGATATATAGATGATGGAAACTAAGGAGTTAATGGATTCGAAAGCAAATACTGGGCAATGTAACAAACTTGTCAATAGCACGGCTCTTCAAGGTAACCAACCTAGGATGTATAGTTTCGATTATTTATCCCTAGAAGGTGGCCAACCTAGGATGTATAGTGCGGACCACCTATTAGGGATTAATCCTTGTAAACTACCAACCTAGGATGTATAGAGTTGATTGTTTACCGGATTCTAGAAATGAAGCTCGTCTACCTAACATTGACTCAACCGATTACAAATAGTCACCCTAGGATGTATAGTGATGACTTCTAACTCTCTCACGGATTCCGACCTAGGATGTATAGTGCCGGAAACACGATCGAGGTTAGATTAAAACCGCGGTTCAAGAGTCGGAATTCATGACTTTCCGTCTATTCTTTAAAGCATTAAACAACTAAATAGGATGTATATCTAGATGCAATACTCATACATAATAAAAAGACATCTTGCAAAGATCATGTATCTACACAAGAAATCAATGATAAACATTCACAACAAGAATAGATCAATGGAAGATAGACATGAATATCAATATAATATCAAGTTTATGTACAAGCCCAATATTAAACTAACTACTCCATCAACCCCTTAGAAGGGATTTAGCTACTCATTACAACTAGGAAATCAGTAGAGAGGAGAAAGAAATAACCCTTGGAGAACATCTCCTTCCTTGAAGTGACTCCAATCTCCTAACTTCCTTGAAGTTGAGTAGAGAATGTAAGGATGAGAGGTAGAGAGAGAAACTAGATCTAAGAATGCTTAATCTGTCCTAAACGGAGTCAAAAAGCTCCTTAAAATGTTTCTATACTTTTCTATTTATACTAAATACAAAAATAGGTCACTTAAGCTTTGAAAATCAGACTGGCGCGCTTGGAGTGTGGGTGGAGTGCGGGTGGTTTACCCGTACTGTATGGGTTGCCTGCAACTTCAGTTCTCTGATCAGGACATTAGTGTGGGTGGAGTGAGGTTGAATTACCCGCACTTGACCCGCACTTGGCCATCACTTGGCATCGCACTGTGACCGCATTTCCCTCTCAGGTGCAAAATCTACCTTCTGTCTTGAGCAACAGTGCGGGTAGAGTGCGGTTGGATGACCCGCACAGTACCCTCACTCTAATGTCAGGTGCAATTCTGCTCTTCTGTTCTTGATGCAAGTGCGGGTAGAGTGCGGTTTGATGACCCGCACAGTGCCCGCACTCTAATGTCAGGTGCGATTCTGTTCTTCTGTTCTTGGTGTAAGTGCCGGTGGAGTGCGGTTTGCTGACCCGCACAGCACCCGCACTCTAATGTCAGGTGTCTGAGCAGCTTCTCTGGTTTGACATTAGTGCGGGTGGAGTGCGGTTAGCTGACCCGTACTGTACCCGCACTTTATCTATGTACTTGTATTCTGCCCCGGCTATGCACATGAGTGCGGCTGGAGTGTGGCTGGAGTGCGGTTGCGACCCGCACTGGACCTGCATTGTAGACCTGTTTGTGCTCCTTTGCCTTTGCTTTCGCCCCTTTTCTGCTGGAATCACCACAATATGCTTCCAAGCCTGTCTCTGCATCATTTCCTACAAATAAGCAGAAAATAACCCATAAGAGACATAAAAATGCACGAAAACAGAACATAAGGTAAGGATCTGAGGGCCTAAATATAGTACATATTTGGCCCGATCACCCATGCAGTCTTCACTTCCTTCCTGATTTGTTCAATGTGCACATGTTATGCACGGGTAAGTGACACATGCTGTACTCGTGCAGTTGACTCTTGTCCGAGGCTCTGGTCCCTGGTTTGGTGGGTTGCACGGGCTGTTGCACGGGTAATACCCGTGCAGTTACCCGTGCACTAAGATCTTCTCCAATTCCTTCTTCCGGTGCACAGGTAATGCACGAGTGTGCTACCCGTGCACTATGGCCTTCTTCACTATATTTTTGCACCATTTAACCTTTTTGCCCCTATTCATGCCTTTACACCAAATACCTGCAATATCAACCAAAAGAGCCGTAAATACTCATAAAAACACTCAAAAGCGAGACAAAGGGAAAGGATACGAGGGCCAAAATGTATGACATTTTTGTTCGATCATGAATGCTAGTTAAAACATAGAGCTGAAAGCATACATGACATGTCTCTACCGGAAAGCAAAGATATTATCTCAACCAAAATGGACATCAATTCCAAATGTTAATAGCCAAATTTGGGTAGGGACCCAAGGGAAATTTTCTACCCTCTAAACCTGGCTCCATGCCCGAGGTCATCCACCAGAAGACCATGTTACCCGAAGCCGAGCTACGATACCGCCCCATAGGAATGAGGACGGGCTCCAGAAACACCCGGAATAGAGCCCGACTCGGTCAGATCGAGCCCGCATCACCGAACCTGAAACCGGAAAAATCCCCCCGAAGTCGGGATTACCTCGCAATCTCTCATGAAGCTCGCCTATACCTCGCTGACATAGTGGGGTGTCTGTGGAGGCCGCACCTAGCTCCAAAAGATCAAGGGAGGCCAAACCTAGCTCCTGGCTAGACTAAACTCCTGACTATCGGGGCTAAGACACTGATCGACATCACTATCTGATATACCTCACCATAATATACACCATATTCAACGACCCCTATGGGGGATCATGCTAAACCTGAAGACACACAGGATCATATCTTAAGACGTTACATATGTACAGAACAAGTAATAGAGTCCAAGTAGGAAACAAATTGATCTCCACCAAGATATTCTCAACTCAACAATTAACTCAAAGTCAATGATATTTAAATGTAAAATCCCGTCCGATAAGGAGGGAAGGGATGGAGAAAATCAAGGGGATAATTAATTAGTTTAACCTATGAAGACAATGTATAAAAGTAGGACTTCGGCCTTCAGAAAGAGGAGACTACTTTTCGACAGGCATACGACAACAACCCTACTACACCCTAGAGGGATTGAGAGCGATTGAGAAATATTTGTAAACGATATACCATTAATAAGAATAAAGAAAACATTTTCGTTCTCTGTTGTTCATTCTCTTTAGATGGTATTGATAATAGTACTTTTCTTTGTCATTTTTAACTAGCACTGACTAGAATACATTCTACCTTAACCACCACCTCCGTGGTAGTGGTTTTGAGGGTGTTAATTGAGATTTCTCACCCCGAGTAAAATTTTCGTTAACACTTTCTGGCGCTGTCTGTGGGAAAACCCTACACCCAGTTAATCAAGTCAACTATTTGCATTTGCATTTTCGTTGTTTTACAGGAACCATGAGGCTCCGCTCCTCATGAGGCCAATTGAGTTTCAGAACAACCTTTGGTGAGGCCTACGCGAAAGGCCCTAATAAAGGGGAAAAAGTCTGGGTATAACAATCAAGCTCCGGTCCAAACAACTAATGCGCCGGCTTCTAGCCACCCTATAATAAGCCAGCCGCGCTCGACCAACAAGCGGCAGCCTTAGTGGAAACCGTCCGCATCCGCCTGCTTGCCGAAGGCATCACAGTCCAACCAACAAACCCGAATGATCAGGGAGAACCAAGCAGGTTCGGGGTTAGGCAGCCTGCTTTCGACCACCTGGGACCTCCTCTTCTAGAGCCAACTCGAGATAGGGCTGTGCCCCCAACTTTCGATCCGGGATAGGCTAGGACCTATGCCCCCAGTTCCGAAAAGACCTTCACAATATCAACCCAGGCGAGTTAAGTCTACCGCAGATGCTTTGACCCTGGGAGCAACGAGAGGTACCTCGCCCAACGGCATCGAGAAGGAACGCCCGGGCCCAAGAGGAAGAGAATCGACAAACTTCCCGAGTGGATCCTGTCCATGAAGGGGATCGGATAGAGGTCGCCAGTTCATCAGAGGGACTCGACAACGAAGAATCAAAGGTCAATTCAAAGAAACCTGGGGACAAGCCGACTGATGGATCAGCTAGCAAAGCTACTAGAAGGAGGTCCAGCAGATAAGAAAAAGAAAGAACAAGGAGGATAAAAAAGGATCCATTGAGCGAGATGAACGCTCCCTTCACTAGGAGGATCCGGGAAGCGGAGCTCCCACCAAAATTTAAAATGCCAGCAGATAAGTTCTCTAGAACAGAAGACCCTCTAAGCCATCTGGAGAGCTTTGTCCAACAGATGGATGTCCAGAACACTACCAGAGCAACTATGTGTAGGATGTTTCCAACAATCCTAATCGACTACGTGAAAACTTGGTTCATGAAGCTGCCTGCTGGTAGCGTGGATTCTTTCACGAAGTTATCAACATATTTTTGCTCGCAGTTCCAAGGGGTTAAACCTCATCCGAAGGATCCCATACATCTCCAATATATGATTCAAGAATGAAGTGAGACACTTCGATCTTACATGGAACGTTTTCACAAAAAGGTCATACAAATGGGAGTTTTCACCGAGAAAGAGACTCTCGCCATTTGCAGGCAGGAACCTATGGGCGGGAAAGCTTTTCGTTCCTTCACCAAGAGATCTCCTGAGACTTACCAGAAGGCCTACGATCGGGCTCTTGAGCAGGTCGAGATCGACGAGCAACTCAAATTCAAGATGGAACACGACAATATGAGAACGGTGAAGCGTTAGAAAAAAGAAGCCCCTAAATCTGAGCCAGCTCAGAGAGCTCAGAATAAACCTCCTAATAGATCGACCTATTGCTTCCCCGCTCCTCAGCACAGGCAAGAAAAATATCCAGCAAGACGAACCCCTCATCGGGCTTCACCACCTCCTAGGACCGTAGCCCCCGTAATGCGATGAGAGAAAGGGTATGACTACTACACTCCCCTGAACGCTTCCAGGGAAATGGTCTACCTTGCTATACCAGACAAGAGGTTACTCCAAAAGCCTGCTCCCATGAAAACTCCAGTTGAAAGGAGGAACCGGTACAAGTACTCTGACTTCCATGAAGACAGTGGGCCACAACACTTCGGAGTGTTATAATTTGCGCAACCAGATTGAAGCCTTGATAATGGGGGGATGGTTGATTGAGTTCTTACAGCAAATCAGAGATAACATTCGGACTGGAAGGGAGGTACAAACCGAGATCCGTGAGGATACAGAGAAGAGAAAGGGGGAACCAACTGATTTAATGCAACAAATCCAGGTGATACACACCATCAGCGGAGGGCCCACACTGGCTGGCATCTCTAATAATTCCTGAAAAAACCACGCAAGGAAGATTCCCCGTATAGAAGAAAGCCAGTGAGTCTTCAAGGTCAGCCAAAGCCCGATAGAGCCCTCCCAGTCAGCACATATCGTTTTCACTGAAGCAGATGTCTTCAACACCGTGCAACCTCATGATGATCGCATGGTGATCACGATACAATTGCCAACTGCCTAGTCCATCGCGTGCTCGTAGATACGGGCATCAGTGTAGATATCCTCTTAAGGATACTTTGGAAAATTAAATCTAAAGCAATGGTGTTACAATAGCTATACAACTCCACTTTATGGGTTCACCGGGGATTCGATCATACCGGTGGGATCGAAGATACTCCCAGTAATCGTCGAAACCGCACCTCTCTAACAGAATGTCATGACAGACTTTGTTGTGGTTGACACCCCATCGGCCTATAACGCCATCCTAGGAAGACTATTCATGTCCTCTTTGAAGGGAGTCTTGTCCATATACCACAATGTCCTGAAGTTCCCCGGTGGGAACCAAGGTGGGGGAGTTACGCGGAGACCAGCAAGCAGCTAGGAAGTGCTACGCAGTGTCTGCCAATCCTACGGCTTTAGCAAAACAGTGCGTACAAGTCCCAATAGCCTAAGAAGATATGAAAACAATCCCAGATAATCCAGAAGAAATGGAGCCCTTGGAGCATCCAGAGAATGAACCCATAATGCCTTATGAGGAGGAACAGAGCAATGAATGGGCCAGCGGGCAACTCGTAGATAGACTAGAGGAGATACCCATCAGAAATGAAAATCCCTTCAAGGTCGTCAAGCTCGGGGCTACCCTCGAGCTAGAAGTGAAAGAATGCTTAATTGATCTTCTTAGAGAATTCAACTGGCATCTTCGCTTGGAGCCATGATGAGGTACCTTAAAGAATTAAAGAAGGCCAAGGTCAAACAACCTCAAGCTCAAGGCAAGAGAAAAGCTTCATCTAAGCAAGGTTTAACTCAAGGAAACTCCACACAAGCCTTGGAAACTCAACCAAAGCCTAGGCAATCCAAGAAGAAAGGACAAGTCCTTGAAAAGCCAACCACCTCCTCCAACAAGTCAACCATCAAGAAAGGAGGTGACCATAAGTGGCATGCTCAACCAAGAAAGCATGATCAACCGACTCAACCACCTCTACAAGCTAGACCACAAAGGTGCCACCAATCTGCTCAAGCTCCTAGGAGAAGCAAACCGATGCACCATCAAAGACAACCTCATCAACATGGCGATGCCTCGATGAGATCACAATGCTATGGTATAAATCCTTACTTTGTACCTACTTGTCATTATTGTGGTATGATTGGTCATTTAAGGCCAAATTGCTTGAATTACATTAAGAGGTGTAGATTAGAGAGCATGAAAGAAAAACGGTTGAAAAATAGGGCAAGTTTGCATAAAACTAGGGAACCTAAAAACATGTTTATGACCACTAAAAATGTTAAAGTGGAACCTAGGTAGGTTGGAAAGAATGAACCCGCTTGCCTTAGTGCCCATGTGATTCCCATAGATGCAACTAGGTCCGTTGGACTTGGTAGGTCTATAGGAGCTCATGCCTCCCATTGACTTGGTTGGATTTGACCCCTTGTGGGGAGCTCAAGCAAAGAGAGCGAACTTGCATTATTTGCAATGTGCAAAAAGTTGATTTATTTTATGCTCTTTTGATAATTGCTTGAGATTCTTGGTTACACATATATGCTTATATGTTATTTTCTTAATAAGTGTGCAACATTGCTTTACTTGCAATCCATGTCATATTTTAGTTCAACAATGCATTTTTAGATTAGGAGATTTGATTGGGAAAGTACATTTGGATGACCCATAATTTATCTCCATGACATGAGAACTTTTAATGACATGCTTAAAATGATATGCATGAAATGTTTTTGATTGCTTTAGTGCAAAATATGTGTGAAAGCAACTGAGAAGACTAAACTCAATAAGGATCTTGTATCCATGCAATAAATAAGGATGTCTCATCCAAATTTAGTCTTCTTTCTCTCTTTATTAGTTGAACAAGGCTACTATTATACGGGTATCCTACCCGAAAAAATCAAAAAGGGTGCAAAAGTCACTCATGTCTTGTTTCGCTTATAAAGTTTGATATAGTTGCTCTTTAAATTGAAATTCATTTTGAAAAACTATATCTTGTTTGCTTATGACAAAAGGGTACAAATTGGTTTGAATTCTTTTGGAAACTTTTTTGATGTTTGCTTTGCCAAATACCATTGCTTGAACTTGAATGCTATATGTCTTGCATGCAAAGCAACAAATTCACACGTTTTTTTTGTTAAATAAAACTCCTTGAATCTCTCTCAATTATTTAAGTTGCATAAAGTTTATGTATATGATTATGCAACCATCTTTTGTGCAAATATCTCTCTTTGCTAAAGCAACCCGATAGTGGGAGCTCCTTTGCCCATCTCATGACAAAAATGGGGAGAAGTCTTGAGAAATATGAGGGGAGCATGAGGGAGCATGTTTATGCTTTGGGGGAGAAGCCTAGATAGAGAGTAACCTTTTAGGGGGAGCATTGCACATACATTCTTTGTATTGCTTTATTTGTATTTAAGTGCAATGCTTGTTTTTATTTGTTCACCTCACTTGCACTTGTTCTTGGAAAGTGCTTCTTGCTGTTGTGTGTAGGTACATTGATAATTCTACAAAGAGATTGAAGATATTGAAGATTTAGATTCTAGGTATCTCTTTTATAATGTAGAAGTGATTATGGACAATAGCTTTGTTTAATTTTGTGAGGATTGTTTGTGAGTGGTTGTTTTGTCATGAAATTGCCAAAGGGGGAGATTGTAAGGACCTCGATTTTATGATTGGCTTATTTCATGACAAACAACACCACAGTGGGGATGATTGTGTAATGGGTAGCTTAGGTCCGTATTGGCAAGCTTCCAAGCATCTCCATGACTTCAAGAGCGATAGGTATACTCACTTGACTTTGTCTCTTGAAGAGTTTAGGTGCACACACACACACACACACACACACACACACACACACACACACACACACACACTTCATGCATGTTTTGTTTATCTTGCATTTGTGTTCCTTATTGTTTATATGTGTGTGCATCCTTTTCAAACACACTCACTAGCTTGCATTAGATATCATATCTTGCATTGTATCTCATTTGATAACATGTTTGGCATGTTAATTGTGCTTCATTGTGTGCATCTCACTCACTTCACACTTGCACAACATTCATGTAAGATAGGCATTTTTCTTGAGTATTAAAAAGGGATTTTTCCCTTTAGCGCGGCCTATACTGCTTGGTAGGCTCTGCTTGCACCGCAGCACATGAAGCGGTATTCTCCAGTGCGTCATGCGCGGCGTGGACCGCGACCTGTGCACTTGCACGCACATCGGTCCCAACCGCGGTGTTGTCCAGACGGTGCACTGCTGTATGTACCGCGGTCTGGACACATACCTGAACCGCGGTACGCTAGAGCGATTTTGACGGGATATAGTTTCCCAAATTCAAAACGATGTAGTTTTGACTAGGGCTTCATATATATTCTTCCTCTTCTCTTTTTGGCTGACTAAGAGCTCAGAAAATCATTTTTAGAGAGAGGTTAGAGCTCCTAGAGAGAGAAAGCTTCAAGAAAGCATTTTTGGCTCTCCAAACCCAAAACCCATCTCCATCTTGCATCAGTTCAACATCATATGAGCATGGGTCTTCATTGTTTCATGACTAGGTAAGCAAGAACTACTTTGAATATCATTTATTGTTCTTCTTACTCTAGATTAGGTATTTATTGCATGATTAAATACCTAGACTCTACTTTATTGCATATTTATGAGTCTTGATAACATGATTGGGTTTGTATTTTGATAGCTAAATTGATTAGGTCATTTTTGCCTAAAAGCTAGGTCATAAATATTCATGTGTGATTTATTGATAACTAGGTTGAGAATTGTGTTCTAATCAACTACTTAATGTTCATGAATATTTGATTGTGTTTGGTTGTGATAGCTTGCATTATTAGGTCATATATGCCTGAATAGCTAATCCATAAATATTCATGTATGCTTAATTGATGATTAGGTTGACTTTGTGCATCTAGTCAAGTTTATGAATGTTTGTGTGAATTTAATTGACAATTAGGTTGACTTTGTGCATCTAGTCAAGTTTATGAATGTTTGTGTGAATTTAATTGACAATTAGGTTGTTAGAATTTCTCTACAACTAATTGAGACCTCATGTGTGTACATGTAGGCATTATTTGATAACTAGGATGTTGTATTGCATTATCTACATCTAATTAAGCATTGTATGTTTGGTCTAACATATTTTGTGTTGAGCATTCATTGATTGTTCACTTAGACCTTATACTCTTCATTGAGTCAAAGTCTTATGGCTTCGGGGTGAAGTTGCACAAGCATTGAAGTCTTGCAACCAAGGTGTGGTTGGCAAGCATTGGTCAAGTGCCACTATAAAATGCCCGTGGGGTAGAGTATGAGGTGCTCATGCCAAGAGTAGTGTATCAGGGATATCACTAGGGATTGAACCAAGAGTGGCGAGTGGTAGTGTCCATAGCCTGAGGTTGTCGAGAGTGAGAGTCCGAGTATCACTTGAGGGTGTAACTTTTTACCTCATATAGTGGATTTCTGTGATCGTCTGTGGCTAGAAGGATAGCCCGTGGTTTTTCCCTTGTCGAAGGGTTTCCACGTCAAAATCAAGTGTTCTTTATATTTCCTCACTTTTACTTGATTTTGTATGTTTGTTTTGATTGGGTTATATGTTTAATATTGACTAATCGAAAAAGTTGGTAATAATCGATTAACAACCCATTCACCCCCCTCTAGGTTGTTTAGACACACGTTTGAGTTGTTTTTTCAGGCTACATACCAGCGGCTAGTTAACAAGCTGTTCAAGCCCGAGATAGGAAGGACGATGGAGGTATACATCGATGACATGATCACAAAATCACCAACCGTAGAAGGACATTGGGAAGACCTTCGCAAGACCTTTTTTATACTAAGAGAAAACCAGATACGGTTGAACCCCTCCAAGTGTGCCTTCGGGGTAATAGTGGGGAAGTTTCTAGGTTTCATGGTTCATGAGAGAGGCATAAAGGCCAACCCAGAAAAAATCAAAGCTATCTTGGACCTAGAATCCCCCACATCATTCAAACAGGTACAAATTCTGACTAGACGTGTAGCGGCGCTCAACTGGTTTATCTCTCGCTCCACCGATACAAATGCCTCCCTTTCTTCAAAGCCATCAAACAAGGTAAAAACGTGAAATGGAGCCAGGAGAGCGAACAAGCTTTCCAAGCCTTGAAAAAATACCTAACAAGCCCACCGTTGTTAGTCAAGCCAGTTCCTGGAGAGGAACTACAGATCTACCTGGCCGTCTCAGAAACTGCAGTAAGCAGAGCTTTAGGCCAAGGAGTGTGGCGATGGGGTTCAAAGGCCCATATACTATATGAGTCATGCTTTAACCAAGTCAGAGAAAAATTATATTCTCCTAGAAAAGCTCGCTTATGCTTTGGTGATCTCGGCGAGGAAGCTCCGTCCCTACTTTCAAGCTCATTCGGTATCAGTGGTGACAGACCAACCTCTCCGCCAATTCTTACAAAGACCAGATGTGTCCAGAAGGCTAGTCTTATGGGCCCTAGAGCTCACTCAGTTCGATTTAATATATAAGCCCCAGACCATGATTAAGGCACATGCTTTGGCGAACTTCGTGGCAGAATTTTCAGCGCTCCCAGGTTAAGAGAATCCTGCAGCACCAAATGAGATCCCTGAAAAGACCTCCGAGATCGATAATTGGCTGGAAGGCTGCAAGTTCTGGACCCTCTATACAGATAGAGCATCCAGGCAATCTGGGGGAGGAGCTGACTGTAGTTTTAATAGACCAGGAGGGGACTGAATTCTGTCACTGTTTCAGATTCGAGTTAAAGCCACAAATAATAAAGCAGAGTATGAAGCCCTCCTAGATGGGATGAAGGCAGCCATCAAACTAAAGGCCGATTACCTACAAATCAAGAGCAACTCATTGCTTGTTGTCAATCAGGTATCTGGGGTGTATCAGGCAAAGAGAGATAATATGGCTGCCTACCTAAAGCTAGCCCAGTTGCTAAAAAATAAGTTTAAGGGGTTCAAGATCTATCAGGTGCCTCGACACCAAAACCACCGTGCGGATGTTCTGGCTAAGATAGCTGCAAATGGAGGCCAATCCTTACCATGGGGAATTCCCCTCCAAGTGATCTCCCAACTGAGCATAGCCAAAAATAAGGAAATCTACTCCCTAGATCGTCAGCCTTGCTGGATGGACCCGAGGAGCCCGATCAAGCCCGAAGGATTAAAAGACTCTCGGTCCGATATTGCTTGGTAGACGGGTACCTCTACAGAAGGGGTAGATCCCTCCCCTTACTAAGATGTTTGCATCCTGACGATGCTAAATGAGCACTAAGAGAGGTTCACTCTGGGGACTGCGGGAACCATATCGGTGGAGAAGTTTTAGCATTTCAAGTGCTTCGTATGGGGTACTACTGGCCGACCATCCACCAAGACACAAGAAGCTTTGTACAATCTTGCGAGCCATGTCAAAGTACTTTCAAACTTGAACCAACAGCCACCTGAGCAACTGTTGTCTCTCAGTTCACCCTACCCCTTGGCCATGTGGGGAATCGACCTAATTGGACCGATTGCTACCACTCCCAGACATGTGAAATATGTGATCGTGCCTAAATTGTTGTATATTTCGGCCCATATTCCTATTCCTTTGTCTCGTTCTTGTGTGTATTTTCTATATATTTTATGTCTAATAGGCTCAGTTGGTGCTAATTGCAGGCAATAGATGTAATTCTGGTGTTAGAAGCTAATTGCGGTGGTTCCGACAGAAAAAGGGCAAAAGGAAAGATAAAGGATCATAAGCAGCTCCATAGTGCGGGTCAAGTACGGGTAGCAACTGCACTCCAACCGCACTCCTTCCCACAGCCAGGACCTGAATCATGAAGGAAAGATAAAGTGCGGGTCATCCAACCGCACTCCACCCGTACTGTTGCTCAAGACAGAGAGTTGGATTTGCACATAACGTTAAAGTGCGGGTAGAGTGCGGGTTATCCAACTGCACTCCACCCTGCACTGTTGCCAAAACCAGAGAAGCTGATTCGTACCTGACAGATAAAGTGCGGGTCAAGTGCAGGTCAAGTGCGGGTCAAGTGCGGGTCAAGACAGAGTTGGATTCATTAAAATGCGGGTCAGCCAACCGCACTCCACCCGTACTACATCCGTACTCCACCCGCACTTTGCGCGTGACAGCTTCTATTTTCAAACTTAAGTGACCTATTTTTCCATCCCTTATAAATAGAAAAGCATGGTAACGAACCAAAGAAACTCCCATATATCTCCCAACACTTGTAGTCTAAGCTAGAAACACATCTCCCTATCATCCAAACCATATCTACTCAATCAAAGGCAACTAGGAGACTTGGATTTAAGCTTCAAGGAAGGAGATTAATCTTCAAGGGTTTACTATCTACACTCTCTCTTAGTTTATTGGTTTGTAATAGAACATGAGTAGCTAAAATACCCCACTATGGGGTTGATGTTATTTGTTTGATGGATATTTGGGCTTTGTAAATAAACTCTATGTGTTATATTTATTCTATCTCTATGTTTTATTCCATTCTTTGAATTGATTTCCATTATTGATTTGCTTGGATACACTCTTCTTGCATGATTGATTTGGATTACTTGAGTAGGCAGTTAGGTTGTCTAATGCTCCATTGAATGGAAGGATTTCCAGAAATCCGGCTCTACAACCATGCCCTTAATCTAATCTTGAATTAGTGTCTTTCACTATACACCCTAGGTTAGCCACTTGTGAGAGAATTAGAAGCCTCCACTATACGCCCTAGGTTGGCTACTTTAGTGATTTTACGAGAACTAACCTTCGAGTGGACTTCGGTTGATAACCTAGAACCTTATCCAATCTCAAACAGGTGGCCTTCACTATACATCCTAGGTCGGCCACATGTGAGGGAATTGGAAGCCATCACTATACACCATAGGATGGCTACATTAGTAATAGGTTGAGCCATAGCTAGATAGATAAGCATTCATGCAACAAGTCCCGATTGAGTAACTAGCCATTGTTGGTTGCTTAGGAGAGATTAATCGCTAGTAGAGGGTCTTCGCTATACACCCTAGGTTGACCTCTTGCTAGAGATATATACCAACACTATACACCCTAGGTTGGTTACATTTGTCAATACGTGCTTAATTGAGAGTTTGTTGCAATTGCCCCAATATTCACTTACGAGTCCATCAACTCCAGTAGTTCCATCATCATTCATTCATCACTCCATTGTCATCTATTTTATTTGCTTTCATATTTAGTTTATATTGTATTTTCATTCACCATCACTTTACTTTTATGCATACTAGTTATATTAATCCTAATCTTATCACCGCTACCCCGATCTCAGTGGACGACACCCGTGCTTACCACTTTACTTGTATTTCTACTTATGAACGCTTCGCATAGGTTCTATAAATTGTTTTGACGGACGGTTTTCTAACGGCAAAAACCTTCTCATCAAATGGCGCCGCTGCCGAGGATCAGGTGTGCGTAGTAGTGATTAGATTAGTTTTAATACTATTAGTTTATTAGTTGTTTTTAGTTTTGTTAGTTTCTTTTTATTGCTTTTGTAGTTTTGTTTTTTTTTTGTTTGTTTCAGGATTCTATGGATTCCTTTTGGCAAAATTCAGGGTCAAGCTACTGAGCCTAATGAGAATGCCTACATCTCATCATTCCAGTCAAATTCCGTTGAAGATCAACTAAGAAATTTCATGAAGAATCATGTGCGGGAGACTAAGCAGATGATAGCTTCTTAACAATAGACTCAAGCCTTCATAGAAGAGAAAACCACCAAAATGCTCGAATCCGCCCAGCAGTCCACCCCGGTCAATCAGAGTTGTTTCCAAGTTAAAGCAACCAAACCTGGTGGATTCCTCCAATTTCTCAAAAGAAGACATGTATAAGCTCCGAATATAATTTGAAGTGGAGCGAAGCAAGCGAATGGACGAGATGGACATGATGATCAAGATGAACCAAGAGCTTATGAGCGTGAGCACAAAGCTAGTGTTGGAAATGGGTGTGTTGAAGGAAGAGAATGAAACACTTCAAGAGAGAGAAGCCTTGGGAACGGAAAAGGCGAGTAATCTCCAAGAGTTGAACAAGAAACTATTATTTGAAGTGAAGTTGCTTAGGGTTGAGAATGTTACTCTCAAGAAGACAAATGGCGAAGTCTCTGACAAGAACAAAAAATTGGAAGAATGAATTGAGAGATTTGAAGCCGAAAAGAGTACCGCAACCAAGGATTTGGAGAACTTAGCAAGGCTCTCAAAAGATTTTGAAGATGAGATAGCTCATAAGTCAATGAAGATGCAAATAGAGGTTGATCAAAAAGCCAATGCCTTAGAGGAAGCAAAGGTAGCACTAAGCAAAAATGAGGAAGAGGTCAAGGCGTTACAAGTGAAACAAATCAAACGTCCTCAAGACCACGCATCAAAAGGGAGTTCCTCTAACTCTAATATCTTTTGCTATACATGTTCTAGGATAAAGCATTTTAAGGCTAAAAATTACAAGCCAAATCAACATAGGAAAACTAGAGGTCTTAGGAATAGGTGGAGTCCACCTAGGGTCAAGCAAATATGGGTAAGGAAATACCAAGTGCACTTATATAGAAACATGAAAAAGGAAAAGATAATGAAGTCACCTAAATTTATTTGGGTAGTGAAAAATAGAGAATTTCCTAACTTGGTCAAACCACCCTTAGAGGACCCTAGCCTCTCCATGAATGCATCCCATTGAATAATTTTGATGCATGTAGTTAGTTTTATGTTTTATGTTGTTTAAATTCAATAAATTGTGATGTTGGGATAGTTTTGTTCGAATGCTATATTTTATGTATATTTGTACATTGAATTTATTGATTATATTTGTGGATGAAAGAACCGGAGGCCCTTGTGCAAGTATGAATGCATGTGCTTTATATTGTTTAATTCGGTTTGGGGGTTGTTCATGCCCCATTCAGTCAATTTTGATAAAATGCTTGATGTTAAGCTTGACTTGTGCTTCAATGATATATTACATGAATTGCCTTAATTTTGTGAGCCTTGTTTGAGTCACTTTTATTTTGTTGGGGCATTGATTGTAGGTTGATTAGTGCCTAGGTTTGTTTGAGTCATGTTAGGTGCGTGCCGCTAGGCCGGATTCTCTTGTCTTCAACATTGAGGACAATGTTGGCTTTTGGTTTGGGGGTGTAGACGCCTTTTTGAGTCGTCTTTTGTGTCTTGAGTCATTTTTGTGTCTTATTTTCAAAAAAGTTGCTGCTTAGCCAGAATTTTGAGCTTATTTAGCTTGGTGAGATACCTGGAGCATAGTGTTTGTGGCGAATGTGTGTATGCTTTGTGTGCTTATTCAGTAACTCTTAGTCACTTTAGGGGTCTCACTTGCACTTCATGGGCTAGTCTCATCTTCTAGTGTCCAAGTTTAGGGAACTCAGTGCTCAAGCTCCTTGTTCTAATAGTGAAGATTTCCCTTATGAGATCACAAACACAAGCCAAAAGCGTGTATATTTGAGGGAAAATGTTTTTCAAATCTGTAAACACTATTCAAACACCATGCATAGTCTCACTACATCAAAAATCGTCATTTGTCATTGAACTTGCTTCATATATGTGGATTGCTTGACGGAAACTTTTATTCCCTTGGTAGATTGATCCTTTGAAGTGATATTAGGCAATGTGTGTTTTAGCCACTCAAAAAGAAAGCCTAAATACTTCCCATTCCCGTAATATGTGTGCTCCCAAGCCAATTTTGAAGCCAAACACATATTAGACTTTTCCATTCTACACCCACTTTATCCATAACCCAAGCAACCTAAACACTTAGCCAACCCTCTCTTAATTGATCTTGTTGAAGCTTAGGAATGTAAAGTTGTGCTTTAATTTGATAAATGGCGTGTACATAGGCAAGAGTAATGAGTTGTGAAAATGTGCATAGTAAAATGGCATGAAAAGAAAAGAAAAGAAAAGAAAAGAAGCAAACAGTAACAAAAGAAAAATATGCTTCAATTGCCTTTTGTAAATTGTAAATGCTACTCAAATGGGTAACATGAGTAGTTAAAGATTGCACGTAGAGTCTAATTGTATGCCTGGACGCCATATTGTATTTGGAAGTGGAGTTGCACGAGAAATTAAATGCTTAATGTAGAATGTATTGCCTTAACTTGGTTGATTAGTGCTTGTGCCTAAATTTCACATTCTTCTAATCACCATTCACCGTGGCCACGTTACAACCAAATGGAAAAGACCTAGTTGATCTTAGGGGACGTCTAGATTGAGAATATTAGTTAAGGAATGCTCTTTCTGTTAGAATTATGCTCAATAGCAAGAGTGTAATATTGTAATTGACAATCTTTTCATATAAATAAAGTGATTTCTGATTCTGCAAAATCTTATAGCATTTATAATTATAATTGTCAAGGTAATAATCATAAGGTCAAAAGACTATGAGATATGAAGAATTGTTTGTACATCCAGATATGTATGAGGTAGACACAATTCTTTAGTTAGTCTTGAATAACGTTCACAACTTAAGTTAAAGGTTGAGCACCTCTATCTTGATAAAGTTGTAGAATTCTTTTACTAGCATTTGAGTGGGATCAAATGAGTTATGATGAGTCTAAAATCATCAAAAGGTTTTCGAGTAAAAGAATCTAGTGCACTGGGTGCATTGAACTGGATCACAATGAAATACTTTATCTAGAACCGTCACTAGATATAAGTCTTTTCATTATCAGGACAATCGGAGAGTCTATCTAAATCCTGAGATAAATGATGGACTTATGGTTGCAAGTGTTATCATTTGAGCTATCAATGAGTACGATTATATAGCATAGTCTATCCTCAATAGTTTGGTGGTATTCATTTGTTAATCGATAGAGGACTTCATTTATAGATATGGACATCGTGGCTCCATTTATTAAATGAGAGTATAATATCATCATATGGATGTTTTGAGGTATTGGATATTAAATCTCAACGTTGAGTTTTCAATAATGATTATTGAAGACATGGCTTCTGGACAAGTCAAAATATCCAAGTTCAAAATGTGGTCATATGAGGAAATATGGTAACTTGGAGAGCTATAGGCGGTCTATGAGCTCTTGGCGATTACTGATATTATTCATGAGGATACAACATCTCCTATAAGATTGTCTAGGGTATGAATGAGAAACATCTCCTTATTCTATATTTATTTAAGAGTTCAATTTTAGCTCTTTAGTGGAATGAGTTAAAATTAATAGATCGGACCTAAGTGAATCATTTGTTGATTGTGATTAGGTTATGTCTATTGAAGCTTAAATTTAGATAGCCCGCCAAGATCAACAATCCACACGTACTTGCATGGATCACTTGATATATTCTACCGGACCAATTTATGGGTCCATCTAGAATTGCATTTAATATATTAAGAATATAATATGTCTATTATCTATTTAATGGGCTGCACTATTATATTAATATATTAAAAGGAAACATGTAGGCTTGTTTCTTTTAGTAAGAATAAGTCTGGTTCACATGTGGGCTTTTATTTAAAGTCTAATGGATTAAATAAAATAAGAAAAATAATATTGGGCTCATATATACATGGTGTGGGCGGCAAGGCTAAATAAAATAGCCCAAGATATTATTTTATTTTATTGTTTTGATTAAATGGGAATTAATTAATTATTTAATTAATTAATAGTTTAAATCAAAATCTTTTCCTGATCAGTAAATTAAATACTATGTGTTGGATTAGGGTTGAAATTCTTTTAAGTGATAGGAGTCCTAATGTGGTAAGGATTAAGTCCACATACACTCCTTATTATACAAAGAATTCGGCCACCACTAGTCCTACAAGGGTTAAGAGTCTTGAATTGATAGGAATTAGGGAAAATGATAATTCCTTTTCAAGTAAGGAAATTAACCAACCCTAGATTTCCTATTCAATGAATTCGGCCAACCCTACTTGGTGAAGGAGAAAATTCGGCCAACCTATAAATATAAGGTTATGAATTTTCGGCCACTAAGAAGCAAAATAGAGAGAGAGATTTTTGTTTGTTTGAAAATAAAAAATCCTACTCTATACACATAGATTTTCGGCCAAGAGAGAAAAAGAAAATAAGTTCTCATTCGATAGTGCACTTACAAGCCTTTAACATCAAAAGGTTTTGTGCACACTTTCGATTTAGGGTTACGCGAGTTTCAATCATATTGATTGTGAATTCAAAAGTGACCGGAACTATTTTGTTAGGCTCTTGGTGTTTTACTATTGAAGATCAAGATCAGAAATTCCATACATCCATTCTAAGGTAAGCAATTCAAAGAAAAAGGGAGACCACGCTCCTAGGTGATTCACGTACTTGCTAGGATTGAAGATCTTGCGGATTACCATCGACGTAAGTCAATCGGATCACGCGACAAGAGGTATTTAACTTTAACCGTATATTTGAGTTTAATTAATTAAAGGGTTAAAGTTCAAATCTTTAAAAAATTTTTAAACTATACGAAAATTATTTTTTCGCCTTCCGCTGCGGTTTTAAGCAATTTTTCCCTACACTTTCCACGTTCATGACACGTGATTCTTTCATGAGACTCACTCACTGAAAACTGCGTTTATTCTACACTAAATGTATGCAACTAAGTTGATTTAGTTACATAAATTCATTGGCATACATGTTGCATGAGTGTGAACCTAGGTTCTGAGAGGAAAGATGAGAGAGAATCTATGTGAGAACCTAGCATCGAAGCGAATTATGCTCGAGGTGTGAGAGTGAGTAGTTTCTGAGGCGAGGGCATTTTAAGTGTGGGATTCGTGTTGTGCCAGTTTTCCTTGGGGTGCCTTAGAGTTGTTTAGAATACTTTTGCATATGCTTATTCCTCATCTCCCATTTGCTTTTACGTATCTCTCTGCTAGATGGTTCTGCAACAAGTTTTTCTTTGTTTCTAGGAAAGTTCTTAGTTCGAGTCATTTTTAGTTTGTGTCTTATTTGTTTTGTTTTGAGTTTGCTCGTGGACGAGCAAAGGTTTGGTTTGGGGGTGTTTGATCGTGCCTAAATTGTTGTATATTACGGCCCTCATTCCTATTCCTTTGTCTCCTTCTTGTGTGTATTTTCTATATATTTTATGTCTAATAGGCTCGTTGGTGCTAATTGCAGACGATAGATGTAATTATGGTGTTAGAAGCTAATTGCGGTGGTTTCGGCAGAAAAGGGGAAAAGGAAAGACAAAGGATCATAAGCAGCTCTACAGTGCGGGTCAAGTGCGGGTCGCAACCGCACTCCAACCGCACTCCTTCCCACAGTCGGGACCTTAATCATGAAGGAAAGATAAAGTACGGGTCATCCAACCGTACTCCACCCGAACTGTTGCTCAAGATAGAGAGTTGGATTTGCACATGACGTTAAAGTGCGGGTAGAGTGCGGGTCATCCAACCGCACTCCACCCGCACTGTTGCCAAAACCAGAGAAGCTGATTCGTACCGGACAGATAAAGTGTGGGTCAAGTGCGGGTCAAGTGTGGGTCAAGACAGAGTTGGATTCATTAAAATACGGGTCAGCCAACCTGCACTCCACCCGCACTTCACCCGCTATTACACCCGCACTCCACCCACACTCTGCGCGCGACAACTTCTGTTTTCAAGCTTAAGTGACCTATTTTTCCATCCCCTATAAATAGAAAAGCATGGGAACGAACCAAAGAAACTCCCATATATCTCCCAACACTTGTAGTCTAAGCTAGAAAAAAATCTCCCTATCATCCAAACCATCTCTACTCAATCAAAGGCAACTAGGAGACTTGGATTCAAGCTTCAAGGAAGGAGATCAATCTTCAAGGGTTTACTTTGTACACTCTCTCTTAGTTTATTGGTTTGTAATAGAACATGAGTAGCTAAAATACCCCACTATGGGGTAGGTGTTATTTGTTTGATGGATATTTGGGCTTTATAAATAAACTCTGTGTTATATTTATTCTATCTCTATGTTTTATTCCATTCCTTGAATTGATTTCCATTATTTATTTTCTTGGATACACCCTCCTTGCATGATTGATTTGGATTACTTGAGTAGGCAATTAGGTTGTCTAATGCTCCATTGAATGGAAGGATTTTCTGAAATCCGGCTCTACAACCATGCCCTTAATCTAATCTTGAATTAGTGGCTTTCACTATACACCCTAGGTTAGCCACTTGTGAAAGAATTAGAAGCCTCCACTATACACCCTAGGTTGGCTACTTTAGTGATTTTACAAGAACTAACCTTCGAGGAGAATTCGGTTGATAACCTAGAACCTCATCCAATCTTAAACAGGGTGGCCTTCACTATACATCCTAGGTCGGCCACATGTGAGGGAATTGCAAGCTATCACTATACACCGTAGGATGGCTACATTAGTAATAGGTTGAGCCATAGCTAGATATATGAGCATTCATGGAACAAGTCCCAATTGAGTAACTAGCCATTGTTGGTTGCTTAGGAGAGATTAATCGCTAGTAGGAGGTCTTCGCTATACACCCTAGGTTGACCTCTTGCTAGAGATATATACCAACACTATACACCCTAGGTTGGTTACATTTGTAAATACATGCTTAATTGAGAGTTTGTTGCAATTGCCCCAATATTCACTTACGAGTCCATCAACTCCGTAGTTCTATCATCATTCATTCATCACTCCATTGTCATCCCATTTTATTTGCTTTCATATTTTAGTTTATATTGTATTTTCATTCACCATCACTTTACTTTTATGCATACTAGTTATATTAATCCTAATCTTATCACCGCTACCCCGATCTCAGTGGACGACACCCGTGCTTACCGCTTTACTTGTATTTCTACTTGTGAACGCATCGCATAAGTTTTATAAATTGTTTTGACGGACGGTTTTCTAATGGCAAAAACCTTCTCATCAATATGCTATCGTGGCTATCGACTATTTCACAAGATGGGTCGAGGCAGAGCCTCTTTCTCGGATATCAGAAAAGAATATGACCAAGTTCATCAAAACCAACGTGGTATATAGATTCGGGACCTCTCTCATCATTATAACCGACCTGGGTAAGCAGTTCGACAACTGCCCGATTCAAAGATTTCTGTAAAGGATTGGGGATCAACCTCAGGCTCGCTTCAATAGCCCATCCCTAGACTAACGGGCTGGTGGAATCCACCAACAAGACTATCAAGAAACTTCTTAAGAAGAAACTACAGCAGAAAAAAGGCAACTGGGCCGAAGAGCTGCCAGAAGTCCTCTGGGTATACCGGACTACAAAGAGAACAGCTACCAGGGAGACACCTTACTCCCTGGCTTTCAGAGTTGAAGTGGTCCTCCCCATCGAGCATAAATTAACCTCATTCAGAGTGCAACATTTTGAATCCGAAAGTAATGAGGTCAAGCTCCGGGCTAATCTGGACCTCCTAGAAGAGAAACAAGACTGGGTAGCGGAGAAAGTGGCAATCTACCAGAGCAAGATCGCTAGATATTTCAACCGAAAGGTCAGAGCCCATAATTTCAAAGAAGGGGATTTGGTGCTTAGGAAAGTGACCCTGAATACTCGGAAAAGGTTGGATGGAGTCCTAAGCCTCAATTGGGAAGAGCCATATTTGATAAAGTTAGTTGCTCGCAATGAAGCCTACAAACTCGAAGACATGCATGGACGACCCATCGACCACGCTTGGAACGCAGATCACTTGAGGAAATTCAACCCTTGAGCAGGGAGTTTTCAAGTAGATTACCCCAATTTAGGTTTCATTAGAATCCCTAATTAAGATGTACTACATCTCGATCATGAATAAAGTCATTTTTTTCCTCTTTATCTCCGACTATGTTCAACATTAGTATCTACATCCTCGACTGGGAAATTCAACATAGACACCTCAAGACCAGTGACTAGCCAGGGAAGCCCCTTCGCTACCTCTGATGCCTTGGTTGGGCTACCACCCCCAAGAAGGGTCTGAGTGTAAGAGCATAGCTGCCATCCAGATCTCGAGACCAGGAAATAGCTAAATAGCCCTCATGATGCCTTGGTCGGGCTACCACTCCCAAGAAGGGTCTGAGTGTAAGAGCATAGCTGCCATCCAGATCTCGAAACCAGGAAATTGCTAAATAGCCATCATGATGCCTTGGTCGGGCTACCACCCCCAAGAAAGGGTTTGAGTGTATGAGCATAGTTGCCATCCGAATCTCGAGACCAGGAAATAGCTAAATAGCCCTCCTGATGCCTTGGTCTAGCTACCATCCCCAAGAAGGGTCTGAGTGTAAGAGCATAGTTGCCATCCGGATCTCGAGACCAGGAAATAGGCTAAATAGCCCTCCTGATGCCTTGGTCTGGCTACCACCCCCAAGAAGGGTCTGAGTGTATGAGCATAGTTGCCATCCGGATCTCGAGACCAGGAAATAGCTAAACAGCCCTCTTGATACCTTGGTCGGGCTACCACCCCCAAGAAGGGTCTAAGCATAAGAACATAATTTCCAGCCGGACCTCGAGAGCAGGAAATAGCTAAACAGCCCTCATGATGCCTCGATCGGGCTACCTCTCCTAAAACGGATTTAAATATAAATATTTGCTTTCGTGTGTAGGATCAAGATCATCCTGATAAGAATTCCCTACAAAAGTCAGAATTAAGTATGAACAAATTATCATCAAGGATGCAGTTCTGGTTCCTAGTCAGGACCAGGAATAAAACAAGAGTTTCTCAAGCGAATCGGCTTCTCATTAAAGACAAGATGAGCCTATCCCCCGGTAAGGCTACATTTATCACTGGAGAGCCCAAATTCAAGCACGGGCTACAAAAAAAAACTAAACTAATCTAGAGTAAAACGGGGTGCCCACCCTCATTTTCCAGGCAATCAAGGCCAATCATGAACAGGCCGCGTCAAGCTTTGGAACTCTCTTGATTTTCCCCTGCTGATCCTCCTTCCCTCATGCTGATCCTCGCCATCAACCCCCCTTCAAGTAGTTGCCTATCTTTGTTATCATCGCCAACCATCCCTCAATTCAGAGGCTCCTCCTATTGATCAGCAGGATCTTCCTCCAGGACTTCGTTAATCACTGCCATAACCTCAGGCGGGATAGCCGCATCGAGAAGGGCAGCCATAGACCCCAAGTTGCTCCTGTCGACCTCCATCTCCATTATAGGGGGTTCTTCAGATGGGCTCCTAGCTCCTTTCCCAGCTCTTGGCTGATCTCCTTCAGGACCGCGAGGACAGAACCTTACTTGAAGATTCCCTAGGACCCGAAGTAGTGAAGATAGGAGGAGGAAATGGAGGAATCTGCCTGGACAGGCTGCTTTCCAGCTCCTGCCTGGCTCGAAGGAACCGCCTCATCATCATCAGGGCTAGACAACTCAGCAGCCTTAATCATTATCTCTTTTCTATCCCAACCAGTGATGGATAATAGATCAAAGGGAAGATGAAGAGCCTCTGTGACCTGAAAGGAAGCATATAAATATCCATCACTAAAGAAGGTCTCCGCGTCAGCTTGCAGCTTGGTCACCTGAGCAGTCAAAGCCTGATTCTCGAGGTCCAACTTCTTAGCCTCAGCTTTCCAAGAATCCCTCTGCCTGGCCCGCCGGGTAGATTGGAGACATTCTGTATCATAAGACTGCTTCGTCCTCTCATGATCACAATGAAGCTCGGCCAGCTCGATCTCAATTTTTCCTTGGTTGGAGGTCATCTCTTCTACTAGGGTCTGAGCCCGCTTGACCAATCCTATGGCTTTCTCTGCTTCGGCTTCAGCCTTAGCAGCCCTAGTCACGAAGGAGGGTTACCTGGTGGCCCATGGCTACATTTAACTTAAAGGCCTATAAAATACAAAACCAGGGTTAAAAATTGAACAAGCTGGCATAAGCAGTACGAAGAAAATACAATTACCTCAGCTAATACAGTAGACCCCTTGGTGAGCAAGACATCCTCGGGCATTGAGGTCATCCTAGAGATTCCACCGCCCTAAACAGGACATGATGAATTGTTCCAGGACTTCATCCTGCCCAGTCGAGCTCGACTGAAGGGCGGGAACGGCTAGAAGAAATCCCTACGACCCCGTTTCAAAGTCCTCCAAAGCTAGGGGGGTTGGAAGCGTAGCGGAATCAGGAGGACGAATCGAGGGAGTAGCAACCTTAGCAACAACAACAGAAGGGGCAGAAGTAGTTGGACCAACAGCTTGGGGAGCCTTACCCAGAGCCCGAAAAGCCCGCGACGCAAGGTTGGCCATCTTAGACCCAGCTGGGGAGGTAGATTGAGCAAGAGCCGGTGCAACCCTAGCAAAGGGAAGAGGATTTCGAGCCTGAGGAGAACGTTGGACATCGCGGGAAGCTGGCTCAACAACAAAAACTATGAGTAAACAAAACAAAAAAGGAAAACATCAGAACCAAGCTAGTCAATAAGACCAAGCAAGACTATTCAGTGACACTTACGAGGAGTAGCATCTGAGATTCCGCAGGTATTGATTCACCCTACGAGGATCGAAGGCCTCAGCGGTTGGGAACTTCAGGTTCAAGTAGTTCCTAGCTAGAATAGCCTTCAAAATAGTTTCAGATTCAGAAGTAAGGGAGTCCCGGTCCAAAGATGGTTTGTCACTAAAAGCTGTGGGAACCTCGAATACCCCAATGAAAATCGAGCTTCCTCAATCATCCCCCGTAAATATTCATTCTTTCTTCCAGGCGGGGTCCTTCTTCGAAGCGCCGGGAATAACAAAGTTGAGCTTGTTCTTGGCCTTAGCATAAAATTAACCTCGGGGGGAGCCAGATAGGCTCCTAATTTGGAAAAGATAGGCCAGCTCCTCTGCTCCGGGCTCTCTCGTCACCTTGCTCAGCTGGCATTGTTCCCTCCACAGCACGAGGACACCAATCAAATGCCTCAAGAAGCCGGCCGTCAACTGGAGGGGAGCAAGTTAGATGGCGTTGAGAGCTCACCGAAGAGTAGGATGAAGGGGAAGCCTAACCCTATTCTCGAGAGCCGCCACATGAATTGGAAGCACGCCTTTAGGGGGGGTTGAAGAACTCATACCCCTTGAGAGGTACTGAGATAGAAACGCTGTCGGGAATGCCGTACTTAGACCTCAAACGATCAATCACGTTCGGATTAATGGTGGAATCATGGACAACCCTGAAGTCATATGGAGGAAGCCTCTCCAAAGGGGGGCCGGAAGCCAAGACTTGATGCTCCCCCGCGGCGTCGCCGCCAACCTCTTTATCGGAGTCTTCATCAGCTATATCCATATGATGGTCTGGATGGTTAGAAAATCCTGGTCCCAATGGACACATTCCTGTTCGACCGCCGACGTTGAGATTGGGCTGAGAATCATCGCTATCTAAGCTCCTCCTTGCCCGTTTTCCAGGGGCAAGGCTAAAGACCTTTTCACCGTCAACCATGGAATTAACGAATCGCGGCCGGTTTTTGACATGATGAAGTCGGTAAGGATGAGGAATGAAGAAAAAGATATGCTTGAGAGAAAGTTTATGAGAGAAAGTTTATCTTGGAAAAATTTGAAATTTGAGAGATATGAGGAAGACGTTGAGATAAATAAGTATATATAGGCAAGAGGGTAGTAGTACGAGCTGTCAAGATCTTCGGTTAAGATCACAAAGAATCTCGGAGACTGCCGTAACGCAGCCGGATTAACTCGAAAATAAGTTAGTCAGCTCACGCCACGTCACTTGCGTAGTTAATATGAAGATTTTCCCAAGATTCTGGTAACGGTAAAGAATCTCGGAGACTGCCGTAACACAGCCGGATTAACTCAGAAATAAGTCTGTCAGCTCACGCCACGTCACTTGTGCAGTTAATGAGAAGATTTCCCCAAGATTCTGGTAACGGTAAAGAAGGAAAGATTTCCCAATAAAATAAAAAATCTGACCTCAACCCCAAGCTCGACAACCGGTGTTCAAGTCAGAGGGGACTTCTGTTAATAGCCAAATTTGGCTAGGGACCAAAGGGAAATTTTCCACCCTCTAAACCTGGCTCCATGCCCGAGGTCATCCACTAGGAGACCATAGTTACCCAAAGTCGAGCTATGATACCGCCCTACAGGAATAAGGACGGGCTCCAGAAACACCCGGAATAGAGCCCGGCTCGGTCAGATCGAGCCCGTATCACCGAACCTGAAACCAGGAAATCCCCCCCGAAGTCGGGATTACCTCGCAATCTCTCCTGAAGCTCGTCTATACCTCGCTGACATAGTGGGCTGTCCGTATGAGGCCGCACCTAGCTCCAAAAGATCAAGGGAGGCCAGACCTAGGTTCTGGCTAGACTAAACTCCTGAATATCGAGGCTAAGACACTGATCGACCTCACTATCTGATGTACCTCACCATAATATACACCATATTCAATGACCCCTATAGGGGGATCATGCTAACCCTGAAGACACACAGGATCATATCTTAAGACGTTACATACGTACAGAACAAGTAATAGAGTCCAAGTAGGAAACAAATTGATCTCCACCAAGATATTCTCAACTCAACAATTAACTCAAAGTCAATGGCATTTAAATGTAAAATCCCGTCCGATAAGGAGGGAAGGGATGGAGAAAATCAAGGGGAGAATCAATTAGTTTAACCTATGAAGACAATGTATAAAAGAAGGACTTTGGCCTTCAGAAAGAGGAGACTACTTTTCGACAGGCATACGACAGCAACCCTACTACACCTGAAAATACAGCTCTTAACGTGTGTCTATAACCTAGAGGGGGGGGGGGGGGGGGGGGGGTGAATGGATTGTTAATCGATTATTACCAACTTTTTCGATTAGTCAATATTAAACAAATAACCCAATTAAATCAAACATACAAAATCAAGTGTAAAGTGCGGAATAATAAATAACACTTGATTTTTACGTGGAAACCCTTAAACAAAGGGAAAAACCATGGGCTATCCTTCTAGCCACACACGATCCTCAAATCCACTATATGAGTAAAACGTTACACCCTCAAGTGATACTCGGACTCTCACTCTAGATAACCTCAGGCTATGGACACTATCACTCGCCACTCTTGGTTCAATCCCTAGTGATATCCACTGATACACTACTATCGGCGTGAGCACCTCCTACTTTACGCGCAGGCCTTTTATAGTGAATTCTTGACCAATGCTTGCCAACCACAACTTGGTTGCAAGACTTCAATGCTTGTGCAACTTCACCCCGAAGCCACAAGACTTTGACTCAATGAAGAGAATTATGTGTCTATGTGATCATGTAAATGATGCTCAATGCAAATTATGCTAGACAACACAAATTTCTCAACTAGGAGTTTGTAGAAACAAATCCAAGTTGTCAAATGTCTAAATGCAAGGCATAAAGACTTAGCTAGATGTTATCAATAACAACCAATCCTAGCTATCACAAACAATCACAATGAATCAACAAATATGCTCACAATGTATTCAACATAAACTTAGCATATATTCATGTGATTAAGACAAGACATTTAATCATTCACTAAATGCAAGTCTTAGACAAAAGTCTATCAACAAACAAACTCAATTAGATTTGTAGAGAATTTCCAACAAACTAATTGTTACACAAAATATGCATAAACATTCAATAAGCTTAACTAGTTGATTAAGAATCAATATTTCAACCTAGTTATCAATGAATCACAAATGAATGTTTATGACCTAGCTTTTAGGCAAAAATGACCTAATCAATTAAGCTATCAAAATACAAACCCAATCATGTTATCAAGACTCATAAATATGCAATAATAGAGTCTAGGTATTTAATCATGCAATAAATACCTAATCTAGAGTAACAAGAACAATAAATGATATTCAAAGATGTTCTTGCTTACCTAGTCATGAAACAATGAAGACCCATGCTCAAATGATGTTGAATGATGCAATATGGAGATGGGTTTTGGGTTTGGAGAGTCAAAGAAGCTTTCTTGAAGCTTTCTCTCTCTAGGAGCTCTAACTTCTCTCTAGAAATGATTTTCTGAGCTCTTAGTCGGCCAAGAAGAGAAGAGGAAGAATATATATGAAGCCCTAGATCAAACTACATCGTTTTGAACTTGGGAACCAGAATCCCGTCAAAACCGCTTGCTAGACCGCGGCACAGGTAAGTGTCCAGACCGCGATACATACAGCAGTGCACCGTCTGGACTACACCGCGGTTGGGACCGCTGTGCGTGCAAGTGCACAGGTCGCGGTCCACGTCGCGCATGAAGCACTGGAGAATACTGCTCCGTGCGCCGCGGTGCAAGCAAAGCCTGCCGAGCGGTCTAGGCCGCGCCAAAGGGAAAAATCCCTTTTTAACACTCAAGACAAAAGTCAATCTTACATGAATGTTGTGCAAGTGTGAAGAGAGTGGGATGCACACAATAAAGCACAATTAACATGTCAAACATGTTATCAACTAAGATACAATACAAGATATGATATCTAATGTAAGCTAGTGAGTGTTTTAGAAAAGGATGCACACTTATACAAACAATAAAGAACACAAATGCAAGATAAACAAAACATGCATGAAGTGTGTGTGTGCACCTAAACTCTTCAAGAGACAAAGTCAAGTGAATATACCTTTTGCTCTTGAAGTCATGGAGATGCTTGGAAGCTTGCCAATACGGACCTAAGCTACCCAGTACATAATCATCCCCAATGTGGTGGTTTGTCATGAAATAAGCCAATCATAAGATCGAGGTCCTTACAACACCCTAGAGGGATTGAGAGCGATGGAGAAATATTTGTAAACGATATACCATTAATAAGAATAAAGAAAACATTTTCGTTCTCTTTTGTTCATTCTCTTTTGATGGTATTGATAATAGTATTTTTCTTTGTCATTTTTAACTAGCACTGACTAGAATACATTCTACCTTGACCACCACCTCCGTGGTAGTGGTTTTGAGGGTGTTAATTGAGATTTCTCACCCCGAGTAAAATTTCTGTTAAAACCAGATATTTTCAATTCTGACCAATTTTGTAGAGATTTTAGAAAAAAAAACAAAACTATAAAAACAACACAAAACACAACGAAGTTTGCCACACCCGCAAACCTAAACCTAACATTGTACTCAATGTTGCTCTGTGGAACTATCTTCACTAAAAAAAATTGGACAATTCAAGCTAGAGTTCGGAAATAAGGTCAACAAAACAATTCACAAAAACTAACAAATAAAATAAAACAAAACAAATCAAATCCTAAGATCTAAGCACAATACAATCCACATTCTTAGATCTAAACAAGAAAATAAAAATCACAACATTAAACAATGCATTTATATCCTTGAAGCACTAGGCGGTTTCCGCCATAATCAACAAATATATCCACAAGCATATCAATTAAAATCAACAAATTCATTCCACTATACTTGAAGCAAAAAAACTAGATTTCATCACAATCGTATTCAACTTCAAACATGGAGGAATCTATTGGCGAAATTTATGTTTGGGAAGCAAGTGTAGAGGATTACCTCATGTGGCTGCATCCAACCTCTTTTGTTCCTTAGGTCCTTCGAGGTCCATCCCGCGTCCTTGCTTTTCAAACCAATTAAGCCTTCACGCGCTGCCATTTTACTAGGTGGAGTTGTTGTTACGTGGTCCATGAGTTGTGCGATCCATCCAACCTGAAAATGTTCTTTTCCTAGCACAAACAAAAAAAAAACAATTTCAAATGTACTTGCTTTAAACAAAAATGAAAACAATAGAACAAACATCATAACTACATTATTATCAGCTAAAACTAGAGACAATTAACGAATAAGCCACCTCCTCGGCAGCGACACCATTTTTTTGATGAGGCTGTCATTGTGCCTACCAAAAAGATATTTCTAACCAAATCTACATCGCAAATGCAACGAGTCAAAGGAATAGTATAGCAAGTAAGCAAGGGTCATTCCCATAGAGAGGTGGTATCCGTCTAACTGTCTCTAGCTAAAGCATTATTGAAAGCAATGTAAATAGAACATGGAAGGGGTGAGAATGGTGTGTGTGAAGTGTATGCAAAATGTGGATGGTGTGTGAAGTGTATAATTAAAATAACCTAAAACTAAACTAAACTAAACTAGGGATAGAAATTTAACTAGGTGCTTGCCTTTCTAAATCTAACTACATGGAATCAATTACACTACAAAGCTATTAAAAGAGGCAAATCAATTAAACTACAAAGCAATATAAATTAGTCTACTCCTAAAGGCAAAACACCCTAGCTACAAAAATAAATGTGGCTTGGAGAGATGCAAGATAGTGGTTATAATAGGTACATAAGTTCACCAAACACACAAGCTAGTCATGTTGATTATAAACATTCAAGTACCATTCAACACGGATTCAAGGGCTAGTTCTCTTGATTAAGGATTCTGAAACCAAACCATCTATTATTACGAATCATTTGTTGATTAAGGAATACCGAAATCAATTCTCATTACTCAACCAAAGGCATGGAATGAGCAATTGTGTCTAGGTCTAGACACATTAAGCACAAGAACAATACACCAAACAACCTAATCTAGCATAAGAATCCATAAATCAAGTTCCCTCTATTCAAGAGTTAACAATAAAGATTCATTCACATTTAATCAACCGGAACACGGATGTGCTATTTCAATCGAATCAATTCATACATATTGATTCCCTTTCGTCGCCAACATGCAAACAAGAGTGAGACTCTATTTTTACACTACATCATATGTTTATACTAAGTTACACTACATCGCTGTTTTAATCTTAAGTCTCACTTATGCAAACATATCAATTTTTACTCATTCACCACCACACATGTCAAGAAAAAAGAGATATAGCAATAAGCTTAAAGAATAGAGTCAAGATCCAAGTTGAATCTAAGTAAATACCATATATAACAAGCTCAAGTGTTGGTTTACAAATATTCCCTAATGGAGATTACACATCAAAGAAATAGAAAATAAAACAAAGAGAAGAGTTTAGAGATAACCAAGATCTCTATTTCGTTTTGCTCTCCTTTCTCCCTGGATCTACTTCAAAGATGGATGGAAGAAGCTTAGAGGTGGTGGTGGTGGTGAGACATCCATGGAGGAAAACCTCCATGGAAGCCTTTGAGCTTCTCTCTCTCTCTCTTTTGTAGTGTTGAAGAACAAGAGAATGTGTTGGTGTCTATCTAAGATTGGATATATGATAGGTATTGTAAGATATTTTTAAAGACCAATAAGGTGGGGTATTTATAGTGTTTGAAGGTTAGGGTGTTAATTGGGTGTGAAAAGTCAAGTTTTCCTTTAAAAATTACGTGATTTGCAAGTGGATAAGGTTTTGCCGACACAAATCTGCGAGTTGGAACTAGCAGATCCATCTAGCAAATTGATTTTGGTAGGTCGTAACTTGCAGATCTGGATGGCAGAATGTTTTGGGAAACTTTTGCGACCAAAATATGCGACTTCAATCTCGCAGTTCCAACTCGCAGCAGATCTGCTGCTTCATTCTGCTAGGTCTAACTCGGATATTCATCTAGCAGAAAGCTCTGGAATGGATCTTCCACTTCATTTTGCTAGGTCTAACTCGCATATCCATATGGCAGATTTTTCTGCTCCTTCTAACTCGCAGATTCATCTAGCGGTAGTTTCTGGAATGGATCTGCTACTTCATTCTGCTAGGTCTAACTCACAGATCCATCTATAGATTTTTTTTGCTTCGCGCAGTAGTCGTTGAAATGAGCGTAACTTCTTCTAGAAATTCTGTAATTATGATCCGTAAAGTTTTTTGAAAACTAGACTTCCGGAGCTTTTTGAAAACATGTGGTATGGCACATAGTTCAATCCAAGGAGGGAGATATGGCTTCCGTAAGTAAGACATTCTACACAAGCCATCTCAATTTCGGCTCTTTTTCCTCATCTTTGCCTTCAAACCTTCACTTTAAGCTCAAACACCTAACTTTAGGGAAATGAACCTACACAAGTCTCAAACACATATTATATACACAAAAACACTCGAAACTGAGCATAAAAGGTAGGGAATAAGGAGACTTAAATAGGTATATAAATGTACCGAGCAACTACCTCATCAGGATACGCGGTATCAAGCAGGAGATTCACTCAGATACAAAATCTCATAATCACATTCCAACAATGAAATAGTCAAACTACTATTTGATCAACGATTAGAGATGATTTCCAAATTAGACACTAAAATCAAACTAAATTAACTAACAATGCAATTAATGTTAAAACTAAGAAATAAACCACACACAAAGTAAGCAAATGTAATAATATGATGAATGATGCTAAAACTAGAATCCATCTCACCCTCCTAATTAAGCACTAGAATCACCTTGTCTGCCAATTGTGCAAGTGAAAATTATAGGCTCGTGTACCTTTTGTTAACAGAAAATTTACTCGAGATGAGAAATATCAGTTAACACCCTCAAGACCATTACCACGGAGGTGATGGCCGGGGGTTGGTTGTTTTAAATGATTTACTCGAACCACAACCACTCATACAAGACAAATAAGAACAAATTGGCTTTATTATCTATAGTGTGTAACGTACAAAAATCTCTCAAAATACTCTTAATCTCTCTAGGGTTCAGTCGGGTGGCACTATCGTGCCTGTCGAAAAGTAGTCTCATTTCTTTCTTCCTGATCGATCGTTTTATACACAGTTTAGGTAGATTCCATTTGCGACTTTGCCGCTATGATTTTCTCAATCCTCCCCCCTCCTTATCGGGTGGGATTTTTATTTAAAAAGTCATTGACTTTGATTTAATGACGGATTCGGGAGTATCGTAGGCGAAGATAAGTTTGTTTCCTTTTTGGATTCAATCACTTGTCCCGTATGTAGTGTTTCCATGTTTGTTGTAGGTATGATCGTGTGTATCTCCATGGTATGATTCTTCATGGAGGATGGCTGATATGACACTTATTGCTAGGTAGAGCGAAGTGTTCTGGTCTTGGTGCTAGGAGCTTGGTCCGACCTTTCCAGGTCCCTTGGAGCTTTAAACAGCTTACTGTGGGTGTTTTTCGGTGGTAACGGGCTCTGACGAGCTTCCTCCTACCCATCCTAATAGCTCTGAAACTCTGTTTGGCGAGGTAGTGAAACATTTTAATGCGAGTTTAAAGCCTAACAGTCTCTCTTTGAATTTAGAGAGAAAGGCGGGCTTCCATGGAGGTTGCGAGGTACTCTTGACGTTGGTGTCGAAAGCTAGATCCGATCATGTCGGGCTTCATCTCAGGTGTTTCTATAGCTTGATGACCCTTCCTCATTTTTTACGAGGTGGCTTCGTGGCCTGACCCCGGGGGGCGTTCCACAGAGGATAATTTTGGGGCATGGATCCCGGCTATGAGGGGGGAAAATTTTCCTTTGGTCCCTAGCCAAATTTGACTATTAACAGAAGTCTCCTCCGACTTAAACACCGGTGATTGAGTTTGGGGTTGGAGTCAGATTTCCCTGTTTTAATTGGGAAATTTTCCCTCCATTGCCGTTACCAGAATCTCGGTGGAAATCTTTTCATTAATTGCCCCAAGTGACATGGTGCATGTAGACTGGGGTATTCTCAAAATAATCCAGCTACATTACAGCCATTCCATGATTCGAGGCAACCCTACCACCGAAGATTTTGCTCTTGGGCTGTCGATGTCACTGCTCTGGCCGCTCCTATTTAAACTCGACAGCTCCACCGTCTTCCTTACACTTTCGCTTCTTTAAAGTTTCAAACTTTATATTGAAAAGAATTTCATTTTCTCTTTATCGACTTCACTAGATTCTCTCTACCATGTCAAAAAACAGCTGCGACTCTGTCGACTCTACTGTCGATGGTGAGGAGGTCGCTAGTCTCGCCCACAGAAAGTGAGCACGCAAGAGTTTCGACTATGAGGACTCTCCACCAAGTCCCTAATGCCGGCGGTCAACCAGAAACGTAGCCATTAGGACTGACTTCTCTAATCGACCTGACAAACTTCTGGACTTGGTTCACGAAGGCTCTGACGGAGAGAACCGGGAGGATGCTGTTGGGATGGGTCGAGTCACAGTTGCTGGTCCTCCCCTGGAGAGGCTTCCTCCTTATGACTTCAGGGTTATCCCCGACTCTATCTTTGATTCGAACTCGATTGACCGCTTGAGATCCAAGTACGATATCCCTGATAGTGTTTCTATCTCGGTTCCTACTAAAGGTTATGATGTCTTTAATCCTTCTGACTTCGTGCTTCCGATTCATGTGGCGGCTTCTCGAGAATGGGCCAGGCTTCCCTTTCATCCTACTCTCCGACGAGCTCTCAACGCCATTCAGTTAGCTCCTCTCCAGTTGACGCTAGGTTTCTGGAGGCATTTGATTGGCTTCCTCTTACTGTGGAGGGAACAATGCCAGCTGAGTAAGGTGGTGAGGGAGCCCAGAGCTGGCCTACCTTTTTCTAATTGGGAGTCTATCCGGTGCTCCCCAAGGTCAGTTCTATGCAAAAGCCAAAAACAAGCTCAACTTCATCATTCCTGGTGCTTCGAAGAAAGACCCCGCTTGGAAGTAAGAGTGGATCCTGGCAGAGGGTGACTGGGGAAGCTCGATTTTTATTGGAGGGCACGAGTTCAGGGTTTCCACAGCCTTCAATGATAAACCTTCAGTGGGACAGGGATTCCCTGCCATCTGAGTCTGAAACTGTTTTGATGGCTATCCTGGCCAGGAACTACTTGAACCTGAAGTTTCCAACCGCTTGATGCCTTTGATTCTCGTAGGGTGAATCAATACCTTACGGATCTCCGATGCTATTCCTCATAAGTAACACTGAATCGTCTTGCTTTGTCTTGTTGACTAGCTCAGTTCTGACGTTTTCCCTTTTGTTTTATTTAATTACAGTTTCTGTCATTGAGCCAGCTTCTCGTGAAGCCCAACGATCCCGGCAAGCTCGCATTCCTCTTCCTGCCACCGGGGTCGCACCGGGTCCTGCTTCGCCCCTTTCCCCGGCTGGGTCTAGGATGGCCAACCCCGCATCGCGCGCTTCTCGGGCGTTGAATAGGGGAACCTCTGCTCCCCAGGCCACTGATAGACCTGCTTCTGCTCCCTTTTCTGTTGTTGCTACCACTGATGCTTCTACGATTAATCCACCTGATGCATCTGTTCTTCCAACTTCCCGAGCTTCGGAGGACTTCGAGGCTGTTACGGTAGTGATTCCTCCTAACCGCCCCCGCCCTCAGTCGAGCTCAATAGGGCAGGACGAGGTCTTGGAACAATTTATCGCATCCTGCCCGGGTGGTGGGCTCTCTAGGATGGCCTCAATGCCCATCAATGTTTTGCTCACCAAGGGGTCTACTGTCTTAGCTGAGGTAATTGCTTTTCCTTTGAACTGTCCCTACAACTGTTTGCTTGATCATTCCCTAATTATGGCTCTGCATTTTGTAGGCCTTTAAATTAAACGTGGCTTTGGGTCATCAAGTAACCTCCCTCCTTGATCTGGCCGTGAAGGCTGAGGCTGAAGCTGAGAAAGCCATGGAGTTACTCAAGCGAGCAAGACAGTGGTGCAGGAGATGACCTCCAGTCAAAAAGGAATGGAGGATGAGCTAAATGAGCTCCGCTGTGATTACGAGAGGATCAAGTGATCTTTTGATCAAGAGATCCTTCAATCTAAACGACGGGCAAGGCAAAGAGATTCTTGGAAAGCTGAGGCTGAGAAGTTGAACCTCAAGAATCAAGACCTGCATGCTCAAGTGGCTAAGTTGTAAACTGAGGCGGATTCCTCCTTTAGCGATGGGTACTTTTACGTTTCCTTCCAGGTTGCGGAAGCTCTCCCCCTTCCCTTTGACCTATCAAGCATCACCTGCTGGGATAGAGAGGAGATATTAGCCAGAGCCACAGAAACGTCTCAGTCCTGAGGGTGATGAGGTGGTACCTTCTAATCAGGCGAGAGCTGGGAAGCAACTTATCGAGGTAGGTCATTCTCTTCCTTCTCCTTCTTTCCCTATCTCAGCTCTAGGAGAATCCTCCGGTGGTGTTCTTTCCCTACAGCCAGTGGGAGGTCTATTAGAAACTCAGGAGGGAGCAAGCGATCCGCCTGGAAGAACCCTCCAGAATAGAGTCAGGGGTTGAACCAAGCGAGACGAGATCCATGGCTGCCCTTCTTGATGCAGCCATCCCTCATGAGGTTATAGCGGTGATCAATAAAGTCTTGGAGGAGGACCCGGCTGGGTAGCAAGAGTTACCTTTGGAGGAAGAGATGGTGGGTAAAGGTAACCAAGACGAGCAACCACCCGGAGGAGGAACTGATGGTGAAGATCCGAGTGAAGGAGAGGGAGCAGGAGGGAATCAGAAAGGTGTCAGGAGCTTAATGTGGTCTATTCACGACTAGCTTTGATTGCCCACTTTACTCATGATTCATACAGTCAATTTTTCATTTTTCCATATAGCCTGGAACCGGGGGTTGGCTCCTCGTCTGATGATTGTAGCCTTTCTTAGGGGATAGGCTCCCTTATAATTAATGAAAACTTCGTTATGATTTTCTTGGCACTTGTTTTGATTGATCTTGATAGCGAGTTTCCACCCTGCTTGGGAACTCCTTGTTTCATTCCTGACTTTGACCATGATGTGACCTTTGAGATAATTTTCGACCATGATATATTACACGTGATTCTGCTAGCGGGGTGGTCGCCCAGCTCTGGATTTCCAGCATCTGGCAAGAACCCCCATCCTTGGGAAAAGGTCCTACCATACCCTGTAATTCTGACGATGACTTGTTCACCTTTTGAACTGGCTTTGTAGGAGATTCTTATCCTGACGACCTTAAGTCCATTTTTGGAGAGGTGGCTCGATCGAGATATCAGGAGGGGTGTCTAGCTATTTCCTGGTCTCGAGATCTGGATGACAACTATGCTCTTACATTCAAACCCTTCTTGCGGGCGGTAACCCAACCGAGGCATCAGAAGGGCTGTCTAGCTATTTCCTGGTCTCGAGATCTGGATGGCAACTATGCTCTTACACTTAGACCCTTCTTGGCGGGGGGTGGTGCCTGGCCAAGGCATCAAGGGCAGCGAGGGGGCTTCCCCGGCTGATCCCTAGTCTTGAGGCAATTATGGCAAATTCATCCATCGAAAATCTAGTCGTATATAGGAGAAATAAATGTAAAACATGGTTGGAGATAAGAAAATAGCAGACTTTATTAATGATCGAAATGTAGTACATCGTTACTAGGGACTTTATTGAAACCTAAGTGGGGGTAATCTGCTTCAGAGTCCCCTGCTTAGGTGTAAAATTTCCTCAAGTGATCTGCGTTTCAGGTGTGGTCGATGGGTCGACCGTCCATGTCTTCGAGCTTGTAAGCCCCATTGCGAGCTACTACCTTTACCAAGTATGGTCCTTCGTAATTGGGACCTAGGACTCCGTCCGACCTTTTCGGGTATTCAAAGTCACCTTCCTTAAAGTTCTGGGCCTTGACCTTTTGGTTGAAATACCTATCGATCTTACTCTGGTAAATCGCCACTTTCTCAGCTACCCGGTCTTGTTTCTCTTCTAGGAGATCTAGATTAGCTCGGAGCTTGACCTCGTTGCTTTCAGGTTCAAAGTGCTATACCTTGAATGAGGTCAATTTATGCTCGATAGGGGAGGACCGCTTCAACTCTGAAGGCTAGGGAGTAGGGTGTCTCCCCTGTAGCTGTCCTCTTTGTAGTCCGGTATGCCCAGAGGACCTCGGGCAACTCCTCGGCCCATTTGCCTTTCTTCTGATGTAATTTCTTCTTCAGCAGCCTCTTGATAGTTTTGTTGGTGGATTCCACCTGCCCGTTGGTTTGAGGATGGGCTACTGAAGCGAACCTGAGGTCGATTCCTAAACCTTTGCAAAAGTCCTTGAATCGGGCGTTGTCGAACTGCTTGCCCAGGTCGGCTACAATGATGAGAGAGGGTTCCGAATCTGCAAACTACATTGGTTTTGACGAACCTTAGTCGTATTCTTCTCTGATATTCGGGAGAGAGGCCCTGCTTCGACCCACCTTGTGAAATAATCGATGGCCACGATAGCATATTTAGCTTGCCCCGGAGCGGTTGGAAGTGGTCCAATTATGTCGATCTCCCACATGGCGAAGGGGTAAGGCGAACTGAGAGAGGACAGTCGCTCTGGCGGGAGATGACTCAAGCTTGAGGTCCTTTGGCATGGTTTACAAGATTGGACAAAACTTCTTGCGTCTTAGGTGGATGGTTGGCCAGTAGTACCCCATTCGAAGCACTTGATATGCTAAAGCTTCACCGCCGATGTGGTTCTCGCAGTCCCCAGAATGAACCTCTCTTAACGCCCATTTGGCATCATTAGGATGAAAACATTGAAGCAAAGGGAGGGACCTTCCCATCCTATAAAGGTATCCGTCTATCAGACAATATCGGATAGAGAGCCTTCTAATGCTTCGGGCTTGATCGGGCTCTTCGGGAAGCTTTCCTTCCTAGAGATAGGCAACGATCGGATCCATCCAGCAATACTGACAATCTAGGGAGCAGATTTCCTTACCCAGTGGTTATACTTGGTTGGGAGATCACTTGGAGAGGAACTCCCCGAGGTAAGGCTAGGCCTCCATTTGCAGCTATCTTTGCTAAGACATCCGTACGATGGTTCTGGTGTCGAGGTACCTGCTCAATTTTAAATCCATTGAATCTATCCTTAAAGTGACTGAATTAATTTTAGGTAAGCAACCATGTTATCTCCTTTTGCCTGGTAAATCCCAGAAACTTGATTGACTATGAGCAACGAGTCACTCTTGACCTGTAGGTAGTCGGTTTTAAGTTCAATGGCCACCTTCATCCCGACTATGAATGCTTCATATTCTGCCTCATTGTTCGTGACCTTAAACTCGAATCTGAAGCAGTGACAGAATTCAGTTCCTTCTGGATCTATTAAGACTACCCCAGCTCCTCCCCAGCTTGCCCGGACGCTCCATCTGTGTAGAGGATCTAGAAGTTGCAATCTTCCGGCCAATTGTCTATCTTCGAAATTTTCTCAGGGGCTGCATTCCTTGCTGAGGAGATGGCTTGGCCTGGGAGTGCCGAGAATTCTGCCATGAAGTTCGCTAGAGCCTGAGCTTTGATTGTGGTTCTGGGTTTATACTTCAAATCAAATTGGGTGAGCTCCAGGACCCATAGAACTAGCCTTCCAGACACGTCCGACCTTTGTAAAAACTGACGGAGAGGTTGGTTTGTCACCACCGCTATTGAGTGAGCTTGGAAATAGAGCCAGAGCTTTCTTTCTGAGGTCACCAAAGCATATACGAGCTTCCCCAAGAGGATATAATTTCTTTCTGGCTTGGTTAGGGCATGAATTACGTAGTACATGGCCCGTTGAACCCTGTCTCTACACTCTTTGATCAGAGCCCCACTTACTGCAGTCTTTGAGATAGTCATGCAGATTTGCAGTTCCTCTCCGGGAACTGGCTTGACTAGCAATTAAGGGCTTTTTAGGTACCTCTTCAAGGCTTGAAAGGCTTGCTCGCTCTCCTGGCTCCATTTCATGTTTTTCCATTGTTTGATAGCTTTGAAGAAGGGGAGACACTTATTGGTGGATCGTGAAATGAATCTGTTGGGCGCTTCTACATGCCCTGTCAAGATTCGTACCTGTCCGAGTGATGTAGGGGATTCCAGGTCCAAGATAGCCTTGATTTTTTTATGGGTTAGCCTCTATGCCTCTCTCATGAACCATGAAATCAAAAAACTTCCCCGCAGTCACTCCAAAAGAACATTTGGAGGGGTTCAACCTTATATGATTTTCTCTTAGGATTAGAAACGTCTTACTAAGGTCTTTCTGATGCCCTTCTGCGGTTGGTGATTTCGTGATCATGTCGTCGATGTATACCTCCATAGTCCTTCCAATCTTGGGCTTGAACAGTTTGTTAATCAGCCGCTGGTATGTAGCCCCCGCATTCTTAAGGCCGAATGGCATCACTTTGTAGCAGTACAGACCCAGCCCGGTAATGAAGCTAGTCTTATCTTGGTCAGCTGGGTGAATCTTAATCTGGTTGTACCCCGAGAACGCATCCATGAAATTAAGAAGCTTATTTTCGTATGTGGAGTCGACCAGCTGGTCTATCTTTGGTAGAGGAAAGCTGTCTTTTGGACATGCCCGGTTGAGGTCGGTGTAGTCGACGTACATACGCCATTGCCCATTTGCTTTTGTAACCATAACCTCGTTGGCTATCCACTCGGGGTAGTGCACTTCTTTGATAAAACCTGTCCTGATCACTTTGTCTACTTCCTATTGTACCGCAGCGTTTCTCTCGGCATTAAAATGACTCCTCTTTTGTTTGACGAGTTTGAATGTTGGATCCACTGCCAATTAGTGAGCGGCCAAAGATATCGATATCCCGGGCATCTCATCATGGCTCCAAGCGAAGATGTCACTGAATTCCTTGAGAAGCTCAATCAAGCCTATTTTTACTTTCGGTTCGAGGGCGGCTCCAATCTTGACAACCTTGGAGGGATCATCGTTCCTGATAGGTATCTCCTCTAGTTTATCCAGGGGTTGTCCGCTGGTCCATTCCTTGCTCTGTTCTTCGTTATCGGGAATCATGGGTTTTTTCTCTGGATGATCCGGGAGCTCCACATCTTCCTGAATCACCCCGAGTGCTTTCGTATCCTGGACCGTTGTAACTTGTACAAACTGTTTTGCTAAAGCTGTCGGATTAGCAGACACTGCGTAGCATTTCCTAGCTGCTTGCTGGTCCCCAAGTAACTCTCCGACCTGGGTTCCCACCGGGAATTTTAGGACATTATGGTAGATTGATAAGACTCCTTTCAAAGATGATAGAAAATGTCTCCCCAGTATGGCGTTATAGGCCGATGGTACGTCGACCACAACGAAATCCGTCATAACGTTCTGTTGGAGAGGTGAGGTCCCAACGATCACTGGGAGGATCTTTGATCCTACTGGTATGATCGAATCCCAAGTGAATCCATAGAGTGGAGTTGTGCAACTATTGTAACACCATTGCTTCAAATTTAGCCTTTCTAAAGTGTCCTTGAAGAGAATGTCTACGTTAATGCTAGTGTCGACCAACACCCGGTGGACCATGCAGTTGGCAATTTGTATTTTGATCACCATGGGATCATCATGCGGCTGTACGGTGTTGAAAACGTCTGCCTCAGTGAAAATAATCTGAGCTGACTGGGAAGGTCCAGCCGGGCTTTGGCTGACCTTAATGATACCCCGAACTTCTTACGCACAGGGAATTTTTCTTGCATGGTTTTTTCTAGAATTATTGGAGGTGCTAGCGAGTGTGTGCCCTCCGCTGATGGTGTATATCACCTGGATTTGCTGCATTAAATTAGTCTGTTCCCCCTTTCTCTTCTTCGTATGATCACGGATCTCGGCTTGTACCTCCCTTCCAGTCTGAATATTATCTCTGACCTGCTGTAAGAACTCGATCAAACATCCTCCCCTTATCAGGGCCTCGATCTGATTACTGCAAATTATACCACTCTGAAGTGTTGTGGCCCACATCCTCGTGGAAGTCACAGTACTTGTACCGGTTCCTTCGGTCGACTGGGGCTTTTATGGGCACGGGTTTCTGGAGGAGCTCCTTGTCTCGAATAGCAAGGTAGATTGTTTCTCAGGAGGCATTCAATGGAGTGTAGTAATCATACCCTTTCTCACGAAGCATTATGGGGGCTACAGTCCTAGGATGAGACAAAGCTCTCGGAGAGGGTTTGCCTTGCTGGATTCCTTTCTTGCCTGAGCTGAGCAGCGGGGAAGAGGTATAGTCGACCTATTTAGAGGTTTGTTCTGATTTTTTTGAGTTGGCACAGATTTGGGGGCTTCTTTTTTCTAGTGCTTTACCGTTCTCATATCTTCATGTTCCATCTTGACTTTGAGTAGTTCGTCGATCTCAACCTGCTCAAGAGCCTGATCATAAGCCTCCTGATAGGTCTCTGAAGGTCTCTTCGCAAAGGAACGGAAAAGCTTTCCTGCCCACAGGCTTCCGCTTGAAATTGGTGAGAGTTTCTTTTTCGGCGAAGACTCCCATTTGGATGAATTTTTTTGAGAAAACGTTCCACGTAAGACCAAAGTGTTTCTCCTCATTCTTGAATCACATACTGAAGATGTATGGGATCCTTTGGACGAGGTTTGACTCCTTGGAACTACGAACAAAAATATGTCGATAACTTTGTGAAAGAATCCACGCTACCTAGCAGGCAGCTTCCTGAACCATGTTTTTATGTAGTCGGTCAGGGTTGTAGGGAACATCCTGCACATAGCAGCATTAGTGGTATTCTAGACTTCCATCTGCTGGACGAAGTTCTCCAGGTGACTCAAAGGGTCTTCTGTTCCAGAGAATTTATCTGTAGGCATTTTAAATTTCGGTGGGAACTCTGCTTCTTGGATCCTTCTAGTAAAAGGAGCATTCATCTCGCTTAATGGATCCTTCTTATCCTCCATATTCTTTTCCTTTCTTATTTGCTGGACCTTTTTCTGTAGTTTTTCCAGCTGATCCCTCCATCGCTTGTTCCTGGGCTTTTTTGAATCGACCTCGGATTCTCCTCTACCAGATCCCTCCGATGAACCGGCGATCTCAACCCGGCCTTCTTCATGAGCGGGATCTATCGGGAGATTTACCGGCTACCCTCCTCTTTGGCACGGGCTTGCCTCCTTGAAGCCGCCGGGCGAGGGGCCTCTCGTTGCTCTCGGGTCAGAGCGTCCACTGCGGACTTAACCCCCCTGGATTTATATTGTGATGGCCTTCTAGGAACTGGAGGCATGGGCCCTAGCCTATCCTGGATCGAAGGTTGAAGCCCGATCTTACCCCGGTTTGTTCTGGAGGAGGAGGTCCTAGGCTATCAAAAGCAGGCGGCCTGGTCCCGATTCTGCTCGGCTTTCCCTAGGTCATTTGGATTTGTCGGCTGGACTACAATGCCTTCAGCGAGCAGGCGGAAGGCGAATGTTTTCCACGAAGGCCGCCGCTTGTTGATCGAGTGCGGCTTGGCTTACCATAGGAGGGCCAGAAGCCAGTGCATTAGTTGTTTGAACCGGAACTTGGTTACGGTGCCCGGGTTTCTTTCCTCTCATCAGGGCTTTTAGCGTTGGGGTTGCCAAAGGTTGTTCCAAAGCCACGAGCTATCCTTGGGAGGAGCAGAGCCTCATGATTCCTGTAAGACAATAAAAATATAAACTGTTGATTTGATTAGCTAGGTATGGGCAGTTCCCACAGACGGCGTCAGAAAGTGTTAATGGAAAATTTATTCGAGATGAGAAATATCAGTTAACACCCTCAAGACCATTACCACGGAGGTGATGGCCGGGGGTTGATTGTTTTAAATGATTTACTCGAACCACAATCACTCATACAAGACAAATAAGAACAAATTGGCTTTATTATCTATAGTGTGTAACGTACAAAAATCTCTCAAAATACTCTCAATCTCTCTGGGGTACAGTCGGGTGGCATTATCGTGCTTGTCGAAAAGTAGTCCGGTGGCACTATCGTGCCTGTCAAAAAGTGGTCTCCTTTCTTTCTTCCTGATCGATCGTTTTATACATAGTTTAGGTAGGTTCCATTTGTGACTTTCCAGCCATGATTTTCTCAATCCTCCCCCCTCCTTATCGAGCGGGATCTTTTTATTTAAAAAGTCATTGACTTTGGTTTATTGACGAATTCAGGAGTATCGTAGGCGGAGATAAGTTTGTTTCCTTTTTGGATTCAATCACTGTTCCGCACGTAGTGTTTCCATGTTTGTTGTAGGTAGGATCGTGTGTATCTCCATGGTATGATTCTTCATGGAGGATGGCAGGATATGGCACTTATTGCTTCGTAGAGCGAAGTGTTATGGTCTTGGTGCTAGGAGCTTGGTCCGACCTTTCCAGGTCCCTTGGAGCTTAAACAGCTTACTGTGGATGTTTTTCGATGGTAACGGGCTCTGACGAGCTTCCTCCTACCCATCCTAATAGATTCGAAACTCTGTTCGGCGAGGTAGTGAAACATTGTAATACGAGCTTAAAGCCTAACAGTCTCTTTTTGAATTTGGAGAGAAAAGCGGGCTTTCAGGGAAGTTGCGAGGTACTCTTGACCTTGGTGTCGAAAGCTCGATCCGATCATGCCGGGCTTCATCTCGGGTGTTTCTATAGCTTGATGACCCTTCCTCATTTTTTACGAGGTGGCTTCGTGGCCTGACCCTAGCGGGCATTCCACGGTGGATAATTTTTGGGCATGGATCCGGGCTATGAGGGGGGAGAATTTTCCTTTGGTCCCTAGCCAAATTTGGCTATTAACACCTTTAATTAATCTCTACTCTCTCTCGAGCAATAGAAATCACACCCTTACATACCCATAATCTATCTCTCGATGGCCACAGACTATATGCATGAATTCATTAAGTACTTTGGCACACATACAAGAGCCCTATAAGCTAGCCTCGCGAATCTCTTCCTTACTAGTCATGCAATGGATATTTCGTCGAGCACGTTGAGTGCGTCGCCTCTCGGTCCATAGCACAACAACCAATAATTCATTCACAAGATGGCCAATCAATTAAAAGCGTTTAGCATTTAAAACACCCATACAATAACACAGGCACATAAAGAGAAACTAAATGGTCTTCATTAAAGGATCAAGGGTTTGGTTCATCATAGTTCTAGCATAAAGATATTTAGCTCGTATTAGACTTGAAAGCCATACAAGATATGAAATGAATAATAGTTAAAGCAAATGCAAAGATTAAGAGAAAGAGATGAAAGGAATAAACTAAGTGTAGATCCTCTTCTTCTTTCTTAATCTTGACTTTAATGGCTTCTTCTCTCCAAGACTTTTTGCTGCTCTAAAGTTAAGGATGGTGATGGGCAAAGGTGAAAAGGATGGGTATGTGTTTGGGAATGGTGGATTTGTGTTGTGAGAGGAGATTGATGGTTGGGTCTGGTGAGATTTTTGAAGGTTTTTGGTGTAAAAGGTGGTTTCTTAAGTGTTTTGGAGGTGAAAGATCATGGATGAGGTTAGGAGCACGAGTGGGGATGAGGTTTAAATATGTGGGGAAAATTAGGGCACATAATCCAAGATAATCCTCAGCTGGAGAGCTAGTTCGAGGGGCGGTTCGCGGGCCAAGTAGACGAAGTATATCCCGTGAATTTCTTTGGATCAGACCTTTTTCGCGGGAGGGTTTGAATGGGTTCCTTTGCTATGCCGTTTATATAAAGTACACGTTCACACAAAATTTATAAAAACCGCAACTATGCCTCAAAATGTTTACAAAAAGAAGTAAAGCGGCAATTCGGGTATCGTCTAAAGGGATCGATCGCTAGCTATTACCAAATTAAACTCTAGTACTAACAACGCAACAAATGTAAAATACAGAAAAGGTAGATGATTCAATGATTGTTTTGAAACAAGAACATAAACAAAATTGCAACTACAATTAGGCTAAAACTAAAACTAAGCTAAGAATAGGGGTGGGCACAAAATACTAAACTTAACCGAACCGAACCAAAAAAGCTCGGCTCGGTTCAGTTTGTATATCTTATTCGGTTCAAACCGGTTTTGGATATCCAAAACCGAATAGTTTTCGGTTCGATTCGGTTTCGATATCCAAAATCGGTTTGAACCGATGAACTGTAAATATATATATATATATATAAAAGTAAAAAAAAAACCCCTAACCCTATTGCTTCTTTAAGTCTCAACTCTCAGCCGCTCTCTCACTTGAAAACCTCTATTATCTCTCTGACTCTTGACTGTTCATCTCTTGTTTCTCGATCTCATTCATCTCATCCCTCCGCCGACGTAATCTTCGTTGGAAAATCCATCTCCAACCAAGGTTTGTCTTCTTGTCTCTCTAGCTTAATAGATCTGGATGATTTGTCTCTTTTTTAAGGTACTAGAGGTATGTGTGTGTTTGTTTCAATGAAGCTTATCTACTTTTATTAATGATTAAAACAAAAAAAAAATTATAGTCCGAAAAGCATGGAAAAATGATGGTCATGAGAGCAATCAGATTGACATTTGTATTTTTCAGGATTTGTTTGAGTAGAAAATCCATTTTATTTTTCTAGTAAAAACAAAGTGAGTATAAATTTTTCTTGATTCAGATTTGGAAATGGTGAGATCGATTTGTATTTTTCTGTTTGTATTTTTTCTAGATTTGTTTGAGTGGAAAATCCATTTTAGTTGACAACAATTTTTTTTCTATGAATGATATGATAAAGATTAATTGACAAATTGTCAAATTCATACACAATTTTTTATATTTGTAGGAGTGACGGTGGAATGCGTGTGTTTTTAGTTTTTATTTTAGTTAATTTTGATTTGGAGGTGGATTTGTGTTGTAATTTTGTATTGGAGTTTGGATTTATTATTTTTGATTGTATTTACTGATTGTTTTGATTGTATCTTATTTTTATATCTTTGCAAATTGAACCGACTGTACGGATTGTCTGTATGTAATGACTACAGACTATATTTACTGTGTTATTTAATTAGTGAATTTTTTGAATGAATTAAAAAAAAATTATTAGTTAGGTTTGATTTGGATTCTTTGGGATTGGGCTATTAAAATTTATGAAACATTAGCCCGAAATGAGTATCCAACAATCCATTAAATTAAAAAAAAAAACATTAAAAAAGACTCATCAAGCCTATCAAATCCATTGGGCCCATTAGGTCCAAAACCGAAATGAACCGAACTGATTAAAATCTGTTCGGTTCAGTTCGGTTCGCATGCCTTAATCTGTTTAAACTGGTTTCATTTTTTAAAAACCGAAATATTTCCGGTTCAGTTCGGTTTTGCCCAAAACCGAACCGAACCGAATTTTGCCCACCCTAGCTAAGATAGTGAGAATGCGAATGTTAAGATATGATAAGAAGTATGGGAGTTGACGCAATTCATGTAGGTTCCAGATTTTGGATTGCGCAGCGGAATGAGGTTTTAAATTTTTTTAATGCAATCATAAACTAACCCATTTGTACAGTATAAACAAAAACAATAAGAAGGAGATGAAACTATTCATACCAACGTTTGTATGCTCCTTCTTTTCGATCTGCTTCCTGATTTGAACCACAAGATCTTCCTTGCTATCTCCAGGGATTGGTAACGGCGTGGGAGCGCATCACAATACTCAGGAACAAGAAGGATGGAGAGAAAAAGAATATATATATATATATATATTTTTTTTTTTAGCCGAAAAAACCTAGAAATCCTTCTGGGGTTTTTTTTTTCTCTTCTTTGGTTCTATACCCTCAAATATTGACTCTCAACTCTGAACGTATGTTCTGTTGTTCGTTTCCAAAAACATATATCATATATATATATATTCAATAAAACTAATTAATCCAATCTTTTAAGATATATGCTATCTGTAAAGATATTAATTAATATTAATTTATTTGGTTTGATTTGAATTCAAAGTCTTTTAAATTCAAATTTAAATATTTAATTTAATGGAAATAAAATAATCAAATTATCTTATCTTCATTCAAAATTAAATATCAATCAACATCCTCCATCTAATGATTAATTACACAATTAAATAATCTAATTATTTAATTAACATAATCATTAATATCCATTAATTAAATAATCACATTATTAAATAATTCCCGAATAGAGTCGTGTCACTTTCGTAACACAATTAATTGGACAATCCAATTAATTAACCGTGACCCTTGTTACCCTAATCAATCGGGCTAGCAATGAGATCCAATGGACCCACAGTATTTTGAGCTCCAATAATCCTTAGAAATAATTAATTAAACTCTTTGAAAATATAGCTCAAACGTGTGTCTAAACAACCTAGAGAGGGGGGGGGGGGGGGGGGGGGGGGGGGGGGAAGGGGGTGAATATGTTGTTAATCGATTATTACCAACTTGTTCGATTAGTCAATATTTACAAGCAAAACCCAATTCAAACAATAATAAAAATCAAGTAAAGTGCGGAAATTAAAGAACACTTGATTTTTACGCGGAAACCCTCCAAACGGGAAAAACCACGGGACTAGCCATGCTAGCCACTTGAGCCACAGAAATCTACGATATGAATCAAATGTTACACCCTCAAGTGATCATTGGACCCTCACTCTCGACAACCTCAAGCTATGAACACTACCACCCACCATTCTTGGTTCAATCCCTAGTGATATCCCTTGATCCACTACTCTTGGTGTGAGCACCTCTTACTTTACCCGCAAGCCTTTTACAGTGGGTCTTGGCAACCAATGCTTGCCAACCAACCTTTTGTTGCAAGACTTTACTTGCTTGTGCAACTTCACCTAGAAGCCACAAGACTTTGACTCAATGAAGAGAATTATATGTCTATGTGATCATGTAAATGATGCTCAATGCAAATTATGCTAGACAGTACAAATTGCTTAACTAGGAGTTTGTAGGAACAAATCCAAGTTGTCAAATGCCTAAATGCAAAGCATAAAGACTTAGCTAGATGTTATCCATAAAAACAATCCTAGCTATCACAAACAATCACAATGAATCAACAAATATGCTCACAATGTATTCAACATATACTTAGCATATATTCATGTGATAGAGATAAAGCATTTAGTCATACAATAAATGCAAGTCTTAGACCTATGTATATCAAAAACAAAAACTCAATTAGTTGTGTAGAGAATTTCCAACAAACTAATTGTTACACAAAACATGCATAAACATTCAATAAGCTTAACTAGTTGATTAAAAGACAATTCTATCAACCTAGTTATCAGTAAATCACAAATGCATATTTATGACCAAGCTTTTAGGAAAAAATGACCTAATCAATTAAACTATCACAAAACAAACCCAATCATGTTATCAATCAACAAAATAATGCATTCAAAAATGATTTATGCAAATCCTATGCATTAAAAACTAAATCTTGGACTTAAAGAACAATAAATGAAGATGAAATGTTTGTTCTTACTTACCAAGTCAAGATTGATGAAGACCCATGTGTGATTGATGCAATGGATCAAGCCCCGAATCAACTCTTAAGGGAACTAGTGTATACTTTTCTCAAGTAGGAGTGGATTCCACTATTGTGTACAAGCCTTCCCAGCCACAAGCCAAATCGTGATCCCAACATACAGAGCATATTGATCGGGAATGCAATTCCGACCTTACCCATGGTACATCAAAAATCACGATCTAACCTGAAGGAGTCGATAAGACACTCATGATTAAGATCGCCCATTCATTTGTCGATATATATGAATCTTAGCGTAAATGGATCTTAGTGAGAGATTCATATAAATCGTGGCCCAGTCCTATATGATCATATCATAAAAGGTGCCTCCATTCTCATATCAACATATGAATGATCCAGGATAAGATCACCGTATTTTACGGAATGGACCGCAGCAATAGATTAACCACAAATAAAGTACCCAGCTTTATTTGCTATCTACGGACTCTTTAGATTGCTCGTTTCAAACTGAATCCATCTGTATATGACATTCATATACTCAGTTTCAAAATTACATTCGGCAATCTTGGATGTTAAATACACATGTTATATAAAAATATGAAACAATTTGAATGAATAAATTACTTCTTTTATTTATGTTCAATTCACATTCATAAATTACAAGCTTTAGGGTAAAAACCCCAACAATTCACACACGAATAGTGGGCAATCCGTCTCTTCAGACCAATTCGATCTATAAAGGGCCAATCTACCTTTGAGTGTTGTTAACGGAAAATTTACTCAAGGCGAGAAATCTCAGTTAAAACCCTCAAGACCGCTACCACGGAGTTGGTGGCCAGGGGTAAATACCTTTGGTACCTGATTTGCAATGGATGTTAAAAAAAAAAACTGATGTTAATCACAAGATGAAAGGGAATATAATGGCTTTATTATCCATCATCTATAATGTACAAAAATCTCTCAAATAATATCAATCTCTTTGAGATACAGTAGGATGGCAATCTCGTGCCTGTCGAGAAGTAGAAAAAAATCCAATCCTTTCTCTGGAGCTCCAATCCTCCATTTATGCTTAGTCTGGATATGTTAAGTTCATGATTTCCCACCTTGATTTTCTCAATCCTCTACGTCTTTATCGGGCGGGATCTTTTATTTAAAAGTCATTGACTTTGGTTTAATAACAGATTCGAGAATATCTTAGGTGGAGATAAGTTTGTTTCCTTTTTGGATTCAGTCACTTGTTCTACACGTAGCGTTTCAATGTTTGTTGTAGGTATGATCCCGTGTATCTTCATGGTGTGATTTCTCATAGAGGTCGTCGAGTATGGCATTTACTGTTTCGTAGAGCGAAGTGCCCTGGTCTTGGTGCCAGGAGCTTGGTCTGACTTTTCCAGGTCCCTTGGAGCTTTAAATGACCCCCTGTGGGCGCTCTTCGATGGCAGATGGGCTTCGACGAGCTTCCCCATTACTTGTCCAAACCGGTCAGAACCTTCCTTCAGTGAGGTGGAGCGGTGTTATAGTGTGAGCTTGTAGCCTAATAAGTTTTTATCTGAGCTTGGAGAGGATGGCGGGCTTCTGGGGAGGTTGTGAGGTAATTTCAACCTCGGTGTTATGAGCTCGATCCGATCGTGTCGGGCTCCGTCTTGGGTGTTTCCAAAGCTCGATGACCTTTCCTCACTTCTGCGGGGTGGCTCCGTAGCTCAACCCTGGGACCCGCAGTTCCATGGTGGATAATCTTGGGCCTGGATTCGGGCTAGGAGGTGGAGAATTTCCCTTTGGTCCCCAGTAAAATTTGGCTATTAACAGAAGTCCCCTTTTACTTAAACACTGGTGATTGAGTTTGGGGTTGGAGTCAGATTCTCTATTTTAATTGGGAAATTTTCCTTCCATTACCGTTACCAGAATCTTTGTGGAAATCTTCTCATTAATTGCCCAAATGACGTGGCGAGTGTAGACTGGTGTAATCCCTAAATAATCTGGCTGCGTTACGGCAATTCCGTGATTCGAGGCAATCCCACTAAAGATTTTGCTTTTGTGTCACCGACTTCATTGCTTTATCCACTCGTATTTAAACCCGGCTGTTTCACCGCCTTTCTCATACTTTCCCTTCTTTCAAATTTCAAACTTTCAGTGGAGAAAAAGTTCCCCTTCCTTTCGTTAGCCTCGTAAACCTTGCTCTACCATGTCAAAAACCAGCCGCAACTCCGTCGATTCCATTGTCGATGGCGAGGAGGTCGCGAGTCTCACCCACGGAAAGCGGGCACGCAAGAGCTTCAACAACGATGACTCTTACCAAGCCCACAGCCCCGACGGTTGAACAGAAACGTGGCAATTAGGACTGGGTTCTCTAACCGACCTGATAATCCTCTGGATTTGGTCGACGAAGGCTCTGACAGAAAGAACAAGGATGATGCTGCCGGGAAGGGTCAAGTCACGGTTGCTGGTCCTTCTCTGAAGAGGCTTCCTGCCTATGACTTCCGGGTTATCCCCGACTCTATCATCGACCTGAATTCGATTGACTACTTGAGGTTCAAGTACGGCATTCCTGATAGTAGTTCTATCTCAGTTCCTCCCAAAGGCTATGACGTCTTCAATCCTTCCGATGGTGTGCTTCCGATTCATGTGGCTGCACTCAAGAATGAGGTCAGGCTTCTGGAGGCATTCGATTGGCTTCCTCGTGATGTGGAGGGAACAGTGCCAGCTGAGCAAAGTGTTGAGGGAGCCCGGAACAGAGGAGTTGGCTTACCCTTTTCAAATCGGAAGCCTGTCTGGTACTCCCCGAGGTTAGTTCTATGCGAAAGCTAAGAACAAGCTCAACTTCATCATTCCGGTGCCTCGAAGAAAGACCCATCCTGGAAGGAAGAGTGGATCCTGGCAGGGGGTAACTGGGGAAGCTCGATCTTCATTGGCGGGCACGAGTTCGTGGTTCCGACAGCTTTCAATGACATACCATCGTAGGACCGGGATTCCCTGCCAACTGAGTCTGAAACTGTTTTGAAGGCTATCCTTCCAAGGAACTACTTGAACCTGAAGTTCCCAACCACCGATTCCTTCTATTCTCATAGGGTGAATCAATACCCGTGGATCTCTGATGCTACTCCTCGTAAGTAACACTGAATCATCTTGCTTTATTTTGTTGACTAGCTCAGTCCTGAAGTTTTCCTTTTTTTATATTTTTTATTAGCAGTTTTTATCGTTGAACCAGCTTCTCGCGAAGCCCAACGATCCTGGAAAGCTCACACTCCTCTTCCCTCTGCCAGATTGATGCAAGGGTTTTCTTTTGTTGCTTCAGAGAGGGAATGGCTGACTGTCTCTACCGGGATCGTGCCAGCTCCTACTCTGTCCCTTTCCCCAGCTGGGTCTAGGATGGCTAACCTCGCGTCGCGGGCTTCCTGGGTCTTAAATAGGGGAACCTCTGCTTCCCAGGCTACTGATACAATTGCCTCTGCCCCTCCGCTGTTATTGTTACTACTGTTGCTCCCACAGTTAACCCATTCGATGTCTCTGCGCTTCTAACTCCTCGAGCTTCGGAGGACTTCAGGCTGGTGTTGCAGAAATTCTTCCTGCCCGCTTCCCATCATCAGTCGAGCTTAACGGGGCAGGACGAAGTCCTGGAGCAATTTATTATGTCTTGTTTGAGTTGTGGGCTCTCCGGGATGGCTTCAATGCCCGTCGACATTTTGCTCACCAAGGGGTCCGCTTTCTTGGCTGAGGTAATTATTTTTCCTTTGTGCCTTTCTGCAACTACTAGCTTGACGTTTCCTAATTCTAGCTTTGCATCCTGTAGGCCTTCAAATTAAACGTAGCTATGGGTCACCATGTAGCCTTCCTTCATGATCGGGCCACGAAGGCTGAGGCCGAAGCTGAGAAGGCCATGGGCTTACTCACGCGAGCTCAGATACTAGTATAGGAGATGACCTCCAGTCAAAAGGGACTGGAGGATGAGCTAAACGAGCTCCGCTGCGATTACTAGAGGACAAAGCTATCCTTTAATCAAGAAATCCTTCATTCTAAATGACAGGCTAGGCAGAGTGATTCTTGGAAAGCTGATCGGGCCAAATATGTAGTATATTTAGGCCCTCAAATCCTTACCTTGTGTTCTATTTTCGTGCATTTTTGTATCTCTAATGGGTTGTTTTATGCGTAATTATAGGAAATGGTGCAATGAGGGGTTTGGAAGCGTGTTACAGTGGTTCCGGCAGAAAAAAGGCAAAATGAAAGATAAAGGACCACAAACAGCTCAAAGTGCGGGTCGCAACCGCACTCCAGCCGCACTCATGCTCACACCCGGACCTGATGCAAAGTGAAGAGTTAAAGTGCGGGTATAGTGCGGGTCATCCAACCGCACTCCACCTGCACTAATGCCAAACCAGAGAAGTTGAAGCTGAAGTTACACGTGACGTTAAAGTGCGGGTACTGTGCGGGTCATCCAACCGCATTCCACCTGCACTAATGCCAAACCAGAGAAGTTGAAGTTGCACCTGACATTAGAGTGCAGGTACTGTGCGGGTCATCCAACCGCACTCTACCCGCACTGTTGCTAAACCAGAGAAGTTGAAGTTGCACCTGACATTAGAGTGCGGGTAAAGTGCTGGTCATCCAACCGCACTCTACCCGCACTGTTGCTCAAGACAGAAGGTAGATTTTGCACCTGACCGTGAAGTGCGACTTAAGTGCGATCACAGTGTGGTTCCAAGTGCGGGTCAAGTGCGGGTAATCCAACCGCACTCTACCCGTACAAGTTCCAGATCTGAGAGCTGAAGATGAAGACAACCCATACAGTACCGGTACAGTGCGGGTAATTCACCCGCACTCCACCCGCACTCCGCGCGCGCCAGATTGATTTTTGAAGCTTAAGTGACCTATTTTTGTATGTTGTATAAATAGAATAGTATGGAAATGTTTTATAAAGCCTTTGAATCTGTTTTTCAGAGGTTTTACACACTTAGATCTACAATCTCTCCGTCTCTCTCACATCCTTACATTCTCTACTCAACTTCAAGGAAGTTAGGAGATTGAAGCCACTTCAAGGAAGCAGATGTTCTCTAAGGGTTCTTTCTTTTTCCTTTCTCTTATTTTCCTAGTTGTAATGAGTAGCTAAATCCCCTCTAAGGGGTTGATGGAGTAGTTAGTTGAATATTGGGCTTGTACATAAACTTGATGTTATATTGATATTCATGTCTATCTTTCATTGATCTATTCTTGTTATGAATGTTTACCATTGACTTCTTGTGTAGATACATCCTCTTTGCAAGATCTCTTTGTATTATGTATGAGTATTGCATCTAGATATACATCCTATTTAGTTGTTTATTGCTCTAATGAATGGACGGAACGTCATGAATTCCGACTCTTAAACCGCGGTCTTAATCTAGCCTCGATCGAGTTTTCGGCACTATACATCCTAGGTCGGACTACATTTACAATCAGTTGAGTCTTTTATAGGTAGACGAGCTTCATTTTAGAATCCGATGAACCACCAACACTATACATCCTAGGTTGGTAGTTTTCGACGGATTAATCCCTAATAGGTGGTCCGCACTATACATCCTAGGTTGGCCACTTTCTAGGGATAATTAACCGACTCTATACATCCTAGGTCGGTTACCTTGAATAGCCATGCTATATGCAAGTTTGTTGCATTACCTAGTATTTACTTTCGTATCCATTAACTCCTTAGTTTCCATCATCTATATATATCCTTCATTCCATTTTCCCCACTTTAGTTTGCATAATTAATTTAGTGTTATTAATAGGATAATTCACCATCTACATTTTCACCATTTTATGTTTCGTTTATTATATATATACATTAACATTACTTTAGCAATAACTAATTTTAGCTAACTCCGCTCCCTGTGGACGACACCCCACTTGCCACCATACTTATGTTTTCAAACTAATTTAGGCTTCGTGAGGTTTTAACAAATATTGTTGACGGATTGATCTTTTAAAACGACACTAGAAAAAACTTCCAGTCAAATGGCGCCGCTGCCGGGGAGAGGCAAGTTTAGTTTGATTAGTTTCGCATGAGTAATAGTTAGTTTAGTAACATTTCTGATCTACCTTATTTATTTCTCGTTTATGTCGTGCGTTTTTTGTTTTTGAAATTTCAGGATTCTAGGTATATGCACGGAAGAAGATCATTAAGAGGAACAGTGTTGCCAGTTATCGACAATATAAATCAGTTGGGTAGAAGAGCCGGTCAGTTAGAAGGAAACATGGAAACAGGTGTTCCTATGGATTACCCTGGGCAGAATAGGGAAGACTGAAACTATCAGAATCAGAATGAGCAGCAGGCTCGAGAGCATGAGGGCAGTGTACATGGAGATGAACAGCTAGCTCTCACCGTGGGCGAGTACACACTCCCGTTTGTAGGTAATGCGCCCACTGCTATAGTACTTGATGATGTGACAAGGCAGTATGAGTTGAAGACTATGTATATTAGCCTTCTACCATATTTTAGTAGGAGAGTTACCGATGATTGCCTTCAATTTATGAAACAGTATGGATCCACCCTAGAAACCTTTTCGGTAATGGCTCGCCAAGTAGTGCTGACAAGAGAGCAGCTCCACCTCAGGTGTTTCCAGTACTGTCTGAAAGATGCCGCCATGACATGGTACATGAATTTGAGGCCAGGATCACTGGTAACATGGAGTTAGGTGTGCAAAGTCTTTTTCAACAAGTATTTTTCATCGTAAAAGGCAAATGACCTAAGGTTGAAAATAGCATCCTTTGTTGAGGAGGACGGTGAACCCTTCCATGAGGCATGGGAGAGGTTTAACTTGTTGTTAGCACAAATGCTGCCGCATATATACCACTCAGAGTTGAAGGTTAATTCCTTCTATAGTGGACTTTCACCGATCACACTAAATGCTAGTGGACAATGCTTGCGGAGGTACAATAGCAGACAAGAGAGCAGTTGAGGCATATGACATCTTGGAGAAGATTGCCTAGAACTCACAGCAGAGGACATCACACGTGAGAAGGGGCGGAAAGGACAGAAGTGGGTCAGGATACCCAAGTTCAAATTCAGATGTCCAGAATGAACAAAGAGCTCCAATCGATCAAGAAGCTTATAACTGGAAAGCCAGGGTTCTCCCAAGGAGTGAGTCAAGTAATGAGGGAGATAGAAGGAGGAGAATGACAGTTTGGTCGAGAAGGGCAAGCCCAGGCCCTTGGGGAATTTCCAAGTCCAAAGAATGACCCGTATTCAAACACGTACAACCCAGGGTTGAGAAACCACCTAAACTTGTCTTGGATCCAACAACAACCACCTAGAGGCAACAAATTACCAAGGTGGCAACAACAATTTCCAAGGTGGAAACAACAATCAGGGGTACCAAAACCGTGGGTACAATAGGTACAATCAAGGAGGACCTAGCAACAACAACCAATGGGGAAGTTCTAGTAGTAACCCGCAATCCAACTTTAATTCCCAAGCATCCGCTAGCCACAAAAGGACAAGTCCCTAGAGGAGATAGTGAGCACATTGATCAAAACAATTGGTATCGGGTCAGAAGCCCTCAAGAACACCTTGCATGCCTCTGAGCAATGAATGACCGCTTACATGCAGTCCAATGATCAGAGGGCAAATAGTCATGGAGCGGCACTGAAGAAGATGGAAACTCAGTTGGCACAAATCTTCGATGCATTGGTCAATAACAAGGGGAAGGCATCAAGCACCGATGAGCACGTTAACGTGTTAAAGATCGTCAAGTTGGGAGTTGAAGAGATCGAGAAAAGTGTGGTAGAGGGTCACAGATAATGAAGCTAGGGGAAGTGGCATAGACTACCCTATTAAACTTTCGGACCCCGGAAGTTTCGTCATAGAGGTACGAATTGAGAACTCACCAAGGATAGGAGCAGTGCTTGATATGGGGGCTAGCATCAATATGATGCCATTGGAGGTATATGAATAGTTAAATATTCAGTCCAATCAAGCCTACTTCTCAGACTCTCATCATGGCAGGACAATTCTTCCACCACCCCAGTTGGTATTGTGGAGGAAGTCTACGTGAATGTGCACGGTTTGATGGTGCCAGTAGAATTTGTGGTGTTGAATTGCAAGCGAGGAGAATACAGTGGTAGGAATTGGAAATTGCTTTTGGGGAGGTCATTCATGGCTACAGCGGGTATGGTAGTCGATATTTGTTCTAGGGACATTTCCTTTAGCTGTGGAGGCAAAAGTGTTAACTTCAAGGTAAAATCCCCCGACACAAGCCAAGTCAAAGATTGTTTGGTCTTGGAAGCACCAAATTCAAGAAAGAAAAGAAGCTGGGTGCTCACCCTTGTGCAAGCTTTTGAGGATGTGAAAGAGATGGAAATGGGAAACCAAGACTGCATTAAGGAAAGACAAGAATCTTAACTTGAAGAGGATGAATCAAGTACTGAAATTTTTGAACAGCTAGGTGAGCTTGAGCAAGACAACACGAAGCTCAAACTAGAGGTTTGTTTGCTTAAGGCCGAGAATGGACTATTAAAGAAGAAATTGCATGACCTCTCAACATTGAACAACAGTTTAAAGAAGTAAGTGGTGGAGCTTGCTACAAAGGAGGAGTCAGTCTCTAAGAACCTAGAAGAGTTGGCAAAGCTCTCGAAAGAATTCGAGGAGGATACTGGGAGAAGGTCAAGGAAACTTCAGCTAGGTGTTGAGGAGTCCGCAAAAGCGGTAAGGGAATTGCAAGAACGGTTGAGCACAAAAGAGGATGAGTTAAAAAGGGCAAAGGTCAAGGAGTGTGATTTGATCGTGCAGCTTGATAGGACAGAAAACGAGGTCAAATCCCTCAGATACGGTCAACAAAAAGAGGCCCACACCAACAACCGAACAAGGAGTTTCCCTAACTGTTCTGTTACTTATTACTTTTGTGCCAAAAGAGGGCACACTAAGGCTTATTGCTTTAGTTTCCAAAGGTTCAAGGCAAGTAGAGTTAGGTCTAGGATGAACCCAACAAAGGTCAAACAAATATGGGTTAGAAAGGACCTAGTTAGACAAGTGAGGAAGGTCGGAAGAGATGCAGTACATAGGCAATTGGCACCGGTTTGGGTGGCCAAGTTGAATGTGCTCCCCATTCCGGTCGAACCTCCTTTGGTTGACCAGGACCCACTTTGAGTGCATTGCACTCACTTTTGAATTTGTTATAGTATTTTTACTTTTCGGATGGGTAGATTTTTGTCTTTGTCAATTTTTGGAACATAGTGCTTGTTTAGGTGTTGTGTGTGGTTTTTGGTACAGATACAGTTGCAGGGCAGAGTCCAGGAATCAGTCCAGGGAAATAGTGCGGGTATAGTGTGGGTCAGTAACCCGCACTCCAACTGCACTCTGAAGGCACCAGGTAATAAAGTGCGGGTAAAGTGCGGGTCAGTCACCCGCACTCCACTTGCACTTTGGTCGCGCTGTATATACACTGCCTGTCGTTCTCTAGGGCTCCACTTTGTCACAAAAACAAACAGAACAGATACTTTCAAATTTTTCCCTCGTCTCAACTGAAACGTATTCCGTGTGTGCCACATTTTCAATTTTCGACAATTGAGGTATGAATTCTTCCTCTAATTTCATTGCCTATCACTCTAATATAGATTTTAAACCATTGTCATCAATTTTTTTCCTTCTTTTTGCATGAACTTCATTGTTCAAGGATGGGCTACGATTTTGTGTCCTTTTTCCTTGCTTATTAGGATGATTGTATGATGCTTTCATTACAAAGAATAGGAAGAATTCGGTTTCAATTGTCTCAATCCTTGTTTTTACAAAATTGTATATTCAAATCCGGAACTTTAAACTTTTTATTGAATACCCATATGGATTGAATGATAAGTTGTCTAATTAGGTAGGTGAAACGTTCTATACATGGGTTATGACCATATTATTGTGATTTGATTCACTGAATTGCTGTGAGTGTAAAGTGTGGGTGTTGTTTGTGTTTCCTGCCTGCTCCAGGTAACTGGAAATGAGTTAAAGTGCGGGTCTAGTACGGGTCAGTCACCCGCACTCCACCCGTACTCTATCAGCCTGGCAGATTATTCGTTCTTTCAATTGTTTCATCATAACCTCATGGTTCCTTGATATGAGTATTCTCTTAAAACTATTGTTTATTATGCAGATGTCAGGAAGAACCAGGCAATCAACTAGGCAAGGCAGTCAGGGTTCCGAGTGAAGAACGAGGAGGGGACCTCAGGTTCCGTAACCATGTGTCAGACATCCAGAGTTTGAAGACCGCTTGGAGTATTTTAGGGAGCGTGTTGTTGTGGTGGAAAGAGGAATTGCAAGTTGAAGAGTTGGAGGGCACCTTAATCCCTCAAGTGGTTGAAACGAGGGGATGAGAAACCTTAGTTAGCCCCCCCCCCCGATGTATTGCAGAAGTGTGGTGGAGGAATTCTTTGCTGGAATGGTACCTGAGACTTTTCAGCGAACTTCCTCTGTTTTGGTCCGAGGGGTGGAGGTCCGAATGACTATAGCAGACATTAACAAATACTATAGGATAGAGCTTCCAGTTGATCCAGAGGTGGTCGGAAGACTACGGTAGGGGGTGACTTGGAATGAGTTCTTTGTGACACAGAATGTGGATTTTGCCAACCAGTTGGTGATCTGTCCAATGGACTTTTGGGTGGCACCAGATCACCATATGAAGCACACTAACTTGAAGAGTGAGTTGGGTTTTTGGCATGCGTTCATCTCTCACTCCCTGATTCCTAGGAAGCACAAGGACTTCAGTCAACTTCAATGCAGCAATGATCCTGTACTGTATACTGCAGAATCAATTGGTCGACATAGGCTTTCTGGTCAAACGAGAGATACTTGAACTAGGGAGGTGTCAGAGTAGACAACTAGCCACTCATCTTCCCTAGCCTGATTACCAGCATTTTGAAGAAATGCAGGGGTGGATTTTGGATCCGATCCCTTTGAATGTGGTTTGGGGTCTGTTGGGCGGTTCACATAGAATGACCAAATGAGAGAGCGAGACCCCTCTGGTGTCAGAGTCAGAACAGGGAGAAAAAAATCTGCTCGAGGGGGAAGCACAAGCAGACAGGCTGAAGAAATTTCAGAACAACCAGATTTGGAACCAGTTAATTTAGAATACGGTGATTATAGGCCCACTGCTTCCCTACCCCCTGCAGGAGACTTCTAGAGAGATCCCTTGGCAGACCTTGCTTACAGGATTGTAGAACCTCAGAACTGAGGTAGTCGAAAACAGGAAGCAGATTATTAAGAGCAGAGCAGAAGCCAGTGAGTATTTTACTGACATTTGGGGCAATCTCACCGACATGAGGGAGGCACTCAGTCTCCCAGTTTATCCAAAGAAGAAGAAGAGGCCAGCTGCTTTCTCACCACCTTCAGAAGGCCCAGCCATTGACCCATATGGGGCAGAGCTCCGAGCTGCAATGGAGAGATCCAAGAGGGAACATGAAGATCAGATCAGATTAGAACTCGACCCCAAAGGGAAAGGAATCTCCAGTGAACCAGAGAAGGAGTTTTCAGACGAGGATTAGCCATCCGTTCCTTTTTGTTTATTGCTATTATTCTAGGACTATTTACTTTTATTTCTTATATATGTAATTTCCTTTGACGGCTTGGACTTATGTTTCTTTTCTTTTCGCATTTGATGTTCGTTTGGTAGAGTTGTTGTGTGGTTTTAAGCTAGGTTGTGCATTATTTAGGGAAGCACACAACAACACTCATGGACAACGACCTAGCTTCCTTCTAAAGGGAGTTTTCTACCTTCGATTTTGTACTTCAGTGCATTAATCTTTCAATGAATGCGATTTAGATTTTGTTAATATGAATGAGCATGGTCGAGCGTATGTCTAGATCTGGTTTGGGGGTGTTGAACCCTCATTCCGTGAATTATTGAGATTATGCTTGTTATTGGTTGCGCTTTATTCATGTTCTTCATTTTTGAGTCGTCTATGGTGTTTCTCCTCCTTTAGGACATACCTTGTGGTTTCCAAGAATGGGGACATTGTTGAGTTTTGGTTTAGGGGTGTGTTACGCCTTGTACAATCGTTATTATAGTTTTATAGTGTCCAATTTTTCAATTTTGTCGCTTGTCCAATTTTCAAACTGTAAGCAGTATGGGTATGATGCCTCTAGAGTGTGCTTTTGGCGAGTTCTTTATATGTGCTTAGACCTTGTGACATAGTTTGGTGCTACTTGAGGGTTCACTTGAACCACCTATGGGGTCGTCCCACCTATTGGTGTTAAGTATTGGGGACTCAATGTTCCCATGACCTTGTTCTAATAGTGGAGTTGCCCGTGAGGTCACAAACACAAGCATTAAAGTGCGTTTTCTGAGTGTATTATTGATTATTCTTAAACACGCCTCTCGTCATTTATGTCATGTGCCATAGGACTTGCATATCATTTTGTGAAGTGCGTGATGGATGCTTTCATTCCCTTGTTAGATGGTTGTGGAGGTGATATTAGGGAATGTGTGTGCACTAAATTACCTTTACTAGCCTAAACACCACATACCATATTGTGTGCTCCAAAGCCAAGTTTGAGGCCAAACACTTACTCTTTCATTTGGTACCACATTCAACAATATACCTAATAGCCTAAACACATACCTACCCTTGTACTAATCATGTTAGGATGTGAAATGGTGGTGAGGAAATGAGTTAAACTCTAAATAATCAAAGAGCGGGTAAAATAAAATAATTGTTGAAAATATGCAAGGAAAGGGCTAAGAACTGTAGTTGTGTGCCATAAATGCCCAAGAAAGGGAAATTGTAACAACTCAAAATGGAGTACAACATTGTGATTGGGAAATTTAAAAAAAATTAAAAGAGAAATTGTACTTGAAATGCCATAATTGTGACTGTGTTATGCTAAATACGCTCAAACGGAGTGCAACATGGAAGGCACGAATGTGGGGTAAACGATTGCCTAGAGGTTTGCATATGATTGATAAAAGAGCATTGTATGGGTGTAGGGGTATATTCCAGCATGATTGGTGAGTTTGAACTCCAAATGTCCATATTCCTTGTCTAACCTCATTAAACCTCATAGCCATACTATAACCGGTGGAAAAGCCCTATTTGGTCCATATAAGTCTAGTTTGGGAATGTCAGTTGAAGCAAGATCTTTCACGTCCATGGCATGGTGACTCGTTCTTAGGATAGTTCATTGCTTAAATTTTGTGCAAAATCATCTTTGCATACTTGTTTGTGTGAAACTTAGGACTCTGTGAGGAAAGAAAAGAGAGAATCCATGTGAGTTTTAGAATTAAAGCGAATTATGCTCAAGGTATGGGATTAAGTTGTCCCTAATTCATGAATGCCTTTAGATGTGGGATTCGTGTTCGTACAAGCCTCCCTTGGGTGTCTCCAAATTGCTCTTGATCTTGTGCATATGTTTTCCTCCTCTCTATCACACCTACTTGTATCATATCACACATTGGACTTGCAGCATTGTTGAATTATTGTTTAGGTGTCTAGGATTTACAATCTGTTGCCGTCTTATTGTTTTAGATTATGTTTGCTCGAGGACGAGCAAAGGTTTGGTTTGGGGGTGTTTGATCGGGACAAATATGTAGTATATTTAAGCCCTCAAATCCTTACCTTGTGTTCTATTTTCGTGCATTTTTCTATCTCTAATGGGTTGTTTTGTGCGTAATTATAGGAAATGGTGCAATGAGGGGTTTGGAAGCGTGTTACAGGTGGTTCCGGTAGAAAAATGGCAAAGTGAAAGACAAAGGACCACAAACAGCTCAAAGTGCGGGTCAAGTGCGGGTCGCAACCGCACTTCAGCCGCACTCATGCTCACACCCGGGACCTGATGCAAAGTGAAGAGTTAAAGTGCGGGTATAGTGCGGGTCATCCAACCGCACTCCACCCGCACTAATGCCAAACCAGAGAAGTTGAAGTTGCACCTGACGTTAAAGTGTGGGTACTGTGCTGGTCATCAAACCGTACTCCACCCGCACTAATGCCAAACCAGAGAAGTTGAAGTTGTACCTGACATTAGAGTGCGGGTACTGTGCGGGTCATCCAACCGCACTTTACCCGCACTGTTGCCAAACCTAGAGAAGTTGAAGTTGCACCTGACATTAGAGTGCGGGTAAAGTGCAGGGTCATCCAACCGCACTCTGCCCGCACTGTTGCTCAAGGACAGAAGGTAGATTTTGCACCTGACTGTGAAGTGCGACTCAAGTGCGATCACAGTACGATTCCAAGTGCGGGTCAAGTGCGAGTAATCCAACCGCACTCTACCCGCACAAGTTCCAGATCCGAGAGTTGAAGATGAAGACAACCCATACAGTGCGGGTACAGTGCGGGTAATTCACCCGCACTCAACCCGCACTCCGCGCGCGCCAGATTGATTTTTGAAGCTTAAGTGACCTATTTTTGTATGTTGTATAAATAGAATAGTATGGAAATGTTTTATAAAGCCTTTGACTCTGTTTTTCAGAGGTTTTACACACTTAGATCTAGAATTTCTCCCTCTCTCTCATATCCTTACATTCTCTACTCAACTTCAAGGAAGTTAGGAGATTGAAGCCACTTCAAGGAAGCAGATGTTCTCCAAGGGTTCTTTCTCTTTCCTTTCTCTTATTTTCCTAGTTGTAATGAGTAGCAAAATCCCCTCTAAGGGGTTGATGGAGTAGTTAGTTGAATATTGGGCTTGTACATAAACTTGATGTTATATTGATATTCATGTCTATCTTTCACTGATCTATTCTTGTTATGAATGTTTACCATTGATATCTTGTGTAGATACATCCTCTTTGCAAGATCTCTTTATATTATGTATGAGTATTGCATCTAGATATACATCCTATTTAGGTTGTTTATTGCTCTAATGAATGGATGGAACGTCAAGAATTCCGACTGTTAAACCGCGGTCTTAATTGAACCTCGATCGAGTTTTTGGCACTATACATCCTAGGTCGGATCTCGTGAGAGGATTAGAAGTCATCACTATACATCCTAGGTTGACTACATTTACAATCGGTTGAGTCTTTAATAGGTAGACGAGCTTCATTTTCAGAATCCGACTGAACCACCAACACTATACATCCTAGGTTGGTAGTTTTCGACGGATTAATCCCTAATAGGTGGTCCGCACTATACATCCTAGGTTGGCCACTTTCTAGGGATAATTAACCGACTCTATACATCCTAGGTCGGTTGCCTTGAATAGCCATGCTATTGACAAGTTTGTTGCATTGCCTAGTATTTACTTTCGTATCCATTAACTCCTTAGTTTCCATCATCTATATATATCCTTCATTCCATTTTCCCAACTTTAGTTTGCATAATTAATTTAGTGTTACTAATAGGATAATTCACCATCTACATTTTCACCATTTTATGTTTCGTTTATTATATATATACATTAACATTACTTTAGCAATAACTAATTTTAGCTAACTCCGCTCCCTGTGGACGACACCCCACTTGCCACCATACTTGTATTTTCAAACTAATTTAGGCTTCGTGAGGTTTTAACAAATATTGTTGATGGATTGATCTTTTAAAACGACATTAGAAAAAACTTCCAGTCAAAAGCCGAGGCCAAGAAGTTGGACCTCGAGAATCAGGACCTGCATGTTCAGGTGGCCAAGCTGCAAGCTGAGGCAGATGCCTCTTTCAGCGATGGATATTTTTATGCCTCTTTCCAGGTTGCTGAAGCTCTCCCTCTTCCCTTTAACCTATCGACTATTGCCGGTGGGAATAGAGAGGAGATACTGGCCAGGGTCGTAGAAATGTCTCGCCTTGAAGGTGATGGAGATGTTCCTTCTAGCTTGTCTGGAGTCGGGAGGCCACCTATCGAGGTAGATCCTTCTCTTACTCTACATATCTTCCATGTTTCAGCTCCTAGAGAATCCTCAAGTGGGGTTCTGCCAGCGCAGCCCGAGGGATGTCAACTAGAAGCCCGGGAGGGGGCAAGAGACTGCTGGAAGAACCCTCTATGGTAGAGTTGGGGGTTCACCAAAGCATGATGGAATCCATGGTTGCCCTTCTTAATACGGCCATCCCTTCTGAGGTTATGACAGTGGTCAGTGAGGTCTTGGGGGAGGACCCAGCTGGGCAGTAGGCAATCGAGGAACCTCTGGAGGAAGAGGTAGCTGGCGGGGGCGACCAAAATGAGCCACCACCTGAAGGAGGAGCTAGGGGCAAGGATCATCATGAATGAGGAGTAGCAGGGGGGAATCAGGAGGGTGCTAGAGCTTAAAGCGATCTACTCATGAACCTCTCTTCACACTCATTTAGCGTCATCAGAATGTAAACACCGAAGTAAGGGGATGGATCAACCCCTCTTGTAGAGGTACCCGTCTACCAGGCAATACCGGACAGAGAGCCTTTTAATTCTTCGGGCTTGATCGGGCTCCTCGAGAAGCTTTCCCTCTTGGAGGTAGGCAACAATCGGGTCCATCCAGCAAGGCTGACGATCTAGGGAGCAGATTTCCTCGCTCGCGGTTATGCTTGGTTGGGAGATCACTTGGAGGGGAACTCCACGTGGTAAGGCTTAGCCTCCATTTGTAGGCTATCTTAGCCAGAACATCCGCGCAAGGGTTTTGGTGTCCAGGCACCTGATCGATCTTAATTCTCTTAAACTTATTTTTAAGCGACTAAGCTAGCCTTAGGTAGGCAGCCATGTTATCTCCTTTTGCCTGGTATACCACAGACACCTGATTGACTACAAGTAATGAGTCGCTCTTGATTTGCAGGTAATTTGCCTTCAGTTTGACGAATGCCTTCATCTCGGCTAGGAGGGCTTCGTATTCTGCTTTATTATTGGTGGCTTTAAACTCGAATCTGAAGCAGTGACAAAATTCAGTCCCCTCTGGGTCTATTAGAACCACGCCAGCTCCTCCCTCAGCTTGCCCAAATGCTCCATCTATATAAAAGGTCCAAGACTTGCAATCTTCTGGCCAATTATCGATCTCGGAAGTCTTCTCAGGTACCACATTCGATGCTGCGGGAACCACTTGGCCTGGGAGCGCTGAAAATTCTGCAACGAAGTCTGCCAAAACTTACGCTTTAATCGTGGTCTTGGGCTTATATCTTAAGTCGAACTCAGTGAGCTCTAGGGCCCACAAGACTAGCCTTCCTAACATGTTCGGTCTTTGTAAGAATTGACAGAGAGGTTGGTCCATCACCACTGCTATTGAATGAGCTTGAAAGTAGGGATAGAGCTTTCTCCCTGAGGTCACCAGAGCATAGGCGAGCTTCTCTAGGAGAATATAATTTTTTTCTGACTTGGTTAAAGCATGACTCACGTAGTATATGGGCCTTTAAATCCCGCCGCCACACTCCTTAGGCCAAAGCTCCACTTACTGCAGTTTCTGAGACAGGCCAGGTAGATTTGCAGCTCCTCTCCTGGAAACCGGCTTGACTAACAATGGTGGCCTTGTTAGGTATATCTTCAAGGCTTGAAAAGCTTGTTCGCTCTCCGGGCTCCATTTCATGTTTCTCCCTTGCTTGATGGCTTTGAAGAATGAGAGGCATTTATCGGTGGAGCGAGAAATAAACCTGTTGAGCGCTGCTACACACCCAGTCAAAATTTGTACCTTTTTGAGTGATGTAGGGGATTCCGGATCCTAGATAGCCTTGATTTTTTCTAGGTTGGCCTCTATGCCTCTCTCATGGACCGTGAAACCTAGGAACTTCCCCGTATTTACCCCGAAGGCACATTTGGAGGGGTTCAACCGCATCTGGTTTTCTCTTAGGATTAGGAAGGTCTTGCGAAGGTCTTCTTAGTGTTCTTCTACGGTCGGTGATTTTGTGATCATGTCGTCAATTTACACCTCCATCGTCCTTTCCAATTTCGGGCTTGAACAGTTAGTTAACCAACCGCTGGTATGTAGCCCCCGCATTCGTAAGGCCAAATGACATCACCTTGTAGTAGTACATGCCCTGTCCAGTAATAAAGCTGGTCTTATCTTAGTCAATGGGGTGCATTTTAATCTGGTTATACCCCGAGAACGCGTCCATGAAACTAAGAAGCTTATTTCTGGATGTAGAGTCGACCAACTGATCGATCTTTGGTAGAGGAAAGCTGTCTTTTGAACACGCCCGGTTGAGGTCGGTGTAATCGACACACATACGCCATTTCCCATTCGCCTTCGTAACCATGACCACGTTGGTGATCCACTCGGGGTAGCGCACCTCTCTGATAAATCCCGTCCCTGACCAATTTGTCCACTTCCTCCTAAACTGCAACATTTTTTTCAGCGTCAAAGTGACGCATGTTCTGTTTGACGGGCTTGACTGTTAGATCCACCTCTAATCGGTGAGCGACCAATGATACCGGGATCCCAAGTATCTTATCGTGGCTCCAAGCGAAGATGTCGCTGAATTCTTTGAGAAGCCTAATCAAGCCTTCTTTCACTTCCGGTTCGAGGGTAGCTCCGACCTTGATGACCTTGATGACCTTAGAGGGATCGTCATTTCTAATGGGTATTTGCTTTAGTATATCTACGGGTTGCCCGCTGGCCCATTTCTTGCTCTGTTCCTCCTCATCTGGCATGATGGGTTCATTTTCAAAATGATCCGCGGGCTCCGTATCTTCCAGAGCCATCCCTGGCCCTTCCGCCTCTTGGATCGTTGCAACTTGTATCAATTGTTTGGCTAAAGCTGACAGATTGGTAGACACTGCGTAGCACTTCCTAGCTGCTTGCTGGTCTCCGCGTACCTCTCCTACCTTAGTTCCTACCGGGAATTTCAGGACATTGTGATATATGGACAAGACCCCCTTCAAAGAGGATAGGAAAGGTCTTCCTAAATGGCGTTGTAGGCTGATGGGGTGTCAACCACAACGAAGTATGTAATAACATTTTGTTGGAGAGGTGTGGTGCCGACAATCACTGGGAGGATCTTCGATCCTACTGGTATGATCGAGTCCTAGTGAATCCATAAAGCGGGGTCGTGCAGCTATTGTAACACCATTGCTTCATATTCAATATTTCCAAGGTATCCTTGAAGAGGATATCTACACTGCTGCCCATATCAACGAGCACGCGATGGACCATGCAGTTGGCAATCTGTATCGTGATCACCATGGGATCATCATGAGGTTGTACGGTGTTGAAGACATCTGCTTTAGTGAATACAATCTGCTGCTGACTATGAGGGTTCCGCTAGGTTTTGACTGACCTTGAAGATACCTCGACCTTCTTCTACACGGGGAATCTTCCTTGCATGGTTTTTTCTGGAATTTTTTGAGGTACCGGCCAATGTGGCCCCTCCGCTGATGGTGTGTATCACCTGTTTCTGTTGCATTAAATCACTTTGTTCCCCCTTTCTCTTCTACGCATGCTCGCGAATCTCAGCTTGTACTTCCCTTCCAGTCTGAATATTATCTCTGACTTGCTGTAAGAACTCAATCAAACACCCTCCCCTTATCAAGGCTTCGATCTGGTTGCACAGGTTATAACATTCGGAAGTGTTGTGACCCACGTCCTCGTGGAAGTCGTAATATTTGTATCTGTTCCTTCTGTCGACTGGGGCTTTCATGGGTGTGGGCTTCTGTAGTAGCCCTTGTCCCGTATAGCGAGGTAGATCGTTTCCCGGGAGGCATTCAAGGGGGTGTAGTAATCATACCCTTTCTTATCTCGTATTACGGGGGCTACGGTCCTAGGAGGAGGTGAAGCTTGCGAAGGGGTTCATCTTGCTAGATATCTTTCTTGCCTGAGCTGAGTAGCGGGGAAACGGTATTTCGATCTATTAGGAGGTTTGTTCTGATTTTTCTGAGCTAGCTCAGATTTGGGAGCTTCTTTTTTCTGACGCTTTGCCGTTCTCATATCATTATGTTCCATCTTGACTTTGATCTGTTCCTCGATCTCGACTTGCTCAAGAGCCCAGTCATAAGCCTTCTGGTAAGTCTCGGGAGGTCTCTTGGCAAAAGAACGGAAAAGCTTTCCTACCTATAGGTTCCGCCTGAAATTGGCGAGAGTCTCTTTCTCGGTGAAGACTCCCATTTGTATGACTTTTTTTGTGAAAACGCTCTACATACGATCGAAGTGTTTCACCTCGCTCCTGAATCACATATTGAAGGTGTATGGGATCTTTTAGACGAGGTTTGACTTCCTTTGAACTGCGAGCAAAAATCTGTCGATAACTGTGTGAAAGAATCCACGCTACCAGCAGGCAGCTTCCTGAACCAAGTTTTCGCTTAGTCGGTCAGGGTCGTTGGGAACATCCTGCATATAGCTGCCCTGGTGGTATTCAAGACCTCCATCTGTTGAGCGAAGCACTCTAGGTGACTTAAAGGGTCTTCCGTTCCGGAGAACTTATCTGTTGGCATTTTAAATTTTGGTGGGAGCTCCGCTTCCCCGATCCTCCTAGTGAAGGGAGCGTTCATCTCGCTTAATTGATCCTTCTTATCCTCCCTATTCTTTCCCTCATTGGGGCCTTTCACACTAGCATCGCCGAAGGTTGTTCCGAAGCCCCGGGTTTTCCTTGGGAGGAGCGGAGCCTCATGGTTCATGTAAAACAATAAAGAGGAAAATGGTTGATTTGATGAACTGGGTGTTGGTGTCCCCACAGACGGCGCCAGAAATTGTTAACTGAAAATTTGCTCGGGGTGAGAAATCTCAATTAACACCCTCGAGACCACTACCACGGAGGTGGTGGCCAGGGTCGAATATACTTTATACAATGCTTGTTCAAACTATAAAAATACTAATATTAGTACAATCAAAAGAGAATGACAATGCTTTTATTATCAATGGTATATCATGTACATATATCTCTCAAATGCTCTCAATTTCTCTAGGGTCTAGTAGGGTTGTCATATGCTTGTTGAAAATCGAAAAGTAGTTTTTCTCTCTCCTTTGGAGGTTCCTTTTTTCCTCCTGTTAACGGAAATTTTACTCGAGGTGAAAAATATCAATTAACACCCTCAAAACCACTACCACGAAGGTAGTGGTCAAGGTAGAATGTATTCTAGTCAGTGCTAGTTAAAAATGACAAAACAAATACTATTATCAATACCATCAAAAGAGAATGATCCAAAGAGATCGAAAATGTCTTCTTTATTCTTATTAATGGTGTATCGTTTACAAATATTTATCAATCACTCTCAATCTCTCTAGGGTGTAGTATGGTTGTTGTCGTATGCCTGTCGAAAAGTAGTCTCCTTTTTCTGAAGGACGAAGTCCTTCTTTTATACATTGTCTTCATAGGTTAAACTAATTGATTCTTCTCTTGATTTTCTCCATCCCTTCCCTCCTTATCGGACGGGATTTTACATTTAAATGTCATTGACTTTGAGTTAATTGCTGAGTTGAGAATATCTTGGTGGAGATCAATTTGTTTCCTACTTGGACTCTATTACTTGTTCTGTACGTATGTAACGTTTTAAGATATGATCCTGTGTGTTTTCAAGTTTAGCATGATCCCCCATATGGGGTCGTTGAATATGGTGTATATTATGGTGAGGTACATCAGATAATGAGGTCGATCAGTGTCTTAGCCCCGATATTCAGGAGTTTAGTCTAGCTAGGAGCTAGGTCTGGCCTCCCTGTACCTTTTGGAGCTAGGTGCGACCTCATACGGACACTCCACTATGTTAGCGAGGTATAGGCGAGCTTCTGGAGAGATTGCGAGGTAATCCCGACTTCGGGGGATTTCCTGGTTTCAGGTTTGGTGATGAGGGCTCGATCTGACCGAGTCGGGCTCTACTCCGGGTGTTTCTGGAGCCCGTCCTTATTCCTATGGGGTGGTATCGTAGCTCGGCTTCAGGGTAACATGGTCTCTTGGTAGATGACCTCGGGCATGGAGCCAGGTTTAGAGGGTGGAAAATTTCCCTTTGGTCCCTAGCCAAATTTGGCTATTAACAGAAGTCCCCTCTGACTTGAACACCTGTTGTCGAGCTTGGGGTTGGGGTCAGATTTTTTATTTTATTTGGGAAATCTTTCCTTCTTTATCGTTACCAGAATATTAGGGAAATCTTCTCATTAACTGCGCAAGTGACGTGGCATGAGCTGACTGACTTATTTCCAAGTTCATCCGGCTGCGTTACTGCAGTCTCCGAGATTCTTTACATGTTACCAGAATCTTGGGGAAATCTTCTCATTAACTGTGCAAGTGACGTAGCATGAGCTGACTGACTTATTTTCGAGTTACTCCGGTTGCACTACGGCAGTCTCCATGATTCTTTGTGATCTTAACCGAAGACCTCGACAGCTCGTGATGCTGCCCTCTTGCCTATATATACTTGTTTATCTCAACGTCTTCCTCATATCTCTCAAATTTAAAATTTTCCCAAGATAAACTTTCTATCATACACTTTCTCTTAAGCATATATTTTTCTTCATTCCTTATCCTCACCGACTTCATCATGTCGAAAACCAGTCGCGATTCCGTTGATTCCATAATTGACGGCGAAGAGGTCTTTAGCCTTGCCCCTGGAAAATAGGCAAGGAGGAGCTTAGACAGCGATGATTCTCCGCCCAATCCGTAACGTCGGCGGTCGAACAGAAATGTGTCCATTGGGATAGAGTTTTCTTACCATCCCGACCATCCTCTGGTTATAGCCGATGAACACTCCGATAAAGAGGTTGGCGGCGACACCGGGGGGGAGCATCGAGTCCCAGCTTCCGGCCCCCCTTTAGAGAGGCTTCCTCCCTATGACTTCAGGCTTGTCCCTGATTCCACCATTGATCCGAACGTGATTGATTTTTTGAGGTCTAAGTACGGCATTCCCGACAGCGTTTCTATCTCAGTACCTCCCAAGGGTTATGAGTTTTTCAACCCCCCCTAAAGGCGTGCTTCCAATTCATGTGGCGGCTCTCGAGGATGGGGTTAGGCTTCCCCTTCATCCTACTTTTCGGTGAGCTTTCAACGCTATCCTGCTTGCTCCCCTCCAGTTGACGCCCGGCTTCTGGAGGCATTTGATTGGCTTCCTCGTGTTGTAGAGGGAACAATGCCAGCTGAGCAAGGTGACGAGAGAGCCCGGAGCAGAGGAGTTGGCCTATCTTTTCCAAATTGGGAGCCTATATGGCGCTCCCCGAGGTCAGTTTTATGCTAAGGCCAAGAACAAGCTCAACTTTGTTATTCCCGGCGCTTCGAAGAAGGAACCCGCCTGGAAGGAAGAATGGATCCTTGCGGGGGATGATTGGGGAAGCTCGATTTTCATTGGGGGGCATGAGTTCGAGGTTCCCACAGCTTTTAGTGACAAACCATCGTGGGACCGGGACTCTCTGCCTTCTGAATCTGAAACTATTTTGAAGGCTATTCTAGCCAGGAACTACTTGAACCTGAAGTTCCCAACCGCTGAAGACTTCGATCCTCGTATGGTGAATCAATACCTGCGGATCTCAGATGCTACTCCTTATAAGAGTCACTGAATCGTCTTGCTTTGTCTTGTTGACTAGCTTGGTTCTGACATTTTCCTTTTTTTGTTTTGTTTACTCACAGTTTTTGTTGTTGAGCCAGCTTTCCGCGACTTCCAACATTCTCCTCAGGCTCGGACTCCCCTTCCCTTTGCTGGGGTCGCACCGGCTCTTACTCAATCTACCTCCCCAGCTGGGTCTAAGATGGCCAATCTTGCGTCGCGGGCTTTTCGGGCTCTAGGTTAGGCTCCCCAAGCTGTTGGTCCAACTGCTTATGCCCCTTCTGTTGTTGTTGCTAAGGTTGTTACTCCCACGATTCGTCCTCCTGATTCCGCTGCGCTTCCAACCCCCCGAGCTTCGGAGGACTTTGAAAAAGGGTGTCGCAGGGATTCCTCCTAGCCGTTTCCGCCCTCAGTCAAGTTCGACGGGGCAGGATGAACCTGGAACAATTCATCACGTCCTATCCGGGCGGTGGGATATCTAGGATGGCCTCAATGCCCATGGATGTCTTGCTCACCAAGGGGTCTGCTGTTTTAGCTGTAGTAATTGTATTTCCTTCGTACTGCTTCTGGCAACTTGTTCAATTTCTAACCCTGGCTTTGTATTTTATACGCCTTCAAGTTAAATGTAGCCATGGGCCACCAGGTAACCCTCCTTCGTGACCGGGCTGCTAAGGCTGAAGCCGAAGCCGAGAAAGCTATGGGATTGCTCAAGCGGGCTCAGACCTTAGTAGAAGAGATGACCTCCAACCAAGGAAAAATTAAGATCGAGCTGGCCTAGCTTTATTGTGATCATGAGAGGACGAAGCTGTCTTATGATCAAGAACGTCTCCAATATACATGGCGGGCCAGGCAGAGGGATTCTTGGAAGGCTGAGGCTAAGAAGTTGGACCTCGAGAATCAGGCTTTGATTGCTCAGGTGACCAAGCAGCAAGCTGACGTGGAGGCCTCCTTTAGTGATGGATACTTCTACGCTTCCTTTCAGGTCGCAGAGGCTCTTCCTTTTCCCTTTAATCTGTCATCCATTACCGGTTGGGATAGAAAAGAGATAATGATCGAGGCTGCTGAGTTGTCTCGCCCTGATGATGACGAAGCGGTTCCTTCGAGCTAGGCAGGAGCTGGAAAGCAGCCCGTCCAGGCAGATCCTCAATTTCCTCCTCCTACCTTTACTGCTTCAGGTCGTGGGGAGTCTTCAAGTAAGGTTCTATCCTCGCGATCAGAAGGAGATCAGCCAGGAGCTGGGGAAGAAGCTAGGAGCAGGTCTGAGGAACCCCCTATAATAGAGATGGAGGTTGACAAGAGCCAGACGGGGTCTATGGCTGCCCTTCTCGATACGGCTATCCCGCCTGAGGATTGGTAACACACGCTTGATCGACGAATCAGATCTTCCAAAACTATGTTATCTACAAAGTACCATCTTCGAGACTCTTCAGTCTCTACCCAGCGACGCCACTTTTGCTACCTCACATGCCATCAGAAGATTGCATGATTGGAGGATACAACGTGCCACGTGACACGATTGTGTTCATGAACGCATGGGCCATACACAGAGATCCGACGTTGTGGGATGACCCGACGAGATTCGACCCGGAGAGATTTGTTAACGGGCCGGAAGACTCTATTGAATAAAAGGCTATATAAGAATATATATATAAGCACAACCAAAAATACTCAAGCAATTAATTAAAAAGCATAAAGTTGATCAAGTTTTTGCTTATTTTAACATGCAAGGTTGCTCTCTTTGCTTAAGCTCCCCATAAGGGGTCAATCACCAAAACACATCAAGGCATATGACAAATCCCAATAGACCTACTAAGTGACTTGAACCTAGTTGAGTCTAAAGGCTTTGTAAATAAATCCGCTAGTTGATCATTAGTGCCCACATGCTCAAGTGCAATGCATTTGTTTTCAACTAGTTCTCTAATAAATGATGCCTAATGTCTATATGCTTTGTCCTAGAGTGCTGAACTGGATTCTTTGAAATGTTAATTGCACTCATGTTATCACAATAAAGGGTTAGAATACCTTGATCAAAGCCATAATCCACAAGCATTTGCTTCATCCAAAGGAGTTGTGTGCAAGCACTCCCTGCGGCTATGTATTCCGCTTCAGCTGTGGATAGAGAGATGAAATTTTGCTTCTTGCAAAACCATGAGACCAAGTTGTTGCCTAGGAAGAAGCAACTGCCCTATGTACTCTTCCTATCATCACAATTTCCTGCCCAATCTGCATCACTAAAGCCAACTAAGCTAGCATTAGTGTCAAAAGAGTACCATATCCCATAGTTGGATGTCCCATTCACATATTGAATGATTCTCTTCACAGAGGAGAGATGGGATTCCTTGGGATCCGCTTGGTACCTAGCACACACACCCACACTAAAGGCTATATCGGGACTACTTGAGGTCAAGTAAAGCAGTTTACCAATCATGCCACGACAAAGACTTTGTTCCACACTCTTGCCACTAGCATCCTTGCTTAGTTTCAAGGTGGTACTCATTGGTGTGTCACAATGTTTGGCATTCTCAAGGCCAAAATTCTTCACTAGGTTCTTAGCATACTTAGCTTGGGATATGAAAATCCCATCATGCAATTGCTTGATTTGCAAACCTAGGAAGTAATTGAGCTCCCCAACAAGACTCATCTCAAACTCATGAGACATGACATCAACAAATTGTTGGACTTTGGATTTGTTGGTGGAGCCAAAGACAATATCATCAACATAAATTTGAGCTATGAAAAGCTCATCTTTGTTCCTCTTGATGAATAATGTTTTGTCAACACTACCCCTAGTGTAGTCATTGTCAACAAGAAATTGAGTGAGACGCTCATACCAAGCCCTCGGTGCTTGTTTCAACCCATATAAAGCCTTCTTAAGGCGATAGACATGGTTCGGGTGATGTGGATCCATAAACCCCTTGGGTTGCTCAAAAAACACTTCCTCATGCAAGACACCATTGAGGAAGGCACTCTTAACATCCATTTGATGCAATTTGAACTTGTGCACACATGATATGGATAAAAGAAGCCTTATGGACTCAAGACGGGCAACCGGAGCAAAAGTCTCCTCAAAGTCAATACCCTCAATTTGAGAGTATCCTTGTGCCACAAGTCTAGCCTTGTTGCGCACAATGTTACCATTTTCATCCGACTTGTTCCTATACACCCATTTGGTGCCTATGACATTAGTGTCCTTGGGTCTAGGAACTAGAGTCCAAACCTCATTTCTTTCAAATTAGTTTAGCTCTTCTCGCATGGCAAGAACCCAAAACTCATCATTCAAGGCTTCATCAACCTTTTTGGGTTCAATTTGAGAGGTGTAACAAGTATAGCTAATTTGATTAGCTATTTGACGCCTAGTCCTAACACCCTCATTCACATCTCTAAGAATGTCATTCTTGTTGTGGAGATGTCTAACCCATGGAGCGGGTTCTTTAGAGTCCAGGGATGGATCTCTATCAAGAGGTTGAATGACCTCTTCATCAAGACTTGACTTCACATCAATTGAAGTCTCACCATTCTTCTCCAAGGAAGAATCATCAAGCACAATGACCTCCACATCATGGTCTCTAATCTTAGGCCTACAATCATCTATGACAACATTAGATGATTCCATGACACTCAGAGTTTTTAAATTGAAAACTCTATAGGCCTTACTATTAAGGGCATAGCCAATCAAAATCCCCTCATCACTCTTGGCATCAAATTTGCCAAGTTGATCTCGGTCATTTAGAATGTAGCATTTGCTCCCAAATGAGTGGAAGTAGCTAACATTTGGCTTCCTACCCTTCCATAATTCATAGGAGGTTTGCCTAGTACCGAGCCTTAGGAAGACTCTATTTCCTATGTAGCAAGCCGTATTGATGGCCTCGGCCCAAAGGTTCCTAGGGACATTGTTGCTAAGCAACGTCACACGGACCAACTCTTGAAGGACCCTATTCTTCCTCTCAACAACCCCATTTTGTTGAGGAGTTCAAGGAGCTAAAAACTCATGGGAAATGCCTAAGCTATTGCAATAGCTTTCAAAACAAGCATTTTCAAACATGGTCACTCCTAATCCTTTTAATGCTTTTAATGTGTGAGTTCTTTTCATTTTGAATTTTGGTGCAAAGCATTTTAAAATTTTCAAATGTTTCCGATTTTTCTCTAAGAAAATATGTCCATGTAAATCTAGAGAAATCATCGACACAAAAAAAAATGTATCTCTTACCACCGAGACTCTCGGTTTGCATGGGACCTATAAGGTCCATATGTAGAAGCTCTAATGGCTCCTTGGTGGCGAGATACTTGCCTTTCTTGTGCATACTTTTGGTTTATTTCCCTTGTTGACAAGATGTGCAAACGCCATCGACTTTCTTCCCAAGCTTAGGGAGGCCACGCACAACCTTGAACTTACCTGAGATTCGAGCATGAAAGATAGGAATGTGAGGTCTACACTGCGTGTAGAGATGTGGCTATCAAATATCACTATTCTATCATAAGCATCAGCGAATCCCAATCGGGTAATAACTCTATACTTCTAGAAAGATAAATACCAAACAAGAAACAAGTCCCAAATGGGATACTCGACCAGAATCCTACAAGGATTCTAACTATGATTTTGTTACTTACACGGTAAGGATAATGCAACACCGGATCAACCCATATAAATACCAGTGAAAATCATTGTATTACGACATGAGTAAGTATCCAAGAGAAAGAGAGTATTGAGTGAGTAATCTCCAAAGCATAATGATATTTTCCTCGACGTCTCCAGAAACTGTGGTTTTTTCCCTACGTTAGGGTTTTCCACGTAAATCTTGTGTCTTTGCTTTACCGTTTTTCTCTATATTACTATATAAACCACCATTCTCGCTGAATTAGCCACCCATAGCAGGCTATTTGGCGACTGCATCACATCCACATGGAAGAGAAGGGTTTTGGTTGTTTCACCTTGACCAATCAAAGTCTCATATCTGCCTACGTGTTATTGTTAGCGAATTGACTTTTCAACGATCCAAAAATCACCATCAACAATTGGTGCTAGAAAGAGAGGGAGTTAACTCAACTTTGGGGAAACCTCGTGAACAGACTATAAAAAGAATTCCGACATGGATCCAAATGAAGGTCACAACCAACAAACTCTCCACGACTCTCCAGGGAGATATCCACCTCATATTCAATTACTAGTCGTAGTAATGGTGATTACAACACCAACAGATGCAACATCCGAAGCACCCTAGCAAACGACTATCGGAAGTGATATGGGTGGATCATCTACAACACCTATAGCAGGAGGCACGATTGCGACCAAACCTGGAGGTAAAATATAGCAAGAGCAGTTCTCACAAAGCTTCAAGGTGCCCATAATTTGTTCAAGGAATTGCCTTCCCATTCTAACAACTTACAATACAAAATCATCACAAGTCACAAAAATACTAACCATCAGACGCTAAAGTGAGCATGAATCCCTCCATAAAACTCTGAATCGTGAACCTTAAAGTCTGTTGGAAACTAGACATCCAGAGCTTTCGAAGTATATATGGTATGCAACCTAGTTCGATCCATGAAATTTCTAGTGGCCCTCACAATATTGAAGAAAACAAATCGTGGATGGTTTCTTGATATGACCATAGGGTACAAAAGTGAGCATAACTCTCTCTACAAAACTCAGAATCCTGGACCGTAAAGACCATTAGGAACTAGAAAACCGCATATGCACAATGGTATACGAATCTTAGCATGATGAGTGACCATTTGAGAAGGTCTCTTTCTTCTCTTGGTTTGGTCTTAGGTCTCATGGTCTTATACCTTGAGTTTGGGTAATCTTGGTGTTATCCAAATTTGACCTTTGGTCACTCAAATGACCATAACTCTTTCTACAAACATTGAATCCTTAATCCGTTAAAAGGATTAGAAAGTAGACATCCATACCTTTCCAACGGTATATTATACGATAATTTTCGATGTCGTTTGGTCATGTTTTGAGCCTTTTGAAAATCGGGCCGGGGTGTTGAATTCCCAATGCGTGGGTCCATACCCGTGCAGTCACCAACGAAGTCTTCTTTGAGGTTTTTCAAGGTCCTAGTGTGCGGATAATGAACAGGTACTTACCAACGCAGTATACCCGCCACTGTAGCATTCTTGCCTTGAAATCTTTCTCAAGAAGATGTCGTTCCTCTTGGACCTTATATATACTTCATACTCTTCTCCATTTCGACCTATAATTCAAAATTTCCAGATCTTAGAAAGAGAAAGAGTTCCCTTAGTGAGAGATAGCACCAAGATTGCTTCTTTAACTCTCCCAACCCATAACCCATCTTCATCTTGCATCATTCAACATCATTTGAGTATGGGTCTTCTTGGTTTCATGACTAGGTAAGTTAGAATTTCATTGAATATCATTTATTGTTCTTCTTACTCTAGACTGGGTATTTATTGCTTGATTAAATACCTAGACTCTCTTTATTGCATATATTTATGAGTCTTGATAACATGATTGGGTTTGTTTGTGATAGCTTGCATGATTAGGATAATTTTCCTTAAATAGCTAACCCTTGGAACATTCTTGTGAACTTGGTTGATGATTAGGTTGATAGATTAATGTTTATTTATCTAGTCAAGCTTTACTGAATGTTCATGTGAGTTTAATCGACAATTAGGCTGCTAGAGTTTCTCTCTACATCTAGTTGAGACCTCAGGTATGGTCGTGTTGACATTGTTTGGTAACTAGGTTATTGAATTGCATTATAACATCTAGTTAGACATTTTGTGTGTGGTGTTACACATTATTGCATTTTGGATATTGTCATATATTCACTTAGACCTTTAATTCACTTCACAGAGTTAAAGGCTTGTGGCTTCTAGGTGAAGTTGCACAAGCAAGTGAAATCTTGCAACCAAGAGTTGGTTGGCAAGCATTTTTGCCAAGGTGCCACTGTAAAAGGCCTGCGGGTAGACTATAAGGTGCTCATGCCATGAGTAGTGGATCGGGGGATATCACTAGGGATTGAACCAAGAATGGTGATTGGTAATGTCCATAGCTTGAGGTTATTCAGAGTGAGAGTCTGTGTATCACTTGAGGGTGTAATCTTCTTTTCATATAGTGGATTTTTGTGGCTCACGTGGCTAGCATAGCTAGTCCCGTGGTTTTTCCTAATTGGAGGTTTCCACGTAAATATCAAGTGTTCTTTAATTTTCGCACTTTATTTGATTTTTATTGGTTGCTTGTTTGGGTTAATTGTGATTAATAATGACTAATCAAAAATATTGGTAAGTAATCGATTAACAACCCATTCACCCTCCCTCTAGGTTGTTTAGACACACCTTAGTATATCTTCAATTGGTATCAAAGCAGGTTCCTAGACATACATATGAGATCCTTGGTATTTTTGTGTGTCTTGCATTTGTCTACATTTTTGTTATTTGCATTCTTTTGCATTCATTCATTTCACCAAACAACATGTGTGAGAATAAAACACTTAGAGTGGGTATTACTTTGAAGACCTCCAAAGTTATGAAGGAGGTAAATGACTCTAATTAGGAGATGACTCTCAAGGTAGAGAGATTTAGGAGATTCATGAAATCTCACAAGATGGGTATGACTTTCAAAGTGAAGGAGGAGAAGAAGATGGCCTTACTTAAGAAGGATGAAGCAAGTAATGATAAATCCTCAAGGATAGATGAAAAATGCCTTGAGTGTGGTGGATTTGGCCATATTGCCTCCATGTGTGGTAACTTGAAGTACAAAAAGAGAGGATCAGCTATTATCGCTACTTGGAGTGATAGCGAAGTTGAAGTAGTTGATGAGTGCTCCATAAGCTTGGTTGATTGTGAGATCAACTACTTTGCCTTTCTGGTTTCCTACCATGTAGAAACTCAAGCCATCACCAAATCTTTGTCACTTGAAGATTTTAAGAATGGTGACCTTGAATGTGGAAACCAAAGAGGAGCAAGCTTGAGAGAAGTAAGTGTTGAAGATATGAACCATGAATCCACAAGTGGTAGATGCTTCGATCATGATAGTTCATGCTCTGGGAACTTTTGTGATGATGTGGTATTGATTGCGCCAAAATTGTTATATATTTTGGCCCTCATATCCTTATCCTTAGTCTCGTTTTTGGGTGTTTTGTGTGTCTTATGGCTCTTTTATTATGTTTTACAGGCAATAGGTGGAATCCTGGTCTTGGAGAAAAATTGGGGAATTCAGGCTTAAACTAGCCAAATGAAGCAAGAAAGAAGAGTATCAGTACGTTAGTGTATGCGCGGGTCCATATCCGCGCACTCCCAAGCTTCAGGACTTCGCTGGTCACACCAACGCATCAACCCATGAACCAAAAATCAGAAATCCTCGAGAAAAGACTAAAGTGCCCGGTTTACTAGTACTGCGTGGGTCCTACCAGCTCAGTTACCAGCAAACAGAAGAAAGAAGCAGCTTGAGAGCAAGTGTGCGGGTCCCTACCTGCGCACTACCATCATATGGTCTGCCACATCAGCATTTCAAACCTAATCTTGGAAGCCATATATATACATCATTTCCTCATTACGAAATCTCTCTCTCTCTCTCTCTCTCTCTCTCTCTCTCTCTCTCTCTTCCTATTCTTCTCTCTCAACCTTTTCTCACTCTAATCTCTTGTATCCTAATCCTTAACCACTAACTTAGATCTAGGAACCATTCCTCACCAAAACTACTCATCAAAGGACACTTGGAGATATGATTCAAGCTTCAAGAAGGAGGAGTTCTACATGGGTCTTCTCTATCTCTTTTCTCATAAGTATTTAATTGTGTATTGTCATGAGTAGTTAAATATCCCAATAAGGGGATTGATGTGAAACACTTGTGAACTTTATGCTTGTAATGTACTTTATATTTTATTTAAATCTATCAATTACGTTTCATTCATTGTTTAATTACTTCTCTTAATTGGTTGTCTTTGATCGTACCCTCATCTCTTTCGTAATTGATTGAGGGAATTAATTTAGTAGTTGACTAGGTATACACTCTACTTGGTTTTCTTTAGCTTATTTGAATAGAAGAGTCAAACAATAGTACACTCCTCGAGTGAGATCCAGACATAACAATCTCAATCAGGTAATCAATTCTATACGCTCTAGGTTGATTGCTTGTGAGAGGTTAAGCACCAATACTATACCTTATAGGTTTGTGACTTTATAAATAGATTGGTCCCGTAACTTGATAGATGTGCATTCATGGAAACTCCTAAGTGAGTGACCAATACTATACACTCTAGGTTGATCATTTACGAGCGATAAATAATCAACACTATACCCTCTAGGTTGATTACATAAGATTAATGTAAACTCATGAGAGTTAGTGATTTGCCCATTGTTTGCTTGTTGGATCCATCAATACCTTAGTTCTCACTCATATTATTCTAACCTAATTGCATTTAGTCTAGCTTAACTTAATTGCATTTTAGTTTTTAACCTCTTCAAACCAACAATGACATTTTACTTTTATGCACTTTAGTATTATTAATCTTAATCTAATCATTGCTACCCCTAATCTCTGAGGACGATACCCTTGCTTGTTGATGCACTTGTTTTGAAAATATTGCTAGGACTTCTTATAAATTTCTTTTGAATTCATGATTTGCTGAAGACACAAAAAGCGAAGTTCAAAAATGACGCTGTTGCCGGGGATTGGTGAGCGTAGTAATGTTTAGATTAGTTTTAATAGTATTAGTTTCTTAGTAGTGTTTTTAGTCTCGTTGTTTCTTTTTACTTCTTTTGGTATTTTTGTTTTTGATTTTTTCAGGTTTTAGGACTCTATGGATTTCTTCATGCAAAACTCAAGGCCAAGCTTTCAACAAATGAGCATGTCAGACAAAAACAAGTTGCGAGAGCTCATGCGAAAATGCAATCGCACCAATGAGCAAATTGTAGCAGAGCAGAACTTCAACAAATATGTGCTACCTAGCTGGCCAAACTAAGGAATAGAGTCCAGTTTTGAAGGAAATTTCAACACCTCCTATAATAGCATCAAGTAAAGGCTACAAGACCATTTCATACCTACCAAGGGACGAATCACAAAAAAACCTTGAGGAAGAAAGAAGCACAATGATGAAAGAGATGTGCAAGTAGATGATAGATGCCGGAAAAAAGCTAATGTCATTAATGGAGTTGTTGAAGAAGGAAAATGATGCACTTCAAATGAAAGTAGAAGAAGTCTCTCAAGAAAAAGAGGATATGAGGGAGGATTTTAAGAAGAAAGTGCAACTTTTAAAGAAGGAGCTAGAAGGCAAGGATGCCTTAGAGGTGTCAACGATAGAGAAGCTCCAAGAGCTAAATAAAAAGCTCGTACTTGAGGTGAAATCGCTCATAGCAGATAATAGTATTCTTAAGAAGAAGAATGGCAAAGTCTCTGACAAAAACAAGGAATTGGAAGAACAAATTGAGAGACTAGAAGTCGCAAAAAGTACAACATTGGAGGAATTCTTGAACTTCACAAGGGTATCAACGGAGTTTAAAGACAAGGCAACTCACAAGTTAAAGGAAATGCAAATGGAAATTGAGCTGAAGGTCACTACCCTGGATAAAGTCAAAAATGCACTTAATTAGAAAGAAGAAGTTCTCAAAATAGCAGAGGCAAGAGAAGGTGTACTACATCATGAAGTTGGGAAGAGTGGAATAAGCGGTCAAGGCAATATCAACGAATTTTCACTCAAAGCCACAAGGTCACCAATTGAAAAGGAGAATTCCTAACTCTTTCCTCGTGTGTTATTTTTGTTCAAAGAGAGAGCATTTTGAAATTGAGTACTATTTAATCTCATTGTTGTACATTTTACTTGATTGACTTGTGCTTGTCATTGTATGGGAAAAATTAGGTTTGGGGGAGAAAATGTATTATGGAATCTATTTTAATTTTGTGTTTTGTTTTTATATTTTAGTTGCTAATAATTGAATAAAGTAAGTTGAGTTGGTATTTTTTAGTGTGTGCAGGTCAGGAGGTGGAAAACAAAAGAAGACAGAAATTCGAGGTGAAAGGACCAGATCAGAAGAGGCACAAAGCCTCAGTGCGCGGATCCTTGCACGGGTGCACACCATGCTCAAAGACAAGCACACCGGCAAGTAAATCAGATTTAGACAACATCATGTGCGGGTCAGACTGATGGGGTGTCCACCCGTGCATAACCCGTGTAGTTCAAGGAATCCTTAGCAAACGAGTTCAGATATGCGCGAATTTGCAAGAGTTGAGGCTACCATCGCACAAAGATGAATGTATGCGAGTAGAGATGCTCGAGTGCATACCCGCGCATATCAGGAAAATACCAGCGCACACTACACGTGAATAAATATGCTGTCACTTTCAAAGGCTCCACGAGCTGTATACTAGACAGAATGTAGATCTAGCCAATGTCTTGGTGATCCAACCGATGACTTTCTAGGTTGCCCCGAGCTACAGCCTTAAGCAAACAAATTTGAAGATCGAGTTAGGGCTTTGACATATCTTCAGTTTCTCACTCCCTGAGGCCACATGACCACATGACTTTAGTTGCATTTGAGGTGGTCATTATTCTACACTGCATTTAGCGAGGTAGTTATATCGACGTCGGGTTCCTTGCTCACTCTAACATCCTAATGGTGGGTCGCATTGACAAAGAGAGCCAGTTGCTTATGTTCCCGTGCTTGATCACGGAGTTCTGTAGGAAAGCAGGAGTAGACTTTGGTGATGATCCCCTCGAGTCACACCAGGGAGATATTGTGATTATCACCTGGGAAACCTTACAGATAGAGAGGGATCCCACCAGCCAGAGGAGGAAAACATGAAAAGGAATGGTCAGAGCTGAAGCCGGTTCAAGCAGGCATGCGCAAGAGGATGTTGAAGATGAGATGGAGTTCGAGCAGGAGCAGATGGACTACAGTCAAAAGGCCCGAGCTCCAACTCCTGTAGCTCATAGTGGTGATTATCAGGTACCCTAGCAGACTCCGATTTCTGGTATGGCAAGCCTTCAGACAACTATGGATTTAATGAGCTCAAATCTCGCCTTAGAAATTAGAGTGAATAGAGATAACATTGAAGATTTATGGTCCAACATCACAGGAATGCACAAGGATCTGAATCTGATGCCATATGCCAGGAAGAAGAAGAAATCTGCACTGACGATGTATCAGGGAGGTACATCATCAATTTCTATGGGGTAAAGTATCAAGGCGGCACTGTAGCGTTCCAGACGAGAGTTTGAGGAAAAGGCCAGGGCTGAGCTTGATCCGAAAGGCAGGAGGCCGTTGGTTGATGATGAACTCGTCAGATGATTATTGATCTTGCAAACATTTCAGTTTCTCTTTGCTTGCCATTTTCATTATTATGTTTCGTAAACTTTGTTTATTTTATTTTCTGCACTTTTAACTTTGGTTTGGGTTGATTTATTAACTCTTAGTGGATGATGCTTAGTCTAAGTATTTTTGAGATTTTGGAGTTTGTTTAATTTTGGAGGATATGCATTAGAGATATATTTGTGTGGTTGATATGCTTTTGTTAGATGTTTGTGCTTAAATCTAGGTTCTTCATCTCTTGGAATTGACACACCGGCCACTTGGAAGTCTTGGAGGGACGAGCAAGCCAAAAGTGCTCAGAAAACGGCGGGAACCTAATCCAATCAGGGATTACATGAAAACAACCCCATCGGTTTCATTTCTTAATCTCAGTGTCGAATTAATTTTTCCTATCTTTTAATTAGTTTGTTTATATTTGTGGATATGAAATAATTTTGTGTGAGGATGTATATATATAGTTATGAGAAATTACCTTGTGGATATCTCTAGTATATTTTCAAAAATTGATCACTCCTAAATGAGCACCCGCAATAGTACGGAGCCGTGGGAGTAGTACAATGATAATAAAGCTTGTTCCACAAGGGTTGATGAATTGAGTACCACAATTGATTGATTGACAACTATTTAGATAAGCAAATATTTGATGGTTGGATTATATTACTCAAAACTATATAAATTAAACTATAACTAGAAATTGCAATAAATGAGACTAACAAACAAGTAACAAAGCAAATCACACACAAGCAAGTGATTGTATTACTTAAGAGAAATAAGGCTAAGACCGTGAATCCACCTAACCAATTCTTACCGATTTATAGACCCACCGTTAAAGATAAATTATGCTAATGTGAATGTAGGCTCGTGATAACCCTTAATTAGTCTCTACTCTCTCTCGAGTTATAGAAACAACACCCATATGCACCAATAACCTATCTCTCGATGGTCATTCGAAATACACACAAGTTCATTAAGCATAGTGGTTCACTAATTGAGTCCTAGAGACTAGCCTCGAGTATTTCTACCTTACTAGACCTCTATCATGCATTTCATCAAGCACATTGTGTGCTTCTCCTCTCGGTACATCACACAACAACCAAATGAATATTAAATGCTAGCTAAACACTCAATATTGATTATAACATGAGATACACATACATAAACACAAGCAATAGGGATAAAGTGGTGGTTTTCATTGATAATTCATGGTAAAGGCTTCATCTTAGCCTTAGCCAAGTAGAGTTTAGTTCATGATATGATAAATGGCCATACAAAATATGAAATAAGTACAAGCCATAAATGAGTACAAGTAAAAGTAAAGAGAGAAAGGAAAAGAGTAAACAAAGTTGAAGAAATCCTCCTCTCTAGCTAGCTTGTGCTTGGTTCCTTCTCTCCTTGACTTCTTTAGCTCCCAAATATTGGTCTTGATGGTTGTTCTAGGTGAGGAAATGAGGTATTGAGTGGTTGGTGAAGTGGGTTTTGAGTTTAAATGTTGATTTGATGAAGGTTTTTGTTGATTTGGTGAAGGATTTGGGTTAAAGATGGGTTCTTGGAGGTTTTGGATTGTAAAGGAAGAGTTTGGAGCTCAATGGTCGTGGTAGAGGTCCTCCAGAAGAGCTAAAATGGGGTATTTATAGTGTGTGGGAATTAGGGCACGAAACCCTAAAAATTCTGCTGAAAGGACAGAGTGCGTTGTACCCGGGGGCGCACAAGTGGCGCACGTATAGCGCATATTGCTGGAATTTGCCTAACTTTGGAGATGCGCTGTACGAGGGGGCGCTCAAGGTACGTATGTACAGCGTACATTGTTGATTTTTCAAGTTGGAGTTGCGCTATACGAGGGGGCACTCAGGGTGCGCACAAGTAGCGCACAAGTGGCGCAAATTGCTGTAATTTTGTTTTGAAATCCCCAAATTCTCCCGTTTTAGCATGAATACCCCTGAAAGTATTCAATGATCTGTACAAGCTTATTTTAACATTAGAAATACAGGTTTTTACCCAGAAACGAATGCAAATGGTAGGAAAAAGGGGCTACACCAAGTGTAGAAATAGGCATTATCAATATCTCTAGTATATTTTCAATGTTGATATGAGATAATATTTTGTGAATGTTGAAAGAAAATTTTGAGCTTAATGATATATTCATTTTTCAATACATATGTGAGTATACATGTTTATTTTTGAATATATTGCCCCGTCTGGTTGTTTGGGGGTCATAATACCCCCATTCCATCAATTTTGTTGAATGAAAATGCTTGATAGTGGTTGAACATGAATTGTAGTGCTTTGATTGCCTTATTTTATATTGAGCCGTTTTTGAGTCTTTTATTTTGTTGGGCATTGATTATGCATGATTAGTGCCTAGGTTATTGTGTTTTGAGTCGAGTTGGTTGATGACAATGTTGGGTTTTGGTTGGGGGTGTAGACACCTTTGTCAAGACTTCTTTTTATATGTTTGAGTCATTTTTAGTTGTTTTGGTTCAAAATTTTCAAATTTGTCGCATTGGCCAAAATTTCAAGTTTAAATAGCTTGGATGTGATGCCTTAAGCGTTTGCTCTTGACGAGTGTGTGTAAGCATGTTGAGCTTGTATAGCAGCTAGTTGTCACTTTAGGGGTCGCACTTGTACGTCATGAGCTAGTCTCATTCTTTTTGTGCTTAAGTTAAGGGGACTCAGTGCTCTTGCACCTAGTTCTAATAGTGGAGACTACCCGCGAGTTCACAAACACAAGCCTATTGAAAAACGCATTGAGTGTTAAAATTGTTCTATTCTTAAACACTTTTCTCGTCATATGCATAACATGCCATAGGACATACATTTCATACATATAGTGGATTGCTTGATGGATGCTTTCATTCCCTTGATAGATGAATCGTGAAAATGATCTTAGGCAATGTGTGCACTAACTACTTAAAATGCCTAAACGCATTCCTAATCCCTTATGTGTGCTCTAAAGCCAAATTTGAGGCCAAACACTTAGCCATTTCATTTGGAACCACAGTAAATCATATAGCCATAAGCCAAACACAAACCAACCCTGTAATTGCCAATTATGTGGGTTATGTTTGTGAGTAAGATGGTTGAAATGTGTAAGCTCTTATATGAAATAGAGTGTAATTAGGCAATGATGTAAATGTGCAAGCAATGGTTCAAAATGTAAAAGTGCCAAAGATTGCACTTAGAGCCAAAGTGTCGAATGTTATTGTGCAAAAAGAAAAAGAAAGAAAAGAAAGCAAAGAAAAAAAAAAGAGAAAAAGAGAAAGGAAAAGGAAAAACCCTTGAAAGTAATTGAAAAGTACTCACAATGTGGAGTGCAAATTTATAAGCACAATTGTGTGTGAAAGTGACGCACATTTTATAACAAAACTAATTTTTTGTTATATTCTGTAAACACACTCACAACTAACAGGTTTGTTATGATGTTGGCACTTAACAGGTTTGTTTGTTGAAGCGCAAGTTTTTGTGCCATGCCACAGTAATGAACAATGCAAAGAACATAAGTGCAAGCAAGGCACTCCTCACAGTATCGAGAATCAGTGTAGCTGCAACGTTCAGACCATCTTATCGAATTCAGGTGAACCGTGTGATTCCAGTAGTGACTGCTACTGTGATCTTCCTAGATGCAAACACCCTTGTTGCTTAGAACACGTATGTACTTGCATTTGTACGTGAGTCTTAAGATATATTCTTCTTTATCTATTAAAGATATGAAACAAACATCTTATTTACCTAATAATACATTAAGATATCTACTTTAAATTGCGTGAAAGAATATTATTAACACGCCAAATAATTTTAAATTAATTATACCATTGCTTTCTTGATTAATATTGTGCATATCAATTGGAAATTAAGGGTCAGTTTGATATTGTTTTTAAAACTGCTGTATAACTCAAAAATAAAAGCAGTATACATATATTTGGTAATTTTATTGCAAAGGTAATGGGATTAGATATAGTAACTAAAATAGATAAAATTTTATAATTCTAATTTTTTTTCATTACTTATATAAATTAAATTAATATTTAAATTAGAAAAAAACAATTTCATAAGAACAACAAGGATATTTTAAAAGCTTTTATAAATCAAATCAATATTCAAATGAAATATTAATTTTAAGATGAAATAATGTATAAATGATTTTAACTTGATTTCATACGGATAATAAGAATATTTTAAAGATTCATTAAATAAATTATTCTATAATCGATCTACTTCCTTAAAATCATTGTCAAAACATGACATATTATCTATTAATCACTTTTGAAAATTTAATTACCAAACATCATTTTATATCCAGTTATAAGCCGGGCTTGGCAGGCATTGGTGGGGTGTTGAGGGATAGTAGAGGAATGGTGTTGTGTATCTTTTCATATTTTGTTGGTTTTCAAGACTCAATCTCGTCAGAATTATTGGCAATCAACAAAGCTTGTTTCTTGTGTTCATCTAATACTGATTTACAGGAATTGGAAATCGAAATAGTAAGTGACTCGTCGACGGCGGTGTCTTGGATAAATTCTGACTCTTTTGGGAGTATAGTTCATGTGGAAATGGTTTATAAAATTCGGGAGTTTATGAGAAGTCATGGAAGAATGAGGGTGAGTTTTAGTTCGAGAGCGTCAAACTCTTTTGCGGACAACTTGGCAAAGAAAGGCTCCAATAGGGAAGGCGATTTCGTCCAATGGGGAAATTCGTAATGAGATGGCTGGTTTTGTTGTGGTTTCAGTTTTTGTGACCCTATGTTTTTGTGTTGTTTTTCGCCTCTGTTTGTAGAGTGGTCTTCTGATTTTTGTTTGAGTTAGTTTGTTGTGGGGTGGGTCTGTTTCTGTTTTGGCTTTGTATTCTTGGTAGTGCTGGGCATGTTGTTTGTTGTTCTTGTTGTAATGTTGTTCCCTTTGTTTGGAACCTTTTTCTTTTTTAATAAAGTTGCCGTTTTCAAAAAAATAATATCCAGTTATAAAATAATTTGATTTTAACTTTTCAAATACAATACCAATATGGTCCTAAGACTTTATTATATTTTACTTCCAAGTTCGGATATTTTACCGACTTTGTACAAATGAGATACAATTTCCAAGATCTATGAGTCATATGATACGTAATAACAATTATGACTCCTCCTTATGATTTACCAATTTAGTTAATATACAACATAGGGTGACGGCGAAATCGAAGTTGAGATACTGACAAACTAATAACCAAAATATAAAGAATTTAGTATATTTAAATATAGAATTATCCCCATAAATCCATGTGACCAAATTATTCAAAAACACATAAATTTGGTCCATGTGACCAAATTTTTAATCGTCAAAGCTAACTTGAGAGGTAAAAGACAATTTTTCCCTTTATGTTTATTAATTGAGTTATACAGACCATTTTTCCCTTCAATTTTATAATATTGATACTAGTAAACTTTAAATGGACAACCAATACAAATTTAACATGTGTCCTCAAATTTAACTTTTTTCTTAAAAAAAAACTTTAAATAATTTAAAAAAAAAAAACTATAACAGAGTGAAAAAAATAAATAACATAAAATTGAAAATATAAACAATAAGATTTGAGTGCTTCATTCTTTGAGGTTTATTTTAGTTCATTGTTTTATCAATTTTATTTGTATTCTAACTACGAAAACTTTATAACCAAGTGGGTAAAATGTTCAAAATCTTCTATCGCTCTTTACTCGTTTACTTTTGGGAATAGTATCTATTTAATAATTTGAGTTTTAATAGCATATAATATGTGTTTTTGACTAAAATACCTTTAGTACAAGCACGTAACTGAGGCAATATTTTAGGGAACAATATCGGGAAATTAGTAATAATTAACCCAATAACAATATGATGAAAATACAAACACGATTAATTTGCCTAAAGCTAACCAATTGGGTTGGGGGGATGAAGAGGTTTTTACACCTCTTTTCAATCCCTTCAAACAAACAAAAGTTTTTCCTTCTAGATAGCTTGTATCACAATTTATTATGCACAAGCAAGCATACATAGACTATTGAAAAGTATATTCAATTTAGCATAGTCAAATATAGTCTATAATTTGCATGTGAAGGGATTCTATTAAAACATAAATCCTTAAGCATTTGTGCTCATTTATATATGTCCAATATAAACAAGTGCTAAACAAGGTGTCACTATTTACAAATAAATCATATTGTAAGAATAATTGAAATGTACTACTTTGATCAAGTAGATATTTGTATCTTACATATATACAAAGATCTTGTTCTTACAAAGATATCAATCAATAAGGATCCAAACAAGATATGATCAAACACATATAAAAACTATCAAAGAGATAGGGATAAAGACATTTGACACAAGATATTTTACGTGGTAAAACCTTCGAAGAAGAAACATCCACGGGTTGATTCCACAACTACCGGCAACACCACCTTTCACTAGTCGGATACAAGTACACCATCAAAAGTGACCCCTGATCGCGCTCCAAATGCTCACATTGAAGCACTCCCTTTACACAGTTTTTGTATTCCGTTTCCTGATCATTCTAGGTATTTAACGTTGTAAATAAGTGTTTTCAGGTATTCTTAGGAGTTTGAGGGCATTTTGGTCCAAAGAGATGAAAAGAAGGCAGAAAAGAGAAGAATCTCTGCCTCCGCAAGTTCATACTCTCTGTCCCGTGGGAATGAACCAGCAAAGGAAAGCCGCGGTGAACTTCTTCAACATTTGGCGAGTTCATACTCCCTGCCCCACGGGAATATAGCCGCAAGACCGAAGCCGCATGACCTAAGCCACGGAAACTTTACATCATTTTCCAGCTAGTTTAGACCTTCTGTCCAACTGGAATGAACGCGCTGACCTAACTCGTGGGCACCTTTGGCGAGTTTAGATCGATTGTCCATTGTGAATAAAACCGAGGATAAAGTATGCTCCAATAGGGAAAGAACTCACGGAGACCTCTAACGAGCTACAAGTGGATTCTAACCACTCCTAGCCCATCACATCACCCATTTTGATCCCACTTGCCTGACTCAGCCATCAAGGTCAACCCACTTGCTCCTTTCTTGCCCTTTGGACTATCCTATACACATCACATCTTATAACTCCTTTGATATATAGAATGCATTGGAGAACACACTAAGAGGGATCCATCTTCTTAGACCTAGAATAGTGATTAGTATATAATTGGAGCAGTATTCTTCACTCTCTAGTTAGTTTTCTTGGCATTTTCTAGGCAACCAAACACCCATTATTGTATCCTTAGTGTAGTTTACTTCAAGTTTCCATAGAAGAGTTCGTTGGTTGGATTGCAAATGGGAACATTCTTCATCCCAAAAGTCACCAATCGGTGATGTTTTCCTCTTTATCATTTTCTTGTTCATTTATTCTATGTGTAACTAAATCCTCTTTGTTCGGGGGGATAGATGTAATTCTTGTAAATAACCTCATTATATAATCAATCCATGTATTCATTCAATATCTTGAGCTTGTTGTGTGTAGTTATGGTGTATATATGATGTATTTATGTTTGGTGGTTGATACAACTCACCTATCTTTCTCACTAAGTGCTAGGGTTGACATGCAATAAATTACAATTAATGCATGTGAACTTGTACTATCTATGTTGTAGAGATTTACTACTTGGTGAACCTCTACTAACATCCTTTGGAAATCCTCCTTTAATCACTTCTTTTAACTTAGGTTGTGATTAAAGCTATGGTTAGTGCCTTAAAACTTATCTTGTTAAATACATGCTTAGATAGTTGTGAATGAGCTAATTGAATGGTTGATTGATTATATTGGTTATTACTTTAGTGAATCTTTCGCCTAGCAAATCCTTTAATCTAGCTTTTAATCAAGAACTTGTAGTTATAGTTTAATCAATTCACATCTTAGTTTAGTAATCATAGTGGAATTTGCTAGTATATGTTACATGCTTGGTTATTACTTTCTAGTCTAGTTAAGTAGAGAAGCGCACCCTCGTGGGAACGATAATCCGTACTTGTGCACCCTATACGAGTGAACGACTCGTGCACTTGTGAAAGGTGAAACACTCACGCGCCCCCTTAGTTAGTCACAAGACTTAACACTAAATGAAGAGATAAGCAACCTATGTGAATATATGTTAATATTCTAATATGCAAATAATGATAGACAAAACTAAAAGCTTATCTAGAGATTTATGATGGCAATCAAACAACACTAGATATCAATATGTCTATATGAATGTTCATATAGACCTAATTAGGTTGAGATATGCAAATCTAAAATATAGTCATCAAACAAATCCCAATCAACACATATTGTCACAAATCAAAACAAGGGCAATAAATATGCAATCAAGAATTGCAATAAAGGAGACCTCAATATCAATGTCTAGATTAAAGGCAAAAAGACTTAGAGGGCAATAATGTCCTAAATGTAAGCTATCCCAAAACAAAACCCAATCATACAAAGGAACTCAAGAATAGATGCAATATACAGAGTCATAGCATTTAATCTACTAATAAATGCTAAACCTATTAGAACAAGGTGCAAGAGCACCGAGTCCCTTCAACTTAAACACAAAAGGATGGGACTAGCCCATGATGTGCAAGAGAGACCCTAAAGTGACAACTAGCTACTACACAAGATCAACATGCATACATACACTCCCCAAGAGCACAAGCTCAAAGCATCACATCCAAGCTATTTAAAGCTCGAAATTTTGGCCAATGCGATAATTTTGAAAAATTTACACCAAAAAACCAAAAAGATAACAAAAATGACTCAAGACACTAAAAGACGACTCACAAAGGCGTCTACACCCCCAAACCAAAACCCAACATTGTCCTCAATGTTGAAGACAAGAGAGCCTGGCCTAGCAGTGTGCACCTAACACGACTCAAACAAGGCTCAACATATAAAATAAGGCAAACAATGCAATTAGCAATTAAGCACAAAGGCAAATAAGCTCATGCTCAAAACCTACATCACGCCTTTACCAAAAATGGCCGGAATGGGGACATAACAACCCCCAAACTGAATCTAACTATATGTATCAAGACCCATACAAAACTAATGCATGCACTCAAAACCCCAAAACTGAATTGGGCTATATATGGCAATTTAAGTCTTTACACTCGCATGCAACACACACAAGAGACTTTGGCTCATCCATCATGAAGAATAATCAATAAAATAAAAAATATATCCATCCAAAAATATTCAATTATGCACACATCATACCATCCACACAATATACACATAAAATCTCCACCAATTATTCAACAAATTAAATAAAACAAAAATGAGAAAAAGGAAATTTTGAAATGCAAACTCAGGTGGGTTGCCTTCCACAAGCGCTCTATTTATCGTCTGGGCAAGACGTTGGCATGGCACTTCGGCCCTCTGAAATCTAATTTGATGGTTTGCTTCATGAAGATGAGGTTCTTGCTTTTTTTATGAGCACTCTTGGCTTGCTTGTCCCTCCAAGACTCGTAAGTTGTCAGTGTTTCTTCCCAGGAGATGAGAACCTAGCATTAACACCCAAGCTACACAAATCGCTTCCTAGAGAAGCTATAGACAATCTATACACTCACAAAACATATTAGACAGCTCAAGAAAACAAGATTTTAAATTCATGCAATTGCCAAACCAAAGCGTATACCAATTATTAAAGAAAAACAAACTCAAACAAACTAAACAATTCCACAATAGATTTTTCCCCCCAAACCTAGCTGTTCCCATACTTTCATGCTCATAATAACAAATTGAGGGATAAGAACTTAGTCTACAAGAGAAAAATAAATTGTGCAATCTTAAAACACACAAAAAAACACAATGCAAAAGAAGATCTCAACATAGAGGACAAAACTCCAAAAAATCTGGTGACTTTTGAAATCGACCTATGTCCGCTCTTTAGTGCATACTTCAAAAACAAATCAATAAAACTTGCTCTAATTTTGACACAGGAAACTAGACATGCAAATATACACTTTTCATTTAGAAACAATCTCAAAATTCAAATTGTAAAAGTATAGAAACGGACGTCGAAGATGGTTCACGTGCAGTTTTTTTTTCAAAACAGGGCATCGCCCATGACCCTTGGTCGAAGAAATGTTCATAACTTTTGAACCCCTGCCCAGAAATTTGTGTTCTTTATATAGTTGGACCCGTATCAAAAAATCAACGAACGCAATGTGGACAAAATAATTTATTTCCTCACCAAAAGGTACAGTTTAAATGAAACATTTGGCCTCTAAAATTTCAAAACAGGGCACTTACGCAAAGGTGGAAGAAAAACATTAAAAAGCAAAATGAAAAATGACACAAACAAAGAATCCACACCCCCAAACCTAATCTAAACATTGTCTTCAATACTTACACGACATGAAGTGCAAGGACAACGCAGACAAGATTTGAGAGATAAGGACAAAACACAAAAACTAACAAATAAAATAAACCTAAGATCTAAGCACAATACAAACTCACTCTTAGATCTAAACAAGAATAAAAATCACAAACAGCACAAGCATAGCATTTTTATCATGAAGCACATGGGCGGTTTCCGCCTTAATAACAACAACCAGTTCATACAAGCACAAGTAATAGCATAAAACTCTTCCCAAAGCATTTAAGCACATACTCCAATTTTATCACAAAAACAAACTTTCAACAATCAACTCACTCCAAACATGCTTCGACAACATGCACTTTACCCATAAACGTTAAGCTACTCCAAATCTAAGTTGGGTAATATGAAAAGATTGAAACAAGGTAGAGGAGTAGATTACTGAAGTTTTGTTTAGGGAAGAAATTTGTAGAGACTCTACCTCTAGCTGAGCTCTGACCTCTTTTCCACTTAAGCTCTTTGCGGCACTACTCCCGTCCTTGATTGCATCAACCATTTAGGTCATCACTGGCGCTACCATTTAGCTTGTTGAAGTTGTTGGAGTGCAATAGTGCACTCATTGTTTTCTTGAGTTGTGAGGTCTTAGCTTCCTTGATTGTTGGTCACTACTCCAACCTTGATTTGATTGCTCGCCATCCTGAAAAATTTTCTTGTCTTGCACAAACACAACTCAAACAAAATTACATGCATATGCTTTAAACAAAAATAAAACCATAAAATATTTACATTCCTACTTTATTTGCTAAAACCCGAAACAATTAACGAATAGGCCACCTCCCCGGCAGCGGCACCATTTTGACGAGAGCGTTTTTTTCGTTAGAAAATGCTCGACAAAAGTAATTTATAAAAACCTTAAATGCCTCAAAATATTTACAAACAAGTGCAATGGCAAGTAAGGGTATCGTCCACAGAAAAATAGAATTTAAATGGCTAAAACTAGCTAACTACAATTAAAGTAAACAAAGCATGTAAATGTCAATGGTTGATTTGAAAAGGTTAAAAACTAAAATGCAATTACAATTAGGCTAACTAATCTAACATGCAATTAGTGTTAATATATGATAGTGATGACTAAGGAATTGATGGATCAACAAGTGAATAGTAGGAAAATCATGAACTCAGAATGATGATCATTAAACTAATGTAACCAACCTAGGATGTATAGGATTGATTGTATACCACATATGAGTGTCCAACCCATCATGTATAGTATTGGCCACTCACAATTGGTTGTGCAGTGAATGATCATCTATCAATATAAGGGACTAATCTCTAAGTTTAAATTCACCAACCCATCATGTATGGTGTTGATGCTTAATCTCTCACAAACAACCAATCAAATCATGTATATGATTGATTACCCATTTGAGGTTAGATAGAAATTGAGATTAATATGTCCAAATTTTACTTAAGTCACGTATCTCTGTTTAAATCCTTCATTCAAGTGAGCTTAAGAGAATCAAGAATCATTTATACTAAACTCCCTACTCAAATAGTTCCTAAAAACAACTAGCAAGGAGAGTCATGTACAATCCAAGCCAATTGTTCTTGAAACCAATTAAAACAATGAATAAAGTATATTTGATAGATTAGAAATATAAAAATTAGAGTTCATTACAAGGCCCCATATCCACAAATTGTTCACATCAATCCCTTAGTCGGATAATTAACTACTCATGACAAAAACATGCAAATAAATAAGAGAAGAGAGATAGAGAAGACTCGTGTAGACATTCTCCTTCCTTCAAGCTTGAATCCAATATCCTATGTGTCCTAGAGTAGAAAATGATGAGGATGATAGGTTAGATTTGGTAAGGAATGATTCCTAAATCTAGGTTAGTGGTTATGGTTTAGAAATGGGAGAAATTTAGTTCTTGTAAGAGGGTGGAAGATTTGAAGTGTGTAAAAAGAAAGTTTTCAATATGAAAGTGGTGTATTTATAAGCTTGGGAGGTTAGGGCAAGATTCGGGTATGAAAGGACATCATTACCCCTCTAAAATTGCCCTAAAAAACGTGTCATTTGCAGGGTTAGATGTTGCAGTGCACGGGTAGGTTACCCGTGCGATTCCCGTGGACAGCCACGCAACAGTTACTAAAATTGCCATAACTTCCTTTAGACAACTCGGAATAGCACTCAATAAAAACACTTTGAAAACTAGACTCCCGGGGATTTCCGAATATATGTAATTCGAAATGTGGTTCAATCCGAGGAAGGAGATAGGATCCTTTGAAGTTGGATGATCTGCACACACATTTTTTTTACAATTTCAACCATTTTATCCCCAAACTGACTTTTGTGTCTTCTAGGCTGAGAAATGTGCACGGGTAAGTGCACGGGTAAGATACCCATGTAGTTACCCATGCACTGAGCTCTTCTTGAAATCCATTTTCTGGTGCACGGGTGGTGCACGGGTATGCTACATGTGCACTATGGCCTTCAATACCCCCATTTTTGCATCACTTGTCTTCTTTTGATCCCGTGTCTTGATTTTTCACCTAATGCCTGCAATATCAACAAAATATCCATAAATGCACATTAAAACACCCAATAATGAAGTAAAGAGAAAGGATATGAGAGCCAAAGTATATGACATTTTTGGCTTGATCAGTCAACACACTGCCGATCCAATCGTCGTTTTGCACCAGACTTTCTGGACGCAATTCGCCGGTCACTATAGCTGCCGATCAAAACTCAGAATCCCATTGGATTCAAATGGATACCAAAATGGTGGTCCCCTAAACCAAGGATCACACCAGCTGAAATCCACTAGACTTTCTGGTTTCAAAACGGTGGTTCATTCGGCGATCGCTCAACTGTCAAACCTGGCTGCAGAAACTGACCTGGAAGAGACAAATTCCAGAGTGGTTAGACATCAAACAGAAACTCAAAAACATCAACGTGCTAGCGCGGACTGAAAATACATAAGCGTGTGTCTTAATTAACATAGAGGAGGGATTTACCAATTTTTCTTGATTAATCAATATTAAAAATTACCTAAATAAAACAAGCAATCAATCGACAATTTAAAGTGCTGGAAAACAATAAACTAACACGTCGATTGATTTACGTGAGAAACCCTCAAACTGGGTAAAACTCAAGAGATATCATTCTAGCCCCACACGGTCCTCAAATCCAATATATGTAATGATATTTACAACCTAGGTTGACCTTTAGTCACACCATTCTTGATCACCAACCCACCACTACTACTCGCAAGCCTTTTGTAGTGATTCTAGACCAATTTGCTTATGCATTACACACTCGTAGCACAAGGCTTCACTCTCAAGGAAGAGATAAACAACCTATGTGAATATGTAAAAATATTCAAACATGCAAGTAATGCTAGGCTACACTAAATGCTTATCATAGGGATTTAATAATGGCAACAATTAACAATCCTAGATATCAATATGCCTATATGAATGTTCGTAAAGACTTAACTAGATGAAGATATGCAAATCTAAAATCTAGTCATCAAACAAAAGCCAATCAATAAGAGTTGTCATTAAACATGACAAGGTCAATAAATGCAATCATCAAATGCAATCAATGAGTCATACACATTAATGTCTAAATGCAAGGCATAGATACTTAACTAGAGGGAAAAATGGTTCTAAATGCTAGCTATTATAATACAAACACAATCATACAAAGGAACTCAAAAATAGATGTAATAAATAAAGTCCTAGCATTTAATCAACTAATAAATGCAATAAAAACATTATCTAGGAAAGTATAAACAAATAACAAAGATGAGATTTTTGTTCAACTTACCAAGTCAACTTAATCATGAAGACACATGCCTAAAGATGCTCAATGTTGCATGAAAGATGATGGGTTTTTGGGTTTGGAGAGTTAAATAACAAATCTTGGAGCTCTCTATCTCTAGGAGTTAATCTCTTTCACTAAAAATAGGTTCTTGAAGCTTTACAAATGACCAAGAGAAAGAGATGGTCAATATATCTGAAGCCATAGACAAAAAAATGTCGTTTTGGCAAAGATGCTGCAAAAATGTGTTAGACCGCTATGTGTACCGCGGTATAGGTAAGTGTCCAGACCGTGGTGTACAAGGCATGACCCATTCTGGAAAATTTTGCTGTTTAGCTCGTTGGTTAGGTAATTGAACCAGCAACAATACATCAGTAGGAGACTTTCTAGGTAAAACCTGCGGTAGGAATCGCCATGTAGGAAAGTGCATCAACAGCGGTACCCTATGCATGAAGCACACTGGTACCAACTGTTGTAAGGACCTCTATTTTATGATTGGCTTATTTCATGACAAACCACACCACATTAGGGATGATTTTGTAAGGGGTAGCTTAGGTCCTTATTGGCAAGCTTCCAAGCATCTCCATAACTTTGAGAACAAAAGGTATATTCACTTGACTGTCTCTTGAAGAGATTTAGTTGCACGCACACACAACTTACATGCATTTGTGATGTTATGCATGTGTTCCTTATTGCTCATGTGTGCATTCTTTTCACAATCACATTTGCATTTCATTCTTAGTATTAAGTATTGTTTTGTGTGATGCAACTCGTTTCTCGATGTGTGTTCGGAAACATCCGCGCCCGCACGATTGGTGTGGTTTTTCTTAGTGTGATGATTGACCTCCCTAAAGATGTAATTTGCAAGTGGGAGATTGTTGGGGTTTATGCCCTAAAGATGTAATTTGTAAATGGATTTATGAAATAAATAAAAAGAAAAGTTCAATTCATTCTTGTTGTGTTGTTTATTTTATAACTTGTGCATATATTAACATCCTAGATTGTCGGATGTAATCTCGAACTGTGTATATGAGTGTCATATACAGATGGATACAGTAAGAGACGTGCAATCTAAAGAGTCCATAGATAGCAAATAAAACTGTGTACTTTATTTGTGGTTAATCTATAGCTGCGGTCCATTCCGTAATGTACGGTAATTCTATCTTGAATCATTCATATGAGATATGGGAATGGAGGCACCTTGTATGATGTGATCATATAGGATTGGGCTATGATCTATATGAATCTCTCACCAAGATCCGTTTACCGACGAGATTCATATATATCAACTAATGATGGCTATATGTGGGTGATCTTAATCCTGAGTGTCATATCGACTCCTTTAGGTTAGATCGTGGTCTTTGATATACCATGGGTGAGATCGGATGCAGTTCCTAATCAATATACTCCGTATGTTGGGATTGCGGTTTGGCTTGTGGCTGCAAAGGTATGTACACAATAGTGGAATCCACTCCTTCTTGTGAGAAGTAGATGGTAGTTCCCTTAAGGGTTGATTCAGGGCTTGGATAATATGAGCGCTCTCCTAATTCCGTGAGGAAATATGATTTATTGTCCATTAGAGAATCAACGGTACTTAAAGGATATATGTAATTATAGGGGTATAACGGACATTATGACCCACCTCTAATTATAAGCTATTGTGGAGGATCACACCATGTGTAATAGTTAAATCGATGGACACCGAGTTGTATCGGTCTGTGTAAAAACGTCTGCAGTTGAGAGAGTGCAGCTTCGGGTTTTAGTGGAATAACACCGGAGTTAATAATCAAGGAATATTAATTAAAGAGTTTAATTAATGATTCCAATGATTATTGAACCATTAGGTCCCCTTGCTAGCCCGATCGATTTAAGTAACAACGGTCATGATTAATTAATTGGATTGTCCAATTAATTGTGTTACGAAAGTGACATGTATTTATTCGGGAATTAATTGAATAATGAGATTATTTAATTAATGAATAATGGTGATTAAATAAATTAAATAATAAGATTATTTAATTATGTTATTAATTACTAAATGAAGGGTGTTAGTTGATATTCGATTTTAAATAGAATAAGATAATATGATTATTTTATAAAATTAAATATTTGAAATTGAATTTAAAATGTTTAAATTCAAAATAAATATTTAATTATCTTTTAAAAGATATGAGATATTATTTTAAAAGGTTTAGTTTTAAAATTAAAAAGATATCAATTAAAGAGTTTTAGTTATAATGAAATATATATATGATATATATTGATAACAAAGATAAGAGTAGCACACAAGTAAAATACATAAGTGTTTGTATATGATACAAACATAGTATGCGTGGACCAAAAAAACAAAAAGAGAAAACTTTTGTGTGTTATTTTTTTGAAGAAAAAAAAAGGAGCAAAAACGCACAGGTGTGCGGGAAAAAGAAAAAGAAAAGGCAATTTTTTGTGTGTTCTGTGTTGCATGAATCACGATTGCAAAAAAAAATAATATAATTTTTTTTAAAGAACAAGAGTTGTTCTAAGTTTGGTTTTCTCTCGGAAGAAAAAGTTTCTTCTTCATTCTCTCTACATCCTCCTAAGTTCCTGAGTATGTGACACGCCCACGCCCAGTTACCAGTTTCGGGAATAGTTAGGAATATCAGTGGTACAGACCAGGAGCATATCGTAAAGTGAAGGAGCCTCCAAATGTTAGTAAGGTTCTAAATTTTCTTTTTATATATTGATTACAATTTTCTGCGTTTACATATTGTATGTATTAGTTCCGAAAAATAATTACGATCTCAAGTTCACTTGTTCCAGATCGTTTACGATCTGTATAAAAAAATTTAAAATCTATTTCCGCTGCGTTACCAGTGAACGGGGTTCCAACAGGGTAGTGCGCGGTTCCTCTACCCGCGCACTGGACCCGTAAAGTGCCCTGTTTTGTGCCTTAGTTTTCAAAACGACGTTGTTTCATTTAAGGCTTCTTTATATATGTTCTCTTCTCTCCCATTTCATTTTTAGAGCTCCAAGAACCCATTTTTATTGAGAGAGAGAGAGACTAACTCTTAGAGAGAGAAAGCTTCAAGCTTTGTTCTTTGACTCACCAAATTCCAAAACCCATCTTCATTCTTGCATTTCTAGCATCATTCAACCATGGGTCTTCGTTAATGTCTTTAATTGGTAGGTAGAACTACCATCCTTGCTCATTTATTGTTCTAGCTTATCAAGACATGTCATTTATTGCTTCGGTTAGCAAATCTTCATGTTTATTGTATATCATTTGAAGTTATGACATGTTTGGGGTTGTTTGTGATAGCTAGAATTTAGGACCATATTGCCCTTCTAGCTAAGTCTTTATGTCTTGCATCTAGACCTTAATATTTATGCCTCATTGATTGCATTTGTTGATTGCATATTTATTGCCTTTGTTATGTATTGTGACAACTTATGTTGGTTGGACTTTATTTGACAATTAGATTGCTAGAATCCCTTTGCATCTGATTGAGTCCTTAATTATGGGCATGTAGGCATTGTTTGATAACTAGGTTGTTAAAATTGCATTATAACATCTAGTTAAGCATTGTCTGTTTGGTCTAGCATATTTTCTATTGAGCATTCATTGATTGTTCACTTAGACCTTTCTACTCTTCATGAGTCAAAGTCTTGTGGCTTCTAGGTGAAGTTGCACAAGCAAGTGAAGTCTTGCAACCAAAGGTTGGTTGGCAAGCATTGGTTGCTAAGAGCCACTATAAAAGGCCTGCGGTTAGATTAGGAGGTGCCCACGCTAAGAGAAGTGGATCAGGGGATATCACTAGGGATTGAACCATGAGTGGTGGGTGGTAGTGTGCATAGCCTGAGGTTATCGAGAGTGAGAGTCCGAGTATCACTTGAGGGTGTAACATTCTTTTCACAAAGTGGATTTATGTGGCTCAAGTGGCTAGCGTGGCTAGTCCCGTAGTTTTTCCCGTTTGGAGAGTTTCCACGTAAAAATCAAGTGTTCTTTAATTTTCGCACTTGATTTTTATTATTTCTTGAGTTGGGTTTTTACATGTTAATATTGACTAATCGAAAAAGTAGGTAATAATCGATTAACAACCCATTCACCCCCTTCTAAGTTGTTTAGACACACACTTGAGTTGTAGTATTTTCAATTGATATCAGAGCAGGTTCCTAGACATACTTAGGCGATCATTTCTCTTGTCTTGTATGTCTTGCATTTGTGTGCATCTTGATCATTGCATTCATTTATTCACTAAACGCCATATGTGAGAGTGAAACACTTAGAGTGGGTATTGCTACAATGACATCTAATGTAGAGAGGAAGATAAATGACTCTGATGAGGAGATGACTCTCTTGGTTGAGAGATTTAGAAGATTCATGAAATCTCAAAAGAAGGATGTAACCTCCAAAGTCAATGAGGAAAAGAAAATGTCAAGGAAAAATGTCCCCTGCCTTGAGTGTGGTGGAATTAGCCACATTGTTTCCAAGTGTGGTAACTTGAAGTACAAGAATGGAGGAGCTGAAATGATCGTTACTCGGCTTGATATCGAAGTTGAAGTAGTTGAAGTGTGCTCCACAAGCTCGACTGCTAGTGAGATCAACTACCTCACATTTCTGGTTTCCTACCACGAAGAAACTCAAGCCATCACCAAATGTTTATCACTTGAAGATTTCAAGATAGGTGGCCTTGAATGTGGGAACAGAAAAGGAGCATGCTTGAGAGAAGCAAGCCTTTATGATATGACTCTCACAAGCACAAGTGGGAGAAGCTTCGATAGTGTTGATTCATGCTCCGGATACTCTTGTGATAATGTGGTGGATTATCAAGAGTTGATTGATTCTCTTCAAAAGTCTTTGAAGGAGAAGGGAAATGATATCCTTAGATTGGAAAAGGATAATCTTCAACTACAAGCCAAGATGACTCACTTGAATGATGAAGTAAGATGTGTAAAAAAAAAGTGAAGGCAAGTTGATGATGGAACTTGAAGATGCAAGAAGTACACTTGCTAAGATGACTTCGGGTCCGAAATGATTGGCATTAAACTGAAGCCAAATGATAAGCAAGAGCTTGTTCTTGTATATGGTGAGACCACACCTTCCTTGGCAATCCTATACTTGTGAAGGAGATTGCTCTTACTTGTCCACCTCAGTCTCAACACCCCAAGAAAGTTCTTTTTGTGGGTGAATCATCTAAAAGCTCATCCTTGAATATGCTTCCAAGAAATCAAGCTCAACCTCAACCTTTGAGGATGCCTCAACCAAAGCTCAACCAACCTTTGAGGCAAGCTAATCAAATTAATCATGCTCAACCACAAAGGCACCAACATCCGGCTAATGCTCCCAAGAAAAGCCACCCGATGCAACATCAAAGACAAACTTATCAACATGGTCATGCCTTGATGAGAGCTAAAAGCAATGGTATGAATTTTTCTTTTATACCTAATTGTCATTATTGTGGTATGATTGGTCATATTAGACCAAAGTGCATTAACTACATTAGAATGTGTAGGTTTGAGAGCATGAGAGAAAAACGGTTGAAAAATAAGGCAAGTTTGTATGAACCTAGGGAATTTAGAAACATGTCTATGACTACTAAAAATGATAAAGTGGAACCTAGGTGGGTTAGAAAGAATAATCTCGCTTGCCATAGTGCCCATGTGACACCCGTGGATGCAACTAGGTCCATTGGACTTGGTAGGTCTATAGCATGCCTCCCATTGACTTGGTTGGAATTGACCCCATTTGGAGAGCTCAAGTAAAGAGAGCAAACTTGCATGATTTGCTATGTGCAAAAAGTTGATTTATTTTATGCTCTTTTGATAATTGTTATAGATTCTTGGTTGCACATATATGCTTATATGGTATTTTTTTAATAAGTGTGCACCATTGCTTTGTTTGTAATCCATGTCATATTTTGGTTCAACAATGCACTTTAAGACTAGGAGAATTATTTGGGAAAGTACATTTGAATGACCTATAATTTATCTCCATGACATGTGAACTTGATTTTATGAGATGCTTAAAATGATATGCATGAAATGTTTTTGATTGCTTAATATGCAAAATATGTGTGAAAGCAAATAGGAAGACTAAAATCAATAAGGATCTAGTATCCATTCAATCAATAAGGATTTCATATCAAAATTAGTCTTCTCTCTCTTCTTAATGGTTAAACAAGACTACTATCATACAGATATTTATTCTGAAAAATCTAATAGGATCTCTTGAATCCAATGTCTTATTTGGCCTTTCAGGATTGATATAGCTACTCTTAACTCGTAAATAACTTTTAAAAAACTATATCTTGTTTGCTTATGACAAAAGGGTGCAAATTGATTTGAATTATTTTGTAACTTTTTTGATGTTTGCTTTGCCAAATACCATTGCTTGAACTTGAATGTTATATGTCTTGCATGCAAAGCAACAATTTCACACATTTTTTTCGTTAAATAAAACTCCTTGAATCTCTCTCAATTACTTAAGTTGCTTAAAACTTGTGTATATGATTATGCATCGTATTTGTGCTAATAGCTCTCTTTGCTAAAGTAACCCGATAGGGGGAACTCCTTTGCCTATCTCATGACAAAAATGGGGAGAAGTCTTGAGGAATATAGGGGGAGTATTGTTTACGCTTTAAGGGAGATATCACGAGAGAGAGTAACTTTTAGGGGGAGCATTGCACATGCATTACTTTGTATTGCTTTATTGTTTTTTAGTGCAAATGCTTTTTATGTTTGTTGACCTCACATGCACTTGTTCTTGGAAAGTGCCTTCTTGCTATTGTGTGTAGGTATGATGATCTACAAAGAGATTAAAGACCTTGAAGACTTAAAATATTAAGTATCTCTTTTTGTAACGTAGAATGAACTCTCATAGGACAATAGCTAGATTTTTTTTGTTTTTGTGAGGAATTACTTGTAAGTGGTTGTTTTGTCAAGAAATAGCTAAATGGGGAGATTGTAAGGACCTCTATTTTATGATTTACTTATTTCATGACAACCACACCATATTTGGGATGATTTTGTCAGGGGTAGCTTATGTCCTCATTGGCAAGCTTCCAAGCATCTCCATAACTTCAAGACCGAAAGGTATATTCACTTGACTTTGTCTCTTGAAGAGATTTAGTTGCACACACACACTTACATGCATTTGTATTGACAATGCATTTGTTGTTGCACACACAGACACAACTTACATGAATTTGTGATGTTATGCATGTGTTCATTCTTGCTCATGTGTGCATTCTTTTCACAATCACACTTGCACTTCATTCTTAGTATTAAGTGTGGTTTTATGTGATGCAATTCGTTTCCCGATGTGTGTTCAGAAACGACCGCGCCCACACGATTGGTGTGGTTTTTCGTAGCGCAATGATTGACCTCCCTAAAGGTCTCCACTGTACGGGTGTGCACAGGGTCCCTTATTGACAAGTCGATTTTTGTGTCGTTGAAAGCATCGTTAAATATTTATATTAAAATCAACCTTGTTATATGGCAAGAGTCAAAAGACGTATATAGAAATAAAACTAGTACAGCGTGCAACCAAGGGTATCGTTCCTTAGGGATGTGTTGTTAACCGTTTCAAGTTTTAGAGTTTAGGGAAATCATGTAAATCGAATGCGGATGAGGTGAGAATGGTGTGTGTAGGGTGTTGTGTGTGTGCAGAAAATGAAAATGGAAATATAAAAATAAACAAGAGAATATCGAGGGGTGAGAATGGTGATTAAATGAGAAATAATAAAATGATGGATATGAGAGATGCATGAAAGTGGTCACACAAGGGTTTACAAGTTCACCATACATAAGGGCACACAAGTGGGTTGTTAGACATTAAGTTCATCCAATTTAAGTTAAGGGTTCGTTCTTGCCTCAATCCGATTTATACCCATTCATAGAGCTAACGGTTGAAGAGTGTGTCGACAGGCCTCTCAAACACGAAACCGCAACCAACATATGTAAATCAATTCTATGAACCAATGCTAGATTCAGCCCTAATACTAACTTGGCAATGTAAAATGGCAACGTTAAGTCTAATGAATGTGGAAAGAGTAATTGTTCCTCTAACTATAACTTACCTAGAGCCCCTAGCGCATGAAATAGCCAAATTCCCAATTATTGTATCTCTAATCATAACTAACTTAGAGCCCCTAGCGTGAGGAATAACTAAAGACCAATGTATAACAAATAAATGAACCAAACCTCTTTTAATATGGCTATTAACAAGTTCATTCATTCTTACAAGCTAATTAGCCAAGACTATGCCCGGATGGCCCTCCTAAAGCACAATTATAACTCTAATTCACTCAAATCCATCCATACACATGCAATTTTGACCTTCCATCAACATACACACACAAATGGGACATTTGATTACAACTACTCCTACAATTACATTAATCTACTCATAATTCCATTCATGAACACATATTAATTTCCAATCTCCATACACAAGCATTTCAAGATAAGAGATATATTCAATAATAAAAAGAATGAATCAAAACACAAATTAGATATAAAAACAACCAACACATATATTAAGCACAAATAAGGTTTACTAATATTCCCAAGTGGGGATTTACACATATGGAAAACAAGATATACAAGAGATGAGATAAAAGAGATAACCCAAGTGGAGAACCCCTCCAAAATGTGCCAATCTCCCTTGATCCATGCTTGGCTCGAAATTGGTCCAAAGACCACTCATAATCTCTAGCAATCTACTCACAAATGTGGGGAAGGATAGGTAGAAATGGTGGTGGTGAGCTTTCCATGGAGGTTTTCCTCCATGGAAGCTTGAAAGCTTCTCTCTCTCTTGGTTGATGAAGAAATGAAGTGTGGGATGTGTATATATTGAAGAGAAGAGAGGAAAATGTGTTTATATAGTGTTAGGAGGTTAAGGTATGAAATGGTAGTGAAGGGACGAAAATGCCCCTTAATTTCGGGCAAAAACTCGACCTCCAGGTCCCATTCGGCGGTCAACACGACGGCCATAGTGCCAGCCGAATTGACAACCGAATTGGAGATGAAACTTACTGCCCTAATTTGGCTGTCAGAACGGTTGTTGGCTTGCTCGCCAAATTGCCCGCCGAATTGCATTTCTGCTATGCGCACCAGTTACTCAAACGAGCATAACTTCCTCCAAAACGGATGGAATCGCAATCCGTACAGTTCTGAAAAATTATACCTTCCGTACCTTTCCAAATATATAAAGATATCTTTGTGGTTCGAACGGAGGAGGGAGTTATGGCACCCACAAGTCGGACGTTCTGCAAAGGCCCATACAATTTCAACCCATAAGCTGTCGGAAATCAGAGGGATTCATGCACGCGGTCTTGGTGTTGCGTTCTTGCTTGAAGACAGATCAACCGTGGAAACATCTAGATTTGCTTAGCCATGATTGGGCTTAGATCACGTCGCGGTCTGCATCAATGGTGAGGCGCGACACTCTGAATACTTTCATTTATTCTCATTTTTGGCTCTTTTTACCTCCAAATCTAAACTTTAAGCTCAAAACCATGAAATAGGGAATATGTATCTACACATGGCTCAACAAACACATTATATACAAAAATACGCTCAAAAATGAGAACAAACGATAGGAAATTGGGAACCTAAAATATGTATAAAATAGTCCGATCACTTACTCGTGCAGTACTCACGCAATGACCCTTGGTTTCCTCCGGTTTCTACAGTGTGCGGGTTGTGCGCAGATCCCTTACCCGAGCAGTACCGGTGCAATGACCATGGGGTTTCTTGGGTTTGTTTTTGCACGGGTTGTGAATGGGTACCTTACTCGTGCAGTACCCGTGCATTGAGGATGTGCTTCTTAGGTTTCACTTTTGTGTGGATGGTGTGCGGGTCCCATACCCGGGCACTAAACCCGCGCAATGCCCTGTTTTGTGCCTTATTTTTCAAAACGACCTAGTTTCATTTAGGGCTTCTTTATATATGTTCTCTTCTCTCCCATTTCGTTTTTAGAGCTCCAAGAACCCATTTTTAGTGAGAGATACTAACTCTTAGAGAGAGAAAGTTTCAAGTTTGTTCTTTGACTCTCCAAACCCCAAAACCCATCTTCATCAATGTCCTTACTTGGTAAGTAGAACTAACATCCTTGCCTAAATTTCTCAAGACTTCCCCCCTTTTTTTGTCATGAGATAGGCAAAAGAGCTCCCTTATCAAGTTTCTTTAGCAAAGAGAGATATTTGCACAAATTATGATTGCATAATCATATACATAAACTTTATACAACTTAAATAATTGAGAGAGATTCAAGGAGTTTTATTTTAAAGAGAAATGTGTGAAGTTGTCATTTTGCATGCAAGACATATAACATCAAAGTTCAAGCAATGGTATTTGGCAAAGCAAACATCAAAAAGGTTTCTAAAAAATTCAAACCAATTTGTGCCCTTTTGTCATTAGCAAACAAGATATAGTTTTAAAGAAAAGAATTTGTAGCACACAAACAACTATATCAATCATTAAGGACCAAACAAGACATGGATATAGAATCCTTATTGATTGAATAGGGTATGAAATCCATATTGGTTGTTGTCTTGTTCAAATCATTAAGAAGAGAGAGGAGACTAATTTTGGATATAAAATGCTTATTGATTGAATGGATACTAGATCCTTATTGAAATTAGCCTTCTCATTTGCTTTCACACATATGCATTCAAGAACATTTCATGCATATCATTTTAAGCATGTCATAATCAGGTTCACATGTCATGGATAAAAATTATAGGTCATTCAATTGCGCTTCCTAATCAATTCTACTAGGTCAAAATGCATGTTTGAACATAAATGTGACTTGGATTACAAAAAAAGCAAGGTTACACACTTATTCAATAAAAAATATACCATATAAGCATATATGTACAACCAAGATTCTCAAGCAATTTATGAAGAATCATAAAGTTGATCAAATATATGTTCATTTCAACAATGCATGTTTGCTCTCTTTGCTTGAGTTCGCTACAAATAGTCAATTTTAACCAAGTCAATGGGAGGCATGAACCCCAATAGACCTACCAAGTCCATTAGACCTAGTTGTATCTATAGGTGACATGTTATCACAATAGCATGCGGGTTCATCTTTTATAATCCACCTAGGTGACACATTTTCATTCCTAGTGGTCATAGTCAACATGTTACTTGATTTCCAAAGATTATTGACTCTAGATTTCCTAGGCACATGCATATTGGCTCTTCTAAGTCTATTCTTTTTCATCATGCTATCAACTCTACATTTTTTAATGTACCTATGGCAATTTGGCCAAATATGCCCAGTCAACACCACAATAATGACAAGTAGGTATAAAATGAGGAGTCATACCATATCTTTGTAAGGGCATTCGAGACTTGTCATGCTTTTGATTTCACCTTTAGTGTTGAACCGGTTCTCTCATTCTTTGTTGTTGAACCGGGTTGAGATGCCTCCTTGATTGAGTTTGCATGGCTTGCCTTCTTGGTTGGTGAGTCCTCGGTTGAGCAAGGTTTGGGATGTAAAGCTCTTGGATATTGAGGTTGAGCTTCACTCTTTATTAGCATCTTCACTTGGCCACTCTTGGATGATCCTCCATGTTCAAGTTTCCTCATAGGATATTGTAGAGGTGAAACTTCCTTGATGTCTTTTCCCTTGACAAACACGGTTTTGTCCGAAGACGGGGTGTGCTTGTTATCAACATATCCAATACCCAATTTGTCATTGGGCTTCTTCCTATAGCCCACCATCTTGTCGAGCTTTTTCGAACCTGAAGTTAACTTAACAAGGGTATTTCTTGCTTCTTCAAGCTCCATCTCTAACCTAACTTCATTTTCCTTGACTCTCCTCACTTCATCATTCAAGTGAGTTATCTTGGTTGAAAGCTTAAGATTCTCCTCCTTCAATTTTTGAATCTCCCTTTTCTTCTTTAACCTAGAGTCTTCAAAGTGTTTGATGAAGTCTTCAAGGTTCATAACTTCACAAGTTCCTCTAGAGTGAGATGGAGAGCTCTCATAACTAGAGTCATTTTCTACACTTGAGGATGATGCACTCTTTTCATTTTTCCTCTAATCAAAAGAGTCAACTTCATCATCAAGATCTTTGCCTTGGTTACTTGTTGCTACACCAACAACTTCCCTATGCGTAGCTACATCAATCACACCTCTATCTACCACTTCATTTATCCCTTCTTCAAGATCACAATTCAAGGCACTTTTGCCTTCTTCTTCAACTTCCATAAAGGAGGCTCCAAAAGCCGTGTAGTTGATTGCAAGCTCTTCATCACCAGAAGAGTCTTCTTCACTCTCATTATCACTTACATGAGGCGGCCATCGCCTTTCCTTTTCTCTTCTCCTTCAAGTTGCCACAATCCGTGGAGATATGCCTGAATCCTCCACATTCAAAGCATTGATTGCTCTTTCTTGAAGGCTTCTCTTGACTTGGCTCAATCTTCTTGAAGTGGGGTTTCTTCTTGAAGTCAATCCCCTTAGAGCTAAAGCCATTCTTTTGTAGCTTCAAGAACTTCTTGAATCTCTTCACCATTAGAGTCATGTCTTCATCTGAGTCATCATCCTCATTCTCAATCTTGGAGGTCTTCAATGCTATACCATTTTGCTTCCTGTGTGATGTAGTTGTAGGAGCCCATCTAGACTTATATGCTATGAGCCTTCCAATCACTTTACTCGGTTTCATGTTCTTATAATCACTATTTTCTTCAAGACCAATCAATTTGGATTCGAATCTAGCTGGAAGTGACCTCATGATCTTTTGTTTGATCCTACTATCCGAGTATGGGTCACCTAGTTGATGGCTTTGATTCACGATGTCCATCAACTTCACTTGGAAGTTATTGAAGCACTCATGCTTTTCCATATTAATCCTCTCAAGTTGTGCTTGGAAAACTTGGATGTGCTCTCTCTCGGATCTTCCAAGCTTCATATGCATTCTTAGTGATTTGGATAAGTTTGTATTGACTCTCAACCATTGCACAAAAGAAGGCATGCATTTCCTTGTTGTTCCACTTTGAGGCTTCAAATTCTTGGGAACTCCATTAAGACTTGGGCTTGGGCACACTACTTCCATCTTCGGTGTTCATGGTGGGTGGTTTGTATCCATCCTCAATCACTATCCAAACCTTGTCATCAATTGCCGATAGATAAGACTCCATTTCCCCCTTCCATTAGGAGTAATTTTCACCATTGAGCAAAGCTGGTCTTATGCTCAATGCTCCCTCTTTACTCATCCCAAATTAACTCATAGTGCTTAGGTCAATGTATGCAAATGAATGCAACACTCAAGGTGCGAAAATGCAATACACACAAATAAGTGCAAGGATCACTTATTTATGTCTAGGAACCCTCTTTAATACAAATCAAAAATATGCAAAGGTGTGTCTAAACTAACCTAGATATGCTAAGATTTTTGACGCACTCCGAGCGTACCTCTAAACTACTTGTGCTCTTAAAACTAGATGGAATGAAAAGGGAGTGTGCGAGTCTAATTAACCCTTCGCAAGTGTACGTATCGCTGTCGAGTATAGCGAACACAAGTAAGGGTATCGTTCCCACAAGGAACTCTTCTAGGTAGGGAAAATCAATTTTAGAAAACTTTAAACTAGTGAATGATCTTTAAAAGGATTTAAAATAAAAGTGACCAAATGAGACACAAGGGAATAAGATAGGGCATAAGTGTTAACAAAAATCTTAAATCAATATCTTTAAAACAAATTCCATTTATCTAATATGAGGCCCTATTTTAAAAGGTCTTTGAGAAAGACTTTCATCAATTCCACATCACAATAGGTCAAAGGATGGTGAATGGAGAAATCTTAAATCTATGAGGGCAAATAACATTAACAAACATGGTCAAGCATCATTAATAATCATTCCAAAGGATCGTAAGGATATTAGTTGTGTTTGTTCAAACACATTTATTGATGATCCAACTACTTAAAAGCATCTTAAATGCTAGCAATGCAAAGTAAATTACATTAAATGTATATGTCATACATTAATTGCACATATATAAATAAGATATAATGGAGAAACATATCATATTGACTTAGATCATAGTTAACAACAAATGAACATCTATCCCTTACATCTCAATAAATTTAGCTACACATAATGTTCTTAATAACAAAAGATTGAAAGAGAGAGATACAACCGATCGTCATGGATGATCCTTGACTTTGATTACAACTTCTTCCTTCAATCTTCTCAAAGTTGCTTCAAGCTCTAAAAACTAAGAACTACTTGTATATCTATTGTCTAGTGTAAATTCTATTTCTAATTATCTATATATTGTGCCAAGATATCATTACATATATATTGGGTTAGCAAAGATATTGTATTGAATGTAGTGGGTAAGAAAATCATTAATTTATCAAGTGGATTGCTGATGTGGAAAGCAACTGCGAGACGAATTCTGCGAGATAGAACTAGCAGATTGAAGTCGCAGTGAAACTTCTGCTAGTGAGAACTCGCAGATTTGAAGGCGGTGGAATTCTGGGCAACTTCTACTAGGTATATCTATGAGATGGAACTAGCAGTGTCTGATAGCAACTTAATTTCTGAAGGATTGAACTCGTAGTTTGATGTGGCAGTATCTCCAGGGATTATTTTGCAAGTTGAACCTGTGAGATGGAACTCGCAGTGTGAAGTCACAATCCTGGTCTGCTAGGGTTGAAGTCGCAGAATGACATGGCAGTTGCTTCTAGAGTGATCCTGCGAGTTGGACCTGCGAGATGTAACTCACAGTTCTATGTCGCAGTCTCTTCTGGAGGACCTCCTGTGACTTGTAACTGCGAGTTTGAACTTGCAGATTTCAACTTTTCTTCCAAAAATGCCTTCTTTTAAGTGAAAACTCCAACTTGAGACAAAAATGCCCTTGGATGAGTAATTGTTCCTAAAAACACTTTTACAAGCAAATAAACACTTAAAACATTCTAACAAAGGCAACAAAATTAAAGGAATAATCGTTGAAAACATGTACACTTTTGGAAGCGATCAGGGGTGAATAGGTTTTAATCCAATTAATTACCAACTTTTCGGATTAATCAATATTGTCAAAATTACCCCACAAAGACAAACAATCAATCTATGAAATTAAAATGCAGAAAACAATGGGCTATCCATCTAGCCACACACGGTCCTCAAATCCACTATATGTAATGATGTTTACAACTAGGTTAATCTCTAGTCACACCATTCTCAGTCACTAATTCACCACTACTACCCCGCGAGCCTTTTATAGTGATTCTAGACAAATTGCTTATGCACTAGACATGACGCCAGTTCTGGTTTCAGTACCACTATTCTTGTCTGGTTCTGACGGTTCAGAACCAATTTTTTTATTTTTTATTTTTATTTTTTAAAAACAATCCAAAACCCCAAATACGCAGTCGAACCCTACACCTGAAATACCCAATCAAACCCTACGCCTGAAATACCCTAAATTCCAAAATCCATGCTCACCCATATTACCCAACCCTAAATTCCCAATCCCTAATCACCTTCATCAATTCAAACACATACACACACAACCACCACAAACCCAAAATCACACACACACACACACACACACACACACTAGTACACCACCAATCAAACCAGTTAAAACTCAAACATGCACACACTACCACAAACCTAAAATCCACCACCACTTGTACTCAATCACACACATCCAACAATTTCTATTTGAACTTCCAAACCTTGAAGGGCATCGGAGGGAAGAGATCGAAGAGAGAGAGGGAGAGAGAAGAGATCAGAGATTAAAGTCGATGAAGAGGAGATCGGCGAAGGGATGAAGAAGGGATAGGAGTACCGAGGAAGTGATCGGCTATTGGCGACGGGAAGAAGAAGAAATAAAGAAATATATATATATATATAGAAAGAGAGAGAGAGATCATATTCATCTGATCTGAGAAAGTGAGAAAAAAAGAAAGAAAGTGAGATTGAGAGAGAGAGAGAAAGAAAGTGGGTGTGGGTTTCCAAAATATATATATGTGGGAACCGCCGGTTCGAACCATAACCAAAACTGCCAGTTCCAGTAATGTTCGAACTGGGTGGTCCCTCAAAATTTGGAACCGGAACCGCTCGGTTCCGGTCTGGTTCTGGAACCGGAACCTGAACCAATTTTTCACTGACGGTTCCGATTTGATTTGCGGGTTCGAACTGAACCGGTGTCATGTCTATTGTGCACTAATCCACCTAGTCACAAGACTTAACACTCAATGAAGAGATAAGCAACTTATGTGAATACATGTCAATATTCTAATATGCAAATAATTCTAGGCAACACTAAATGCTTATCTAGAGATTTATGATAGCAATCAAACAATCCCAGATATCAATATGTCTATATGAATGTTCATAAAGACCTAACTAAATGAAGTTATGCAAGTCTAAAATCTAGTCATCTAACAAAGCCTAATCAACACAAGTTGTCACAAATTATAACGAGGGCAATAAATATGCAATCAAGAAATCCAATATATAAGACCTAAATATCAATGTGTAGATGCAAAGCATAAAGACTTAGCTAAAGGGCAATAATGTCCTAAATGTAAGCTATCACAAAACAAAACCCAATCATACAAAGGAACTCAAGAATAGATGAAATATATAGAGTCCTAGCATTTAATCAACTAACAAATGCTAAACCTGTGTCAAATACATCAACACAAGAAATGCGGATGAATATGAGCTTACCTAGTCAAGTACTTGAAGACCCATGTCATGTAGATGATGAATGAAGAGGATGATGCATGGATTTGAGGTTGGATGAGTTAAAAACTCAAGCTTTGAAGCTTTCTCTCTCTAGCTTTGAAGCTTTCTCTCTCTAGGTTTTGAGTGCTCTCTCTTGGATTATAATGTGTAGTGAAATAGGTCTGAATAGAGAAGAAGATGATGTATATATAGTGGGAAAAATGAGCTGACGTGAAAAGATGAAAATGCCATGTCAGGTGCCATTCTGTGGCCCCATTCGGTGGTCAGCAAACCGCCGACCCAACCGTGGTTTTGGACCAGACATTCTACAAGCAATTCTTAGGTTACATGGCCACCGATCAAACCACAGAATGCCATTGGATTCAAACAGATCCTAAAACGTCGGTCCCCTAAACCGCCGATCACACCAGCCGAAATACACCAGATTTTCTAGTTTAAAACGGTGGTTCATTCCGCAATCAATCAACCACCGAACTTGACGGTAAAAACAGGCCAAGAAGAGACAAATTCCAGAGTGGTCAGACATCAAGTTGAAACTCAACCTCACCAACGTGCGAGCACAGACGTTTTCGAACAATAATCGGGACAAAAAATACATCAATCACACTTAAATCTAACAACAAAGTGCAAGTATGAGTTGAGACAAAAATGTACACAATCATGGAAACACATATGCAAAGATGAATAAAACATGCATGAGAGAGTGTGTGTGTGCGCGCTAGTCTCTTCAAAGAGTTAAGCACCAGTGAAATACCTCTCTTGAAGTTCTTTGGGATCTTGGTTGTTTGTTGAAGAAGAGTCACAATTGAAGACCTAAGCTACCCATTACAGATAATCTCAATGTGGTTTATCATGAAATAAGCCAATCATAAATAGAGGTTCTTACAACTCTAGTTTCCTTTACTTTCCTTTGTATTCATATTATTAGTAACTAAACCCTTATTGGGAGTTGATGTAATAATTCATGGATTGTGGGTTTTCCGCCATATTTTAGATTTGATTTATATAGTTTCATTCATTGTGCTTATTTGTGTTTGATTTTCCTCTTGAATTAAGTAGGCACTCCAACTTTTGATTCTTGTTGGTTATTAAACTTATTTGAGTAATTGAACTTTAATTGAAATGCTTTGTGGTTCAAGTAGGCACTCCAACTCTTGATTCACTTAGAGGTTGAATTTGAGCTTTAAATGCATTTGATATTCTTCTTGAATTGGGTAGCACTCCAACTCTCAATTAAGGTTAGATATTAAACTGTGATATCTTTGTGGGTTGAGTAGGCACTCTAACTCTTAGCCCATATTAGATGTCAATTAATGATTTTAACCATCATCACTGAAGGTGTTTTTAACTGGCTCACTTGAATGGAAGGGATGGATTGTGAGCACTCCAATCCAAGTCATCCCATCTTAATACTCTACCTAGGCTTAATTAGACTCTTCTTCACTCTCAATTCAGCACTCCAATAGGTTGAGTTTTGGATAAGGATATAGTAGTTTTACAACCGCACTCAAAGGTAGATTGGACCCTAAATAGATCAAATCGGCTCTTAATAAAATGCATTGCCCACTATTCATGTATGACTTGCATTGACTCCCATATCTCCTATTCATATCTTATCACTTTGCATTCTCACTATAGTTTTACCTTTAGTTTTAATTGTTATTTGCATCTTTAGTATCAATTCATTAATCACACCATTTACATTTACTTTTCATTGCAGTACTAGTACTAGTGCGTAGTTTGATCATTGCTATCCTTTAATCCTTGTTGATGATACCCGACTTGTATCCTTGTTGATGCATTGTTGAGATTTTATAAATTCTTTTGATTCTTGCAAAACATATACAAACGATGCGTGTCAAACATAGACAATATCAACCGTGAAAAAGTAATGCAGGTAATTGGGTTGTTAAATGCTATAATACAAGTCATAAATAGATGCAAATGATTGGCTGTTCAATTGACTAATGTATGTCATTGGTCTGGTCAATTGTAAATTACAACTTCATGCATGTCATTGGGCTGTTCAGTCTTCTTGGTAACATCATATATATATATATATATATATATATATATATATATATATATATACACAATACTTTTTAATATCTCATGAATAACAAAAATTTAATTACTTAAATAAAATTGTTGAAGACTAAAAAAATAATAAAAGGATATCAAACTGATACAGTAACACAAAAAAATGAAATTTTTTTTTTGGTAAATTACGAGTTCACAGATCTCCCCATTACTGTGATGTAGTAATAGTGAAATCTACCAACTTTGTCTGCAACATTTCAACAAGACCGTCAAGTCCGTTAATTTGATTTTCTCGAGTCTCGACCTGTATATGTAAATCCAAAATTCCAGCCTCTGTATCTTGGAGTTTATCCATCAAGTGTGCATACTTATTGATCGGTACATTTATGTACCTATTTTAGGCTCTTTATTCCTAGCTTTTATTCTTATTTTCGAGTGTTTTTGTGTATATAATCTGTGTTTTAGCCTTGTATAGGTTCATTTTCCCATATGCTAGGTGTTTGAGCTTAAAGTGAAGTTTTGAAGGCAAAAAGGAGGAAAATGAGCTAAGTTTGGGAATTAAAGAGAAATCTGCGAGTTCTACCTCGCAGATCAAAGTCGCATACGTAGTCCAGAGGTGACTGCTAGTTCAGACTACGACATTAGCACGAAGATCCAAGTCGCAGATCCTCCCAAAACGAGACTGCTAGTTTACTCTGCGAGTTTAACGTCGCAGACCCAAGTCGTAGAAGCAGTCCAGAAGATACTGCCAAGTCAGACTGCGACCTCATGTCAGCAGAATCCAATCTGCTACTTTAGACTACGAGTTCCACCTCCCAGATCCCACTCGCAGAAACACTCCCGGGAGACTGCCACTTCAAACTTCAAGTTCAAGCCAGCAGAAATTAGGCAGCTACCAGATATGCAAGTTCCACCTTGCAGAATCACCTTGCAAAAGTTACCCAGAACCTATTGCCAACCAGATCTGTGAGTTCTCACTAGAAGAAGTTAGACTACGAGTTCAATATGCGAGTTCCAACTCGCAGATTAAGTCGGCAGAACTTTATCCACTTGCAGATCAAGATATTTTTAAGGGTAAACTTGACTTTTCATACCCAATTAATGCCATAACCTTCAAATACTAAAAATAACCCACCTTGTTGGTCTTTAAAGATATCTATAATATCCAAATCTTACAATATCTCTCAAATAACCTAGATTCTAGATCAGAGGAGCTTCAAAGGCTTCCATGGAGGTTTTCCCCCATAGATGTCTTACCACCACCACCGCTAAACTTCTTCTATCCATTTTTGAAGTAGATCCAAGGAGAAAAGGGAGGAAAATGAAATAGAGATCTTGGTTATCTTTTTAATCTTCTCTTTGTTTTATTTTCTATTTCTTTGATGTGTAATCCCCATTAGGGAATATTTGTAAACCAACACTTGAGCTTGTTATATATGGTATTTACTTAGATTCAACTTGGATCTTGACTCTATTCTTTGAGTATTGCTATATATCTCTTTTCTTAACATGTATGTTGGTGAATGAGTAGAAATTGATATGTTTGCATAAGTGAGACTTTAGATTAAAACAATGATGTAGTGTAACTTAGAGTAAACAAATGATATAGTGTAAAAGTAGAGTCTCACTCTTGTTTGCATGTTGGTGATGAAAGGGAATCGATATGTATGGATTGATTCGAATGAAAGAGCACATTCGTGTTCCGGTTGATCAAACTGTGAATGGATATTTATTGTTAACTCTTAAATAGAGGTAACTTGATTTATGCGTGATTATGCTAGATTAGATTGTTTGGTGTATTGTTCATGTGCGTAATGGATCTAGACCTAGACACAATTGCTCATTCCATGCCTTTAGTTGAGTGATGAGAATTGATTTCGATATTCCTTAATCAACAAATGATTCGTAATAATAGATGATTTGGTTTCGGAATCCTTAATCAAGAGAACTAGCCCTCGAATCCGTTTTGAATGGTGCTTGAATGTTTATAATCAACATGACTAGCTTGTGTGTTTGGTGAACTTAAGTACCTATTGTAACCACTATCTTGCATCTCTCCAAGCCACATTTATTTTCATAGCTAGGGTGCTTTGCCTTTAGGAGTAGACTAATTTATATTGCTTTGTAGTGTAATTGATTTCCATGTAGCTAGATTTAGAAAGGCAAGCACCCGGTTACATTTATATCCTTAGTGTAATATTAATTTAGTTTAGTTTATTCACACCTCACACACCATTCGCATTATGCATACACTTCACACACACCATTCTCACCCCTTCCATGTTCTATTTACGTCGCTTTCAATAACGCTTTAGCTAGAGACTGTTAGATGGATTCCACCTCCCTGTGGACGATACCATCGCTTATCGCTTTACTTGTTTTCAAACTTTAAAGCACATTGCTTAGGAATTAATATAAATATCTTTTGATAATCGCAATTTGGTAACGACACAAAAAGCGTGTATCACTCATCATTATGGTGTGGACAGAGTTAGTTGATTTAATTCTCTCGTCTCTATCTGCATACAGTAAATCCAAAATTTCGATCTCGGCCTTCTGGAGTCTACCTATCATATTTGCATACTCATCACTTTGGCGTCTAGAGTATGCACATTCGTCAAGAACCGTAGCCTCTGCGACATCAATCTTATGCCTTAAACAATCAACGATGACCTCTACTCTGTCCACCTCTCGAATTCAATTGGAACCAATGTTGTGGAAGTCGTTCGAAGCCATAGGTTAAAAGTCAAGTAGAACGAAAATATAAATTTTATAAAGAAATGTTAGAAGAGTATGATTAAGCATGAAATGGTGTCGTGCAAATAGGTTGCAAAGGGGATTGGATGCAACAAAACCACTTCACAATAGGTGTCTTTCTGTAATAATATTACCTTTTACGTTGATGCACATATTCTATGATTTTGAATAACTTTTAAAAATAATCCTTTCTGAATCATATTGTTTTTTCCTTTTTAGGGATTTGTTTGAAAGTCTATATGCCATGAACGCACCAATATATGTGTTCCTTCTTTATGTTTGGTAATTGATTAATTGTATACCTTTTCGATATTGCATGACAAAATTATATCATTTTTCATTTTAAAGTTTTGAAAAGCGGCGCTAAATTTATTATTATTTCGTGGATGACCCAAGTAAAACCCAGGGACAGTCCCTACATACCTTATTGAATAAAATAATTCAATTTCTCTTTGAAAAAAAATATCATTTATGACTATGGTAACCTTACGAGTAATCATCATGTTTGGGAAAGTAGGTCCATTTCAATATTGAGGAAATAAGGGTATTTAGCACTTTTTCAAATTTGACTTGCACAACTAACACCACTTTAATAACTCATGTTTTATTAGCACCAAAGTATATGATGAGACCAAAATGCCCCCACTTATTTTTTTTTAACTTTCTCTCTTTCTTCTCATTCTCTCAGGCTACCTCTCTCTCTCTCTCTCTCTCTCTCTCTCTCTCTCTCTCTCTCTCTCCATATCCACTTTCTTCGAATCAAAGAACGGTGATGGATGGTGAGATATTTCTGGAAAAATTTGGAATACGAAGAATCGTTTGGATGTGAAGGATGTGAAGGCAATATTTCTGGCAAAAAAAGTCTTTTGTTAGGGTTTTGTTTTCAAATTATATTTTTTTGATTTTGAGATATTTATTTCGTTTTGGTTGATTTTGAGTTTTCAATTTAGTTTTTATTGTGAATTTGTTGTCAATTTGATGTGAATGGTGAGTTTGTTGAATCTGAATGGGAGTTTGTTTGAATCTTGAATTGGTGGGTTTAGGTTTGGTTTGGGTTTGTCAAATCGGAGAAGATGAACAGTAGCCGAAGTTGAGATTTTTTTTTTAATTTCGAGACTTATTTGTTCCATTTCGAGACTTATTTATGAATACCTAAGACTTATTAGACTTACTCGAGACTTAATTCATGAATACCCGAGACTTACTCACAAATTTTCGAGACTTATGCATTTTCGAGACTTATTGGGGTAAATCGAGACTTATTTTGAAAATTCGAGACTTACTGGGGCGAAATACAATTTTTTATTTTGGTGTTTCTTCTTCCTCGTGATGGAGACTTAATTTATAAATACTTATTTGCTCCATTTCGAGACTTATTTATGAATACCCATGATACAATTTTTTATTTTGGTGTTTCTTCTTCCTCGTGATGGAGACTTAATTTATAAATACTTATTTGCTCCATTTCGAGACTTATTTATGAATACCCAAGACTTATTCATGCGTTTCGAGACTTATTCATGCGTTTCGAGACTTATCCATGCGTTTCGAGACTTATTCATGATTTTTCGAGACTTAATTCATGCTTTTTCGAGACTTATTCATGCGTCTTCTTCTTCATCGTGATGGAGGTCTGTTCGACCTCCATCAATGGTGACAGTGATGAGCCGACGACAACGCCCGTTGACTCCGGAGATAGTCGGATCTGGAAGATCGGATGACGCCTAGTTCGTTGGCGCCATCGGTTTCGTCAGATTCGCGATGGATCGTCATAGATCCGACGATGAAGGTTCGACCATGGTCGGGTTTGTCTTCGTTTCTCTCTCCACACAGCTCGAAATTGAAAACAAACACTTCGGTTACAACAATTGGCACTGGACGGACGTTTTCCCGGTGGTTTTGTCGGTCAACTCACCGGTTGGCGGCGACAACTCCATTGATGGAGCTCCATCAATGGAGGTTTTTGAATATTAAAAAAAAGGACTGATAAAAGAAAAGATTAGAAGAGAGGGGGTATTTTTGTCCAAATCCCATCTTTAGTGCTATTAAAACAAGACTTATTTATGTGGTGCTATTTGCACAAACCCCACCCAAAAAAGTGCTATTTAAGTTTTTGACCCTTTCAATATTTCACACACAATCAATATGGTAAGGAAAATTATGAAAAAGAAGTGGTTGATTTATTATTATAATAAACATTTAAATATATATATATATATATATATATATATATATATATGTGTGTGTGTGTGTGTGTGTTCCTTTCTTATAGTTGGTAATTGCCTAATTGAATGTATGATTACGCGTTGTTTATTGACATGAAAAAAAAGAGTTCACTTTTGTCATTAAAGAAAATGAGTGTCATTAAGGTGCATGTTGCTACCCTAGCCGATATTGCAAAGTTCCAAAATCAATAATTAATGACGTCGAGAATATCAACCGTGAAATATTGATGCTTGTCATTGGGTTGTTCCATGCAATAATGAGTGTCATTGTGCTTTTAAATCAAATAGGTAAATGTTGGTCATTGGACTGTTCAATCGCCATTACTAGGGGAGACGTTAACTTCTTCGATTACTATGAAAATAAACATTAAATTAATGAATAGATTAACTCATGCTATTACTATCTAAGGAGTGTTAAACTGTTCAAAGCCACGTAGGGTATGTAGAGAACTAAGTTCTCTCTGAAAATATAGAAAAATGACTTACAATGGTTCCATCAATCATGAGATTTATGATTTGTTGTCGGAGAGAAAAGGAATTGTTGAGGATGCACTGGACAAAGAGCGCATACGTTGCATGAAACTAGAAGAGGATTTGAGGGATGAGAACAAGAAGGTCGTATATCCAGATATCTGCATCATGAAGCTGGAGATGGAGGTGGAAAATAAAATTAATGAAGTCAACAAGTTGATGGAGGCATGCGATCGTCTGCTACTATTTATTGAACGACGTTTCGGTTTAGTAGTGTAATCTAGGATTCTTTATCTAATCTTTGTTCTATTGTTATTTATTTTTATGTTGTTTTTTAACTTATCCTTTGCTTAGAACTGTTGTGTGTTTCAATACATCTTTTGCATGTTTTGTATTTTGTATTCACACCAGTTATGATATGGTTGGAAATTAGCACAGTTAAATCTCTTTTTAAAACCACATAATTACTTTTTCACATTTTTCATAAATTAACCAATAAATTCACCCGAAGTATAACATATCTTAAACCATTAGTATCTGATCTTTTTCCTCCTTTGTATTAATGCATGAGACTTAAAGTGACCTCTGGTTAGATGAATGAAAAGTGAAATAAACTTGAGTTGTGCCCATTGTATGGTGTCACTTTGTAGCTTGAAAGGTTAAAGATTGGAGTGAATTAAAAGTAAATGCTAAGACATTTATTTAGTTTACCAAAAAAATTATCTCTTACTGATCTATGGTTTGAGGGATTTTATTTGATTTATGTTTAATTATATTGAAAAAAGTTTCGTAACTAGGGAGGATATATGCAAATTATTTCTGGTTGCGTTTGGTGCAATGCTTGCACATTAATTGCTAAAAAGGTCGGTTGTATATAGTGCATGGACACTTCCTAACTCTTAAAATCCATTAAACCAAAGATCTATAACACTTGTAATTCTTCAAACCAAAGATCCATAAATTGAGTTGGGTCCAAAAACTTAAAGATTTAATTGGGATATGATCTTTTGTTATGTTACAAAATCGTTGGTGCAATGCATGCATAGTAATTCCTAAAAACTTTTGGTGTATATAGTACATGAACACGGATGTAAAGGTTTAATCAATCAAGAAGTAAAAGTTATCCAAGACATATATATGTATGATCACAATGAGCCGTTTCTAATAGCATTGTAATGCAACATTTAGTTTAACTCAGTACATTTGTAAGACAATAAGAAAATATATCAAAGAATTGGATTCCAAAACAAATCTTAGTACGATGTGATATCTATCACACATTGGATCGCGATCTTCCGCTGTGACGTCAAGATGTCCAACAACATTGAAAACCTTTCATATAATTTGCAGACGTATTTTCCATTATCCTCTTTGCCTTAAGAACACGTCTCGAGCCTTTTGTCCTACCCGTAGGAAAAGTTGGGGTTTTTGGTAGGACCGCACAGAAGCTTACGTTTTCTGGTAATGGAGTTGCTTTCAATTTTTAGAGCAATCGGTTTGTGTAATGCATGGCAAGAGTTAGAGCAAGTTTCAACCTATGATACTCATAGTTGTACTGCATTATATTGGATGTTATCATTCAATCAGTTAGAGTTGAACGATTACAGGACAGAACCCAAAAAAATAAACGGTAGACAATTCACATACATTAGTCTCATTGAACCGGCTCTCAAAACCCTGTACACAATAGGTTATCAAAAATAGACCACAATCACAAAAATTAGGTTGTTTTGGACATTGGGCGAAGGCATTGACTGTAAAGGATTTGAAGTTCATCTTTAATTGCAACATTCTGAAAAGTACCGGTCCAGAAATGCAAGCTGCATATCACATCATTTTTTAAAAAAATTCTTTCTTGCATAAATGAATAGGTATTTAAGGATACTAACAACTTTTTTTGCCGACTCCAGTCTTTATATGTTTTCCTCATCCACGGGTAAGCTATCCTATACTTCAGCTATTTTGCTTGAAACATTTATCACCAATAAGAACCAGTGCACATTGCTCTCATTCATGGGAATAAACATCTTGTCACAAAGGTCATCAGATCCCTTGTAAAATGTAAGATTGTGGACGCATTTCAGCACCATCAATTCTGTCAACCAATTAATGTTAAGAACCTTAACATATATATGATGCAATGCAATTCAATACGGCAATAAAGTCCACGTCTCTATTCAAACAAATAATTTCAAAAATGAAGTAAGGTTTAATGGGCTAACTGAAAAGTTTGTCATCAGATACCACGCACGTTTTGAGGAATCACTAGATAGATTGTACATGGCCATGTTAATAAGGTGCATGGTTGATAAATTATCAATAGTTGATTACATTGGATTTATATTATTAAAAATATGTAAGAAAAAATTAATGTAGCGTGACTCATTGTATCATTCAACCACTGTTCGGGCAAAAGATTAGACATATCTTTCCGACATAGACACAAATGCTCATTCTCAATGATCATTAATTGAATGAAAACTATTAAGTGAAATCAAACAATATTTCATGCGATGGTTGACAACATATTATGACTATGGAACAAATATAAAACACTTGCCATAGTAATTTATTAAAGAGAAACGTGAAGAACATTGAAAAACAGTTAAGTGAAATCGGTTTTACCTTTCTATCTCTTTTGTTGGGTGACAGAACAAAACGTTCAACAAATGAATGTTGTTAACGGAAATTTTGCTCGGGATGAGAAATCTTAGTTAACGCCCTCGAGACCACTACCACGTAGGTGGTGGCCAAGATTTATCGTATGTGTTATTGTATGTGTAGTGATGATTTGTAGAATGCCAAGAAATGATGATACCATTCCATCAAAAGAAAAGCAAGAATCTTTTTATTGAACGTGCATGGTATACAAATACAAGTTTTCTTTATTTTTTGCTCTCAACTCTCTCAAGGGTATGGTTGATTGTTTGTCGTATGCCTGTCGAATAGTAGTCTCCTGTCGAATAGTAGTCTCTTCTTTTTCATTTCCTTTCTTTTCTATTTAAACATAGTTTGTAGGTCAAACAGACTGATTCTCCCATTGATTTTCTCAGTCTCTCCCCTCCTTATCGGGCGGGATTTCACGCTTTAATGTCATTGACTTTGCCGAACTGAGAGTATCGTGGTGGAGATCAGTTTGTTTCCTTTTTGGATTCTATTACTTGTTCTGCATATAGGTAACGTTTCCAGATATGATTCAGTGTATCCCTCGTATCCTTTCAGCATGATCCTTATAGAGGTCGTTGAATATGGCATGGTGTGGTGCATCAACCAGTGAGGTTGATTGGTGTACTGACCTTAATATCTGAGAAGTTTCATCCAGCTTGGAGCCAGTTCTGGCTTCCCGTGACCTTTCCGAAGCTAGGTGTGGCTTCCCCTGACCTTTCAAAACTAGGTGTGGCTTTCCCTGACCTTTCGAAGCTAGGTGCGGCCTTCTAGGGACATTCTTCTGTGTCAATCGAGGTCCAGACAAATCTCTGAAGCATTTGCGAGGTGACCTCAACTTCGGGGAGCTTCTAGTTTTAGTGATGCGGGCTAGATCTGATGGTTCCGGGCTCTATCCCGGATGTTTCCGGAGCCCGTCCTTGTTCCTGGGGTGGTATCGTAGTTCGGCTCTGGATAAAGAGGTCTCCTAGTGGAAACTCTCGGGTATGGAACCAGGTTTGGGAGGTGGAAAATTTTCCTTTGGTCCTTAGCCAATTTTGGCTATTAACAGAAGTCCCCTCTGACTTGAACACCAGACTGTCGAGCTCGGGGTTGAGCTCAGATTTTTACTTTATTTGGGAAATCTTCCTCTCTTTACCGTTACCAAAATATTAGGGAAATTTCTTCATTTGAGTGACGTGATGTGAACCGACTAATTTATCTTCGAATTAATCTGATTGCGTTACGGCAATCCCCGAGATTTTTTACCGTTACTAGAATCTTGGGGAGATCTTCCTCTTAACTGCGTAAGTGATGTGGCGTGAGATGATTAGCCCGCTTTTGAGTTTAATCCGGTTACGTTACTGTAGTCAATTTTTTACCGTTACCAAACGAGTATCTCGGTAGCTCATGCTGTTGCCCTCCTGCCGATATATATGTTTATTTTCCTCCTCATCTTCCTCACATCTCTAAAAAAAAATTTGCTGAGAAATATTTCCATAGCTTTTCCTCCAAGCTTGCTTTTTTCTTCATTCTTCGTCCTTTTTGGCTATTACAATGTCGAAAAACAGTCGCGACTCAGCTGATTCCATAATCGACGGCGAGGAGGTCGTCAGTTTTACTCTGGGGAAGTGGGCTAGGAGGAGTTCTGACGGCGACGATTCCCGGCCCACCTCGCAACGTCGGCGATCAAGTAGGAATGTATCCATCGGGACTGGGTTCTCCAACCATCCTGACCATCCTCTGGATATCGTAGACGAAGATTCCGATAAAGAAGCGAACGGTGGTGCCGCATAGGAGCATCTGGTCTCGGCTCCTGGTCCCCTTGTGGAGAGGCTCCCTCCTTACGATTTTCGGGTTGTCCCAGATTCCATTGTTGTCCCAGATTCTCAGATTTTCGGCTCCTGGTCGAACCTGCTCTGGCTTCATCCATCTCTTCGGCTGGGTCTAAGATGGCCACTCTTGCCTCGCGGGCTTTCCGGGCTTTGGGTAAAGCTCCCCAGGTGGTTGGCCCAGCTGCTTCTGTCCCTTCGGTCATGGCCGCTAAAGTTGCTACCCCTTCGACTCAAACACCTGATTCCGCTGCGCTTCCAACAACCAAAGCTTCGGAGGTTTCTGGGAAAGGTGTCGCTTCTGGGAAAGGTGTCGCGAGGGTTCCTTCCAGCCGCTCCCGGCCTCAGTCGAGCTCGACAGGGCAGGATGAGGTCCTGGAGCAATTCATAGCGTCCTGTCCGGGTGGCGGGATTTCCAAGATGGCTTCCATGCCTGTGATGTCCTTATAACCAAGGGGTCTGCTATGTTAGATGAGGTAATTGTATTTCCTTCGTGCTACTCTTGTTAATTCGTTCAATTTCTAACTCGGGTTCTGTATTTTGTAGGCCTTCAAGTTTAATGTTGCGATCGGCCAGCAGGCAGCCCTCCTCCGCGACCGGGCTGCAAAAGCCGAAGCTGAAGCCGAGAAAGCCGGGGAACTGCTCAAGCAGGCTCAGTCTTTAGTGGAAGAGGTGACTTCTAGCTAGGGAAAAATCGAGGTCGAGATGCCCGAGCTTCGCTGCGATCATGAGAGGATGAAGCAATCTTATGATCATGAGCGTCTTCAATCTCTCTGGTGGGCTAGGCAGCGGGATTCCTGGAGATCTGAGGCTAAGAAGTTGGACCTCGAGAACCAGTCTCTGATTACTCAAGGTGACCAAGCTGCAAGCTGATGCGGAGACCGTCCATCAGCGACGGGTATTTCTATGCTTACTTTCAGGCCGCGGAAGCTCTTCCTCCTCCCTTTGATTTGTCATCTATTGCCAGCTGGGATAGACAGGGGATAATGCTCAAGGCTGCCGAGCTATCCCGCCCTGAAGGTGACAAGGTGGTCCTTTCGAGCTAAGCAGGAGCTGGGAAACAGCCCACTCAGACAGATCCTCCATTCCCTCTTCCTACCTTTACCACCTCAGGTCCTGGGAGTCTTCCTAGCAAAGTGATGTCCTCTCGATCCGAGGAGGACCAGTCGGGAGCTGGTGAAGAGGTTAGGAGCCCGTCTGAGGATTCCCCCTTTAATAGAGATGGAGGTCGACAGGAGCTAGACGGGGTCCATGGCTGCCCTTCTTGACGCGGCTATCCCGCCTGAGGTTATGGACGTAATTAATGAGGTTTTAGATGAAGAGCCAGCTGATCAACCGATGGAGCCTATAAATGGAGGAGCGGTCGGCGAGGATAACCAAGATGGACAGCTATCTGTAGAGGGGGTTGATGGCGAGGATCAGAAAGAAGGAGGAGGGCCAGCGGAGGGAAGCCATGAGAGTCCCGAAGCTTGAAGTGGTTCATCATGACTTGTTTTTGATTGCCCGGAAAAGGGGGTGGGCACCCCGTTTTGCCCTTATCAATTTTTCCTTTTTTTTTTATATATAGCCCAAGCTCGGGGGTTGGGCTCCCCGTTTGGTGGATGTAGCCTTATCGGGGGATAGGCACCCTTTGTCCTTAAATAAAAAGTCGAATCGCTTTTGAGAATTCTTGTTTTATTTCTGGTCTTGAATAGGATCCAGAGTAGCATCTGTAGCAACAATTAAGATTCGTGTAGGGAATTATGATGATTTTGATCCTGCACAGGAAAGCAAACATTATATATATATATATATACATATATTTTTTTATGGGGTGATAGCCCTACCAAGACATCAGAAGGGCTACTTAGCTATTTCCTGGTCTTTGAGATCTGGAGGGCAACTATGCTTTTACACTCAGATCCTTCTTGGGGATGGTAGCCCGACCAAGGCATCAAGAGGGCTATCGATCTATTTCCTGGTCTCGAGATCTGGAGGGCAACTATGCTCTTACACTCAGATCCTTCTTGGGAGTAGTAGCCCGACCAAGGCATCAGGAGGGCTATCGAGCTATTTCCTGGTCTCGAGATCTGTAGGGCAACTATGCTCTTACACTCAGATCCTTCTTGGGGATGGTAGCCCGACCAAGGCATCAGGAGGGCTATCAAGCTGTTTCCTGGTCTCGAGATCAGGAGGGCAACTATGCTCTTACACTCAGATCCTTCTTGGGGGTGGTAGCCCGACCAAGGCATCAGGAGGGCTATCGAGCTATTTCCTGGTCTCGAGATCTGGAGGGCAACTATGCTCTTACACTCAGATCCTTCTTGGGGGTGGTAGCCCGACCAAGGCATCAGGAGGGCTATCGAGCTATTTCCTGGTCTCGAGATCTGGAGGGCAACTATGCTCTTACACTCAGATCCTTCTTGGGGGTGGTAGCCAGACCAAAGTATCAGGAGGGCTATCGAGCTATTTCTTGGTCTCGAGAGGTTTATGTCGAATTCCCATACAAGGGTATAGTCACTAATGTTGAACATAGTTGGAGACAAAGATAGAAGCGAAAAGGAAAATGACTTTATTGATGATCGAGATGTAGTACATCTTTATTAGGGTTTGTAATGAAAACTAAGTGGGGGTAGTCTGCTTGAGAACTCCTTTCAAGGGTAGAATTTCCTCAAATGATCTGCATTCCAAGTGTGGTCGATGGATCGTCCGTCCATGCCTTAGAGTTTATAAGCTCCATTGCGAACAACTAGCTTTATCAAATATGGCCCTTCCCAATTGGGACTTAAGACTCCATCCGACCTATTCCGAGTGTTCAGGGTCACTTTCCTAAGTACCAAGTCCCCTTCTTTGAATTCCCGGGCTCTGACCTTTTGATTGAAGTATCTAGCGATCTTGCTCTGGTAGATAGCTACTTTTCTACTACCCGATCTTGCTTTTCTTCTAAGAGGTCTAGGTTAGCCCGGAGCTTGACTTCGTTACTTTAGGGCTCAAATTGATGTACCCTGAACGAGGTTAATTTATGTTCGATGGGGAGGACTGCTTCAACCCCGAATGCCATGGAGTAAGGTGTCTCCCCGGTAGCTGTTCTTTTTATAGTCCGGTATGCCCAGAGGACTTCTGGTAGCTCTTCGGCCCATTTACCTTTCTTTTGTTGTAGCTTCTTTTTCAGAAGTTTCTTGATAGTCTTGTTGGTGGATTCTACCAGCCCGTTGGTCTGGGGATGAGCCACTGAAGTGAGTCTGAGGTCGATCCCCAATCCTTTGCAGAAGTCTTTGAAACGGGCGTTGTCGAATTGCTTCCCTAGATCGGCTATAATGATAAGAGGGGTCCCGAATCTGCATACCACGTTAGTCTTGATGAACTTGGTTGTATTCTTTTCTGATATTCGAGAAAGAGGTCTTGCCTCGACCCATCTTGTAAAGTAGTCGATAGTCACGATAGCATGTTTCATCTGTCCATGAGCGGTAGGAAGTGGCCCAATTAGGTCGATTCCCCACATGGCAAGGGGGTAAGGTGAACTGAGGGACGACAGTCGCTCGGGTGGCTAGTGGTTCAAGTTTGAAGTTCTTTGACAAGGTTCGCAAGATTGCACAAAACTCTTTGCGTCTTGGTAGGATGGTCGGCCAATAATATCCCATACGAAGCACCTGATAGGCTAGAGCTTCCCCACCTATGTGGTTTCCACAGTCCCCAGAGTGGACCTCTCTCAATGCCCACTTACCATCATCGGGATGCAAGCACCTAAGTAAGGGGTGGGATCTGCCCCTCCTGTAGAGGTACCCGTCCACCATACAGTATCGGACTGAGAGTCTCTTAATTCTTCGGGCTTGGTCAGGCCCTTCGGGAAGCTCTCCTTCAAGGAGGTAGGCGACAATTGGGTCTATCCAGCAAGGCAGGTGATCCAGGGAACAAATTTCTCCATTTGTGGCTATGCTTGGTTGGGTGATTACTTGGAGGGGAATTTCCCGTGGTAGGGACTGGCCTCCGTTCGCCGCTATTTTAGCCAGAACATCTGCACAATGGTTTTGGTGTCGAGGCACCTGATCGATCTTGAGTCCCTTAAATTTGCCTTTTAGCAGCCGAGCTAGATTTAGGTAGGCAGCCATATTATCTCCCTTTGCCTGGTAGACCCCAGTCACATGGTTTACAACAAGCAATGAATCGCTCTTGATCTGCAGGTAGTCGGCCTTTAGTTCAATGGCTACCTTCATCCCGGTTATGAGGGCTTCATATTCCGCTTCGATGTTGGTAGCTTTAAACTCGAATCTGAAACAGTGATAGAATTCGGTCCCCTCCGGATCTATTAAAACTATGCCAGCTCCTCCCCCGGCTTGCCCGGATGCTCCATCTGAAAAGAGGATCCATAGCTTGCAGCCTTCCAGCCAATTGACGACCTCAGATATCTTCTCAAGGACCTCATTTGATAATGAGGGATCATATGGATCTGGGATCGCTGAGAATTCTGCCACGAAGTCGGCCAAAGCCTGTGCCTTAATCGTAGTCCGGGGCTTATACTTTAGGTCGAACTGAGTTAGCTCTAGTGCCCATACGACTAGCCATCCTGACACGTCTGGTCTTTGCAAGAATTGGCGGAGGGGTTGGTCTGTCAGCACTGCTATTGTGTGAGCTTGAAAATAGGGACGGAGTTTGCTCGCTGAGATCACCAGAGCATAAGCGAGCTTTTCCAGGAGAATGTAATTCCTTTCTGATCTGGTCAAAGCATGACTCACATAGTATATGGTCTTTGAAAACCGTCGCAACAATCCTTGGCCAAAGCCCCGCTTACTGCAGTTTCTGATACGGCCAGGTAGATCTGTAACTCATCTTCGAGAACTGGCTTGACTAACAACGGGGGGCTTGTTAGGAACTCTTTCAAAGCTTGAAACGTCTGTTCGCTCTCCTGGCTCCATTTCATGTTCTTCCCTTGTTTGATGGCCACCTTGAAGAAAGGGAGACATTTATCGGTGGAGCGAGAGATAAACCTGTTGAGTGCTACCACCCGTCCAGTCAGAATCTGTACTTGCTTGAGCGAGGTTGGGGATTCCAGGTCCAAGATAGCTTTGATTTTTTCTGGGTTGGCTTCTATACCTCTCTCATGAACTATGAAACCCAGAAACTTCCCTGCCGTTACCCCAAAGGCACATTTGGAGAGGTTCAAACGCGTCTGGTTTTCCCTCAGTATGAGGAAGGTTTTGCGAAGGTCTTCCTGATGTCCTTTTATGGTTGGGGATTTCGTGATCATGTCGTCGATGTACACTTCCATCGTCCTTCCTATCTCGGGCTTGAACAGTTTGTTAACCAGCTGCTGGTATGTGGCCCCCGAATTCTTCAAACCAAACGACATCACCTTGTAGCGGTATAAGCCCTGCCCAGTAATGAAACTGGTCTTATCTTGGTCCGCCGGGTGCATTTTAATTTGGTTGTATCCTGAGAATGGGTCTGAAAATACACAAAGTGTGTCTAATACAACCTAGAGGGGGGGTGAATAGGTTTTAGTTGATTTATTACCAACTTTTCGACTTAATCAATTTTAATGATCCTACTCCATATTAACAATCAATCAATCCAATAAAAATATGCGGAAAACAATAAAAACACAAGGATTGATTTACGTGAGAAACCCTCCAACTGGGCAAAACTCACGGGCTATCCTCCTAGCCACAAACGGTCCTCAAATCCACTATTTGAACGAAAGTTTACAACCTAGGTTGACCTCAAGTCACACCTACTTGGTCACTAACCCTTTCACTCTACCCAACGGGCCTTTAATAGTGATTCTTGACCACAAGCTTGTGCACTAACTCACTTAGTCACAAAGCTTAACAATCAATGAAGAGGTTAAACAACCTAAGTGAATATGTAAAAGATATTCAAGTATGCAATTAATGCTAGGCAACAATAAATGCTTATCTAAGGATTTAAAGATGACAATAAGTGTAAATCCTAGATATCAATATCTAAATGCAAATGCATGAAGATTTAGCTAGAAGGGTAAAATCGTCCTAAATGCTAGCTATTAATGAACAAGTCTCTCAACCAACACACAACAACTCAATCATGTTATAAATGCCAATAAACATAAAGATATGCAATAAAATCACATAAAAGAGCTAACCCTAGGCAAACAAGAACATAAATAAATACAAAGAGATTTAGGGCATGTTCAAGTTACCTAGTCAATGAAAGCAAGAAGAATCCATGATGAGATAATGCTTGAAGAGGTTAGATGCACATAGATTTGTGTTTGGTTGAGTAAAGATGAGTTCTTGGGAGTTTCTCTCTCTAAGGGAAGCTTGGCCTATTAAAAATGGCTTCTTGAACTCATGGAAAAAACGAGCAAGGAAGAAGATAGAGCATATATATAGGAGCCCTAGTTGAAACAGCGTCGTTTTGAACTTAGGGCACAAAATCCCGTCAATACCGCTATATGGACCGCGTCGCAGGCAAGTGTCCAGACCGCAGTACACACAGCAGTGCACCGTCTGGACAACAACGCGGTGCAGGGCGCTGTGCATGCAGGTGCACAGACCGCGGTATGGGCAACAGAGGCTTACTGGACAACACCGCGACTTGGGTCGCTTTGCGTGCAAGTGTACAGGAAGCGGTACACGAAGCATGACACTGCTGAGATATACCGCTCTGTGTGCCGCGGTGCAAGCAAGTCTTGCCAAGCGGTCTAGGCCGCGCTAAGAGAAGAAATTGTCTTTTCTGGGCAAACTCAACACACTAAGTGATGTGCAAAATGTGCAAGTGTGGAGAGTGAAAAGAGGCATACAATACATCATTCAATGATATGAAGATAAGAACAATAATGCATGCAAGTGAGTGTGTGCAACTAGATCTCTTCAAAGAAAGTTAAACTAGTGAGATACCTTTGAAGTGCTCTTTGAGAGAGATGATGTCCTTGAAGCTTGATCACACTCAAGAGGCCTAAATTACCCTTACAAAGAATAATCCCCAATGTGGTTTGTCAACGAAATAAGCCAATCAAAATATGAGGAACTTACAGCGTCCATAAAACTTAAAAGTTTATTTCCGGATGTGGAGTCAACTAGCTGGTCGATCTTTGGTAAAGGAAAACTGTCTTTCGGACAAGCCCAGTTGAGGTCGGTGTAATCGACACACATACGCCATTTCCCATTCGCCTTCGTGACCATGACCACGTTGGCGATCCATTCGGAGTAACGTACTTCTCTGACGAACCCTGCTTTGATCAATTTATCAACCTCTTCCTGCACCACCGCGTTCCTATCAGCGTTGAAATGACGCTTCTTTTGCTTGACGGGCTTAACTGTTGGATCTACTGCTAGTCGGTGGGTGGCCAACGATGCCGGGATTCTAGGCATTTCATCATGGTTCCAGGTGAAGATGTCGCTGAATTCCCTGAGAAGGTCAATCAGATCCTCTTTTTACTTCTAGATCAAGGGTGGCTCCGACCTTGACGACCTTGGAAGGATCGTCATTCCTGATGGGTATCTCTTATAGTTTATCTACGGGCTGCCCGCGGGCCCATTCCTTACTCCGTTCTTCATCATAAGGCATAATAGGTTCGTTCTCCGGATGCCCAGGATGTTCCGCGGGCTCCTTCTCCTCCTGGATTATCCGGGATGTATCCATGTCTTCCTGGACTAATGTTACCTATACACACTGTTTTGCTAGGGCTGTAGGATTAGCAGATACTGCGTAGAATTTCCTGACTGCCTGCTGGTCCCCGCGTACCTCTCCTACTTTGGTTCCAACCGGGAATTTCAGGATGTTATGGTATATGGACAAGACTCTCTTCAAGGAAGACATGAAAGGTCTCCCTAGGATGGCGTTGTAGGCCGATAGGGTGTCCACCACAACAAAGTCGGTCATAACATTCTGTTGGAGCGGGGTAATCCAGATGATTACTGGAAGGATCATTGACCCCACTGGTATGATCGAATCTCCAGTGAAACCGTAAAGCGGAGTGGTACAGCTGTTGTAACAACGTTGCTTCAGGTTCAATTTTTCTAGGGTATCCTTAAAGAGGATATCTACACATGCTACCTGTATCTACGAGCATGGGATGGACCAGACAGTTGGCGATCTGTATCGTGATTACCATAGGATCATCATGAGGTTGTACAGTGTTGAAGACACCCGCTTCGGTGAATACGATCTGTGCTGACTGGGAGGGCTCTGTCAGGCTCTGGCTGACTTCGAAGATCCCCCGGCTTTCTCCGATGTACCTTTCTTGTGTGGTTTTTCCAGGAGTTATTGGAAACGCCAGCCAGTGTAAGACCTCCACTGATAGTGTGTATCACCTGGATCTGTTGCATTAAGTCAGCCTGCTCCCCTTTCCTCTTTTTCTGTGTCTTCACGGATTTCAGCTTGTACCTCCCTTCCAGTCCTGATGTTATCTCTGACCTATTGTAAGAACTCAATCAGGCATCCTCCCCTTATCAGGGCCTCAATCTGGTTGCGCAAATTATAGCACTCCGAGGTGTTGTGGCCCACGTCTTCGTGGAAATCGCAGTACTTGTACCGGTTCCTCCTGTCAGCTGGGGCCTTCATGGGAGCGGGCTTTTGGAGAAACCCTTTATCTCGTATGGCGAGGTAGACTATTTCCCTGGAGGTATTTAAAGGGGTGTAGTAGTCATACCCTTTTTCCCCTTGCATTACTGGAGCCACATTCTTGGGAGGCGGCGAAGCCCAGGGAGGGGTTCGCTTTGCTGGATATCTTTCTTGCCTATGCAGAGGAGCAGAGAGGCGATAAGTCGACCTTTTGGGAGGTTTATTCTGAGTTTTCTGCACTGGCTCAAATTTGGGGGCTTCTTTCTTCAGACGTTTTGTCGTTCTCATGTCAGTCGTATTCCATCTTGACCTTGAGTTGTTCGTCGATCTCGACCTGCTCAAGAGCCCGGTCATAGGCCTCCTGGTAGGTCACGGGAGGTCTCTTGGCGAAGGAACGGAAAAGCTTTCCTGCCCATAGGTTTTGCCTGAAGTTGGCGAGGGTTTCTTTTACAGTGAAAACTCTCATTTGTATGACCTCCTTGTGAAATCGTTCCACGTAAGACCGAAAAGTTTCACTCCGTTCCTGGATCACATATTGCAGGTGTATGGGATCCTTCGGACGAGGTTTGACTCCTTGGAACTGTGAGCAAAAATCTGTTGATAATTTTGTGAAAGAATCCACGCTGCCAGCTGGCAGTTTCCTGAACCAGGTTTTCGCATAGTCGGTTAGGGTCATTGGAAACATTCTGCACATAGCTACTCTGGTAGTGTTCTGGACCTCCATCTGTTGAACGAAGCTCTCTAGGTGGCTTAGAGGATCTTCCGTTCCAGAGAACTTATCTGCTGGCATTTTGAATTTTGGGGGAAGCTCTGCTTCCCGGATTCTCCTAGTGAAGGGAGCGTTCATCTCGCTCAGGGGATCCTTTTTGTCCTCCTTATTCTTTCCCTTATTTATCTGCTGGACCTCTTTTTGTAACATTGCCAGCTGATCCCTCAGTCGCTTGTTCCCAGGTCTCTTCGAGTTAACCTCAGATTCTTCACTGTCGAATCTTTCCGATGAACTGGAAATTTCTATCCGGTCCTCCTCCTGGATAGGATCCACTCGGGGAGTTTGTCTACTTTCCTCCTCTAGGGCCCGGGCAGTTCTCCTAGATGTAGTTGGATGAGATAGCCCTCGTGGCCTCTGGGTAAAAGCATCCGCGGCAGACTTAACTCGCCTGGGTTGATATTGTGAAAATCTTTTCGGAACTGGGGGCATGGGCACCATCCTATCCCGGATCGAACGTTGGGGCCCTGACCTATCTCGAGCCGGCTCTGGAAGAGGAGGTCCTAGGCGATCGAAAGCAAACGGCCTAGCTCTGAGCCTGCTCGGCTCTCCCTGATCATTCAGGTTGGTTTGTGATGCCTTCAGTGAGGAGGCGGACGCGGATGGATTCTTCGAAGGCCGCCGCTTGTTGGTCGAGCGCGGCCTGGCTCACTATAGGGTGGCCAGTAGCCCGTGTATTGGTTGTCTGGATCGGAGCTTGACTACTATATCCAGACTTTCTCCCCTTTCTTGGGGCCTTTCGTGTTAGCCTCGCCGAAGGTTGCTCCAGGGACTCTATGTTGGCCTTGGGAGGAGCGGAGCCTCATAGTTCCTGTAAAACAACAAAAATGTAAATGCAAATAATTGGTTAATTGGGTGTAGGGTCCTTCCTACAGACGGCGCCAGAAAGTGTGAACGAAAATTTTGCTCGGGATGAGAAATCTCAGTTACCGCCCTCGAGACCACTACCACGTAGGTGGTGGCCAAGATTTATCGTATGTGTTATTGTATGTGTAGTGATGATTTATAGAACGCCAAGAAATGATGATACCATTCCATCAAAAGAAAAGCAAGAATCTTTTTATTGAACGTGCATGGTATACAAATACAAGTTTTCTTTATTTTTTGCTCTCAACTCTCTCTAGGGTATGGTTGATTGTTTGTCGTATGCATGTCGAATAGTAGTCTCCTGTCGAATAGTAGTCTCTTCTTTTTCATTTCCTTTCTTTTCTATTTATACATAGTTTGTAGGTCAAACAGACTAATTCTCCCCTTGATTTTCTCAGTCTCTTCCCTCCTTATCGGGCGGGATTTCTCGCTTTAATATCATTGACTTTGCTGAATTGAGAGTATCATGGTGGAGATCAGTTTGTTTCCTTTTTGGATTCTATTACTTGTTCTGCATATAGGTAACGTTTCCAGATATGATTCAGTGTATCCCTCGTATCCTTTCAGCATGATCCTTATAGAGGTCGTTGAATATGGCATGGTGTGGTGCATCAACCAGTGAGGTTGATTGGTGTACTGACCTTAATATCTGAGAAGTTTCATCCAGCTTGGAGCCAGTTCTGGCTTCCCGTGACCTTTCCCAAGCTAGGTGTGGCTTCCCCTGACCTTTCAAAACTAGGTGTGGCTTTCCCTGACCTTTCGAAGCTAGGTGCGGCCTTCTAGGGACATTCTTTTGTGTCAATCGAGGTCCAGACAAGTCTCTGGAGCATTTACGAGGTGACCTCGACTTCGGGGAGCTTCTAGTTTTGGTGATGCGGGCTAGATCTGATCGTTCCGGGCTCTATCCCGGATGTTTCCGGAGCCCGTCCTTGTTCCTGGGGTGGTATCGTAGTTCGTCTCTGGATAGAGAGGTCTTCTGGTGGAAACTCTCGGGTATGGAACGAGGTCTGGGAGGTGAAAAATTTTCCTTTGGTCCTTAGCCAATTTTGGCTATTAACAAATGTCATCATCCGAAAATGTTGGGAGAGGGTTGTTTGAAGAAAATAATAATATTCTCCTCGTCCTTCTAGAAGTTGGTTTCAAATGAATTTCAACCTTTGATTTACTGACTGAAACTTTTTTCTTTTCAACAGTGAGTTGCAGCTGTCTCTTTTGTCTAGTTAAGTACGGCCTACGTGAAAAAGACTCCGTACTGGAGTAGAGGACAACCGTCTCCTAAAAGGGTATACAAAGAATCAACGATTTCATCATTGATATCTTCCAAAAGGATGTTCCCAAATCGATACAATACACTATAAATGTGTGTATGTGTGGGTGATGTTGGTGAAATAAAAAACATAGAGACTTAAATTGAAAATGACAAACCATACTCTCTCTTGGGAAGCAACATGGTTAGCTTCTTTGCATTGTTTTGTAATCAAATTCAACATGTCAACCTTAAACCTCTCGAACATACGTGCGATTACTTTTTCTAAGCGATAGAAGCCTCATTATCTTTGTATGCTTTCGCCGTCAGGCGTATTCCCGTTACCATTGAAACTGTGGTTAGCATTTCAAGATTTGGGAGTGTTAACGTCGGGTGTCCCACGGGCCTTAATTCTTTATAGGGCTAAGTAGCACCTTCGCTTTGTTTGTAATAAAAAGAAAATAGAAGGTCTTCGGAATAGGTAGGCCTTGTTAGCAGAGAATTTATATCTTTCACCGCTGAAACAGGTCTCTTTTGGTAAAGAAGACCCTGAAAAGGAGCAGTTTGATTGTATTACAATTCCTTCATCGCACCAAATCTGGTATTGCAACAGATTTTTGGACGGATGAAAGATGTTTCGAGTGACAGTTCAATAGAATTGACTTTTACTTTAAGAATTCTTGTTCAACACCCTGGTGTATTATAGCCCAGTATGGCTCCGTCCACCTCTACTGTGGAGCTATAAAAAAAAGTTATATTTGGCCACCAACTCATGCAGTGTTACAGCTTTGTTTTCGCTCTAAGCAACCAAAGGTACTTGGAGCCTGTTTACATACACTTTCTTCCGTCAAATACCTCCCCAATAAAAGAACTGAATAAACGGAATAGCGACCTTGAAAATATCTTGAACCTCCATACTTTAACTTTCTAACACCATCCATTAGATACAGAAAACAATAGGTTGCCCTCTTCTTATGCCTTATTAGTCTAGGATCTTTTTGTTGTGTGAGCAATGATTCATCGATTTTTGATGATACTGGAAGGCATAACAAGGTGGATATCGTAAACAAAATGAAGGAAATCTTAAAAACATTATCCGCATATTTCATATTCTTTAGTTTCGTCATCAAGCTAGACAAAGTAATCACGTGCTTACCAGGTATTCATCAGAAGGTTTTTCATCATAATGCATGTTTCTTCAAACTCACCCTATCACAGTCTACATTATGAGTGTTGTTAGGAAACCCCATCACTTTTTCAAAGTCGGACTCCCTGATTGGAATCGACTTTCCATGTAGAATAATTTCCTTGGTCTCTTGTGCAATGGCTTTTAGCAACATCTCGCATAAAGGAAGGTGGAATACAAGGTAGTTAATGTTCAACAGCACCCAAAATCCCATATTTTCTATGCATTCTCGATGTTTTGTAGTCAAGTCTTTTACAACTTTGATGAACTTTTCAGGGCTGCACATAGTATGCAATTCACCTTTGGTTTCTTCAACGAAGGACATTGTTATAGGGATTCAAAAGTTTGAACATTTTACGATTTTGAGAGTGGGGGTAAAGAGATGAACAGATGAAGAAATGAACAGTTGAACAGATGAACACATGAAGAGATGAAGAGACTAAGTATGTCATTAATTAGTAGTCATGTATACGTGGGTGGCTGTTTATTTTAATAAGATTGACCAATTGGGTGAGAAACCTACTGATATCTCTTACGTTATTTTGTGCATGCTTTGGAGGCTATTAACCTTAGCATACACATTAGTCAATGAAAAACTTATAGATAAATATAAGATGTAATAAATGAATATTTAGTGGTGATCGGACTTTTAATTAGGTACATTATTGAAAACCTTGGATTTTCACCGTATTTATGTATCAAAACTATGAATTTGGTGTGTACGTACGACCGTAAATATATAAGTAATAAATACCACGAGACCGTGATCACTCTCTAATATGTGTAGGGATATTATCATTTGAGTTCTTATGTTTTTTAAATTATCTGTTTTGTAAGGACCTCGATTTTATGATTGGCTTATTTCATGACAAACCACCACATTGAGGATGATTGTGTAATGGGTAGCTTAGGTCCGTGTTGGCTAGCTTCCAAGCATCTCCATGACTTCAAGAGCAAAAGGTATATTCACTTGACTTTGTCTCTTGAAGAGTTTAGGTGCACACAAACACACTTCATGCATGTTTTGTTTATCTTGCATTTGTGTTCTTTATTGTTTGTATAAGTGTGCATCCTTTTCTAAAACACTCACTAGCTTACATTAGATATCATATCTTGCATTGTATCTTAGTTGATAACATGTTTGACATGTTAATTGTGCTTCATTGTGTGCATCTCACTCACTTCACACTTGCACAACATTCATGTAAGATAGACTTTTGTCTTGAGTGTTAAAAAGGGATTTTTCCCTTTAGCGCGGCCTAGACCGCTCGGCAGGCTCTGCATGCACCGTGGTGCACGGAGCGGTATTCTCCAGTGCGTCATGCGCGACGTGGATCGCAATCTGTGCACTTGCAAGCACAGCGGTCCCAACCGCGGTGTTGTCCAGACGGTGCACTGCTGTATGTACCGCGGTCTGGACACTTACTTGAGCCGCGGTCTAGCAAGCGGTTTTGACGGGATTCTGTTTCCCAAGTTCAAAACGATGTATTTTTAACTAGGGCTTTATATATATTCTTCCTCTTCTCTTCTTGGCCGACCAAGAGCTCAAAAAATCATTTTTAGAGAGAGGTTAGAGCTCTTAGAGAGAGAAAGCTTCAAGAAAGCATATTTGACTCTCCAAACCCAAAACCCATCTCCATCTTGCATCATTCAACATCATTTGAGCAAGGGTCTTCATTGTTTCATGACTAGGTAAGCAAGAACTTCTTTGAATATCATTTATTGTTCTTCTTACTCTAGATTAGGTATTTATTGCATGATTAAATACCTAGACTCTACTCTATTGCATATTTATGAGTCTTGATAACATGATTGGGTTTGTATTTTGATAGCTTAATTGATTAGGTCATTCTTGCCTAAAAGCTAGGTCATAAATATTCATGTGTGATTAATTGATAACTAGGTTGAGAAATTGTGTTTTAATCAACTAGTTAATGTTCATGAATATTTGATTGTGTTTGTTTGTGATAGCTTGCATTATTAGGTCATATATGCCTAAATAGCTAATCCATAAATATTCATGTATGCTTAATTGATGATTAGGTTGACTTTGTGCATCTAGTCAAGTTTATGAATGTTTATGTGAATTTAATTGACAATTAGGTTGTTAGAATTTCTCTACAACTAATTGAGACCTCATGTGTGTACATGTAGGCATTATTTGATAACTAGGATGTTGTATTGCATTATCTACATCTAGTTAAGCATTGTATGTTTGGTCTAACATATATTGTGTTGAGCATTCATTGATTGTTCACTTAGACCCCATACTCTTCATTGAGTCAAAGTCTTGTGGCTTCGGGGTGAAGTTGCACAAGCATTGAAGTCTTGCAACCAAGTTGTGGTTGGCAAGCATCGGTCAAGAATCCATTGTAAAAGGCCTACGGGTAGAGTAGGAGGTGCTCACGCCAATAGTAGTGTATCAGTAGATATCACTAGGGATAGAACCAAGAGTGACGAGTGGTAGTGTCCATAGCCTGAGGTTATCTAGAGTGAGAGTCCGAGTATCACTTGAGGGTGTAACTTTTTACTCATATAGTGGATTTAAGGATCGTGTGTGGCTAGAAGGATAGCCCGTGGTTTTTCCCTTTGTTTAAGGGTTTCCACGTAAAAATCAAGTGTTATTTATTATTCCGCGCTTTACACTTGATTTTGTATGGTTGATTTAATTGGGTTATATGTTTAATATTGACTAATCGAAAAAGTTGGTAATAATCGATTAACAACCCATTCACCCCACCCCCACCCCCCCTAGGTTGTAGACACACGCTTAGAGTGTATTTTCAATTGGTATCAGAGCGGGTTCCTAGACATACTTAGGTGATCCTTGCTCTTGTTTGTGTGTCTTGCATTTGTGTGCATTTTGATCATTGCATTTATTTGCATTCATCTCATTCATTAAACACTATGAGTGGCATTGAGATGTTAGAGGGTGCGTTGATCTCTGAACCACCATTGCTCACCAAGGATAACTACTCCTCTTGGAAAGTTAGGATGGAAGTATTTTTGATGGACCTCGATGAGCATGTGTGGATGTGTGTGGAAGAGGGATATTCACCTCTCACCGAGAAGTTAGAGAATGGGGCTTCTAAGCCTAAGCTTAAGTCCAAATGGACCAATGACGAACTCGAGGCTGCAGAGTGGAACTCAAAGGGCATCCATGCCTTATCTTGTGTAGTGGATGAGAATCAAGCCAAACTCATCCAAACCTCTCAAGATGTTCGAGAAGCTTGGGAGATTCTAAGAATCACCCATGAAGGTACCGTGAAAGAAGAAGATAAGAATTTGGGTACCTTGAAGATAAAGCTTCAATATCATGATTGTGGTGGCTATGGGCACATCTCCTACGGACTGTGGAAACTCGAAGACCAAGAGTCGAAGAGGCAAATCAAAGGCCTACTATTGGGATAAAAGTGAAGAAAGATCTTCGGGTTTCGAGGGATGTGAAAGGAATCACATAGCCTTCCCCGCTTTACATGATGACAACTTAATGGCGGCCACAAGACACCCATCACTCAAAGTCAATAATGAAGAAGCTAATTCAGATGATGATTGCCACGATAGCACAAGTGGTAGAAGCTTCGATGAAGAAAGTTCAAGCTCCAAGAACTCAAGTGATGAAGGTGATTTGACCTCCAAAGTTGAGAGGGAGATATATGACTCCGATGAGGAGATGACTCTCATGGTTGAGAGATATAAGAGATTTACAAAATCTCAAAAGAAGGGTATGACCTCCAAGGTAAAGGAGGAAAATAAAAAGTCAAGGAAAGAAGACCCTTGCCTTGAGTGTGGTGGAGTTGGCCACCTTGCCTCCATGTGTGGTAACTTGAAGTACAAGAAGGAAGGAGAAACTATGATCGCTACTTGGAGTGATAGAGAAGTTGAAGTAGTTGAAGAGTGCTCCACAAGCTCGGTTGCTAGTGAGATTAACTACTTCGCATTTCCGGGTTCCTACCATGAAGAAACTCAAGCCATCACCAAATGTTCATCACTTGAAGATTTCAAGATGTGTGGCCTTGAACTTGGAAACCGAAGAGGAGCATGCTTGAGTGAAGCAAGCCTTGATGATATGACTTTCACAAGCACAAGTGGGAGAAGCCTTGATAGTGATGGCTCATGCTTCGAGAACTCTTGTGATAATAAGGTGGATTATCAAGAGTTGGTTGATTCTCTTCAAAAGACCTTGAAGGAGAAGGAAAATGATATCCTTAGATTAGAAAAGGATAATCTTCAACTAAAAGCCAAAGTGACTCCCCTTAAAGAATGAAGTGAGGAGAGTCAAGGAAAGTGAAGATTTGTTGAAGAAGGAAAATCTTCAATTAAAGACAAAGTTAGATGACTCCTCGAAGACGGACATGATTGATGTGTCCAAGTATAAAAAGGAGATTGAAGATTGCCACCAAAGGATAAAGGCAATGAAGGATGAACTTGCCAACAAAGAGAACTCCTTGAAGATTGTCAAGGAAAGAGAGATGAGGTACCTTGAAGAATTAAAGAAGGCCAAGGTCAAACAATCTCAAGCTCAAGGCAAGAGCAAAGCTTCATCCAAGCAAGGTTTAACTCAAGGAAAGTCCACACAAGCCTCGGCAACTCAACCAAAGCCTAGGCAATCCAAAAAGAAAGGACAAGTCCTTGAGCAGCCAACCACCTCCTCCAACAAGTCAACCATCAAGAAAGGAGGTAACCATAAGTGGCATGCTCAACCAAGAAGGCATGATCAACCGGCTCCACCACCTCTACAAGCAAAACCACAAAGGTGCCACCAATCGGCTCAAGCTTCTAGGAGAAGCAAACTGATGCACCATCAAAGACAACCTCATCAACATGGCGATGCCTCGATGAGATCACAATGCTATGGTATAAATCCTTACTTTGTACCTACTTGTCATTATTGTGGTATGATTGGTCACTTAAGACCAAATTGCTTGAATTACATTAAGAGGTGTAGATTAAAGAGCATGAAAGAAAAACGGTTGAAAAAGGGGGCAAGTTTGCATAAACCTAGGGAACCTAGAAACATGTCTATGACCACTAAAAATGTTAAAGTGGAACCTAGGTGGGTTAGAAAGAATGAACCCGATTGCCTTAGTGCCCATGTGACACCCGTAGATGCAACTAGGTCCATCGGACTTGGTAAGTCTATAGAGGCTCATGCCTCCCATTGACTTGGTTGGAATTGATCCCATGAGGGGAGCTCAAGCAAAGAGAGCAAACTTGCATGATTTGCCATATGCAAAAAGTTGATTAAATTTTATGCTCTTTTATAATTGCTTGAGATGATTGGTTGTACATATGCTTATATGTTATTTTCATAATAAGTGTGCAACCTTGCTTTACTTGCAATCCATGTCATATTTTAGTTCAACAATGCTTTTTTGGACTAGGAGATTTTGATTGGGAAAGTACATTTGAATGACCCATAATTTAACTCCATGACATGAGAACTTTTAATGACATGCTTAAAATGATATGCATGAAATGTTTTTGATTGCTTTAGTGCAAAATATGTGTGAAAGCAAATGAGAAGACTAAACCCAATAAGGATCCAGTATCCATGCAATAAATAAGGATGTCTCATCCAAATTTAGTCTTCTCTCTCTCTTTATTAGTTGAACAAGGTTATTATCATACGGGTATCTTACCCGGAAAAATCAAAAAGGGTGCAAAAGTCACTCATGTCTTGTTTTGCTTATAAAGTTTGATGTAGTTGCTCTTTAAATTGAAATTCATTTTGAAAAACTATATCTTGTTTGCTTATGACAAAGGGTATAAATTGGTTTGAATTCTTTTGGAAACCATTTTGATGTTTGCTTTGCCAAATACCATTGCTTGAACTTGAATGCTATATGTCTTGCATGCAAAGCAACATATTCACACATTTTTTTTAATAAAACTCCTTAAATCTCTCTCAATTATTTAAGTTGCATGAAGTTTGTGAATATGATTATGCAATGTAATTGTACGAATATCTCTCTTTGCTAAAGCAACCCGATAGGGGGAGCTCCTTTGCCTATCTCATGACAAAAAGGGGGAGAAGTCTTGAGAGATATAGGGGGAGCATTGTTTATGCTTTAGGGGAGAAATCATGAGGGAGGGTAACCTTTTAGGGGGAGCATTGCACATGCATTCTTTGTATTGCTTTATTTGTATTTAAGTGCAATGCTTGTTTTTATTTGTTCACCTCACATGCACTTGTTCTTGGAAAGTGCTTCTTGCTATTGTGTGTAGGTACATTGATAATTCTACAAAGAGACTGAAGATATTGAAGATTCAGATTCTAGATATCTCTTTTGTAATGTAGAAGTGATTATGGACAATAGCTTTGTTTTATTTTGTGAGGATTGTTTGTGAGTGGTTGTTTTGTCATGAAACAGCCAAAGGGGGAGATTGTAAGGACCTCGATTTTATGATTGGCTTATTTCATGACAAACCACCACATTGGGGATGATTGTGTAATGGGTAGCTTAGGTCCGTGTTGGCTAGCTTCCAAGCATCTCCACGACTTCAAGAGCAAAAGGTATATTCACTTGACTTTGTCTCTTGAAGAGTTTAGGTGCACACACACACTTCATGCATGTTTTGTTTATCTTGCATTTGTGTTCTTTATTGTTTGTATAAGTGTGCATCCTTTTCTAAAACACTCACTAGCTTACAATAGATATCATATCTTGCATTGTATCTTAGTTGATAACATGTTTGACATGTTAATTGTGCTTCATTGTGTGCATCTCACTCACTTCACACTTGCACAACATTCATGTAAGATAGACTTTTGTCTTGAGTGTTAAAAAGAGATTTTTCCTTTTAGCGCGGCCTAGACTGCTCGGCAGGCTCTGCTTGCACCGTGGCGCACGGAGTGGTATTCTCCAGTGCGTCATGCGCGACATGGACCGCGACCTGTGCACTTGCACGCACAGCGGTCCCAACCGCGGTGTTGTCCAGATGGTGCACTGCTGTATGTACCGCGGTCTGGACACTTACCTGAGCCGCGGTCTAGCAAGCGGTTTTGACGGGATTCTGTTTCCCAAGTTCAAAACGATGTAGTTTTAACTAGGGCTTCATATATATTCTTCCTCTTCTCTTCTTGGCCGACCAAGAGCTCAAAAAATCATTTTTTGAGAGAGGTTAGAGCTCTTAGAGAGAGAAAGCTTCAAGAAAGCATCTTTGACTCTCCAAACCCAAAACCCATCTCCATCTTGCATCATTCAACATCATTTGAGCATGGGTCTTCATTGTTTCATGACTAGGTAAGCAAGAACTTCTTTGAATATCATTTATTGTTCTTCTTACTCTAGATTAGGTATTTATTGCATGATTAAATACCTAGACTCTACTCTATTGCATATTTATGAGTCTTGATAACATGATTGAGTTTGTATTTTGATAGCTTAATTGATTAGGTCATTCTTGCCTAAAAGCTAGGTCATAAATATTCATGTGTGATTAATTGATAACTAGGTTGAGAAATTGTGTTTTAATCAACTAGTTAATGTTCATGAATATTTGATTGTGTTTGTTTGTGATAGCTTGCATTATTAGGTCATATATGCCTAAATAGCTAATCCATAAATATTCATGTATGCTTAATTGATGATTAGGTTGACTTTGTGCATCTAGTCAAGTTTATGAATGTTTATGTGAATTTAATTGACAATTAGGTTGTTAGAATTTCTCTACAACTAATTGAGACCTCATGTGTGTACATGTAGGCATTATTTGATAACTAGGATGTTGTATTGCATTATCTACATCTAGTTAAGCATTGTATGTTTGGTCTAACATATATTGTGTTGAGCATTCATTGATTGTTCACTTAGACCCCATACTCTTCATTGAGTCAAAGTCTTGTGGCTTCGGGGTGAAGTTGCACAAGCATTGAAGTCTTGCAACCAAGTTGTGGTTGGCAAGCATCGGTCAAGAATCCATTGTAAAAGGCCTGCGGGTAGAGTAGGAGGTGCTCACGCCAATAGTAGTGTATCAGTGGATATCACTAGGGATAGAACCAAGAGTGGCGAGTGGTAGTGTCCATAGCCTGAGGTTATCTAGAGTGAGAGTCCGAGTATCACTTGAGGGTGTAACTTTTTACTCATATAGTGGATTTGAGGATCGTGTGTGGCTAGAAGGATAGCCCTTGGTTTTTCCCTTTGTTTAAGGGTTTCCACGTAAAAATCAAGTGTTATTTATTATTCCGCACTTTGCACTTGATTTTGTATGGTTGATTTAATTGGGTTATATGTTTAATATTGACTAATCGAAAAAGTTGGTAATAATCGATTAACAACCCATTCACCCCCCCCCCCCCCCCCCCCCCCTAGGTTGTAGACACACGCTTAGAGTGTATTTTCATGTTTTTACTCACTTATTCATTTTTCACTAGATTGGTCTTTATGTTTTAAAAAACCTATTCAATTTATTTTTTCTGTGAGTCAATCGTTTGTCAAATTAAACGGTTCTAAGGGTATTTTTGTCTTTAAACAATGTTATGTCACTTGCCAACACACAAATAAATATCAATATATATATATATATAAAATAAAAATTAAATTTAAATGTGGAGATGAACAAGATGGACAGTGGAGATCCAATATGGATCTCCACTTAATTAAAAAAAATTAAAAAAGACCCAAAAGATAATTAAATTTAAAGATTTTTTTGATTAATTGGTTCTCCACCTAATCTAAAAAAATTTTAAAAATTTAAAATTAAAACTTAAAGAACCCTAGTTTCATCTTCTTCTAAAGAACCCTAACTTAAAGAGACTGGGATCCTCTACTCACCTCACATTTTTCCTGATCCTTTTTAAAGCATGTGATTGGTTGTTGATAAAGTGTCAATCACATCTTAACCATTCATTAATTGCAATACTTATGTGTCATGAGATTAAATGAGGTGAGGATGATGTGAGGATGAGGTGAGATGAGGAGAGAATCCAAGTCCAACTTTAAAGAACCCCCACCACTGTCCAAATCCAAACCCCACTTCATCTTCTTCCGTTTCTCTCTCTCTCTCTCTATATATATATATATATATATCTCTGCAAACTCTCTCTCTCACCCACACATATACATCCCTGTCAAACCACACCAGAAAATCCCTCTCTCGAATCGGTCTCTCTCCCTTCTTTCTATCCACCGGTGAGGAGAACCAATCTCCTTTATTATGACGAGATCAACGATGTTGGTTATGGTGGTCGTGTGGGTGTTGACATGGGTTTAATTTCTAGCGGGTGGTGATGGTTATGTGATTGTTGGTTACTAAAGAATCTGATGGTGAAAGAAGAATCTGATGGTGGATGTGGGTTTTGGGTGAACGAATAATCTGGTGGTGGTGATGGGTGTTGGGTGAATGAATAATCTAGTAGTGGTGATGAGTGTGTACGTGTTGGTGAACAAAACTTCTAGGTGTGTAAGTGGTGGCGGTGATGGTAGGGTGTGTAGGTAAGGGTGTCCTTAAGAACTAAAATTCTGGGTATGTAAGTATTGGTGAACGAAAATTCTGGGTGTGTAAGTGTTGTTGGTGGTGGTGGGTGCATAATTAAAGGTCTCCCTAAGATTCATATCGATCACTAGATGGAAACTCATCTAGTTCTCCATTGTTAAGAGACTGGTGGTGGTTTTGATGATGATTAGATGATGGTTTTGATGATGATATGAGATGGTTTTGGTGTTGTGATAAATATGGTTTCTGTGTTGATGGTTTTGTTGATGATTTGAGATGGAGATCTGGATCTCTACCTCATTGTTTTTCTTTTTCCGTTTTTCTTTTTCAATTTTTTCGTTTGTTCTTTTTTCAATTTTTTTTCTTTTTTTCATTGTGATTTGATAATCATCATCCATCACAATTACAAATAACATCTCAATTCTTTTTATATAATTATTTGTAATTGTCTCGAATATTTAAAGGGCAGAAAGCCATGGGCAAATTAGTAATTTAGCATCTTTTATGGTGGTTGACCGTTAAAATTCTAGTCAAATGGATCAAAGGGGTCAAAAAATAATTAGCACTATTTGGGGTCGATGTTGTGCAAATATCACCACATTACTAATTCAAGTTTAAAAGGCACCAATTTAGGTGACCAGACAAAAATACCCTTAAAAAGTCACTTTCCTCTTGTCGTTTAGCGAAACAGTAGAGAGAGAGAGAGAGAGAGAGAGAGAGAGAGAGAGAGAGAGAGAAACGTAACGTCCGCAAAAGCATCGGCCTTAAAATTTGACGGCGAAGAAACCGGTGGTTGCACTACAGTCCTAAAGTCGACATTTCAGACGAGATTGCAATTTATAGTGGTAAGTAGTTTTCGTTTTTGTTCTTCCTTAGTTTATGTGTGTGATTGATGTTGAATGTTGTTTAGACTTGTAGATTATTTTTAATTAGATCCCCAAATATGAATCTGGGTTAGGTTAGGGTTTTATTTTTAGAAAACATTTGGTATAAGACAATGAAGATCTGGGTTTCCGAGACTTTTAAAAGTGGATCTGAGCCTTATCTAACGCTTTCAATGCCTTATTTTAACACTGTCCAAGCCTTTTTAAAATTTCTCCGAGCTTTTTTGGTTAGGTTTTAAATTGTGAAACTTTTTTGATGATATGGGTTTCCGAGACTTTTAACAGTATATCCGAGCCTTATTTAACTCTTTCTGAGCCTTTTCAATAGTTCTTCGAGCTTTTTTTGTTAGGTTTTAAAATATGAAAATTTTGTGATGATAGGGTTTCCGAGACTTTTAACACTGTATCCGAGCATTATTTAACGCTTTCTGAGCCTTTTCAATAGTTCTCCGAGCTTTTTTGGTTATGTTTTAAAATATGAAAAATTTGTGATGATAGGGTTTTCGAGACTTTTAACACTGGATCTGAGCCTTATTTAACGCTTTCCGAGCCTTTTCAATAGTTCTCCGAGCTTTTTTGGTTATGTTTTAAATTACAAAAAATTTGTAATTATAGGGTTTCCGAGACTTTAAGCACTGTATCCGAACCTTAATTAACACTTTCCGAGCCTTATTTAAAGCTTTCTGAGCCTTATTTAACACTGTATCCGAGCTTTATTTAACGCTTTCCGGGCCTCTTGGTATAATGCCCGAGCCTTTTACTTAACTCCCCGAGCCTTATACTTAACTCCTCGAGCCTTTTACTTTACTGCCTGAGACTTTTACTTTATTGCCCGAGACTTTTATACTTTACTAATGCTTTATGCTTTATTTCTGTGACAAATGCAGATGAGTAATCAGCTAAAGGATTTCCTTAAAACTCCAGTGGGTGAATGGTATGATGCAAAAATAACTCGACATGACAATTTCAACAAGCTTAAAGATATCGACGACGCATTGAACAGTGTACCTGAAGATCTCGCGATCGAAGATGGACGTCGGTATACAGAGTCTTGTTTCGGTCATTTCCTTCTGATGCATCGGGAGATGCAATTTTCGGCTGGCATAGTCCATCGGCTGCTTATGCGCGAGTTGCATCACGATGGGCCGGAGGATGAGATGAGATTTATATTAGGTCATCATTCGGTCTGGTTCTCTAAGGTTGAGTTATGTCTCATAACCGGATTGAAGTTCGGAGTGATTCCTGACACGACGACGTATCAGACGATACCGAATGAGATACATGAGCGGTATTTTAAAGGTAGAGGGGAGGTGGAGTATGAACACCTTAGGGTTGTTCTGCGTCGTGGTATGTTTGACCAACAGTACGATGCGGTGAAGTTGTGCCTCTTGTATATGATTGTTAATAGCCAAATTTGGCTAGGGACCAAAGGGAAATTTTTCACCCTCTAAACCTGGCTCCATGCCCGAGGTCATCCACCAGGAGACCATGTGACCCGATGCTGAGCTACGATACCGCCCTATAGGAATAAGGACGGGCTCCAAAAACACCCGGAGTAGATCCCGGCTCGATCAGATCGAGCCCGCATCACCGAACCTGAAACCGGGAAATCCCCCCGAAGTTGGGATTACCTCACAATTTCTCCAGAAGCTCGCCTATTCCTTGCTGACATAGTGGGGTGTCCGTAGGAGGCCGCACCTAGCTTCAAAAGGTCAAGGGAGGCTAGACCTATCTCTTGGCTAGACTAAACTCCTTAATATCGGGGCTGGGACACTGATCGACCTCACTATCTAATGTACCTCACCATAATACATACCATAATCAACGACCCATATGGGAGATCATGCTAGACCCGAAGACACACAGGATCACATCTTAAGACGTTACATACGTACAAAGCAAGTAATAGAGTCTAAGGAGGAAACAAATTGATCTCCACCAAGATATCCTCAACTCAGCAATTAGCTCAAAGTCAATGACATTTAAAATGTAAAATCCCGTCCGATAAGGAGGGGAGGGATGGAGAAAATCAAGGGAAGAATCAATTAGTTTAACCTATGAAGACATTGTATAAAAGAAGGACTTCGGCCTTCTGAAAGAGGGGACTACTTTTCGACAGGCATATGAAAACAACCCTACTACTCCTCAGAGAGATTGAGAGCGATTGATAAATATTTGTAAACGATGCACCATTCATAAGAATAAAGAACATTTTCGTTCTCTTTTGTTCATTTCCTTTTGATGGTATTGATAATAGTATTTCTTTGTCATTATTAATTAGCACTGACTAGAATACACTCTACCTTGACCACCACCTCCGTGGCAGTGATTTTGAGGGTGTTAATTGAGATTTCTCACCCCGAGTAAAATTTTCGTTAACAATGCTGAACTAGATATTGATGGGGGTGGACGAGAGAGAGAAAGTTCCAGTAAGGCAGTTCAGACTAGTCGAGGACTTGGACGATTTTGATACGTTCCCGTGGGGTGCATGATGGTGTAAATCGTGTTATTAAAAACTATACTCGCAAGTGCACGAATCGTGAAGATAAGCACAACGGCAAGTAAGGATTCGTTCCCACTGAGGAAAAGTGATTTATTGATTGAAAACTAATTTTAATTCTAATTAAACTAAAAGTAACCAAAAATTATTGTTTGATTGATTAAAGTAAATTAAATTAATCTAAAGAAAACAATTAAAGAGAATATGGTTGTGATCAAGAGAAAGAAAATACTAGGTCATCAATGATCCCCAATTATGAACACTCAATGTATGAAATTAATTTGTAAACAAGATTCAATCAATTCTAGGGTTCATTATTTGTCTTTAATGTGACTATTACCGTATAGTCATAGGATGAGTCATGTGCTCCTAACCACTATTCACCCTTGGTCTATGGTGTGAACAGTGATCAGAAACCCTTTAAGCGCAAGAATTAAGAACCAAATTCTATACTTTGCTTGGCCTATGCTAAAGATAAAATTCATTCATTCAAAAGAGCATTAATCAAGATTAGGTTTGGTCTATACTCTAATCCTAATTCTCAGATAGTCTTAACCCTAAAATCATGCCAAATAATCATCCACCCTTGGTCTATGGTGTGAATAAATATTAAAACTAATGAGGATCAAGCAATTAAGAACAATGAATAAATCAAGAATTTTAATTGATGAAATAATAATTAATCCATATATGAGCATTCACAAAAGGTTCACATTGATTCCCTAGTTATAGAATTAATTACACATCATAGAAAAAGAAAAGAAAAGAGATTGAGTAGAGAAAACCCGATATGATCATCAAAGAGCTCCTCCAATTCTTCTTCGTCTTCTTCTACAATGGATGGATGGGTCTTGAGGTGATGTGTGGTGATGGAGTGATGGGGGACGGCCCCCTTGGTGGCTTGGGACCTCCCTTGGCTTCTCTCCCGAAATTAGGGTTCACAGGGGTTTAAATAGGCTTTAGATGATAAGCCAAGTCCTTAAACAACAAGGAAATTGGTTCCCTTTTGGAACTCTACCTTTTTGGGATTTAATTCTTTCCTAATCCACTCAAATTGATTACTTATTGAAGGATGATAAGGATTAGGTGTCAACTTGCTTTCCAAGACTCACACTCATGTCCAAGAAGGTAATATTTCCCGTTCCGACAACTTGCAAAATAAATCCCGTCACTATTTACGGAATTATGACTGATCTGACCATCAGATACTAAAACGGTCATAACTTCTTCTAGGAATATCGGAATTGCGATCCGTAACGTTCCCCAGAAACTAGACTTCCGGGGCTTTCCATCCATAGGTAGTAGGACACACAATTCAAACCGAGGAGAGAGATATGGGGCCCGCAATCTGGGTGATCTGCACTGGCCGAAATTCAGCTTTTTGTTCCTTTTCTTCAAAATAACTTCTAATACCTCTTCTATGGAATGTGACCTATAAATGCTCAACAAACACATAAAATACCTAATTTCACCCAAGAAAAAAGCACAAATAGTAGGAAATGGTGACCTAAAATATGTATATAAATAGACCGATCAGTGCACATGTTTATAGGCAGTCCATTTATGGTTTCAAGCATGCGTTAGACGGTCGTCGTGAGCAGTTCGAGAGAAGACAGCAAACAAAGGGCACCGACATACAAACTAAGAGACGTACAACATTGAAAATACTACTTGAGCGTGTGTCTAACAACCTAGAGGGGAGGTGAATGGGTTGTTAATCGATTATTACCAATTTTTTCGATTAGTCAATATTAATAACAATTAACCCAACATAAACAAACATACAAAATCAAGTAAACTGCGGAAATATAAAGAACACTTGATTTTGACGTGGAAACCCTTCAACAAGGGAAAAACCACGGGCTATCATTCTAGCCACAAACGATCACAGAAATCCACTATATGAATAAAAGATTACACCCTCAAGTGATACTCAGACTCTCACTCTCGATAACCTCAGGCTATGGACACTACCACTCGCCACTCTTGGTTCAATCCCCAGTGATATCCCCTGATACATTACTCTTGGCGTGAGCACCTCCTACTCTACCCCACGGGCCTTTTACAGTGGCTCTTGACCGATGCTTGCAAACCACACCTTGGTCTCAAGACTTCAATGCTTGTGCAACTTCACCTCGAAGCCACAAGACTTTGACTCAATGAAGAGTATAAAATGTCTATGTGATCATGTGAAATGATGCTCAATGCAATTTATGATAGACTACACAAATTGCTCAACTAGGAGTTTGTAGAAACAAATCCAAGATGTCAAATGTCTAAATATAAAGCATAAAGACTTAGCTAGATGTTATCAATAACAACCACCCTAGCTATCACAAACAATCACAATGAATCAACAAATATGCTCACAATGTATTCAACATAAACTTAGCATATATTCATGTGATTGAGGCAAGTCATTTAATCATTCACAAAATGCAAGTCTTAGACAAAAGTCTATCAACAAACAAACTCAATTAGATTTGTAGAGAATTCCCAACAAACTAATTGTTACACAAAATATGCATAAACATTCAATAAGCTTAACTAGTTGATTAGGAACTAATATTTCAAACTAGTTATCAATGAATCACAATTGAATGTTTATGACCTAGCTTTTAGGTATAAATGACCTAATCAATTTAGCTATCACAAAACAAACACACATAAATATTCAAGAACTTGACTAGATGCACAAAGTTAACCTAATCAACAATTAAGCATACATGAACATTTATGGATTAGCTATTTAGTCACAAATGACCTAATAATGCAAGCTATCACAAACAAACCCAATCAAATATTCATGAACATTAACTAGTTGATTAAAACACAATTTCTCAACCTAGTTATCAATAAATCACACATGAATATTTATAACCTAGCTTTTAGGCAAAATTGACCTAATCAATGTAGCTATCAAAATACAAACTCAATCATGTTATCAAGACTCATAAATATGCAATAAAATAGAGTTTAGGTATTTAATCATGCAATTAATACCTAATCTAGAGTAAGAAGAACAATAAATGATATTCAAGGAAGTTCTTGCTTACCTAGTCATGAAACAATGAAGACCCATGCTCATATGATGTTGAATGATGCAAGATGGAGATGGGTTTTGGGTTTGGAGAGTCAAAGATGCTTTCTTGAAGCTTTCTCTCTCTAGGGGAGCTCTTTTTCTCACTAGGAATGTAAATTTCAGAGCTCTAGGTCTGATTGGGGAAGAAGATGATGTATTTATATAATCCAAGTGAAGCCACATCGTTTTGGACAAGGAAAGATTGATTTCCAGCGACTAAAAAGCGACCTTAGGGCGACCTGACTCAGGTCGCTACAAGGTCGCTATTCTCTCGGGTAGAAAACGTGACAGCACAACAGCTCCAATTTCGAGCGACCCAAAACATGACCAAACGACATCAAAACCTTTCAAATAATATACATTTGGAAAGGTATGGAAGTCTAATTTCTAATCCTTTTTATAAAATCAGGTTTTGATCTCTAGAAACAATGTTATGGTCATTTGAGTGACCAAAGGTCAAACATGGATAACAACAGAGATGCTCTGTTTCAATGGTCTATTTGGAGACTTCAAAACCAAACAAAACCAAACGGTCATGAAATATTTCGAATAATATACCATTGGAAAGATATGGAAGTATACTTTCTACTCCAATTAACAAAATAAGATTTGGATTACTGTAGAAAGAGGTATGATCAAAAGAGTGACCAAAGGTCAGAATGGGTAAATAACAAAAATCCCCAAACTCATGGTATAAGACCATGTAACCAAATACCAATCCAAGAGAGCACAAATGGAGCCTTTCTATGGTCACAAATCACGCTAAGACTCAAGCACGCCAATGTGCTAGTGCGAACACAACACAAGCACACCATCGTGCGAGTGAGGACGTTTCCAAACACACAATGAAAACGTAAAACAAAACAACCACACGTAAAGACAAACAAAGACGTGCTCGTGTGAGTTGTGTAACGGATGCACACATATACACAATAAAGAACACAAATGCAAGATGAACAAAGCATGCATGAAGTGTGTGTGTGCACCTAAACTCTTCAAGAGACAAAGTCAAGTGAGTATACATTTTGCTCTTAAAGTCATGGAGATGCTTGGAACCTTGCCGACACGGACCTAAGCTACCCATTAAACAATCATCCCCAATGTGGTGTGGTTTGTCATGATATAAGCCAATCAAAAAATCGAGATCCTTACAATCTCCCCCTTTGGCTATTTCATGTCTAAACAACCACTCACAAACTATCCTCACAAAAAAAAAACAAAGCTATTGTCCATGATCGCTTCTACATTACAAAAGAGATACCTAGAATCTAAATCTTCAATTTCTTCAATCTCTTTGTAGAATTATCATTGTACCTACACACAATAGCAAGAAGCACTTTCCAAGAACAAGTGCAAGTGAGGTGAACAAAAACAAATAATAACAAGCATTGCACTTAAAGACAAATAAAGCAATACAAAGAATGCATGTGCAATGCTCCCCCTAAAAGGTTACTCTCTCTCATGATATCTCCCCCAAAGCATAAACAATACTTCCCCTATATCACTCAAGACTTCTCCCCCTTTTTTTCATGAGATAGGCAAAGGAGCTCCCCCTATCGGGTTGCTTTAACAAAGAGAGCTATTCACACAAATACATTGCATAATCATGTACACAAACTTTATGCAACTTAAATAATTGAGAGAGATTCAAGGAGTTTTATTTAAAAGAAAAAAATGTGTGAAATTGTTGCTTTGCATGCAAGACATATAGCATTCAAGTTCAAGCAATGATATTTGGCAAAGCAAACATCAAAAGGGTTTCCAAAGGAATTCAAACCAATTTTTACCCTTTTGTCAAGAGCAAACAAGATATAGTTTTTCAAAAATGAATTTTAATTTAAAGAGCAACTATATCAAACTTTATAAGCGAAACAAGACATGAGTGACTTTTGCACCCTTTTTGATTTTTCTGGGTAGGATACCCCGTATGATAGTAGCCTTGTTCAACTAATAAAGAGAGAGAGAAGACTAAATTTGGATGAGACATCCTTATTTATTTCATGGATACTAGATCCTTATTGGGTTTAGTCTTCTCATTTGTTTTCACACATATTTTGCACTAAAGCAATCAAAAACATTTCATGCATATCATTTTAAGCATGTCATTAAAAGTTCTCATGTCATAGAGATAAATTATGGGTCATTCAAATGTACTTTCCCAATCAAATCTCCTAGTCCAAAAATGCATGTTTGAACATAAATATGACATGGATTGCAAGTAAAGCAATGTTGCACACTTATTAAGAAAATAACATATAAGCTTATATGTGCAACCAATCATCTCAAGCAATTATAAAAGAGCATAAAATTAATCAACTTTTTGCAAATAGCAAATCATGCAAGTTCGCTCTCTTTGCTTGAGCTCCCCAAATGGGGTCAATTTCAACCAAGTCATTTGGAGACATGAGCTCTTATAGACCTACCAAGTCCAATGGACCTAATTGCATCTACGGGAGTCACATGGTCACTAAGGCAAGCGGGTTCATTCTTTCTAACCCACCTAGGTTCCACTTTCACATTTTTAGTGGTCATAGACATGTTTCTAGGTTCCCTAGGTTTATGCAAACTTGCCTTATTTTTCAACCGTTTTTCTTTCATGCTCTCTAACCTACACCTCTTAATGTATTTAAAGCAATTTGGTCTTAAGTGACCAAACATACCACAATAATGACAAGTAGGTACAAAGTAAGGGTTTATACCATAGCATTGAGATCTCATCAAGGCATCGCCATGTTGATGAGGTTGTCTTTGATGGTGCATTGTTTGCTTTTCCTTGGAGCTTGAGCAGATTTGTGGCACCTTTGTGGTTTTGCTTGTATAGGTGGTTGATTCGGTTGATCATGCCTTCTTGGTTGAGCATGCCACTTATGGTCACCTCCTTTCTTGATAGTTGACTTGTTAGATGAGGTGGTTGGCTTCTCAAGGACTTGTCCTTTCTTCTTGGATTGCCTAGGCTTTGGTTGGGATGCCAAGGCTTGTGTGGACTTTCATTGAGTCGGATATTGCTTGGATGAAGCTTTGCTCTTGCCTTGAGCTTGAGGTTGTTTGACCTTGGCTTTCTTTAATTCTTCAAGGTACCTCATCTCTCTTTCCTTGACAATCTTCAAGGAGTTCTCTTTGTTGGCAAGTTTATCCTTCATTGCCTTTATCCTTTGGTGGCAATCTTCAATCTCCTTTTCGTACTTGGACACATCAATCATGTCCTTCTTCGAGGAGTCATCTAACTTAGCCTTTAATTGAAGATTTTCCTTCTTTAACAAATCTTCACTTTCCTTGACTCTCCTCACCTCATCATCAAAGTGAGTCACTTTGGCTTTTAGTTGAAGATTATCCTTTTCTAATCTAAGGATATCATTTTCCTTCTCCTTCAAAGTCTTTTGAAAAGAATCAACCAACTCTTGATAATCCACCTTTTTATCACAAGAGTTCTCGGAGCATGAGCCATCACTATCAAGGCTTCTCCCACTTGTGCTTTTGAGAGTCATATCATTAAGGCTTGCTTCACTCAAGCATGCTCCACTTTGGTTTCCAAACTCCAAGTCATCAATCTTGAAATCTTCAAGTGACACACATTTGGTGATGACTTGTGTTTCTTCATGGTAGGAAACCGGAAATGCAAAGTAGTTGTTCACACACTCACCCGAGCTTGTAGAACAACTTTCGACAACTTCAACTTCGCTATCACACCGATTAGCAATCATACTAACTCCTCCATTCTTGTACTTCAAGTTACCACACTTGGAGGCAATGTGGCCAATTCCACCACATTCAAGGCAAGGGTCATTTTTCCTTGACATTTTCTTTTCCTCCTTGACTTTGGAGGTCATACACTTCTCCTCCTTCACTTTGGAGGTCAAACCCTTCTTTTGAGATTTCACAAATCTCCTAAATCTCTCAACCATGAGAGTCATATCCTCATCGGAGTCATCTATCTTCCTCTCAATATTAGAGGTCATCGAAGCAAATCCCACTCTAAGTGTTTCACTCTCACACATGGTGTTTAGGTGAATTGAGTGCATGAATGCAAATGAAATGCAAAGAAAAAAATGCACACAAATGCAAGACACACAATCAATGAGCAAGGATCACCTAAGAATGTCTAGGAACCCGCTCTTATACCAATTGAAAATACTACTTGAGCATGTGTCTAACAACTTAGAGGGGAGGTGAATGGGTTGTTAATCGATTATTACGAATTTTTAGATTAGTCAATATTAATAACAATTAACCCAACATAAACAAACATACAAAATCAAGTAAAGTGCGGAAATATAAAGAACACTTGATTTTGACGTGGAAACCCTTCAATAAGGGAAAAACCACAAACGATCACAGAAATCCACTATATGAATAAAAGATTACACCCTCAAGTGATACTCAGACTCTCACTCTCGATAACCTCAGGCTATGGACACTACCACTCGCCACTCTTGGTTCAATCCCTAGTGATATCCCCTGATACACTACTCTTGGCGTGAGCACCTCCTACTCTACCCCACGGGCCTTTTACAGTGGCTCTTGACCGATGCTTGCAAACCACACCTTGGTCTCAAGACTTCAATGCTTGTGCAACTTCACCTCGAAGCCACAAGACTTTGACTCAATGAAGAGTATAAAATGTCTATGTGATCATGTGAAATGATGCTCAATGCAATTTATGCTAGACTACACAAATTGCTCAACTAGGAGTTTGTAGAAACAAATCCAAAATGTCAAATGTCTAAATATAAAGCATAAAGACTTAGCTAGATGTTATCAATAACAACCACCCTAGCTATCACAAACAATCACAATGAATCAATAAATATGCTCACAATGTATTCAACATAAACTTAGCATATATTCATGTGATTGAGACAAGACATTTAATCATTCACAAAATGCAAGTCTTAGACAAAAGTCTATCAACAAACAAACTCAATTAGATTTGTAGAGAATTTCCAACAAACTAATTGTTACACAAAATATGCATAAACATTCAATAAGCTTAACTAGTTGATTAGGAACTAATATTTCAACCTAGTTATCAATGAATCACAATTGAATGTTTATGACCTAGCTTTTAGGTATAAATGACCTAATCAATTTAGCTATCACAAAACAAACACACATAAATATTCAAGAACTTGACTAGATGCACAAAGTTAACCTAATCAACAATTAAGCATACATGAACATTTATGGATTAGCTATTTAGGCATAAATGACCTAATAATGCAAGCTATCACAAACAAACCCAATCAAATATTCATAAACATTAACTAGTTAATTAAAATACAATTTCTCAACCTAGTTATCAATAAATCACACATGAATATTTATAACCTAGCTTTTAGGCAAAATTGACCTAATCAATTTAGCTATCAAAATACAAACCCAATCATGTTATCAAGACTCATAAATATGCAATAAAATAGAGTCTAGGTAATTAATCATGCAATAAATACCTAATCTAGAGTAAGAAGAACAATAAATGATATTCAAGGAAGTTCTTGCTTACCTAGTCATGAAACAATGAAGACCCATGCTCATATGATGTTGAATGATGCAAGATGGAGATGGGTTTTGGGTTTGGAGAGTCAAAGATTCTTTCTTGAAGCTTTCTCTCTCTAGGGGAGCTCTTTCTCTCACTAGGAATGTAAATTTCAGAGCTCTAGGTCTGATTGGGGAAGAAGATGATGTATTTATATGATCCAAGTGAAGCCACATCGTATTGGACAAGGAAAGATTGATTTCCAGGGAGAAAAAATGACCTTAGGGCGACCTGAATCAGGTCGCTACAAGGTCGCTATTCTCTCGGGTAAAAAACGTGACAGCACAACAGTTCCAATTTCGAGTGACCCAAAACATGACCAAACGACATCAAAACCTTTCAAATATAATACCGTTGGAAAGGTATAGAAGTCTACTTTCTAATCCTTTTTATATAATAAGGTTTTGATCTCTAGAAAAAATGTTATGGTCATTTGAGTGACCAAAGGTCAAACATGGATAACAGCAGAGATGCTCTGTTTCAGTGGTCTCTTTGGAGACTTCAAAACCAAACCAAACGGTCATGAAATATTACAAATAATATACCGTTGGCAAGATATGGAAGTCTAATTTCTACTCCAGTTAACAAAATAAGATTTGGATTACTATAGAAAGAGTTATGATCAAAATAGTGACCAAAGGTCAGAATGGGTCAATAACAAAAATCCCCAAACTCATGGTATAAGACCATGTAACCAAATACCAATCCAAGAGAGCACAAATGGAGCCTCTCTATGGTCACAAATCGTGCTAAGACTCAAGCACACCAACGTGCTAGCGCGGACACAACACAAGCACACCATCGTGCGAGTGAGGACATTTCCAAACATACAATGAAAACGTAAAACAAAACAACCACACGTAAAGACAAACAAAGACGAGCTCGTGTGAGTTGTGTAACGGATTCACACATATACACAATAAAGAACACAAATGCAAGATAAACAAAGCATGCATGAAGTGTATGTGTGCACCTAAACTCTTCAAGATACAAAGTCAAGTAAGTATACATTTTGCTCTTGAAGTCATGGAGATGCTTGGAAGCTTGCCGACACGGACCTAAGCTACCCATTAAAAAATCATCCCCAATGTGGTATGGTTTATCATGAAATAAGCCAATCATAAAATCGAGGTCCTTACAAACATATACGGTCTAGCTCACGCACTCTTGGTAAGAATTTAGAATGTCGATTTGTACTAACTGTTAAATTTTTTATAAATGTATTGGATTCTTAGCGTACTTTTTGTTTACGTAGATTTATGCATTTGAGGTTAACCCAGAGCTTGGGACCAAATTTAGGATCTGCAGGGAGGTTGACTTGTCTCCCCGTATTTTGAAATGGAGGTTGATTAACCGACCAAGGCAGGACAGGCTGGCAAAGATTTTCAAAGTAAGGGTAAGTATATATTGTCTTAATGTTTATACTTATTAGTATGTATACAATTATAATTGTGTAACTACGATTTCAGATGTTTGCGACCACTGCATTGGTGCCGACAGAAGCTGAGAGGGCTGAATGGTACTATGAGGGCATAGACGAGGGAGGCAATCTGTATACTGGCAAACTGGGCAGAGTTCGCATTCGCGTTGCCCTTGGTATGGCTTGCATAAGGGAACACTTTAGAAACCCATGCTTCAATGCTTGCATGTCGATCAGAAATGAAAACCAGATCATATATATGACCAAGGGCATCCTTCAAGCAATCCAAAAACCATTCCCATGAAAGGTTATTTTCTGAGTCGAGTACCCAAAAGCAATTGGATACACCTGTTCGTTTCGATCTTGTGCAGTTGCAATAAACATTGTACCCCCGAATATTCCCTTCAAATGGGTACCATCAACTGCAATAACAGGACGCATGCACCTTTAGAAACCTCTAAGTGAGGCACCTAATGACATGAAAAATTACAGAATTTACCATCGTCAGCACACTGTAGTTCAGTGATTAGTGCCAGGATTTTGTTGTTCTAGCACGTAATCAAAGAAGGGCAGTAGTTAGAAGGTTTCTTCATGTGTTCCATAGGTCAGTGTCAATGCATAATGCAGTGCTTGATGTGCCTTACTGTACATAATTTTGATGCCATACATTGTTTTCATATTGGCGATTATGTCCTTAGGACACATGAGGCGACCATTTTGTTGTTGTAGTCTAGGTGCAACAACTTCTCCAATTATGACTGCACTAGCTTGTCGGTGGCGACGGTGAATCTCCTCCAAGGGACAACTGTGTTCGCTAAAATACTTCTTACTTGGAAGTACATCCTTTCATCTCTCCTCACCGCTCTTAACTTCCACATACAGTTGTCAATCAAACAAACCAGATGTAACGTTGTCTTATTGGACCTTTTCACCTTCCATTCAAAGTTCTGCCGCATTGCAAAAAAGCCAACTAGTCTCTTCAAATCCTTTTTAGTCGGAAAGAACTGACCTTTATAAATCATGATTCTAGTTTCTTCTGCTACCAATGTGCTACTTCTACCTGTCCCAAACGAGTATGAATCTGCTCTGGGAATAACTCACGTTGTGGCATTATCATAATCATCAGCAGATACATTATGGCAGACCTCGGAAGTACCAGGCATATCTCCTGTAGTGTAACTAACTCCTTGTACACGTCTTCCACGTCTTTGAATTTAGGCAGGCTCTTCATCAGTGTTCTCTACGTGATCTACCAGATGAATATTTACCTCATTATCCACCTCCTCGTTCAGCCCAACGTTAGGTTCAGTGTTCAGCTCATTGTATATGTCATTGTACATCTCAATTCGACAACCATAAACATCTTACAATTGAGGTTCAACTACCAGTGGGTTACAATCGTCGACCACTACCAGTGGCATAGCACATATGTTTCCCCTATCTTCGGTGGCACTCCTTTGTGTGAACATTTGGTTGCTACCGCTAGCGGATCCAAATTGTTGGGTATTTTCATAAGGAGGAATCTCGTTCCCTATCCCATCTCTAACTACCCTCTCATATAGACTAACACATACTTAAGGGATCACCCGATCTTCCCCTAGCATAAACTGAACATCATCATCATTTCTTAAAAATGTGCGACATGTAGCGCCAGGAATGATTGATATTGACTGTAGATCAACATTGTATTTGTTTACATCATACTTCACAACGGTATGCACGATCAACATCAATTCTTCATAAGTCATATTCTTTGACACATACATTCTTTGGTTATCGGATCCAACAAACCTCTAACTTTCGTCGGGTAACTGCTCCCATCGATCGTTGTAAGATATTACTATTCTCACCAGGTTCATTCTCCTGTAAAATTCATCATCAAAAACTAGTATTAATAAAAATTATTTTAATATTTTCACAGATGTCTCAATAAGATGCTAACAATAGGCTCAGGAAAATGTTTATACAAAAGGCTTGGTCAAGTATCAAAAAGGCTAGGAGACTATTTAAAAAGTCTCGGACACTTCACCAACAGTCTCAAAGCCTTTGGCAAAAGTCTCGGAGCATTTAGAAAAAGTCTCGGATCCTTAACCAAAAGGCTCGGAGCCTTTGGCAAGGCAAAAGTCTAGGAGCCTTTGGAAAAAGTCTAGGAGCCTTTAGAAAAAGTCGGATCCTTAACCAAAAGGCTCAGAACCTTTGACAAGGCAAAAGTCTCGGAGCCTTTGGAAAAAGTCTCGGAGCCTTTAGAAAAAGTCTCGGATCCTTTACTAAAAGGCTCGGAGCTTTTAGAAAAAGTCTTGGATCCTTTACTAAAAGGCTCGGAGCCTTTGGCAAAAGTCTCGGATCCTTTACTAAAAGGCTCGGAGCCTTTGGAAAAAGTCTCGGAAACTATATTACAAGTCTCAGAGATTCAAACTTCACAGATTCAAACTTAACAAAACCAGCTTCATGTTTACAAAACGAACGGTTAAAGCATTACAAGACTCAGAAATGCAGGATTAAAAAAGAAGTATTTCAGAAATTTATTACCTTGTTGTGCTGAAGAACGTCGAGAAGTTTATTTTCAGACAAGGTTGTTGTAGAGAGAGAAAGAGAGGAGTTACTGAGTTCAGTGTTCCAACTGTGGAGATGGAAGTACAAAGCTAATAAAAAATGATTATTTAAGGGCAATTTCGGTAGTTCACCATAATAGATGCATTTTAAACATAAGTTATTAAAGTAGTGACATGGGTGTAACGTCAGTTGGAAAAGGTGACATATATCACCATTTCCACAGGGATCAAATTGAGTGGTTTTTGAAAACACACGGACCAATCCAATGAAAAATGAATATGTGCGTAAAAAGCAGATAATTCAAAAAAATATAAGGACTTAAATGATAATATCTTCGATATGTGTGTATAGAATATATAAGACAATCCAAGTAATATTTACACGTTATATCAGCTAAACGAAACGTTCAATGTGAAAATGTACATGCGTGTTTTATTTAAATTTAAAAATAAATTATTGCGATTTAAATTTACGAAATATATTGATGTATGGAAAAAGATCTTGTGATCGAATATAGAGTAATATGATCGCTTTGATTTTTGGCCGTATTGTGATCGAATATACAGTATTGTGATCACTTTGATTTTGTTACCGTATTGTTTTATTTTACACGGACTAAATCACGTTTACATTTACTATTTGATACATACGTCATTTACAGTATAATAACACAACTTTTGAATCGGAAACATTAAAGGGTGTGTACATATGATCATATAAGATAATGTGATCACTCTCGTCTTTAAGCGTATTAAATATTTTATTAGCCAATCCAAATATTGTTTACATATTCGATAGAAGAAACATAAGATTTGAAAGTATAGTAGGCATGCATGCGAGGTTCTCATTAATTCATCAAGCATGCATGAGAAGTTAAGGATGATCATCTATTAATTTGGTCAATAAGGCTGCATTTTCATTTTGATATTGAAAAAGTATTTATTACTTTTTAAATTTAAAAAGCAATGATTGTCCTTTCAAATTTAAAACGAATGGATTTATTGTCTCGGGAAACAAAAAGATGCAAAATTTGAATCGGAGAGCTCCAATGGTGACTGACTATATAGGTTTGAAGGTGGACAACACGTTAAACCATCATGTGGCGCTCATGTGCCATGGATTTAAAAAAATAAAATTGTATGGTGCAATGTTCCACCGAAGGGCAGCCATATATATATTCTTACGAGTATCATTCTGAACTATTGTACCAGACTTTATACCATATATATAAAAATTATATTTTATACCATATATAAATATTATTATGATAATTATAACCTATATATATATTTGATAAAATTGGACTGACCTAGAGGGAAAAAACATCACAAGCGATTATATGCTGAAAAACCCCTAGGCAGTATCCATCAATATAATAAAAAGAATAAAATGAAAAGTAACAAAAACCAGAAAAACACAAAAACCAAGGAAAGAATCCCAACAAAAACATTGGCACGCAGGCCATAAAAAACAGAAACATAAAACATCAAGAAAAACGAAAAGACTCCCGACTATACAATCATTGCCAACCAACAAAGAGCAGAAAGGCGGGGGGCGTTTGCCCACCATGAATCAACCGCCAACCCCAAAGCATGCTTAGAGAGAGCGTCAGCAACCTGATTCCCCTCCTTAAAGATAAGAAAAACCTGAAACTCCATTTTTGATATCTGATAGATACACCGTCGCCAAGCCTGCCGAATCCGCCAAGGAACCTGCTCGGAGCGAGAGGAGAGCAGATGAACCACATAAGAAGAATCACTTTCAAGCCAGATCCGATGCCACCCATTCTTCCAAGTAAAATTAATGGCCATCGAAGCCGTAAGAAGTTCTGCCTTCAAACACAAACACTTGACCAAGAGGAACAGTAAAACAACCCTTCACAAATGCTCTACAATTACGGAAGACACACACACGACCCCCAACACCTGGAGAACTTAAAGCGGCACCATCAGTATTAACTTTGATCCAACCAAGAGTCGGAGGTGACCAAATCACACTCATGATAACCTGGTCCCTAGCTGGACGACGAAGGAGATCAAACCGACTGAAGAATCAAAAGATCATCTACACAATTACGCATACACACAATCTCTAACCGGTTAGCGTTAGACACCACACGCCAAACCAAAGACAAAGCAGATCTAAACTCCATAGCCTTACTCTCAAAAATCCACTGGTTACGGGCAAGCCACACACTCCAAACCACGACATGAATAGTTGTCTTCCATAAAACCCGCACCTGAATCACTAAATGAAACTGACATGGCCTGGGAGAAGAACGAACTCCATGAATCGGTAGAAATATGCCGCTGAAAATATGAAAAAATAGCCTCTCAAAGAGCAGTTATTATAGCGCATCACAGGAAAAGATGATCAGACGACTCACTACTAACCCCACAAACAATACACCGGAAAGCTAAGTGAAACCCAGCCCTACACAAAGTGATCCACTGTGGGAAGCTTATTTAACAAAAGAAGTCATGTCAAAGTTGACCGAGAAGAAGGGATAAAATGGCACCAGGCATCCCTCCACCAAAAGACCTACGGAGAATCACGAATCATACAGGAATAAGCTGATTTGCAAGAAACCTGCCCATCTCAAGAATAAGCCCACACCAAAGAATCTGCAACTGGAGAGATATCAATCATATTGATCCGAAAATAGAGATCTAGAAAACGGGCTAGAAAACTATTGTCAAGAACCTACTTACCCTCATGGATAAAATCAGAAACTCTTGCCTTGAGAAGGCTAGCGAAGTAATCGGGAATCCTCAAAAGATCAAGAATGGGAACCCCTAACCAATTGTCGCACCAAAGTTCTCGCTGAGAATTCTCTCCAACGAGCCAAATGCCCTCTTTAAGAAGATCTGAATTAATGAGAGCGAAAGAATGCCAAATCGACGAAGTGACATACCCCCCACGAGATTTTTGAAGCTGCGTGAGATACCGCTCCTTCAGAAATGAAAAAGCAAAACTCTCAGAGGTCATAAACTTCTAGGTGAGCCTTCTTTAAAAGAGAATCATTCAGTAACCTAAGATCCTTCAAACCAAGACCACCTTGAGAGTAAGGCTTATAACAACGATCCCAAGCAACCCGAATCAGTTTAGTCTCCTCACAATAACCTGTCCACAAAAAAAATTTCAACTTACGATTAAACAACCGCAGCAAAGAAGAAGACCATGTGTAGATCATGAAAGAATGCACAAAGGAGTCAGTAATGACCGACTTGATCAGAGTAGTGTGACCGTCCAAAGAAAGAGCTTTCCCCTTCCACTTATCAAACTTAGACAGGATTTTATCCGCGATATGCTGTAACACAGACTTTTTGGGCTTTTCCCTAAATAACGAGACCCCCAAGTAAGAGAGAGGCAACTAACCAATCTGTATACCAACCAAGGACTTCAATCTACCAATCCGGAACGGGGAAACAGAAGATCCAAAATAGATAGCAGACTTACCTCAATTAACCAGCTGACCTGAAATGTTACCATAAACCTCAAAAGCACTCATGATAGTCTTCGGATTCCGAACCGTGCCTCTGTAAAAAATCAGAACATCATCTGCATAAAGAAAATGAGTAGGAGCATAAAATCCCCTCGAAGAAGAAATAGGCAATAACTGAGAGAAATCCACCATCATCGGCAGAAGTCTGCTAAGGAAATCCTCCGTAATACCAAACAAGATAGGGGAAAGAGGGTCACCCTGAGGAACCCCTTTAGAACAATGAAAATAACCCTCAAGGGATCCATTGATCAGCACCGAAAGGCTCGAAGATCCTAGGATGCTGTCAATCCAATCCATAAAAACTGAAGAAAACCCAAAAGCTTGAAGAACTCTACGAAGAAAAGACCAATCCAGAGTATCTAAAGCTTTGCGGATATCTATCTTCATGGCCAAATTGCCTCCATAACACTTCTTATGCATCACATTCACATAGTCAAAAGCTAAAGCGATACAGTCTTCAATGTGACGGTCCCGGATGAACCCAAACTGATGAGGAGAGACAATCCTAGCTACATTTTGAGCTAACCGATCTGTCAAAATTTTGGAAGAGATTTTGAACAAGAAGTTACTAAGCACAATATCTTTTTAGGATTATCATCTCATATTTAGGATCCTCTGTATCTGAATTTTATACCATATATAAATATCATTATGATAAATTATCGAATTTTATACCATATATAATTATCAATATGATAATTATAAGTTATATATATATATATATATATTAGTGAGTCTCTCATAAGGGATTCCTTATTTTAATTTCAGTAAGGACCACGATAAAATCACATCGATTCGAAAGAATTTTGATCTGGATTTTTTTATGGATGATAAGTTTATCAAAATCTACATAAGAATAAATTTTGAGAATTTTTCAAGCAATTGAACTATTTTTCTTGAATATAACTATATTTCATCCATTTTTTTAATTCCTTCATATTTAAAAAAATTGGGATAAATAGTTCAAATGTTTGAAAAATTTTTCAAATTTTATATTTCAATGAACTTATCATCCATAAAAAAATTCAGATCAAATTTTATTCAAATATATGTGATTTCATGGTGGTCTTTAACAAAATTAAAATAAGGGATCTTTTATGAGAGACTTACTATATATATATTATACCATATGTAAATATTATACTTTATACAGTATATAAATATCAGTATGATAATTATAACCTATGTTTATTAAGTCTCTCATCAGCATTTATATATATATATATATATATTATCTTTTTAGGATTATATATTTACTCATATTCTGTATCAAATTTTATACCATATATAAATATTATTTTGATAATTATAAGATTTTATATATATACATATATATACACACCCCGGTGTTCACATGAGTACGCACTCATAAATTTTATATAAATGTCTTGAATGTTAGTCGTTGGATTCAACTATTCTGACTTAGACTAAGTCTGAGTAATTGAATCCAACGACTCACATTCAATGCACTCATGTATTTACATAAATACGCACACATGTGAATACCACCGATATTTATATATATATATATATATTAAGGATCCCAACTTGGTGAATATGTTATTACTATTTATATAAGATAGAGAGGAATTGAAACACATAGATAGAAAATATGGATAAACGCTCTTCTAAGATTGCGTAATTGGCTATTCTTTTGTTTTGTTCACATCATCTTGTCAGTCTCTCTCTTCTTATATATATATATATATATATATATATACAGAAATTTTCAAGTCAGTACGCACTGATATAACTTCGTCAGTACTCACTGATATAACTTCATCAGTGCGTTGGATGTGGACCATTAGATTTACATACTTTGACTCAAAGTGTATGCACTTGTCAAAACTTCTCCATAATATGTGGTCCACATTCTTCGTCCCGATATATTTTATATCAGGACGATCTAACATTAGAAAGACTATATATAATGTTGTTAGTAATAATTAAAATGTATATTCGATTATACATATTATACTGTTAAAAGTGTTTTTTAAATAGTTAAACACAATTTTTATTATATCTCATATTTTAATGTATTGAAAGAAAATATATTCCGTAAAAACACTGACAACTAACAAATTGGTATGATGTTGGCACTCGACAGATTTGTTAATTGTTAAACAACTAAGCACATATTTTTGTACAATGCCACAACAACGAAGAATGCAAAGAATATAAGTGCAAGCAAGGCACTCATCACTGTATCGAGAATCAGTGTAGCTGCAACGTTCAGACCATCTTAGATGATGACTTCAAAAATTATCTACTTCCTAGCTGCGCACACCTATGTTTAGAACATACATGTGCTTGCATTTGTGTTGAACTTGGTGGTGATTAAGATATATTCTTCTTTATCTATCAACCAATTGAAATAAACATTTCATTTGCCTAATAATATATTAAGATGTCTACTTTAAATTGCGTGAATGAATATTATTTACACAACAAGTAATTTTGAATTAATTATACCATTGCTTTTTTTATTAATATTTTTCATATAAGAGCCAGTTTAATTTGTAATGTCTTGAAAACTACTATATAACTTAAAAAAATTATACATATGTTTGGTAATTTTATTATAAAAATAATAAGATTAGTTACACCGATTATAATAGACATGATTTTAGAACACACTTTTTTTTCATTAATTATATAAATTAAATTAGAAAAAAACAATTCCATAAGAACAACAATAATATTTTAAAAGATTTTATAAATCAAATCAATATTTCAGTAGAATATTTAATTTTAAGATGTAATGAGGTATAAATGATTTTAATTTGATTTCATACGAATAATAAGATATTTTAGAAGATTCATTAAATACTGAAAGAGATTATTCCATAATCGTTCTACCTCCTTAAAATCACAGTTAAAACTTAACAGATTATATATTAATCATTGAGGAAATAACCCTTTTTAACCAAGAAAATTAGGGACTTTTCTAAATTTTCCCAATATTAGTGGTTTTATTGTTTTTTTCCAATAAATACATTAAAGAAACAAAATACCTCTCAATTTCCTATTTTACTTTTGCTTTTTTATTTTTTGTCTCAAATACTGAAACTCACTCTTCTATCTCTCTTATCTAACGATCTCACGCCAAAGACTGTAACACTATTGTTTCTCTCTTCTCTCTTCTCTGTCTTCTTTCTCTAAACTCTCTCCTCTCTTTCTCCTTTATCCACGCCATAAACTGAAACAAATCAGTTTATCTCACAGCAAAAACATGATTCTCTCACAAATCTTCAAGAATCAACTGCAAAAGGTATGTAATCCTATTTCAATCCAGCTTCATGCTTTAATTTGTTACAAAATCTCTCATTTTCTCTCTTTTAGACCAAAGATAGGCTAATGTTAGGGTTATGTTTGGATTTTTGGGCGAAATGGATTTTGTTGAATCGAATTGAAGATTGCATGTGTGGTTAACAGATTTATACATTTATTTTGTTGTTCATGCATTGCATTTTGTTTATTGTCTTGTTGAATGTATAGTCCGTCAATTATAATGCAAGGACCTCATTAGTCAAATGAATCGATTTCCCGTCGGTTTCCCTCGGTAACGCGTGCGTTTGATGCGTAGAATGAGGGTTAGGTCTTGTAAGAGGTTATTTAACGTCTGCTGGAGTTGGGAAACAGCTTATTATTCGTATGAAATCAAATTTCGAAAAAAGAAAGCACGTAAAATCCGTCTCAAAACTCGAAGAAATTTATTTAAACGGCATACAAAATCCACAACTTGTTCATTGTTCTACCAAGCTCTATTGTTAATATAATCAAATAAAAAAAATTCAAGTTATTAGAATCAAAAAAAAAATCATGTGTAGCCAAGAAGTATAAATTACACTTCACACAAAAGCAATGTAAAGAAATAGATTAGAAGATGGTTGCAAACACACCGGATTGAAATCAGTTGCGAATTCTAACACCGGATTGCAAAAGCAATGTCACAGTTATTGTGTATGTAGTATCAGATATCAGTCCATGAGACCAAAAGAATTCAGCCCTCAAATTGAAATCAGTTGCGAATTCTAGCACCGGATTGCCTAACTGCAATTAAAAAGGGATGACTCAGTAAGCCATTTACATCAAATGAAATATTTTTACTACGAAAGTTAATTATAAGATCGAAATCGTTTCATTCGATTACTCACATCAATTCCTTTCAAATTGAACAGCTTCTACTTTTTGTTGAACAGAAGCATGAGTTTAGCCAGTTCAGGTACATAGTGGCCTAGTTATATAAACAAAAACCAAACAAATAAGTTCCAATCTCACAAGCTGAATCATTTCAGATTGAAAGAGTCAAGAAAATAGAATAATACCAGCATAGTTCTCTCATGTAATATACAAACTTATGTTTCTGTATTGTGGGAAGTTGTCAAACCATCTTTGCAAGAACACTAGATTGTCACTAAATTAATAATCCACTAAAATCAAATAAAATCAAAAGAAACCCAATCAAAATGCAACCAAAATTAAAATCATAAGAAACCCTCAAATCAAAAAAAAAAATAGGATCAGAGAAATTTTTCAAAAAGAGATTTTATATCGCACTTGAAGAAGAAACAGCGAACGAAGAAACGCCTTCTTCACCAAAGGCTGCGCCTATCATCACTCCGCCACGAGCCCCTCGTCACACCACTGCGAGTCCCTCGTCATGCCACTGGTCGTCAATCGACTACCGTCGTGTTGGGGCAAAGTATTACGATTCAAAAAGCTGGGTTTGTCTATTCTCTCTCTTTTTTCATTCACAAATATCATTTTCCTTTTTTATTTCATTTTGTTTTGTTTAATTAATTGTTTTCCCTTATCTTTTGTTTTAAAATTTTATTTGGGTTTTCCAATTCTTTTTGTATGAATGGCAATTTTGTCCGATTAGTGGATTGTTTGGTAGAAACAATCAACTTACTAATTCTGGGTAAAATTAGAAAAACCCTTAATTTTTTGGTTAGTTTTAAATTTCATCCATAATCATTTTTTAAAGTTGTACAAAACATTATTTTATGTCAAATTTATAAAATATTTTGATTTTAACTTTTCAATACAATACCAAAACGGTCCTAAGAATTTATTATATTCGATTTCCATGTTTAGATATTTTACCAACTTTGTTCAAATGAGATACAATTTCCAAGATCTTTGACTCTCATATGGTACGTAATTACAATTATGATTCCTCTTTATAATTTACCAATTTATCGAAATAAATTGTAAGTTCTGCAAAGGTAATGCTTTGCATGTTTTATTATAGGAATTTAGTCGATATACCATCTACGGTGGTGGCAATTCAAATTTAAGATATTATAAGAACATCTTTAAATGTAAAAGTTGTTTATATATCAATAATCGTTGCTACGGTAACAATGTCAAGAGACTTGCTTCCTATTTAACATAAAAATAGATTTGATATACAATCAACTAAAAATCTGGTCTCCAATGCTTCCATCTAAAACACATTTTTTTTAATGACATGTCCATTTTTTTCTTCTTGTTTTATTTGTTATTTTATTTCCTTACCAAAAATATATGAAAAATTAATATTTGTTTTAAATACTTGCTGAGTCAACCGAAAAAATAGTTATGCAATAGACTGTCTGAAAGTAGACAGTCATGTTGACACTGTCTAATATTTTTTTTACCACGTCAGCCTGGGGTTGAATATGCACAGCTGCATTGGAGAAATATTTATTAACATAATATATTTAAAGCATCTTCAATACAAGAGTGGCTTGTAAAAAAAAATATGCCACGTATGATAAATAAATAGTCTATTAAAAACGTATGTCTAATGCAGTTGTGCATATTCAACCTCGCGCTGATGTGGCAAAAAAAAATTAGACATTGTCAACATGACCGTCTACTTTTAGAAGGCCAGTTATTTTTTCGGTTTACTCAGCAAGTATTTAAAATTAACATTAATTTTTCATCTATTTTTGGTAAGGAATTAAACTAAAAAAGAAAAAAGGAAAAAAATGTACACGTTATTAAAAATAAATGTGTTTTCAACAGAAGCATTGAAAACCAAATTTTCAATTGATTGTCAATCAAGTCTATCTTTATGCCTCATAGAAACCAAGTCTCTTGACATTGTTTTCATATCAACGAATTTTTGTATGCAAACAACTTTTGTATCGGAGATACTCTAAAGCTGATAACCAAAAATATAAGGAATTTAGTATATTGAAATATAGAATTAATTCCACCCTAATCTAAAAATCTTATACTAATATATGAGAGAATTTCATTTGGGTCCCTAAGTTTTGTCAGTAATGTATCTTTCTTTTTCTTTTCTTTTTTATCATTTTCTCCATTTTTAGTGTGCCTGCTCCTTAATTATTCGAAAAACTAGGGGTGGGCAAAAAAGCTCAAAACCGTTGAACCATACCAAATCAAACCAAACCGTTTGGTTTGGTCCGGTTTTTTACTTTTAGAAAAACTGTACGATTTTTTTATAATAAAACTGTATGGTCCGGTCTGATCTATCGTCCAAGCTTATAAAACTCGAACCGAACCGTAAACCGAATACTTTTAGTACACATTTTTATTCTGTTATTTGGCTTTCATTTTATTACTTTATTGGTATGAAAAGATATTTGAATTTTAAATTTTAAATTTTATTATATTTTGTTTAGTTTATATTTTATATATGAATTCGTCGATCATGTCATATATTTCTTTTAAATGATGGACCATTTAATAAAAATTTTAAATTGTATAAAATTAAATAAAATAAAATTCAAGTCAAGAACTGTTAGACCGAACCAGACCGAACCGAACCAATATAATTTGGTATGGTCTGGTCTGAAAAGAAGATTGGTCCAAAATGCTTCTATTTTTAAAAAACCGAAATTTTTGATTTGGTTCGGTTCTAGTTGAAATCGAACCAAACTGGACCGTGCCCAGCCCTACAAAAAAACACATCAATTTGGTCTATGTGACCAAATTTTTAATGGTCAAAGACTCAAAGAGGTAAAACTTAAAAGACAATTTTCCCTCTGTGTTTATTAATTGAGTTACAAGGACTACTTTTCCCTTCAAATCTACAGTTTTTGTTGTTGCTGTCGTTCTTGTTCTTACTGATTTTGTTGTTGTTGTTATTGGTTCTGTCTTTGCATTGCTGCCTCTCTTGCCTTTTAGCCGCAGAGATCCAATAAGTGCTTTTGAAGCTTTGGTTAGGACAAGAGGTGCCCACGGTTCGGTTAAAAACCAAAACTATAAGGTAAAAATCGAAACAGGTAACCTTAACCGAAACCGGCGGTTATAAAACCGGTTTGTACCTGGTTCAGTTACGATTACACCCACCAAAAATAGTATAAAACCGACGGTTTAACCGTTGATTTTAACCGCCGGTTTAAGGACATTAAAAAATATCGGCCAATAAAAAGCTACCACGTGGCTAACATTTTGAAACAAAAACCGTCTGGAATCGGAACCGGCCGGTTCCGAAATTGAAACTGAAACCGAAACCGAAACTGTACCGCCTAACTGGCGGTTACAAACCGTTAACCAAATTTGCTAGGCCGGTTACGGTTTCGGTTAGAGCTATCCATAAAACCGGAACCAATGGTTTTTAACCGAAACCACCCTGAAACCGAACCGTGGGCACCTCTTGTTAGGACATTAGGTAGATTGAGATCCATCTCAATCTTCATTGGTATGCAATGGAAATATAGAAATCTGGGGATACCCATCTCTAGTAATTGGCGACCTTTTTTAAATTTTTATTTTTCCTTTTTAATTGTTTTTTTATTTTATAAATTCTTACCATTTGTCAGCATCATAAAAGCTCATGAAATAAATTATTAAAATAATTCTATTAATTTAGACAGATCAAATTGATTTTTTTTTTAAAATTTAGAGACCCACGAAATTAAAAATGAAAAGACCAGTAAGAAAGAGATAAATCATTAATAGTCAATGACCAAATGAAATTCCCCCTTCTTTATTTTTTCATTTAAAGTTTTATATATATTATATATATTTATATACAATCATTTTCTCACCATTGCAGCACTGATATAACTTATATCAGTGCGTTGCATGTGGACCATTGATTATGGAGAAGTTTTGACAAGTGCATACACTTTGAGTCAAATTATGTAAATCTAATTGTTCACATTCAACGTACTAATAAAATTTTTATCAGTGCGTACTGACTTTATCAAAGCATACTGATTTGAAATTTTTTTTATATATATATATAAATTCTTGCCATTTTTATAGGTATAAACGCTTACGAAGCGAATGACCGAAAATAACCCTACTTTTATTAATTTTGACTAATAATTGAGAGACCAAATTAATGTGTTTTTAGAATTTAAGGACCCCACGTAGGAATCAATATTTCCCCTATGGGGCCCCATCTCCATGGGCCATGGAGCTCCATCCCCATTTGGCTGCAAATTCCACCCTTAAATGGAAGGTGAGAATGGGGGTGGGGGTAGGGGCAAATTTGACTTATAAATCCTAAATAGGGCCCCATTTAGGGGCTGGGATCCCCATTTCTTAATTTCCCTTAAATATATCTATTTTATATAAATATATATATATATATATATATTTAATTTTATTTAAAACAATTAACTTTAATTCTCTAAGCCTAGTTCTTAATCTAAACCACACCAATGTTTATATTTATTTTGGATTAAATTAAACCAATTATATATTTTAAATTGGATATTTTGATTAATTTTTGGATTGGATTTTGAAACAGGGTGAAACAAAATATTGGAATTGCCGGATTCTAAATTTCAAATTCCGGATTTTAAATTAGAAATTGGGGTTGAAAATGGGGAGAAATGAGGAAAATAAGGGATAGGGTGGGGGAACCTCTCCCCAAACACCCCATCCCAGTTCCCTCAAATGGGTTTTTGGGGCAGGGATTTGGGGGGAGGGTAGGGGAATGGGGTTGGGGTTGGGGTGGGGGTGAGGGTGGGGGTGGGTGGGACCTCCCCCACCCCAATGGCCCCCACTCTCATCCCTAACCTCTAGGTATGTCAAAATTACCCATTGGTCCGGAGATTTGTGCCCGTTAGGGGCGTGTTTACGCCCGCCATTTATGTAGTGGTACGAGGCCGGTATTGTTTTCAATCCTTCGATTTAATTTTGGTACGGTTACAGGATTTCAAGTCTCCACCGCGTCCCAGTGCCCCGTTATATATATATATATATATATATATATATATATATATAAATAAACTTTCAAGTCAGTACGCACTGATATAACTTCATCAGTGCGTTGGATGTGGACCATTAGATTTACATAATTTGACTCAAAGTGTATGCACTTGTCAAAACTTCTCTATAATCAATGGTCCACATTCAACGTAGTGATATAAGTTATATCAGTGCGCACTGAGGAGAAAATGACTGTATAAATATATATATATATATATATATATTTATTTATTTATTTATTTTTATATATAACAAAATTATAAAGTTAGTAAAAATTTATAAATTTCTACTAAATTTAGTAACTTTTTGACTTTATCCAATTACATATTTTATTTTCGGCAGGGCAGGCCCAATCTGCTTCTTTTTCTTTTGGGGCCTCAGGTCCAATTTATTTTAGTATAAAAAGGGTCTAATTTCAAACATTGCTTTGCTTCTTTTTTTTTTTAATAAGGCACAATTATCCATATCTAGTTCAATTTAATAGAAATAAACATTGAAGCTCAATTGATTCTAACAAATCAGACTTAGTTTTACATCATTTGAGAGTCAAATTGAATTCTTTTTTTTTTTTTGAAAGAGAGTCCAATTGAATTGTTTACATTTCCTTGCTAACCTAGTCAAAACCGCTATCTACTTAGCCAGTGACTCCATCGGAGGCCACTTTATTTGCTAACCTTTCTTTGCTAACCTAGTCCAATTGAATTGCTAATCTTTATTTGCTAACCTTTCTTTGCTAACCTAGTCCAATTGAATTGCTAATCTTTATTTGCTAACCTTTCTTTACTGGTAATAATTTTTCAAACAATACTCGGGTTCTGACCAGTCAGTAACCAAAATACTAACCCTATCAATGAGAGTGTAACACGTGACCCAATTTGTGAGATAAATGTAAAAAATAAAAGAAAAAAAGCCATGCGCTACATTCTCATTGGTGGGGTCAGTATTTTGGGTATTGACTGGTCAGTATCCAAACATTTTTCTAATTTTTATATGGGACCTCGAGTTTTGTTAATATCATTAAATAACTCGGACCCCAAAATATCTAGAGACGGTCCTGATTTTCCAGCAAAGACTTTTGTCTCCACCCCATTCATTATGTAAAGTTGGTCCACACTGATTCTAAGACAATCTGATGTACGGAGTTTACATCGACAAAAATTACGGTATATTACAGGTCTCTCGACAAAAGTTGATATCTTAAATTTTTTCTTTTAAAAAAAAGGGTAAATTACATTGAACCCCTTGAGGTTTAGGCAAGTTACACTTATATAGAAAAGTTTTTTTATTATATACTAACACCCCCAAAACTTAAATTTGACTTTTAAAATGCCTAAAATGCCCTAGTTATATTATTTTATACTTTTTTTTTACCTTTTAACCAAAAACTTTATAAATTTTAATAAAAATAAAAAACTAAATAAAAATATGATTCACTAAATAAATAAATAGTTTGAAAAAATTAAATAAATAAATAGTTAAATTTTTTTTTAAAAGTAGATAGTTTTAAAAAATTAAATAAATAAATGGTTTGAAAAAATTAAATAAATAAACAGTTTTAAAAATAATTAAGTAAATAAATAATTAAAAATAAAAGAAATAAATAGTTTAAAAAATAAATGAAAAAAATTAAAAACATTAATTTTTAAGAATATTCATTAATAGGGACAAGATAAGCTCTAAATTTCCAAGGAGTATTGGGAACCTTGAAGCATGTCTCACCATCATCTTTACCATAAAAGTTTGGATATTTAGAGTTTTTCTTGTCCTTATTAATGGACATCCTTAAAAAAATTAATGTTTTTTTAAATTTTTTTCATTTATTTATTTATATTTTAAAACTATTTATTTATTTGTTTAAAACTTATATATTTATTTTATTTTTAAAAACTATTTATTTATTTTATTTTTAAAAACTATATATTCATTTTTTAAACTATTTATTTATTTAAACTATTTTTTTAATTTTTAAAAACTATTTATTTATTTAATTTTTTAAACTATTTATTTATTTATTGAATCATATTTTTATTTAGTTTTTTATTTTTATTAAAGTTTATAAAGTTTTTGGTTAAAAGGTAAAAAAATAAAGTATAACATAATATAACTAGGGGCATTTTAGGCATATTAAAAGTTAAATTTAAGTTTTAGGGGGTGTTAGTGTATAATAAAGAAACTTTTCTATCTAAGTGTAACTTGCCTAAACCTCAAGGGGTTCAGTGTAATTTACCCTAAAAAAACCATATATAATAAACAATTTTTCTACGTTTTTTGTTTTTAAGGAATTCAGATAATAAATGTGAGACCCAAATCCGACCCAAGATAACTATTAAAAATATAATAATAATACAGTTCTTCTACGTCCTTGCTTACGTTGCCAAGTTACAACTTATGCGACCATAACCTTGAAAAAAGGATATTATTATTTTCCACCCTGAGTTTTGAGGTATTGGTTATTTTACACCCTCTAGTTTTGGTAATAGCCAAAAAAACACCCTGTAATTTGAATTAATAGTCAAAATCCACCCTACCGTTAGAATCCGTTAGTCAAACATTAAACATTTGACCAATCTAAAGGGTAATTAGGTAACTTTACTCTAAAACATCAATAAAAATAAACTATTATATAAAACTAATTAAAATAATAATAAATAAAATTAAAAACACTCTTCATCTCACCGCACAAAAGAAAAACGAAACAAAAAACCAAAAACCCACTAACCCACTATCAATCACCTCATCTATCAATTAGTTGACTAGTCTTTGAATTTTTTTTTATTGAACAAAGATAACTGTGGGTTTATTCAATTAGGATTTTAAAAGACTTTTAAAGACTTTTTTTAGTGGATGACTTTTGTAAATTTCATGGATTTTTATAGACTTTACAGAATTATGAAAAACTTTTACAGACTTTCATTTTAAAAGACTTTCAGTAGACTTTCATTTTAAAAGACTTTCGTAGACTTTCATTTTAAAAGACATTCGTAGAATTTCATTTCAAAAGACATTCATAGACATTTATTTCAAAAGACTTTCAAAGACATTTTTATTTGTATTTTTATTATATTTTGCATCATAAAGACATTAAGCACCTAATATTTTTTATAATTAGTCAAATTTTTATTTAATAATTAGTCAAAATATTATAAATTTTCTTTTAGAATAAATGTAGAAAACTGACAATAATATTAATGTTTATATATCTCTACGACAGTATGATAATGAGTATAAAAAATCTACCCAAAATTAATTCAAGTTACCAAGATAAAATATAAAAACCCCACATAGTTGTTGAATAAGACACATGTCTAAAAGTGGATAGTTTGATATTGATCATAATTACATAGAGTCAAGCTCATATGCGACTTTGATTATGTCATATTGGAATGGTTGAGTAGTGGTTTTTTTTAATTAACATAAACGAAGTTCGTTTGATTTGTTTCGGTGTTGTTTAGTTGCTTTGAAAATAGAGGATAAAAAAAATAAAATCTCTTGTCCTTAATTGCATAGTTGATGAAGAATTGTTTTATATTATTTTTTAGTTATTAACGGAAAATTTACTCGGGATGAGAAATATCAGTTAACACCCTCAAGACCATTACCACGGAGGTGATGGCCGGGGGTTGATTGTTTTAAATGATTTGCTCGAACCACGACCGCTCATACAAGACGAATAAGAACAAATTGGCTTTATTATCTATAGTGTGTAACGTACAAAAATCTCTCAAAATACTCTTGATCTCTCTGGGGTACAGTAGGGTGGCACTCTCGTGCCTGTCGAAAAGTAGTCTCCTTTTTTTTCTTCCTGATCGATCGTTTTATACATAGTTTAGGTAGGTTCCATTTGTGACTTTCCCGCCATGATTTTCTCAATCCTCCCCCTTCCTTAACGGGCGGGATCTTTTTATTTAAAAAGTCATTGACTTTGGTTTAATGACGGATTCGAGAGTATCATCGGCGGAGATAAGTTTGTTTCCTTTTTGGATTCAATCACTGGTTCTGCACGTAGTGTTTCCATGTTTGTTATAAGTATGATCATGTGTATCCCCATGGTACAATTCTTCATGGAGGATGGCGGGTATGACACTTATTGTTTGGTAGAGCGAAGTGTCCTGGTCTTGGCTGCTACGACCTTGGTCCGACCTTTCCAGGTCCCTTGGAGCTTTACACAGCTTATTGTGGGTGCTTTTCGATGGTAACGGGCTCTGACGAGCTTCCTCTTACCCATCCTAATAGGATCTGAAACTCCATTCGATGAGGTAGTGAAACATTGTAATACGAGCTTACAGCCTAACAGTTTCTCTTTGAATTTGGAGAGAAAGGCGGGCTTCCAGGGAGGTTGCGAGGTACTCTTGACCTCTGTGTCGGAAGCTCGATCCGATCATGACGAGCTTCGTCTCGGGAGTTTCTATAGCTTGATGACCCTTATTGTTTTTTACGAGGTGGCTTCGTGGCCTGACCCCGGGGGGCGTTCCACGGTGGATAATTTTTGGGCATGGATCATTTTTGGGCATGGATCCGGGCTATGAGGGGGGAGAATTTTCCTTTGGCCTCTAGCCAAATTTAGCTATTAACATTAGTTAATTTTTTTTTGTTATAGATCGTTAATGTTTGTATGTTTTTTTTATAATGTCTATTCATTTTAAAAACTCGCTATTTTATTTGTGAAATTTGTTAAGAACGAGTGTGCTTTAATTTGAAATAGAACATATGTTTGGTGGTTGATGTTTTTCAAAGAGTTTTATGTTTTTATTCTAAAATAAAATTATTTCTATTTAAAAAAAAAGTAATTCAAAGTCTTTAGTAGGTATGGATGACAAATTGTGAGATTTGTTATAACTAAAAGTCATTAATATTTTAAAGTCATTAAAAGTCATTGAGATTTTGAATACCTCCAAACTTTCATAGACTATTAAAAAGTCTTGATTGAATACCACATGACTTTTAAATATTTTTTAAAAGTTTATAAAAGTCTGTATTGAATACCCCATGACTTTTATAGAGTTTTTAAAAATCTATATTGAATACACCCAAACTTTTAAATTTAATAAAAGTCATTAAAAGTCTTTTGAAATCCTAATCGAATATACTCCTTTCATCTCACCGCACAAAAACAAAAAACAAAAAACCAAAAACCTACTAACCCACTATCAATCACCTCATCTATCAATCTGTTGATTAGTCTTCAATTTTTTTTTATTGTACAAAGATAACTGGGGAAAAACCACCAGTTAGTGTCATCAGTATTTTTTTTGAAACTGCATAGGCTTGAATTCACTCTGTTTTCTCCGCCTCCCGTCTCTCTCTTCTGCTCGTCGTCGTCGGCAAGGTGAGCCGGCGATAACAATTCTAGCGGCGGTGGACTATCTACTCCTCCTTGGAGCAGATCTGCAGGCAATCAACCTCCTATGGCCTCTCTCTCCTTCGTCCTCCTCTCACCGCCTCCAGGATCACTTTCCAGTTTTTTTCCCTTTTTTATTACTATTTTTCTTGGATTTTGGTGGTTTGGGTTGTAGAATTTGTTGGTGGCTATGGTGGGTGTGGTTGACGGTGGATGGTGGTGGTCGTGTGAGTGTGGGTTTGGATTTTGAAGATATTTATTTGGGTTTGAGCTTGTGTTTGACAGATTTTGATTTTTTTTTTTCAATTTCAATATTTTTTTTCTTATCTTTTGGTGATTGTGTTTCGATTTTGGATTTTTTTTTCTTCCATTTATGGTTGTGTTTGGGAGTTTTATATGAAAGACAGAAGAGAATGAATGGTGATTTCTGGGTTTGTTTTGATTTTGGTTGTTTTGGTTTAGGTTTGGGTTTCGGTTGCGATTTTTGGTATTGATGATGATATTCTGGGTTTGGTGGTGTTGATGATGAGTTTCAGTGTGTTTTAGTGTTCTAGGTTTGGTGTGTTGTTGATGATGATGTTCTGGTTTGGTGTTGTTGGTGTTGAGGATGACGATGAAAATAGAAAATAAAAATAAATGGAATTGGACAAGGGCAACTGAAAATACTACTCTAAACGTGTGTCTACAACCTAGAGGAGAGGTGAATGGGTTGTTAATCGATTATTACCAACTTTTTCGATTAGTCAATATTTAACGTATAACACAATAAAACAAACATACAAAATCAAGTAAAAGTGTGGAAATATAAAGAACACTTGATTTTGACGTGGAAACCCTTCGACAAGGGAAAAACCACGGGCTATCCTTCTAGCCATAGACGATCACAGAAATCCACTATATGAATAAAAGATTACACCCTCAAGTGATACTCGGACTTTCACTCTCGACAACCTCAGGCTATGGACACTACCACTCACCACTCTTGGTTCAATCCCTAGTGATATCCCCTGATCCACTACTGTTGGCGTGAGCACCTTCCTACTCTACCCAGCGGGCCTTTTATAGTGGCACTTGATCATTGCTTGCCAACCTACCTTTGGTTGCAAGACTTTACTTGCTTCTGCAACTTCACCTAGAAGCCACAAGACTTTGACTCATAAAGAGTATAAGGTCTAAGTGAATGTGAGACAATATGCTCAAATGCAATAATGTGTAAGACCACACACAAAATGTTTAACTAGATGTTATAATGCAATTTAACAATCTAGTTATCAAACAATGCCTACATGCCCATACATAAGGACTCAATTATATGTATAGATAAAATCTAACAACCTAATTGTCAAATAAAGTACAATCAACACAAGTTGTCACAACATATAACAAGGGCAATAAATATGCAATCAAGAAATGCAATTAATGAGGCATAAACAACAATGTTTAAATGCAAAGCGTAAAGACTTAGCTAGAGGGCAATAATGTCCTAAATGCTAGCTATCACAAACAAACCCAATCAACCAATTTTGACTTATAAATATATGCAATAAAGTGAGTCAAGGTATTTAATCAAACAATAAATGCCTAATCTAGAGTAAGTAGAACAATAAATGATATTCAATGAAGTTCTAACTTACCTAGTTATGAAACCATGAAGACCCATGCTCAAATGATGTTGAATGATGCAAGGTAGAGATGGGTTTGGAGAGTTAATGAAGCTTAAATGAAGCTTAAATGAAGCTTTCTCTCTCAAGACTCTCTCTTTCTTTCTCTAGGGTTTCTGTAAGTGCAGGAGAGTTAATGAAGAAGAAGAGAAAAAGGGGTTTTTATAGGTGGGGAAAATGAATAGCAATGAAAAGACGAAATTGCCCCAAAAACTGCACAGTGCGCTGGTAGGAAGACCCGTGCACCACCAGCTCACTTACCCGTGCAAAAGGGAAACCTGAGAAAACCAATCCCTGGTGCACAGGTAACTACACAGGTAATGCATTGGTAGGGTACCCGTGCAGAACCAGACCCGAGAACCCCCAAGGGCATTACGCAGGTACTGGACCCGCGCACCTACCCGCGCACACAGAGACAAAGAAGGTCTCTCGTCACACTAACATGCACACACCATCGTGCGCGCGCGGATGTTTCCGATCAATCATCAGGAAACGAATTCCAACACACAAAACCACACTTAAATCTAGAAATGAAGTGTAAGTGCGATTGTGAAAAGGATGCACATAAATAAACAATTACAACAAAAATGCAAGATGAAATAAAGCATGCATGAAGTGTGTGTGCACCTAAACTCTTCAAGAGACAAAGTCAAGTGAATATACCTTTTGCTCTTGAAGTCATGGAGATGCTTGGAAGTTTGCCGACAAGGACCTAAGCTACCCATTACACAATCATCCCCAATGTGGTGTGGTTTGTCATGAAATAAGTCAATCATAAAATCGAGGTCCTTACAGCAACAATGTAATTTCACAATCTGCAGATGTCAGAATACCACTTTTCCATCCAAAACTAACGGTAGGATGGAAAATGACTAATACCAAAACAAGAGGGTGTAAAATGACTAATACCTTATAAGTGAAGGCGGAAAATAATAGTACCCCTTTAAAAAATGGAGTTGCCCACTTAAATAAAATATTATTTTAGTAATTCAATTTCGATTTCGATTCTCTTTTGTAGTTTTGTTTCCTTGCTTTCATTTATTGTCTAATTAAATGGAAGTGCTTGTACTGAGAGAACAACCACCCTCGGCAATAAAAAACAATCAATGGGTTGGAGAGGGATTCTGGGTTTTGAGTATGGAATAGTTCAGGCTCCATTGGGACCTGATATTTCTGGTCCAGAGCTTGTAGCTGCAGTTGCTAATGCTGGTGGACTTGGAATCCTAAGAGCCCCTGATTGGGTACTTTTCTTCTTCTTTTATATCTTCAATTTCACTGATTTTACTCAATTTTCAAGTTATATATTACTTGTAGTTTAGATGTTTGTAATTATGCGCCTTTGATTACTTGTAGTTTTACTCTTGTCATATAAACCATCCCATCACATTTTGTCGATTGAGGTTAAAAAGAAAGTTTTTTTTTATTATTTTGGTCATTGAGATAAAAAAAAAAAAGTTGGATTTTTATGCCTATTTTAGAGCAAGTAGTATAAAATAAAAGCATATTTTGAGGTTAAAAAAAGATTTGAATGTTAATCGAAGCTTAATTTATACTTCTCTAAAAAGTGTTTTTCAATATATATATATATATATATATATATATATATATTTTAAATCACCTTAATGCTTTTCTGAAAAAACACAAAAAAAATATTCAGAAAATTTTAAGTTTATTTTGTAGAAAACGTTTGTACTCAGAAGATACTTTCAAAAGGGTCACTGATTCAATTACACATTTGTGATAAACTGATATAATTCTTTATTTGTGTAGTCACATTTGTGATTCCAAAAGTGTCTAATTTGCTATGCAGAAATGACTGATTCTCTCTAATTTTGATATACCAGGAGGCGCCGGATTACTTGCGGGAGCTGATAAGGAAAACCCGAACATTAACCGATAAACCATTTGGGGTTGGCGTTGTTCTGGCATTTCCCCACGAAGAAAACATAAAGGCAATACTAAATGAAAAAGTAGCAGTGTTGCAAGTTTACTGGGGTGAATGTTCAAACCAGCTTGTACAAGAATCTCATTGTGCTGGCGTCAAGGTTGTCCCTCAAGTGAGTATTTCATAATCATTTTTGTTACTTGATGTCCTTCAAGTTCAGTCTATCTGTCATTTTGTAGCATTACTATTCATGTCTTGCAAAAGCATGCTCTTTAGAACACTTTTACTAGTAAGCATGTAACAAATTTTTATATATATATATATATATATATATACACACACACACACGCACACACAATAGTTTTCTTCTTAGTACACACTGATGTAATAAAGTCAGTGCATGTGAGTCATTGATTATGCATAAGTGACTGTTGACGAAGGCAAAGTAGATAAATCTAATGACTGATGGCCGGGAAACCGATTATATCGGTGTGCACTAAGAAGACAATGACTAAATATATATATATATATATATATATATATAATATTGCAGGACATAAGTACAATCAAAAGCAATCAGATTCAGCTAGATTTTTTAATTTCTTTACAACTCTTACCGGTAAGAGTATCTTCTAATATGTGTTAAAATTCATGATGACATAATAATTACTGTCTTGGGCACCATGACTTATGTCGAAAGGCTTTAATCCATGTAATATCATGGTTAGTTGGCATCTTATATGTTTGAAGATCATTATGGACCTACTATTTGTGCCAAATTCTTTCTGTTCATCAGCAATATCTATGGTTTTGTTACATCTTTCTAGGTATAATATAGGCTTTGTGTATTTCTTTGTGCAATTCATAGGATTGTGTAAAAAAAAATGGTTCAGGTAATGGACGAAAAGTTTAATTAACCTGATTCCCCTGATAGTCACAGCTGTTATTGGCCTTGTAATTTTATCCTGATGTATCTAAATGCATTATATTTAATTCCGTTGGAGGTTGGGAGTTTGGAAGAAACGAGGAAAGCACTTGAGGCAGGTGTGGATGCAATCATAGTCCAAGGACGTGAAGCGGGAGGGCATGTGATTGGTCAGGTATGAGCTCTTTTTGGTTCTAGAAAGCTAAATTTTTTTTTCATTTAATTTCGTAGACATTATTGTTCTTCCAACGAGAAATCAAATATATTGTGATATTCTTTTGTACTCATCTTTCATATATTTTTTCTGCCATCAAAGAGAAAATGTCATTACAAATACTTCTCCTGTAATGTACTAAAGCAACTCAAGAAGATGAAGCTATCTCGTTGCTCCTAAGTAATTAAACACGGTTCATAGTGGAACAAATTTTCTGGTAAAGCTTGTTTGCAGTTAATAAGCTTTTGGCCATCATGATTTCCTTTCTAAAAATCTACTTCTAGGAACTGCAGAATTGAATTACCAAATTCTTACATTCAACATTTTCTAGCTAGAAGAAAATGTTTCAACTGAATTATGCAGTTTAGGTATTATTTTTTCAAAAATGTTTTCATATGAAATCATATTAGCTCTCAAAGTCATTCTCAGATAATAAAAACCTTCTAATCCTCACTGCTCATTGAAAGCTTTGTTGTGAAGGGGCATTGTATGTGTATGGCAAGGGTCTCTTTGCTATTTCATAGACAGGATCTGTATTGTACTGATGATGTGAGGGGCGTTTTCCATATTCTGCTTTATTGATAGTTTTGTTTACATGATTGGTTGAGAGCTTTTTGATTGTCTCATACTTGTAAGTTTCTAGTATTGAGCAGTATTGACCTTTCTATCTTTGTGGTGTTTATTAATTTTTAGGAAGGTTTAATTTCGTTGTTGCCAAGGGTGGTTGATCTCATCGGGGATCAAGATATTCCTGTAATCGCTGCTGGGGGTATTGTGGATGCACGTGGTTATGTTGCTGCTCTGGCTCTTGGTGCTCAAGGTGTTTGCCTCGGTACAAGGTTGGTTCTTAAATTCAATTATGTTAACTGTATTTTTTTTGAAAGCATGTTAACTGTAATTAAGGGTACACATTGAAAAAAGACTCATACTTTGTATAAAGTGTACGAGTCTTATTGATTCTAACAGAATCTGATTACATTTTATTCGTCCGTATCGAGTCATATCAATTGTTTAATGGCATACATGACAGGTATATATAACAATGATGCTACAAAGTTGTTGCTACTTGTAAATGATATTATCTTTGTTTCACAATTAATTTTAAAGTGATATTACATCATGGTCTGGAAAAGTTAATTTGGCATAAATATATTCAAGCAATCACAGTTAAATTTCAGCTAATTTAGAACCATGAAATGGTTTGCCAATGATTTTCGTCCATATTCTGGCTCAAATTAAGTCCTCAAGTTTATTGCAGGTTCGTGGCAACTCTTGAAAGCTGTGCGCATCCTACGTATAAGAGAAAGTTGGTCGAACTTGACAAAACTGAATATACAAATATATTTGGCCGGGCAAGGTGGCCAAATGCACCCCAACGTGCACTGCAAACACCATTTTTCAATGATTGGAAAGACATTCCTGCTCATGAAAATGAACTCAACCAGCCAGTCATTGGTCATTCAACAGTTCATGGCATTGTGAGAATAATTTTTCCTCATTTTTTTTCCTTAAAAAAGCATTGTTTAAGACAATTCCACTGCTTTAAAGGAATTTAAGGACCTGGATCTTGAGGCTCTTAGGCATTTATGTTCTTGACAACTATCTATGACAAACTTCACCTACACTAAGCTAAAATTTCAAATTAGTAGAGAATTTAAGTTCTAGCAAGAATAGCCATTGATAAATCTTGTTTAATGACTTTTTTTTTTCTTCTCGTAAACAGGAGAAAGAAATTCGTAGATTAGCAGGGGCTGTTCCTAATGTGACAGCAACGGGTGATATTGAAAGTATGGCCATGTATGCTGGCGAAGGTGTTGGCCTCATCAACGAAATTCTGCCTGCCGGTGAGGTGGTGAAGAGACTGGTTGATGGTGCTCAGCTTCTGATCCAGACACAATTTAGTGGATTGTGTACCTAGATGGCAAATTGGTTGGCCAATTGATCAAGGAATGCTCTAGTTCACTCGCTGTCTGTCTATATTGTGAGATTTGTACATCAATATGATACCTACAATAAATGGATTACTCTCTCTCTCTTTATATTGTGAGATTTGTACATCAATATGATAACTACAATAAATGGATTGGAACATCTGCTAAAATTTTATTGTACTTTCACTGAATTAGGGTTCTTTTTTGAATTAATAATGCTAGGCTATCCAAATTATTTCTTTAAAATTATGTCTAAATGAGTTGTAATTAACACATTATCAACCTCATTAATTCATGATTTATAAGATGATTATAATTTCCATGCTACTTTATTTGGACATTATTTTGAGAAAAGGTCTGGGTCTGCATCTTGTCCAAATGTTGTTCTTGTTGTGGTCTATTCAAGTGCTTTAAATGGTTTAAAATATTAAAATTCATTGAATACATAACAACCTCTTGTGGTCTGAAGTCTGAACTCTTATGTTGTTCTCGTTGTAGTCTATTCAAGAGTTTTAAAATATTTGTAATTCCTTGAATACATAGCAAAAATATAATAAACTACTGTTATAATTTAAACATCTTCTTGAATAACTTGTGCTTATGTAACAAATAATAATAAAAAAACTAGCGCGTTGCCTTTAGATAGGGTCTATCTTAAAATTCTATTAATCCCCTTAGAAAATAATTACAAGTAGATTAACAACAATCGAGCTATTTCTTCCGATTCTTTTCATTAACTTTAACCACCGTTATTCATGATCATTTTTATAATCTTAAATTATTAAACTAAATTCAATTTCTCAGTCGTATATTTTGAACAAGGTATAATGTAAAGAAACTATGTCTATCATCAATTTTACACGCAACTAACAATCTATAAGGTTTGATTATAGGGGAAATTTCAATTTAGTTTCAAAAATTTCAAGAAACTATGCCAATATAAAAATGTCCACCCCTACATTTTAGAGTTAATATTGGTTAGAAAACTAAATAGATGTATAATGTATATATTTTTTTCCTTTGAAACGTTATTAAAAAAAAACAAAGAAAAAATCAAATAATAACTAAAAACAAAAATAGAAAATATTAAACAATACAGTAGTACAGTAGACAGCAAAAGGCAAAAGACAGCTCCTGCGCAGTTTTGTCAAACACTGTGGGCAAGGGCTCTCTCTTGCTTTAGCTGCTCAACTAAATTTTCAAAGTTGGTATAAGAAGATCCACCTGGTTTCACAGCAATTTCAACTTTTTCCTTCCACATTAAAGCCCTTTTCCTCATTAACTTTCCTTTGTCACCATCCATCAACTCTCTCACAATCTCTTCAACACTTTGTTTTCTAACATCACTATCAATCTCCATCCCAATCCCCCACTCATTACATGAATACAAACAATTCATTTGTTGCTCAGCAAAAAATGGCCAACAAATCACTGCCACTCCCTCACAAATACTTTCCAATGTAGAATTCCACCCACAATGTGTCAAAAAGCCTCCAATTGATGTGTGAGCAAGCACTTTCTCTTGTGGACACCACCCCGCAAGCATACCTCTACCCATTATTTCCTCCTTGAATTCATTTGATATAACTTCATCACCACCATTAACAAGATCAGGTCGAATTACCCACAAGAATGAATATTTACTATTAGCTAGTCCCCAAGCGAATTCGCTAAGTTGTTGTGGGGTCATTATTATCAAACTTCCATAGTTGACATAAACAACAGATTTGGCTTCTTTTTTGTCTAACCACTCTAAGCATTCTGTGTCTTCTTTCCACAGATTTGATTGAAGATTGGTTTCTGTTGTTTTTGTACCACAAAGTTGTTGATGAAGCATTGATAATGGGCCAATTGTGTATAGTTTCTGGAATTTGGTTTTGATGACATCTAATGCCTCTTGTTCCAATTCATCAAACGTGTTGAGTATTAACCCTTTAGCTTTCATTGAATTGTTGACTGATTGTACGTTGTAATTGAACATTGTATCGTCCGCATTCGTAGTTCGGATGAAGGTAGGAAAATCTTTCAATCGAACCGCACCCATACCAGGAATCCAATCAATAATAGTATCAAGATATCCATTAGTTAAGCAACTCTCATCTGCATCAATTTCACATTGAAACAATCAGGAATGAAAATCAAAGGGAATCAGAGTGATTATTTTCTTTGAAAATCCTCCTCGATCTCAATGTCTTTGGTGTTGAGGATGATGTCAAAGGTCTAGCCTCTGCATTCCCAATAGGAACCTAATTTCTTATTTGTGTGTAACTGGATTCCTAATGCTTTTTAGTAAACACCATATTCACAAATGAGTAATTTATTTATAAGTAAACCTGAAATCCCGCTGTTCTATCATTAGCCATTTCCAAAACTTTATTTATCTAGACCTTCATTCAAGTCTTGAAATTTGCAACTATTTTTATGATAAGTATGTTCTATGATCTATCTAGATATCATATTTTTAAATAAAAAAGAAAAAATGATGGAAACTTGCAAGTAAAAAATATAATAAATTGAAGTACCTTTTAATGGGAAATAACCTCTATCTTTGAGTTCTTGGAAGTGAAGATACCCCAACATGCCACAGCCACTGGGTGTAAAGAGTACAATCTCTGGAATACCAAACTCTTTAGCAGCCTCTAATGTGAAACTCATGACACCATCAGAAACTATGCAAGAAACAGGAGGAACACCTGACGAGGAAGAATTAAGCCTTGTTATAAGTTTTCTAAACGAACTCAATCCATGAACCGGAAGTTTTTGGCATAGCAATGGGAGGTCGAGTATGCCTCGTGGATTCGTTGAAGGCAGGCCATCGGAAATTGTTTCAAACATAAAATCAGGCAAGCCCTTGAGAAAATCAGGACCTCCAGAAGTCAGCAGGCGACGTTGGTTGAATTCTGTGTGGACAAAAGTGATATGGAAGCCTTTGAAGTGTAGGAGTTTTGCAAGTTTGAGCATGGGATTTATGTGGCCTTGAGCCGGAAGAGGTATGCAAGTAGCATGGGGCTTGGAGGATGCAGACTCCATTTGTTCTAACTTCTGAATCAGAGAAAAATTAAGAGTCAAAGAAATGATTTTTATGTATAAGAAAAGAATCCTCGATGAATCCAATTACGATATGTCAAACAAATTAACTGTGTGTGTGTGTGTAACAGGGTTCGATTCCAGATATTGGTGTGTGGGTTGGTGTACTGGTTTGAACCCAGAACTGGGTTCGATTTCAGATATTGGTATTGGTGTGTGTGTGTGTAACTGGGTTCGATTCCAGATATTGGTGGGTGGGTTGGTGTACTGGTTTGAACCCAGAACTGGGTTCGATTCCAGATATTTTTATGATAAGTATGTTCTATGATAACTGTCCAAAAGTCAACAACTGTATTTTACCAATTTTACCCCTATTAAAAAAAAAACATTCACAGCCCCACTATCACCATCACAATCACCATCACCACCATTATCCTCAGAAATCCTACGCGGATGGAATATAAGTTATTTAATGGAATATCTAACTGTTGGAATATTTGTTAACCCTCGGTTAACTTTTGGACAGTTGTCATTGTTTGGGGTGAGTAAAAATGAAATATTTTTTTTAAATAAATTGTATTTTAGTTCCTGTAATTTGTCTTAAATCTGCGTTTAATCCACGGTTTTTTAAAATTATAATTTTTAGTCATTCTTTGATGGAATCCGTTAAAATGACAGGATCTGACATGACAGGCATGTAAAATGACCGTAATACCCCTGATGCGTGCTGATCCTCATTGAAAAGACCATTTTACCATTAGTGACTAATTTAAATTTTAACTAAAAAGACCATTTTACCCTTTTTGGTCTTAAATTGAAAAACTGCATTTCAATTCATAAATTTTAAATACATTAAATGCATTAAAATAAAATTATATATATTAAATGCATTTAAATTAATAAATTTAATTAAATTAAATATTTAAAAACTACTAAAAACAAAATTAATAAAAACAAATAATATTCTCTATCTCTCTTACATCCATCTCTCTCTCTCTCTCTCTCTCTCTCTCTCTCTCTCTTATTTCTTTCCTTCGATTTCTTCTTTCTTTGAAAATCAATCTCTCTCACTCAATCTAATCTCACCCAATTCACCACACAAACCCAATTAATCAACCCCAAATCAATCCCCAAAAATATCTATTCTTCTCCATCTCTACTTGCTCTCTCTCACCAACACACCAATGGTGTGGCTATACTGGTGTGTTTGTTCTGGTAGGGTGTGGTTGTAGGCGTCGATTTGGGGCGCTGATGGTGGTGGTCATTTGGGTGTGGGTGTGGGTGTGGGGTTGGGTTGGTGTACTGGTTTGAACCCAGAACTGGGTTCGATTCCAGATATTGGTATGTGTTCGATTCCAGATATTGGTGTGTGTGTGTAACTGGGTTCGATTCCAGATATTGGTGTGTGGGTTGGTGTACTGGTTTGAACCCAGAACTGGGTTCGATTCCAGATATTGGTATTGGTGTGTGTGTGTAACTGGGTTCGATTCCAGATATTGGTGTGTGGGTTGGTGTACTGGTTTGAACCCAGAACTGGGTTCGATTCCAGATATTGGTGTGTGTTCGATTCCAGATATTGGTGTGTGTGTGTAACTGGGTTCGATTCCAGATATTTGTGTGTGTGTGTGTGTGTGTGTGTGTGTGTGTGTGTTGTGTGTGTGTGTGTGTGTGTGTGTGTGTGTGTGTGTGAAAGAGAGAGGGAGATTTGGGTATTCCAGATCCGGGTGTATGTGTGTGTGTGTGTGTGTGTGTGTGTGTGTGTGTGTGTGTGTGTGTGTGTGTGTGTGTGTGTGTGTGTGTGTGTGTGTGTGTGTGTGTGTGTGTGTGTGTGTGTGTGTGTGTGTGTGTGTGTGTGTGTGTGTGTGTGTGTGTGTGTGTGTGTGTGTGTGTGTGTGTGTGTGTGTGTGTGTGTGTGTGTGTGTGTGTGTGTGTGTGTGTGTGTGTGTGTGTGTGTGTGTGTGTGTGTGTGTGTGTGTGTGTGTGTGTGTGTGTGTGTGTGTGTGTGAAAGAGAGAGGGAGATTTGGGTATTCCAGATCCAGGTGTGTGCGTGTGTGTGTGTATGTGTGTGAAAGAGAGAGGGAGATTTGGGTATTCCAGATCCGGGTGTGTGTATGTGTGTGTTTGTGGGTGTTTGTGGGTGTTTGTGTGTAAAAGATCTGGGTATTTTCAATTTTTTTTCTTTTTAAGATCGGTTTTTGATTTTTATGGGTTGATGAAGTCTAGTGTTGGGTGTTGTATTTGGGTTGCGGAAGTTTGGTTTATGGTATGTTGATGAAGTCTGGTTTTTTGTATGAATGAGATTTTGGTGGTGTTATGGATGAATTATTCTGGATTTTGTTCTTGGAATTGATGGTGTTTCGGGGCCAAGAAAATGCAAGTACATGGAGTATTTTTTTTTTCAGATTAAAGAGAAATATGTTGTTTGAAATTGATGGTATTTGATGAAGTTGAATTTTGTTTTTTGAAATATTTGTTTTGGACGAAATATTAAAGAGAAATTGATCGAAGTTGTGGATGAAATAATTTTTTTGAAATATTTCCGGAACATGGTGTTTGAAATTGGTTGAAATGCAAGTCTGGTTTTATTTTTTTATTTTAGTTTTGTAAATTGTTTTTGTATATTTTATTAATTATTTTAATATTATTTAATTATTTTAAAATTCAATTATATTTTAATTTTTAATAATAATAATTCTTATTTAATTTAATAATATTTATTTGTTTTTTAAAATTAATTTGTAAATTATGATTATGCCCTTTAGTTATAAGATTCTAGAACATTTGATGTTAGTTTACCTTTTTACCCTCGTTGACCCTCGTTGACTTGACGGAACCCTAACAGAATTGGACAATATGGACTACAATCCCTATTGTCAGAATAACGATGGAATAAAAATTAGAATTCCAAAAAATCGTGGAGTAAACACAGATTAAGGCAAACTACAGGACCTAAAATACAATTTACCCTTTTTTCTTTTGTTCTAAAACTCATCCCTGAAAAAGCGCGAACAGGGGAGGGAGCCTCGTGCTCCCCAACTCTCGATCATTATGGAGATCCAATCTAGATCTCCATCAAATCTTCATATACTTTTTAAAAATAAAAATAAAAATCAGTTTTATTTTTATTTTTTAATATCCACCTGGTGTCCATTTCTTTTTTCTTTTTGTTTTTAAATATTTTGGTTTATTAATAAAAAAAATTAGTTTTTTATTATTTAATCTCCATCATCCATCATTAGACAATGGATATCCAATAATTTATTCAATTTTCAAATTAGGGGTGGGCATATGTTGGTTTGAGTTGGATTTGACTATACCCAAACCAAACCACTATTTAAACGGGTTTTTTTACAACCCAAACCAAACTAATTATAAGGTAAAACCAAACCAAACCAAACTAATAAAAATTTGTTTGGTTTGACGGTAGAAGAAAATAATTACATTATTTTTTTATTTGAACAAATATAATAATATCAGTAGTAAGTAGTTAAACTCATTATCAATAAGATAAACAATAATACTAATTTAACCCAAGTGCATAACAATAATTGTTATAAAAAAAACCACAAGTGTAGAACGCATAAAGCTTATAAATAAAAAACTAAACAGTATTGTTTAATGTGTTTTTGTACGAAACAATGAAGAAAAAAATTACTTATCCTCAATAAATTTGTTTAGTGCCAACAATTTCGGATGAGATGAAATAGCTTTAAGATTAAATAAAGGGGGTTAAAACTTAGAATTGGGAAAACAGTAACCTTGGAAATAAATATAATATAAAATTAGGTTAACTTTAATTTTTTTATATGATAATTTAATATATATATATATATATATTTAAGTATGTAATGGTTTTGATTGGGTTATGCGGGTTGATAAAACAAAACTCACAAACCAACCCGAATCAATCGGGTTACTAAAAAACAACCCAATCGTTTTTTTTTCTTTAACAAGACCAAACCAACCCGCTTAAATTTGTTTGGTTTGGGTGGGTTGATTGGTTTGGCGGTTTGGGTGCCCACCCCTAAGTTCAATAGAGTTGAAAAAAAAAACATAATTTAAAAAAGAAACAAGAAAAAGAGAAATGAAAAAACAAATTAAAAAAAAACTAAAAAAAGAAAAAAAAACTGATGGATGTATAAAAGATGGACGGTGGAGATCACATTAAAAAAGAAATAACGAAACAAAATTTTAAAAAAAAGGACTGATGGTCATCGATCCAATCTCTTTAAGCTTGGGATCTCTACTTGCAATGGAGATCCCATCGCCAGGGATCTCCATCGCTGGTGGAGATCCCAAGCGATGAGATTTCCACCGTGTGGAGATCCAATGCAATGGAGATCGTATCTCCATCCACTCTCTCTCCATCATAGTGGAGATCCTATTGAGTCTTCATTAATGATCGATGAAGACATCAACGTGGGTCTCCATCGATCACAACGGATAGGTCTTCATCCACTCCATTGATCCATCATTGTGGTGTTTCTCCGATCACTCCATTAAAACAGGAACAAAATAATAATAAAAAATATCCACAAAACACAGACACAAATTCACAAAACACATCTCCATCTCCATAGCACCTCCTCCCTGCGATCTTGATGGAGATTCAATGGATCTCCATCTCGTGCGATGGATATCCATCAGTGGATCCTCATAAATGGAGATACACCAATGAAGGTAGAGATCCCAACCTTTGTTTTCTTATTTTTATTTTTTATTTCTTTATGTTTTAAAAATAAAACAATTTAAAAAAAAAATTCCAACACCTTTTTTTTGTTTTTTTTTCTCCATCGTTCATCCCAGAGATGGACGAGAGAAATCAATGTATTTTTAAAAATTGTTTTTCAAAAAAATATATCTTATTATCAATTATGAACAAGTGATAAGACCAAAATACCCTTGAAATTGTTAAGTTTGACAGATATTAACTAATAGAAGGACCTGAAGGAGCCATGTTTCTAAATTTAGGGACTGGTTTATTAAAAAAAAGTAAAGATAAGTAAAAAATTGATGTTTTTGTTGTGAATATAGTGGATTTTACCACTTGTGTACAATACACAAAATATACACACAAAGAACTCCCAACAAACTCACCGCCTCATCGCCTCTCTCTCTCGGTTGCACTCCCACTTGCTTCATCATCAATATCTCTCCACTTGCACCATCTTAGTTCATCCAATTGGTAACTTCATCATTAAGCAAAAGGGAATGCATATATATATACACGTACTGTGTATTTGTAAACCTCTTCTTCCATAGAAATATATATACAGAAGCTTCACTCTCTCTCACTGGTCTATATCTCTCTCTCTCAACTCGGTTTCAATTTATTCTACATCTATTTCAGTTTATTCTTAGTTGATTTACAACACGTTATCAGCACTGAATATAGATTAGAACTTCCAGAGAAAGTTCTGGACTGTTTTTAGCTTTGATTTTTGAGTTTTCGATTGAGTACAGAAATTTTGAAGTGCTCGAATGCACTTTTCGGAGGATACCGTTGTGTTCCTCTCGGAAAGACGATTCCGACGCCGCTGACCTGCGTCTCAAACGGAGGTATAACGAAGTCTCTAGGTCCGGTCAAAGTCCGGTCAACACCCATTTTTTTCCAGTTTTTCCAGCAGCTTTCCAAGGTTGAAGACGACACTGTAGCGCCACGTCAGCGCCACGTCACTGCCACATCACTACCACGTCAGCGCATATGTCATGCCATGTCAGCGCCACATCAGCATGCACTAACGCCACGGCAGCATCAGACGGCCACGTCAACGACACGTCAGCGCATATGTTATGCCACGTCAGCACCACGTCAACATCCGTCATCGCCACATCATCATCAGGCCTACCACGTCAGCAGGCGCGCCACGTCAGCGCCACGTCAGGCAGAAATGTTTTTTCGTCCGTTTCGGTGTAATTTTCGCCCGTTTTCGGCCGATTCAGACTTGTTTCCAGCTATTTCGACCGTTCCGGACGCAACCGTGCCATCCGTTTCAGCTAATTCCACTTGTAAGTATTATATTGACTTATTTCAGCTTTATTAACACTGTTTTCAGGCGTGATGGAATATTCAGAAGCTGGAGATTTGGATCCAGTATTATATACATGGTTGATGCAATATTCAGAGAAATATTCAGAGAAATATACACATCCAGTCGGATGTTGTAAGCATCATAAAAAGATTTGGATCCAGTATTATATAAATGGTTGATACAATAATAAGAGAAATATTTAGAGAGAGAAATATTTAGAGAAATATTTAGAGAAATATACACATCCAGTCGGATGTTGTAAGCATCATAAAAATAATCTAAGATCCTAATGTATAATGAAATATGAATAATATTTTACCCATTTCATACACATCCAGAGGGATGCTCTGAATATCATAAAAAGGATTTAAAATCCTAACGGACAAGATGGCTTATGCCGTCAAATGGAAATTATATGTAATAGTTCTAGATTTATTTTTATGCACATCGCAGGTGATCTCATGGCCCTGTAAGATGATCTTATGGCCCTGAAACCATTTACTTTTATGCACATCGCAGGTGATCTCATGGCCCTGTAAGGTGATCTTATGGCCCTGAAACCATTTACTTTTATGCACATCGCATGTGTTCTTATGGCCCTGTAAGGTGATCTTATGACCCTGAAACCATTTATTTTTATGTAATATATGAGACTGACTTATGTTGTGTCTCTGGACTGGCTTATGCTGTGTATAAGGTGTTCTCATGACCTTTAAATTGTTTATTTTTATGCAACATATCAAACTGTGTTATACCCTTGATAGAACCTGGAGATCTGGATCCAGTGTTATATACATGCCATACGGCACAGTTTTGAAAACCGATGAAAACATGGAGTTCTGGATCCAGTGTTGTATAAATGAATGTCATACTTCATTATTTGGAACCTGGGGTTTCAAACATGTTCATAATATAAAGTTATATGAAGTTATCTCGTTTATATCAAGTGATATATTTACATATCATTTATTTGAAAGAATGAGCTACACATCCAATAGGATGCTGTGAATATCATAGAAGGGATTTAAGATCCTAACGTATCATTCATTTGAAGAAAAAAAAAGGGATCTACACATCCAGTAGGATGTAGTGAGTATCATAAAAGAGATTTAAGATCCTAACGTATCATTCTTTTGAGAAAAAAGAAGGGGGATCTACACATCCAGTAGGATGTTGTGTATATCATAAAAGAGATTTAAGATCCTAACGTATCATTCATTTGAGAAAAAAGAAGGGGGATCTACACATCCAGTAGGATGTTGTGTATATTATAAAAGAGATTTAAGATCCTAACGAATAAAGAAAATGGAATTAATATTTTATCCATTTCATACACATCCGGTAGGATGTTTTGAGTATCATAAAGAAGAGATTTAAGATCCTAACGAATAATGAAATTGGAAATAATATTTTATCTATTTCATATACATCCAGCAGGATGCTGTGATTATCTTAAAAGGATTTAAGATCCTAATATCAAGTGTAATGAGATTGTAAAGGATATTTTATCCATTTTATACTTGCTCATGAAGGAGCAGTATCAATAGAGTAAATTTGGATATATTTATATTCATGAGATATCAAAACATACCCAGGAGTGGATGTTTGTGAATGACAAGAGGTAAGGTTTATAGAATAAACCTATTGAAAAGATTATTATCATTTCAGATAAGATATAAAATGGCATTACACATAATGTCCATAAAATTCCCAGAAGAGAAATATATGTCTTGCCTAGAGTGCAAGGACTCATACAATACTGCAGAGTCAGATACATTTTATGAATTTGATTTTGATCTGAGCAAATATTAATATTGTATCACGTCCAACAGATCTGATAGAAAGCTCTGGAAGAGCCATGATAGAAAGCTCTGGAAGAGCCATGATATTGTTATCAAACAATACTAAATCATGTATCAGTGATACTTGATATTATTCAAGCAGAACATAAAAGAATATATGCTAAGTTCAAAATTATATAAAGTTAATACCAGATCAGATCCAGCAGAACTGATCAAAGGCTCTAAAAGAGCCACGATATTATTATCAGATGGTATTAAATTGTGTATCGATGATACTTTATATCATTCAAGTTTCAAAGATATACGGAGGAATGAATATCATATTGACACTATGAGTAATGAGAACGTTTAATATATATGCATTACTCCTCATGATTCAGGCCAGAAACTTATTATAGAAAAGCTGCGTGCTTTATCTTCTGGATTATAAAACACTATTATAAAGAGTGTAGATGTTTATGCAGTTATGAATCATGAATCAAAGGTTCCCAGATCCGAAAATGTTTGTGTTTTGGCGTGACCGTATTGGTCACCCAGGATCTACAATGATAAGTATAATCATCGAAAATACTCATGGATATCTAATAAAGAACTATAAGATTCTTTATCCAGTGAGTACTTATGTACTGCATGTTCACATGGGAAACTAGCAGAAAAACCATATTATTCTAAAAGTTGATTTGAATTCTCATCATTCTTACAAAGAATTCAAGGAGATATATGTGGATATATTCATCCACTAAATGATCCATTTCATTATTATATGGTTCTAATTGATGCATCTACGAGATGATCATATGTTTGTTTATTATCAAACATCTCCATATTGCTTACACTTGTTAGCAGTTTTTCAGATATAATCATAATCAAAATGGATCAGGGGAATCACTTATCAAATATCTCCAGATTATTATATTGATTAATTTCCAAATGGAAAGTTTCTCAAGAAGAGAAAAGTAAATGTAAAGTTACTTACATACAAAATAGAGGTACCAGTTCGGTTCTCTATATATATGTGTGTCTCATTTCAATCTTCGTATCTCTCAAATACGAAAGATAATTGATCATCGGATGATTATTAATCTGTTACCTGGTATATTAAAGGTAACAAGATTTTATCAGTTGTCATCTCATAAACCCCGGCCGGGTGATTGTTCTTGAAGAACGATCAGAGAAAAAGACAATAAATAAATCATTTGATACATATCATAAATTTATAAACCTTTTGAAAGGTATTGTTATTGGGATCCCAAGAGTAAACAAAACTCGAGTTATGAATAAATCCACTTTCTCTAAATCAACTCTATAAGAGTCTGATATATCTAAAAGAGACACAAGTCTATGAAATGACTAAATCCATTAAAATGGAAGAAATCTCATAGATACAAGAATATAGAAATTGAGAGAAATTCTATATATCATACGGAGTTTATGATATGACTAAATCCATTAAAATGGAAGTAATCTCAATAGAGATACAAAAGTATAGAAATTGAGAAAATTTCTATAAGTCATATGAGAGAAATATGGAATCATAAGGAAACAATCATTGATGATGTATTTTTATACACTGTAGCGCTACTGAAATTATAAATGATAATTATGATATTCATAATATCAATGATTGTATATAAAAAGGCATGATTGGCCTAGATGGAAGAAGCAATTCAAGAAGAATTGACTTCATCAGCCAGACATAAAGTATTTAGACCAATAGTATCCCAGACACCTGGAGATGTCAAACTAGTCGGAAACTTAATGAGAAAAACGAGATCGTGAGATATGAGGCACGACTCGTAGTGCGAGGTTTCTTACAGAAACTTGGTATTCACAATTGATGAAGAGGATTACGTTGTTGATAAATTTGGCTGCCTTTAAAAGGCTTGAAATACGTCTCGTAGACGTAGTAATCATTTATCTATATGATTCACTCAATACAGATATTTATAAATCCTGAAGGATTCTAAAAATGCTAGAAGCATATAAATCGAGATCTCGTGATCTGTATTTGATGAACATACAAAAATTCTTATATGGATTAAAAACAATTTGAACGGATGTGGTATAGCCGTCTTAGTTAATATCTGATAAAGATATGCAAATTATATACTCATGTGTCCTCATATAGAAATGAGAAAGAAAATATTGTCTCGGCCTGAAGGTCGAGCATAGATTAAATGGAATGCTTGTCCATCAACCAGAATATGTTGAAAGGATTCTAAAAAGATTCCATATGGATATTACTCCATAAAGCAAGTATTTGCTCGTACTCCCCTCAATCATTTATGATGTTATTGCATTTCATGAAATAAACATCAGTGTGCTTCAGTTCAGCAATCTAGAAGATTGCTTCAAATGAACTTTTATCAGGGGGAGCGTCCCATCAGGGGGAGCGTCCCATCAGGGGGAGCATATCAAATGAAGTATATTAATTATTTGGGGCATATGTACATTGTACTCTTTTTCCTTTCAATCAGGTTTTTATCTCACTGGGTTTTCCTGATAAGGTTTTAATGAGGCAATTCTTTAAGCACACCCAAAAATTATTTGATCCATAAAGATCACCATAAATATCACATTTATCCAGTTAATCATCGTATATATGTTATCTTGATCCAAATATCATTGTAAATATTACTTTGATCTTGCTAATCATCGTATATATGTTACATTGATCCAAAAGATCATTATAAATATTACTTTGATCCGTCAGATCAATGAATATTTTTGCTCAGGTTTTTATCCCACTGGGTTTTCCCTAGCAAAGTATAAATGTGAGAAATGCTTTGAAGAAAACAATAAATTTGGACATATGTACACTATACTCTTTTTCCCTTCGATCAGGTTTTATCCCACTGGGTTTTCCTGACAAGGTTTTTAACGAGATAGTTTTTAATGTCCAACCCCACTAGATCCAGAGAGATCATTGTATGCATTTTCTAAGATTTTGTCCAATTGGGTTTTTCCTAGAATATTAATACAAGTGGTATAAATCCAAGGGGGAGTGTTGTGAATATAGTGGATTTTACCACTTGTGTACAATACACAAAATATACACACAAAGAACTCCCAACAAACTCACCGCCTCACCGCCTCTCTCTCTCGGTTGCACTCCCACTTGCTTCATCATCAATATCTCTCCACTTGCACCATCTTAGTTCATCCAATTGGTAACTGATCGGTCTATTTCTATACATATTTTAGGTCCCCATTTCCTATTATTTGCGCTTTGTTCTTGAGTGAAATTAGGTATTTTATGTGTTTGTTGAGCATGTGTAGGTCACATGTCCTTAAAAGAGGTGTTTGTTAATTTTTCCAAGAAAAGGAGTCTAAAAGTGAGAAAAGGGGCAAATCTGTGAAGCACCGCTGTGGAGGTCGCTTTCCATGCACTGCATAAGTCGCGGTCCCCCAAGCGCTGCAGACCAGTAGGTACTCGTTTGTTACCCGCGGTCCATACCGGTTGACAAGAATTACTTCGGTCGCGGTCCGCCAAGCGCTGAAGATCAGGAGGTACATAGCTACTCAGACCGCGGTTCAGGCATGAGTCCGCCAAGCGGTATAGAGAGCGGTCGTGCACATTCCTTGTTTTCGAAGGAGATCTTAAAGCCCTAATTTTTGGAGATCATATAAATACTTCTTATTGAGAGAGAAAGAACGAACTTTTCACTTTTCTACTCTTTATTCCTAGAACAACAACACACTCATCCATCTTTACACATTGAAGATTTGAAGACGAAGAAGATTACAATTGAAGATCTTAATGGGTTTTATCTTTTCTTTCTCTTCTCTTTTTATTTTCAACATGTGTAACTAATCCCATAACTAGGGAATCAATGTGAACCTTTTGTGGATGCTCATATATGGATTAATTATTATTTCATCAATTAAAATTCTTGATTTATTCATTGTTCTTAATTGCTTGATCCTCATTAGTTTTAATATTTATTCACACCATAGACCAAGGGTGAATAACTATTTGGCATGATTTTAGGGTTAAGACTATCTGAGAATTAGGGTTAGAGTATAGACCAAACCTAATTTTAATTAATGCTCTTTTGAATGAATGAATTTTATCTTTAGCATAGGCCAAGCAAAGTATATAATTTGGTTCTTAATTCTTGCGCTTAAAGGGTTTTTGATCACTGTTCACACCATAGACCAAGGGTGAATAGTGGTTGGGAGCACGTGACTCATCCCATGACCATACGGTAATAGTCACATTAAAGACAAAGAATGAACCCTAGAATTGATTGAATCTTATTTACAAATTAATTCCATACATTGAGTGTTCATAATTGGGGATCATTGATGACCTAGTGTTTTCTTTCTCTTGATCACAACCATTCTTTTTAATTGCTTTCTTAATTTAGTTTAGTTTAATTCAAATCTCAAACAAATCTTTGGTTACTTTTAGTTTAACTTTAATTAAAATTAGTTTTCAATCAATAAATCACTTTTCCTCGTGGGAACGATCCTTATTTGCCGTTGTGCTAATCTTCACGATTCGTGCACTTGCGAGTGAGTATTTTATAACACGATTTTACACATCAAGTTTTTGGCGCCGCTGCCGGGGAAAAGTTGAATTTATTGGTTAATTCTAGTTTTAGTTTTAGTTAATAAATTTAGTCTAGCTTAGGTAGTCGTGTCATTAATTTTTAGATTTTTTTATTTTTATTTTATTTTATTTTATTGTCATAGTTTACCAGTGTGTCTGTCTTTGGTTACAGGATTTCAACGGTGAATGCAAGGTAGAAGATCACTGCAAGGAGAATTACTACCATTGAACGACAACATTGATCGTATTAGACTAAGAGCAATGGCAGACGATGGAGATCGCAACATTCAACAGGTTCCAGATCCACCAGCTGTACTTATCAAAACCATGAAGGATTATAGTAGGCCTTTTGTTGACAACCATCCTTTGTGCATCGCACTAGATGAGGCAGCACGAAACTATGAACTGAAGAGCTTCCATTATAATTTGCTGCCAGCTTTTCATGGTCTACCGAATGAAGATGTGCTCAAATTCCTCAGAGAATTCTACGCAGCAATTCAAGCCTTTCCAAACAATAGGGTGACAGAAAACCAGCTGCGTATGAGGTGTATTCCACATGCCTTGAAGGACAAAGCTAAGACTTGGTTGTTGACCCTGCCTCCAGCCTCACTGACAACCTGGGATGAGGTAGTAGAGAAGCTGACTGACCAATTCTACTCTCCTCAGAAAACCAGTGAGATAAGGGCCAAGATTACTAATTTCTTCCAAGGAGACCAAGAAACATTCTATGAAGCCTGGGAGCGTTACAAAATGCTTCTTTTTGATTGTCCTCAGCATGGGTACCATACCCACCAACTTTGTCAATGGTTCTATGATGGCCTTAATGACGTTTCAACAGTTTTGGTGAATAACGCTTGTGGAGGATCCATGACTGACAAGACACCGAAAGAGCTGAAATCGATCTTTGAAAAGTTAGCCAATAATTCTCATCAAAAGAGTTCTAGGAGAAGGAAGGGAATCTATGAAGTCGATGCTAATACCGGGAATTCAATGCAAATGTCACAAATGCAAAAGTCCATCGAATTACTTGTGAACCAGGTAGGACAAATGAGAGAAAATAAATGCATGGGATGTGAACAACCAGGGTATGGCATGGAAGCTTATCAAGCAAGAGGTACTGGACCTAATGAAGAGGAAGAGATTCAAGCCATGAATAATTTCAATTCAAGACCACGGAATGATCCCTTCTCAAATACCTACAATCCGGGGTGGAGAAATCATCCAAATTTCTCATGGAGCAATAATCAAAATTCCGGAAATCAATGGGGAAACAACAATAATTATGGTCAGAGACAATACAATGCCGGTGCCAAGAATCCTGAATATCAATCCAAGAACTCGTCGCTGGAAGATACAATGAAGCAATTCATACAAAATATGGATCAAAGATTGAATCAAGCTGAACATGATAATATTGTACGATTCCAAAACATGGATGCGTCTATTCGAAAGCTGGAGACTCAAATTGGACAAATGGCTGAAGCTAAGCAAAGGAGCGAACCAGGAAAATTTCCCAGCCATACTGAACAAGCAAAGGCCATGACAGTTCTCAAGAATGGTAAGGAATTAATTAATAATAGACCTGCTGAACTTTCTAATAATTCTACTGATGTTTCAGGTCCTTCAGAAACAAACATGGTACCAGAAAAAGAAGAAGAGATAGTGGTGGAAAAGTCAAAGAAAACACCACTTCTGCATAAATCACCAAATCCATATATTCCTCCGGTTCCATTCTCAGGAAGATTGCAAAAGAGCAAATTGGAAAAATCATACAAAGATATATATGACATCCTGTCAAAGGTCAATGTCAATTTGCGTCTATTGGAGATGATCCAGAAAATGTCAGCCTATGCAAAATTCTTCAAGAGTCTGCACACTTACAAGCCGAGGTTTCTAGAGAATCATCAGGAATTCATGGCCGGAAGCGCAAATGCTGTCCTTCAAAAGTCTCTGCCACCAAAACTCTAAGATCCCGGAAGTTTCTGCATCAATATTACTATTGGAGGTACCACCTTGGAGAGAGCAATGTTAGATCTGGGAGCCAGCATCAATTTGATGCCCTACAATATCTATGAGCAATTGGGGTTGAATGATTTAAAAAAGACAACCATGTCATTGTTGCTAGCAGATGGTTCAGTCAGATACCCAAGAGGTTATGTTGAAGACGTACTGGTCCAGGTAGACAATCTTATTATTCCTGCTGACTTTGTAATTCTTGACATGGATGAGGGAGCCAAGGAAAGAGGTAGCAAGCCAATTCTATTGGGAAGACCTTTCATGGCGACTGCAAAGACCTTTATTGATGTACAGAATGGGAAGCTAACAATGACAGTGTTAGATGAGACTGTGGAGTTCAAGGTCTTTGAAGCATTGAAATTGCCTGAGGCAGCCGACGATGGCTATTCGGTCGATTGTTGTTCGGTTGAAGTGGTTAATTCCGCAATCCAAGAGGAATTATCAAATGAAAGCCTTGACGAACTACTGGACTGGGTGAAAGACGTCTTCGAAGATAATGAAGAAGAACAACAAGAAAAGGGTATAGAAGACAATGTTGATATTACAGAAGTCATTGCAGAAATTGAAGATTAAGTCAACAAATTCTTGATGCCATCTACGAGTTCTCCCCCAGCATTAGAACTCAAACAACTTCCTTCTACTCTAAAATATGCTTTCTTAGGTGAGAATGAAACCCTCCCAGTGATCATAGCTTCTGACCTAGATGAGGAAAAAGAAGAAAAGTTACTTACGGTACTCAAGGAACATAAAGCTGCAATTGGATGGACTATAGCAGATATTAAGGGAATAAGCCCTTCCATTTGCATGCACAAGATCTTATTAGAAGATGATGCAAAGTACTCTAGAGAGACTCAAAGAAGGATTAATCCAAACCTGAAAGAAGTTGTACGGGAAGAGGTCTTGAAACTACTCAAGGTGGGTATTATATACCCAATATCTGATAGTAAGTGGGTGAGTCCGGTCCATGTGGTACCAAAGAAGTCAGGAATCACTGTTGTTGCCAATGAGAACAATGAGTTGATTCCAACAAGGAAGACAACAGGATGGAGAGTGTGCATAGATTACCGCAAGCTCAACACGGCAACCAAAAAGGATCACTTTCCTTTGCCGTTCATTGACCAGATGCTTGAACGCTTGGCTGGACATGCTTATTATTGTTTCCTGGATGGATTTTTAGGATACAATCAAATTGCCATTGCTCCAGAGGACCAAGAGAAGACAACTTTCACATGCCCCTTTGGCACCTTTGCATATCGAAGAATGCCTTTCGGGTTATGCAACGCTCCTGCCACTTTCCAGAGATGCATGATGTCAATTTTCTCCGACATGTTAGAGAAGTTTATCGAGGTATTTATGGATGATTTTTCCGTTTTTGGCAACTCTTTTGACCATTGTCTTGATAACTTAACTCTTGTTTTGAAAAGATGCACTGAGACTAATTTGACACTTAGTTGGGAGAAAAGTCATTTTATGGTTAAATCTGGAATAGTTTTAGGGCATGTTATTTCTGAAAAAGGGATAGAAGTAGATAGAGCTAAAATTGAGGTAATTGCAAAACTTCCACCTCCCACCTCGGTGAAGGGAGTGAGAAGTTTTCTTGGTCATGCAGGTTTTTATAGGCGTTTTATTAAAGATTTTTCAAAAATTAGTCGCCCCCTATGTAATCTCTTGACCAAGGACAATGCATTTGTGTTTGATGATGATTGCTTACATGCTTTTCAATCTCTGAAAAATAAATTGACATCTACTCCTATAATTATGCCCCCTGATTGGTCTCTTCCTTTTGAATTAATGTGTGATGCATCTGACTATGCTGTAGGAGCTGTTTTAGGACAGCGAATAGATAAATTACCTCATGTTATTTACTACACTAGTCGTACTTTGAATGATGCACAATTAAATTACTCCACCACAGAAAAAGAATTGCTTGCTGTTGTTAGTGCTTTAGAAAAATTTCGATCATATTTGATAGGATCTAAGGTAATTGTTTATTCTGATCATGCTGCATTAAAGTATTTGCTAACTAAAAAGGAAGCGAAACCGAGATTACTCCGGTGGATCCTTTTACTGCAAGAATTTGATTTGGAAATCAGGGACAAAAAGGGAAGCGAGAATGTGGTGGCAGATCATCTCTCTCGATTAGTAGAAGATGATGAAATAAAAGAGCATACTGAGAACTTACCCATTAATGAGAACTTTCCAGATGAGCAGCTTCTGAAGATAGTAGGCAAAGATCCATGGTATGCGGACATTGTGAATTATCTCGCAAATGGAATCATACCACCTGAGATGAGCTCGCAAGCAAAGAGAAGATTTCTCTCCATCACCAAGCATTATTTTTGGGACGAACCATACCTGTTCAAATTTGGTGCCGATCAAATCATTCGGCGATGTGTCCCTGAAGAAGAGCAGCAAGATGTGCTGAAATTTTGCCACAATCTTCATTGTGGAGGGCACTTTAGTGCTAAAAAAACTGCTCTTAAAGTTCTTCAATCAGGTTTCTTCTGGACATCATTATTTAAAGATGCTTATACTTTTTGTATTTCTTGTGACAGGTGCCAGAGGACTGGGAACATTGGAAAAAGAGATGAGATGCCATTATCAAACCAGTTGGTTGTGGAAATATTTGACGTATGGGGAATTGACTTTATGGGACCCTTCCCATCTTCGTACGGATATAATTACATTTTAGTTGCTGTGGACTATGTTTCGAAATGGATTGAAGCAATAGCAACTAAGACGAATGATAGCCAAGTGGTGGTGAAGTTTGTCAAGGAGAATATTTTTACCAGGTTTGGGACTCCTCGGGCAATCATAAGTGACGGAGGGAGCCATTTTTGTAACAAGGTTTTTGCCTCGTTAATGAAAAAGTATAGTGTCAAACACAATGTGGCAACTCCGTATCATCCTCAGACATCTGGACAGGTTGAGGTAAGTAACCGGCAAATTAAGCAGATATTGGAGAAGACGGTGCAACCAAATCGGAAGGATTGGTCACTCAAGCTTAATGATGCCTTATGGGCATATAGAACTGCTTACAAGACCCCAATTGGGATGAGTCCTTACAGGATAGTTTTTGGGAAAGCATGTCACCTGCCAGTGGAATTGGAACATAATGCCTACTGGGCCCTGAAGAAGTTGAATTTCGATTTAGATAAAGCTGGAGAAGAGAGGAGTTTTCAAATGAATGAACTAGAAGAGTTTCGGAACAATGCCTATGAGAATGCAAAGATATATAAAGAGAGGACTAAAGAACTGCATGATAAGAATATTCGTCGGAAAGAATTTCATCCTGGAATGTTAGTCCTTGTATATCAATCGCGTTTGAGGTTGTTTCCAGGAAAGCTAAAAACGAAATGGATGGGGCCATTCTGTGTTACCCAAGTTTTTCCTAATGGAGCAGTCGAGATTCAGAATTTAAAGAGCGGAGGATCGTTTAAAGTCAATGGCCATAGGTTGAAACCTTATTTGAACCCATCAAATGAAATCCGTACCATTGAATGGATCGTGCTCAAAGAGCCGTAGAGCTCTCATAAGTCTTGCCTAGACGTTAAATAAAGCGCTTGGTGGGAGGCAACCCACCCAGGTATTTTCTTTCTTTTCATTTAGTTTATTTTATTTTATTTCTATTTTTATTTTCTTCTATTTTGTCATATAATAGTGTGTGTCTCGAGTGCTTGTTAATTTGAATTGAACATTGTCATTTTATTTTGTTTTGAATTTTGTTGACAGATAATGTTTAATTCAGGTTTGGGGGTATCTCGAAGGTTTAGTTTTCAAATTAGGAATTGATACTTTTTAATGTATGCAAATTTGAGCTGAACAGAACAGGTTTAGGCAGAAGGAGAGATCCGTACGCTCTACGTACCGCTTTCTAGGCACACTGCCTGGACCGCGGTATTAAAAGCATGCAACTTCTGAAGTTTACCGCCTCATATACCGCTCTGTAGGCATACGCTTACATCGCGGTCCGGCGAGCGTGTGCATTCTGACATGTACCGCTAGTTGTACCGTGCTCTGGGCAGTCTATCCGCACCGCGTGCTACTGAGCGTAACATCACTGGACTGTACCGCTTTGTGTACCGTGTTCCAGGTAAGTTGCCTGTCCCGCGCTATATTACATAAAACGGTGCGTTTTACAGGTTCAGGAGAAGATATTTAGGCAGCACCGCGTGGTATACCGCGACGCAGGTAAGTGACCCGCACCGCGGTAGGGCACAATTTTGTGCTTATAAGGAACAGCGCAGCTCGTGGAATTCAAATTTCCCACAGCAGCTGCGCCAATTCCCTCTTCCCTCTCTTTGGTTTTCTTCTTCCTTTACTTCATCTAAATTCTTCCCAAATTTGTTTTGTTTCATTAGAGTAAAGGTATGTCTCTCTCTCTTATGATTTTCTTTTAAATTCATTTGCTACTTTGAGTGCCAATAGGATTAATGAGATGTTTTATTGTGTTTCTATGGAATTTAAGGTTCTCATGCACATATGATTAATGGGTTTTGAATTAATTGCATTATACATATACATGTATTTGTTGAATTTTGATTTGGATTGTTTTAGTTAATTTAAAATCCCATGAGATGAATATTGAGAGAAAAGAATTGGATTGAATTGATTCAACAAAATGTCTTCAATATATGGATTCCGTTTGCCTTTACATGGGAATTACTCAATTTGCAATTTTTAATAACTTATGAGAAGTTATGTGTTTACTTTTTGATGTTAAATTACTCAATGCAAGAGATGGTTCCGGATTTTATCAGCCTGATGTCAGAGATGGAACCCCTGTGATGCATTTTCATGATGAAGAACATCGTGACCCGGATTCGGATCAGGGAACCGAAGTTCTGCACCTTTCAGACGAGGACGACAGATCATAGAGAGGATATGTTTTTCTTTTTCTCATGTTTTCTTTTGTTTCTTTCGGATTTCATTATTTATTTTCTTGTTTGGATATTCTATTTTCTGTCTTTCATTTTGGATTTATTTTCTGTTTTTCACCCCATTTTTGTTTCTTGTCACCATTGAGGGCAATGCTGAATTTAGGTTTGGGGGTGTATTTAAGGTAGGGGGTTTAAGTTAAGTTTTTGTTTTTAGAGTCTGTTTTCTTGTGAATCCTTGATAAACTACTTTGAATTGTGCCCCGAGATAATATGCATTACTCACTGAGTTTATACTAACATCTTGCCACTTAGAGTACTGCATTGCATTTTTCAAAATTTATGACATGCTCTTGATGTGATGGTGGATAGGATGCTTAGTTGGATTGCCATGATTAATAGTGGAGACTACCCTTGTGAGTTCACTAAGCCAAAAAGCGTTAAATAAATATCATTATATGAGGGTTCTTTTGTTTCTACTCCTAAACACTCAGTAGGTTCTTAGCATTAGATCTGATCTCTATAGGTTATACATTGAGCATTATAGAACTTTCATCAATAAAAGATTTCACATGTTTATTTTGATCTTGTGTGAGTCGAACCAGTGGAAGTGATGATTAGACTATGTGTGTATGAACCATTTAAAAGGCCTTAAATATTTCCTACCTTTATGTGTGTGCTCCATAGCCCTGTTTGAAGCTAAACACTGAATAAGCCTTTCTTTCTTCACCACATCTAATATAACCCAATAAGCCATAACTTAGCCATACCTTATAACTTGGGATCATGCTTTGAGGAAGTGAAGAAGACGTGATGGTTCTGCGTGTGTATATTAGTCGAAGACCATTGAAGGAAGAGTTGTATTCAATCCAAAAGTGTAAGTTTGGTATTTGTGAATTTCTATGTACTTCTCTGATTCGAATTCTTGATTTAAAAAAAAAAAAAAAAAAAAAAAGAAAAAAGAAGAAGAAAAAAGTAGTTGAAGAGAATCAGAGAATAATTTTTCATTAGTGCAATTACTATAATCAACTCAAGAGGAGTTTGGTTAAGAAGGAAATGGTGACTTTTGAAGATTTTGACTGAGATGAATAAAAATTTCATTTACAATGAATTCAATGAAGACTACGAAGATTTATGTGAAGCTGGAAGAGCAATTGAAGATTCTCATGGTGTGGTCCTAGGTTCTTGAATTCCATTTTTTCCCATTCTTTCTTAACCCTCACCCAATGGCCCAATTACAACCTAAATGAAAGTCTAACTGATCTACTGGTCCTTGCTATGAAAGTATAAATAATTCATGTGATTATCTTGTTCATAATGTTTGATTCTTTCATGAGATCTTTTGCATACATTTGAGCGTTCTTTCAATTATAAATTCATATGGGATCAATACTTGAATTTTCTTGTGCATAACTTCTATTGCATATGCTTGATGAGTGTATCAGCCTAGGTTCTGTGTGAATTAATGAGTGATATACTGTGAGAATTAGAGTCAAGGAGAATTACATCTATGGCATCTAGTGAAGGTAGCTTGGAAACTTGAACGTTTTGAGTGTGGGCTTTTCATTAAATTGAGCAATGCATTCAGTTTCGTGACTTAACTTTAGTTTTTACTTATTGGTTTTTGCATGCATTGTTTCAATATGGGCACTTTTCAAATATATTTTGGATGACAGGTATTTGCAGGATAATTTTTTTAGGTTTATAGGTGTTTTATTTAGGAGTCTAAAGACTTGTAGCATACGCTCAATGCTATCGTGTTCCCTACGAAAATGGCTTAGTTTAGAATTTTGTTTTGGTTTTTAGGTTTTGTGTTTTTAGTTTTTGTTTTTATTCTAGTTTTGCTCGAGGACTAGCAAAAGATAGGTTTGGGGGTATTTGATCGGTCTATTTCTATACATATTTTAGGTCCCCATTTCCTATTATTTGCGCTTTGTTCTTGAGTGAAATTAGGTATTTTATGTATTTGTTGAGCATGTGTAGGTCACATGTCCTTAATAGAGGTGTTTGTTAATTTTTCCAAGAAAAGGAGTCTAAAAGTGAGAAAAGGGGCAAATCTGTGAAGCACCGCTGTGGAGGTCGCTTTCCATGCACTGCATAAGTCGCGGTCCCCCAAGCGCTGCAGACCAGTAGGTACTCGTTTGTTACCCGCGGTCCATACCGCTTGACAAGAATTACTTCGGTCGCGGTCCGCCAAGCGCTGAAGATCAGGAGGTACATAGCTACTCAGACCGCGGTTCAGGCATGAGTCCGCTAAGCGGTATAGAGAGCGGTCGTGCACATTCCTTGTTTTCGAAGGAGATCTTAAAGCCCTAATTTTTGGAGATCATATAAATACTTCTTATTGAGAGAGAAAGAACGAACTTTTCACTTTTCTACTCTTTATTCCTAGAACAACAACACACTCATCCATCTTTACACATTGAAGATTTGAAGACGAAGAAGATTACAATTGAAGATCTTAATGGGTTTTATCTTTTCTTTCTCTTCTCTTTTTATTTTCAACATGTGTAACTAATCCCATAACTAGGGAATCAATGTGAACCTTTTGTGGATGCTCATATATGGATTAATTATTATTTCATCAATTAAAATTCTTGATTTATTCATTGTTCTTAATTGCTTGATCCTCATTAGTTTTAATATTTATTCACACCATAGACCAAGGGTGAATAACTATTTGGCATGATTTTAGGGTTAAGACTATCTGAGAATTAGAGTTAGAGTATAGACCAAACCTAATTTTAATTAATGCTCTTTTGAATGAATGAATTTTATCTTTAGCATAGGCCAAGCAAAGTATATAATTTGGTTCTTAATTCTTGCGCTTAAAGGGTTTTTGATCACTGTTCACACCATAGACCAAGGGTGAATAGTGGTTGGGAGCACGTGACTCATCCCATGACTATACGGTAATAGTCACATTAAAGACAAAGAATGAACCCTAGAATTGATTGAATCTTATTTACAAATTAATTCCATACATTGAGTGTTCATAATTGGGGATCATTGATGACCTAGTGTTTTCTTTCTCTTGATCACAACCATTCTTTTTAATTGCTTTCTTAATTTAGTTTAGTTTAATTCAAATCTCAAACAAATCTTTGGTTACTTTTAGTTTAACTTTAATTAAAATTAGTTTTCAATCAATAAATCACTTTTCCTCGTGGGAACGATCCTTATTTGCCGTTGTGCTAATCTTCACGATTCGTGCACTTGCGAGTGAGTATTTTATAACACGATTTTACACATCAGTAACTTCATCATTAAGCAAAAGGGAATGCCTATATATATACACGTACTGTGTATTTGTAAACCTCTTCTTCCATAGAAATATATATACAGAAGCTTCACTCTCTCTCACTGTTCTATATCTCTCTCTCTCAACTCGGTTTCAATTTATTCTACATCTATTTCAGTTTATTCTTAGTTGATTTACAACAGTTTTCCAATTACTTAGGGACTAAATAGTAAATCCCACTTTTTAAATTTCTGTTAAGGGCACAAGTGAGTTTTTTAAGGGCATAATTAACTTTGTAGTTTTTTCAACATGGCAGCCAGGGAAATTGAGTATTTTCCTTGGAGAGTGGAGACACACTTTTCCGTTGGAAAAGTAATAGCAAGGGGATAATGAGGAATATTGAAACATGAGTTAAGTCAGATTAAAATCGACTATAGAAAACTGTTATAAAGCAGCATAGTAGTTATAAGGATAATAAATCTAAATTGAAAGAGAATGGTGAACTTGTATTGGTTAATTAGTTAAATTGGTTTATGTTTATCATTCCACAGCTTACAAAGTAAATGTCTTATGTCTAGTTGTGTCCGATAAATATAAACATAAAATTTTACAACATTATCAATTAATCTCGCCATATGTAAGTGAATAAAAGGTAACTTCTATTATAATAAGTTGTACGAGCGAACATGTATTATGCAGCAACCAAAAAGTTTCATCAACGTTGGCTTCCAGCTGGCAAACAAAGTTGGTTCGTTATCATATTAAAAATAACAGCTCCTCACACCTCCACGGCTGCACCATGATATTATGGATCGGAGTCCTTTCCATTTAAAAAAAAGTAAAAAACAAATTTCTATAATAGTATAATAATAAAAAAGTCTAACTGATCAGATAATATAACATAAATATATTTACTGTTCAAATATCTCAAGAAAAGATTTAAGAAAATGTGGTGATTAAAAAAGACTTGGTCGGTAAGAAGAGAGTGTGATTTGCAGTGGGCAAGTGAAATGGTAATGCTTCTCGATGTTTACTTACTCAACCATCAATCCACAATCCAGTACAATGGTGAAACAAGCTTTGAAACTTTGATGATTTTCTGTGCTCTCAGCTCTCGCATTTGGCATTTACGTGGTTGGACTGTGTCTGAAACCCTACATGTCACGCTTCTGCTTATTTGAAGATATGTTAGAATTGTAACGCAAATTGTTTTATAAAATGTCTGAAAGAAAGTTGAAGACCTTGTGGATTTACATCACGTTTTTAATATTTTGGTTTTACTCAATCTGTATAAAACGAATATTCAAACAATGTCAAGCCGATGCATTATTACAACTAGACATGTATGTTAAAGTAAAGTCTGTTATTCACACAATATATTTTATATGACTTGCAGTTAGTCACTATATATATATATATATATATATATATATAGAAAATAGGTATTTGTAGTCAAAAAATTAAGGGCTCTATTAAATTTACCCAACATTAGTATTGTTATTGTTTTTACCAAACTTTGCCTTGAAGAGACAAAATTGACCCTCATTGTGAAATTGTCCCTTCTCTCTCTTTTATCTCTCACGACTCTCTCTTCTCTCTCTGACCTTTTTCTCACACCATTAACAGAGCAATTTCTCTCTTCTCTCTCTTCTCTCTCATGCACAAATCAACTTCCCTCATATCTCCACCCACACCCATCGCCGTCGCCGCCTCCCTCCACATGGTGCGATTTCGGATTTGGTGGTGGTGCGATTTTGTCGATTTCATCTTTGGATTTTGGTGGTGGTTGACTGGTTCTATTTCGGGTTTGGTGGTGGTGGTTGATTGGTTCCATTGATGAAGATCTGAAGATCCATCAATGTTCTTTTTTAATTTTTTTTTGTTTTTTCAATTTTTTAATTGGATTTCGTTTATGGGTTTGTGAAATGAGTTTTTGTTTTGTTTGGTTGATGAAAAGATGAAGGAAAGAGAAGGGAAATTCTTGTTTTTTTTATAAAAAAAAATTGGTTTATAGGTGTTGATGAATCTGGGAAAGATTGATGATCTTCTTTGTTTTTTTTTTTTTGTTTTTTTTCCAGATTTCTTTAACACACACCAGGCCACCAATTAAACACACCACGACAACCCAATTAAACACACCACGGCATACCAATTAAACGCATCAGGACACTAATTAAACGCACCAGGACACAAATTAAACACATCAGGCCACCAATTAAACGCACCAGGACAACCCAATTAAACACACCAGGACAGACCAATTAAACACATCAGGGCATATCAATTAAACACACAATGTGTAAATTAATTAAGCACACCATGGCAGACCAATTAAACACACCAGGACACCAATTAAACACATCAACCAGACCAATTAAACACATCAAGCCACCAATTAAACACACCAAGGCAGACCAATTAAACTCAATTAAACACACCAGGTGTAAATCAATTAAACACACCATGGAAAATCAATTAAACACACCAAGTCTAACACAAATAAACACACAAGGGTAAAAATAAAAACAAGGGCAATTTTGTCCAAAAAGTGGATTTTTTGGTAGAAACAATAAAAATACTAATCTTGGGTAAAAACAATAAATCTCCTAATTTTTTGGTTACTTATAAATTTTACCCATATATATATATTTATATCATTTCAACAAGAATGGAAGTTGGAAGCGATTCAAAATGTAGTGTCCTCTAATTCCATCATAGGGGTCAAAAAATAAATAGCACTATTTAGGGTGAGTGTTGTGCAAATATCACCACATTACTAATTCAAGTTTAAAAGGCATCAATATAGGTGTCCAGACAAAAATACCCCTTCCAAGTGAGTTTTTGTCGTTTTCAAACTTAGTGAGAAAAACGAGAGAGAGAAAACATCGGCTGCAAAGAGAACTGGCGTTGGAAGATCAGTGGTTTTCCGGCTGAAAAAGACAACTAAGTAACCGGCGGTAGGACAACAGTGTTTTTTCGAGTGTTCATACGAGAGCATCTTCAATCGACTGTGGTAAGTTGAGTCAGATTATGTTGTGGATTTTGTTTTTGATAAGTTCATGTTTGATGTTGGGTGTTGATTAAACTTGTGGATTAGGTTTGTTTGTTGATTTGAGAATGGTCGTGGGTTAGGTTAGGGTTTGTAAATCTGTTGAAGATCTGGGTTCCAGAGCTTTTTCAAGGTGTTTATGACCTTTTTTTGAGCTTTTTAAAACATTTTTCGAGCTTTATCTGGGTTTCCGAGCTATTTCAAATTGTTTCGGAGCTTTTTCTAGGCCTACGAGTTTTTTAAAACCGTGTCCGAGCTTTTTTAAACTATGTTCGAGCATTTTTAAAATGCCCGAGCTTTTTGAAATTGTTCCCGAGCTTTTTTAAAATGCCCGAGCTTTTTCAAAATGTTTCCGAGTTTTTTCGCACTGTGTCCGAGCTTTTTTAAACTGTCCGAGCTTTTTTAAAAAGTGTCCGAGCTTTTTTAAACAGTCCAAGCTTTTTAAACATGTTTCCGAGCTTTTTGAAAATGAGTCCGAGCTTTTTCAAACTGTGTCCAGCTTTTTAAACAGTCCGAGCTTTTTCAAAATGTGTCCGAGCTTTTTTCAAAATGAGTCCGAGCTTTTTCAAGCTGAGTCCGAGCTTTTTCAAGCTTTGTCCGAGCTTTTTCAAAATGCCGGGGCTTTTTCAAAATGAGTCCGAGCTTTTTCAAACTGTGTCCGAGTTTTTTCAAACTGCCCGAGCTTTTTTAAAATGTGTCCGAGCTTTTTCAAACTTCCTTGCTATTTTATATTATTATGTCCTAGCCTTTTACAGTTTACTGATGCATTGTTTCTGTGAAAATGCAGATGAGGAGTCAACTAAAGGATTTGCTTAAAACTCTAGAGTGGGAATGGTACGATTGAAAAATCACTCGGCATGACCATTTCAGCGACCTTCGAGATATCGACGTCGCACTGGACAGTGTACCGAAACAATTCAGGGTCGAAGACCGACGTCGGTATACGGAGTCTTGTTTTGGTCATTTCCTTCGGATGGATCGGGGGATGAGGTTTTCGGGTAGCATAGTCCATCAACTGCTATTGCACGAGCTACATCATGATGGGCCGGAGGTTGAGATGCGATTTATGTTAGGTCCTCAGTCGGTTCGGTTCTCTAAGGCTGAATTCTGTCTGATCACCGGATTGAAGTTTGGAGTGATTCCCGACACGACGAGGTATGAGATGGTTCCTAGATTGCCGGATGTAATCTCGAACTGTGTATATGAGTGTCATATACAGATGGATACAGTAAGAGACGTGCAATCTAAAGAGTCCATAGATAACAAATAAAGCTGGGTACTTTATTTGTGGTTAATCTATAGTTGCGGTCCATTCCGTAATGTACGGTGATTCTATCCTGAATCATTCATATGAGATATGGGAATGGAGGCACCTTGTATGATGTGATCATATAGGACTGGGCCATGATCTATATGAATCCCTCACCAAGATCCGTTTACTGATGAGATTCATATATATCAACTAATGATGGCTATATGTGGGTGATCTTAATCCTGAGTGTCTTATCGACTTCTTCAGGTTAGATCGCGGTCTTTCATATACCATGGGTGAGGTCAAATGCAGTTCCTGATCAATATACTCCGTATGTTGGGATTGCGGTTTGGCTTGTGGCTGGGAAGGTATGTACACAATAGTAGAATCCACTCATTCTTGTGAGAAGTAGATGGTAGTTCCCTTAAGGGTTGATTCGGGGCTTGGACAATATTAGCGCTCTCCTAATTCCGTGAGGAAATAGGATTTATTGTCCATTAGAGAATCAACGGTACTTAAAGGATATATGTAATTAGAGGGGTATAACGGACATTATGACCCAGCTTTAATATGAACTACTGTGGAGGATCACACCATGTGTAATAGCTATATCGATGGACACCGAGTTGTATCGGTTTGTGTAAAAACGTCTGCAGTTGAGAGAGTGCAGCTTCGGGTTTTTAGTCGAATAACACCGGAGTTAATAATCAAAGAATATTAATTAAAGAGTTTAATTAATGATTCCAAAAATTATTGGAGCTCAAAATACTGTGGGTCTATTAGGTCCCCTTGCTAGCCCGATCGATTTAGGTAACAAGGGTCACGGATAATTAATTGGAAAGTCCAATTAATTGTGTTACGAAAGTGACATGTATTTATTCCAGAATTAATTGAATAATGAGATTATTTAATTAATGAATAATGGTGATAAATAAATTAAATAATAAGATTATTTAATTATGTTATTAATCACTAAATGGAGGATGTTTGTTGATATTTGTTTTTTTAAATAAATAAGATAATATGATTATTTTATTTTATTAAATTTGAATTTGAATTTTAAATTTAAGTAGTTTGAATTCAAATCATATTAAATAAAATAAATATTAATCAATATTTTGAAAGATATTTGATATCTTAAAACATTAGATTGATTTGTTTTTTGATTAAAATTGATTTTGAATTTAAAAAGAAAAAAAAAGAAGAGAAAGTAATCAGCACAAAATGGTGTGCGTTTGATATTTTCTAAAAGTGAAAGCACAAGTGTTGTGCGTGAGAAACAAAGAGAGAAAAATGCACTATTTGAAAAATAAAATAAAATTATATATATATTTTAAAGAACAAGAGTTGTTGTTAGTTAATTTTTTTTTGGAATAAATAGTTTCTTCATATTCTCTCTACATCCTCCTAAGTTCTTGAGTACGTGACGCGCCCACACGCAGTTACCAGTTCCGGGATATAGCTAGGAAGATCAGTGGTACAGACCAGGAGCATATCGTAAAGTGAAGGAGCCTTCAAACGTTGGTAATGTTCTATATATTTTTATATTGATTACAATATTTTGAGTTTACATATTGTATGTATTATTAGTTCCGGAAAAATAATTACGGTCTCAAGTTCACTAGTTCCAGATCATTTATGATATGTATTAAAATTTTTAAAACATATTTCCGCTGCGTTACTAGTGAACGGGGTTCCAACAATTGGTAATAGAGCCAATTTTTTTTTTCGGAACAGGAAATTGTTTTCGATGCTCCTGTATGTATGATTGTGTAGGCACTATTTAAATTTACTGTATGTTGTATTTGTATGTATATTAAATTTGTTAATTTACAAAAAACATGATAGATCGTTAATTATTTGGTACTGTGGATTTAGGGTTCATGGGTTGTATAATTTATTATTATTATTATTATTTTTTTATTTTATTTTTTTCTCTTATTGTATTATAAAAAAAAATGTAACCTATATTGAAGACCTGGAAAAATCGAGAAGTCGGAAGGGCAAAATCGGAAATACGCGTGATAGGTACTGTTCAACATCACTGTTCATATAGGGGTACTGTTCACACGGACGTTGTTGGGCACTGTTCACATTTTCTGCACGGTTCCGTTGGCAAGTGTTGCCTAGTGCGTTCCGTGCGGATTTCCTATTTCGGATTCATGAGATGAATCGGAGTGACCTGAAAAGACTGGAAGACTCGAAAATTACAAGAAGACCAATGAATGCCTTGGGGATAATTCTGTAATTTTAGATTCCTATTTTTTTAGGTTAAATAATCCACAGTACTCGGTCAATTCATATATGCTTTATATTATATGATGATAAAAGCATTGTCATGCATACGTATGTCATTTAGATTAGATTTGCCTACACAAATATATTTGAGATGTCATACATGCATCATAGCCTATTTTTTATGTAATTTTTTTAATATGATTAAAATCAGTAAATACATTATTGGCTATGAAAATGAGATTAGTTTTTTTAATTGTTAGAAAACTTGTTAATTCTCATTAATAATAATCTGGTTATTAAAGTGTTTAATAAGTTAGATTAATAGGGTCATTTATTGTAATTAGTACTAATACTATTAATGACCAAATAATAAATGAACCGAACAAAGTGTTAGAGTTTTAATAGTTAAAACTTGGTAAACACTATCATAATAATCCGAGCTTAGTAAATAGTTTACAAAAGCTTAGATTATTCACTAATAGATTAGATTTTTAATAGTTAAAATTAATTAATTAATTAGAATTGTTTTTTATAATAATGAATTTGTTAATGCGCTAGATAACTTGATTAAAGTTAGCCGTTTGATCCAATAGAGTCTAGGTGCATTAACGGATAATAGAAAACCCTATTTTTTAAATAGTGAGTGGGAGAGGGATATATGACATATATATCCCACAGTCTCTATCATTAGTTCAACACCGTGAGATCCGAGTGGGGCCTCGTGACGGCTTTGCTTTCGTCCTCCCTAAGGAGGATTTTCACAAAGATCAATACCAAGGTTGACTTCCTAACAGATAGGATTTCTGAGGGTATTTTGGGATTGACCGACCCTAAGGCGGCAATTCTCGAGTTAAGCTTGTATGATCTGAAATGGTGGGTTACACTCACGAAGGTTTTGATTAAGTTTTGTTAATTAAAAACCTGATTGAATAAATGATGGTCGAATGATATGGAATAAGAGTTATTCTAGAACATCATTTGATTGAGAATGTCTCGGTCCAACATGCAAAGACTTGACTGACCCTAAGGCAACACTTCTTTGTGGTATGTTGGATTGTCGTGGTATAGTAACTGTTTTTTGGGTATTTCTAGTTCGTCAAACATGTTCACGCATCATGTTTAAATTTATGCCAAAGCACTCGCATTTGTTTTAATAAATGAATGAATGAATGTTTTATTTATTTCAGCAATTATGTCTTCTGTATTACTTCAAATTCTCGCAAACGACAAATTAACTGGTGATAACTATATTAAGTGTAAACTTAATATTAATGCAATATTAGTCACCAAAGACCTCAAGTTTGTGCTTACGGAGGAATGTCCTCCGGTGCCTACTGCCAATGCCACACGAACTGTTCGTGAGGCATACCAGTGATGGGTCTCATCTGATGAGAAGGCCCGAACATATCTGTTAGCTTTTATGATAGACGTGCTTGTCACAAAGCACGAAGTAATGACTACAGCATTCAAAATTATGGAGTCATTGCAAGCTATATTCGGACAGCCCTCCGAGCAAAAGCGACACAAAGCTGTTCGTTCCACTATGCTCGCTCGCATGAAGGAAGGTACATCAGCTCGGGAACATGTCCTGAGCATGATGTCCTACTTCAACATGGCAGAAGTCAATGGCGGGGACATTGACGAACCAAGTCAAGTGAGCATCATACTGACGACTCTTCCGAAGAGTTTCGATCAGTTTAAAAACAACTACGGGATGAACAAGTTAAGGTTTAGTCTCACACAGTTGTTCAATGAGAACGATACTTTTGAGTCCTTGACTAAGGACAGCAAAAGTAAGACCGGTGAGGCAAATGTTGCCGAACCATCTTCCTCCAATAATAAGAAGAGGAAGAGGTCTGCTGGAAAGGTGAAGGGTAAGCCCAAACCCAAGAAGGCCCAAAGAAAAAAGAAGGGAACCTCTACCGACTAAGACAAAGGAAAATGTTTCCATTGTAACAAGGTCGTGCACTAGAAGAGGAACTGTTCTCAGTACCTGGAGGAGGTAGCCAAGAAGAAGAAGAAAGGTAAATATGATTTACTTGTTCTTGAATCTTGTTTAGTGGAAGATGACTCTTCACCTTGGATTGTTGATTTGGGGGCCACTAACCGTGTTTGTTCTTCTTTACAGTGGACTGATTCTTGGACATAGCTAGATGAGGGAGCCTTCTCTATGTGTGTGGGGTCGGGGGATGTCGTGTCGGCCAAAGCAGTGGGAGCAATAAGATTGCAATTTTGTAATAATAATAGTTTTTTATTATTGAACAATGTTTTTTATATTCCTGGATTTACACGGAATTTGATTTCCGTTTCTAAATTGTTAGAACAATTATATTCTGTTTCTTTTAATAATAAGTTTGTTATTATTGGAAAGAATGGTCTGAATATTTGTTCAGGAATTAATGAAAACAATTTGTATGTGTTAAAAATCGTTAATACATACTACACTGCTTAACACCGAAATGTTTAAGGTTGAAAAACCTAAAACTAAACGACATAAGATTTCTCCAGATAATGACATGTATCTCTGGCATCTAAGGCTTAGTCATATCAACCTTGACTGGATAGACAGACTAGTAAAAAGTGGATCTTTAAGTGAGTTAAAGGTTGGCACATTACCTGTCTGCGAATCCTGTTTAGAAGGTAGGATGACTAAGAGACCTTTTACTGGAAAATGGCTTAGAGCTGTAGAGCCACTAGAACTCATACATACAGACGTCTGCGGACCGATGAATGTTAGAGCTAGGGGCGGCTATGAGTATTATGTCACCTTTATAGATGACTACTCAAGATACAGATATGTCTACCTGATGCAACGAAAGTCAGAAACATTTGAAAAGTTCAAGGAATTCCGAGCTGAAGTTGAGAATCAATTAGGTAGGACTATCAAGTCACTACGATCAGATCGTGGAGGTGAGTACCTTGACCAAGAGTTTGAAGACTTCATGGTCGAGCATGGGATAGTTTCCCAACTCACAGCTCCTGGTACACTTCAGTAAAATGGTGTAGCGGAAAGGAGAAATAGAACACTGATGGAAATGGTGAGACCTATGATTAGTTTCTCATAATTACCAAATTCCTTCTGGGGATATGCGTTACAAATAGCGGTATACATTTTGAATGTAGTGCCATCCAAATCTGTTCCTAAGACTCCCCTAGAGTTGTGGAATGGTCATAAAGCTAGTTTGTGACATTTCCGCGTATGGGGGTGTCCAGTACACGTGCTGAAAAATAGAAGTGGAAAGCTAGACTCGAAGTCTATGGTCTGTCTCTTTGTAGGATACTCCAAGGAGACCTAGAGGTGGACACTTCTATAGTCCCGAAGATAACAAAGTATTTGTATCGACAAATGAAACGTTTCTTGAGGACAATTATATTAGTGACCATAAACCTCGTTCTAAGATTGTATTGAATGAGTTAGAGCCTGGTGAGACTAGTGCTTCATCAACAAGAGTTGTTGATCCACAAACATCTGAGAGTCAGATGGTTTCTGATCAGGATACACTATCACCTAGACGTAGTGGGAGGGTTATAAGACAACCTGAACGCTATTTAGGTATAAGTGAGGGACAAAGTGTTGTCTCTGCTGATAGTATGGATGATCCATTGACATTTAAGAATGCAATGGAAGATCCTAATAAAGAGGAATGACTTAAAGCCATGAATGTCGAGATGGAGTCCATGTACTTTAACTCAGTCTGGGATCTTGTAGACTTACCGGATGGGGTAAAACCCATAGGATGTAAGTGGATCTACAAGAGAAAGAGAGGAGTAGACGGGAAGGTAGAGACCTTCAAAGCAAGGCTAGTGGCTAAAGCTTATACCCTAGAAAGAGGGGGTTGATTATGAGGAGACCTTCTCGCCAGTAGACATGTTTAAGTCTATTAGGATTCTCTTATCCATTGCTGCCTATTTCAATTATGAAATTTGGCAAATGAACGTCAATACTGCATTCTTGAATGGCAATCTTGACGAGAGTATCTATATGATACAACCAGAGGGATTCGTCTCTCCAGATCAAGAGCAAAAGGCTTGTAAGTTGTAAAGGTCCATATATGGACTTAAGCAAGCATCTAGATCTTGGAACATCAGGTTTGATGATGTGATCAAAACCTATGGCTTTGAGCAAAACGTCGATGAGCCTTGTGTTTACAAGCGCGTCATTGACAAAAAGGTAGTTTTCTTAGTCCTATACGTGGACTGACATCCTACTCATTGAGAATGATGTGGGAGTGTTATATGATGTAAAGGGTTGGCTGGCTAGCCAATTCCAAATGAAAGATTTGGGAGAGGCGAGTTATGTTCTAGGAATTCAACTTATAAGAGATTGTAAGAACAAACTCATATCACTGTCTCAAGCATTGTATATCGACAAGATTCTTATGCATTTTTCGATGCAGAACTCCAAGAAAGGTAATTTACCTTCTAGGCATGGAGTTCACCTGTCTAAGGAACAATGTCCTAAGACACCTCAAGAAGTTGAGGATATGAGACGTGTACCCTATGCATCAACAGTAGGTAGTCTCATGTATGCTATGTTATGCACGAGACCGGACATCTGCTATGCAGTGGGAGTAGTCAGCAGGTACCAGTCTAACCTAGGATTGGATCATTGGGTTGCTGTCAAGACTATTCTCAAGTATCTTCGGAGAACGAGAAACTATATGCTAGTGTATTTCCGGAAAGGATTTGATCCCCGTTAGGATACACAGATTCCGATTTTCAGTCAGATAGGGATTCTGGAAAATCCAGGTCTGGATCAGTTTTCACCCTAGGTGGTGGAGCCATTGTGTGGAGAAGTATAAAGCAACCTTGCATTGCTGACTCCACCATGGAAGCCGAATATGTAGCCGCTTGTGAAGCTGCTAAAGAGGTTGTTTGGCTCCGTAAATTCTTGAGTGATCTGGAAGTTGTTCCAGATCTGGATAAGCCCATCACACTTTATTGTGATAATAGTGGTGCTGTGGCTAATTCCAAAGAACCAAGAAGCCACAAGAGAGGGAAGCATATAGAGAGAAAGTATCATTTCACTAGAGAGATAATGTAGAGAGGAGATGTGATCGTCACCAAGATAGCCTCACAAGACAATCATGCTAATCCATTTACGAAGACCTTACCGGTAAAAGTGTTTTCAGGTCACCTAGATGGTCTAGGGTTACGAGACATGCCTCACATGCTTTAGTGCAAGTGGGAGATTGTTGGGGTTTATGCCCTAAAGATGTAATTTGTAAATGGATTTATGAAATAAATAAAAATAAAAGTTCAATTCATTCTTGTTGTGTTGTTTATCTTATAACTTGTGCATATATTAACATCCTAGATTGCAGGATGTAATCTCAAACTGTGTATATGAGTGTCATATACGGATGGATACAGTAAGAGACGTGCAATCTAAAGAGTCCATAGATGACAGATAAAGCTGGGTACTTTATTTGTGGTTAATCTATAGCTGCGGTCCATTCCGTAATGTACGGTGATTCTATCCTGAATCATTTATATAATATGAGAATTGAGGCACCTTGTATGATGTGATCATATAGGACTGGGCCATGATCTATATGAATCTCTACCAAGATCCGTTTACTGACGAGATTCATATATATATCAACTAATGATGGCTATATGTGGGTGATCTTAATCCTAAGTGTCTTATCGACTTCTTCAGGTTAGATCGTGGTCTTTGATATACCATGGGTAAGGTCAGATGCAGTTCCTGATCAATATACTCCGTATGTTGGGATTGCGGTTTGGCTTGTGGCTGGGAAGGTATGTACACAATAGTGGAATCCACTTCTTCTAGTGAGAAGTAGATGGTAGTTCCCTTAAGGGTTGATTTGAGGATTGGACAATATGAGCGCTCTCCTAATTCCGTGAGGAAATAAGATTATTGTCCATTAGAGAATCAACGGTACTTAAAGGATATATGTAATTAGATGGGTATAACGGACATTATGATCCAGCTTTAATTATGAACTACCGTGGAGGATCACATCATATGTAATAGCTATATCGATGGACACCGAGTTGTATCGGTCTGTATAAAAACGTCTGCAGTTGAGAGAGTACAGCTTCGGGTTTTTAGTGGAATAACACCGGAGTTAATAATCAAAGAATATTAATTAAAGAGTTTAATTAATGATTCCAATGATTATTCAAGCTCAAAATACTGTGGGTCAATTAGGTCCCCTTGTTAGCCTGATCGATTTAGGTAACAAGGGTCACAGATAATTAATTGGAAAGTCCAATTAATTGTGTTACGAAAGTGACACGTATTTATTCCGGAATTAATTGAATAATGAGATTATTTAATTAATGAATAATGGTGATTAAATAAATTAAATAATAAGATTATTTAATTATGTTATTAATCACTAAATGGAGGATGTTTGTTGATATTTGTTTTTTGAATAAATAAGATAATATGATTATTTTATTTTATCAAATTAAATTTTGAATTTTGAATTTAAGTAGTTTGAATTCAAATCATATTAAATAAAATAAATATTAATCAATATCTTTAAAGATATTTGATATCTTAAAAGATTAGATTAATTTGTTTTTTGATTAAAATTGATTTTGAATTTAAAAAGAAAAAAAAAACAAGAGAAAGTAATCAGCACAAAATGGTGTGCGTTTGATATTTTCTAAAAGTGAAAGCAGAAGTGTTGTGCGTGAGAAACAAAGAGAGAAAAATGCACTATTTGAAAAATAAAATAAAATTATATATATTTTTTAAAGAACAAGAGTTGTTCTTAGTTATTTTTTTTTGGAAGAAATAGTTTCTTCATATTCTCTCTATATCCTCCTAAGTTCCTGAGTACGTGACGCGCTCAGACGCAGTTACCAGTTCCAGGATATAGCTAGGAAGATCAGTGGTACAGACCAGGAGCATATCGTAAAGTGAATGAGCCTCCAAACGTTGGTAAGGTTCTATATATTTTTATATTGATTACAATTTCCTGAGTTTACATATTGTATGTATTATTAGTTCCGGAAAAATAATTACGGTCTCAAGTTCACTGGTTTCGGATCATTTATGATCTGTATTAAAAATTTTAAAACATATTTCCGCTGTGTTACTAGTGAACGGGGTTCCAACACCTAGTGGCACGGATACAGGAGTATTTGGGGAGACAGTTACCCAGGCGTTATTAGAGTTTCCGCTGCTTATGGAGGTACTGCATATGGATCCTCATATTCATATCCAGGACCACACAGCGGACCCGTCTAGTCCACTGGGTCAGAGTCTCTCCTCCCGTACAGTCCACACTTCTGACCTGACCAGACGATCCATACAGCGAACCCCTACGGTCCATCCGACACCACTCTCCTCTACTCGATCCCATCGCACCTCACCCCTCAGTGATACAACCGGTCTATCCCGACATAGCCCACCCCACAGGTCTATCTCATCCCATCGCAGCCCTGAACGTGATCCACGGGGACAGAGTTCCTCCTTCCAACAACCCTCAATGGTCCATGGTCAGCATAGGCATCAGCGGATTGGCAAGCGAGGCTAGCAATTGGTGAGCCCATACACTGACCCCTGTCGGCCGAAGAGGCCAAGGACACTGCCCCTGTCATCAGCACATACATTCAGGCCTAATGATTTGGTAGACGCTGACCAGCTTGCGGCTTACCAAGCCTGCAAGAGGAACGTGCGGGGGGAATTGTAAGTATTATAATATTCTGAATTTATTTTGAAACACCTAAGTTAAATTACTTGATTTTCTAAATAATTGAAAATTACGCAGATGTGATGTGGATCTGATGACCCCCGTGCCTGTGACTTGGTTTCACCGGTTGCAAACCAACTTTATGAAGTTGGAGGACACGGTACTTTCCTTACTTCGATTGTCTTTTAAGTTTGTTTAACTTATGGAAGAATGCTAACAATGTATAATGTTTATATTGTCAGCATATGGACTTGTACCTACATATTTTACGGAAGCGTCAGTGAGCATTCCCCACTATCTACATTCAAAGAATGAACCTACTAGATTCTCAGTTCTATGTAAATGTTTCAAATGTACTGTTTTCACAGTTGTGTTGTTGTGTTTCATCTTGTTTGTAACGTTTCGATTCGTTATCTATTTTCAGTCAATGCTGGAGTTTCAGTGGCAGAGAATCATGCCTCGCGATGCTGTAGGCAAAGCCCCGAAAAACTGGTCTGTGTTGAAGTACATTTGGTCCCCTGAAGATCTACTGACGGTACGTGGATTTCTCCCGGTAGGGAACCGACCATGGCACGAGGTTGACGCGGTGAGCGCAATACAGTTATGGTTTCAATGTGTTTAATTATAATTCTTATTTTGACCATAACAATTTCTTGAACACTTGGTATAGGTTTTTATTCCGTGCAACATTGGTGGCCAGCATTGGCTCGTGGCCAGCGTCGACCTTACTGTCGGGAAGATCCACCTGCTAGACCCGTTCAGACAGGAAGTCCCCCTGCAGATCAGAAAAGAGCAGGTCGCTCCATTGCGGTGGTTTCTACCCTCGATGTTGCATCAGGTGGGGTTTCACGATGCTAGACCAACGGGCGAGGCGAAGTACGAGAAGCGGAATAGGCCCTTTGGGGTAAGCATGGTGTCTACAACACATGTGCCCCAACAGACTAGAGGGTATGACTGTACAAACATCATTTAAACTTTAAGTTTGTTTAATAAACTTCAATTGTAACGGTTGTTCATGTGCTAAGTCGTAGGGGTAATTGTGGTGCTCATACCTTGAGATTGATAGAGTACGTACTGGCAAACAGGGAGACGTTCGACTGGTCAGAAGACGATATGTGCACCATACGGGAGACGATGACTGTCGATATTTTTTGTAACTCCAAGCCCCATTATATGTTGTAGTTGTCAATGTACAAACACTTATAGTAATGAACTTTCAAATTTCAAATTTTTTGTTTAAAATTTCAAGTGTTTGCATTTACAAGTACAACACACGTATTTCATACAATAACAAAAGTAATAATTAACACCCAAATTTAATTAAACAATAAGTATGAACGGCTCGATTCACTCTATGGAAGATTCCTTATGTGGGCACGTCTGTTTGTTATGTCCAACTTGATGACATACGCTACACTTGCGACGGTATTCCTCGGGAACAATTCTGCTCGGACTTTCATTAATCAAGGGCGGATTAGAACACCTCATGCTATTATGACCTGATTGTCCACATCTTCTACACGATTGGGTGGTTGTCCTCTCGGAAGACGAGGCATGTCAACCCTCCATTGGGCGACCTGATTGTCTCTTGGTCTTTGGATTTAAAACCACCGGCTCAGCGATGTCGGATGACACTACCCATGAAGAAGGATGGCAAACAGACATAATAGGAACTGAGTATGCATCAATAAATGTCTGTCTCTTGTAGTAGTCCGAACACAGTGATGTGAAATCCAAGTTCCGCTCCCTGCAAAAACAATGAAAATAGTGACAATCACATTTGCTTAGTATAGTGTATAATTGTATACTGTTAATGTACCTTGTCGCTGCGATTTCGTGAGAACACGGAAAATGGTCCATTTGGAATTTGTTGCATGTGCAAGTCTTTCGGGCTAAGTCAACAGTCTACTGCTTTCCGGACCGTTTGACAGAGAATATGTTCCAGTCCACTGGATTGACGGTCATATAACCGCACTTCTCAACCCGTTGTAGCATCACAAGATGTGATGCGTCGGTCAACTGATGACGATGCATGGACTGTGCAGCTCGATGTCGATCATGAAACCAGCGCTGTAACATATTCCTAATGAACTCTGCCAATGTCAACATAGGGAGTTGTCGTGCGAATTTAAGGCATGAGTTTATGCACTCTGCAACATTTGTTGTCATCACCCTGAACCTTAGTTGGGGACAGTGTACACGAGACCATTTGTATGGACCGGCAGCTTCAACATAATCGAAAGCATTCTTGTGCAGGTTACGTAACTCACCCATGTACCGGTTATATTTGAATTCAGTGTACGCTCTAGCTACTTTGTCCATTATGGCGGCAACATCTTTTCTGTGAAATCGCTTCTTTACATTTTCAGCAAAGTGCCAACAACATATAGTATGGGTTACATAAGGGAACACTTTAGAAATCCCTGCTTCAATGCTTGCATGTCGATCGGAAATAAAACTAGATCATCTATATGACCAAGGGCACCCTTCAAGCAATCCAAAAACCATTCCCATGAAAGGTTATTTTCGGAGTCGCTGTACCCAAAAGCAATTGGATACACCTGTTCGTTTCCATTTTGTGCAATTGCAACAAACATTGTACCCCCGAATCTTCCCTTCAAATGGGTACCATCAACTGCAATAACAGTACGCATGCACCTCTAGAAACCTCTAACTGAGGCCCCTAACGACATGAAAAAGTAAATGAATTTACCGTCGTCAGCGCACTGTAAGTCAGTGATTGTGCCGGGATTTTGTTGTTCCAGCACGTAACCAAAAGACGGCAGTAGTTGGAAGGTTTCTTCATGTGTCCCATAGGTCAGTGACAATGCATAATGCAAGGCTTGATGTGCCTTACTGTACATGATTTGGATGCCATACATTGTTTTCATATCGGCGATTATATCCTTAGGACGCATAAGACGACCATCTTGTTGTTGAAGTCTAGGTGCAACCACTTCTCCAATTATAACTGCACTAGCTTGTCGGTGGCGACGGTGAATCTCCTCTAAGGGACAACTGTGTTCATTGACAAAACTTCTTACTTGGAAGTACGTCTCTTCATCTCTTCTCACCGCTCTTAATTTCCATGTACAGTTGTCAATGAAACAAACAAGATGTAACGTTGTCTTATTGGACCTTTTCACCTTCCATTCAAAGTTTCGCTGCATTGCAAAAAGGCCAACTAGTCTCTTCAAATCCTTTTTAGTCGGAAATAACTGACCTTTATAAATCATGCTTGTAGGTTCTTCTGCTACCAAGGTTGTGATTCTACCAATCCCAAACGAGTATGAATCTGCTCCGGGAATAACCCACGTTGTGGTATTATCAGAATCATCTGCAGATACATTATGCCGAACCTCGGAAGTACCAGGCATATCTGCTCCAGTGCAACTAACTCCTTCTACATGTCTTCCACGACTTTGAATTTGGACATGATCTTCATAAGTGTTCTCTACATGATCTACCAGATCAATATTTGTCTTATTATCCACCTCCTGGTTCGGCCCAAGTTAGGTTCAGTGTTCTGCTCATTGTACATCTCATTGTATTGCTCATTGTACCTCCCATCATTCATCTCAAATCGACAACCAAACACATCGTCAAATTGAGGTTCACCAACATCTACATGGTCGACCATTACCGGTTGGACAGTACATATGTTTTCCCTACCTTCAGTGGCAGTCCTTTGTGTGAACACTTTTTTGCTACAACTAGCGGATCCAAATTGTTGGGTATTTTCAGGAGCAGGAATATCATTCCGTATCACATCTCCAGTTGCCCTATCAATTAGACTAACACATACTTGAGGGATCAACCGATCTTCCCCTAGCATAAACTGAACATCATCGTCATTTCTTACAAATGTGCGACATGTAGCGCCAGGAACGATTTTGACTCTTGATCAACATTGTATTTGTTTACATCATACTTCACAACGGTATGCATGATCGACACCAATTCTTTGTAACTCATATTCTTTGACACATACATTCCTTGGTTGTCGGATCTAACAAACCTCTGACTTCTGTTGGGTAACTGCTCCCATCGACCGTTGTAAGATATTACTATTCTCACCCGATTCATTCTCCTGTAACATTCATCACCACAAACCATTATGACAAACATAAAAGCTATGGAAAAGGCTCAGAGTCTTTTAAAATAGTTTCCGAGGTTTTCACTATGATCTCCGAGCTTTTAGTAAAGGCTCCGAGCTTTTAGTAAAGGCTCCGAGCTTTTAGTAAATGCTCCGAGCTTTTTTCCAAAGATTCCGAGGGTTTTCCTAAAGGAGCCGAGCTTTTTCCAAAGGCTCCTAGCTTTTTTCCAAAGGCTCCTAACTTTTTTCCAAAGGCTCCGAGCTTTTTACCAAAGGCTCGAGCATTTTTCCAAAGGCTCGAGCTTTTTCTCCAAAGGCTCGAGCTTTTTCTAAAGGCTCCGAGCTTTTTTCCAAAGGGTTCGAGCATATTAGTAAAGGGTCCGAGCTATTTAATAAGGGTTCCGATCTATTTACCAATGGCTCCTAGCTTTTTATTAACAGCATCGGAGATTCAAATTTCACAGATTCAAATTTCACAAAACCAACTTCATGTTTACAAAAGGAACGTTTTTTAGAAATGAAGGATAAAAAAAAATATTTCAGATATATATTACCTTGTTGTGTTGAAGAACGTCGAGTAGTTTTGAATTTATTGTAGAGAGAGAAAAAAAGGAGTTATTGCGTTCAGTGTTCCAAGTGTGGAGATGGAAGTACAGAGACAATCAAAAATTGATTATTTAAGGGCAATTTTAGTAGTTCACCATAATAGGTGTCTTTTAAACATAACTTATTAAATCGGTGACGTTGGTGCAACAAGGAGACACATTTCTCACCATTTCCACTTCCATCATATCCATCAATTTCTGCATATATCTATTTATGATTGATACATTCTCATTGGTTTTTCTTAAAATTATACTAGCTAATTGTTGGTGATTAGTGTCTCATAATCAGTACAAAGTATGATGTCATCAGCACATAGCAAATTCATATACTTTGTGTCTTCTCTTTCTCTTTAGACGTGTGGAATCCGGCTCAACTGTCAAGTATCTACCTGGTTTCTCCGGTCCTCTACCTCTCAAACTCGAAACAGGGTAAGTACGTAGGTAATCACTTAATTAAATTCCTTTTCGATGAAAAATGGTGACCAGTGAAAGTGATTAATTTGGAAGATTTTTGTACCTGATATGTTAGTGTGGGAGAAACAGAATTATTCTACTTGTTTGTTGAATCTCAAGGTAAGCCATTACAAGATCCTCTTATGGTTTATTTGATTGGAGACCCTGTTTGTTCAGCATTAAACGGTTTTCTCTTGCAAACTGGTATGTGATCATCTTCCTTTGTTTTTATTACTTCTATATGAAAACATAATTTGGTTCTTCTTTATGTAAAAGATCGAAAGTGAGAATACCATCTCCAAACAAGAGATCCTCCAAATGCATGGTGGGAATGTCATTTATACTATAGGGAGAAAAAAAGGACTTTGTCCAACATCTAAATAGTACAGGGCCCATGGGGGTAGCAAACCCAGCATTTTGCTGCCGCCCCCAATTGGTCTAATCTATTTCTTTTTCTTTTAGAGCCTCATGTCCAATTAATTTTAGTATAAGAAGGGTACAATTTCAAACATTGCTTTATGTTTTTTGTAATAAAACCCAATTATCTATATCTAGTTCAATTTAATATAAATAAACATCAAAACCCAATTGATTATAACAAATCAGACTTAGTTTTACATCATTTGAGAGTCCCTAATTCTTTTTTTTTTAAAGAGAGTCCAATTGAATTGTTAACATTTCTTTGCTAACCTAGTCAAAATCGCCACCCACTCACCCAGTGACTCCGTCGGAGTCCACTTTATTTGCTAACATTTCTTTGCTAACCTAATCCAATTGAATTGCTAACCTTTATTTACTAACCTTTCTTCAATGTTAATAATTTTTCGAACAATACTCGGGTACTGACCAGTCAATATCCAAAATACTGACCATATCAATGAGAGTGTAGCACGTGACCCAATTTGTGAGATAAATGTAAAAAGTAAAAGAAAAAAAGGCACGCGCTACACTCTAATTGGCTGAGGTCAGTATTTTGGGATAATGAACATTTTTCTAATTTTTATATGAGGCCCCAAGTTTTGTTAATATCATTAAATGGCTCGGACCTCAAAATGTCTAGAGACGGCCCTGAAATAGTATAATGTTTTATGTCTTTTTTCTAAAATAAACTTACTCAAACACTCATTTGAGGTTTTTTCTTTTATACGCTGAAACAACTTTTACAAAAACCGATACTCACCTTCTTTGCCATTAGTTAGTTAATGCTAGGATTAAACAGTCAAATAGTATTTTTGTCATTAAGGAATTACACAAACACTCTCAAAGTTTGGCCTATTATATGCAGAAATAACTTTTGTAAAAATTGACACTTATCTTCCATGTCGTTTGCATATCAATATTAGGACTTAACGGTCAAAGGATGTATTTGTCATTGGTAGTATAAAATAAATTGTTTAATATTTGTTCAATTAAAATATAAGTTAATGTATATTCAACTAAAGTAAATGTATATTAAGTTTTTTAAAGTTATGTTCAATAATCTTTTTAAAACAATTAACAAATAAAAATTTTTGAATAAATATATATTTGATTTAGTATAATATACATTAAATTATTTTAAATTGAATAAATATTAAATATCTTATTTTAAAGTAATTACTAATTACACACAACCTATATGAGGTTTGAAGAATTAGAAACAACTTTTTCGAAAACTAACGAAGACCTCCTCCGTCGTTAGCCAAACTTGGTCAAAGTTAACTACTGAAAGGGTATTTTTGATGGAAGGTGGAGATCTATAATTATTTTTCTTTTGTTCATTTTTTAATTACTAGATTTTATTAAATTAAGCGTATCAAGGGTATTTTAGTCTTTTTATCCTTTTAACACAGTCAACGGTTAGAGTTAAACAGGTCAAACACTAACAGTAAGGGATGTCATCGTCAATTTTTAGAATAGTTATTTCTGCTTGTAAATAAGCAAATCAAACACCAACAGTAAGGGATGTCATCGTCAATTTTTGAAATAGTTATTTCTGCTTTTAACTATGCAAACCTTAGGGAGGTTGTGTGTTTTTATCTTTTATTGATAAAAGTACGCTCACCTTCCCTGTTCACCTTCCCTGTTGATTGACTAACGACAGGGAAGGTGAGCGTCGGTTTTTACAATAAAATAAAGTTATGCATGTAATATAGGCCAAACTTCAGAAAGTGTTTGTGCAATGACTGCAATCCCTTCCACAAAAGACAAAAATACCCTTCGACCTACAAGCACTAACATTGACTCACTAACAGCGGGGGAGCTTTTGCAAAAATGTTTATGCGTGTAAAAGGTAAAATATTAGGGAGTGTGTGTAATTCATTCTTTAAATGTTTCTTTTTAGGTACTTTAAATATGTTGTTTATAATTTACATCATATACCTATTTGTCCATGGGGGGACAAAGTTATATCATATCTTACCCTTTTTTTTTTCCATCTTCTCCAACCTAACTTTCAAACTATTTATTGAAAACAGCAAATATTGATTGAAGAGCATTGCCAAACATGTATACAATAATGCTTAATGCATAATAGGCTTCTTATCCAAAACAATGCATCCCACCTAACACCCATAGTTTTGTGGAGCTTGACAGTCGATTCATTGAAATAGTTCAATACATTGCCATTCATATATAATTGATTCAATATCATTATCATTATGTCATACAACTTAGTGGTTACATAAGTAACATAATATTGGGATTATCTATTTATTTATTGTTAATTCAGTGTGATTATGATACACAATTAATATAGTGGATATATATTACAATTATATGCTTACATTACTGATTATAATTTCTTATTATTAATGGCTTTGGCATTCTACTGTTGTTGTAGGTCCACTACATTTTAATTTAACTGATTATGAAGGGGGATTGCCAACACTAGAACTATATCCATACACATGGACAAAGGTGTAAAATTTCATCCTATTGCATTAATTCCATTCCTGTTGTAGGTTTGCAATGCTAGTATATATAAAAGCAATGATATGATTTCATGTTGCTGATAAATTTGCAGACTGCTAGTATAATATATCTGGATTTACCTGTTGCCCTGTTGGTGCTGGTTACTCCTATTCAAATAGTTCAGAAGAGTATTCTGCATCAGACTTACTCTCAGCAAATCAAACTTACATGTTTATGAGACAGCTGTGTGCGTGAAACATAATATAATGCGTGCTTGTTGTTGTCTGCTTTGCCATGCTATTTTCTAGCAATTTCAATAGTCTACAATATATCAAGTCTTGAATATAAAAATAGCTGTGCATGCTGGTTTTTCGCAGTTTGTAGACTTCCAAGTCGAAATTGAATATAGGAGTACCAAAGAAGAAATGTGAGCTAATTTATCTACTTCTTGAATTCTGATGCAGTGGTTGGATAATCACCCGAAATTCATAACAAACCAATTTTTCATTGCTACTGATCCATATTCTGGTGTAATTGCTCCAATCATTGCACAAAAAATATTAAATGGTAATGTTTTGCGCTATATTCCTTTTTTGAAAGAAATTCTTGAAATAAAAATCTTGTGAAGTTTATATATACAACATTGGTAATTAATTCTTAGTCAAATTTGTTTCATTGCAAAAATGTCTTTCTTATATTATTATCGATTGAAAATATTTAGTTTGCTGATTCATTGAACTTATAGTGTTGATCATTCACGGCCTTGCAGGTAACAAAGCAGGGCTCAAGCCAAAAATAAGTTTATTGGTAATGTTCTAGACGACTTAAAAGAATTGTTTTAGCCTGTTTAGTTTTAATTTCACAACGCAAAATTCTTTGAAATTGTAATCTTGATTTTAAGATTTTCCTTGGATGCATCAAGGTATTATAAGTGGATCACCAGATTCAATGCTTGAAGACAATGCTAAAATACCCATGGCTTACCGATTGGCACTTTTATCAGATGGTCTGTACAAGGTAGTCAAGGCACTCCCACTGAAATCGCACGTTTTGTAGGTTTATACAGAACGGCTAAACTTGTTTTTGGTTCAGACCATAGTTATTAAAAGCGTGCCTAGGTTCCGGGTGCATCCAGGCGTCATCTTTGTGCTTGAAGGATGACCAGGCACAGTGATGTAGCGGAAGCTCAAACGAGAAAAATTCACAAGACTCGTCAATCTTCGCAAAGATGTCGTAAATGGATATTTGAGAAACAGTCTCTGAATTTTCTTAATCAATGAACTGCCCGTTTTAAATGCAATTACATGAATATAAATAGGCAACAACTAACCTGACAAGCGAAAACTCTAAATCCTAATTAAACTCTGAAACAAATAATTATAATCTATATCAAACTAATCCTAAACTAAATAGAATTTCGTTGCAGATAATCCGAACTAATCCTAAACTAACTAAGAACCATGTTGCCAGTTCACTCGGCCTGCCACATGGCCTGCCACAGCATACTTGCTTGTCCAACTCACGACTCCTTCGAACTGGACCACCATCCTTGCTGCGATCCTTGCTCTCCAAGTACTCCAAAGCCTTTGCTGCTGCCACATCATCCTCTCCAGGGTGAAGAAACGTCGACCTCGACGTGCAATCCGTACCTTCCTCAAAGGAGTCATCAAAATAATGCATCAAATGTTTCATATTAAATACATCAGCTGTATAGATGTGACTAGGAAGCTTCAATCGATACGTGGTCGGATTGATTTTCTAAAGCACCTCCAGTGGACCTATCTTCTTTGCAGCAAGCTTGTTGTATTCTCCAACGGGGAAGCGATCCTTAGTGAGAACAGCCCACTCATAGTCGCCAACTTTCAAATTCCACACTTCGTCGCTTCTTGTCGGCAGCTAGTTTGCATTTCGACGAGGACTTCAACAAGTTGTCATAGACTTGTTTATGAGTGGCTTGTAATTTATGTACAAAGTCTTCGGCTTTCCCATGAATCCGTGTCTTTCTTGGTAAAGTCAATAAATCGAATGGTCCTCATGGTACCACCGAATATACTATTTGAAACGGACTAAACCCCATTCTCCGATTCACCACATGATTATGTGCAAACTTCGCTTGGCTAACTTTTTGATCCCAGACTCGAGTATTTTCACCAACTAAACACCGCAACAAACTGCCAAGTGACCGATTCACTACTCCGGTCTGGCCATCCGTTTGCAGATGATAAGCGCCATTGAAATCCAGTTGCGTATTCACCATCTTCCAAAGGCTTCGCTAAAAATGGCTAAGGAATCGTGTGTCTCGATCGGACACAATAGGATTAGGCAGCCAATGTAGACGATAAATATCTCAAAAAATAAGTTGAGCCACGTTCACCGCATCAGTTGTCTTCTTACACAGTATAAAATGGACCATCTTGGAAAACCTGTCAACGACCACAAATTTTGAATCAAACCCTCGTTGAGTCCTCAGTAATCCCAGAATGAAGTCCATGCTTAGTCCCGTCTGAGGCTGCGTAGGAATGGGCAACGACATGTACAGACATGCGTTCAGTTGCTTTGCCTTTGGAAACTTGGCAAACTTGACAAAGCTCTATGTATCGCTCCACTTATAGCCTGAATTGTTGGCCAAAAATAATTAGCATTGACAGCCTGCAAGGTGTGGTCTCGACCTACATGACCCTCTCCGTGTAGTTCTTTGATAATTTGTAAGCGCAAACTACTTTCGGGAATACACAATTGATTTCCACGAAACAAGAATCCATCCACCAATAAGAAGTCAATATTTTCTTTGGAACTCAAATTTGCCATGATGTCCTCAAAGTACGGATCAATATCAAGCAACTCCCGGAACGATTCAAACCCCCGCACAAAACGTGCCATTGCAAAACAATGAATGATATGATTCCTCCTCCGCCTCCTACGGATTCGGTCTCCTTTGGTAAGGCGCTAGCCGCCATCTAATGCGTCAACGTCTCAACTTGCTGCCGAAGTTGTGCAATCACATCACACTTGTAGGCTTCATCAATTGTGTACTCACAAGGGTTCGAGTTCGCGCGCCTCTTTGGAGGCATGTCGACGAAACGGAACGAACCAGGCTCTGATACCAACTTGATGCAGACCAGAACGGAACTCACACTCGTTCAACACATAAGGGTTTCTATTTTTCTGTAATCCCTCAGCATTTTAGAAAATAAGAGATAAATTGAGTTTAAACTATTGAAGAAGATTTTTTTTTTAATTTCATTCAATCTGAAAAACCTCAAAGCGATTACAACTTAATAAATAGAGAAACAAATATCATTGACTCCTAAACCACCCCAACTAAATTGGGAAAGAATTTGGGATGAAAAGGATATCAAATCTCCTAAAAAATCAAAAGAATACTAAAACATTAAAAACCTATCTAATAAAGAAATTGGATTTGATTTTATAAAATCAAATCATAAAATAATTAAAAATCTAATTACATTAAAATAAAAGGAAATAAAATATTTGTATCGAATCATGGTGATAATTGGAAACAATAAAAAAGGAAACAACCTGTCTTGGTGGGCATGAAACTTAATGGCTAAATTCAAACATGCTGCTTCCCGTTATTGAAGATGAAGTCTTCTTAAAATTTGTAGGGCTTGTCTTAGGCTTTCCTGAAACATATTATAATATCGATTTTGATCTCGTTTCCCTGTGAAAAGGCCCACGAAATTTGCTGACGTATTGTCTGCATCACAAAGCATCTTCAAGGAGGTGCACGCCTGGCCATCGGAGGTGCAAGGCCTCAGGTCGTAGCGTAGTACAACAAAACTGATTCAGTTTTCACAATCCAACTTGAAGATGCATTAATGATGTTGTGAAGTTGGTTTTGTTGGAGTTAGGGATAGCTAGAGCCTAGAAACTAATTTGAACATCTTTGTTGTTAGCATGAAAATTGCTTGTTAATTATTTTATGAATTATGTCGTGTTATTTATTGTAAAGTTCTAAACCTTACATTTAGCCTAGTTGAAAATGCGGAAGGCGTGTCTAATATAATCTGGGGGGGGTGGGTTGTTAATCGATTATTACCAATTTTGTCAATATTAACAATATAACCCAACATAAACAAATATACACAATCAAGTATAAAGTGCGGAAAATTAAACAACACTTGATTTTGAAACCCTCCAAACGGGAAAAAAAACCACAGGACTAGCCACGCTAGCCACTTAGTCACCACATCCACTATATGAATAGAACGTTACACCCTCAAGTGATACATGAACTCTCACTCTAGATAACCTCAGGCTATGGACACTACCACTCACCACTCTTGGTTCAATCCCTAGTGATATTCCCAGATCCACTACTCTTGGTGTGAGCACCTTTTATTCTACCCGCAGGCCTTTTACACTGGATTCCCAACACTAATGCTTGCCAACCACACCCTTGGTTGAAAGGCTTCTCTTGCTTGTGCAACTACCACCTGTAGCCACAAGACTTAACTCAATGAAGAGATCAATGTCTAAATGTGAACATGTAAAAGATGCTCAAATGCAATCAAGTGCTAGACTCACACAAATTGCCCAACTAGGAGTTTGTATAAACAAATCCAAGTTGTTAAATGTCTAAATGCAAAGCATAAAGACTTAGCTAGATGTTATCAATAACAACAATCCTAGCTATCACAAACAATCACAATGAATCAACAAATATGCTCACAATGTATTCAACATATACTTAGCATATATTCATACGATTGAGACAAATCATTTAATCATATACTAAATGCAAGTCTTAGACAAAAGTCTATCACAAACAAACTCAATTAGTTGTGTAGAGATTTTCCAACAACTTAATTGTCAATCAAACAACCTTGAATATTCAAGAGAACTTAACTAGATTAATAAACACAAATCTATCAATCTAGTTATCAATTAATCTCTTAAGAATAATCAAGTCTTAGTTTATTTAGGTAACAGCAACCTAATCATGAAAGCTATCACTATACAACACATAAATATTCAAGAAAATTGACTAAATGAATAAAACACAATCTTTCAATCTAGTCACAACGAATCACATGTGAATATTTATAACCTAGCTTTTTAGGTAGAGAAACAACCTAATCAAATAAGCTATCACAAACAAAACCTAAACATGTCATCAATCAACAATAATATGCATTCAAAAATGATTTCTATAAATCATATGCAACAAAAATGAACTCTTGGACTTAAAGAACAATAATCAAAGATTAAAGGTTTGTTCTTACTTACCGAGTCATGAATGATGAAGACCCATGTATGATTGATGCTTTGGATGCATGGGTTTTGGGTTTGAAGAGTTAAACAAGCTTGATTGAAGCTTTCTCTCTCTAAAATCTCTGTCTCTCTCTCTCTAAGGTTCGTTCTTGAGAGTCATAGGATGAAGAAGATGAGAATGTGATGAATATATAGTGCCCAAGTGAAACGACGACGTTTAGAAGAGTTAAAAACACAATTCTGGGCACTTGTGCGGTACATACAGTGCACGTATAGCACACATACCACGCATACTTGCTGGAATGCAAATTTTACGCAATTTGCGCTGTACGTACCTCGCATGTACCACGACAGCGCATCAGCTCGATTTTCGAGCGCTTCAAAACCTGACCAAACAACGTCAAAAAAAGTCGTATAATATACCGTTGGAAAGGTATGAAAGTTTAATTTCTAGTACTTTTAACAGAGTGAGGTTTTGATGTCTAGAAATAAAGTTATAGTAATTTAAGTGACCAAAGGTTAAAAACGGATAACAACAGAGATGCTCTGTTTCAGTGATCTCTTTGGAGACTTCAAAACTAAACCAAACAGTCATGAAATATTACGAATAATATATGAATGGAAAGGTATAGAAGTCTACTTTATACTCCAATTAACAAAACAAGATTTGGATTACTCTAGAAATACGTATGGTCAAAAGAGTGACTAAATGTCAGAATTGGTCAATAACAAAATTCTCAAACTCATGGTATAAGACCATGTAACCAAATACCAATCCAAGAGAGGAAAGATGGAACCTCTCTATGGTCACAAATCACGCTAAGACTAAAGCACACCAATGTGCAAGCGCGGTCACAATACAAGCACACCATCGTGCGAGTGCGGACCGTTTCCCAACACATAACGGAAAATGTACAACATAAGAACCACACGTAAAGACATCCAAAGAAGTGCCCGTGTGAGTTTAGACATAAATGCACACAATCATGGAAGCACAAATGTAAAGTTATATGAGAATGCATGAAATGTGTGTGTGCACGTAATCCCTTCAAGAATCAAGTCAAGTGAATTACCTTTTTCTCTTGCACTTACTCTTGAAGTCATGGAGATGCTTGGAAGCTTGCCAATGGAACCTAAGCTACCCATTACTAAATCATCCCCAATGTGGTATGTTATGAAATAATCCAATCACAAAATAGAGGTTCTTACACTAGTAACTTGAAATTTATAGGATAAATTAGGTTGTTGCAAATTTTATGAATTTTTCCTATTGGGAAATTCATAAAAAGCTATTACACATCTTTTTTGAAAAAAATATGTGCCTCGATTCAGTCAAGCACGCGGCCCTTATGCCTTGATGCACCTAACACCTTTAATAACTATGGTTCAAACTGGAAGGAGAGACAAGTATTCTAATTTAAATTAGGCTTTAATGGCTGGAAGTGTTCTTATTTAACCTTTCGAGTGTGTTTGGTAGGAATGATAGAGAGATTTGGAGAGATAGAAAACATGAAGGAAAGGAAGGAAAGAAAGAAAAATAATTTTCCATTGAGCTGGTTGATAAGTAGGAAGGAAAGAAGAAATATTTCATTTCTTTCCTTTGTTTGGTATTGTTGAGGAAAAGAAAAAGGATGGAAAATCTTCTTTATCAATTTTACTATTTTACCCTTACGTTATAGTTTATATATTATATATTTTTATATTTAATAAATAATTATAATTTAATTAATATTGCATCCAACTGTTTTTTTGAAATGACTTCAAAATTTTAACCTATTATATATATATAAAATTAATACATTATGCTTTACTAGTTATTTAAAAAAAATAAATTTTAAGTTACTTTTTTAGTTGAACTATATCTTTTTTTTAATGTTTCAATTTTGAAGTTTTTTTTAAACTTTATATGGAATTTTTTGGGTAAAAGTTATGTGATTCACAAATTAGCAAAATGTATAGGATGATTTTCGTTGTACCTACTTTGGGTTAGTATATCCCAATATTTATATATATATATATATATATATATATATATATATATATATATATATAAACCAACAACATAAGTCAAATATTCACTAGAGAGAGCTTTAATATGTGCCAACATATCACATTGAACAAATTTATTTGTTTTATTTTCTTATTATAAGGATTAAAAAAAGAGCAAATTTATAATTTCAATTAAACCAAAAATCAATCACTCTCTTCTCTTCATTTTCCTCCCACTCTTGGGAGGATTAAAATTAGTGGGTATGACCCAAAAAATTTTCATCCCGTTTTTCTCTTCCTTCCATTTTTCTCTCCATATCAAACACATACTTCCCTATTTTCTTCTCCCTTTTCCCTCCACCCTTTTATTTCCTCTCCCCTTTCATCCCTACCAAACATGCTGTAAGAGTCCAAAACTACTGCTGTCAAATAATGCATTTCCATTCTTTTCAGCCATTTCACGAATCATCTATATCTAAATATTAACCTTTTTTTTTTTTTGCTTCATTTGCTTTCTTTCACAGTCAGCCAAAAAATGCTGCAATGGTGTTTACATTGATGTGGATTCAAAAATGTGAATGTCTGGAGGATCTTAAAGTAATAACCGAGGTTTGATTTGTGAACAAATTTATTCTTTCTTCAATTTCACATGTATTAGTTTTTTCTTTATTATCATTTCTTTTGGAAAAGAGAGTTGTATTTGTATTTCATAGAGCCTTGAATTGAAAAATGACGAAATGGTTTTGTCTCCCAAATGTGCTACTGTATCACCAACACCAAATGATGGATTACTTCTTCAATCATCAAGAGCAAGAGACTATTGGTGCAAGTTTACTTTCTCTCTCTCTCTCATCATCATTATCATCATCATCATCAAGAGCTACTGACTTTAGGTGTTGTTGGTACGGCTTTCTAACTAATCTTCTGTTTCATAAATTTGATTATTTACTCTCTGATATATGAGCAAATGATGAGAGTGTTCAACGCGCTCTTCATGTGCGAGATGTATGTTATATTCAACAACTGTTGCATTGAGATTATTACTAATATCTCCCTGAAAATGAAAATTAAAGTTTCTTATTCTAAGCAGGGAACAATTAAATAGTGGTATATGTGTGTTATAGGGATTTTTTGATAGCATGATACGTCAGCAAAGATAGCGGATAATGGAAAAATATAGTAGTCCATGTCACTAAAAGTCAACCAATCAATGGAAAGGGAGCTGACCGGGGACACGTCACCAGGTCTGGACACGTCATCAAGAAAACTAATATGGAAGTCAGAAGCGTATGCACCAAGTAAAGTCGTCCAGTTAAAGAAGTCTTAATGAGCAAAGATCCTGCTCGCCGAAGATCTCTACTCAGCGAGATCTACTCGCCCAAAACAGGAAATATAATCCTATCAATATACGCCTTATCAAGCAAAGATTCACTTAGATACGAAATCTAAGAATCACACTCCAAATAAGGAAATATCTGTATTTCCTCTCCAGTATCAGAGAATTCTAATCAGAAAAGAACTCAATACTTTTAGAAGGATAAACACCAAACGAGAAACGAGTCCTAATTGATCTACTTTACCAGAATCTCAGCAAGATTCTAATTAATGAATCTACTACTTGTATTACAAGAACTAGGGCAACCCTAGATCAAACCATATAAATACTACTGCAGTATCACTGTAAAAGGGGATCAAAAACAAGAAAAGAGTGGCAGTGTGAGAGAACAGAGTTTGTAATCAGTATTTTTTATAGTGAAACACCTTTTTCTGTCGCCCTACGACACCCGTGGATGTTTCTCCATTATTAGTGTTTTAACACGTAAAATCTCTATTGTTATTTGTCTGTTATTAATGCTTTTATTCCCATATCATCACATTGAATCGTTGACCGGTTGACTTTCTAAAAATCACCGTCAACAATTGGCGCTAGAATGAGGGGGAGAATATTTAAACTTCGAGGAACCCTCATTAACAGACTACAGAGAATTCCAATGTGGATCCTACACCTGAAACATCCCATCAAACTACTATTGAAAGTGCTAGAGAGTGGATCAAATACAATACCAGAAGCAGAAGCCGTTGTCATTCGGAGGAAGAATGTCCACAAAGCTTCAAAGTGTCAAAATCCGTTCGAGGAATTGTTTTCCCATTCCGACAGCTTACAAAAAAGTTGTCGCGAATCGTGGAATTTCTGACCATCTAACACTAAAACAGGCATATCTCCCTCTACCGAAGTCGAAATCGCGATCCGTAAAAACCACTGAAAACAAGATATCCAACTCTTTCCAAGCATATATGGTTCATAGCCAAGTTCAATTTGAGCAATTTTTGGTGGCTCCCTCAAGATTGAAGAAAACATATCGCAGATAGATTTCTGATATGCCCATCTAACACTAAAACGAGCATATATCCCTCTACCAAAGTCGAAATCGTGAGCCATAAAAACCATTGGAAACTAGACATCCAGACGTTTCTAGAAATATATCATTATAAATCTGGTTCAACTTGTGGAATATTTTATGGTCCCCGAAATATTGAAGGAAGTGATTCGCGGAGGATTTTCCAACTTGACCACCGGGCGCTAAAACATAGGTAACTCTCTCCAGAAAGCATGGAATCACAAACCGCGAATTTGGCCCCAAAATATACATACAGAGTTTTCCTAGAATATGTGGTCCATAACACAATTCATCCTAAGGAATATTTGACGACCTCCGAAATGTTGCAATCCAGCAAAAGAGGAAGGAAAGGACCCAAAATCAATTCTCAGCTAAAGCTCACTCAGCTCCTCATTACCGACCAGTCCAACAACAAAGAATCCAAGAATAAAACAGCTAGACACCAAGTTTGGTAAGTGGCCGAGGTAAGCCAATTTACTCACCGTTTAATTTTATGATTTTATTCGCAAATAGAGAATATATATTCGTTTATAATGTTAAAAAAAATTACTACGCTCATGACATACATTGCTTATTTAGCATATAATTGTTTTGGGAAAATGTTTTAATCATTTAAATAAAAATGATTCGATATAGTAAACATGTTGTAATCTGTTATGTATATATTGTTTGAAAATAATTATAATTTTTTATAATATCTTTTAAATAAGTGTTATTAAGGAATTAATCAAGACTTGGATCTTGATAAAAAGCACTTTCGAGAGCGTTACATTACATTATCAAAATGTACGTTTTCGCTTATTTGTTATATTATTTATTGACATCATATTGTATCTCAGTCAATGGTTTAGTAAATTGTCATGGTATTTATTTAAAATACCATAAATCTGTTGCTAATTTGTTAAAAAACAACACAATCCATGCATGTTTTCCTCATGTCAAAACTGTGCACAAATCACGTTGATTTGGAGGCACATTGCTATGCAGCTGGAAACAAGTTGCCAAGTTTGATTATATCATGTTGTCATGTTTAGCACTCTCAAGTTTAACTGAACTAGTCCATTTTGAATGCTTCATTCAATTTAAGATTATAAATATTTGAAGCTTGAAGCAAAGAACATACCTACTATATATCTAGGTACATGTGTACTGTGATGAATTCTTTGATTTACTTTAATGTTAGGACTCGGAGCACAACTGTTTTAGTCATAGCATTGTCCGAATAAAATGTCTTAGTCATGGTGATAAGAAATAACAATATTTTGATATACCGAAACACAACGGCAAAATCAAAACAAAGTTATGACGCTTGAGACATTGACTTTATGTAATCTAGATATATTAAATTATGTCTACCTCTTCATATCATTATACTTTCACATACAAATACGCAACACACATAACTCGTGTAATTCTCTTTATGTTATATTGCACTCACATGTTATCTATGCATGTTTCTGTCATACACAATACATAATACACATGCACAAGTCTATGAACATATAATGCATCCTTAACTGGTATGTCTGACAACCTTTATGGCTCTTACACGCATGTTATCTATCATAGATTTATAGGTGTCGAATTTCGACACTAATCATTAATAGTACCATGTATGAGTTAATCGCTTCCAATTATTTGGTCTCATTAAATGCATGATTATTATTACTTGTGTGAACTCTACTCATATGATTGGTATAGAAATCAAGTTGAGAATGCTAGCTCAGGAATTGAGTCTTGCCTCAGCACGCTAGAATCAAATTTCATCTCGACGCGCTTAAAGGTTTCAACAAATAAGAGACCATATACCTTTGGTGACCTGATCAGAGATGGAAGAGTAACATTGGCCTCATTGCTAACAACTACCTTCATCAATCCGGGTTTGATCGCTCTTATTAATATAAAGATTCTGTTCTCTATCAAATATGCTATGCCTTATACAAATAAAACTCGTGTATAATTAACCATTATCTTTTATTACATGTGCAAGCATATCTTATTATTTATACTCTAGAACTGTAAACGGAGCCTGAGGGATGCTTTTTTATTTAAGAAAAAAAAAAGAATCCGACTAAGGGTCTCTCCTTAAAACGGTTATTAAAATTCGTTTTTCAGCTAACAATTTGCTGAGAATTTTTATACTAAAGAGTTTATCAAGTTTGACTCATAAGGTTGCTTTCTGAAAGTTTCTTGATCAGACATGTCAACAAAACTCCAAACCGTGATTGCATTCGTCAATTACCAGATTGCATTACATACACCATCGATCAATGATAGAAACTATTCGGCTAAAGATTCTGGTCGGCCAAAATTATGGTCAGCCAAAGATAGAATCTAATCTGTTAGAGTTTCTGGTCAACTACATATATAATCTGGCCGGTTAGAGTTTCTGGTCAGCTAAAGATGGAATCTGGTCGGCGAAAGATAAAGATCAGGTCTGCTGAGAATTTTTATACTAAAGAGTTTATCAAGTTTGACTCATAAGGTTGCTTTCCGAAAGTTTCTTGATCAGACATGTCAACAAAACTCCAAACCGTGATTGCATTCGTCAATTACCAGATGGCATTACATACACCATCGATCAATGATAGAAACTATTCGGCTAAAGATTCTGGTCGGCCAAAATTATAGTCAGCCAAAGATAGAATCTAGTCTGTTAGAGTTTCTGGTCAGCTACATATATAATCTGGCCGGTTAGAGTTTCTGGTCAGCTAAAGATGGAATCTGGTCGGCGAAAGATAAAGATCAGGTCTGTTAAAGATTCCGATAAAAAAAACAGGCTTTTTCTATGAAAAAGATCAGCTGAGAAGAGAAGTCGGATCTTAATAAAGTCATTACAATAGGTCACATCCACAATTCAAGAGCATCCCGGCGACTGCATCATAAACAGACAAAACACCTGAGATACTCTTGCAAGCTCGAACAAAAAATAAGAAGAGTGGTAGGAGGTGGATTATCTCTTGTATCAGCGCCAGGAGATGCGTAAGCGAGCGACTTCACAAGCAGAGTTCGGTAAAAAAAAAATGAGAACCAGAACCAATGATGGTAAAAAAAAAAAACATCCAGTCAATCATCAATTGAGTCAAATGAGCTAAGTCATCAGCTAAACCAATAACAACCGAAGAATGCTCAATTTAAGCTGCCAGACTTCGAAGTCGTGAGAGCTTCATCAGATTTGACTCAGAAAAGATAGCTTCCTAAGGCTATTCAGGTGTAACATATCGATGAAGAACCCAAACTGTAATCACATCAAAGCAATCATCCGATAAATGAAGAGCCATTAACCACCGAAAGCTTAAAATGGCTTCATAGAAACCTCGCACTGGCTCCAGGTCGCTCAAATGGGTGGCAATATAGTCAGTTGATCATGACCACATGTGCGGCAACTAAAAGTTGATTATATTTCACTTCCACCGCCTCACCACAATTATTCAAAAAGAACTTTGCCACATACAAGTGGCGAACAAAGCAGTAAAACCTGACTGTTAGCCTATTTGGTTCACCGTAGCTGTTCAGTTTGGTGAACTACTCAACTCATCACAATTGCTCAGTTCACTAGGAGTATTCAGCCATTGCAGATATTTCAGCTCACCGTTCTATCAGATACCCCGACCGGTTACTCAGCAAAGCATTGAAAAAAGAAAAAAAAAAGGACGCAATGTTAAAAGCACCCTATTCGAATTAAACCTATTTTAACAACTGCTGGGGGCTAGGGGGTAGCATTTACAGCAAAGGAGCAGGCGACGTGGCAAAAAAACGTTCGCAGTTGCAAAGCATTATTAGCGAAGTCACATCTTCATCTCGTTTATTCGGCTGATATATGTATAAATATAAATATAAATATATATATATATATATATATATATATATATAAAGATGAACAAGAACAAAAGTTTGAATACAAGACTAAAGCTAGTAAATCAATCACCACCTCTCAACACATGCAAAAAGTCGAATAGCAGCAGAGCATTTCAGTCTTGTCGGTTTGATCAAAGGATTGCTTGCATCCACAAAATCCGGTAATTTCTTTCCAATAAAAAAAAGAATGAGATGAATCGTTACAATTCGCGGAAGGTCCTAAAAACCTTCGTCTTAAGGAATGTTTGATGACATTCAGAGCATCACAACTCTACATCGAAGATGGAAACACCCATTAACATAGGTTAGTATTGATCACTAAATTGTCTTATCTGCTTCCTTGCATTGATCTAGGAAAGCATGAGAAGAAATATTATACAAAGTATAAGGAGGGAACATCTAGTGTTTTACTAACTCGGAACAAAGAATGTTATCAATTCTGGATCTCCCATTCAATGAAGTTAAAGGTAAAATCCAATTTATTGTCTAATTATTTGATGTCCGGCGGATGAGTCAAAATTCTCTAGACTACACGATCGAATAACGATAACGATGAGGTAAAAGATTGTGAAACACTTTCTTCACCCATACTTATCGAGATTCCTTATTATGCTTCTAACATAGTATGCAACGCATATAGCTTTTGCATGTTTCTCTTCATATTAGACCATGCAAACATGTGCTGTCATATTATGATTATTTATTACATAATAAATATTTTACCCTCACATATTTCATAAAATGCATACCGTGTGTTTTTTTATATAAAGCACCCTTCATGAAGAATTCATGGGGTACTATATCCCGAACAACGACCATCACCAATAACTTGCATGGATTCAACTATTTTTGTTCAGCATTATTGATATATATATATATATATATATATTTGTGAAAATATTACTCACATGTTTGACTAAGAGAGATCAACCGAAAAAAGACTGGTCTATAAGAGACCAGTAAAAAAAAACAGAAATCTTCGCAGTGCAATAAACTCAAAGATGAATGTCATTAGCGACATAAAGCGAAGAGGCCGAAGGGGCCAAAATCTTCACCAACAAAGGCCTCCAAAAAGGTTGATAGAACATATGATAATAAGAACTTGGGTGCTGTGAAACCACGAAGGACAGATGGAAAGTGTCCGAGGGGTTGAGAAGCTAAAATAGCACGCCCGCCGGCCCAGCTAGGGGCTAAGTCACCCAGCAGTTAGAAAAGTCAAACCCAAGGCACCAGATCATCTGGCAAGCTGCTCGGGGCACCGCCAAGGAAACCTTGGCGAGATGTGTGGCTGTGTTGGTCTGTAAACACTACCCCAACGATTCGGCCAAACCCATGTAACAGATAAAACCGGGAGACGTCCTTAGTCACGTGTACAGGGACCTGGGTATATGATCGTGGTGAGCCTCGATGTAACATTTGGGTAAAAAGAGCCCCTCAAAGAGAGGGTATGGAAAAATAAAAAGAGCATAGAAGATACTAATGTCAAAACAAAACTGATCGGTTTAATAAGATACTTGATCAATCGAAAGATGGTCAGTTTAATAAGATACTTGATCATTCTTGAAGCCAAACTGACCAATTTAATAATAAACTTGATCTGACCAAGGTATATAAAATTGATCAGAAGGATCAACCAAAGAAATCACTGCTTGGCCAAACGAGAAAATAATAATAATAATAATAATAATAATAATAATAAAGGATCCCGAATGGGTTAAAATCAAGACGAAGAACCAATTCAGGCTAAATGTCGTGAATGTCCTGGTAAAAAGAGAGAAAAAAAAAGAGACCGATCAATAAGAAAGATCAGTTAAAAAGAAAAGTTGGTTAGGTACAAATAAAGCACTGTCAGCTCAAGAACTGACTGGGTGCGAATAAAGCACCGTCAGCGATTCGGCCTTTTATGAAAAGGAAAGGGGGGAAAGACTTTTCTGTTTAAATTACATTTCCATTAAGTTTAAAATGTGCAGGTACAAAGCTTCAATGAGCAAGTGTACATAAAAGTAGTTAGGAAGCTTTTGAACGCTAGATCTGGGCCACACGAACCGAACTCCCTAAGGTTGGTCTAGCTCGCTAAAAATCAAGTAAAAACCATGAAAGTAGGTATAAACTTAGATACCCCCCCCCCCCCCCCCCCCCCCGGTGGTGCAAAATAAAGGCTCAAGTTGCCCTGAGCCAGAGCCTAAATCCTTGTCTGTCAGCCGATCGAGCCTCTGGAACAATTTGCAAGAAGAACAAAAGCCAATGAGTAACTGCAAACGAGCCAATAATGGTCGAAATCAAATACAAGTAAGTCAAAATTCTAAATTGTATTTTCTCTTTTGCAGAAATATTAGCCAGAATATCTAAAAAATAATAACCAATCTACAAGAAAAATCGGCCAAAATGAAGACCCATCTATAAGGAAGATCGGCCAAAAAGAAAACCGGTCTATAAGGAAAGATCAGCCAAAAGGAAGAATCTAACCTACGAGAAAAGATTAGCCGATAAAAAGTTTAAAGGGGAAAAGAGATCTAGGTCGAATGCTTGGAATGTCCCGTAAAAAAAAAAAAACTTTACTCAGGCCAACAAGCAAGGTAGAAAGTCTACCCGAATCAACGAAAGAAAAATTAAAGAGCGAGTTAATGTGTCTAAAATATGGTTCCTACCCTAAACGTCGACAACAACTCCTAAATGACAAACGATGCTAGGGGGTAGATTCCGAACAACATTAAAACTTGGAGAACAAAAGCCCCCAAGTCGCCATGAACATGTATATATATGGTAGTGGCCTTAGGGGGTTGATGCTAAGAAGCACAATCTCGATGGAGCGCTATCTGACATTTTTTAGAGCAACAACATCTACTACATTTCTCTCAGCTTGTGTGGAAAGATGCTACTCAGGGAAACATTAATCAGTTCCTCTTGTGGTCTTCAACTTTAAAATTTTCAAGCTGTCTCGAGCACTAAAACTTCGAAAGATCATCGGAACATGCATTTAAAGGATATTGTGTGCGAGGCGACAAAAGCATTGAATAATGGAATATTGCACACCAAAAGAAAAGGTGAGAGATGAGAGCATGATGATAGTGAACACAACGCTCGTACAAAGGGAACGTAATGAAAGCTAGCGAAGCAAAAAGAAAAAAAAAACAAACACTGCTTGGCCGAGTATATATGAAGAACTGTCGAAAAGGCAATCCTGGCCAAGCACCGAAGGATGTTTCATAGCCGAATAAGAACTTATTGGGAGAGGATTCAAGCATTAGTAAGATCCGCTCAAAGATTAAATGACCCAGGCAAAGCTGAACAACGCTAAAAAGCTTCTCAGATTCGCCCAAATGAACGAGAGGATTTGAGCGTCAGCTAGAAAAAGAAAAAAGTCAAGCTAATATAAATAGTGTGAAGTCAAAGTTAGCTTAATAGAAAAATGTTCTATACAAGGCAAAGGTACTTGGCCACTCTCGCAACAAAAAAAAAACTCTATCCGGGTAACAAAAAAATGACGCTTAAACGACCGAGTGAAGTATCAAAAAGTTGGGATCTCCTCGAAATGAAGAGACTTAAAAGCATCCGAGCACCAAATCTTAGGTGTCAACTTATTCAGCTCACTGTGCCAATTCAACTTGCCATATCTATTCAGCTCGGCGAAATAACTCAACTCACCGTAGCTATTCAACTCAGTGGGTCCATCCAACTCGTTGGCTCTTCAATTCTTCCATAAAAAAATGCCAAGCACATCCTGATGCACGACGAAATAAAAAAAAGATCCCAAAAATCAATGCTCGTTGAGATGAGGCGATTCGTCGAACACGATCGGAATCAAATGCAAGTAAGTAAGTAGTTAAATTATATTTATACACAAAGTACTTTCTTTTTGCAGGAATATCAGCTGGAAGGCCTTAAAAAAAGAATAGCAAAAGAAGAGTTAAAGAAGTATCGAAATGTTTCGCCTTAACATTCCTTTCAGCATCCCTCTCTTAAGAAAGACATCCATAGAAAAAAAGAAAGAAATCAGAAGTTGATCACTTAAAAAGATGACTATGATCATTTGGCGATTGGCCATGGTCCGACTAGACCAAGTGCAAATTCATCTCACTACAAAGTACCCAAAGGCATCTCAACGACCTGACCTGTGTCCCGAAGACACTTGCAGATATATACCCAAAAGTGTACCTCATCAACATAACCTGTCTTGATGATTATCAGTTTGCAAGAGAATAATGACATGGTCAGAGCGTTAAAAAAAATCAAAGGAGAACTATTCAAATCCTCTTTGTTGAGTCACCAAGAACTCATCTCGCGGATTTGAGGGGGTATTGTTATAGGGATTTTTTTGATAGCATGACACGTCAGCAAAGATAGCTGATAATACGAAAATATAGTAGTCCACGTCACTAAAAGTCAACCAATCAATGAAAGGGACGCTGACCGAGGACACGTCACCAGGTCTGGACACGTCATCAAGAAAACTGATATGGAAGTCAGAAGCGTATGCGCCAAGTAAAGTCATTCAGTTAAAGAAGTCTTAATCAGCGAAGATCCTGCTCGCCGAAGATCTCTACTCAGGGAGATCTACTCGCCCAAAACAGGAAATATAATCCTATCAATTTACGCCTTATCAAGTAGAGATTCACTTAGATACGAAATCTAAGAATCACACTCCAAATAAGGAAATATTTGTATTTCCTCTCCAGTATCAGAGAATTCTAATCAGGAAAGAACTCAAAGCTTCCGTAAGGATAAACACCAAACGGGAAACGATTCCTAATCGATCTACTTTACCATAATCTCAGCAAAATTCTAATTAATGAATCCACTACTTGTACGACAAGAACTAAGGCAACCCTAGATCGAACCATATAAATACTACTGCAGTATCACTGTAAAAGGGGATCAAAAACAAGAAAAGTGTAGCAGTGTGAGAGAACAGAGTTTGTAATCAGTATTTTTCATAGTGAAACACCTTTTTCTAAAGCCCGGCAACACTCTCCGTTATCGGGGTTTTACCACGTAAAATCTCTTTTGTTATTTGTCTGTTATTATTGCTTTTATTCACAGATCATCACATTGAATCGTTGACCGGTTGACTTTCAAAAAATCACCGTCAACAAGGTGCAACCTTAACTTGCCAGAAAATATATACACTATTATGTTAGCAGTTCTATCGACTATCATCGAAATCTTACTAGCACCGGCTTACAACTTCTACTTTACACGTAAGGTTTCGTAAATTACCTCGGTTGTTCATCTGTATCTGCAAGTAACAACAAATTGTCAGAATTGCAAGTGCATGATTCTGAATACATAGATTTTTAGCTATGTATTTCCTTTTTATATTTACTTTTAAGGCCAACCAAGTTACTTGAAGAGAGTGATATTATTTTTCTTTGGAATTTATATGCACTTTCTTGTCTTGCAGTGCAGATCATGATTTAGTTGTTCCACATATATCAACAGAATATTGGATAAGCAATCTCAATCTAACTGCAGATGAAGATTGGCGACCATGGTTTGTTGACGGTCAAATTGCAGGGTAGGTTTGCAAATTTGTAGATTACTTAGTGTAATCTTCACAGTTGTTAAATGCTTTTGAGTCAATAATATTCCATCAGATTCCATAATTATGTAACTTCTGTTTCTGTTTAGGTTCACACTTAAGTATACAAATTATAGATATCGATGGACTTACGCGACTATAAAGGTACGAAAAACAACTTTACATGTTTATATATATTTTCTTCATTCCAGGGCAAGATTAATCCTTCTATGTCTACATACGTTTTGAATAGGGATCAGGTCACTCTCCAAATGAGTGATGGGATTGGGGAAGCAAGTTCATCAGATGTTTGAAAGGTGGATTCATTTTTATCCTCTCTAAAAGGAAGCCATAATTAGCAATGTTTGGTTATCCGACCCATTCTTTCTCTTTTGTTTTTCTCATTCAGAGGCATTAATTAATTAATTTCTGGTGCTTGTAAAAAAGTCGAACCTATTGAAGGATAACGATTCATGTATTCAAGGTTCATGAGATGTTTTTCAACCTTAAGTTATTTTCTGTCATGCTTAATGTGGTTTGGTGATAAAGAATGCTCATTCAATTTGATAATTGTTCCAAGTTTGAGTCGTCACATGGTATACAGTGTATCAAAAAAAAACTGCAGTTTTCTTGTCATGACTTTTTTTATCTTTCCAGCTCATTCTTTCATCCTTATCACCCAATTTAGTAATAGACAGCCTCAGATTATGTCAAATCAATTATCTCCTTAACCGGTCAACTCTTGGACCAATATCAATGCACATAATTAGTGCCCACATCACTGCCCTCCAGAATCAACACATGATCCCTTGATTCTTGGCTGTTTATATAATATCACAATTAAATGCTTGATATTTGTAATTTAGCTGTGTAAACTTTAGTTTTAAAATCCCTTTACTTATGCCTTGTAAACAATATATAAAGCAATAGTCATAAACTTTAAGATTCATCCTTTTGACTTTGGAAAATTCAGCCAATTATCTTGTATTATTTTATGGTATCAGAGCATTAGTCTAACAACTCCATTTGCAATTTATGAGGTGACCGTTAATTCGGCACAAGCCTGGGATACTTCCATTTCCTTGGATTATTTTATTGGTCTCCTATTAAGCACAGAAATGCAGCTTAATGAGCAAAAATCAGTTTAATTTGAAAGTACAGCTACTACCTTTTATGCTCCCAAATCTAAAACAAACTCATCACGTGGCCGAGGTAGCTATAATCATTAGCGCTCCACTCAAAATCATCAACGACTAGCTCGTTCTCTGAATCCTTCTCCACAATCTACTTCATCTCCATCTGACAACTGACCAAAATGTCAGATTTGTGGACGTTTCGGACACACTGCATTTAATTGCTATCATCGAAAGGATCATGCATATGAAGGTCGTGTACCTACCAAAAAGCTTGCAGCTATGGTTGCTTCTACAACTGTGAATAAAGATGAGCAAATTTGGTACACAGATAGTGGTGCCTCCAACCACATCACATCCGATCTTTCCAATTTATCTATACAAACTGAGTATCATGGCAACGATCAAGTTGCGGTCTGTAATGGTTCAGGTTTGCCTATATCTCATATTGGTTCTTCTTAGCTTCATCATAATTCCTCTACTTTTAATATGAATAATATATTACATTGTCCTTTTGTTTCTGCTAATTTATTGTTTGTTAATCAATTCTCTCGTGATAATCATTGTTACTTTGTTTTTCACTCTAATGGTTTTTTTGTTAAGGACACAAAAACGGGGAAGATGCTTTTCCATGGCAAGAGTGAACATGGCATTTATCTTATGCAGCTTAATCATTACAATTTAAATAAAAGAATTCAGTCTTTTGCTTTTGTTGGAGCTCGAGTTGCTCATCCAATTTGGTATCATCGGTTAGGACATCCTGCTTTTCCAATTTTAAAGCAAATTGTCTCTCAGTATCAATTGTCCCTTAAAGGCACTTTTACTAGTAATTTTGTATGTGATTCATGTCCTATGGGAAAAAGTTGTCGCCTACCATTTCAAGCATCAAAATCTGTTTCTCACTCACCTTTGGAATTAGTTCATTCAAATATATGAACATTTCCATATTATTCAATAAAAGGATCCAAATATTATATTTTATTTGTTGATGATTATTCTAAATATTCATGGATTTTTCCGATGCGTTTTAAAAATGAAGCCTTTGATTATTTTGTAAAATTTAAAACACATGTTGAAAATCAGTTTTCTTGTCAAATAAAATCTTTTCAACCCGATGGGGGTGGTGAATATATTAGTAAATATTTTCAAGCTTTTTTAGAAAAACATGGTATTTCTCATCGTTTATCTTGTCCCCATACTCCGGAACAAAACAGAGTTGCCAAAAGAAAGCACCGTCACATTGTAGACACTGGTCTCACTCTTTTAGCTACTGCTAGCATGCCACGTGAATATTGGGTTGAGGCTTTTTGTAACACCCCAAAACTCAAAGAGTAATTAAACCCTTTGATATGAGATGTTATGTCATAAATCATTAATTACTTCACAAAAACAAAATAATAATCATTGAATAACTCCAAATAAACCATTCTCTACTGAAAAATATATCTCCAAATACATCCAACAATAAGGTGCAAAACACTCTAAAGGGAAATAAAACAATACCAGACACCTAAACTCAAATTCTAACTAACAAAAAAACAGAGGAAAACATTACATAAAATCTCAATCACTTCCACTTCTGAAAGTCTAATGCACTAGCGATCAGCTTCTAAAAACTCAGTCTGCAAAAATGTTAATGACAAGGGGTGAGCTGTCAACTCAATAAGTATTGCATAATACGTAATCGAAAACATTTATGAAATTTATAATGACATTTAAAGAGTACATAAATTTTCAAATAATTAAATACAATTAAACTTACAAAGGTAATATTTTCAAATACAAGTAAAACTTGTAAAAGTAACATATTAATATACAAATAAGCTTGTAAAAGTAACATTTTCAAATACAAGTTCAAAAGTAGCATTTTCATTGTACGATAACGATTAATAACATTTCATAAAAATAAGCTCAAGTCAAGTAGTGTCACCAGTACCCCCGGTGACCCGGCCATTTACATTTTAGAAATTGGTACGAAACCAAAATCATAACATTTCTGAAATTAGTACAAGACCAAAATTATAACATTTCATTTATCGCGCGCGTTGCATTTACATTATCACCGATGATCAACATTTCATTTACTACTGACGTTGAGCTAAAACATTACTTTCAATATATATATATATATATATATATATATATATATATATATGTGTGTGTGTGTGTGTGTGTGTGTGTGTGTGTGTAACAATACATTTGCATTACTAAATCATAAAAGGACCAAACATTTAAGCATTTAGGCAAAAAGGTCTAGTAAAGGTAAAACTTATTTAAAAGGAATTAAGTAACAAATATGTAAGTAAAGACTAAGTAGTAAAATGAGTTTATAAACATATATAAACGTATATAATAAAATATTTCAGAACATTACAATATGATAAATAAATTTGGTTTCTAAGAAAACATTTGTGCAATTACATACTATGCAGAAAAAGAAATCTACTTACCTCCGATGATAGCAAGTTTAAGGTTTCACTAACGATATTGGGAAATCACGAGAGGAACCTAAACATATAGAATATAATCCCTCAATTAAACCAGCCAAATAAAAGAAATCTAACTCAACTTTGTAAGTACATTTTTTTTTATTCATTTTCATGAAGAGATTTCAGAAAAACAGTTTTAGTGCTCATACGTTAGTGATTCGAAAATCTTAAGGGAGTCAAAAAATTACAAAACTTAGTTAATGAATCTAAAAATCAGATTACTAATTCTCCTCAAAATATCATAATTTTATCAAACACCTGATAATTTCCTATCATATTCTAAACACACAAGGGGGTCAATCCTGACAACATATATTTTGATCCTCCAATCAGACCTCGTATAACATTTTAACAATCCTACAGACGACAAAAAATTTCAAAACTTTATTTATAGACTAATACATCAGTACTCTATCTCTATACCGAAAATCATAATTTTACCTATCTTCCTTTGAGAATTAAATTCCTACAACACCAAGAGCTCATGACTATCAGCCTAAATATCATGGCTTAAACATCAAATATACTCAAAGAATTAAAATACTTATATGACACCAAAATTCACGAAAATTTATATCCTGATTCAATTATACCTTTAAAACCACAATACCGAAAATCAAACTTAAATACATCCCCAATTGTAATTTAAAATTACTCCAATACAATAAGGTCAGTTTGATAATTCAGAAAATCTGCATATGTAATCGATTTAGAATTAAAGTCTCCCTAATAAGAACACCACCAAAAATTCCGAATATTATAACACAAGTAGATATATATATGTCTACTATTCTCATACCAAAATTCAGCATCAATCGCAACCTACAAATATAACTAAAATAAACAACACGGTAGGTTGCTTCACCAATATTAAAACAGATCACAATTTCAACCTACACTAACACTCAAACTTGAACTCTTTAATGAACTCCAAAAATTCCAGCAATTAATTATAGAGCAAGTATAATTCTATTTTATTCACTCCAAAATCCATTCATTAAAACTTCTCCATAAAATAAAGTTGAGCAATTGTTAGAGGCCTAAATTTTGTTGATGAGATGTTTTGTGTTAAAAGAAAACAAAGAGTATAAAAAGGAATACATCTTTAATCAAAATTAAAAATGAAACAAAGTTCAAGAACTTGTACCTTCAAAGAGTTTCAGAGTAAAGGTATAATGAAATTGATACTTTTTATTAATATTATTTTGCTATGATCTTTTGGTAGGGAAACAAGTATAGAAAATTGAGAGTTTTTGTATGAAAGGATTTAGTTGAAATTACTATGTAAATATATATACACACATATGAATAATTATAAAAATAATGAAGATATACAATTCCACTGATTTTGTTAAAATATTCAAATTTCTTTAAATGTGGAATTGATTTATTTCAAATCACTCTAAATGTGGAAATTAACTTATTTCAAATCACTATAAATATAGAAATTGATTTATTTCAAATCACTCTAAATGTGGAAATTAACTTATTTCAAATTACTTTAAATGTGGAAATTAACTTATTTCAAATCACTTTAAATGTGGAAATTGACTTGTTGGTGACTTCATGAAGGAGTGGGATTTGCAACAAATAATGTTGCTGTGTATAGAGGTTTCATTTTAGGATTGAAGTATGCTCTTAAGAAAGGGTTTAAACACATTCGTGTTCATGGAGACGCAATGCTTGTGTCTGTTAGGTTTAAGTATATTAGATTTGCTAATGTATTTCGGAGGTTTCGGTAATTTGTAGGTGGTAGCAATGCCAGATTACATAGCATTACAAGCATCCAGTTCCGGGTATTGACAATGGCTAGCTTTGAAGCTATTTTGGGATACAAAGTTGTATTTTTTCTCTGGGCTCGTGAATATGACTTCAATTCTATGAATAAAATGTAAAATGATCTAAAGAAAGTATGATGAAAACCTTTGTATGTATCGATGAACTCTAGATGGTCTTTTAACTTTTCTACTAAAAATCATTGCACTTACATTGAATTCAATTGATTAGATGTTGATTGTATTGATTAAATTATAGTATCAATTATTTTGATTCTAAAAATTTTGAAACAACTAAATATTGTCAAACTAAAGGCAACAATATATTTTAATTCGACAGATTGATGGTGGGAAAGGTTGATTTGGTAGATTGGTGTTATCAGTTAGGTGATCATGTGGTAAAGTAGGAGGGAGAAGTGAAGAGATTTACCCACGACATTGTTAGCTTGCTCAACAAAGTGAATTTTTTTTTATCAATTGTTGTGATCTTTCTTCTTAAAATATTACAACTGAACTGAGAGTTTTTTATTTTTTTTATTTTTTATAAGTAATATTAGTTTTCAGAAAATTAAATTTCATTCAATTATATTTCTTACATAATACAAAATTAATAGTCTACTTCAATACAAAAAATATCAGGTTGTATTATATGTGTTTTTTTAAAGACAATTGTATTAAATGTTTAATTTATTTAAATAGAAAAATGAGGAAAAATGAATTCTAGTTTGATAAATATTTAGACTATATTTGAAATAAATACTTCTGAAATTAATAATCCAAACAATGTATAAGAACGGACGTAACTAAGAATGCTATCATGGCATTAGAGTAATTATAGTATCTAAACGTTTTAAAATTACATTCACACTTGATTAATAGTTGAATACAATGGATACAGCTTATTTATAACATTGCAAAATATAATTGGATTAGATAGTAATTCTCTAATATGTATATAAATTTATATATTTCTCCTGTGTATCGAGATTACGATAGAAATGATATTGGACTAGTTGAGCTTCAACATTTATTTATGTTTTTCAAATAAACATTTTTTGAGTCAACTCAGTTATTAATATTATTATTATTATTTATCCTGCCTTTTCAAACATACTTAAAAAGAATTTCAATGCTAGGGAATAAATTGATTAACGTAAGAAAAAAACAATGTACTTACACGATAGTATAACTAGTTACAAATTTTGAAGAAACCATGAAATAATAATCAATACAAAAACAAAAAAATAACAGGTTAATTCAATACAATGCCAGCTAGATATCATTCTAAAGAAAAAGTAAATTTCAAACTTACTTTTAGAGAAGGAATTGTTTCCATATACTTGATATCATTCTCAGATAAATATTGCATATGTTTGATATAATTGTCAGACAATTCTTGCAGAAGCATTATGTCATTCTCAGACAATTATTCCAGATGTTTGAAATCGTTTTTAGACCATTCTTCCATAATATTTAGTATGTGTATAAGCAACACATTTTAGGGTTTAAGAATTAAGAATTTGTTTTTTTTAACAAACAGATTACAAGAACGTGGATCTTTTTTTTTTTGGAAAATGAATGTGGGGGCTTTAATATATTTACTTTGTAGCCGATTTTTTTTTCCTTTAATTGCATTATAAAATTAATAATTTTGACAAAGGAAAGAAAAAGAATACTACTTAATTTGAAAAGTGGGGTATAAATAGACCTACATGGGGTGTCAATAACACCACTCATTTATTATTTAATATTTCAATTTTATTAATCACAATTAACGTTTAATTTATTTTGGACTCAAATCACCTGTACAAAAATGGTTTCTCAATTTGTGTCAGACCAACCAAATTGGGAATATGGAAGAAGTTCAAAATTTCAAAATTTTAAAAATGGTTACAAGTCAAAATTTCAAAAATTAAAAAATAGTTACCAAAGCCGTAAAAATGGTTACCGAAACCCTAAAAGTGGTTACCAAAGCCGTGAAAATGGTTACAAGTCAAAATTTGAAAAATTTTAAAATAGTTACCAAAGCCGTAAAAATGGTTACTGAAGCCGTAAGGTGGTTACCATATCCTTGAAAATGGTTACAAGTTAAAATTTTCAAAATTAAAAATGGTTACCAAAGCCGTAACATTGGTTACCAAAGCTGTGAAGATGGTTATCAAAACCGTGAAAATGATTACAAGTCAAAATTTCAAAATTTCAAAATTTTAAAAATGGTTACCATAGCCGTGAAAATGGTTACCAGAACCGTGAAAGTGGTTACCAAAGCCGTGAAAATGGTTACAAGTTAAAATTGAAAATTTGAAAAATGGTTTCCCAAGCCGTAAAAAAGTTACAGGACAGTTAAAGTGGTTACCATATCCGTAAAAACGGTTACAAGTCAAAATTTCAAAAATTGTAAAATGGTTACCAAAACTGTAAATATGGTTACCGGGGCCGTGAGGTGGTTACCATATCCGTGTAAATGTTTACAAGTTAAAACTTTTAAAATTTAAAAATGGTTACCAAAGCCGTAAAAATTGTTACCAAAGTCGTGAAGGTGATTGCCAAAACCGTGAAAGTGGTTACAAATCAAAATTTCAAAAATTGTAAATAGTTACCAAACCCGTAAACATGGTTACTGGAGCTGTGAAGGTGGTTACCAAAGTCATGAAAATGGTTACAAGTCAAAATTTTAAAATGGTTACCAAAGTCGTAAAAATGGTTACCGAAGCCGTAAAAATGGGTACAAAAACCGTGAAAATGGTTACAAGTCAAAATTTCAAAATTTGAAAATAGTTACCAAAGTCGTAAACATGGTTATGGGAGCTGTGAAGGTGGTTACTAGAGCCGTGAAGGTGGTTACTAAAGCCGTGAAAATGGTTACAAGTCAAAATTTTAAAAATTTAAAAATGGTTACCAAAGCCGTGAAAGTGGTTATCAGAGCCGTGAAAGTGGTTACCATATCCGTGTTTAAAGTCAAAATTTTAAAAATTGTAAATGGTTTCCAGAGCCGTAAACATGGTTACCGAAACCGTGAAGGTGGTTACCAAAGCCGTGAAAATGATTACAAGTCAAAATTTCAAAATTTCAAAATTTTAAAAATTGTTACCAAAACCGTGAAAGTGGTTACCAGAGCAGTGAAAGAGGTTACCAGAGCCGTGAAAGTAGTTACCATATCCGTGAAAGTGGTTACCATATCCGTGAAAGTGGTTACCATATCCGTGAAAATGGTTTAAAGTCAAATTTTCAAAAATTGTAAATGGTTACCAGAGCCGTAAACATGGTTACCGGAACCGTGAAGGTGGTTACCAAAGCCGTGAAAATGATTACAAGTCAAAATTTCAAATTTTAAAAATTGTTACCAAAGCCGTAAAAATGGTTACCAGGATCGTGATGGTGGTTACCATATCCATGAAAATGGTTACAAGTCAAAATATCATAAATTGTAAAATGGTTACCAAAGCCGTAAAAATGGTTACTGGAGCCGTGAAGGTGGTTACCCAAACCGTGAAAATAGTTACAAGTCAAATTTTAAAATTTTAAAAATTGTTACCAAACCTGTCAATATAGTTACAGGAGCCATGAAGGTGGTTACCAAAATCGTTAATTTGGTTACAAGTCAAAATTTCATTAAAAATTGTCATCAAAGCCGTGAAAATAGTTACCGGAGCCGTGCATGTGGTTACTATAGCCGTGAAAATGGTTACAAGTTAAAATTTCAAAAATTGAAAATGGTTACCAAAACCGTAAAAATGGTTACCGAAACCGTGAAGGTAGTTACCAAAACTGTAAAAATGGTTACCGGTCAAAGTTTCAAAATTATGAATTTATCTTAATTAAATATACTTATTTAATTTTATAATATAATTTTTTATTATTTAACCTATTTTTTAAGTTCTATTTTTATTTTTTAAAATTTTATTGCTATTAAATTTATTTATTTTTTATTTATTTAGAGAGCAGCCTATTGCAAACCGGTTGTTTCATTAATTTGTCTTTTGCCACTTGACAGCCAATCAATGAAGGACCGCTCATTATTTATCCCTAGGGGTGGGCAAAAAACCAATAAACCGAACCGAACCGATGAACCGAACCGATCCAATCAGGTTTTTTTCGGTTTTTTTATGTTGACCGGTTCGGTTCGGTTCATTTTTTTTGAAAACCGATTGGATCGGTTTTTTTTCCGGTTCGTTATCCCAAACCGGAAAACCGAACCGGGATCCAAAATATATATAAATATATATATATATATATATATATATATATATAACACCTTAGTTTTAATGTTTAATAGTCCATGAAACTATAAAACTATGAAATTGTGTCACATCATATTTTTTTCTTAGTTTTCTTTATGAATATTATTTTAAACTAGTATTTTAATTTGTTCAAACCCATAATTTAATTTGGTCAAAGACCCAAAAAGATTAAAATATGAAAATATGTGTACTAATTAAAACCCAAAAATTTGGTCCAATTGGCCCAAAACCGAAAAAACCGAACCGAACCGAACCGAACCAGTCAAATTTAATCGGTTTTTGATCGGTTCATAATTGTTAAGTTGATCGGATCGGTTCACTTTTTTAAAAACCGAATATTATCGGTTTTTTATCGGTTCACTTTTGAAATGAACCGATCCATTAAACGTCCACCCCTATTTATCCCTATACATGCGGTGATTTTTATTCCCCTGTATGACAGCCAGCCCCATTCTTCTTATACATTCATTGTACCCATCAATCAAATCAAATCAAATTGAATTGTTTTCTCGCCCATTTTCTCCTACTGCTTTCGTTAGTGGTCTACTTTATGTTTTTTTATTTTATTTTAGGTGTGAAGGTATTTATTTATTAACTTTCACTGTTTTATAATATTTGTTTATACGACGTTAAATAAATTCAGTGGTGAAATGTATCCATAGGGGTGGTGGCGCAGTTGGCTAGCGCGTAGGTCTCATAGCTTCTGAGTGATCCTGAGGTCGAGAGTTCGAGCCTCTCTCACCCCACAGTTTTTTGACAATTTTGTGCCTCAACTTCGTATAATCATGGTGCTAATTTTGGTACAATTCAACTGAAATAATAATAAATTGTTCTTGTCCAGTTGTCCTTTCAAAAATAAAAAATATGTTGTCATACTTTAGTTTTTAAGATTTAACATTATTACTTATCTTTCCAAAATTTATATCTAGATACAATTCAATCAAACACGACTCTTTTTTTATATTTTTGAATCTCATATTTTAAATGATAAATAATTACATTTAAATAACGAATCAAACGTTACCTAAGTCTGGCATTTGTAAATCAAGTAATCATTGATCAATCATCGACCAAATTCTGTGGCACAATTTATTTGTTTTATTGCTTAATTATTTGGATGATGTTGAGTCCGTACTCTTTCTGATCTTGCAAATGGTTGAAGAAATACACACACCCAAAGACGAAGCAATTTACAGTTGAAAAGGTCTATTGTAAACATCAAAAATTTCTGAAGATGAAAGTTGAGGCTTCTGCACATATCCAAAAATGAAAGAATAAAAAAAAAACAAATCAGTTTCTTGCAATATATATATATATATATATATATATATATATATGAAGAAGAATAATGAACTAAATTATTTACAAAAAAGTGATAAATTAATTTGATTTCTTACAGAGTTTACTATAGAGCCTGTATATATGAATATGTAGCAAATTAAACTTTTCTATACCAATTCCAATGGTATGAGAAACCAACAAGAGTCTGTGATTAATAATATTGAACTAAAGAGTAAAGAGACTGTTTATGAAATTATAGATCCATTTAAAATTGAAAGTATCAAACTAGTCCTTTGCACATCATTAAACTTAACTATCACCGTCAAAAGGATTATTTTTGAACCAAATTGAAATAATGACCTTTTGTTTATAGTTAGAAACATATAACTACTAAGAGGATTTCTCTTTCAAAAACAATAAAATAAAATAAGGATTTCTATGATTCAAGTTAAACAAGAGATTAAATTAATTAAATTGATAGTTATTGAATCAATAGGAATAATGATGAAATTTCCCTAAAAAACGATTAATTACCTGTGATATTGTGTTGCCAAACATTTTCCTCAAGAAGTTGGTAGTGGGAAGACATCCATCTTTTTTAACATCTTGAATGGCGACATGCATCGATTCAAATAAATCCCCATAAGTTAATCCTTGACGTTCCTTGACCAAGTCTGTCAATATATAAGTCATTGAACCATTCGTGTTCTTTGTCTCCTGCATATATCCACACATACATTAATATTAATATATACAAATACTTGCAAATTATTAATAATACACCTTTGGAATTAAAAGAAGGCCTTGATATTTACGTACAAAGGTATCTGAGGCCTCTTGATGGTCTTCACAAGCACTGATAGAGATTGCCAACCCACCATCTGTGCCTTTCCTCGCCCCCGATGGGGGGTTATTATCTTCCCACTCCTTCCTGTTCCAATTCATCATCAAAACTGTTTCTTGTTATTATATAGTCGATCCAAGAATCATATAGGTAAGCCATAAAGAAAATTATAAATATTATCAGGTGCTTGATCCTGCACGTAATTTTCGTATAAAATCAATGATTCTCACATGAAACTTAATTACAAAATATAATTAAGTTACATACGTGGTTAAGTTGTAAACATGTGATAAATCAAGAATAGTTCCGCTATGACAAGCATCAACAATGGCATGAAGAGTAACGCCCTTCTTGAGTGGCCCAACAATGGTGGAGTTGATATAGTTATCGAGAATTTTTCCCTTTGTCATGAAATCAAGTGGGCAGATAGTCTCATCTCTGTCATCAATCTCATCACCACTACAAGCTTGCTCTACAGATGATCCATGCCCTGCGAAGTAGAATACTAAGGAGTCTCCATCTCTGCACCCTTCCACAAGCCATTGCAGCCCCTTCTCGATGTTTTTCTTTGTTGGGATTACTTTTGGGTCGTCTTTCTCTTCTGCATGAATGCATGCAGTTTTAATTTCTTCTACTTTTATTTTTTCTAATGTAAACTAAATATGTTAGTTGTCATTCCATGTACACAAATTAAGATTAATTGCATTAATATTAGATGCATGTTATGATAATTAACCAATTAATGTGAATAAAATACCTGTGAGAATAAGCAAGTTGTCCTCAGAAAATCCAAAGAAGTTAATCAACAAATTTTTCATGTTGTTCACGTCATTGATAGTTCCCTTAAGCTCATGTTTTGAATTCTTGTAACTCACTCCACAAAGCAGTGCACGCTTCTTAGGTGTTTTGGATTGCAATGGGGGCTGTTCATCATCAACAGCCCTTGGAGACTGCCGGGTATTCTCTATTGACAGAGGCGGTGGCTCCGATAAGGGTGGATGAGGCGGCAGTGGCTTCAACGCAGGTGGAGGTGGCGGCTTCGATATGGGTGGAAGCGGCGGCGGTGGCCGTGGCCGGGTCTGCTTGGAGAATAAGCAACCCATTAGAATTGTAGGCTGCAACTATTGCTAGCTACAATCAGTTTTGCTTTATGCTAATTCCTTACCTAGAGCTCCAACAAGGTTCCTTCTTCACAATTTTAATTTATTAATTTATTTGCATAAATATAATAATGCTTGAGATGATTTGTATATTGCTAGTATAAGGAAGAGAAGAATCTTGATCATACAACGTTGATCAAATTCAATTACGTGTTATACAATTCACTCAAGTTGAAATCAGCTGAGGATTTATATTCATTATCTAATAATAGCCGAAAGTACGTGTATAACCGTAGAATTAAATTTTCCATTATACAGATTACTTCATTCTAACACAAGAATCAGATGCATACCTTTAATTCGTTAAAGCGAGCATTCCTTTAATCACATTAAAATAATTTGGATTGATTTCGGCAGCACATCATTTTGTATGACCAAATTGACATTTGATATAAATAAAGTTGTTGGCCTAGGCAGATACTCCTATTATTCAAATACAAATAGACAATTTATACTTATATATTCTTTCAATATATCAATATATAACTTTCTGCGTCTTACAAAAATAAATATTATCTTTTTTATTAACTTGTTCGAAGTTTGATCCTTAATATATACACGGCTTACACGCAGCTAAGAATACATGTTACCTTTTTCGTATTCTTTAATTCGGTAAAGCTCACCGTCCTTCCATTACACTAAAATAATTTGCATTGATTTCGGCTGGCATATTTATTTTTAAAGAGTATTATAAAAATACATAGCTATTGCTACAACCAAATCCCTACAACCAAACCCTACAACCCAATCCCCCCACCAGGTTGCCATTTCGAGTTTGTCTCTTCCCTAATCCCTGATCTCCGAATTATAATAATATTTCAAAAAAATTAAGTAAAAATAAATATCTAACACTAAGAGTGTGGGTTATCGGATCGTATCCACATCCTGAATAAATTGTAATAGTTCGAAACAAAACAAATAATATCTAACGATATGGGATTCGTCATATGTTAAAACCCATCACACATGTATTATGAGGTTGCAGGTTCAAGTCCTCCCGTTTCAAAAAAATAAACCCGATAGATGTAAAAAGTGCAATATTTCAAAACAAATTATGTCTTAGTTTATTTACTTTTTCAATACTTTAACATATATCCTAAAAGCATATGATAACATTTTCAAATTGTGAGAACTCAACTCTCAAGCCTAGGCTTTTCTATTTTCCTTTGGCGAGACCACCTCAATTTTCTTCTTTTCTTTCTTTTCCAATATTTTTGGAAGAACTGGTGATGAATTATTGATCTTGACTGATGCCAGGATGTATTGAACTAATTTCTTGATGTCGTTAGCCAAGTATATAAATCTAAGTTGTATGGATACAGATACGGTACGATACGTAGATACGGTAAATCTTTAAAAACTAGAATACGGATACGGTAAAATACGACAATTAAAAAAGGATAAATCATATTTTAGTCCCCGTAGTTTACCTTAATCTGCGTTTAGTCCACGTTTTTTTAAAATTGTAATTTTTAGTCATTCCATGACAGAATCCGTCAAAATGACAGATTCCGTCATGTCAGACGTGTTAAATGACTATACTGCCTCTAATGTGTGCTGATCACGGTTAAAAGACTATAATACCCTTATTTTTTTTTCTTTTATGGATCTCCACCAAATAAAAAAATTAAATTAAAATTTTAAAAAAAATTCAACAATTCCAACCGTGAACCACCCATCATCTTCATCATCTTCATCATCGCCACCATGCCTAACCAAAACCCTAATACAGAAACAAAACGGAGAAACCAAATCCCTACAACCAATCCCCGCCCAGAACACATCATCACCACCACCACAAAACACATCCACTGTCGCCGCCGCCCAAACCATACCCAGAAAATCAAACACAGACAAACTCAGAAAACCAAATTCATTCAACAACAAAATCAAACACATTCAACAATACAATCAAACCTAGAAAATCAACATAATCAAACCCACAAATCAAAACAGTCTAAGCCACAAAATCGAACCAAACAACAACAACAGAATCCTCGTTTTTGACCAAAAATTTAAATGTCCTCACAATACCTTCATCAAACATTATAACACCCACAAAATCTCCATCAAACATCAAAAGAAAACAAATTTTTTACAGACATAAAAAAAAAACTCAACGGTGGTGGGGTCATTCTACCACCAATAGAGGATCGGCTCCTTGTGCAGAGGAGCTGGCCGATCTACACAAGGGACGAACCGGTCGATTTATGCGAGGGAGGAGCCAGTCGTTCTGGGAGATGGAGGAGCCGAACGATCTTCGATCTACACGCTGATCTGATACAAACGACCCGTGTTAACAGTGGCTGAATAGTTTGATCCACGCTTGGACGCAGATCTGGTGCGAGATCCCCAAACCGGAGGAGATCGGCGCTCCTCGTCGGCGGCCAAGTGACAGGACAGAATGGGTGACAAAGAAGATAGAGATGAGAGAGAATGGGTTTTTTTAGAGAGAAAAGATGAAGTTCGTTTGAAGATCTGGTTTTAATTTCGGGTTAATATATTTTTTAATTTTCTTAACAATTGTTTTTGTTTTCTTTTTCAATTTTCTTTTTTAATTTTTATTATTTTTTTCCTATTTTTTTTTCTATAAACAATTCCAGTTTTTATATTTTATATTTTAACAAAAAAATTTTCTGTTTCAAATATATATATATATATATATATATATATATAGTAGTGATATTGACACACCCCTACTGATCAATTCATACTCCACTTTTTAAAATTTTGATTTAATTAAATAAAATTAAATGTTTTTATTAAATTTTTTGGTTTATTTCCAAAACTGCTCATTTTACTTATTTTTCAAACTTAATACATACCATATATGATCTCTTTATCTCTGTATATATCTTTCTCACCTCCATTGATTGATTTTTTTTTTCTTCTTATTTCTTTTTTTTAGTTTTTTTCTTTTTCTTATTTCATGATGGAAAAGAAAAAATAAAAAATAATAGAGTACTTCAACACAACGACAGTTTGATATCATTCTAAAGAAAAAATAAACTTCAAACTTATTTCCGGAAAATAAATTGTTTCCTGATGCTTACTATCATTATCAAACAATTCTTGCTTTATGTTATTCTCAGACAATTCTTCAAGATATTTGATATCGATCTTAGACAATTCTTTCATATTCTTGATATCGTTCTTAAACTCTTCCTTAATAATTTATATGTATGTAAGAAGTAGATTTTAGGGTTTAAGAGTTAATTTTTTTTTTGAAGAAACAGATTACTGGGTTTTTTTTAAAAGGAATGTGAAATTTTAATAGATTTACTTTGTAGAATATTTCTTTCCTAAATTGTATGTCTCTTTAAGTAATTTTGATGAAGGAAAAAAAAGAATATTTTATAATTAAAAAAGTGGGACATGAATAGATCAGTAGGGGGTGTGCCAATAGCACCACTCGTATATTTATTTATTTTTTCGTTTTATAATATGTTTTTTTTAAGTTATTAACTTATTTTAATAATTAGTTTGCATTAGTTATTGACTAAATTGATGATTCCCTTAATGTTTAATTTTTTTATAATTTTTTCATTTCTGAAATGACAAGTATACCCTTTTAGAAACTAAACCTTCTAGAAACTGGTTTATAAATTTACCTATTTACCTTCATTGACTTAACAGAATTAAATGAAACCCTAACGGAATCCGACGATAAGGACTACAATTCATATTGTCAGAACAATGATGGACTAAAAATTACAATTCTAAAAAATCGTACACTAAACGCAGATTAAGGCAAAGTGGAAATGGTGAGAAATGTCACATTTTTGTCTCGCTGTTGCACCAACGTCACCGGTTTAATAACTTATGTTTAAAAGGCACCTATTTTGGTGAACTACCAAAATTGCCCTTAAATAATCAATTTATAATTGTGTCTGTACTTCCATCTCCACACTTGAAACGCTGAAGGCAGGAACTCCTCTCTTTCTCTGTCTACAATAAATTTCAAAACTACTCTACTCAACGTTCTTCAGTAAGCACAACAAGGTAATATGTTTGACTGAAATACTGTTTTTGATCCTTCATTTTTTTTAAACGTTCCTTTTGTAAACATGAAACTGGTTTTGTGAATATTGAATCTGTGAAATTTGAATCTCCGAACCTGTTAATAAAAAGCTCGGAGCCTGTTTGAAAATGCTCGGACCCTGTTTTAAAAAGCTCGGACACTGTTTGAAAAAACTCGGAGCATGTTTGAAAAAGCTCGAGCCTTTGGACAAAAGGCTCGAGCCTTTAGAAAACAAGCTCGGAGACATGAAAAAAGCTCGAGACTTTGTAAAAAAGCTCGGGACTTTGTGAAAAAGCTCGGGACTTTTGTAAAAAAGCTCGGGACTTTGTGAAAAAGCTCGAGACTTTTGTAAAAAAGCTCGGGACTTTGTAAAAAAGCTCGGGACTTTTGTGAAAAAGTTCGGGACTTTGTAAAAAAGCTCGGGACTTTCTGAAAAAGCTCGGGACTTTGTGAAAAAGCTCGGGACTTTTGTAAAAAAGCTCGGGACTTTGTGAAAAAGCTCGAGACTTTTGTAAAAAAGCTCGGGACTTTGTAAAAAAGCTCGGGACTTTCTGAAAAAGCTCGGGACTTTGTGAAAAAGCTCGGGACTTTTGTAAAAAAGCTCGGGACTTTCTGAAAAAGCTCGGGACTTTGTGAAAAAGCTCGGGACTTTTGTAAAAAAGCTCTGGACTTTTGTAAAAAAGCTCTGGAATTTGTAAAAAAGCTCGGACTTTGTAAAAAAGCTCTGTACTTTGTAAAAAAGCTCGTAAAAACCTCGGAAACTATTTTAAAAGGCTCTGAGCCTTTTCCATAGCTTTTATGTTTGTCATAATGGTTTGTGGTGATGAATGTTACAGGATAATGAATCGGGTGAGAATAGTAATATCTTACAACGGTCGATGGGAGCAGTTACCCGACGGAAGTCAGAGGTTTGTTGGATCCGACAACCAAGGAATGTATGTGTCAAAGAATATGAGTTACGAAGAATTGGTGTCGATCGTGCATACCGTTGTGAAGTATGATGTAAACAAATACAATGTTGATCTACAGTCAATATCAATCGTTCCTGGCGCTACATGTCGCACATTTGTAAGAAATGACGATGATGTTCAGTTTATGCTAGGGGAAGATCGGGTGATCCCTCAAGTATGTGTTAGTCTAATTGAGAGGGCAACTGGAGATGTGATACGGAATGATATTCCTGCTCCTGAAAATACCCAACCATTTGGATCCGCTAGCGGTAGCAACCAAGTGTTCACACAAAGGAGTGCCACTGAAGGTGGGGAAAACATATGTGCTGTCCAACCGGTAGTGGTCGACCATGCAGATGTTTGTGAACCTCAATTCGACGATGTGTTTGGTTGTCGATTTGAGATGAATGATGAGCGGTACAATGAGCAATACAATGAGATGTACAATGAGGAGAACACTGAACCGAACCTTGGGCCTAACCAGGAGGTGGATAATGAGGCAAATATTGATCTGGTAGATCCTGTAGAGAACACTGATGAAGATCATGTCCAAATTGAAAGACGTGGAAGACGTGTAGAAGGAGTTAGTTGCACCGGAGCAGATATGCCTGGTACTTCCGAGGTCCGGCATAATGTATCTACAGATGATTCTGATAATACCACAATGTGGGTTATTCCCGGAGCAGATTCATACTCGTTTGGGATTGGTAGAAGCACAACCTTGGTAGCAGAAGAACCTACATGCATGATTTATAAAGGTCAGTTTTTTCCGACAAAAAAGGATCTGAAGAGACTAGTTGGCCTTTTCGCAATGCGGCGAAACTTCGAATGGAAGGTGAAAAGGTCCAATAAGACAGCGTTACATCTTGTTTGTTTGATTGACAACTGTACATGGAAATTAAGAGCGGTGAGAAGAGATGAAGGGACGTACTTCCAAGTAAGAAGTTTTGTCAATGAACACAGTTGTCCATTGGAGGAGATTCACCGTCGCCACCGACAAGCTAGTGCAGTTATAATTGGAGAAGTGGTTGCACCTAGACTTCAACAACAAGATGGTCGTCTCATGCGTCCCAAGGATATAATCGCCGATATGAAAACAATGTATGGCATCCAAATCATGTACAGTAAGGCATATCAAGCCTTGCATTATGCATTGTCACTGACCTATGGGACACATGAAGAAACCTTCCAACTACTGCCGTCTTTTGGTTACGTGCTGGAACAACAAAATCCCGGCACAATCACTGACTTACAGTGCGCTGACGACGGTAAATTCCTTTACTTTTTCATGTCATTAGGGGCCTCAGTTAGAGGTTTTCAGAGGTGCATGCGTCCGGTTATTGCAGTTGATGGTACCCATTTGAAGGGAAGATTCGGGGGTACAATGTTTGTTGCAACTGCCCAAGATGGAAACGAACAGGTGTATCCAATTGCTTTTGGGTACGGCGACTCCGAAAACAACCTTTCATGGGAATGGTTTTTGGATTGCTTGAAGGGTGCCCTTGGTCATATAGATGATCTGGTTTTTATTTCCGATCGACATGCAAGCATTGAAGCAGGGATTTCTAAAGTGTTCCCTTATGCAACCCATACCATATGTTGTTGGCACTTTGGTGAAAATGTGAAGAAGCGATTTCACAGAAAAGATGTTGCCAGCTTAATGGGCAAAGCCGCTAGAGCGTACACTGAATTCAAATATAACCGTTACATGGGTGAGTTACGTAACCTGCACAAGAATGCGTTCGATTATGTTGAATCTGCCGGTCCACACAAATGGTCTCGTGTACACTGTCCCCAACGAAGGTTCAGGGTGATGACAACAAATGTTGCAGAGTGCATAAACTCATGCCTTAAATTCGCACGACAACTCCCTATGTTGACATTGGCAGAGTTCATTAGGAATATGTTACAGCGTTGGTTTCACGATCGACATCGAGCTGCACAGTCCATGCGTCATCAGTTGACAGACGCATCACATCTTGTGATGCTACAACGGGTCGAGAAGTGCGGTTATATGACCGTCAATCCAGTGGACTGGAACATTTTCTCTGTCAAACGGTCCGGAAAACAGTGGACTGTTGACTTAGCCCGGAAGACATGCACATGCAACAAATTCCAAATGGATCAGTTTCCGTGTTCTCACGCACTCGCAGCGGCAAGGTACATTAACAGTATAAAATTATACCCTATATTAAGCAAGCGTGATTGTCACTTTTTTCATTGGTTTTGCAGGGAGCGGAATTTGGATTTCACATCGCTGTGTTCGGACTACTACAAGAGACAGACACTTATTGATGCATACTCATTTCCTATTATGCCTGTTGGCCATCCTTCTTCATGGGTAGTGCCGTCCGACATCGCTGAGCGGGTGGTTTTAAATCCAAAGACCAAGAGACAATCAGGTCGCCCGATGGAGGGTCGACATGCATCGTCTTCCGAGAGGACAACCACCCAATCGTGTAGAAGATGTGGACAATCAGGTCATAATAGCAGGAGGTGTTCTAATCCGCCCTTGATTATTGAAGGTCCGAGCAGAATTGTTCCCGAGGAATACCGTCGTAAGTGTAGCGTATGTCATCAAGTTGGACATAACAAACAGACGTGCCCACACAAGGAATCTGCCGAGGAGTGAACCGAGCCGTTCATACTTATTGTTTAATTGAGTTGGGGTGTTAATTATTACTTGTTTTATTGTATGATATGAAATGCGTGTGTTGTACTTGTAAATGAAAACACTTTAAATTTTAAACAAAAAATTTATAATTTGAAAGTTCATTACTATAATTGTTTGTACATCGACAACTACAACATCTAATGTGGCTTGGAGTTACAAAAAATCTCCACAGCCATCTTCTCCCGTATGGTGCACATATCTTCTTCTGACCAGTCGAACGTCATCCTGTTCGCCAGTACGTACTCCATCAATCTCAAGGTATGAGCACCACAGTTACCCCTGCGACTCAGCACATGAACAACCGTTACAATAGAAGTTGAATAAAACAAACTTAAAGTTTAAATGATGTTCGTACAGTCATACCCTATAGTCTGTTGGGGCACATGTGTTGTAGACACCATGCTTACCCCAAAGGGCCTATTCCGCTTCTGATACTTCGCCTCGCCCGTTGGTCTGGCATCGTGAAACCCCACCTGATGCAACATCGAGGGTATAAACCACCGCAATGGAGCGACCTGCTCTTTCCTGATCTGTAGGGGGACTTCCTGTCTGAACGGGTCTAGCAGGTGGATCTTCCCGACAGTAAGGTCAACGCTGGCCACGAGCCAATGCTGGCCACCAACGTTGCACGGAATAAGGACCTGTACCAAGTGTTCAAGATATTGTTATGGTCAAAATAAGAATTTTTAATTAAACACATTGAAACCATAACTGTATTTTGCTCACCGCGTCAACCTCGTGCCATGGTCGGTTCCCTACCGGGAGCAATCCACGTACCGTCATCAGATCTTCAGGGGACCACCTGTACTTCAACACAGACCAGTTTTTTGGGGCTTTGCCCACAGCATCGCGAGGCATGATTCTCCGCCACTGAAACTCCAGCATTGACTGAAAATAGACAACGAACTGAAAAGTTAGAAACAGGATGAAACACAACAAACAGACGTGTGAAAACAGTACATTTGAAACACTTACATAGAACTGAGAATCTAGTAGGTTCATCCTCTGAATGTAGACAGTGGGGAATGCTCGTTGACGCTTCCGTAAAATATGCAGGTACGCGTCAATATGCTGACAATATAAACATTATACATTGTTAGTATTCTTCCATAAGTTAAACAAACTTAAAAGACAATCAAAGTAAGGAAAGTACCGTGTCCTCCAACTCCATAAAGTTGGTTTGCAACCGGTGGAACCAAGTCACAGGCACGGGGGTCATCAGATCCACATCACGTCTGTGTAATTTTCAATTATTTAGGAATACAACTAATTTAACTTAGGTGTTTCAAAATAAATTCAAAATATTTTAATACTTACAATTCCCCCGTCACGTTCCTCTTGTAGGCTTTGTAAGCCGCAAGCTGGTCAGCGTCTACCAATCCATCGGGCCTGAATGTATGTGCTGATGACATGGGCAGTGTCCTTGGCCTCTTCGGCCGACAGGGGTCAGTGTATGGGCTCATCAACTGCCAGCCTCGTTTGCGCATCCGCTGCTGCCTATGCTGACTGTGGATTGGGGGGTGTTGGGAGGAGGAACTCTGAAATGGCTGATCACGTCGAGGGCTCCGGTGGGATGGACCGCCAGTGTCACTAGGGGGTGAGGTGTGACGGGATCGAGTAGAGGAGAGCGGTGTCGGATGGACCGCAGGGGTGCTCCCTATGGATCGCCTGGTCAGGTCAGGAGTGTGGACTGTACGGGAGGAGGGACTCTGACCCAGTGGACTGAACGGGTCCGCTGTGTGGTCCTGGATATAAACAGGAGGATCCACATCCTGTACCTCCATGAGCAGCGGATACTCTAATATCGCCTGGGTAACTGTCTCCCCAAATACTCCTGTATCCGTGCCACCAGGGACTTGCATCTGCTGGTCTCGTACTGTATCTCCAGCTGTTGGACCCTGTGTCTGAGGTCCATCAGCCTCCGTCGTAGGTCCGGTGGCTGGGTCTGTCCCTCCGTCTCTGTCTGTACGGGGAGAGTCTTGATCATGGGAGGGTGGACCATCCCTGCCAGACTGTGATGTCGAACCCCACCGCCCCCGGAGAAAGTCCATCACCTCTCTATGCTGCCTATCCCGTTCCCGATCACTCTTCCGGATATCCTCCCGTAACGCAGCGACTGCATCCATCACATCTTGGATTTTTTGTTCTAAACGATCCTGAAACAAAATCATTATTATCAGTACTAAAACCCAACACTTGTTTCAACATAAATAATGCATTACACCATTTTTTACATACCTGGCGATGCCCTCCAACGTCTTCTCGTGAATGTACTCCACTGGGCATCGCAAAGCGAACCTGTCTGCGCCTAAGAGGACTCCCAGCGACAAACTCCGGGACCGAACCCTCCGTATCCGGCCTGTGCCTGAGGGGACTCCCACCGCCAAACTCATGGTCGGAACCCTCCGTATGACTGGGTCCGGCAGTCGTATGATGTAAGGGATCCGATACCGAGCCGTCGTGTCCATCGGCAGCCATATATAGACTGCCTCCCTCATTTATGCCCTCGTAGTACCGTGCAACCCTCTCAGCTGCTGTCGGCACCAGTGCAGTCCTCGCAAACATCTGAAATCGTGGTTAGACCATTCTATTTGTATAATCGTAATATGTAAACACTTTAACACAATAGATCCTTACCCTGGCTAAGAAAATTTTTCTGTCCAGCTTGTCCGACCTTGGTTGAGTTTGCAACTGCCATTTCAGAATACGGGGGGACAACTCAATCTCCCTACGTGTCCCAAATCGGGTCCCAAGCTCGGGGATAACCTCATACGCAAATACCTATGTAAAAGAACAAGTTATTCAGAATCCAATCATTTATTCCGTAACTCATGGAAAAAATATTTCAAGTTTTCAAACGATACAAATTCTAAATTCTCACCAACAGTGCGCGAGCTAGACCGTAAATGTTGTACGTCTCCACCGTGTGAACGTCAACGCCCTTTTCATGCTGTCGTCTCTCATACCGCACACGTCGACCGTTTAAGGCATTCTTGAATCCAATAATGGACTGCCTATACACGTGGGCACCCCACGGGAATGCATCAAAAGCGTCCAAGTCCTCGACTAGCCGGATCTGCCATAATGGAACTTTCTGTCTCTCGTCCAACCCCATCAATATCCAGTTTAGCATATAAAGGAGGCACAGCTTCACAGCATCGTACTGCTCCTCAAATACACCGATCCGTAGAACAGCTTTCAGCTGTTCATAATCCACATCAGCTGCACCATTGAAATACCGTTGTTGTATCCCGTTCTGAACCATCTCATACCTCGTCGTGTCGGGAATCACTCCAAACTTCAATCCGGTGATCAGACAGAATTCAACCTTGGAGAACCGGACCGAACGAGTACCTAACAAAAATCTCATCTCATCCTGCGGCCCATCGTGATGTAGCTCGAGCAATAGCAGTCGATGGACTACGCTACCCGAAAACTTCATCCCCAGATCCATCCTCAGGAAATGACCAAAACAAGACTCTGTATACCGACGTCGGTCTTCGACCTTGAATTGTTCTGGTACACTGTCTAGTGCGACGTCGATATCTTTAAGGTCGCTGAAATGGTCATGCCGAGTTATTTTTCCATCGTACCATTCATCCTCTGGAGTTTTAAGCAAATCCTTTAGTTCACTACTCATCTGCATTTTCATAGAAAGAATGCATCAGTAAACTGTAAAAGGCTAGGACATAATAATATAAAATAGCAGAGAAGCAGTTTCAAAAAGCTCGGACTCATATTGAAAACGCTCGGACAGTGTGAAAAAAGCTCGAACACAGTTGGAAAATGCTCGGACTCATATAAAAAAAGCTCGGGCACAGTTTGAAAAAGCTCGGGCACAGTTTGAAAAAGCTCGGGACCAGTTTGAAAAAGCTCGGGACCAGTTTGAAAACGCTCGGACTGTTGAAAAAGCTCGGACACTGTTTCAAAAAGCTCGGACACGTGTTGAAAATGCTCGGACTGTTTAAAAAGCTCGGACTCGGTTTTAACAAGCTCGGACTCAGTTTAAAAAAGCTCGAAAAATCTTTCAAAAAGCTCGGAAACTGTTTCAAAAACCTCGGACACGTGTTGAAAATGCTCGGACTGTTCAAAAAGCTGGGACTCAGTTTTAACAAGCTCGGACTCAGTTTAAAAAAGCTCGAACTTTTTTCAAAAAGCTCGGAAACTGTTTCAAAAAGCTCGAACACGTGTTGAAAATGCTCGGACTGTTGAAAAAGCTCGGACTCTGTTTTAACAAGCTCGGACTCAGTTTAAAAAAGCTCGGAAAATTTTTCAAAAAGCTCGGACACGTGTTGAAAATGCTCGGACTGTTCAAAAAGCTCGGACTCAGTTTTAACAAGCTCGGACTCAGTTTAAAAAAGCTCGAAAAATCTTTCAAAAAGCTCGGAAACTGTTTCAAAAACCTCGGACACGTGTTGAAAATGCTCGGACTGTTCAAAAAGCTGGGACTCAGTTTTAACAAGCTCGGACTCAGTTTAAAAAGCTCGAACTTTTTTCAAAAAGCTCGGAAACTGTTTCAAAAAGCTCGAACACGTGTTGAAAATGCTCGGACTGTTGAAAAAGCTCGGACTCGGTTTTAACAAGCTCGGACTCAGTTTAAAAAAGCTCGGAAAATTTTTCAAAAAGCTCGGACACGTGTTGAAAATGCTCGGACTGTTCAAAAAGCTCGGACTCAGTTTTAACAAGCTCGGACTCAGTTTAAAAAAGCTCGAAATTTTTTCAAAAAGCTCGAACACGTGTTGAAAATGTTCGGACTGTTCAAAAAGCTCGGACTCAGTTTTAACAAGCTCGAACTGTCTAAAAAGCTCGGCAACTGTTTGAAAAAGCTCGGACTCAGTTTCAAAAAGCTCGGACACTGTTTAAAAAAGCTCGGGCTTTTTAAAAAATCTCGGGCACTGTTTCAAAAAGCTTGGAAATTGTTTTAAAAAGCTCGGCCACATTTTAAAATAGCTCGACAATAGTTTCAAAAAGCTCGGCCATTTTCAAAAAGCTCGGAACCAGTTTGAAAAAGCTCGAAAACCCTGAAAAAGCTCGGAAAACGTTTTAAAAAGCTCGGAAAAAACTCTTAAAAAGCTCGAATAAGCTTGAAAAAAGCTCGGAATCACCTTGAAAAAGCTCGGGAACCCAGATCTTCAACGGATTTACAAACCCTAACCTAACCCACAACCATTCTCAGATCAACAAACAAACATAATCTACAAGTTTAATCAACAACCAACCAACATCAAACATGAACTTATTACAAACAAAATCAACAACATAATCTGACTCAACTTACCGTCGATTGAAGATGCTCTCGTCTGAACACCCGATAAACACTGTTGTCCTACCGCCGGTTACTTCGACGTCTTTTTCAGACGGAAAACCACTGATCTTCCAACGCCGGTTCTTTTTCCAAGAGATGTTTTCTCTCTCTGGTTTTTCTCACTAGGTTTGAAAACGACAAAAACTCACTTGGAAGGGGTATTTTTGTCTGGACACCTATATTAGTGCCTTTTAAACATGAATTAGTAATGTGGTGATATTTGCACAACACCCACCACAAATAGTGCTATTTATTTTTTGAGCCCTTAAGGCAAACTATAGAGGCTAAAATACGATTTTTCCATTACAATAATATATATTTTTATTTTATATTTAAAAAAATATAATCCAATAATTCATTCAAAACATATTCTATATAAACATAATCCAATAATCAATTCTATCCAATTTCAAAATAAAAACATAATCCAATAATTCATTCAAAACATATTCTCAATAAACATAATCTAATAATCCTTTCAAAATGAAAACATAATCTTCTCAAAAAACATAATCCAATAATCATTTCAAATGAAAACATAATCCAATAATTCATTCAAACTTGAGACAAAGTCAACGGATACACTAAATGGTGTATCGGATATGTATCCTGATGTATCGGAAGTGTATCCGGATATGATACGAGTTCGATACGAGTTCCCTCCCCAATATAGAGTATCCATAGATATAAATTATAAGAAGATTATACATGCAATGTCTGGAACGACACTACAGTATCAAATGCCGCTGCCTACAGGCTAAAGGATCCTAAACCATCACTAAATTTCTAAAATTTAAAATATAAATAGTTATTTCTTATCATAGAAACGATAAGCTGATAAACTTTGCATAAAAATCATCTTTCTGTTGTATTTACACAAAACAAAATATTATAATTCTTTCAAAAAAAAATTTCAAAGCACCTTCATTTAGTGTTCTAGTAAGCGATAATCATTACATGTGGCAATCGCTCTTTGACCATATTTGTTATTTCTCTGGTCATTACCTATGGCAATCGCTCTTCGAACATATTTGTTATTTCTCTGTTCACTTTCTCCGGAATCAAAAGAAAAAGGAAAATAAAAAGCACCACAGCAAGATAAACTATCCATCAAAGCCAACATTTTACAGGCATTCTTCAGCAACCAGCAACCCATGTAGTCATAAAAACATTTAGCAACCACGGAAGTGCATTTTATCTTCCCACCAGCATTTACTGCCAAATGCAAAATTAGAACAGCAATCATGTATTAGCAATAACAAGGAAAATAGTAATCACCTGAGCACATTATTCTGCTTGATATATAATCAAGGAAAAACCTTAATAAATCTAAACCTTTCATGGTTTTATGATAATTATAATTTTTCACAAAATAGAAAATTCTCAAAATCTTCCATCACAAACTTCTAAATTCTAGACTGATAATATTTGCGCAATATGTCTTGTTTATATAGCAAATTAGCAATAACAATTTAATGCTTGAATGCTGCACTGTATATTGGACATAGGTAAGATTAATCCATAGAATAGGACAATTGTAACTAAATTAAAAACAAAGGAAAAACAGCAAAACAAGTCCAAGATGTGCATTCTTCAAATTCAAGGTGATAGATAAGTTCTACTGATAACCTTTTTTTTGGATAGGAATGCAATTACGAAACATAATCATGATACTTTTATATTCATAAGGAAAGTCGCGTGCCAGGATTAGTGATAAGAAATATGATAAAAAAGATTACTGCCTAAAACAAGAACATATATTTGACTTGGACTCTAGCATTATTAAGGTCTTTCGAAATATCACCAACCTAGATTTTATGACCAATATATAAAAGAAAAACAATTGTGGGAGAGCTTCAAAGATCAATTCCCTTTACCCCAACCTCGGTGGGGAAAGAGACGGAGAGAGAAAGACAGACAGAGAGAAAAAATAGCTGCACAAATGCAATAATTAAGGTGGATACGAAATGTGAAAAATAGCATTTAGAATGAGCATCTTATAGATTGAAAATATAGAAGAGTAAGGATTATTTTCAGACAGAAGATGAAAAGAATACCTTTAACCAAAGATGGTGACTATTCATTCACTAACCACTGCCCAAATCACCCAATTGCCCAGAAATTTTGGTCTTGCAGGTAGGACACATGTAACCAACTGAATCTGATTGTACCTCAGAATCAACACCCTCATGGTTAAATTCCAATCCACACCATACACATACAGTACTTAGTTGATGTTTGTGAGTCATATTCAATAAGACCTCTTCTGATTCAAACTGAACAGAGGAGCTAAACGACCCTTGAATTCCTGCATCATTTGCCAACTCCATTGGCACCTCTTGCAGAGAAAGAGATTCTTGCCCAGTTCCAAAGTTAAATTTCAGATGTTCTATTTCATCCAACTTCAACTCCTCAAATCCTGTCACATTTTCAAGCCTTTGGTCAATCCTACCAGGTTCATCTTCCCCCTGTCAATTATCATAAGAAACATCAAGCTATTTTTCATAAGTAAAAATATTCATTTTTATCAACAAAATATTGGACAGGTTTAAGAGGAACAATGCCAATCACAGCTAGTGAAAATTTCTACCATATTTCTTTTAGAGATTGCATACAGTGTGTATAATTAATTTTATTAGGTGCTTTTGTTAAGTTACAGACTTTTGTCTTTTAGTGAATCCCGAATCTCAATAGCCACACCTAAGAAATACTACATATAAAGATATGGATACCAACATACTAATGCAGTTTTAGATTCTCTTTTCTGCAGAAGTAAAAGACTAGGGTCTTGTTCGATTTCATCTATTAACTCATAAACAAACAAATACCACATGTACCGAGATCTCAACTATTAACATGTATAAAAATAAATACAATAGGTACTCTTGGAGTATTGACAACGCTAGCGTCAATAGACAAACTTGGTAGCTTAGGTCAGCATACTAAAAATCTTTTTTTAATTTACGAATTGTGTATTAAAGAAAGTGAATTAGAGTTTTCCTTTGTTATTAAGGTGCAACAGAAGAGACTACATCATTAACTAGATTGCACATGCAGCCAGAAAAAGCACTCAGCCAATCAATGGGTTCGATCTTCACCAGCAAGATTCAACCCCTGGTCTCACTTCTCTCGTGTTAGATTCTTATAGTTTTTGTTGGTTAATTCTCCTTTCCTTTTTCCGTTTCAATTTACAGTATTCTCGGGACATCAAGAAAAAGAAAAAATTCAAAAAAAAAAAACTTATGTCTGCTTTGGAGATGAAATACAGAGAGAGAAAACAGAGACAAACCTACATAGTCATATTGCTGTGTTGGTGAAAAGAAAAGGAACAAATGAGTAAAGGAAAGGCAGTTCACAGTTTGAATTGACATTTTAAAAATTATCACAACCTTTAGTTAAGTAATATGCTTAAAACACTTTTATGAAGAAGCTCTTAAGCTCTGGTTCTGGCTATATAAATGCAGAGAGGTAATAATCTTTGTAGCTTTTGAATATTCAGAAGCATTTTTATTTAAATTCATATTTAACAAGAAAAATGACAAAAGGAAAAAACTAAAAAAAAAATGAGTAACAATACCCAATACCTTATTCGAAGTAGCATTGAACATTGGAAAACTGTATGTTGCTTGCAACAGGGACAGCGAGGACTCAGAAACTTCATGCTGAAGTATATTTTCTTTCAACGTTTGCTGAACAGTTTCTGTTGTTTTATCATTAGCTGGTCCTGCATCACCACTCCCAAAACCGATTTCTAAGTCAATAATTTTATTATTATTCACTTCATCTGGCCCATCATATTCACTATATTCAACTTTATTACTGCAACCCAATTTTGCATTACTCTCAACAAGATGAATTTTCTGATTACTTGATGGAGTAAATAAGTGACATTCAGAAATTTTTTCCCCCTCAACACTGGGCCTGTTAATGTCACCAGCAATGGGAGCCAAAGCATCTTTGCTTCTAAAAGTTTCCGATGGATAACAATTTCGCTCATCTAAGGCAGTAGCAGTACCCCCACAAGAATCTATCTTGACATCCATCTGATTGCCAGCATCATCTATCTTCTCCATCTTTTCACCGGTGATCATATGCTCATTATGTTGCAGATAGGGCTCTTGCTCCAGATTTACATCAACCATGCCATCATTCATTTCTGATTCACTGGGAGAAGAGTCAGAGTTCATTTCATCCGAATTCATTTCTGAATAAGTAACCATATGCAGTTTATCAGCAGTGGAGACATCTTTGGGTTTGCCATCAGGTCCAGCAGAGGAAGTTTCAAGAATAGAATTCTGAGCAATTTCAATTAAAGCATCCATTTTAGAGGTCCCTGTAGGAAATTCATCCCTAGTGGGAGATTCAGTTCTCTTATGAAGAGTCAACCGACCAGGTGATTCTTCTATGCCCCTCACATAATTTCTCACATGAATTCCTACATGACCATTGTATCGACGTCTTTCATGAAATACCTTATGACAGAACTGGCATTCAAACTTTCCATCTTTAATTATCACACCATCTCCAACAGAAGAACCAAGTCTATACCTCCTTGTAGTTCTCTGGTGAAATGACAAAAGATGCTGCAAATATGTATCCTTCTCATCAAATGTCATGTCACATTTATGGCACTCAAAAAGATCATGAATTTGAACCTCTGCAAGATTTTCAATTCCGAGCAAGGTCACTTGCTTCTCCTGTTTATTACACTGCCTCTGTTCATCCTCCTTTTGGGTAGCACCAGCATGCTGTGGAATACCAATAATTCATTTTTTTCAAATTTTATTTTTTGAAATAAATACAAAATCATATTTTGAGTAAGGTTAAATTAGAGCAACTGTTTCAATAATATTTACTTACACTTTCAGAAGCCATTTTGTAATCCTGCTGAATGTTGTCACCTCTATGATGTATTGCCTGGTGTGCATCATGAAGTCCAAAGTAGGATTGCAAATACGCAGACACTTCCTTGCAGGATAGAAAGTGTTGTCCACCAGGGCTAGAAATATATCAACAAGAACACAGGTAAGGTCCAGCAACACACACACACCATGGGAGGGAGTGGCAATGTGCAGGAAATAGAGACAGAATAATGTATAACTAGTTCTTCAGATGAACAAGTGCATTTTCCAAAACGATAACACATGTTATGATTAATTAACATTTATTTATTGTTCTTTTTCTTTTTTTATTTAATTTTTGTCAGTCGAGCTCTCTTCCAGCTCTTCATCTTGTCTCCTTAGTTGATACTGAAATTCAAAGACTAAATATAGGAATCCAATTTCAAGTATAACCAAAGTTAATATGAGACTAAAATTCCAAATGGAATTTTTCAAAGTTGTATAAATTTTACCACATAAGACTCATTTTAGCATCAAACATAAAAAATCAATGTCCATAGAACATTAACTAAGAAAAATGATTACTAAAGGAAGTTTTGAAGTATTAAAACTTCTGCCAGAAGGTGGGTGACGGAGATGCTGAAGGCGAAGGCTTATATTCAAAGTCTTTAACTTTTGGGTAACTTTCCGAAAAAATCGGCAAACAGTGACCTTGTACCTTACATACTTTTTTTCCCATTGTCACTGCAAGTTGTATTCCCCTATATTTTCTCCAGCCTCTCCACCTTTATATATCTAGAATTGGTGTAAGTCCGCATGTCATGACTGCAAGTTATATTTCCTTTTATCAGTCTCTCCACCACTATATATCTGGCATTTTTGTATAAGCACATCTGTACATGTATTGGCATTACCAACTCTACCTCCACTAGTGTTTAGCAAAAAGTCAATATCCGCGGCCCATTAACAAAATCTGAGCAAATTTATTAGACCCACCTGTGCTCCCCACTTGAAATAAATTTCTCATTTACTTCTCTTATGAGACACCTACTCCCATCAAATAAGGACTCAAGGAGAATGCAGCATCTAGAAGCATGCCTCTCCCATAAAGATTTTGGTTTTCTTATGATTCTTAATGGGGTATTTTGGGTAATTGATTTCTTTAATGAGGTTAGTTTTGGAAGTAGAGTTAATCAACATATTCAGACCTTTAATCATTTAGATAAAGGTCAAATTTCCTAATATAGTTTCAGAGTTTTTCATATTTTTTTTCCAGATTCCAAATGTTAAAAACTTAAAACAAAAATGTATGAGTCAATCTATTCAAACCCATTAAGACTCAAGTGTCAAAATGAAATAGTCCCTAACAGTATACTCCATCTTTTAGATGCTAACCTAAACTTATAAGTCGGATTAAGCCTTCCTTTTTCTTCAAAAGCAGAATAAAGTACTGCAGGTTAAAACCTTGGAATCTAACCAGTAAGCATCTGTCTCATTGTTATTATTCACAAAGCCCAAAATAATTTCATAATGTCAAATTTATCTCTGCTTCCATAATCCATATCTCTCTCAGATCTAAATCTTTTATCACCCTTCATCCAACAAGTTCTACAGTATCAAAACGGTATCAAACTTATGAGACGAGTATAAAATAACCACAGAAACACAGAAGTACATAGAAGATTGCAGTCTACTTCAAAGGCAAAAACCACAATATAATAACTACCTATTTTTCTAATCCCATCATTAAATGGTAATGACTAGAAAAACCAACGTCTTTATGCAGGTGAGGAAGAGAAATGAGGAGAGTGGTTGAAGAATTTGCTCCACAGAGAACAACAATGTAAACCACTCTAACTTCAATTTTTAGAATAAGGGTGTAGCGGTAGTAGTAAAAATACAATTTCTAGCTGAAACCTAAGTTTTCAAAAAGGTGGACTCTCTTCATTTTGCAGTGAACAAACAAAAATGAAAACAAATTACTACAGCAGGCATAAGGATGTTTTCCTCGAAAACATGTTAGTAGCAAATGGTTATGACAACAAACCTCTAAGAATCCTTAAAACAATTTCAATCTTATGAATCACATTCACACAAGCATCAATCTCTAATTCATCTAGTTTCAGTCAGAATCAAACAGGCCTAAAAATGAAAACAAAATTAAGGGTAAAAAGGAAGTAAACCTTATATATCTGCGACAATAAACAGAGGCACGACCCTCTCTCCTTTTCAGGCCAAGCAAGAGCTTCCAACCAACTGGCAAAGCATTACCAAGCAAATCGGCATCGACAATCTTCCTCCTCTTCCTTCTACTGCACCACTGCCCACCCAAATCCCTCAAAAAACCCAACAAGTTCTCTTCATTCCCACCCAACCCTTCAGTTCTTCTCCGCAATTCTTCTCCATAAGGATCCTCAAAATCGCCTAAACCAACAATATCCACCACCACACCATTGTTGTTCACAATCTCCAAATTCTCCTCCAACGATTTCACTTTCGTTTTCGGCTTCCGACCCCGCTTTCCTTTTCTTCAAAACGTGGACGTTTTCACCGGAATTAACAGTGAATAAACACTGTATGTCGCGGAATTGAGGGCTTTGAGAGAGTGATTGTTTGAGGAAATTAAGAATTGTGCGGTTTTCCAAGTTGTCGGTGTCGAGATGAAAGGGTAGAGAGGAGGAAACTGAGGGTTTGGTGGATGGGAGAAGACCAGCCATGCGGTGGCGTAAATGGTGGTGGTGGTGGTGGGTGGTTGTGGTGGTGGGACGAGAGAAGGTCTGTTGACGTGAGCCGGCGCTTTCGTTGAAGAGTGAAGGATCAATGATCGGAATTACGACGTCGTCGAAGCGGTCTAGGTCGAAGGCCATGGTTGAACAGAGAGATAGAGATCGAAGTTCTGATTGGGTTAGAGTTGTCATGTCTATGAATGGAAGAGAATCCACTGTCACCATTTTTCATTACTGGTAGCAACAGCGAGCTTGAACACGAATGAGAGTGAAATAGCAATAAGCCTATAAAATAAACTATACGTCTCCGGTCCAAGGGACACAACGAATCTCAACTTGTTTCATTAAATTGTTCATCAGCCCGTTACTATTAGGGGCCGTTTGCTATGGGGTAATCAAAATAATGTGATTCTTAGGAAAGTTAAACACTAGTGATATGATTCCCGGAAAACCTGTATACTTGTGTTTGGTTGTGCATTGGAATATTGAGTCAGATTCCTGGGAATGTTAGATAACTGTGTTTGGTTTTACATGGGAATCTTTTTTTTTTGGGTTCCTAATAATCAATTTTTTCATAATTACATAAAAAAAACTATGACTATAATATTTATTTTCTTAAAAAAAATCATACAATATATGGTGTCTTTTTCTTTAAAATTATGTATTATAAAAATTGTTTTTGTGAAAAATGTTTTTACATTCATAAAATTGAAAAAGTGACTTAGCAACCACTTGCTGGAAAGCAATATCTTCATCCTCTATCTTGTCTTTTCTTTTACCCCACTTCTTGTCTGCAAAAAAAATTCAATTTTGAAATCAATTGGATTTGTTGATTCAACGAAAAGAGTCGTTGAGATTGGTGTATTAACGAATTTCTCTTCCTGACATCGTAAAGAATATGTATTGTAATTCTTGTGGTTAAAAAAATTATTAAATTAAAATTAAAAAACCAGATCGTGATCTTTTTCTTCTTCATTGAACACCTCTCAATTTCTTCTCTAAAAAACCCAGTTTCTCTTATCTCTCTCTTCTTTGTTGCTCTGATTTATCATTTCTTACATTGTTTTAAGCTTAAAAGTGCTTCACCAACACAACCTCAACTACTACTCCAAATCCTGCTATAGATTCAACGACATCATGCGAGACAATCACCACACCTACCACAGCAGTCGCCACACTCCGCCTCTTCTTCCACTGACATCATCCTCAACGGCATCGACATTAGTTGGCCAAACACCGTCTCCTGCATCATCGCCGTCACAACTCACGATCTCGTCAACATGGCCGGTGGACCTTACTACAACGTCGTATTGGGTCGGAAAGACGACAGAATATCAAAAGCTTCCACTGTCGACGACAATCTCCCAAAACCAACCATGCCTATGTTGCAGATTTCAGAGATCTTTAAAAAGAGAAACTAGAGAATCTTGATTTAGGTTTGATGATGATGGGTTGACTTGGGTTACATTTGGATTTGAATTTGAATGATGATGAGGGGGAGTGATGAATCTGGAAACCGATTGACTTGAATTGAATTGAATTTGTTTTTTTTATTGAGTGTGGGTCACACAATGGGAATCAGATGGAGGGTAATGTGAAACCCACCTGTTGGGATGGGTTTCACATTACCCCCTTGGAGGGTAAAGTGATTCCCATAGGATTCACTTTCCTGGGAATCGAAAAATATAAACCTAGTAACAAACATGAGAATGTTATCAGATTGCCTTTCCCATGCAAACATTACCTCATACCAAACGGCCCTTTAGGGGTGGCGATATTGACACGTGTGGAAGAAAAAATGGTTTCTAGGCCCAACGTTTGAAGCCTACGATGTTTCATGTTGGACGCTATCCAGACCCACTTGATCCGGGTCGACCTGAATAACCCTAGTCGAATCTCGTCTTGACTCAGTCATTCAAACTGCACTAATAGTAGAAGCACAATTTGAATGGGTCTTGGATTGGATTGAGAATCCTAAGAAATTCAGTAAAGATCTCAGGAACTTGATACTCCACAAAATCATGGTTCAACCGCTCTAAAAACATCTATAAATACAACCTTCCTTCTATAGTTTCTTTCTCAAGCTTTTGTGTGTTGAAACTCTACAAAAATATCAGTTCCGGTCACCGGAAAATCCCTATTTCACTCTCAACCATTTCGCTCAGTCCAAGCGCACCTAAGGCTTAAACTCGGTCATCAATCCATTTTCATTAACGTAGTTTCTTGTTGTTTCTATCTATTTTCATCTATTTTGTAGGTAATTGGAGTAGACGACACATCCGATTCAACAGGCTAGTCCAAGTTGCTTAGGCCTAACTCTAATCCGATCTAACCCACATTAATTGTAGATCGACCATCTACAGTTTGGCACCCACCGTGGAGCCCATTGCAGCTTTATAGACAAACCAGTTGAATCAAACAAAAGACTTCAAAAATGTCAGAAGATAGAAATACCCTCACTATCGAGGAACAGATCTCTATGCTGACAGCCCAGATGGCCATGAATGCTGAAAAATTACGGTTGCTCGAAGTGGAAAACGTTTCGGTTCAAACTCGTAATGTTGAATTACGAGCCATGATCAAGGGGGCATCCAACAAAGTAACTCCAGAACCCCCAGTCCCAGTGCTCGACGGCGAACAAAATATAGATAGGATGGCTCCAGTTGCACCTATAAACCCTCCAAATCCATAAGTGGATGCCAACGCGGGGTTGAATCAAAGCACGACCCATACGGTTCAAACTGAAGTTGGTCTCCTAAGCACGCCTATCCAGTTAGGGACACCACGGGGACCAAACCCAGTTGTCGATCCACAACAGGAGAACGCTTTCAAAACCCTTGTGTCTTTCCAATCGACACCAGTTTTGGCGAAACTGAATTCTGGATTACATTTGTTTGCTGACCCAGAACTTTCTGGCAGGTTTGCATAAATGGAGACACTCATTCAAAGGATTCCTAGAGTCCCCGCACCAATCAAGAAGAGCATGACGAATGGTTTCGCAGACTCGCCATTTATCGATGCCATCGCTCTCGTCGAGATGCCTAGGAAGTTTAGCTTCCCAAACATGAAACAATTAGAGGGCACAACAAACCTGGATGACCATATCCCGCGGTATAAACAACGGATGTGCATTGCAGCAATCCCATGCGACCTCAGAGAGGCATGTATGTGCAAAGCGTTCTGATCCAGCCTCAAAGGCCCCGGCCTACAATGGTATACTAATTTACCTAACAATTCCATTACCTCTTTTGCGTAGCTTACAGATACGTTTGTGGAGCAATTCGCGAGCAGTCGAAAGCTCGAGAAGCAGTCGGATGACCTCTATATAATAACCCAAAGGCGAGGCGAGAACCTGAGAGCGTATGTTGGACGCTTCAACAAGGAAAAGTGCAGATCCCTCATTGCAACCAAGCCACTGCAATTTCGATCTTCAGGAAGGGACTCCGTTTTGACTCTGACCTTTTCAAAGAACTGACAAAATACCCATGTGATACCCGATATTCTGTCGTTAGGGAATTGCGGATCCCAAAAATATATTTATAAAAAGTCCTACACAATGTGCTATATAGTTATGAAAACTAGTAAAGCGGCAAGCGAAGGTATCGTTCCACAGGGATGTAGGATTCGTCGACCATCTTTAGTTCTAACTATACAACTCGCCTTAATTACATAAATAAATTACATAAATATAATATTTCCATGGTGTGGTGGAATGGAAAGATAGCATGAAATTTGGATACGCTAGGGAAATGACTCAACTGTGACAATCCTCCTAATTAAGTTCTAGACCCACCTAGTCCCTCAAATGTGCAAGTATATCATAGGCTTGTATTCCTTTAATTAATCTCTACCCTCTCTCGAGCACATAGAGATTGCATCCATACATAAGCATGAATCCATTAAGTGCTTTAGGACACACATACGAGTCATGTACGCTAGCCTAATGATCTCTCAACTTTCTGGTCAAATACAGTAGTTATTTCGTTGGGCATGTAATGCGCAACCGCGTAAGCCATACTACAGCCAATAATTCATCCATGAGGCTAACCAGATACGGGATGGCAACCAAGTGAAATCATTAAGAAAACGAGACACCCCTATAACATGTCTTTTATATGCTCGCATCCCCTTAATTAATCTCTACCCTCTCTCGAGCGCATATCTACACATACAAAGTACGTATGAATCCATTAAGGTATGTGGGACACACACACGAGCTCTACATGCTAGCCTAGTGATCTCTCAATTTTCTGGTCAAATGTAGAGGATATCACGCTGAACATGTTAATGCGAACCACACGATATATAATACACAGCCTAAATATCATTCACAAGGTGGCTAACCAAGTGAAAGCATTAAGCAATGAAATGTCCCCATAACTACACAAGCACAAGAGGAATTCAGTTTGTCTTTACTCTAGATACGGATTTGGTTTTATCAATCTCCTTAGGATGGCTAAAAATGGAAAACAAGTTTACCAAACAACAATATGCAACAAAGTGCTTGTTATTCATTAAGAACATTCAATTTAAGGTAAGGGTTCATTCTCTTGATTAATGAATACACCAAAATCAATTCATCACCCAACCAAAGCCATGAGAGAGCAATTGTGCCTTTGAAAGACTCATTTAGCACAAGAATATGAACCAAAGTCTAATTTAGCATGTGAATGCATCAATCAAACTTCTCCCTACTCTCTAGAGCTAAAACTCAATTTCTCTAATCATTCAAACATGATATTTTAAGTCATTCATCAATCAATCAACAATTATGAGATGCTAAATTACACTACTCCTAATCCTATTCATGGACACATATCAATTTATACTCTACACACACATGAATATCATAACAAGAGAATTAATCATGCATAAACAAAGAGTAGAACAAAACCAAAACGAATTTAAGAATAATCATACGTATATTGCACATGTGAAGGTTTACAATATTTCCAAATTGGTGATTTACATCAAAGAAAACAAGATATGCAAGAAAAGAGTAAAATAGATACAACCCTTGAAGAAAACTCCTCCAAATATGCTTCATGCTTTCCTAGCTCGAAATTGGTTCAAAGACCACTCCTTGCTCTTTGCAATCTACTCTAAGATGGTGGAAGATGTTTAAAATGAGGTGGTAGAGGTGTATGGTGAGATCCTATGGAGGAAAATTTTCAATGGGAGCTAGTTTCTCTCTTATTACTGTGAAGAAAATGGAGAGGAAAGAGATAGATTGTGAGATGGGTCTTGGTTGATGAGGAAAAAATGAGAGAATAGAATGAGAATGAATTGAGTGAGTGAGTGGTGTGAGAATAAAAAAGAGAAAATAAAGAATGTGTGGTATAGGAAAAGTCAAGAAGGAAGGTGATTGGTGGGAGGTGGAGAGTGAGTTTGCTAGAATCATGGAAGATGAGAGAAAATGAAGTGTTTATAGAGTATGGAAGTTAGGGTATGAAATGGAGTGTGAAAGAACAAGAATGCCCCTCAAAAGTGGCTGAAAATTGGCTGAAAACAGGTCATTCCCTGGGATGGTTCGTCCAGTCTTCCCATAGAAAATACTGCCTAACACTTGGCTGGATACTCTTTCTAGAATTCCCACGGAGCATCCCGCGGAGTGCAGTTCAAGCTTCGCGCACGGTTATGAAAAAGGTCATAACTTCCTCCAGAAGCCTCAGAATTGGGATCTGTAAAAACTGTTGGAAAGTAGGCATCCGGGGCTTTTCAAAAATTGATAATGGGCAATGTAGTTCAATCTGAAGAGGGTTATATGGCCCCCAAAAGTTGAGTGTACTGCACAAAAATTTCCAATTTCAACCCTTCTAACTCCAAAACTCTTCAATTTAGCTTAACATCTTATTTTAAGAGATATAACCTACATAAGGCTCACAAAACACATTATATACAAGAATACACTCGAAAACGAAAGCAAACGATAGGAAATAGGGACCTTAAAAGGTGTATTTTACGATGTTATCACCATTCAAGACAATGGATGATGTATTAGCGAAAGCGTGAGTGCTGATAAAATGGGAAAATGATGAAGCGAATTACATCGAGAAAACCAACAACTACAATAGGCACAAAAACCGTGTTGATCGGAGATCCACCGACAGAAGGACCATATCCAATAGGGAATCGACACGACAATAACTCCCGCTTTAACGGACCCAACGACAGTAGGTCGTACGATCAAAACCCACATAGAACTAGATGATCACGAGCTCCAATCCCAGAATACAATCTCAGCATCAAACCATTCGACCTTGTGGCAGTAATGAAAGATATGGGGAGAACTGTCAAGTGACCAAGGAAGATGAACGCTCCACCAGAGCATCGCGATGCTCACTTTCGATGTTAATTTTATCGAACAGAAGATTGCATCGCCCTCAAGCTAGAAGTAGCAGAGCTTTTGAAACGAGGACATTTGCTCGAAAACTTGACCGACAAAGGAAAAGAGATTATCTCTCGACGCTACGAAAAGCAACAAACCAATCCGGATGACAGCCCACCAGCACCACCCCAACAAGAAAGAATCATCAATTTTATCGCAGGCGGATTAGAAGTTAGTGGCGTGAGCTACGCTGCTGCAAATAGACATACTTGGCAAGTGTTGAACCCAGAAATCCAATCCAACAGGGAGCACAAGTCGAAGATCGATGAAACTGTCATATTCAAGCAATCCGACAAATCAGATTTGTTTTCTCCACACCATGACGCTTTAGTCATTTCTTTATATATTGCTAATTGTTTAACTAAGATATATTTAATCGACAATGGTAGCTCTTGTAACATTTTGTTTGATTGTGCACTCAAAGAGATGCATGTTGAGGAATCTGAAATCAGTCGTCGAATGACAATATTAACAGGATTCAATGGTGAGCAAAAGAGCACGCTTTGTGAGATTGTTCTACCAATCTACGCTGAAGGAGTGAGCCTATATATCAACTTCTTGGTGCTCGACTATCAATCACCCTACAAAGCAATTTTAGGTAGACCTTAGATTCACGAGATGAAAGCAATCCCCTTGACCTACCATCAAATGATCAAATTCCTTACCAAGTGAGGAGTTCGTGAGATCAAGGGCGAACATAGAACAACCAGTGAATGCTACCAGAATGCCATGAAAAAAAAAGAAGGAACAATTATAGCAACTACAGGAAACCAAGGTCGAGTCAACATCGAACAATCCTATGATAGAGGATCTTGATGAGGTGTCGATCGACCTAGAACAACTGGAGCATAAAGTTTAAATCGGGTTGAGATTACCAGAGGAGACCCAAAAGTAGTTGATCGACTTCCTTATAGAGCGCTGCAACAGCTTCGCTTGGTCACACTCAGATATGGTCATAATCCACCTAGAGGTAATTGTTCATCATTTGCAAGTAGACCCTAATCACCCACCAGTGAAATAGAAAAGGAGAAAGTTCGTACCAGAGAGAAATAAAATCATCGACAAAGAAGACCAAAAGCTGATCGACATTGGATCAGTTAAAGAAGTAAAATACCTAGACTGGTTGGCAAACGTTGTGTTCGTAAAGAAGAAGAATGAAAAATAGCGGGTTTGTATCGATTTCACAGACCTCAACAAAGCATGCCCCAAGGACCTGTTTCCACTTCCTCACATCAACATGTTGGTCGACGCCACAGCAAGGCATGAACTACTTAGCTTCATGAATGCCTACTCTGGATATAACCAGATTTTAATGCATCCGATCGATCAAGAGAAGACCGCCTTCATCAACGAGCGAGGTATTTTCTGTTATAAGGTTATGCTCTTTGGCTGAAAATGCAGGTGCGACATACCAACGGTTGGTTAACAAAATGTTTGTCGATATGCTCGGATCGACCATGGAAGTCTATATCGACGACATGCTGGTCAAATCGCTTACCGCTCGATAACACATAAAGCATTAAAAGCAGTCATTCGATGTGCTTGACAAATACGGTATGAAACTTAATCCCAATAAATGTTCTTTTGGTGTTTTCTCTAGTAAAATTTTAGGTTACTTGGTGACCCAAAGAGGGATCGAAGCCAACCCAGATCTAATTTGGTCGATCAAAGCAATCGAGTCGCCTAAGTGCATCAAAGATGTCCAGAAACTTACAGGTCGAGTAGCAGCCCTTAACAGATTCATTTTCAAGTCGTCCGAACGATGCCAACCATTTTTCAATACCCTTAGGAAAACAAGGTGTTCGAATGGAACGAAGAATGTGAAAATGCATTGCAAGAATTAAAAGAATATCTTGCTTCACCTCTACTATTGTTAAAGCCAAAAAACAAAAAGATCATATACTTGTACCTGGTAGTGTCCGATACAGCAGTGAGCGCTGTACTTGTCAGAGAGTAGGAAGGCTTGCAACAACCAGTTTACTACATGAGTAAGGTTCTGCTCAACGCCGAAACCAGATACAGTTGACTAGAAAAGCTAGCATTGGCACTTGTCGTTGCCGCACGTAAGTTGAGGTCATACTTCCAATGCCACCCAATTAAGATACTAACTTCATACCCACTTAAAAATATACTGTATTGCATAAACTTGAACTTTTAGGTCGATTGACAGAGTGGGCAGTCGAATTCAGTGTACACGACTTCACTTTTCAGTTGGAAACGTCGATGAAGTCTCAAGTATTTGTAGATTTTATTGCAGACTTTACGCCTAACGAAAATATGCATGCTGAACAAGAATCAGTAGCCCTCACGCAAGATTCTACAAAAGAAACGTGGATCCTACACGTCGATAGATCTAGCAACATTAAAGGAAGTGGACTCGGGGTCGTACTCAAATTTCCACAAGGAGAATACTTGGAGCAATCGGTTCATTGCAGTTTCCGCATGACTAATAATGAAGCAGAATATAAGGCATTGGTCGCCGGGATCGACCTTGCAAAATGCCTGGACATAAAAAATATATAGGTCCAAAGTGACTCTTAGCTGGTCGTACGAAAAATGAACGGGACGTATGTAGCCAAAGATAAAAGAATGGCGGTGTAATTAGCTAAAGCCAAGCAACTAGTGTCCACATTCGAGAATTTTTCCATATTGCAGGTACCTAGAACGGAAAATGCTCGAGCAGATGCCATAGCGAGCCTGAGATAGACAACTCGGGCAGATGACCCCAAGTCCATACCCATCGTGCACCTCCTGTTGTCTGCAATTCATGGCGAAGAAAATGTCACACCAGTTGACGACGGTTCAAGCTGGATGGACCCAATAATAAATTACTTACAGTCTAACATCCTACCAGATGACATGACCGAAGTGAGAAAAATTAAAGCTAAGGCCGCAAAATTCTGCATCTTATACGGTAAGCTTTATAAAAAATCTTTCACAAATCCTTACTTGAGATACGTCACCCCCCGCGAGGCGTACGTCATTCTTAAAAGTCTTCATTATGAAGAGTGGGGAAACCACTCAGGTGCAAGCAGTCTATCGAATAGAGCAATTACAGCTAGATAGTATTGGCCTACCATGCGATCCAACTCATAGATACATGTGAAAACCTACGATAAATGCTAGAGATTCGCACAAGTATCTTATCATCCCCCAGGTATGCTAAACTCAATTTAAGCCCCTTTTCCTTTTATGAAATGGGGTATGGAATTTGTAGGTAAACTCCCGGCAACACCTGGCGGGGTAGTCTACATGCTGGTCTTAACAGACTATGTTAACAGAAATTTTGCTCGGGGCAATAAATCTCAGTTAGCACCCTCAAGATCATTACCACGTAGGCGATGACCAAGGTAGAATGTATATGTATATGACAATGCCTAATGAAATGACAAGGAGACAATGATATTGTTAGCTACTCGATAGAAATAAAAGTCTTCCTTTATTGATAACATATGGTATACATCTCTCTTTCTCTTTCAAATTGCTCTCACTTTTCTCTAGGGGATTGTTAGGTACTTGTTGTGTGCCTATCGAATAGTAGTATCCTCTTTTTAGAAGGAGGAAGTGCCTCCTTTATACAATGTCTTCATAGGTTAAACTAATTGATTCTCCCCTTGAGTTTCTCCATCTCTCCCCTCCTTATCGAACGGGATTTTTATTTTTAAATGTCATTGACTTTGAGTTAATTGCTCAGTTGAGGATATCTTAGTGGAAATCGATTTTTTTCCTACTTAGACTCTATTACTTGTTCTATACTTATGTAACGTCTTTAGATGTGATCCTATGTATCTTCGGGTCTAGCATGATTCCATGGGGGTCGTTGAATGTAACACGGTGTGGTACATCAGTTTAGTGAGATCGATCAGTGTTCTGGCCCCGATATTGAGAAGTTTCATCCAGCTAGGAGCTAGGTCTGGCCTCTCTTGACCTTTCGAAGCTAGGCGCGGCCCTCTATGGACACCTCCTGTATCAGCGAGGTATAGGCGAGCTTCTTGAGAAATTACGAGGTAACCTTGACTTCGGGGGGTTTTCCTGTTTTCAGGTTCGGTGATGCGGGCTTGATCTGACCATTCTGGGCTATATTCTGGATGTTTCTGGAGCCTGCCCTTATTCCTGCGGGGCGGTATCGTAGCTCAACTTTGGGTAACATGGTCTCCCGGTGGAAAAACTCGAGCATGGAGCCTGGTCTGGAGGGTGGAAAATTTTCCTTTGGTTCTTAGCCAATTTTGGCTATTAACAGAAGTCCCCTCTGACTTGAACACCAGACGTCGAGCTTGAGGTTGGGGTCAGATTTTTATTTTATTTGAGAAATCTTTCTTTTTTACCATTACCAGAATATTGGGGAAATCTTCTCATTAAATGCGTAAGTGACGTGGCATGAACTGAACTGACTAATTTATTTTCGAATTAATCTGGTTGTGTTACAGCAGTCCCTGAGATTCTTTACCGTTACCAGAATCTTAGGGAGATCTCCTTATTAACTGTCAAGTGACGTGGCATGAGCTGACTAGCTTGTTTCTGAGTTAATCCGGTTACGTTACGACAGTCCCCGAGATTCTTTGCGATCTCAACCGAAGATCTCGATAGCTCGTGCTGCTGCCCTCTTGCCTATATCTATCTATTTATCTCAACGACTTCCTCACATCTTTCAAACTCAAAATTTTCCCAAGATATACTTTCTCTCATAACCTTTCTCTCAAGCTTATCCTTTTCCTCATTCTTCATCCTTACTGACTTCACCATGTCGAAAATCAGTCATGATTTAGTTGACTCTATAGTTGATGGTGAGGAGGTCTTTAGCATTGCCCGGGGAAACGGGCAAGGAGGAACTTAGACAGCGACGATTCCCCGCCCAACCCGCAACATCGGCGGTCAAACAGGAATGTGTCCATTGGGACCAGGTTTTCCAACCACCCTGACCATCATTTGGATATTACAGATGAAGACTCTGACAAATAAGTGGGCGGCGACGCCGCGGGAGAACATCGAGTCCTGGCTTCTGGCCCCCTTTTGGAGAGGCTCCCTCCTTATGACTTCAGGGTTGTCCCTGACTCCATCGTCGATCCAGTCACGATTGACCGTTTGAGGTCGAAGTATGGCATCCCCGACAGCATTTCCATCTCGGTGCCCTTCAAGGGATACGAGTTCTTCAACCCCCCTAAGGGCGTGCTTCCAATTCATGTGGTGGCTCTCGAGAATGGGGTTAGGCTTCCCCTTCATCCGACTCTTCGGCGGGCTCTTAACGCCATCCATCTTGCTCCCCTCTAGTTGACGCCTGGCTTCTGGAGGCATCTGATTGGCTTCCTCGTGCTATGGAGGGAACAATGTCAGTTGAGCAAGGTAATGAGAGAGTCGGGGGCAGATGAGCTGGCCTATATTTTCCAGATTGGGAGCTTGTCTGGCGCTCCTCGAGGCCAGTTTTATGCTAAGGCTAAGAACAAACTCAACTTTGTTATTCCTGGCGCTTCGAAGAAAGACCCCGCCTGGAAGAAAGAATGGATCCTTACGGGGGATGATTGGGGAGAGCTCGATTTTCATTGGAGGGCATGAGTTCGAGGTTCCCGCAGCTTTCAGTGACAAACCCTCGTGGGACCGGGACTCCCTGCCCTCTGAATCTGAAGCCATTTTGAAGGCTATTTTAGCCAGGAATTACTTGAACTTGAAGTTCCCCACTGCTGAAGCCTTCGATCCTCGTAGGGTGAACCAATACCTGCGAATTTCAGACTCTACTCCTCGTAAGTGTCATTGAATTGCCTTGCCTTGCCTTGTTGATCAGCTTGGTTCTGACATTTGCCTTTTTAATTTGTTTATTCACAGTTTTTGTCGTTGAACCAGCTTCCCGCAACGCCTCAAGCAAGAATTTCTCTTCCTTTTGCTGGGGTCGAACCAGCCCTTGCTCCGTCTGCCTCCCCAACTTGGTCCAAGATGGCCAACCTTGCGTCGCTGGGCTTTTTCGGGCTTTGGGTAAAGCTCCCCAGGTTGTCGGTCCGACTGCTTATGCCCCTTCTGCTGAAGTCGCTAAAGCTGCTACCCCCTCTATTCGCCCGCCTGATTCCGCTGCGCTTCCAACCCCTCAAGCTTCCGAGGATTCTGGAAGGGGTGTAGCAAGGATTCCTTCCAGCTGCTCCCGGCCTTAGTCAAGCTCGACGGGGCAGGACGAAGTCCTGAATAATTCATCACATCTTGTCTAAGAGGTGGGATCTCCAGGATGGCTTCCATTCCCGTGGATGTCCTGATTACCAAGGGGTCTGCTATTTTCGCTGAGGTAATTGCATTTCCTTCGTACTGCTTTTGCTAATTTGTTCAGTTTCTAACTCTGGCTTTGTATTTTGTAGGCCTTCAAATTTAATATAGCAATGGGCCAGCAAGTAGCCCTCCTCCGCGATCGGGCTGGCCAAAGCCGAGAGAGCCATGGGATTGCTCAAGCAGGCTCAGTCCTTAGTGGAAGAGATGACCTCCAACCATGGAAAGGTCGAGATCGAGATGGCTGAGCTTTGTTGTGACCATGAAAGGACGAAGCAATCTTATGATCAAGAGCGTCTTCAATCTACCCGGCGGGCCAGACAGAGGGATTCTTGGAAAGCTGAGGCTATAAAGTTGGACCTCGAGAATCAGTCTTTGATTGCTCAGGTGACCAAGCTACAAGCTGACGCGGAGACCTCTTTTAGCGATGGATACTTCTATGCTTCCTTTCAGGCCGCTGAAGCTTCCACCCTTCCATTTGATCTTTCATCTATTGTCGGCTAGGATAGACAGGAAATACTGATTAAGGCTGCAGAGTTATCTCGCCCTGATGGCGACGAGGCGGTTCTTTCGAACCAAGCAGGAGCCGGAAAATAGCCCGCCCTAGACAGATCCTCCATTTCCACCTCGTCCCTTTACTACTTCAGGTCCCGGGGAGTCATCCAGTAAGGTTCTGTCTTCTCGATTCGATGGGGACCAGTTAGGAGCTGAGGAAGAAGCTAGGAGCTCGTCTGAGGAGCCCCCTATAATGAAAATGTCGATTGACAGGAGCCAGACTGGGTCCATGGCTGCCCTTCTCGATGTGGCTATCCTGCCTGAGGTTATGGAAGTGATTAATGAAATCCTGGAGAAAGATCTTACTGATCAAAAAATGGAGCCTCTAAATGGAGGGGCGGTTTGCGAGGATAACCAAGATGGACAACTACCCGAATGGGGGGTCGATGGCGAGGATCAGCGTGAAGGAGGGGGACCGGCAGAGGAAAACCCAGGGTGTCCCAAAGCTTGAAGCAATTCGTTCATGGCTTGTCTTGATTGCCCGGAAAAGGGGGTGAACACCTCGTTTTGCCCTTATTTAGCTTAGCTTTCCTTTTTTTATAGCCCGAGCTCAGGGGTTGGGCTCCCCGTTGGATGGATGTAGCCTTACCAGGGGATAGGGTCTTCTCATAATAAGAAATCAAATCTCTTTGAGAACTCTTGTTTCATTCCTGGTCTTGAATAGGAACCCGAATTGTATCCGCAACAACAATTTGTTCGTACTTCATTAAAACTTTGGTAAGGAATTCTTATTATGATGATCTTGATTCTGCACACGAAAACAAACATTTGTTTTTAAATTCATCTTGGGGGTGGTAGCCCGACCAAGGCATCAGGAGGGCTATTTAGCTATTTCCTGGTCTCGAGATCCGGATGGCAACTATGCTCTTACACTCAAACCCTTCTTGGGGGTGGTAGCCCGACCTCCTGGTCTCGAGATCTGGATGGAAACTATGCTCTTACACTCAGACCCTTCTTGGGGGTGGTAGCCCGACAAAGGCATCATGAGAGCTATTTAGCGATTTCCTGGTCTTGAGGTCTGGATGGCAACTATGCTCTTACACTCAGACCCTTCTTGGGGGTGGTAGCCCGACCAAGGCATCAAGAGGGCTATTTAGCTATTTCCTGGTCTCGAGATCTAGATGGCAACTATGCTCTTACACTCAGACCCTTCTTGGGGGTGGTAGCCCGACCAAGGCATCAAGAGGGCTATTTAGCGATTTCCTGGTCTCGAGGTCTGAATGGCAACTATGCTCTTACACTCAAACCCTTCTTGGGGGTGGTAGCCCGACCAAGGCATCAAGAGGGCGATTTAGCTATTTCCTAGTCTTGAGATCTGGATGGCAACTATGCTCTTACGCTCAGACCCTTCTTGGGGGTGGTAGCCCGACCAAGGCATCAGGAGGGCTATTTAGCTATTTCATGGTCTCGAGATCTGGATGGCAACTATGCTCTTACACTCAGACCCTTCTTGGGGGTGGTAGCCCGACCAAGGCATCAGGAGGGCTATTTAGCTATTTCCTGGTCTCGAAGTGTTTATGTTGAATTTCCCACTCAATGGTGTAGACACTACTGTTGAACATAGTTGGAGAAAAAGATGAAAGAGAAAAATGACTTTATTGATGATCGAGATGTAGTACATTTTTATTAGGGATTCTAATGAAACCTAAATGGGGGTAGTCTACTTGAGAACTCCCTACTCAAGGGTAGAATTTCCTCAAATGATCTGCATTCCAAGTGTGGTCGATAGGTCGTCCGTCCATGTCTTCGAGTTTGTAGGCTCCATTGCGAGCAACTAGCTTTATCAAATATAGGTTCTTCCCAATTGGGACTTAAGACTCCATCCGACCTTTTCTGAGTATTCATGGTCACTTTCCTAAGCACCAGATCCCCTTCCTTCAAATTCTGGGCTCTGACCTTTTGGTTGAAATATCTAGCAATCTTGCTTTGGTAGATTGCCACTTTCTCCGCTACCCAGTCTTGTTTCTCTTCTAGGAGGTCCAGGTTAGCTCGAAGCTTGACCTCGTTACTTTCGGGCTCAAAGTGTTGTACCCTGAACGAGGTTTAATTAATGCTCGATGGGGAGGACCACTTCAACTCCGAAAGCCAGGAAGTAAGGTGTCTCCCCGGTAGCTGTTCTCTTTGTAGTCCGGTATGCCCAGAGGACTTCTGGCTGTTCTTCGACCCATTTGCCTTTTTTCTGCTGTAGTTTCTTCTGTAGAAGTTTCTTGATAGTCTTGTTAGTGGATTCCACCAGCCCGTTAGTCTGGGGATGGGCTACTGAAGCGAGCTTGAGGTCGATCCCCAATCCTTTACAGAAATCTTTGAATCGGGAGTTGTCGAACTGCTTCCCTAGATCAGCTATAATGATGAGAGGGGTCCCGAATTTTCATACCATGTTGGTTTTGATGAACTTGGTCGTATTCTTTTCTGATATCCGAGAAAGAGGCCCTGCCTCGACCCATCTTGTGAAGTAGTCGATATCCACGATGGCATGTTTCATTTGTCCGGGAGCGGTAGGGAGTGGTCCAATTAGGTTGATTCCCCACATGGCGAAAGGGTAAGGTGAACTGAGGGACGACAGTCGCTCAGGTGGCTGGTGGTTCAAGTTTGATGTTCTTTGACATGGCTCGCAAGATTGAACAAAACTCCTTGCATCTTGGTGGATGGTCGGCCAATAGTACCCCATACGAAGCACCTGATATGCTAGAGCTTCCCCACCTATGTGGTTCCCACAGTCCCCAGAGTGGACCTCTCTTAGCGCCCATTTAGCATCATCAGGATGCAAGCACCTAAGTAAGGGGAGGGATCTGCCCCTTCTGTAGAGGTACCCCTATACCAAACAAAATCGGACCGAGAGTCTTTTAATTCTTCGGGCTTGGTCGGGCTCTTCGGGAAGCTCCCCCTCAAAAAGGTAGGCGACGATCGGGTCCATCCAGCAAGGCTGGCGATCCAGGGAGCATATTTCTTTATTTGTGGCTATGCTTGGTTGGGAGATCACTTGGAGGGGAATTCCCCGTGGTAAGGGTTGGCCTCCGTTTGCCGCTATTTTAGCCAGAACATATGCGCGATGGTTTTGGTGTCGAGGGACCTGATCGATCTTGAACCCCTTAAACTTATTTTTTAGCAACTGAGCTAGCTTTAGATAGGCAGCCATATTATCTCCTTTCGCCTGGTACACCCCAGTCACCTGATTAACAACAAGCAATGAGTCGCTCTTGACTTGTAGGTAATCGGCCTCTAGTTCGATGGCTACCTTCATCCCAGCTAGGAGGGCTTCATACTTTGCTTCATTATTGGTGGCTTTAAACTCGAATCTGAAACAGTGACAGAAATCAGTCCCCTCAGGGTCTATTAAAATTATGCCAGCTCCTCCCTCAGCTTGCCCGGATGCTCCATCTATAAAGAGGGTCCATGGCTTGCAGCCTTCCGGCCAATTGTTGATCTCGGATGTCTTTTCAGGGATCTCATTTGGTGCTAAGGGATCCTCTTGATCTGAGAGCGTCAAAAATTCTGCCACGAAGTCAGCTAAAGCCTGTGCCTTAATCGTGGTTCGGGGCTTATACTTTAAATCGAACTGAGTGAGCTCTAGGGCCCATAAGACTAGCCTTCCAGGCACGTCTGGTCTTTGCAAGAATTGGTGGAGAGGTTGGTCCGTCACCACTGCTATTGTGTGAGCTTGAAAAAAGGGACGGAGCTTCCTCGCTGAGATCACCAGAGCATAAGTGAGCTTTTCCAGAAGAATTTAATTCCTCTCTGACTTAGTCAAAGCATGACTCATATAGTATATGGGTCTTTGAAAACCATCGCCACACTCCTTGGCCAAAGCTCCGCTTACTGCAGTTCCTGATACGGCCAGGTAGATCTGCAGCTCATCTCCGAGAACTAGCTTGACTAACAACGGTGGGCTTGTTAGGTATTCTTTCAAAGCTTGGAAAGCTTGTTCGCTCTCCTGACTCCACTTCATGTTTTTCCCTTGTTTGATGGCTTTGAAGAAAGTGAGACATTTATCGGTGGAGCGAGAGATAAACCTGTTGAGCGCCGCTACGCGTCCAGTCAGAATTTGTACCTGTTTGAGTGATGTTAGGGATTCCAGGTCCAAGATAGCTTTGATTTTTTCTGGGTTGGCCTCTATGCCTCTCTCATGAACCATGTAGCCTAGAAACTTCCCCACTGTTACCCCGAAGGCACACTTGGAGGGGTTCAACCGCATCTGGTTTTCTCTCAGTATGAGAAAGGTTTTACGAAGGTCTTCCCGATGTCCTTCCGCGGTTAGTGATTTTGTTATCATGTCATCGATATATACCTCCATCGTCATTCCTATCTCTGGCTTGAACAGCTTGTTAACCAGTCGCTGGTATATAGCCTCCGCATTCTTCAAACCAAACTGCATCACCTTGTAGCAGTACAAGCCCTGCCCAGTAATGAAACTAGTTTTATCCTGGTCAGCCGGGTGCATTTTAATTTGGTTGTATCCTGAGAATGCATCCATAAAACTCAAAAGTTTATTTCCGGATGTGGAGTCAACCAGCTGATCGATCTTTGGTAAAGGAAAAATGTCTTTTGGACAAGCCCGGTTGAGGTCTGTGTAATCAACACACATACGCCACTTCCCATTCCCCTTCGTAACCATGACCACGTTGGCGATCCATTCGGGATAGCGTACTTCTCTGATAAACCCTGCCTTGATCAATTTATCTACCCCTTCCTGCACCGCAGCGTTCCTATCAGCGTTGAAGTGACGCCTCTTCTGTTTGACGGGCTTGACTGTTGGATCTACCGCTAGTCAATGTGCGGCCAATAATGCTGGGGTTCCAGGCATTTCTTCATGGCTCCAAGCGAAGATGTCGCTAAATTCCCTGAGAAGATTAATTAAACATTCATTCACTTCTGGTTCAAGGGTGGCCCCGACCTTGACAACCTTGGAGGGATCGTCATTTCTGATGGGTATCTCTTCAAGTCTATCTACGGGCTATCAACTGGCCCACTCCTTGCTCCGTTCCTACTTATAAGGCATAATAAGTTCGCTTTCTGGATGCTGAGGATGCTCCGCGGGCCCTATTTCTTCCTGGATTGTCCGGGATGTTTCCATGTCTTCCTGGACTAATGACACATGTACACATTGTTTTGCTAAAGCTGTAGGATTGGCAGACACTGCGTAGCATTTCTTGGCTGCCTGCTGGTCTCCGCGTACCTCTCCCACCTTCGTTCTAACCGGTAATTTCAGGACGTTATGGTATACGGACAAGACTCACTTCAAGGAGGACAGAAATGGTCTCCCTAGGATGGCGTTGTAGGCCGATGGGGTGTTAACCACAACAAAGTCGGTCATAACATTCTGTTGGAGATGGGTGATTCCAATGATTACTGAGAGGATCATCGACCCCACCGGTATGATCGAATCTCCAGTGAACCCATAAAGTGGAGTGGTACAGCTATTGTAACAATTTTGCTTCAGGTTTAATTTTTCCAAAGTATCCTTGAAGAGGATATCTACACTGCTACCTGTATCTACGAGCACGCGATGGACCAGATAGTTGGCAATCTGTATTGTGATTACCATGGGATCATCATGAGGTTGCACGGTGTTGAAGACATCTGCTTCAGTGAAAACGATCTGTGCTGACTGGGAGGGCTACATCGGGCTCTGGCTGACCTTGAAGATCCCCCAGCTTTCTTCGATGCGGGGAATCTTCCTCATATGGTTTTTTCGAGAATTATTGGAAATGCCATCCAGTGTGGGACCTCTGCTGATGGTGTGTATCACCTGGATCTGTTGCATTAAGTCAGTCTGTTCCCCCTTCCTCTTCTCTGCGTCCTCACGGATCTCGGCTTGTACCTCCCTTCCAGTCCGAATGTTATCTCTGATTTGTTGTAAAAATTCAATCAAGCATCCCCCTATCAAGGCTTCAATCTGGTTGCGCAAATTATAGCACTCTGAAGTGTTGTGGCCCACGTCTTCGTGGAAGTCGCAGTACTTGTACTGGTTCCTCCTATCAGCTGGGGCTTTCATGGGAGCGGGTTTTTGGAACAGCCCTTTATCTCGTATAGTAAGGTAGACCGTTTCCCTGGAAGCATTCAAAGGAGTGTAGTAGTCATACCCTTTCTCCTCTTGCATTACGCGGGCCACGGTCCTGGGAGGTGGTGAAGCCCGGGGAGGGTTTCGTCTTGCTGGATATTTTTCTTGCCTGTGCTGAAGAGCGGGGATGCGATAGGTCGACCTATTGGGAGGTTTATTATGAGTTTTCTGAACTGGCTCAAATTTGGGGGCTTCTTTTTTCAGACGCTTAGCCGTTCTCATGTCGTCGTGTTCCATCTTGACTTTGAGTTGCTCGTCGATCTCGACCTGCTCAAGAGCCCGATCGTAGGCCTCCTGGTTAGTCTCGGGAGGTCTCTTGGCGAAGGAACGGAAAAGCTTTCCCGCCCATAGGTTCCGCCTGAAATTGGCGAGAGTTTCTTTCTCGGTGAAAACTCCTATTTATATGACCTCCTTGTGAAATCGTTCCACGTACAACCGAAGTGTCTCACTCCATTCCTGAATTACAAATTGGAGGTGTATGGGATCTTTCGGACGAGGTTTGACCCATTGGAATTGCGAGCAAAAATCTGTTGATAATTTTGTGAAAGAATCCACGCTGCTAGCAGGCAGCTTCCTGAACCAAGTTTTCAAGTAGACGGTTAGGGTCGTTGGAAACATCCTACACATAGCTGCTCTGGTAGTGTTCTGGACCTCCATCTGTTGAACGAAGCTCTCCAGGTGGCTTAGAGGATCCTCCGTTCCAGAGAACTTATCTGCTGGCATTTTGAATTTTGGTGGGAGCTCCGCTTCCCGGATCCTCCTAGTGAAGGGAGGGTTTATCTCGCTCATGGGATCCTTTTTATCCTCCTTATTCTTTCTTTTTCTTATCTGCTGGACCTTCTTCTGTAGCTTTGCCAGCTGATCCCTCAGTCGCTTGTTCCCAGGCTTCTTTGAATTGACCTCAGATTCTTCAATATCGAGTCTCTTTGATGAACTGGCAACCTCTATCCGGTCCCCCTCATGGATAAGATCCATTTGGGAAGTTTGTCTACTCTCCTCCTCTTGGGCCCGGGCGTTCCTCCTTAATGCCGTTGGATGGGATAGCTCTCGTTGCTTCCGGGTAAAAGCATCTGCGGCAGATTTAACTCGCCTGGGTTGATATTGTGAAGGTTCTTTCGGAACTAGGGGAATGTGTCCTAGCCTATCCCGGATCGAAAGTTGGGGCCCTGACCTGTCTCGAGCTGGCTCTAGAAGAGGAGGTCTCAGGCGATCGAAGGCAGGCTGCCTAGCTCCGAACCTGGTCGGCTCTCCCTGATCATTCAGGTTGGTTGGCTGGACCGTGATGCCTTCAGCGAGCAGACGGATGCGGACAGTTTCCACGATGGCTGCAGCTTGTTGGTCGAGCGCGGCTTGGCTCACTATAGGGTGGCCAGAAGCCCGAGCATTAGTTGTTTGGACCGGAGCTTGACTGCCATATCCTGACTTTCTCCTCTTTCTTAGGGCTTTTCGCGTAGGCCTCACCGGGGGTTGCTCCAAAACTCCATGTTGGCCTTGGGAAGAGCGGAGCCTCATAGTTCCTGTAAAACAATGAAAATGTAAATGCAAATAGTTGATATGATTAACTGGGTGTAGGCTTTAGTTCCCACAGACGGCGCCAGAAAGTGTTAACATAAATTTTGTTCGGGGCAATAAATCTCAGTTAGCACCCTTAAGATCATTACCACGTAGGCGATGACCAAGGTAGAATGTATATGTATATGACAATTCCTAATGAAATGACAAGGAGACAATAATATTGTTAGCTACTCGAAAGAAATAAAAGTCTTCCTTTATTGATAACATATGGTATACATATCTCTTTCTCTTTCAAATTGCTCTCACTTTTCTCTGGGGGATTGTTGGGTACTTGTTGTGTGCCTGTCGAATAGTAGTCTCCTCTTTCAGAAGGAGGAAGTCCCTCCTTTATACAATGTCTTCATAGGTTAAACTAATTTATTCTCCCCTTGAGTTTCTCCATCTCTCCCCTCCTTATCGGACGGGATTTTTATTTTTAAATGTCATTGACTTTGAGTTAATTGCTCAGTTGAGGATATCTTGGTGGAAATCAATTTGTTTCCTACTTAGACTCTATTACTTGTTCTATACGTATGTAACGTCTTTCGATGTAATCCTGTGTATCTTCGGGTCTAGCATGATTCCATGGGGGTCATTGAATGTAACACGGTGTGGTACATCAGTTTAGTGAGGTCGATCAGTGTTCTGGCTCCGATATTGAGAAGTTTCGTCCAGCTAGGAGCTAGGTCTGGCCTCCCTTGACCTTTTGAAGCTAGGCGCGGCCCCCTATGGACACCCCCATGTATCAGCGAGGTATAGGCGAGCTTCTGGAGAAATTACGAGGTAACCTTGACTTCGGGGGGTTTTCCTGTTTTCAGGTTCGATGATGCGGGCTTGATCTGACCATTCCGGGCTCTATTCTGGATGTTTCTAGAGCCTGCCCTTATTCCTGCAGGGCGGTATCGTAGCTCGGCTTTGGGTAACATGGTCTCCCGGTGGAAAATCTTGGGCATGGAGCCTGGTCTGGAGGGTGGAAAATTTCCCTTTGGTCTTTAGCCAATTTTTCCTATTAACAGACTATTTCACCAAATGGGTCGAAGCAGGGGCATTCCAACACGTACACGACATAGAGGTTAGAAATTTTGTTTGGAAACATATAATTTGCAGGTTTGGAATACCTAAAGAAATAGTCACCGACAACGGTTCCAAGTTTATCTCATTCGACCTCAAAAACATTTGTGACAAATATGGGATAAAGCTGAGCTTTTTAACTCCCTGCTATCCTCAAGCAAACAGACAAGCAGAGTCGACTAACAAAACAATTATCAATACACTGAAAAAGCGACTTGATGTAGAAAAAAACGAATCGGCCGACAAACTTCCGGAGATCCTATGGTCGTACAGGACAACCTCACGACAATCGATAGGGTTTCACTCATATACGGATAGGAAGCAGTAATTCCAATTGAGACTCGACTCGCAACTACTGGACGTGAAAACCCCAATGAAGAACAGAACAACCGGGAGCTTGCATTCGAACTAGATCACTTCGACGAACGTCGAGAACGAGCTGCCTTTAGAATACACAGGCATATCAACAGCAGGTAGCTCGACACTACAACAAGAACGTGAAGATTAGAACTTTCAAAATCGGCGACTGGGTGTTGCGAAAGGTCTTCCAAAACAAAAGAGAACAAGAGGCAGGAAAACTTGGTCCGACATGGGAAGGACCCTATCAAATAACAGACGCGAAAGGGTGAGGGACGTACAAACTACGAAACCTCGACGGTTGAGAGATAAAAAGCAGCTGGAATGCTCTACACTTAAAATAGTATCACTTCTAAATCTTCTATTTATGTCATTTCTTTCTCTGCATTATTATTTTTATTCTCTATGCATTTGATACTAACAAGTTTATGCACAAGAGCTATGATGAAGCCTTAGTTGTAACTAAGTGCAAAACTGAGCTCACAAAAAAAAATCTTTTCAAAGTTCAAAACCACTTACAACAAAGAGTTGTCGACTTCAGCAAGTCATAAAATAAGTTCTTGTAGGAACTAAAAACAAAACCAGCCAACATAAAATTCTTGCCTTGCTTTCAAGGAATTAAAAAGACATCCTACATACAAAGACCAGCAACTAAGCATCTTTCATTCAAGGATCTATGAATACAACTCTCACTACTTATACTCGATTCCACAAACTAGAGGTTGGGGGAGTAATACTGGGGACAACCCCACATCCAAAAGACGCAAGTATGCGGCCAACCCCATATCCAAAAGGCGCAAGTGTGCGGCCTATTTTTGCATTCGATATGGTCAAACGACCTTTACACATGATGTATTCAATTTACGTGCAAGTATATGATCATAATTGTAAAACGGTCGAATAAACCTCACTTACAAAATAAAATTATTTAATCCATGTAGTTCGGTCGAATGACCTCTACACTTGATGTATTCAATTTGCGCAAGTATACGATTATCATTATAAATAAAGCGGTCGAACGATCTCTACCCAATAAAATTATGTTCGAAAATTCTACTTACTACAATATTTGCCTACTACATCAATCAAATGTCTATCGACATCTACTTTATCAATAAATTTTCACGACACTACTCATAATTGAGAATAAAGGAATAGGTCGGATCGACCACTATTCATTCAAAAAAAGGACCAGTATAGAATTAATTACAACCATGTTGACACGGGAAATCATCACAGTGAACTCGTTCGAACAAAAATACATTTACAAACAAATTTAACGATAACGATATATTAAAAGAACTGCTAATCCTTAGCCAAAGCTTCTACTTGAGGATTCGGTTCGACAGTTGAATCAGGGCCCTTATCTGCAATCTCAGCGCTTACAACAGCCATAGCGTCCACAGTCTGACTTCTTTAGAAAAATGCTTGGTGATTTGAAAACATAAACTCTAGGAGGAAATACCTCCACAATCGAGTCGCTTTCTTTCGACACGACCCTTATGGATTTTCCTTTGGGATCAGCTTCGACGATGTTTCCATTAGGATCAGTTTCATTGGTTTTCCTTTTCTTCGCCAATCTTTTAGAAGGGCTGGAATCTGAAGAAGAATCGAAAGTTGCATCGTCAAATGGAACAACCTCTTTATTATTCGATGCTTCCTCCGCCTTCTTCTTAGCCGTTGTAACTGCCTTCCTCTTGTTCGTCGCTTCCCTTCGGAGCTTTAAAGCTTTTTTAGGGCCAAGAGTATTGAACTTTAAATTCAACATCGACTTAGGTGCGAAATGACGTTCGACATTAGTGATAGGAGTTAAAAATTTTGTACAAAGTATTTCAAACCCTCTCATAATCAAGACGTATGACACTATATCTTTCACAAGGGGATACGGTGTTCAAGGCACATTCCATGTCGAATGAAGCCAAATGAAGCTAGGTCTATGATTACCTTCCTACATTAACATTTTCCAACTCGTATCCTCAGCAAGAATAGACTACACGATTTTGGAATGACTAATATGATCAGGGCTTTCAAGCTTATTATCTCCGTTTGTTAACTCTACAAGGACAAATAGAATTGTCAAAACAAGCAAGACTAAAACTAATCCAAACGACTATAAGAACTGACATTCACTATGACGACTTCAAATATGTGGATAGACATACTTTTCTCTCCCAAAGGGTCCATCAATCAGAGGACCCTTGGCAAAAAAGAATGTATCTTTCCATCTCCGGTCGTTCGTCGTAAGATCCGTGATAAGGTGTGTGGCGTTAGATCTTAAACATAACGTGAATCAACCCTTCTCATGCATATATTGTTTCAAATAGTAATTGTGCAAAAATGAACCTAACCCGAACTTCAACCCATGTTTCTCACGAAGGACAGTCAGGCATATAAGAATCCTCCAACTGTTTAACATTAATTGACCCGGAGAAATGTTGTAGTACACTAGCAATCGTCGAGCCAAAGAGGGGACAAGGAACCTGAAGAGGGGACAAGGAACCTGAACCCCTGATGAAAATTGAATTCTTAAAAACATGTCCAACTTGGGATGGACCAGTCCGCTCCCTCATGCTCTTTCGCTGCACGGAGTTTGATAGACTTAGGGATCCCATAGATTATCCGCAAACTGTACATATCATCGTCGATGAACACGCTTGTTGGGTTCTCCCCGACTAAAATGCCCAGTGCTTTACTTGAACATGATGGTTCTTCGATATCTATGTACTTTGGGAATTCAATTGGACGTACGACAGCTTGTACATCCCCGAATTCTATTAAGGCCAACCTATTTACGTGAAAAACGTCCGATGGATCGGCAACTGAAACTTGTCGTTCGACGCATATGGATTCAGCCTCAATACCTTTCTCGACTTCACATCATGAATCACTAGGAGTCCAAGAAAAGATTGGCTCTAAGGTCGTAGAACTCGCTCGACATATCTCCAAAAGCTGACAAATACAGAAAATACAAAAGTCAAGCACAAACCAAAATCTAAAATCGCAACTTAAGACCTAAGATCAAAACCTAGGGTTTCTACAAACCCTATAGGACTAAGGGTGTTATCGATCCGTCGAAACCTCAACAAAACTAGGTCGATCTAAGGCAGATTTAAGACCTTACAACAACGCAACAATCTGTAAACAACATAAATCACACAAAGCATTGCCTAAGTGGATCTAATCTATCGCTGGATCAATTTCTCAGAGTCCCACATGAAGAACAGAGAAGAACACAAACAACAATCTGGGCTAAAATCTCGAAACTGTAATATCGCTAATTTCCTACACATATATAAAAGTAAGTTCCGTATGAGCAAAAACAACCAGATTAAGAAAATTTTGTTTACCTTAAAGATTGAGTTTGTTAATTGTACTAGAACAAGGCATTTTGCGATTACTCTAAAAAATTTCTAAAGCTTTGAGTGGTTTTTTGCTTCAAGTGAATATGAAGAGTTAGGGAAAGCTAAGTGGAGAGGTTTGGTTTATAAACTAACACTCTAACCACGGTTACCATGTGTCGTAACTGCTACAGTTATAGACTAACCCGAGTAATCGTGAGGTTAAATTTGAAATTCAACTTTATCAGAATTGTGCCAAAAACGAGGCGCCACATCAGCCCTAGGAGTTAAACCTCTAAATCTTATCGTTTGAGCTTCTCAAGGTTCACTATATAGTCGACATCTTGTCGCAACGAAAGCCCAACGTCTTCATGACTTCCATTCTACTCGACACTTCGTCGAATCTTCATTCGACCAACTCGACAATTCACTTTCTAATTTAGAAACTTCTCTAGAGAGTGGGGGACAAACTGTGGTAGCTAAAAATGGTTTCTAGGCCCAATGTTTAAAGTCCACAATGTTTCATGTTGGACTCTATCCAGACCCACTTGATCCGGGTAGGCCTGAATGGCCATGGTCAAATCTCGTCTTGATTCAGTCATTCAAACTGCAATAATAACAGAAAAACAATTTGAATGGGTATTGGATTGGATGAGAATCCTATGAAATCCGGCCATGATCTCAGGAACTTGATACTCCACAAAATCATGGTTCAATCGCTCTAAAAACACCTATAAATACAACCTTCCTTCTATAGGAAAGGATTCTGATCTTTGAATCTCTCTCTCTCTCAAGCTTTTGCGTGTTGAAACTCTACAGAAATATCAGTTCCGGTCACCGGAAAATCCATATTTCACTCTTAACCATTTCGCTTAGCCCAAGCGCACCTAAGGCTTAAAATCGATCATCAATCCATTTTCTTTAACTTAGTTTCTTATTGTTTCTATCTATTTTCATCTCTTTTGCAGATAATTGGAGCAGACGACACATTCGATTCGACAGGCTAGTCCAAGTTGCTTTGGCCTAACTGGAATCTGATCCGACCCATATTAATTGTAGATCGGCCATCTACAACCCTCGTAAATATAATAAGTACATCCATATTTTAATAAAATTAATTAATTATAAAAATATTCCAATAAGAATTTACCAATAAGGACAAATTAGTTTAATTAAAAATAAACCAAATGTTATGTACACCCATTAATTACACTCATATCTTCAATTATATCACTTTATTAAAAAAACAATTAAACCCTAATTTTATTTCAAATATCAAAATCTCCCATTATCATATAACAAGGTAATGAAAAAAGAATTTCCAGAGGACTCTGATCATACAGAGGTACGTATTTATATATATATATATATATTTATTTATTTGCTATGAACGCTATCAATAAACAAAAAGTGAGAAGTAATTTAAAAAAAATAGCAGTACATATCCTGTTGTTGGAAAAATGATCGGATTTTTGTGAATTCTCAACAGAGTATGAACAATGTTGGAGTCGAATGTACTATGGACTACAATGAATTTACAAATTACAAGGATCCATAAATAAAAAGAAGATTACCAAGAGACTTGGAATGAGGGGCTGTTTCTTTGGTAACAATTCCCATCTCTGTTTCTGCAAAAATTGTGACCGCTCTTACCAGATAAAACTTCTTGTTAAGACTATAAATTCACAGCCGCTAAATGCAAGCAAAGTTATGCGTGTGAGCGAAAAAGAAAGTTGTACATGGTAGAATTCTATGACTAGATGAAATCTTTTGTAGTATCGATTTGGATTTTGAATACAGCGACTATATTCGATTTAAATTTAACTTTTATTGGAAAGAAAGTGAAGTAATAAAAATAAAGTTTGAAATGTTTTGATTTCTCTAAAGTAGAGCTTCTCGAAATTTAAGAATTTAAGAATTTAAGAATTATTCATACTTTGTTTTCGAACCTGAAGAACTTTAGAATTTATCATTTATAAAATTGGGTGTGTTAATAGCTTAAGAATGTTTATAAATAAATTGTATTAAAATGAAAATATTCATTTAAACAAGGGTACTATTGGTATTCAGATGAGTGTTTATAGTAATGTTTTAATTTTAAATTTTAAAAATGGATATATTTATAAAAAAGAGTGTGCTTATCATATTTATGGGTGTCAATATCCATACCCCTAAATTAATTGGTTTCTCTCTCGGACACATAAAAATTCTATCAATATCTGAATTTTTCAATTTTAACTTTGGTCGATCTCTCTCTCTAATTTCTCTCAATTTTTTACTATTCTAATCTCCAATTCTTCAATTTTAGTATAGATATTCTTCAATTTTGATCGATCATCTCAGCTCTTTGTGTAGTGGCACCATTGCCTCCTAGTGAATCTGTCACCGTCGTTTTCGTCCAGCCATGCTCATCCAGTTGCGCCATCCAACCTTCCTCGGACATCCAGTAGCCTCATATGGGTCTTTGAAAACCGTCGCTAGACTCCTTGGCCAAAGCTCCGCTTATTGCAGTTTCTGAGACGGCCAGGTAGATCTGCAACTCTTCTCCGAGAACTGGCTTGACTAATAACGGTGGGCTTGTTAGGTATTCTTTCAAGGCTTGGAAGGCTTGCTCGCTCTCCTGGCTCCATTTCATGTTTTTCCCTTGTTTGATGGCTTTGAAGAAAGGGAGACATTTATCGGTGGAGCGAGAGATAAACCTGTTGAGCGCCACTACACGTCCAGTCAGAATTTGTACCTATTTGAGTGATGTTGGGGATTCCAGGTCTAAGATAGCTTTGATTTTTCTGGGTTGGCCTCTATGCCTCTCTCATGAACCATGAAGCCTAGAAACTTCCCCGCTGTTACCCAGAAGGCACACTTGGAGGGGTTCAACAGCATCTGGTTTTCTCTCAGTAGGAGAAAGGTCTTGCGGAGGTCTTCCCGATGTCATTCTGCGGTTGGTGACTTTGTGATCATGTCGTCGATGTATACTTCCATCGTCCTTCCTATCTCGGGCTTGATCAGCTTGTTAACCAGCCGCTGGTATGTAGCCCCTGCATTCTTCAAACCGAACGGCATCACCCTGTAACAATACAAGCCCTGCCCAGTAATGAAACTGGTTTTATCCTGGTCAGCCGGGTGGATTTTAATTTGGTTATATCCTGAGAATGCATCCATAAAACTCAAAATTTTATTTCCGGACGTGGAGTCAACTAGCTGATCAATCTTTAGTAAAGGAAAACTGTCTTTTGGACAAGCCCGGTTGAGGTCGGTGTAATCGACACACATACACCACTTCCCATTTGCCTTCGTAACCATGACCACGTTGGCAATCCATTCGGGATAGCGTACTTCTCTTATAAACCCTGCCTTGATTAATTTATCTACCTCTTCCTGTACCGTAGCGTTCCTCTCAGCGTTGAAGTGACGCCTCTTCTGTTTGACGGGCTTGACTGTTTGATATACCGCTAGTCGATGGGCTGCCAATGATGCCGAGATTCCAGGCATTTCATTATGGCTCCAAGTGAAGATGTCGCTGAATTCTCTGAGGAGATTCGTTAATCCTTCTTTCATTTCTGGTTCAAGGGTGGCCCCGACCTTGACAACCTTGGATCGTCATCTCTGATGGGTATCTCTTCTAGTCTATCTACAGGCTGTCCGCTGGCCCACTCCTTTCTCCGTTCCTCCTCATAAGGCATAATAGGTTCACTTTCTGGATACTCAAGATGCTCTACGGGCTCCATCTCTTCCTGGATTATTCAGGATGTTTCCATGTCCTCCTGGACTAATGCCACATGTCCGTACTGTTTTGCTAAAACTGTAGGATTGGCAGACACTGCATAGCATTCCTAGCTGCCTGCTGGTCTCCGCGTACCTCCCCCACCTTGGTTCCAACCGGGAATTTCTGGACGTTGTGGTATATGGACAAGACTCCCTTTAAAGAGGATAGGAATGGTCTCTCTAGGATGGCGTTGTAGGCCGATGGGGTGTCAACCACAACAAAATCGGTCATAATATTCTGTTGGAGAGGGGTGGTTCCGATGATTACTGGAAGGATCATCGACCCCACTGGTATGATCAAATCCCCAGTGAACCCATAAAGTGGGGTTGTACAACTATTGTAACAATGTTGCTTCTGATTTATTTTTTCCAAAGTATCCTTAAAGAGGATATCTACACTGCTACCCGTATCTACGAGCACGCGATGGACCAGACAGTTGGCAATCTGTATTGTGATCACCATGGGATCATCATCAGGTTGCACAATGTTGAAGACATCTGCTTCAGTGAAAACGATCTGTGCTGACTGGGAGGGTTCCATCGAGTTCTGGCTGACCTTAAAGACTCCCCGGCTTTCTTGATGCGGGGAATCTTCCTCACGTGTTTTTTTCTGGAATCGTTGGAAGTGCTAGCCAGTGTGGGACCTCCGCTTATGGTGTGTATCACCTGGATCTGTTGCATTAAGTCAGTCTGTTTCCCATTTCTCTTCTCCGCATCCTCACGGATCTCGGTTTGTACCGCTCTTCCAGTCCAAATATTATCTCTGATCTACTGTAGAAACTCAATCAAGCATCCCCCCCTTATCAGGGCTTCAATCTGGTTGCGTAAATTATAACATTCTGAAGTGTTATGGCCCACGTCTTCATGGAAGTCGCAGTACTTGTACCGGTTCCTCCTGTCAACTGGGGCTTTCATGGGAGCAGGCTTTTGAAGTAGCCCCTTGTCTCGTATAGCAAGGTAGACTGTTTCCCTGGAAGCGTTCAAATGAGTGTAGTAGTCATACCCTTTCTCCCCTCACATTATAGGGGCCACGGTCCTAGGAGGTGGCGAAGCCCGAGGAGGGGTTCGTCTTGCTGGATATTTTTCTTGCCTGAGCTGAAGAGCAGGAATGCGATAGGTCGACCTATTGGGAGGTTTATTTTGAGCTTTCTGAGCTGGCTCAAATTTAGGGGCTTCTTTTTTCAGATGCTTCGCCGTTCTCATGTCGTCGTGTTCCATCTTGAATTTGAGTTGCTCGTCAATCTTGACCTGCTCAAGAGCCCGATCGTAGGCCTCCTGGTAAGTCTCGGGAGATCTCTTGGCGAAGGAGCGAAAAAGCTTTTCCGCCCATAGGTTTCGCCTGAAGTTGGCGAGAGTTTCTTTCTCGTTGAAAACTCCCATTTGTATGACCTTTTTGTGAAAACGTTCCATGTACGATCGAAGTGTCTCACTTCGTTCCTGAATCACATATTGGAGGTGTATGGGATCTTTCGGACGAGGTTTGACCCCTTGGAACTGCGAGCAAAAATCTGTTGATAACTTCGTGAAAGAGTCCACGCTACCAGTGGGCAGCTTCCTGAACCAAGTTTCAGCGTAGTCGGTTAGAGTTGTTAGAAACATGCTACACATAACTGTTCTGGTAGTGTTATGGACCTCCATCTGCTGAACGAAACTCTCCAGGTGGCTTAGAAGGTCTTCTGTTCCGGAGAACTTATCTGCTGGCATTTTAAATTTTGGTGGGAGCTCCGCTTCTCAGATCCTCCTAGTGAAGGGAGCGTTCATCTCACTCAAGGGATCTTTTTTATCCTCCTTATTCTTTCATTTTCTTATCTACTAGACCTCATTCTGCAACCTCTATCCGGTCCCCTTCATGGACAGGCTCCATTTGGGAAGTTTGTCTACTCTCCTCCTCTAGGGCCCGAGCGTTCCTCCTTGATGAATGAAAATACTATTAAAGCGTGTGTCTAACAACCTAGATGGGGGGGGGGGGGGGGGGGGGGGTGAATGGGTTGTTAATCGATTATTACCAACTTTTCGATTAGTCAAAATTAATCACAATTAACCCAAACAATCAAACAATAAAAATCAAGTAAAGTGCGGAAATATAAAGAACACTTGATTTTTACGTGGAAACCCTCCAAACGGGAAAAACCACGGGACTAGCCATGCTAGCCACTTGAGCCACAGAAATCCACTATATGAAAAGAAAGTTACACCCTCAAGTGATACTCGGACTCTCACTCTCGATAACCTCAGGCTATGGACACTACCACTCGCCACTCTTGGTTCAATCCCTAGTGATATCCCCCGATTCACTACTCTTGGCGTGAGCACCTCCTAATCTACCCCACGGGCCTTTTACAGTGGCTTTTGGCAACCAATGCTTGCCAACCAACCTTTGGTTGCAAGACTTCAATGCTTGTGCAACTTCACCTCGAAGCCACAAGACTTTGAATCAATGAAGAGTATGAAATGTCTATGTGACCATGTGAAATGATGCTCAATGCAATTTATGCTAGCCTACACAAATTGCTCAACTAGAAGTTTGTAGAAACAAATCCAAGTTGTTAAATGTCTAAATGCAAAGCATAAAGACTTAGCTAGATGTTATCAATAACAACCATCCTAGCTATCACAAACAATCACAATGAATCAACAAATATGCTCATAATATATTCAACATAAACTTAGCATATATTCATGTGATTGAGACAAGACATTTAATCATTTACTAAATGCAAGTCTTAGACAAAAGTCTATCAACAAACAAACTCAATTAGCTTTGTAGAGAATTTCCAACAAACTAATTGTTATACAAAATATGCATAAACATTCAATAAGCTTAACTAGTTGATTAAGAATCAATATTTCAACCTAGTTATCAATGAATCACAAATGAATGTTCATGACCTAGCTTTTAGGCAAAAATGACCTAATCAATTTAGCTATCACAAAACAAACACACATAAATGTTCAAGAACTTGACTAGATGCACAAAGTCAACCTAATCATTAATTAAGCATACACGAACATTTATGGATTAGCTATTTAGGCATAAATAACCTAATAATGCAAGCTATCACAAACAAACCCAATCATGCAATTTAGACTCATAAATATATGCAATAAAGTTAGTCAAGGTATTTAATTAAGCAATAAATACCTACTCTAGAGTAAGAAGAACAATAAATGATATTCAAAGAAGTTCTTGCTTACCTAGTCATGAAAAAATGAATACCCATGCTCAAATGATGTGGAATGATGCAAGAATGAGATGGGTTTTGGGTTTGGAAAGTCAAGGAACAAAGCTTGAAGCTTTCTCTCTCTAGGGGAGCTCTTTCTCTCACTAGGAATGTAAATTTCAGAGCTCTAGGTCTGATTGGGGAAGAAGATGATGTATTTATATGATCCAAGTGAAGCCACGTCGTTTTGGACAAGGAAAGATTGATTTCCAGCGACAAAAAGCGACCTTAGGGTGACCTGACTCAGGTCGCTTCAAGGTCGCTATTCTCTCGGGTAAAAAACGTGACAGCACAACAGCTCCAATTTCGAGCGACCCAAAACATGACCAAACGATATCGAAACCTTTCAAATAATATACCGTTGAAAAGGTATGGAAGTATAATTTCTAATCCTTTTTATAGAATCAGGTTTTGATCTCTAGAAATAATGTTATGGTCATTTGAGTGACCAAAGGTCAAAAACGGATAACAGCAGAGATGCTCTGTTTCAGTGGTCTCTTTGGAGACTTCAAAACCAAACCAAACGGTCATGAAATATTACGAATAATATACCGTTGGAAAGACATGGAAGTCTACTTTCTATTCCAATTAACAAAATAAAATTTAGATTACTGTAGAAAGAGTTATGATCAAAAGAGTGACCAAAGGTCAGAATGGGTCAATAACAAAAATCCCCAAACTCATGGTATAAGACCATGTAACCAAATACCAATCCAAGAGAGCACAAATGGAGCCTCTCTATGGTCACAAATCGCGCTAAGACTCAAGCACACCAATGTGCTAGCGCGAACACAACACAAGCACACCATCGTGCGAGTGAGGACGTTTCCAAACACACAATGAAAACGTAAAACAAAACAACCACACGTAAAGACAAACAAAGACGTGCTAGTGTGAGTTGTGTAACAAATGCACACATATACACAATAAAGAACACAAATGCAAGATGAACAAAGCATTCATGAAGTGTGTGTGTGCACCTAAACTCTTCAAGAGACAAAGTCAAGTGAGTATACCTTTTGCTCTTGAAGTCATGGAGATGCTTGGAAGCTTGCCGACACGGACCTAAGCTACCCATTAAATAATCATCCCCAATGTGGTGTGGTTTGTCATGAAATAAGCCAATCATAAAATCGAGATCCTAAAGGGATCGTTCATCTCACTCAAGGGATCTTTTTTATCCACTTTATTCTTTCCTTTTCTGATCTACTAGACCTCATTCTGTAGCTTTGCCAGTTGATCCCTCGGTCGCTTATTCCCAGGTTTCTTTGAATTAACCTCGGATTCTTCACTATCAAGTTTCTCTGATGAACTGGCAACCTCTATCCGGTCCTCTTCATGGACAGGCTCCATTTGGGAAGTTTTTCTACTCTCCTCCTCTAGGGCCCGAGCGTTCCTCCTTGATGCAGTTGGGTGGGATATCTCTCGTTATTCCCGAGTCAAAGCATCTCCGGTGGAATTAACTCGCCTGGGTTGATATTGTAAAGGTCTTTTCGGAACTGGGGGCGTGGGTCCCAGCCTATCCCGGATCTAAAGTTGGGGCCCAGACCTGTCTCTAGCTGGCTCTGGAAGAGGAGGTCCCAGGCGATCGAAGGCAGGCTGCCTAGCTCCGAACCTGCTCTGCTCTCCCTGATCATTCAGGTTGGTTGGGTAGATCGTGATGCCTTTAGCGAGCAGGCGGATGCGGATGGTTTCCATGAAGGCTGCCGCTTGTTGTTCGAGCGCGGCCTGGCTCACTATAGGGTGGCCAAAAGCCCGCACATTAGTTGTTTGGACCGGAGCTTGACTGCCATATCCTGACTTTCTCCCCTTTCTTAGGGCTTTTCGCGTAGGCCTCGCCGGGGGTTGCTCCGAAACTCCATGTTGGCATTGGGAAGAGCGGAGCCTCATAGTTCCTGTAAAACAACGAAAATGTAAATGCAAATAGTTGATCTGATTAACTGGGTGTAGGCTTTTTTTCCCACAGACGGCACCAGAAAGTGTTAACAGAAATTTAGCTCGGGGCAATAAATCTCAGTTAGCACCCTCGAGATCATTACCACGTAGGTGATGACCAAGGTAGAACGTGTATATATTTTAATGCCTAATTAAATGACAAGGAAACAACGATATTATTAGCTATTCAAAAGAATCAAAAAAGGCTTCCTCTGTTGATAATATGTGATATACATCTCTCTCTCTCAAATTGATCTCACTTTTCTCTAGGGTGTAGTTGGGTACTTGTTGTGTGCCTGTTGAATAGAAGTCTCCTCTTTTAGAAGGAGGAAGTCCTCTCTTTATACAATGTCTTCATAGGTTTAAACTCATTGATTCCCCCTTGATTTTCTCATTTCTCCCCTCTTTATTGGACGGGATTTTTATCTTTAAATGTCATTGACTTTGAGTTAATTGCTCAGTTGAGGATATCTTGGTGGAAATCAATTTGTTTCCTACTCAGACTCTATTACTTGTTTTGTACGTATGTAGCGTCTTTAGGCGCGATCCTGTGTATCTTTAGGTCTAGCCTGTTGAAAAAACACTCTTAACGTGTGTCTATAACCTAGAAGGGGTGGTGGTGGGGGGGGGGGGGGGGGTGAATGGGTTGTTAATCGATTATTACCAATTTTTGATTAGTCAATATTAAGCAATTAACCCAATTCAAACAAACATATAAAATCAAATAAAAGTACGGAAATATAGAGAACACTTGATTTTTACGTGGAAACCCTTCAACAAGGGAAACAACCACGGGCTATCCTTCTTGCCACACACGATCCTCAATCCCACTATTGTAATGATGTTTACAACCTAGATTGACCTCTAGTCACACCTTTCTCGGTCACTAACCCACCACTACTACCCAACGGCCTTTATAGTGAATCCTTGATCACTTTGCTTGCCAACCACACCTTGTTTGCAAGACTTCACTTGCTTGTGCACTACACCTTGTAGTCACAAGACTTAACTCTCAAGAAAAGATTAACAACCTAAGTGAATATATGAATATTCAAAATGCAAATAATGCTAGGCAACACTAAATGCTTATCTAGGAATTAAAGATGACACTAAGTACAAATCCTAGATATCAATGTCTGTATGAATGCTCATAAAGACCTAACTAGATATAGATGTGCAAGTCTAAACTCTAGTCATCAAATAAAGCCATATCAACATATGTTGGCATTAATCATTGCAAGGACAATAAATGCAATCAACAAATGCAATCAATGAGTCCTAATTAGCTAGAGGGCAAATATGTCCTAAATGCAAGCTATCACAATACAAACCCAATCATATAAAGGAACTCATAAATAGATGCATTAAATAGAGTCCTAGCATTTAATCAACTAATAAATGCAATAAAAACACAATCTTGGAAAGTATGAACAAATGATAAAGATGGGGTTTTTGTTCAACTTACCAAGTCAACTAATGATGAATACCCATGCCTTAAAGATGCTTAGAAATGCATGAAGATGATGGGTTTTGGGTTTGGAGAGTCAAGTAACAAAACTTGAAGCTTTCTCTCTCTTAAGAATGGGTTCTTGAAGCTCTAAAACGATTTGGGGAAGAAGAGAACATATATATAGAAACCCTAGACAAAACTGCGTCGTTTTGAGCTTGGGAATCAAAATCCCGTCAGTACCGCTCTCTGGACCGCAGCTCGGGTAAGTGCCTAGACCGCGGTACACGCAGCAGTGTGCCTACTGGACAACATCACGGTAGGGACCGCTGTACGTGCAGTGCACATGCCGCGGTCAAGGCAGCAGGGGCCTACTTAAGTTTACCGCGTCAGGGACCACTGGGCATACCTGTGTACAGGACGCGATCAAGGCAGTATGGGCCAACTGATGTTTACCGCTCTGTATGCCGCGGTGCAAGCAGAGCCTGCCAAACGGTCTAGGCTGTGGTAAGAGAAGAAACTCTCTTTTCCAGGCAGACTCAACACACTAAGTAATGTGCAATATGTGCAAGTGTGGAGTGTGAAAGAATGCACACATGAGCAATCATGAAACAAATGCATAACAATTCAAATGCACGTAAGTGTGTGAGTGTGCAACAATCAATGCATGTCAATATAAATGCATGAGATGTGAGTGTGTGCAACTAAATCTCTTCAAGAGTTAAGAACAAGTGAACTACCTCTCTTGAAGCTCTTTAGGATGACCGGAAGCATGTCTTCGAGAACACCACACTTGGAGAACCTATGCTACCCGTTACAAACATCCCCAATGTGATTTGTCATGAAATAAGCCAATCATAGAAATGAGGTTCTTACACCTATTTTCCCATAGGGATCGTCGAATATGGCATGTAATGTGGCGGGATACATCAGGTAGTAAGGTCGATCAGTGTTCTAGTTCTGATATAAAGGAATTTCGTCTAGTTAGAAGCTAGGTCTATCCTCCCTTGACCTTTTGAAGCTAGGTGCGGCCTCCTGCGGACACCGTACTATGTCAGCGAGATATTGGCGAGCTTCTGGAGAGATTATGAGGTAATCCCGACTTTGGAGGGGATTTCCTGTTTTTAGGTTCGGTGACGCGGGCTTGATCTGATCATTCCTGGCTCTATTCTAGATGTTTCTGGAGCCCGTCCTTATTTCTACGGGGCAGCGCCATAGCTCGGCTTCGGGTAACATGGTCTCCTGGTGGATGATCTCGGGCATGGAGCCAGGCCTGGAGGGTGGAAAATTTCCCTTTGGTCCCTAGCCAATTTTGGCTATTAACAGAAAGTTTGATTCCATGTCTAAAAGGTAACATACCTTTCTTGGAATCTTGCATGGAATATCTAGAGAAGATTTTATCTATGTATGAAGCTTGGGATAATGTAATCGTTCTATTCTTTCTATCCCTTATGACTTGGATACCAAGAATATAACTTGCTTCTCCTAAGTCCTTCATATCAAATTGTTTTGCTAACCATTCTTTTATTGATGTCAATACACCTACATCGTTTCCGATGAGTAGTATATCATCAACGTAAAGAACTAGGAAAACCAAATTGTCGCCTTTAATCCTTTTGTATACACAGGGTTCATCAAGGTTTTGAATAAATCCAAAACTTTTCACGGCTTGATCGAACCTTATGTTCCAGGATCTGGATGCTTCCTTCAATCCATACATGGATCTTTGCAACTTGCATACCCTTTCCTTTCGGCCCTTTTCAATGAATCCTTCTGGTTGCATCATATAAATGCTTTCATCAAGACTTCCATTAAGGAAAGCTGTCTTGACGTCCATTTGCCAAATCTCTAGGTCTAGAGATGCCGCAATGGATAAGAGTATCCTAATGGATTTAAGTATGGCCACAAGAGAGAATGTTTCCTCATAATCGATACCTTCCTTCTGTGTGTAACCTTTAGCTACCAATCTAGCTTTAAAGGTTTCCACATTTCCATCCATTCCTCTCTTCCTCTTGTATACCCACTTGCACCCAATCGGTTTTATCCTTTTAGGCAGGCCCGCAAGAGACCGAACTTTATTTTTGAACATAGATTCAATTTCGGATTGCATTGCCTTTTGCCAATGGCAACAATCAACATCTTCCATGGCTTCCTTATACTTGTAGGGATCATCATCATCCGGGAGATTCTCTACAGATTCTCCTAGACCGATGTATCTCTCAGGTTGTTTATTAACCCTTTCACTACGATGAGGTATGGTAGATTGTTGATCTTTTGTTAGTGCGGAACTTACAATTGGGCTAGGTTGTGAAACCTCTTATGGAATTGTGTCTTCTGAAAGCTCATTCAGAACAATTCTACTCTTAGGCACAAAATCATTCATATAGTCCTTTTTTCACAAATTTAGCATTTGTCGAAACAAATACTTTAAGATCTGAAAGACTATAGAAATAACATCATTTAGTTCTTTTTGGATACCCCACAAATATGCATGTTTCTGAACGGGACTCCATCTTTTATGTCTTTCCTTTTAACATGTGCGCAGAACATCCAAATATCCTTAAGTGTTATAAACTAGGCTTTCGCCCAGTCCACAACTCATGCAGTGTTTGAGGAATTGACTTAGATGGTACATCGTTTAAAATGTACATAGCAGTTTGTAAAACATATCCCCAAAAAGAAATATGAAGTGTTGAATAACTCAACATAGACCTAACCATGTCCAAAATAGTTCTATTTCCCCTTTCTGCCACCCCATTTTATTGAGGCGTACCTGGCACAGAAAACTGAGAAATTATCCCATTATCAATAAGATATTGCTGAAACTCACCAGATGGATATTCTCCACCACGATCAGACCTCAAGATTTTTATGTGTTTCTCAAGCTGATTTTCTACTTCAGCTTTAAATGTTTTGAATATATCAAAAGCATTCGACTTATGTCTCATGAGATACACATAGCCAAATCTTGAGTAATCATCCGTGAAAGTGATGAAGTACTCATATCCACCTCTAGCTTGAATGCTCATCGGTCCACACACATCAGTGTGTATCAATCCAAAACACTCAGTGTCTCATGTGCCTTTGGTCGTGAACGACCTTTTGGTCATCTTACCTTCCAGACAAGATTCACAAGTTGGTAGATCATCAACCTTTAAGTCACTTAAAGGTCCATCACTAACCAATCTTTTGATCCTATCAAGGTTAATATGATCTAGGCGCAAATGCCAAAGGTAGGTTTCATCTTTTGATAATTTTACTCTTTTATGATTAGGTTGCGTTGATTCTGTGTCTAACAAGTGAGAGATATTGCTATGCAAATAGAATAAACTGTTTTCCAATGTACCTTTACAAACAAATTTGTTATTCCTACTAATAATAAAAGCTTTATTAAAAGTAACTGAATATCCAAATTTATTTAAACAAGAAACTGAAATTAAATTCCTCTTGAATTGAGGTACATAATAAACGTCTATTAAATCTAAATGCCTATAAGAATCTAAACTAACTCTAATATCTCCCACTGCACTAGCAGACACTAACTCTCTGTTGCCTAAACGCAAGTTGAATTCATTCTCATTAAGCCTTCTCCCTTTCCGTGAACCCCTATAAAGAAAAACAAACATGATTAGTGGCTCCGGAATCTATGATCCAAGAATCCATATAATCCGCCAAAAAACATGTTTCAAGATAATTAATATTACCTTGTTCCTTCTTGTCCTGAGACTTTGGGCAATTTCTTTTCCAATGTCCCTTTTCACCACAAAGGAAACACTTCCCTTTGATCTTAGTTACTTTCTTTGTCTCCTTCTTAGTAGGTCCTAGTTGCTTTTTCTTCTATTGTTTCTTGACCTTCTTACGGATCTTAACAGTAGCAACTTTACCTACAATATGAATCTCTTGACCCTTGCTTTTCACAAGGATCTTTTCAGCACTTTGAACATCTTGCATCAGGCCATGCAAGGTGTATTCCTTATTGTTCAAGGTGTAGTCCAACTTGAACTGATCAAAGGAATCTGACAGTGAGTTGACAATCATGTCAATATTTGTCTCACCATCTATCTCAGCACCATTGAGTTCAGCAATGTTGAGATGTGCTATGACTTTCATCATGTGATCTTTCATAGCCTGTCCAGGTTTCATCCTAAGATTCATGAAAGTAGTCACTGGCTCTCTCTTACTAGTCATGGACCTCATAGCAAACATTTCCTCTATAGACATCATTATATCGGCAGCGAAACTCATTCCTTCATGTTGATGTTGCAACACGTCGGAGATGGCGGCCATAATGTAACATTTGGCCATCTCATATGAGGTCTCCTACTGCTTATACTCGTCTCTTTGCTGCTCAGTAGATTCATTAGTAGGAGCAGATGGTTTAGGAGTAGGCAAAACGAACTTATGCTTTTCAGATTGCAACAATAGCCTAATTTTCCTTTTCCATGTGACATAATTATCTCCAGTTAAAGTATTATCTTTTAGAATGTTGATTAGGGATGGGGTCATGATTTCTTAATAAAACAAACTTATATCAGCAAACAATCATGATAAAGCACTTTCTAATAGTTATCTTGAATTAAATAAAATAATTCAATCATAAAATTCAATGGTGATCCAACATCCATAAATGTTATGCCTCATTTGGGAGTTCGCATCATTTACTAGTTGGACTAGGTCCCACCTAATTGTTAACATAACAACCAACGTTTTCAATTTAGCCTTGCGATTTATATTGACAAGAACTCTCGGGAGGATATTAATAAAATCACATTGAATGTGTTACCAATTTTCGACCTTCAATATATTCCCTCACAAATATCCCTCCTTTCGGAGTAGATATTGTTTGGGTTAATTGTCTAGTCTATCCTTGTAAGGAAGTATCTTGCTAAATTCCATTCATGAATACCCCTTGGGGGGTTATTATACAAAACATAAAGCTCAACTAAACTTAGAGGCCGTAGGTGTTCCATAACACCTTCTCCCACTCAATTATTTAAGGCATGTGATCGAATTCTATAGAATGATTTACCAAGTTATCTAGATGCCAATTAGATACCTAAACCATTCAATGCATGTTCATTCCAAAAGAGATATATGAGTGGCACTCCTATTCTATATGACATGTTATCAAACAATGATAAACATTGTAATATTTACGAAAAATAAATAGCCAAAATTTTGGTCCATCCTAGAAAAGCAAGTAAATTACATTTGTTTGAAATACAAGAAAACCCTAACTTAGCGATCAAGTCATCAAGCGGTGGTCCCTCAATACTCTTGCATGCCAAAATTCATACGCGACTGCCCCATGCGCAGCACCATGCATGCGCCCGAAGGCTTGCGCGGCTGCCTTGGTGCGCACGGGCTGCCGCGGCCTTCCTCCGATGCTTTTTTTTTTCTGCTCTCAATTCTTCAATTCTTCGAATCTTCGAAACTTGAATATATTACAGTAGTTTTTTTATTTTATTATTACAACAATAAAAAAAAAACTTAGCAACTATCAAGAAGGAAATTATGGCAATGATAGACCACCCTTCTTGTTACAACTCCAAAAAAATTACAATGAAATTCTAGGACCAAAATCGAGCAATAACAAATCATATTATAAAAACATATATATCCATACATTCCGATGTAATTATATATACGAATACCTAGAGTGTCATCTCTTTTTAAAACATGCATATTTACAATAAAAAAAAATAGATTCACGTATACATACATCAATTAATCAAGGGTACAACCAGGCTCTGATACCAATTGTAGGGAAAAACACGCGGCTGAAGCGAAAAATTGGGTGGTATATTTAAAAAAGATTTCCTTTAAAAGAACGAACCTTAACCCTAGATTAATTGACATATAATTAAAAGTATCGTACCTTTTTCTCGTGACGATTGAACTAGCGTCGAATTGAATCCGTAAAATCTTCCAATCCAATCACGAACGTGAATCACAAAGGAGTGTGTGCTCCCTTTCTTTAATTGTATACCTGAGGATGAAACAAACAAAATCTTCTTCTTTGTTAGTCACAATAATCCTCCAAGAGAAAACCCAAGAACGTCCGGTCACTTGTGAATTATCAATCTATTTGATTGAAACTCGCGTGAACCCAATTCGATTTTGTACACAAAATCCTTTTTGATGTAAAGGATAATAGTGTACTATCGAAAACAAAAACGTTCCCCTTTTCTCTTCTCTTTGGCCGAATTCAATACACCCCTTTCTTGAGTTAGAAGTTTTTTTTTATTCAAAAGCAAGAGAATAAAAAAAAATTCTCTAATTTTTTTTAACTACTATATATATATATATATATATATATATAGGTGAAGGCATAATCCTCACTCAAGTAGGATTTTAACCTTATAGTCAAATCCTCAAACAAGTAGGATTTCTACCTTGTAGTCAAATCCTCACACAAGTAGGATTATTTCTTCTCCAAGTCTCCTATCAACTTTGAGTTTTAACCTTATTCCAACTCATGAGTGTATTATCCAATAGTAAATTATTGAATATAAAAATTGTGACTATATCAAAAACTTCCTAATTTGACTAGATAAATAAAATTATTTATCTACTTATCAAATATAGTCTTTGATATTTACTATACTACCAACAATAGTATGACACTAAGAATCCTACTCCTAGTTAGAAAAATATTTTAACTTTTAATCAAACAATTAATTAATTTCCATTTGATTAATTAATAAAATAAAACAATATATTAGACTAATTTATTAGCCTTGCCGCCCAAGTATATACTTGGGCAATATATTATTTTTCCATTTTATTAAATCCATTGGACTTTAATAAAAAGTCCATATGTGAACTAGGCTCATTCTTACTAAATGAAACAAGTCCACATGCCTTAATACAATTCTAGATAGACCTATAAATTGGTCCAGTAGAATATATCAAGTGATCCATGCAAGTTCGTGTGAATTGGGGATCTTGGCGGGCTATCTAAATTTAAGCTCCAATAGACATAACCTAATCACAATCAACAAATAATTCACCTAGGTTCAATCTATTAAGTTTAGTTCATTCCACTAAAGAACTAAAATTGAACTCTTAAATAAAGATAGAATAAGTTAATATTGCTCATTCATACCTTAGACAATCTTAATGGAGATAGTGTATCCTCGTGAAGAATACCAGTAATCGCCAAGAGCTCGTAGACCGCCTTTGACTCTCGAAGTTACCATATTTACCCATATGACCACATTTTGAACTTGGATATTTTGACTTGTCCAGAAGCCATATTTCAATAGACACTATTGAAAACTTAACGTTAAGATTTAATATCCAATACCTCAAAACATCCATATGATGATATTCTACTCTCATTTAATAAATGGAGCCACGATGTCCATATCTAAAAATGAAGTTCTCTATCGATTAACAAATGAATACCACCGAGCTATTGAGGATAGACTATGCTATATAATTGTACTCACTGATAATTCAAATGATAACAATTACAACCATAAGTCCATCATTTATCTCAGGATTGAGATAGACTCTCCGATTGCTTTCAAGTGAAAACTTTTATCCATTGACGGTTCTGGATAAAGTATTTCACTATAATCTTATTCAATGCACCCAGTTTACTAGATTCTTTTGCCCAAAGACACCACACTTTGATGAGTTTAGACTCATCATAACACATTTGATCCCACTCAAATGCTAGCAAAAGAATCTACAACTTTAACAAGATAAAGGAACCCAACCTTTATCTTAAGTTGTGAATATTATTCAAGACTAACTAAAGAATTGTGTCTACTTCATACATATCCAGATGTATGAACAATTCTTCTTTTCTCATAGTCTTTTGACCTTATGATTATTTACTTTTGAAAATTATAATAATTAAACTATAAATGCTATAAGATTTGTTAAATTAGAAATCACTTTATTAATATGAAAAGATTGTCAAGTACATTATTACGCTCTTGCTATTGAGCATAATCCTAACAAATTGTTTGTAGTTTACACAATGCATTTACCAGTATAAACACTCTGATAATAACATTTGTATTTAAAAGCTCAAAGGCTCTTCTGTATGTATCACATCTTATGCCATCTTTGGGCGAGTGGGAGATGTTGTTTAATAACGGTGCACCCACGATGGGCTTATGGTAACTCAAGTGTGTTGGCTCCACTTGTGCGAGTGGGAGATGTTGGTATAATTGAGTTTTGGGTAGAGACTCATTTAGACACCCAAGTAGGGCTAAATCCAAGCCCATGCACTATATGCCCATGCACTATATGCCCATGCTTAAGCATTTGTATGAGAAAATACTGCTTGAGCTGTTTAATACACTATTACCGTGTATTTTGCATGGTAGAGAGAAAGAAGTGCAAAAAAATGTGTGTAAATGGGAAGCGTATATGCAAAACATGAAACAAAGAGTGTGTGCATGTGAAGCACTATGTGTGCTTATGTTTACAGAGAGTAATATAGAGAAACACAGATAGATGTGGAGAAAATCAAGAGGATTTTCTCACATCTTTATCAGTGTGTAGGTACTTGCATCGTGATCAGAGAGAACTTTTTAGATTTCGATCTGTGATTGTTCCCCTACCTCCGGTGATACAACCCTTGTTCGATCCGCTTCCGCTATACGATTTGGATTCCGAAGATGAACGGTAATCCGATTTATTTTTATTTATTTTACGAATTATTCTTCGAAGAATCTTAACAAGTTCACTCAAACACCATTTGGACGAATCATAGTCTTTCGAGAAAATAACTACTGAAATATTTGATTCTTCGATTGCTTTTGATAGTGCAGACCATATTTCATCGCCTCTTTTAAGTTTGTCATCAACGAAGAAGTCAATTTGTTTACGAAACAAAACATCACAGACAAAACTTCTAAAACCATCGTGGATATCTTTGCCTCTGAATCTAAGGAAGAGATCATACTTTCCTCCATAGGCGGGGGTGGAAGAGAACAAGCCGTTGATGATGAAGCGCACATTATTGATGATGAAGCAAAATTACATCAAAGAAGAAAGGAATTGATCTGAACAAGATATTGATCAAGGAAGTGCTTGGTATTGATCTTCCATTGACTTTTTTGCCTCCTTCCCTTCTAATTTCCTCTTTGAGTATCAGCTTTCTAAATCTTCAACTACTTTCCTATGGCCTTCGAATTATCATATAAAATAAAGTTAAATTTTATACAATCACATAATTAAAAAATTAATTTCCTGTATGCATGGTTGTGGAAGAAGAACATGAGTTGAAGTGCCAATAATTAAAAATAATAATAAAATGCTGGTATTTTAATTTAAAAAGGACAAAATAAGTATAGCATTAGTTAAAATATTTTGGGGTATCTCTTAAAGTTTGACATAAATGCAGCATATACTCAAACCATCTCTACTTTAAAAACTGTCTAATAAAATGACCAAATGCATTTACCCATGTATTTCATTTCATCCTTCCAGCAATATAAGAGAGCATAAGAGTAATTTAATTTAGAAAAATAAATTTTGGAACAAAATTGATAAAAAGTAAAACCAAGTCCAAGAAAGTTCAAATATACTTAAAACCAACAATAACATCCAAGGCTTGGGATGAAACCCAAGTCCTTGGTTCTACTCTTGGCAATTACTTTGAGGCCAGCCTTCAGGGCGTTTACCCTCGCTGGTGGAAGGACGGGCATGGGGCTAACGTCAGGGGTTCAAATCCTACCCAAGCTGGAGCGAGTCCCGATTTACCCGCTTGTATCGTTGTGGGGCCAGTGGTGCGGGCTGAGGTTTCTTATCTATCATACTCTGTATCCAACATACAGACCGGTAGGATATATAGGCCAGACGTGTGTCACACAGTTGAAGGAGGACGGGCGGATTTGTGTCCGGTCGAAGTTCGGGATCTTCGTTATCAAAAAAAAAAAAAAAACATGATCAGTCACTCAGTACCCCAAAAGTTTTTCACACAAACCATAAATATTACTAGCAATCATTAACAAAAGTTTACATTTATGAACTGATCATGACTACAGGAATAAGTTCTTACCACTGGCCTTGATCTCTTAGGTATTGTCTTCACCGAATCAGCTCTTGCAGCTTCTACGCATTGTCCATGCCTAAAATAGCTGACTAATATGTTCACAAATTTCCAACTATCCTTTTATCAAACTCCAAGCTCAAATAGGCCTTAACTAGATTTGGCACCCCCGGTGATATCCACTGCATGGAATTGAACATGAGCCCCATTTCGGTTGGAACGGAATCGAAACCCACATGCGGAAACCACCAAAGAAATGGTCTCCATCCATGGTCTTGGATTCCATTCTCTCCATGAAGTCCAGCTCCCCATATATATCCAAGTAATCGCACCTAGATTAAAAGAAAATTGGCATTTTGTTCCAACTCAATTGAACATAACAAAATTGGAATTTTGTTCTGATAAATAAGTATTTATCATAACATAATGTATTATGTATGAAGATAAAATGTCACTGGCTTATAATTCAACTCAACTCAATTTAATTCGATTCAATTATGTACAAGATTTAATTACTACATACAAACACAATTTTCAAAACTAAAATTAGATGAAATATCAATAACCAAGTGATTAACAATCTACGATTTAAAGCAAACTCGAACTTGGAAAAGGTGCCGACATAGAGAACTGTGAGTCTGTGAACAAACCCACATGCCCAGAAAGAAGATCAAATGAAAATAAGTGACAACGAGATAAACAAATCATGTAAAAGAAAACTCGTTTTTATAATCGAAAAAGTAGAACACAATATTTGATCAAACTCACATGCATTCAAAACCCAAAAACGTGAAATCCAGAAGCAAAATCGAACGAATATAAGTTAAAGATACATATAAACAAATCAAGTTTATTTCCATTGCTAAAACAAATTAACAAACCCCCTAAATTAATTGATTTCAATAATGAGTCCACCAATTGTCAAAGCTTATGTGCCACCCATCCTTTACCCTCAAAGATTGAGGAAACACAAGAATTCCCAAAACTTCGCTAAGTTTTTGGAAATTTTCAAGAAACTCCACATCAACATACCCTTTACCGAAGCTTTAGCCCAAATGCCCAAGTATGTCAAGTTCTTGAAAGAGCTTTTGGCCAACAAGAAGAAGTTGGAGGACTTTGAAATGGTGCCTTTGAATGAAGAGTGTAGTGCCATACTACAAAATAAGTTGCCTCCAAAATTGCAAGACCCCGGAAAATTTACTATTCCTTGCACCATAGGAAATTTGAAGTTTGTCAAAGCTTTGATTGATTCGGGAGCAAGCATTAATTTGATGCCCTATTCGGTGTTTGAGAAGCTAGGGGTTGGAGAAGTTAAGCCAACTCACATGACACTACAATTGGCGGACCGATCAATCAAGTATCCAAGGGGTGTGCTAGAAGATGTTCTTGTGAAGGTGGAGAGTTTGTACTTCCCCGTAGATTTTGTCATCCTTAAGATGGAGGAAGATATAGAAATCCTATTGCTTTTGGGAAGACCATTCTTGAAAATGGCGGGAGCTTTGATTGACTTGAAGGATGACAAGATGACTTTGAGAGTGGGTGAAGATGAGGTGGAGTTTGATTTGAGAAAGGTTATCAAGAATCCTAGAGATCGAGAGTTGCTCAAGAATTGAAGTGGATGATCATATGATACAAGAGTACTTTCGAAGGGAGAATCCAAGAGAGCCTCTAGTGGCTTGCATTGTGCATGGTGCAAGTGAAGATGATGAGGATGAACATAGCAGAGTGTGCGTTGCAATTGAGCTCCCTACCCTTGAAGAGTTGGAGGAATATAACCCGTTTTGAAGAACTCGGAGTTGGAAAGCCCAAGGTACCTCCATCCATTAAAGAACCTCCTCAACTTGAATTGAAGCAACTACCTTCTCACTTGAGATATGCCTTTCTAGGGGAATCATCATCACTTCCGGTCATTATCTCGGACTCCTTGACAAGACTTGAAAAAGAAAAGTTGCTAAGAGTGTTGAGAGACCACAAGAAAGTAATTGGTTGGTCCATCTCAGATATAAGATGAATTAGTCCTATTTTGTGCATGCATAAAATCTTGATGGAAGATGACCACAAACCTTCAGTTGAGCATCAAAGAAGGCTAAACCCCAATATGCAAGAAGTGGTAAGAGCGGAAGTCTTGAAGCTTCTAGATGCGGGAATTATCTATCATATTTCAGATAACCCTTGGGTGAGTCCCGTACAAGTGGTACCTAAGAAATGAGGGATGACGGTAGTACCAAATGAGAAAAATGAGTTGATCCCCATGAGGACCGTTACCGGGTGGAGAGTATGCATAGATTATTGGAAGTTGAACAACGCCACTCGGAAGAACCATTTCCCACTCCCGTTCATAGACCAAATGTTGGAAAGGCTGGCCGGTCATGACTACTATTGCTTCATTGACGGATATTCCGGCTATAACCAAATTCTTATTGCCCCCGAAGACCAAGAGAAAACAACCTTCACATGTCCTTACGGAATATTTGCATATAGAAAAATGTCTTTAGGACTATGCAATGCACCGGTAACTTTTCAAAGGTGTATGATAGTTATATATTCGGATATGGTGGAGAAGTGCATTAAAGTTTTCATGGATGATTTTTCGGTCTTCGGCCCTTCTTTTGATGCTTGCTTAAAGAATTTGGGGTTGGTTTTACAAAGATGTGAAGAAACCAACTTAATGCTAAATTGGGAGAAGTGTCACTTTATGGTGAAGGAAGGGATTGTGTTCGGGCACCGAATTTCAAGCCAAGGGATTGAGGTGGATAGGGCCAAAATTGAGGTCATTGAGAATCTACCACCACCACTTTCGGTAAAAGGAGTCCGAAGCTTTCTAGGCCATGCCGGTTTCTACCGGCCTTTCATCAAGGATTTTTTGAAAATTACCAAACCATTGTGTTCTCTCTTAATGAAGGATACCCCGTTTGTGTTTGATGAGGAGTGTCACCTTGCATTTGAGAAGTTGAAGAAGGAGCTCACATCCGCTCCCATCATGTCGGCACCCGATTGGGATCTTCCATTTGAGCTTATGTGTGATGCAAGTGATCATGCGGTAGGAGCCGTTTTGGGACAAAGGAAAGAGAAGAGGCTCCATGTGATTTACTATGCAAGCCAAACCCTCAATGAAGCTCAAGTGAATTATGCCACCACGGAGAATGAGCTTTTGGCCATTGTGTTCGCTTTTGACAAATTCTGATCTTACCTAGTGGGTTCGAAAGTGATCGTATACACTGACCATGCAGCTATCAAATACTTGATGGCAAAAAAAGATTCCAAGCCACGGTTGCTTAGATGGGTGCTCTTGCTTTAAAAGTTTGATTTGGAGATCCGTGATAAGAAAAGATCAGAGAATTTGGTGGCGGATCATCTTTCGAGGTTGGAAAGGGGAGAAAAAATAGAAACAAAAAATCCCATCAATGAACACTTCCCGGACGAGCTATTATTTTTGATCCAAGAATTAATGACTCATTGGTTTGCAAATTTTGTGAATTATCTAGCAAGAGAGGTCATGCCGGTAGAGATGAATTTCTATCAAAGAAAGAAGTTTCTTTCGGATGCAAAGTCATACTTATGGGATGAGCCACTCTTATTTCGGGTTTGCAATGATGGACTCATTAGAAGATGTGTACCCGAGGAGGAGATGAGGGACATCCTCATGCATTGCCACTCTAAGGAGTGAGGAGGTCACTTTGTAGCAAATATGACAGCAAGGAAAGTCCTCCAATCTGGATTCTTTTGGCCCACACTTTTTCGAGATGCAATAAGCTTCGTGGAAGCATGTGACCAGTGCCAAAGAACCCGTAAGATTAGCAAGAGAGATAAGATGCCACTCAATGTGATACTTGAAGTGGAATTGTTTGATGTATGAGGTGCTGATTTCATGGGACCATTCCTAAGCTCCTATGGAAACCAATACATCTTGGTGGCAGTGGACTACATGTCTAAATGGGTGGAAGCCATAGCCACACCAAAGAATGATGCCAATGTGGTCATAAAATTCCTTAAAAAGAACATCTTCACAAGATTCGGTACTCCAATAGCAATCATTAGTGATGAGGGCTCTCACTTTTGTAACAAGCTATTTGAGGCTCTATTGAAGAAGTATGGTGTGAAGCACCACATCACTACCCCTTACCACCCTCAAGCAAATGGTCAAGCGGAGGTGTCGAATCGAGAAATCAAAAGCATCCTAGAGAAGACGGTCGGAAACCAAAGGAAAGGTTAGGCTAAGAAACTCGATGGTGCTTTATGGGCGTATAGGACGGCTTTCAAAACCCCTATAGGCATGTCCCCATATAGGCTAGTCTACGGCAAGGCTTGCCACCTTCCGGTTGAGATTGAACACAAGGCATATTGGGCAATCAAAAAGTTGAACTTTAACATGCAAGCGGTGGGAGAGAAAAGATTGCTTCAACTCAATGAACTTGATGAAATCCGGCTTGAGGCATATGAGAATTCCTGAATCTACAAAGAGAAGACCAAGAAGTGGCATGATAGAAGGATACTGCAGAAAAACATACAAGTGGGTAATCAAGTGCTCTTTTTCAACTCAAGACTCCGTCTATTTCCCGTAAAACTCAAGAGCCGGTGGACGGGTCCCTGTACCGTCACCCTAAGTATTCCCATATGGAACAGTGGAAATCAAAAATGGAGCGAAGGAGAAGTTCAAAGTGAATGGGCAGAGGTTGAAACTTTATTGGGAGAATGCATTGGAAGAGCTAAAGGAAACGGTTCTTCTCACAGAACCAACTTGATCCATCATCAAAAGGGAGGTACCAACTTGTAAATATTAACTAAGTTTAATAGTTTAGTTTTTCAATTTTATTGTAGATTTTCTGTGTACCCATGCACGTAATAGGCTGTGGTGGAGTGTTGTGAATTTTTCAGATGAAAAACAAATGCTTCGGATGAAGACAGTGCACTAAGGAACTCAGGACAAAGAGATCAATATTTTTTCAGGAGGTCGCTGTACGTACGGCATTTTTAAGGCGAGTTACCAGCGAGGCATCAGGTGCAAGTTCTGGACCGCAAACCGCAGTTCACCCACCTTACGTAAGGCGAGTGAACATCGACCAAGGCAAATATCTTCTTCCCATGCCACTTATCCAAACGCAGCGTTTTGGTGAACTAACACTAACCGCTGTACAGGCGCTCTACAATCACCGTACGTATAGCGGTTTCGTGTTATCTCACACGATATCCTCATCTCTTGCAACACTTTCTTCACAACTTCTTTTTCTCTCATGTCATTCAAGAAAAAAGCTCCAAGCTCCTCCCACTTCCTGTAAGTTCTCCACATACTCGGTCATCCATCCACCTCATTTGCATCCCTAATTTTTCTATTTATTGATTTAGGGTTTGGAATTGGGGATTTTCGCAACCTAGGGCTTTAGTTTGGGTCTTTTTCGGTTTCGGATTGTGTTGGATGATGTTTGGGTTTGTTTTGGTCACAATTTTGATGATTATTTCATGGGTAAGCTAGTTTTATGATCATTGTGGCTTGCATTACATTATTGGAGCATTGTGAGCAAAGTTTTGGTTTGGTACTTGGTGAAATTCGTGATTTTGGGACAATATATTTGAAGTACTTGGGTCATTTGGTGATCATTGGTAGTGGAGAGATTGTTTGCCATACATTTGAAGTGCTTGTGGTATTGTTTTTGTGTGGTTGCTTGTGTGGGCATATCCGATTTACAGGGGAAACTCTGTCTGATTGTTGTGAAAAAGGTGTTGGACCCTCGGGTTACAGATTGCGCAGCGGAAGGTTTTAAAATTTTTTTAATGCAATCATTAAACTAACCCATTTGTACAGTTATAATCAAATACAATAATAAAGTGAAGGAATTTATTTTTCATACCTACGTAGGAGGCTCCTTCACTTTGATACGAACTGCTCCTGATTTGAACCACGTGATCTTCCTCTCTATCTCCCGAAACTGGTAACAGCGTGTGGGCGCGTCACGATATTCAGGACCTGTATGGAGGAGGAAGAGAAGAATACACACAAAAAACAAACTCTAGAAGTGTAGCATTTGTGGTCTCACCACACTCTAATTTTTTTTTCTTCTTTTGTTTGTTTTTTGTTTTTCTGTGCACGACTAACTTTCTCTTCTCTTCATTTGCTTTTTTGCTGTGTTCGTTTTTGTCTCATTTGGTTCTATTAAGTAATCTAATTACTTTTTAATTAAATATATATCTCATATATATCAAATAAAATCAAACCAAAATCTTATTTGATTTTTAAAACTTTTCAAAAGATATCTCATATCCTTTTAAAATTAATTAAATATTTTTTTTTTGAATTCAAACATTTTAAATTCAAATTCAAATATTTAATTTAATAAAATAAAATAATCATATTATCTTATTTTATTCAAAATCAAATATCAACTAACACCCTCCATTTAGTGATTAACAACATAATAAAATAATCTTATTATTTAATTTATTTAATCACTATTATTCATTAATTAAATAATCTCATTATTCAATTAACTCCTGAATAAATACGTGTCACTTTCGTAACACAATTAATTGGACAATCCAATTAATTAATCGTGACCCTTGTTACCTAAATCGATCGGGCTAGCAAGGGGACCTAATGGACCCACAGTATTTTGAGCTCCAATAATCCTTATAAATTATTAATTAAACTCTTTAATTAATATTTCATGATTATTAACTTCGGTGTTATTCCACTAAAAACCCGAAGCTGCACTCTCTCAACTGTAGACATTTTTACACAAACCAATAACTTTCGGTGTCCATCGATATAGCTATTACATATGGTATAATCCTCCACAAGTAGTTCATAATTAGAGCTGGGTCATAATGTCCGTTATACCCCTCTAATCATATCTTTCCATTAAGTACCATTGATTCTCTAATGAACAATAAATCCTACATTCCTTACGGTATTAGGAGAGCGCTCATATTATTCAAGCCCCGAATCAACCCTTAAGGGAACTACCATCTACTTCTCACAAGAAGGAGTGGATTCCACTATTGTGTACAAACCTTCCCAGCCACAAGCCAAACCGCGATCTCAACATATGGAGTATATTGATCGGGAATGCAACTCCGACCTCACCCATGGTATATCAAAGACCACGATCTAACCTGAAGGAGTCGATAAGACACTCAGGATTAAGATCACCCACATATAGCCATCATTAGTTGATATATATGAATCTCATCGTTAAACGGATCTTAGTGAGAGATTCATATAGATCATGGCCCAGTCCTATATGATCACATCATACAAAGTGCCTCCATTCTCATATCTACATATGAATGATCCAGGATAGGATCACCGTACACTACGAAATGGACCGCAGCTGTAGATTAACCACAAATAAAGTACCCAGCTTTATTTGCTATCTACGGACTCTTTAGATTGCTCGTTTCAAACTGAATCCATCTATATATGACACTCATATACTCAGTTCGAAATTACATCCGGCAATCTTGGATGTTAAGTGCACATGTTATATAAAGTATGACACAAAATGAATGAATATACTACTTCTTTTATTTATGTTCAAATTCTATTTACATATTACAAGCTTTAGGGCAAAAACCCTAACAATCTCCCACTTGCACTAAAGCATGTGAGTCATGTCTCGTAATCCTAGACCTTCTAGGTGACCTTCAGACACTTTAGCCGGTAAGGTCTTCGTAAATGGATCAGCATGATTGTCTTATGAGGCTATCTTGGTGACGATCACATCTCCTCTCTGCACTATCTCTCTAATGAGATGATACTTTCTCTCTATATGCTTCCCTCTCTTGTGGCTTCTTGGTTCTTTGGAATTAGCCACAGTACCACTGTTATCACAATAAAGTGTGATGGGCTTATCCAGATCTGGAACAACTTCCAGATCATTCAAGAACTTACGGAGCCAAACAGCCTCTTTAGCAGCTTCACAAGCGGCTACATATTCGGCTTCCATGGTGGAGTCAGCAATGCAAGATTGCTTTATACTTCTCCACACAATGGCTCCACCACCTAGGGTGAATACTGATCCAGACGTGGATTTTCTAGAATCCCTGTCTGACTGAAAATCAGAATCTGTGTATCCTAACGGGATCAAATCCTGTCCGGAATACACTAGCATATAGTTTCTCATTCTCTGAAGATACTTGAGAATAGTCTTGACAGCAACCCAATGATTTAATCCTGGACTGGTACCTGCTGACTACTCCCACTGCATAGCAGATGTCCGGTCTCGTGCATAACATAACATACATGAGACTACCTACTGCTGATGCATATGGCACACGTCTCATATCCTCAACTTCTTGAGGTGTCTTAGGACACTGTTCCTTAGACAAGTGAACCCCATGTCTAGAAGGTAAATTACCTTTTTTGGAGTTCTACATCGAAAATCGCATAAGAATCTTGTCGATATATGATGCTTGAGACAATGCTATGAGTTTGTTCTTACGATCCCTTATAAGTTGGATCCCTAGAACATAACTCGCCTCTCCCAAATCTTTCATTTGGAATTGGCTAGCCAGCCAGCCCTTTACATCAGACAACACTCCCACATCATTCCCAATGAGTAGGATGTCATCTACGTATAGGACCAAGAAAACTACTTTCTTGTCAATGATGCGCTTGTAGACACAAGGCTCATCAACGTTTTGCTCGAAGCTATAGGTTTTGATCACATCATCAAACCTTATGTTCCAAGATCTAGATGCTTGCTTAAGTCCATAAATGGACCTTTGCAACTTGCAAACCTTTTGCTCTTGATCTGGAGACACAAATCCCTCTGGTTGCATCATGTATATGCTTTCATCAAGATTGCCATTCAGGAATGCAGTCTTGACATCCATTTGCCAAATTTCATAATCAAAATAGGCAGCAATGGATAAGAGAATACGAATAGACTTAAACATGGCTACTGGCGAGAAGGTCTCTTCATAATCGACCCCCTCTTTCTGGGTATAACCCTTGGCCACTAGCCTTGCCTTGAAGGTCTCTACCTTCCCGTCTACTCCTCTCTTCCTCTTGTAGATCCACTTGCATCATATGGGTTTTACCCCATTCGGTAAGTCTACAAGTTCCCATACTGAGTTAGATTACATAGACTCCATCTCGAGATTCATGGCTTTAAGCCATTCCTCTTTATCAGGATCTTCCATTGCATTCTTAAATGTCAATGGATCATCCACACTATCAGCAGAGACAAGATCTTGTGCCTCACTTACACCTAAATAGCGTTCAGGCTGTCTCACAACCCTCTCACTACGTCTATGTGGTAGTGTATCCTGAGTAGGAATTATCTGACTTTCAGATGTTAATGGATTAACAACTCTAGTTGACTGAGTACTGGTCTCACCAGGCTCCAACTCATTTAATACAATTTTAGAACGAGGTTTATGATCACTTATATAGTTATCCTCAAGAAACATTGCATTTGTCGATACAAATACTTTGTTATCTTCAGGACTATAGAAGTATCCACCTCTGGTCTCTTTGGAGTATCCTACAAACAAGCAGACCACAGACTTGGGATCTAGCTTTCCAGTTCCGTTCTTCAGCACGTGTGCTGGACACCCCCATATGCGAAAATGTCGTAAACTAGCTTTACGACCATTCCACAACTCTAGGGGAGTTTTAGGAACAGATTTGGATGGCACTACATTCAAAATGTATGCCGCTGTTTGTAACGCATATCCCCAAAAGGAATTTGGTAATGATGAGAAACTAATCATAGATCTCACTATTTCCATTAGGGTTCTATTTCTCCTCTCCGCGACACCATTCTGCTGAGGTGTACCAGGAGCTGTGAGTTGGGACACTATCCCATACTCGACCATAAAGTCTTCAAACTCTTGGTCAAGGTACTCACCTCCACGATCTGATAGTAGAGACTTGATCATCTTTCCTAACTGGTTCTCAACTTCAGCTCGGAATTCTTTGAACTTTTCAAATATTTCCGACTTCCGTTGCATTAGGTAGACATATCTATATCTCGAGTAGTCATCTATAAAGGTGACATAATATTCATAACCACCCCTTGTTTTAACATTCATTGGTCCACAGACGTCTGTATATATAAGCTCTAGTGGTTGTTTAGCTCTAAGCCCTTTTCCAGTAAAAGGTCTCTTAGTCATCTTACCTTCCAGACAAGATTCACAGACAGGTAAGGTGCCAACCTTTAACTCATTTAAAGATCTGCTTTTTACTAGTCTGTTTATCCGGTCAAGGTTAATATGTCCAAGCCTTAAATGCCAGAGATACTTTTCGTTTTCTGGAGAAATCTTATGTCGTTTAGTTTTTGGTTTTTCAACTTTAAACATTTCGGTGTTGAGCAGTGTTGTATGCATTAACGGTCTTAACACATTCAAATTGTTTTCATTAATTCCTGAACAAATATTCAGACCATTCTTTGCAATAATAACTGATTTATTATCAAAAGAAACAGAATATAATTGTTCTAACAACTTAGAAACGGAAATTAAATTCCGTGTAAATCCAGGAATATAAAAACATTGTTCAATAATAAAAAACTATTATTATTACAAAATTGCAATCTTATTGCTCCCACTACTTTGGCCGACACGACATCCCCCGACCCTACACGCATGGAGAAGGCTCCCTCCTCTAGCTGTGTCCAAGAATCAGTCCACTGCAAAGAAGAACAAACATGGTTAGTGGCCCCTGAATCAAAAATCCAAGGTGAAGAATCATCTTCCACTAAACAAGATTCAAGAACAAGTAAATCATATTTACCTTTCTTCTTCTTCTTGGCTACCTCCTCCAGGTACTGAGGACAGTTCCTCTTCCAGTGCCCGACCTTGTTACAATTGGAAACATTTTCCTTTGTCTTGGTCTGTGGAGGTGCCTTTCTTTTTGCTTTGGGCTTTCTTGGGTTTGGGCTTACCCTTCGCCTTCCCATCAGACCTCTTCCTCTTGTTGTTATTGGAGGAAGATGGTTCGGCAACATTTGCCTCACCGGTCTTACTTTTGCTGTCCTTGGTCAAGGACTCAAAAGTAGCTGAGCTCATTGAGCAACTGTATGAGACTAAACTTAACTTGTTCATCCCGTAGTTGTTCTTAAACTGATCGAAACTCTTCGGAAGAGTCGTCAATATGATGCTCACTTGACTGGGTTCATCAATGGCCCCGCCATTGACTTCTACCGTGTTGAAGTAGGACATCATGCTCAGGACATGTTCCCGAACTGATGTACCTTCCTTCATGCGAGCGAGCATAGCGGAACGAACAGCTTCGTGTCGCTTTTGCTCGGAGGGCTGCCCGAACATAGCTTGCAATGACTCCATAATTTCGAATGCTGTAGTCATTGCTTCGTGCTTTGTGACAAGCACGTCTGTCATAGAAGCTAACAGATATGTTCGGGCTTCTCATCAGATGAGACCCATCGCTGGTATGCCTCACGAACAGTTCGTGTGGCATTGGCAGTAGGCACCTGAGGACATTCCTCCGTAAGCACAAACTTGAGGTCTTTGGTGACCAGTATTGCATTAATGTTAAGTTTCCATTTTGTGTAGTTATCACTAGTTAATTTATCAGTTTGCAAGTATTTGTAATAGTGCAGATGACATGGCTGAAAAAACATAAATTAAAGATTCATTCAGTCATACATTCTAAACATGTGCTAATGTTCGGCATAAAATTAAACATGATGCATGAAAATGTTTAATGAACAAGAACAACCCTAAAAACAATGTTTCTATGCCACGATAATCCAACATACCACAAGCAAGTACCGCCTTAGGGTCGGTCAAATTCTTGCATGTTGGATCGAGACCTTCTCAGTCAAAGGATATACCAGAATAACTCTTATGCCAATATCATTCAACCATCGTTTATTAGGCCAGGTTTTTAATTAACCAATTTAATTAAAACCTTATGAGTGTAACCCATCATTTCAGATCTCAAGAGCTTAACTCGAGAATTGCCGCCTTAGGGTCGGTCAATCTCGAAATCCCCTCCGAAATCCCATCTGTTAGGAAGTCAACCTTGGTATTGATTCTTATGGAAACCCTCCTAACGGAGGAAGAAAACAAAGCCGTCACGAGGCCCCACTCGAATCTCACGGTGTTGAACTAATGATGGAGACCGCGGGATATAATGTCATATATCCCTTTCCCACTCACTATTTTATATCAAGAGTTTTCTATTAATATTAATGCATCTAGATTAAACTAGATTAAACGGCTAATTTTAATCTAAGCGTCAAGTGCATTAATCACAAATTATTAGAATCCTATTCCAATAACTAATAAACTAAATTGATTTTTAACACTTAAAAAATTTAGTTCATTAGTGATAATTCAAATCTATGTAAACTGTTTACTAAGACTAGAATTATTATTAAATGTGTATTTACCAAGTTTTAACTATTAAAACTAAACACATTATTTAGGTCCAATTATTATTAGGAGCTTAATCAAATTAATCCTAATATATATTAAGGACCCTACTAATCTAAGTATTTAAACTCTTTAATAAAAAGATTAGTAATTAATGAGATTTACCAAGTTTTTACTCCTAAAAACTAATCTCATTAAAAATAGCCAATTATGTGAATAACCCATTTTAATCAAATTAAAAAAACATTAAACACATAATATAGATGGCTATAATGCATGTATGATATATCAACATATATATATATATATGTGTGTAGGCACAACTAATTTAAATGACATGTATATGCATGGCAATGCTTAATCATCAAATAATTAAAACATACATGAGTTGACCGAGTGTTGTGGATTATTTAACCTAAAAATTGGAATCTAATTACAAAAAATATTCCCAAGGCATCCCTCGGTCTTCTTGTAATTTCCAAGATTTCCAATCTCTTCAGGTCATGTGTGGGATGTGTTGTGCGCACTGGATTGCGCGCTGGTGGGTGTTGCGCGCTGGAAATGCAGTGCATGGGATGTGCTGGTCTGCAGGTGCACGCTGGTAGGCTCGCGCTGGTGGGCATCGCTGATAGGCTGCACTGGAGGGATGGCATGCACTCTGGTAGATCGCGTGATGGTAAGCTTGCGCGCTGTGCATGCTCGCTGTCGTGCGCTGGTCTACCAGGTCTTCTTGCAAGCGGGCAGGTGGGCATGCGCTGGTCTACGATGCAAGCACCAGGTCTTGCTTACACATTTTTTTTTTAATAATACAACAGTAAAATAATAAAAAATAAAAAAAAACATTATACAACCCAGAAACACTCTAAATCCACAACACCATAAAAAATTACGATCAACCATGTTTTTTTAAATTAAACAATTTAATTAAAAAACATCATACACTCATCAAAAAAAAATATGTGTCTACACATTCATACATATCAGGAGTAATCGAATTCGATTCATACTGTACAAAAATTGGCTCTGATACCAATTGTTGGAACCTAGGGTTACAGATTGCGCAGCGGAAGGTTTTAAAATTTTTTTAATGCAATCATTAAACTAACCCATTTGTACAGTAATAATCAAATACAATAATAAAGTGAAGGAATTTATTTTTCATACCTACGTAGGAGGCTCCTTTACTTTGATACGAACTGCTCCTGATTTGAACCACGTGATCTTCCTCGCTATCTCCTGGAACTGGTAATAGCGTGTGGGCGCGTCACGATATTCAGGACATGTATGGAGGAGGAAGAGAAGAATACACACAAAAAACAAACTCTAGAAGTGTAGCATTTGTGGTCTCACCACACTCTAATTTTTTTTTCTTCTTTTGTTTGTTTTTTGTTTTTCTGTGCACGACTAACTTTCTCTTCTCTTCATTTGCTTTTTTTCTGTGTTCGTTTTTGTCTCATTTGGTTCTATTAAGTAATCTAATTACTTTTTAATTAAATATATATATCTCATATATATCAAATAAAATCAAACCAAAATCTTATTTGATTTTTAAAACTTTTCAAAAGATATCTAATATCCTTTTAAAATTAATTAAATATATATATATTTTTTGAATTCAAACATTTTAAATTCAAATTCAAATATTTAATTTAATAAAATAAAATAATCATATTATCTTATTTTATTCAAAATCAAATATCAACTAACACCCTTCATTTAGTGATTAACAACATAATAAAATAATCTTATTATTTAATTTTTTTAATCACTATTATTCATTAATTAAATAATCCATTATTCAATTAACTCCCGAATAAATACGTGTCACTTTCGTAACACAATTAATTGGACAGTCCAATTAATTAATCGTGACCCTTGTTACCTAAATCGATCGGGCTAGCAAGAGGACCTAATGGACCCACAGTATTTTGAGCTCCAATAATCCTTATAAATTATTAATTAAACTCTTTAATTAATATTTCATGATTATTAACTTCGGTGTTATTCCACTAAAAACCCGAAGCTGCACTCTCTCAACTGTAGACGTTTTTACACAAACCAATAACTCTCGGTGTCCATCGATATAGCTATTACATATGGTATAATCCTCCACAAGTAGTTCATAATTAGAGCTGGGTCATAATGTCCGTTATACCCCTCTAATCATATCTTTCCATTAAGTACCATTGATTCTCTAATGAACAATAAATCCTACATTCCTTAAGGAATTAGGAGAGCGCTCATATTGTTCAAGCCCCGAATCAATCCTTAAGGGAACTACCATCTACTTCTCACAAGAAGGAGTGGATTCCACTATTGTGTACAAACCTTCCCAGCCACAAGCCATACCGTGATCCCAACATACGGAGTATATTGATCGGGAATGCAACTCCGACCTCACCCATGGTATATCAAAGACCACGATCTAACCTGAAGGAGTCGATAAGACACTCAGGATTAAGATCACCCACATATAGCCATCATTAGTTGATATATATGAATCTCATCGTTAAACGGATCTTAATGAGAGATTCATATAGATCATGGCCCAGTCCTATATGATCACATCATACAAGGTGCCTCCATTCTCATATCTACATATGAATGATCCAGGATAGGATCACCGTACACTACGAAATGGACCGCAGCTGTAGATTAACCACAAATAAAGTACCCAGCTTTATTTGCTATCTACGGACTCTTTAGATTGCTCATTTCAAACTAAATCCATCTATATATGACACTCATATACTCAGTTCGAAATTACATCCGGCAATCTTGGATGTTAAGTGCACATGTTATATAAAGTATGACACAAAATGAATGAATATACTACTTCTTTTATTTATGTTCAAATTCTATTTACATATTACAAGCTTTAGGGCAAAAACCCCAACAAATGGGTAGAACTAAGCAAACGAATCCGAATGAGGGCAGTTCTAGAGGTAGTAGGGCGACACAGGGTTTAGGTCCATGTGTTCAGCACAAGGACTTTGCTGTAAGATTGAGGGTGCTCAAGGACTGAGCCACTATTTTCGAGAGGGGTATTCATCTAGAGAGCCTAAGAGACACCTCCATCCCAAGGATTGTGAGGGAGAGGAAATGGGAGCAGTTTGTACAGAATTCTGGTATGGCCAACCTCACTATTGTTAGGGAATTCTTGGCAAGCATGGTTCCGAAGAGCTTCATGAGTGGAAGGGCTGTATTGGTGAGAGGGGTACAGGTTCAGCTCAGTGAAGCTACAATTAACAATCTTTTCGGCACGGATCCAGTCTTATATGAGCAGTTGCCTTTAGGTTATACACATTATGGAGGTAATGCAGAGGACTTGGCGAAACTATTGAGGGGGACTGATGATGGTAGATGGGATTTGAATCACCCGATTAGGCAATCCGACTTGCCTAAGGATTTGGCGCTGATGAACCTTTTCACTATTGCTTCATTGACTCCCGTATCGCATCATAGCTCAATTTCCATCAAGAGAGCTCAACTCTTGGGTTGTTACATTATTGAGGGCAGCAAGATCGAGATTGGGAGAATCATAGAACAAGGCTGGTCAAAGGCCAATCACATTCTCATGCCTTATTTCAAAGGTATGCAGACATGCAGGGGTGGTAGAGCTTGGCAGTGATGAAATGTCAACGGGCGATTTAAGGGATATTAATCAGTGTACCTAGAGGGACTCTGCTAGCAAGACCAATGGTAGGAAGAAGCAGGAGCGGGTGAGTGATGATGTGCAGGACGAGGAAGAGGATCCCGATTTTGATCTCCCTGAGGTGGATACTGGGGCAGCAACATGCACAGCAGATGCAGTACAGGGGGACAACTCCATTCATCCCAAGTTGGGCAGGGTTGTTCAAGCCCTTTAGGCTAATCATGATGCACATGTCCGGATTGAGGAAAAGATCGATGCTCTCACCCTGCGGCAGTATGAGGATAGACAGGATCAGGAGGCAGAGGATGAGGATATTAGGGCCGACTTGGCTGACATGTGGACTCGTATGGATTTCCAGACTTATCAGAGGAGAGAGCACCGTAGGAGGCCACCACCACCCCCAGACAAGGTTTTGCTACAGAGGACTATGTCCCGGATGACATGGGACCTGAGGACATTACTAGGAGGATTCGTGGCAAGGACCCCATGATTCGGGATTGATTGAACCAACCATCTCCTTTTGCTCCATTTGCTCCAATCTTGTTGACTTTATTTCAATCTCGTACTTTTTAGTTATTTTACTTTTGGGATAGTTTTGCATGGTGGAGTTTATTTCAGTTGGAACTTGATTTCATTTAGTCATTCATTTGCTCTCCGCGCTGATTTTTCTCTAATTATTTGAAATCTGGTTAATTTAGACTTGTGGTGTTGTTTTGTGTCTAGCTTTTAGGACTTGGTTATATATGCTTTCAGTTAGCATTGCGTTTGGCTTCTTTCCCGCTTCTAAGCCTTCATTGCCCAATCCTTATATTTGTGCAAACATTGGGGACAATGTTTCGTTTAGGTTTGAGGGTGCGGCCATTCAGTGACCGACCATTGTTTTTGTGCGCTGGTTTAAAATGTTATCATATTTCTACCATGTTGAGTCAAAATTTAGAGCAGCAAGGGCTGCTTGTTGAGATGCTTTTGGGCTGGTCCACTGTAGTCTTTTTGATATGCCATGTTGTTTTTGAGCTGTGTTTTTCAAAGCTATACCACATTGCTTACACACATCCTACCGGACTCATCGTGCTTTCGTGAATGAGGTAGCGCACCTGAGATGTCTAGATCATTAGTGGAGACTACCCATGTGAGCTTCATTGCCCTAAAAATTGCGTCCACAAGAGTGAATTTTATTTCTATTCTCTAAACACTCATCATGTAGATTGTAGGCATAATTATAAACAAGGACCTCATTTCATGCATTGAGCATTAAAGATCAAAGTTAAAAGTGGACCTCTTGTGTTTCCCTTGTTTGCTTGCTAGACTCATACCTTTAGAGATGACGTAGGCAATGCATGCAACCACCCATAATTACCCAAACATTGTCCTAAGCCTTGTGTGTGTGTGTTTTAATGTTCAAAGAGTGTAGACCTACACACTAAACCCAATCACCATATCCACCCCATTTTACACCTACAGACATTAGACCTAAACACTTGACTATCCCACAGCTGGATCATGGCTAGAAAATTTAATTAAGGAGCGTGTAGCAAAAAAAAAAATTTGGTGTCTTCAAATTTGATGAAAAGAGTTGGCCAAATGTAAATCAACTACCAAGTTTACAAAGTGTTCAAAGCCGATCAAATGCCTAGACGCTCAAGAAAATTGCATAAGTGCAACAAGTAGAAGTATTACGCTAGCATGGTCATTAGCTCGCCAAGAAAACCGTACCCACCCGGCCTCTCCATCACCATCAGATCATCAACCCCTCTTGAACTTAAAAAAGAAGTCCTAATTGATCTTAAGGAGGAGTCTAGTTTGAAAACAAGGGTGTTCTTAATACTTGATTCCATTCTTGAGGTCCATTTTGCATGAAAACACGAGCGTTCTTGAAATTTTCCATATGCGTTTAACTTTGAAAAGTCTTTGTGCATAAACTCCAACTCGCATATGTTGATGAGTGAGCCTAGGTTCGGTGTGGAAAATTGAGAGAAAAACTTGAGAGGTTTAGAGTCAAGGCGAAATGTATCTACTGACTCTTGTGTTCGATGCTTTTGACACTAACTCCACTAGGAAGTCCGGAATTGTAATCCTTAGTGTTGTAGCACCTTGGTCTACACACCTTGGCATGCTTTTTTTGATTACATTGTGGTTTACCCAACGTCGCATCTCATCTTTTGTTGACTCGGTAGAAAAATTCTTGTTCGTTTCGGTTTTTGCTCGGGGACGAGCAAAAGATAGGCTTGGGGGTATTTGATATTGCTTATTTCTACAATTTGTGTAGCCCAAATTTCCTATCTTTTCGCCTCCGTTTCCGGGGTAAAACCAGGTATTTAATGGTTAAATCGAGTTTGTGCAGGTTTGTAGCTTACAAGCGTGTTTATGCAAAGATTTACGAAGATTGGGGCAAATCTGGAATTTTTGAAGAAGTAGAGCTTAAACCGTCATACACTCGCCCTACATATAGCAGGTGTAAGGCAGTTTTGTTCCAGAATGTCATCGCCCCCTGCTCGTCTCATTATCGCCATTCGAACAGCGATTTGGTGCCACCATTTCAAAGAAGAACCGTTGTTCACCCTCCGTACGTACAACGGGTGTACATCGGATTTGCTCCAGAAGGTCATCACTTGTGTCTTCGCCTGTAGCTCGTTGTAGAGATCTCAAAGGAGAGCCGCCGTTCACCCGCCATACGTACAGCGAGTGAACATCGGCCAGACTTAATTTTTGAAGAATTTTTTGGGTTTGGTGCCCTAATTCCCACACACTATAAATACACCATTTTAGCTCTTTTTCAGGACCAGTACCACGACCCTTGGGCTAAAAACTCTCCCTTTACAATCTAAAACCTTCAAGAACCAAACTTTAACCCCAATCCTTCACCAAATCACCCAAAACCTTCATCAAATCACTATCTAACCTCAAATCCCACTTAACCAACCACTCAGCACCTCATTTCCTCACCTAGACCAACCATCAAGACCACATCTTGGAGTTAAAGGAGTCAAGGAGAGAAGGAACCAAGCACAAGCTAGCTAGAGAGGAGGAGTTCTTCAACTTTGATTACTCCTTTTCCTTTCTCTCTTTAGTTTTACTTGTATTTATTTATGGCATGTACTTATTTCATATCTTGTATGGCCATTTCTCATATTATGAACTAAACTTTGCTTGGCTAAGGTCAAGATGAAACCTTTACCATGAATTATCAATGAAGACCACCATTTTATCCATATTGCTTGTGTTTATGTATGTGTATTTCATGTTATAATTAATATTGAATGTTTAGCTAGCATTTAATATTTATTCGGTTTCTGTGTGATGCACCGAGAGGAGAAGCACACAACGTGCTCGATGATATGCATGATAGAGGTCTAGTAAGGTAGAAATGCTCGAGGCTAGTCTCTAAGACTCATTTAGTGAACCACTATGCTTAATGAACTTGTGTGTATTTAGGATGACCATCGAGAGATAGGTTATTGGTGCATATAGGTGTTGTTTCTATAACTCGAGAGAGAGTAGAGACTAATTAAGGGTTGTCACGAGTCTACATTCACATTAGTATAATTTATCTTTAATGGTGGATCTATAAATTGGTAAGAATTGGTTAGGTAGATTCACGGTCTTGGCCTCATTTCTCATAAGAATACAATCAATTACGTGTGTGTGTTTTGCTTGTTACTTGCTTGTTAGTTTCATTTATTGCACTTTTAGTTTTAGTTTAATTTAATTAGTTTAGAGTAATAGAATCCAATTATCAACTATTTGCTTGTCTAGATAGTAGTTAATCAATCAATTGTGGTACTCAATTCATCAATCCTTGTGGAACAAACTTTATTATCATTGTACTACTCCTACGGCTCTGTACTATTGCGGGTGCTCATTTAGGAGTGATCAGAGACCTCCCCCCAAAACTACCCTATCCCCAGATTCCCCAAATGGGGAAATGATGGGGGATGGGGGAGGGTTTGGAAAATGGGGATGGGGATGGGGGGGATCTATATCCATCCCCATTTCCTCATTGACCATCCTTACAAAAGTGTGGTGATGTGTATTAGTATATTCAAAATATACTCAAAGTGTGTGCTCATAAGAGAAAAATTGAGGTCATTTTTTCTTCTTTTATAAAGGATTAAAAATAATCCTTGTCTGGAATTTGTTAATAACCAATTTCTAATTGTTAATAACCGTATAGAAAAATTTCACATGGAGCTATTTATTTTGCATTAATGATTTATGGTTTCAAAATTCAATTTATATTCAATTCATGTAAGTGTGAGTGTTTGAATTTGTATTATTTTTATTTTTAACTTTGGAAATTGTTCGGATAAAAAATAGGCAATCAAAAAACAAATGTTCCAATTGGTGGGAGTCTCTCGGATGCATGATTTCAGTTACCTGATCACATTAACTTGAAATTTTTCGGAGGAAAAATTGAAAATCAAAGAATATATGTAACATTGACAACTAACATACTACATAATTTAGACAATTTTTTTAGGAAACCTAGTATTACTAGTATAACATATGTTGGACTAACGGTTGACTAACAGATGGACCAATTTGATGTGCTTTTGAAAAGTAAGGGACCAAGGGTTGCAAAAAAGTAAACTCGTTTAAAAATTTTGATCTTTCATTAAAACTTATGGACCAATTTGATAATATCCCTTTAAGTTTTTTTAAATTAAAATATAGGGTTAATTGCACTAATTTGTCCTCAGTTTTTTTTTTAAATCTAGCAATATTTCAAAAAGATACCCTAAATTAACGCAAATATCATCTGCCATCAAGTCAAGCCGTTAACTTTAACAGTTGACTAACCTTGATAATTGGGAAGCCAAATATACCCTTGCCATATCATCTCAAACATAAAATATTTTCTTAATTAAAATTGAAAAATCAAGTTTTTATATATAAAAGAAACAAGATAATTTACCTACGGTAGAGCTCCACGGTTAAAGGAAACAATAGATCTTTGACGATCTCTTACTTATTGGAAGGGATCTTCGTTGATCTCGAAGATCGACCTCCTGTGGTTCGCAGAAGAGACTCATTGGCGAATTGAGGATGTTTTCGTAGGCGGTCGATATATTATCTTTTATTTTTCTTTCAATTTTTAATTAAAAATTGAAAATACAAACTAAGCACGTGTGTCTAATAACATAAGGGGGGGGGGGGGGGGGGGGGGGGGGGGGGGGGGGTTAATAGATTTTAATCAAGTTAATTACCAAATTTTTTTGATTAATCAATATTATAAATTTACCCCATAAATAAACATACAAAATCAAGTATAAAATGCGGAAATTAAACAACATTTGATTTTTTGCATGGAAATCCTTCAACAAGAGAAAAACCACGGCTAACCACTTAGCTACTCAGATCCTCAAATCCACTATTGTAATGATATTTACAACCTAGGTTGACCTCTAGTTACACCATTCTCGGTCACTAACCCACCACCGCTACCTAACGAGGCTTTATTATGAATTCTTGATCACTTTACTTGCCAACCATACCTTGGTTGCAAGACTTCACTTGCTTGTGCACTACACCTTGTAGTCATAAGACTTAACTCTCAAAAAGAGATTAGCAACCTATGCGAATATATGAATATTCAAAATGCAATTAATGCTAGGTAACACTAAATGCTTGTCTAGGGATTATATGATGGCAATAAAAGCAATCATAGATATCAATGTCTATATGAATGCTCATAAAGACCTAACTAGATATAGATATGTAAGTCTAAACTCTAGTCATCAAACAAAGTCATATCAACATAAGTTGTCAGACAAAATGGCAACGACAATAAATGCAATTAACAAATCTAATCAATAAGTCATAATCAATAATGTCTAAATGCAAAGCATAGAGACTTAGCTAGAGGACAAAATGGTCCTAAATTCTATCTATCAATGAAAACCAAACTCAACCAACACATGAAGACTCAAATATATTAAAAACGAATATTAAGCAAAGAGTCATGCATTTCATCAACTAAATAAATGTTAATCCTAGGCTAATATGAGCATATAAATGTAACAAAGAGTTATGGAGCATGTGCAAGTTACCTAGTTATGAAACCAACAAAGACCCATGAATATTTGATGCTTGAATGATGCTAGATGTTCATGGAAATGTGTTTGGTTGAGAAAACGTGAATTCTTGGAGCTTCTCTCCCAAAAGGGAATTCTTCCTCTCTCTATGGTTTTAGTTCTGAACTTATAGGAACAAATGGGGAAGAAGATGGTGTATTTATTGTTGGGAAAAATGACACCAGGGAAAATACGAAATTGCCCTTCAAAAGGGTGCTCCGCGAGTTGCTCCGTCCAGATGACCCGTAGAGCCTTACCCGCGGAACCTACTAGGAAGATCTCCGCGGGAGCCTTCGTCCAGGTAGCCCGTAGAGGATGACCTGCGAAAACCACTGGAGGGTTCTCCGTGGGAGATTTCGCGATAGACCTGTCCCGCAGAGGCTGCAAACAATACATACCCACTTGATTTTTCAAGAGGTTTTCAAGGGACTAGGCAAGACCAATAAAATGACAAAACAAGCAAGGAAGAGACAAGAAAAGGATGCACACATTTAAGCAAAGATGCACAGTGCAAGATGAATAAACATGCATGAGAATAGAGTATGTGTGTGTGCAACTAAGTCTCTTCAAAAGAGTTAAGTACAAGTGATATACCTTTGAGTGCTCTTGAGCTTGAGGTCTTGAGAATGCCTTTAAAGCTTAATCATGCACATTGAAGGCCTAGTCTACCCTTACAATTTAAATCTCCATGTGGTTTGTCATGAAATAAGCCAATCATAAAAATAAGGTTCTTACAAAAATATTTTATTTTTGAGAAGATGTGGCATGAGTATATTTGGTTTTATGTAGGTCAATGTTAGTCAACTGTTAAAGTTAATGGATTGACTTGATGGTAATTGGTGTTTGTGTTAATTTAGGATCTTTTTTTTTTTGAAATCTTAATAGATTCATTAAAGTAAGGGTAAGTTTGTACAATTTTAACCCTTTAATTTACCTTTTTAACCTTATCTCTTAAAATTCTGTAATAGAATGTTTAACGGTAGAGTGGGGAAACATGCAATATGGCATATTAGGGGGATAATTTTGTCCATTAATAAAACTGGAGGGCTAATAACGGGAAATATAGCAAACTAGAAGAAGGATTTTGACCATTAATCAAACTGGAGTTACGAAAAACGGGAAATAAGTCAAACTATAGGGAGATTTTATAATATTCCCCGTGTAAAACAAACCTCGTATGGATTTGGGCTTCTCATGGACAGATGGACTGAACTCAAACACATATAGGCCCAACACTTGCCTTGGAGACCTCCGGATTCCGAAGCCTGGTTTCTTCAAAATCAACACCCATTGCAGTTCTGCAGGTTGCATTTAATCGTTTTTATTTTTATTTTTTGAAATGGCACTAATCGTGTTGGGTTAGGTCTTAAATTAGCTTTTGAAGCCTGGTTTATTTTATTTTATTTATTTATTGAAACATTTAAAGCAGGGGGGTTTCGCTATGTCATTTTAGAGTCAACTTCCATTATTGTATAATTGCTTTCTATGGGCACCGTTCCTCGTGCAGATATTGGGTTAATTAATTACGGATCAAGCTAAACCAATTTAAATTTATGACTTCAACATCTTAAATGTGCTCTTAATTAAATAGTTGAAATTTGAATATATTTATAACTCTTAAATTAAAAGCATATGAATGGTTGAAATATTGAAGTCAAAAAATTAAATCACAAATTTAAATTGATTCAACAAACCCATTAATCATTAATTATTAAGGAGTAATTAATTATTAATGATTGTAGGCTTTATTGAATTTGTGTGTTCCTTCGAGTGTTTCTTTTGTTTTCGACACGTCAAGGAACAAAGTAGCTCATGGTTCTAAGTTAGTTTTGGTTCGGAATCAAGAGTCGATTTTGGTGGTGGTCTCCTTTTTGGCAGGGCAGACCTCCTTATAGATTATGATCAATAGTTTAATACATTAAGTACCTTCTTTTATTTCATTTGTGCTATTTATAGATTTTTTTTCTTAAAATCCTCCATTGATGGAGGACCAATGGAGGTCCTCCATCAATGGAGATGAAAGGTCTCCATTAGAGGTCCAATTCCGTTGGACCTCTGTTGGAAGTCTCGATAAAAGAGATGACAATTTTTTTTTTTGAAAATTTTTATTTTTGCTCAGTAAATCTTGAAAATTACAAATATACCTATTAACTCTCGAAAACTTCCTAATAAGTCTCGGAAACCACCTAAAAAGTCTCAGAAACAACAAAATAAGTCTCGGTAATAAAAACATTAGTCTCGAAAATACAAAATAAGTCTCGAAAATACAACAAAGCATAAGACTTACTTTTGTGAGTGTTTTAAGAGTATTTTTTTTTATATCTACACTTTAGGTGCTATTAAAACTTAAGTTATTAAGTTGGTGACGGTCTTAAAACTGAATCTTTAAAGAGTGCTACTAAATTTTCGAATCCGATCTAGATATTTAAGTTATAATAAATTGATGTATTTTGGATGATGTTAGACCACATGATCAGACAATTTACAAAAGTTTCAAGAAAGTGCTAATAAATTTTAAACTATTCATATATCATAAGAGGTCGTTTGTTTTTCTGTTTGAAAACTGAACAGTACTAAATTTTATTGAAGTCTGAATAGTGACTAAAACCTGAAACTGAATGACATGTTTGTTTTTATTTTTATCACATCTGATTAGATTGTGAATTTGTTTTTTATGAAAAGATAAAATGGTTTAAAAACAAGTAATTTGACATTTATACATATGTTAATATTAATTAAGATAATAAATAATTGTTTCTTATTAAAAAAAATACAATAAATAATGATTTATAAATTGTTTTGATTTTAAAAAAAGTAAAATTGAAGGTTCAACAATGTTATGGTATTGAAAATGACAATATCATTAATATTTTTTTTATATAATCAAAACTATTTATCATAAGTAATATGTTAAAAGAAATAAATTTTATAATATATTATTATGATAATATTGGGAATATGTTATCTTTGGGTGTATAATCTTGGAAGAAAATATATTAAATGCAATTCAATGATTTGAAATTAAGTTAAAAGTCAGGAGGTGTTACTTTATATTTTAAGTTATTTTTTGATATTTTTAAGTTGTTTGACTATTTAAAAAAAAAACAAAACAAGTTAATATTTTCAATTCAAACTCATTAAGTGTTCGGTTACAAAAAAAACAACGAACCCTAAGATATATTATGATTTATTTATTTTTGTTCTTTACGCATATATTTGACTTTGACACATACTTTTTGTAACGTAACATATCTTTGTATTTACCTTTTTTAAAGAAACAATTATTATAGATGTCACCACACTTGGGCTTATATATATATATATATATATATATAAAATAAATTTTTCTCTTCGGTGCATACCAATAAATATATATATATATATATATATATATATATATCAGTGAATTGTATGTGAGTTATTAGATTCAACTGATTTGACTCAGTCTATATACACTTATCTATACTTATCCATAATATATAGCTCACATGCAATGCATTGATGTATTTTATATCATTATGTACAGAGGAAAAAAAGATTTATATATATATATATATATATGGAAAATTTTTACCACATGCGTACTGATTAATATTTATCAGTGTGTTACATGTGGACCATTAGATTCAATTGCTTTGACCAAATCAGTATGTATTTGTCAGTACTTATCTATAACCTATGGTCTATCGGTGTACAGTGAGAAGGAAATAACTATATATATTAATTGTCCCGTTGAAAGTTGTTTCTAATTATAATATATATATTAATTTTTCCGTTGAAAGTTGTTTCTAATTATAAAATGTTGGTAAACTTTTTTCCATATTTCAAAAAATCAAATAGAGTATGAACGCAACAAAACTAAAAGCAAAGGCAGAAAAACAGTTGATCTATTTTGAGCCACTGAATTTACAATTGGGTATCTGGTTCTTAGCACTTTGTATAGTGGTAGAATAAAGACATGAAATAGAACCAAACCGTTAAAAGTTTGCCTAAAGAGATTTAGAAGGAAGCATAATTAGACCCCGGAAGTTTTATAATGTTAATTTTTTTTTATAATCAATGTATCTTTAAAATGTTTTGAATGTTTTCTTTCTCATTCCTATTCATTTTATTTTTAATTTTTGCTGAAGAGTAACGACAATGGTATGCCATAAATTTTATTAAATGTAAAAATAAATTAAATACAAAGAGAGTAAAGAGCACAACCCTTTCATAAATATTACAATGGGTAAATACACTGACCTCTCTTATAATTTGATATGCATACAGTTAGATATCAAGTATGCATTTATCTCCTTAGACCTTCCATACTCTTCAAATTGAACTAATAACATACCAAATTTCCCTTAATTATTAAAATTTAAAAATGAAAATAATCGTTTTAAAAAAAATAATGAAAGCAAGTAAAAATAATTTAAAATTTATAAACAATTTATTATTATAAATTAACAAAAAAACAAGAAAAAAATTAATTTAAAAAAATTAAAACCTTATTTTATTTACTTTAAAAACAATAAATTTGAAAATGAAGATAATTTAAAATTTTAAAAATAGTTTTTATTTTTCCATTTATATTCCATTGAAAGGATATCTTAAATTAATTTATTTTAATGGTTTTTTTTATAAAAATAATATCTTCATTTTGAAATTTTAATAACTAAGGGCAATTTAGTCATTTTATTAGTTTAATTTTATAAATAGAGAATGTTTGAGTAGATAAATATATACTAGATCTCTAAATGCATTTATGCCAAACTTTAGGGGAGGTCAGTGTATTTATCTATATTACAATCAACAAAAGTTATTTTTATTTTTGTTTGATTTGAGAGGCTTATTTGGACATGAAAACTCAACACTACTTAAGAATTGTAGTTACCATGAAGTTAAGCCTATACAATCAATTAATATATAGTATAGATAAGATGAGGTTATTCGGTGGCTTGGTAAGCCCCTCACAACTAGTTTTTATAAGAACAAAAAATCATTATGCATTGTTTTTTCTATAATATATAAATGTATATATATTTTCTTTTAAACACACTTTTTATCGACTCTTTTCAGGAAGAGAAAAAGAAAAAGAAAAATGGGGTTCGATTTTGAGGAAAGAAAACATAGAAGAGAAAAAAAAACCGCGGGAAGAGAAAAACAGTGAGAGAATTAAATATAATAACAAAAATTTCTTTCATAATTTACAATTGGCTTTCTTCTTTACTGTCGCTGATTAACTACAAGTTGAGGAACTTTTTTTGGACTTGTTCTTGTAAGGAGACTAAGTTGGTTTTGGGTCACTTAGGATCGTTGTTGTAGGCCTTACTCTCAGGGTGGTCTTGGACTGAAAGATCTTGAGTTGCTGAATGACTTGCTGTTGCGGAAATTCACTTAAAAGTTTATGACATCTGATGGTTTTGTTTTCTCATTTTTTTGGGGAGAGGTATCTCATGCTATTGCATAAGCCTTGTGGAGGGTATGTCACCTTATCGATTTGGTCTTCTCATAGGACCAATTATAGTTACCTTCTTAAGGAAGGTATTTTGATGTTTGGCGAGATTTCTCAGCAGACTTTTGGCGTGATAATTGATTGGGGGTTTCCATTTTGGAGCTTTTAGGGGTTCCGGATTATTTTGCTAATCCGCTCTGGACGAGGGTCTTAAATTTTATTTAGGAGGGTGGATGGTGCTTGACGATTGTTTCCGAACGCGCTTTCTGGATATGTTTTTTTGGATTGATCGGATTGCGATTTCTCTTGTTGTGGATTCTATTGTTTGGGCTAATTCTTAGGATGGTCATGTTTCTAGCAAGACTGCTTATTCATAGTATTTCGTGATATTCCTCAGGTTGTTTGGTGGAGAGATGTCTGGTCCCGTTTTATTCCCCCATCTCGCTCAGCTTTGATCTGGCGTCTTATGTTGAACAGTCTTCCTACCAAAGATCGTCTTTGCAGGTCTAGGGTTCTAGTTGGCTTCTCGTTACAATTTTGTGGGGTTAATAGTGAATCGGTAGATCATCTTTTTCTTTATTGTCCCTTGGCGGTTGCTCTTTGGGAGGTTGTTTACTCGGCTTTCCAGAGACGTGTCTCTGCTGAAACTTGGCAATCTTTCTTCCTGCAGACAATGTCAGTTTCCTTTAGTGAGCATGTTAAGATTTTATGGAAGGCATCTATCCATGCACTGATTTGGGGGGTGTGGACTGCCCATAATATATGGATCTTTGAAGAGAAGTCGGTGGACTTTAGATCCATCCTCTATCTGGTTTGGCGTGCGGTTTCATATGCTAATCGCTTGGAGATTGGCTATATGCCTAATTGTGTGGGCGACCTTTTGATTCTTTATTGATTTGGTCTTTAGGGTCGCCCTTCTAAAGCCCCGGTGATCAAGAGCGTGGTTTGGTCGCCTCCGACTCCTGGGTGGATCAAAGTGAATACAAATGGTGCTGCTATGGGCTCTCCGGGGGTTGGTGGTTATGGTGGTATCTTACGAAACTGTAGAGCCTTTGTGAATGCTTACTTTGTTATTCCTCTTGGTCTGGTTTTCGCGTTTGAGGCCAAGCTTCTAGCGGTCTGGTTGACCATTAATTTTGCTTGGAAGTATGGGTGGCATTGGATCTGGCTTGAGAGTGACTCTTCTTATGTGGTTCAACTTCTTTCTTCTCGTTCTGAGATGGTTCCTTGGAGGTTTCGTCAGGCGTGACAACACTGCATCTCCCAGATCTCGCAGATGGATTTTTCAGGTTTCCCATATTTTCAGGGAGAGGAATCTGGTTGCAGATGCACTTTCTAAGCAGACTTTGGAGCTTTAGGCTGATTCTTGGTGGTTCTCCACCCCGCCTTTCTGTTCTTCTTTAGTTGGTAATAACTGTATGGACCGGGAGTCTTTTTGTTTTTCTTGATGCTTTCTTTTTCTTTTTAGTATGGCCAACGTGCCTATTTCTGTTTGGGGTTGTTTTCCCTATGATTCTTTGTGCTTTGTTGCTTTTTGTTTACTTTTCTTTTATCTTTTATATATATGGATACTGTCTATAAGTTTTTTAGCATATAATCGCTTATAATACTTTTTCCCTTTAGGTTAGTCCAATTTTAATTAAAAAAAATATAATAACAGAAAATAAAAAATAAAAATGTGTTTAAATAACATAATAATATGCATAGGTGGTGTGTATACTTACAAAAATACTTACAAAAATACAATATGTTATAATAAGAGAAATGATATTTTTGACATTAAGTAGGGTTTAATTACAAACAATGATTTTTTTTAAAAAAATTTGATAGGTATGATTACTAAATGGGTGTATATACGGTTTTTAAGGGTGTCATTAATTTTCGCCATTCTAGTCTAGAATTTACTACTAACAGGAAGTTTTGGCTTATATACAATAGCAAGGCCCAACTCTTGATAATGTTATCAACTTATCATCAATATTCAAGCGCAAGTCCTTTCATCCGTGATACACAATTGCTATGAAAATCCACTCACTATATAAATACTCTTTCAGGTTTTGTGCCATTAAATATTTCCTATATCACTTATTCACTTGTGCCATTAAATATGGGCAACCAACCAAAAACACAAACCTAAGTTTAAGCAACAAGCTCCATCTTTTGGGAATAATTAATCTGCCATTTATCATCGTCATGACCTGATGAGAACATGAAAGTTGAAAGTTGGGCCATCACCAGAATCAACATTTCACCTTCCACAATTCTCACATGACACAAAACACAAGCTTAAAGAAACATTATATATTACAGATAACTTTAATTAATGGCAAATTTTGAAAGTGCACAAACATACGAATCAAAATAGAAATATTGTGTTTGGATGAGTATTTTTTTTTAAATACCACATAAGGGGACATCGATTCAAATATGAGAGCATTTCCAATAGTAATGTGGCTTGCGTTTGAAAAAATGGTGATATGTCAACATTGTGAAGCAAATTGCTACATATGTTGTATGTATCTAAACTTGATAGACATTCAAATGAAAAAGTGGTCTCCAATGCTTCACTTGTAAAATACATGTTTTTAATAGTATTTCAATTTATTATTGGTTTCCTTAAATATACTTAATAATTGTTGAATAAAAATAAAGTAGAAGACAAGAGTGGTTGCTGACTGGGCCAATAAGATAATTGTCCAACTAGACTCTCTGAAATCAGAAAGTTATATTGACACCTCCAAAAAAAAAGGTTGTCATCTCAGCTTGAAGTTGTACTAGAGAGATTGCATTGAAGATGAATTTTTTAACAAAGTGGTTGTTCATCCTACGTGGGAGATGCTCTGAGATATTGTCAAATTGAAGCGCTTTTATCAAGCCACATTGGGTATATAAAAATAAATGAATTCATTTTAATGAGATATAAAAATAAATGAATTCATTTTAATGAGGTTATTATTGGCATTAATATTAATTGGGTGCTTATGGTTACAATTTCAAAATTTAATAATGTCTATATTTTATCGAATGTGAGTAAATCATATATACTTGCGGCAATATTGGCACCCTTTATAATTTTATAAAAAACACATGTATCCTCTCTTCTATCATAAAAATATATTCCTCTAATCGTAGGCTTACAGACAAACAACATAGCACAGTGGTAATCGCACCTTACGATAAATTTTTAGGTCTTGACTTCACATCCCCTCCTAAAATCAAAAAGAAAAAAAAAATGTATTCCTAAATCGATAATGATCGTTTCACAATATATAAGTATATGTACAAAGGAAAAGATGAGTGAAGAAAAAGATACACTCTATTTTTTTTTTCTTTTTCTGTTTTTAAATATAAAACTTTTGGTTGGTGTTGATCTCACACATCATTATAAAAGTTGCCTTAACCTCTCCTCCATTTAAAGTATATATTCCTTTCAATCTTGTACTAATACAACAAGAGCTACGTGCAGCTGGGATGTAATGGACAACACCAGAAAAATTCAGTGCAATCACTGCCGGCAACGATTATCATCGCCGAAAGCAAATGAAGAGAAAATGACCTGCCCAGCATGCAAACTTGATACCATAATTGAAACCCCCAAGCCAAAAAATCAGAGATCAAGCACATCATGTAATGATCGAGAGCACAGCCTTATGTGTCCAAAGAGAATTTTTAATAAGTTGCGTAAACCAGCAGATGTTAGCACTAAAACGCCTTTGAACATTGAGCCTTCTCCTTTTCGGTCATCGTCACGGCCGAATAAGCGTGCAGTTCTGTGTGGAGTTACTTACAACAAGAGGAAATACAGGCTTAAAGGAACCATCAATGATGTCAAGAACATGAGAGACATGTTGATCATAAATTTTAAATTTCAGGAGAACGGAATCATCGTGCTCACAGGTATCTTTTTTACCTTTTATTGTCTCTTTAATTGGTTGTGCACGGCCTGTATTTTCTTCAATTAAGTTCCAAAAAAAAAAAAAAAAGAAGCACCTGTATTTATCTTTCTTAAAAAACCACTTGATAAATGCATTTGTTATTAATAAGGACATTAAAAACCTAGAAATGATTTTAAATAGTATGTTGAAAGGTTCTTTTTAAGGGATGGCAATGGAGGGGATTAAGGATGGATAACTCAATCTCCATCCCTGTATACGTTTGAAATTTAAATCCAAATCCACGTATCTGTTAGAAAAATAAAAACTTAGAAATGGTTTAAAATCAATGAGTTTTTTTTTTTTTTTTTTTAAAGATAAAATTAGCATGTTGAAATTAAGTTTTTGCAAATATTGTAGATCTTTACGTGTCATTGCTCCTCCTCCACATGATTCATGATACTGAAAAAAGTTGCACGAATAATCAAAATAAAGAGCCTCTCAGATACTTAGCTGAGGTATTAAGCTATGATATTACTGTATATATAGAGAGAGAAAGAGAGAGAGAGTGAGTCACTCACAAGTGCAAGGACCTAATTAGCACCTTTATAAAAACATTTTACACCAGAGGCAATTAGGATCCTATACGAAAAAATGTACAGAATCCCGTATATATATATATATATATATATTATACTTAAATTTAAAAAACGTATCATATTATTCATGTTAAATTTTTATAATTGTGTATTTATATATTCGTTGATAGCCTTACAACAAAAAAAAATTAATCTATTGAGAGTTGTAACATCTATATATTTATAAAATTCTTTTAGATTTTATCTTTTTAATGTCTCATTCCTATCTTTTATAGCTTCACATGTAGGTATTCGAACTCTTTTTCTCACGTGAGCCCATGTTGGCCTTTTGATTAGCCAAGCATTTTTTTTTTTTTTTGCCGTTTGACAGGGCTGCAGAGCTCGGCTCAGAGCCATTACCGTGTTAAATTTTTGTACTAGTGTATAGTACTATACTTGTGTATTTGTAGAAATGATGTATACATCGGTAAATAGTATTATAACTCAAAATATTAATCTATTGGGTTGTATTTCCACATGAGATTCGTTCTCTTTTTTTTCAATTTCACATGTGGGTTTTTAAAACCAACGTGTTCTTGATGTTACTCTCTCTCCTCTTGCCTAACATTAGTGAATGGGGAATTCGTTAAAGCATAAGGCCTAGAAGAAAACAGAAAACTAAATAATTAATTTATTAGTCCTTTCTACTTTTCTAATTAAAATAATAAACGGTAGTTACTATTCTTTTCAGATAAATACTGTTTTTTTTTAATGAAATACTACTTTTTGTAGTCACCGTTGATCAGTCCATTGTCGTGAGAACGCTTATTTAATCTAATAATATTTAATGTTCAGGTTGCCGACACTATATATATATATATATATATATATATATATATGATATATCAAAGAGGTAAAAAAATAATTTATTCTATGTAATCAAATTATTTAATAATTTAAGTGAATTTTAGCAAAAACAAATATTATTTAAATTGAGAAAAAAAGAACAAATATTTTCTTTGTGTCGTGTAAAACACCTGATCAACTCAAATGATATAGGTGTAGCAAGTGATTTATTCTTACTATATCATTTATTACATCACCATATTATTTACAACATTATCTTATAATTTATATGGTAACAACAACTCATTTACCACGTAATTTTAATTGATTTTTGGGTTATATACTATCATTCTTATTGTAATGATGACAAGCTAGCGAATTGACAGAAGAGGAGACACCAGAGCATATTCCAATAAAGAAGAACATTGAAAAGGCATTGAAGTGGCTTGTGGAGGATTGCAAGAAAGGCGATTCGCTTGTGTTTTACTTCTCAGGACATGGCTTGAGACAACCAGAGTTCAATGGTGATGAAACTGATGGGTTTGATGAAACAATTTGTCCTCTTGACTTTATCAAAGAAGGGGTGATACTTGATAATGATATTAATTCCATCATAGTTCAACCACTTGTAAAGGGTGTCAAACTTCATGCCATAGTTGATGCTTGCCACAGTGGAACTATTCTTGATCTCAGTTACAAGTACAACAGAAAGGAGTAAGTTCGCCTTCATTCCTATGTACAAAATAGTCCATCCATTAAAAATTTGATTTCAATTTGTGATTTCAATATCAATCCATTCATTTGCTATCATGGAGAAGGAGAGTAGGACGACAACCAAAAAACCCTTAGATTTAAACCAAATAAATGGGTGGCACACATTTTAAATCAAAATTTTAAGTTAATTTAATTTGACCCAACTTTCTTTGCGATCAGTTGACATCTCTAATCAACTGCTGAAGATTTATTTCAGTTTCATTATCTTGTAAATGCAGTATATTATCTTTAAATGTTTTAGGTCTCAGCAGAAAGAACAGTACCGCAGTCGGTGGAGGATTTGAATCTGAAAAGAAAAACACTGAAATCATGGAACTAGTTTTATGTATACAATAATAGCATTAATTTGTTGCTCAAAATTAAACAGGAATATCTGGGATAATAACACCCCACCGTCAGGTGCTAATAAAGCTACAAGTGGTGGATTAGCAATTTGTATCAGTGCTTGTGCAGATGATCAAGTGGCTACTGATACCACTGTAAGACATCTTTTATAGGAGAAAATCTTCGGCACACCAGGTTCATTGCTGGATAGTATACCCGGCCACCGAAGATAAAACATGCGGCTGCCACACAGGCATCACATGTGATTTTTTTGCTACATGTCTTATATATTCAGTGGTTGGGTGAACTAAAGATTTATCCTTTTATAGATAGACGACGTCCTTAAGTTGTTATATCTTGACAATATTTTTTATTTTACAACAGCATGCATATTCCAATCTAAAATTTGAGCAAATGTGCAGGCTTTCTCAGGAAATACAATGAATGGAGCAATGACTTATATTTTAACCAGGTCTATTAGGAAATTTCCTGGATTGACCTATGGAGATTTACTTGACCTTATTCATGAGGCATTTGAAGATGTTAACAAGAATGAATGCCTTGTTAACACTAATTTCTTAAGGAGATTTTATAAAGACAGCTTGTCACAGGTGAGCCAGATTTCAATGTGTTTACATTATAAACTTAGGATGTGGTTAGGAATGATTTGTAATTAAAAAGTACGTAATTTTTTGAAAACACTACAAGATTTTTTTTTTTTTTTTTTTTATCAAAAATTATAGTGTTTTAGGAAAGTATGTATTAAGTACATCTTGGAAAAAATATTTCATGTGTTTTCTTATCTTGAGATTACATTTAGCCACATTTACAAATCATGAATCTTAACGAGTAAAAGAGACTTAATTTATGATTTGTGATTGTTAGGAATCAAGTTACGTGAACCCCACACGAATCGTGAATTAAGTTCCCGTTGAAAAGGAAATTTGTTGATTCCCCCCTACGGCCCTATTCCTCCCTCCCATGGTGGAATTAAGTTTCCTTTCCAGATTTCCTTTCCGATAAAAGTTGATTCCTGATTTCAATAAAAAAAATGATTCTTTCTAATTTTCATTCTAGATTTAGTAAACGTGCCCTTATTTATTTTCAGTCAAACAACAAATATAGCTGAAAACTAATTTACAAGTTTGTTAACATTATAAGAGCATTCCCAAGTATATATGTCAAAAAAAAAAAAAAAGAAGAAGAAGAAGTATATATGTTATTCGTTAAACAAATTAAATGTAGCTAGCTAGGCTCGTAAGTTGACATTTAATTGTGTTTTTATGAAGCTATTTCATTATGATTCCTGACGCTCCTCACATATTAATTTTAAAATGTATTGTAGTATTCATTTTCATTTTAATATGGATGTTTACAGAAGCCTCTACTTTCATCCTCGGAACGATTTGAAGCTTACAAAGAACACTTCATATTGTAGTGCATGGAGTATAGCGATCTGTGTATACCCTGGACGAATGATTTCTTGCAGGCATATTTTGTATTTTGTATCTATGAGCATATCCATTAATGGGGCTCTGTTTTCTGGGGCTTTCTTTCTCTGTTATTGCTTTGTTGCTCTGTTTTGTTTGTTTGTTTTCCTGCGCTGCTTTGGTTGTTTCTTGTGGTTTCTGTTGCCCTTTATGTGGCCTTCTTCGTGTGTTTCTCGGCTTGCTTTAGCCTCTTGGCTTTTACCTAATAAAATATTTGATGTTAAAAACAAATGATCCCATGTATTGCTGGAATTTATATTCCTTTGCACATCGAAAATGTGCCTTCAATAAGGGAAAGAGAAAAGTAAATGTATAACATTGAAATTCTATTTTAATTTGATAAGCGTACTGAAATGTATTTTTCTAATTAATTTTTCTTTTATTTACTAAATAATGTTATTGATGATTGATTTTTAATTATTTCTTTAGTTGTTTGAAAAGTTTTTATTGATTATAATTTTTTAAAGTGATGAGAAATATCAAATTTAAGAGTATCACAAAAATTTTTTTTATTGTAATCTGAGGAAATACTGTAATGGTAGCTATACTGCCTATACATGGTAGTTTTTTTTAGACAGTATCTATTCACTTATCTCGATCAAATATTTTTTTTAAAGTTTTTTTCTATTGGTAGGATTCGAGCCGCGCTTGAAAGTTATTTGCTCAAACCTTAAGTTCGTCCATCTATCAGATGAGCTATACCTTTGGGGGTGCTATACACGGTAGTTACAAGAGAGAGAGTCATTGTCTATTTATATATTATTTTCAGATTTTATTTTTTAAATTCCTAATTTATCCTGTCAACATTATACAAAGTTAGAACCTAGGGACACTGATATATATCTTGAGATAACCTCCATTCTCTTTCACTCATGAATTAATCACGATCCTTAATTCTTTACTTCATTCACACGAAAGTCCATAAACAAAATTCTATAGAATGATGATATGATCAATTTGTAAAGTTTGATCCAAGACTTAGATCAACCCTGCTAGGTGTGAGATCAACACCAATTAATCAATAAGCTTGAAAGTTAGAGCTTTAAAGCTTTCAACAAGCAATAGCGGTTTATATACGAGAGTTGTACTGGTCAATCGTGACCATCAATCTCTAACAAACTTTTCGGTTTATAATCTTGACCATTTATAGCTAACAGCTTGATTAAGAGTTGTCTTACATTTCTTAACTAACTTAATTACAGGTATTGACATCAACTCCGTTTAATAACTACCAACTGATCTATAAGCTTTCACGATGGCCACTTGATCTTATTAATTTGTGCTATTGAAGTTGTTGTACTTCTGATTAACCGAGCCAGGCTACCCTGGATTATTTGATAATCTGGTTTTCTAACTGTTGATATATATGTATTTGGGTTGGACCAATTATACACCCAAGTAAGACCAAGAATCCATACCATATAGGTGTAACTACATGAGCAGCTGTCAGAAACAAACTACCTAAGCAGTTGAGAACACATACAACGTGTTCAGTTTCTGTCTGGCAAAAAACTGGGAGTTTAAGTTTTGTATTGTATGTGAAGAACACAAAGAGCACTTGTTAAACACAGTTTAATAAAGCATAGATGATCAAATATCGAAGTATATGTATTTATACTATGAATTGAGGGAAATTTCTGGATTCCTAAATCAGTGATTGTTCTTCGACTAGTGATACAACCCGCAAACGATCATGCTTCCGCTACGTATTTCAGATTTCCGACTACGAACGGTATGAATCCGAAATTCACTATAATTATTTATTGATTTATATTGAATCGATACTTGTCATTGGTATCAGAGCATGCTTGGGTTTGTAAACCGGTAGTATATGCCATGTTTAGGAAGTTTTTTATGAATGCATGAAAGCTTCACAATTCAATAATGGCATAACAACACACACTGTTTTGAATTCGTTTTTTCTGGAATATATTTATACATGTATGTATGATAATATGTTCTTGTAATTATTGCCATGTGACAACTTCAAAATTGATAGAATTTTTGAATTATTAAATTAGAAAACTAGTAACTGTAATAGAATCATAAATCACTGTCAAAAAGTTTTTATTTTGTGTAATCATGGTACCATTAGAAGCGTTTTTCTGAGAGCTTTCCAACGATAGGTCATATGCATAATTCCGATTAGTATAGAGAGAGAAAAACTGTTTTGAATTTTTCTATCAAGAATTGAAAACTGGAAAATGGTTTATGGGTTTGAATTTGGATGATGAACATGAAGAACAATACCACGCACCAAAAGGGCAACTAGTGTACTTCACCTTTGACCCTAACACTAGATATAAGGGTGTTTTTGGAATCCTTATAAAATTCCGAGTCGAATGATGGCTGTCTCGAAATTGGGAAACGGCGGGAAAGCGGCGCATGGGACCCACGTGCCACCTACGCTAGTGGAGAAGTGTAGCAGTTGCTTATATGGTTGTGCATCTGACACGTGTCATGCTATGAGAGTGACAGGTGTCAAATGGGCAGATGGTTGATCCCACTCCCAATTCCGGTTGATAGTTTTCGGCATCGAATCCGGTTGACGGTTTTCGGCGACGATCTTGGCCATTGTGGAATTTTCTAACGATGATTGATACTCGCTTTTTATGTTGTTACCAAATTATGAATTCAAAAGATATCTATACTAAAGGTTCCTACGCTATGTGCTCTAAACTAGCAAAAGACTAGTAAAGCGGTAAACGAGGGTATTGTTCCACAGGGAGGTGGTATCCGTCAACCGATTCATATTTTAGTGTTTTTTTTAAAGCATGTAAATAGAATGCGGATAGGTGAGAATGATGTGTGTGCAGTGTGTGCATAATGCGGTGTGCAAGGAAAATGAAAAGAAAGTAAAAATAAGCAAAAGAATATGAAGGGGTGAGAATGGTGATTAAATCAGAAATAACAAAATGGTGGATATGAGAAATGCAAGATAACGGTTACACAAAGGTTTACAAGTTCACCAACATAAATGCATATAAGCGATGGTTAGGCATTAAGCACATTTAATTCAAGTTGAGGGCTTGTTCTCTCAATTAAGAGATTCGAACACTAATCACTCCCCAAAAGGGTCATGGAAGAGCAATGTGCCTATAATCCCTACCATTAAGCATATGAACATATAGCGAGAACATATAGCCAAAACCTATTCTAGCACGATCATGCATAAAACAAGTTTCATATATTCTTAGGAGCTAAGTGATTACGGTCATACCCGGATTGGTCATCCTTCGAGGTACAACCGAAACCCACAAACACTCAAATCCATCAATACAATGCATTTTGACCTTCTAAAGACATACACACACAAATGAGATATTTGATTACAACTACTCCTACAATTAAGTTAATTTACTCCTAATCTCATCCATAAGCACATATCAATTTCCAATCTCTACACACATGCATATCAAGATAAGAGGTTATCAATAATATCAAGAACAAATCAAAATTCAAATGAATATAAAACAACCAACACATATTTTGAGCACAAAATAGGTTTACAATATTTTCCAAGTGGGGATTACACAATTAAAAAAACATGAAATACAAAGAGATGAGATAAAAGGAAACAAAACCCTTGAAGAATCCCTCCAAGTGTTCAATGAATCCTTAGCTCGAAATTAGTCAAAACCCACTCTTATCTTCTTGCAATCAACTCTCAAAAGTGGTGGAGGATGTGTATAAATGGTTGTGGTGAGCTTCCCATGGAGGAGAACCTCCATAGGAGATTTGAAAGCCTCTCTCTCTCTCTCTCTCTTTGGAAATGAAGAAGATGAAGAAATGGAAGTGCTGCTCGGTGATGTGTGAAGAGAAGAGAGAAAAGTGGTGTATTTATAGTTAAGGAAAGTTTGGGGACAAATTGGGGTGCGAAAGGACCATTTTGGCCCTTCCAGCCTCCGAGGCGAGTGGAATGGTCGCCTCAAAATTCACATTGCCTGCTATGATGTTTGGGCAGAGGTTGAGGCTAGTGGTGAGGCGAGTAAGGGTTGGTCGCCTCGTAGGTTGCCTAGTACACTGATATGGAATTTCAGCCTCGCGCACAGTTCCGAAAACGCACATATCTCCCTCTAGAAAACCCGGAATTGCCATCTGCAAAAACCGCTGGAAAGTAGACTTCAGGGGATTTCTATAAATATGTGAAAATAATAGTGGTTCGATTTGAGGAGGGAGATATTCCCTCTGCAAGTTGAGAGTTCTGCACAAAGCTCTCTGCCGCTATCTGATTTTCAGCCTCGCGCACTGTTACGAAAACAATCATAACTCCGTCTAGAAAGCCCAGAATTGCAATCCGTAAAAACAGCTGGAAAGTAGACTTCTGAGGCTTTCTATAAATAGGTGGTAGGAAACCCAATTCATTCTGAGGAGGGAGATATGGACCCTGAAATTTGTAGGTTCTGCATAAGCACTTTCCAATTTCAGCCCGCTAACCTTTGGAAAACAGAGTTGACATGTGCCGCAGTCTCTATGTCTCATTATGTTTCAGCTACGGATCCACCACGGAACTTACCATGGTTGACCATGAATCACGTTGTGGTTTGGGTCGACGGCGATGCCACGACAACTCTGAATACTTTCAATATATTCTCTTTTTGGCTCATTTTGCTTCCCAACTAATCTGTTAAGCTCAAAACCTTGACATAGAGAATATGTACATACACAAGGCTCAACAAACACTTATATACAAAAATACGTCCGAAAACGAGAACAAAAGCTAGGAAATGTGGAGCTAAAATAGGTACATTTATCGTTCGATCAATGATTCCAGTTATCGTGGATTTTTTCGGTGATGTGTGCGGCACCGATTCCGATTGACAATTTCTGGTGACAATCTCGGCGTCCGTGGAATTTTTCGACGCCGAATCCTACAACCAAGGAATTTTACGACACCTATTTCGGCAACTTCGGTTTCTGGTGACGATTCCACCGACTGGTCTTTTTTCAACAGATCTTCCAGTGCCAATTCCAGTTACTGTTTTTTCGGCTACACTTTTGGCTACTGGAAAATTTTCTGGCAAAAATTCCGGCTACAGAGAATAAAGAGGGTATTTCTGAACTTTTTTGGAGTTTGAAAAATACAAATTTTTAAAAAAAAAGCATGTGTTAGGAATTTAATGGAATTTAGCTTCAGTGGGAGCTAAATTAAATGCCTTCGATTAGAACTCTCCATCCAATTAATTATGCAATCAGGAATGAGAGATTTCTTTTCAATGTACCTTATAAGTGTACGAGGTCATTAAAGGGCAAAAGTTTCTAAGTGACTTATAAAATTTGAAATTAATTTGCATCGTCTCATATGTCTTAATATAGAAGATTTTATGACTCTTATTAATGACAAATAGTTGTTGTCATATTGGACTCATGGTCTTTGGAGAGATGCGATGCATATTCTTTTAATGAAGATTCCCAAAGAATTAAGTCTTACAAGATCTATAAGATTGGAAAGCTAGTGTAGGGTACTACGATGTCACTTGGTCAGATTGTGTACGAGCTTAACGCATGTAAGATTGAATTTGTAGAGGACCGCCACATTCTTAGGAATAAGAGGTGATCTACTGCATTAAGTATTCACATTTGAATATTCATAGTGCTAGACACATGAATTATTGCGCACGCGAAAGAGGACCAAAGGTCCAGACAGTGGTAGTTAGATGAGTTATGAAGATTGAGAAAGTCTTTCTTGGTGGTGATCCATATGAATAAGAGATAGAAGAAAGAACAACATGGAAAATCCCATATTTTAGAAAATATTTTTTTAAAACCATTCTTTAGTAAATATATTTTTAGAAAAATCGTTTTGAGCCTTAAAATATTTTTGGGACTTGTGCTTTTTATTCTTCTATTATTTATATGATCTCCAAACAATGAGTGTTCTAAATTGTATGAGACATTGTTAAGTACTGATTTGCGTGAAAACACTAATAAATATAAACTAATGAATATTATGGAATTGGATGATGATTAGGAGCCTCGACTTCTTTTTCGATTCCTATCCTAATATTCCTTATTCCTTTTATTATAATTTTGAGTGTATGTTTGTAGCAAAATTAAATGTGTATATTTTTGGAAATTAATATGCTTGCAAAGTAGATTGTATGTCTCTGCTTAGATTAGTATAAGATATAGCTTTTATATCTAAAATATTGTGGCCAAAATTGAAAGCGATAAACTAAATCGTGTAATCTATGAGATGTGGCAAAATAAGATTTAGTATATCTTCAAAGAGCAAGAGGCTCTTGATATTATAACATAAACCATGATTGAACCTTGGCATATTACGTTTTTGCTCAACATACAAGATGTGAATGATTATTAAACTAGAAATTTGATGACACGTCGTTGCAGTGTCGATCAAAATATGAACATTTAAGTTCGGCCTCGCAAGCATGCGAGTCACAAAGACTAGCACAACTGCAAGCAAGGATCTTCCGCAGGGAGGTGAGATTCACTGATCGTTTCTAGTTCTAGCTATTATTACAACATGCCGAGCAGACTCGTGTGTTGCGTATACAAAAGAATGTGGAAAAGTAAATGCTAAACTAACCTAACAAACTACATAAATATACAATATGTACAATGATAGGATGGAATGGAGCGATAAGGAATGTAAATAGTTACACTAAACAAATGACTCCACCATAGCAATCACACAATTTCATACAAACATGCATAGTCAATGTTGAATGCCGTGCTCACTTAATCCTTGCCAATTGTCCTCACTCTAACAACAATCGACTATATCGATATGCATCAGCCACCTATCTCTCGATGGTTGCCCGAACTGCACTCGAGTTCATTAAGAACAATGAGACACACATAGCGACAATACATGCAAAACCGTGCACAGACTCTACATGTAGTGGCCAACCTACTAGTGCACGTTGAGTGCTTCACCTCTCGGTCCTTCATACAACAACCTAAGTTCATTCAAGTAGTGGCTAACCCCTAAAAAGCTTTAAGCACTTCGAAGGGCAACTCAACCATTAACAAGCATATGCAACAAAAGAGGCAACAATGCTAGGTTTATATCAATTCCCTAATGAATGAAAGTACACATCGAAGAAGAGACAAAGATACAAAGAAAGAAATACAAAATTGATAGAAAGGAGACCCCTCATCCGTAACCGGGAATTGAACACCGGGTCTTCTCTGGTGTCAATCTGAGATGTCATGACCACTGGACGACTACAACGTTCTTCAATCTCATGAATGCACAACCCTATGAACAAAAGAGAAAGCTCTCTCCTTATCTCTCTAAACTCCATAAAATGGATGGAACGAATGGAAAACAAGTTCACCTAACACTAATATGCATCAATACAATTGTTAAACATTAAGAACATTCAAATGAATTAAGGATTCATCCTTTTGATTTGGGAATTTTCCCTAAATCAATTCATTATCCATTCTGGCCAAGGATGGGTAATTGTGTCTTAAAAGACCCATTAAACACAAGGATATGAACCAAGGCCAATTTAGCAACTAAATGTATGAACTAGCATTTTTTACTCTTTGGGGCTAAAATCCCTAATCACTCAAATCATTCAATACATGGTATTTCAAGTCATCCGTCAATCAATCAACAATCATGGGCAACTAAATTCCTATTCTAAATTACATCTACTCCTAAACCCATTCATGGACACATATTGATTTCTAACCATCCACACACATATATATCATAACAAGAGCTTAAAACACATAAATTAAAGAGCAAAACAAAACCCAAACGAATTCATGAACAAGAATACATATATAGCACATGTGAACGGTTTACAATATTCCTAAATTCGGGTTACACATTAAAAAAACAAGAAATACAAGAAATGAGTAAAAAGGAGACAACCTTTGAAGACAAACCCTCCAAAGAAGCTCCTAGCTTTCCTAGCTCGGATTTGGTCCAAGAACCACTCATATTTCCTTGTAATCTACTCTAAGATGGATGGAGAATGTGTAAAATGGTGTGGTAGAGGTGTATGGTGAGCTCCCATGGAGGAAAAACCTCTATGGGAGCTTGAATCACTCCTTGTTTTGTGGAAGAAAATGGAGGAGATGAAGAAATGAAGAGAAGGGTTTGATGGGTTTGTGGTGTGTGAGGGAGAGAAAAGTGAGGTCTGAAAAAATGAGAGAAAATGGGGTATTTATAGAGTTGGGTGGTTAGGGCAAGAATTGGGTGTGAAAAGACAAGATTGCCCCTAAAAAACTGGCTGAAAATGGATGTTCTGTGACGCAGTAAATACTGTTCAATAAAATATAAGTTCGTTCACTAGGATCGGGAGTTTATTGGTCGAATCTAAGTTAATTACTAATCTAATATAGTGCGCGAAAAAGTAAATTACATAATGCGTTGGGTTGGAAAGACTAATGAGTTCTGGAAAATGGTGTAAAGGCAACTTATCACTAAAATTAATCTAAACTAAGATAAACACAACACAAGGGGGGAATGATATGGAAATGTACTAGGGGATCGACATAACCGTTCTCGGAACGCTCGATGTACTAAACCAGTCTCAATAAGCATTTCAATCCAATTTAGGGCTTGCTTTAAAATACTAAAATTAAGACCAAGGTTCTTCCCATTACTCCCACAAGGTCATGTGTGAAGTAATGGTCATCACCTCATATTTCTCAAAACTCTAAGCCAAAACAACATAGTAAGGTCATGCAAACATTGTTTTTCTCAATTACCAAACTAATAAGTGAAGTTAAGGTGGAAAAGGTCAATCACACCAAAACGCACTGTCATGAATAATCTACATTACACACATACATTACTTGCGGTCACAACATAACATACATGGTAGAGTAAACACATACTAATCAAGTAAAAGAAACTAATTTCGAATTCAACAAAAGAATAGACTAGTTCATCACAAAGAGTTATCCAATATAGTACATCAATCCCCTAGATGAGGTTTAGTTACTCATCAATAAAAACTAGACAAAGAGGAGAAAAGTGTAGAGAAAACCCATCAAGGTCATGTGAGCTTCCTTTTGTTCTTTGAAGTTCCTTGTTCTCCTTCCTTGAATGAGCTTCCAAAGTTGATTGATGGAGTAAAGATGGAGGTGGTGAAGAAAATGGTGGAGAATGGTGAAGAAGAAATGGAGAGTATATTTGGTTTGGATTTTGGGGATTCTTGTGTGGGCTTATTGGAGAAGAAAAACAGAGGAAAGGCATACATATATGGGGGAAATGTGGGCTGTAAAAATGGGCAAGAAAATACCATTTTGCCCCCCATTTTCGGCGAGGCTACTGACTGGGGCGAGCTGGCAGGTCACCTGGCTTGGTCGCCTCAGTTTCTGGACATTTTCTTCAAATCGGGCAGCAGGTGAGGCGAGGCTTTGAGGCGACTGATTTGGTCGCTCAGAAGATCGCCTGGTAGTCTGGACGTGTGAAGCGAGCAGGTAGGCGAGGGCACTGGTCGCCTGGAAGGTCGCCTGCCTTGAACTCGTGCTTGGTTTCCATGGCAGACCTTGAAGGATTTGGAGGCAAGTAAAACGACGGCGAGGAAGGATGAATACGGTGGAATTGTGACCGACGGAAGCAGCGCCGTCGATTTGGGCGGACAAACGCCTGCAAAACGGCCCGAAAACACGCTGGACGAAGTAGGGTCAGAGTCTGGTCTCACTGGTTCCGGGTCGGGTCACACAGACCCGACAGGTCTGCTGGATGGAGTAGAAGAAGCTGACGTCATCATGAGGTGTGGGGTGTACTTAGTAGAAGCCTCGAGTGTGTACAACGTAGCCCATACTGACCTCAAGTGGGTGCAAATAGATCTTGGCTGTGGTGTATTTAGTAGCCAAAAAGCCCACATATGAAACGCACCGTTTCATTTAATAACGTGGCGCGTTGGCTGGTTAATTACATTATGTGCCCCTCATTTCTTCCATAATCACAGAACCTTCAATACATTCCTCCACATTTCACTTTAGCCCCCTGATTCTCCAAAATGACACAAATGCCCCTGAATTATGCTCTTTTCTCCACTATGGTCTAAAATACCCTTGATGAACTAAAATACCTGAAAACACTTACTTCCAACATTAAATACCTAGAATGCTCAGAAAACGGTTACAATAGTTAAGTAAAGGGAAGCGTAAAATGTGAACATTTAAAGCGCTATCATTCTACATAAAAAGGCGACCTGGTGCTTAGGTCGCTATCCAGGTCGCTGTTCCACCGGGTGAAGATTTTCCAGCTTCACGCACCATTAGGAAAATGACCATAACTTCCTCCTGAAAACTTGGAATTGTAATCTGTAAAAAGTGTTGAAATGACGACATCCGGGGCTTTCTGAAAACAGGTAATGGGAAGCATAGTTCAATCGGAGGAGGGAGATATGGCCCTCCAAAGTTGAGTGTACTGCATGTAAGTTTCCAATTTCAGCCCTTCTAACTCCAAAACTCTTCAATTAATCTCAACACCTTATTTTAAGAGATATTACCTACACAAGGCTCAAAAAACATATTAATTACAAAATAAGCTCGAAAATGAAAGCAAACGATAGGAAATGAGGACCTCAAATGGTGTATTTTACGATGTTACCAAAATTATATTTTCTCGCATTATGTTGCTAATGGCTTCAATAGTGACCTCATATGTATGTTTGACAAGTACAATATGGTTTAAGATATATGGCATGCCTCCAAAGGCAATTTTGGTAGTATTTTGATTACCAAAATTTAGTAGGATCGGTATCAAGTTTTTTGAACAACTATAGAAAAAATCCCTAATCACAATAAGTTGCACCCCCTAACAAGGATATAAAACATGATGCGTGAACTAAATGACCTGGTCTTTTATATAAAAATTAATCTGACGCGTACTAATAGCGTTATTTTGGTAGTGGGAGATGAGAAGAGGCATCTTAGGTTTCTAGCCAAAATTTTATATGACATATTATGAGCGCTTAGAAGCAGCTTAGGCTTCTAGCTCATTTTATATGACATTTAATGAGTGCCTAGAGGCAACTTAGGCTTCTAGCTCATTTTATATGACATATTATGAGCACCTAGAGGCAGCTTAGGCTTTTAGCCAAAATTTTGTATGACATATAACATATTATGAATGCTTAGAGGCAGCTTAGGCATCAACCCAATTTTATATGACATATTATGAGCGTTTCAATGTGGCTTAGGCTTCAAGCTAATTTTATATGACATATTCAACTTGCACAAAACTTTAATTTTGAGCAAATTAGTGGAAATATATATTTTTAAAAAGAGAAGAAGATCTAATCATAGCCACAATAAATCTTAGATCGGAATATGCAAGAGTAATAAGGATACCGAATTGAGGAAGGATAAGACAAAAATAACTTGTTACAATTGTAACAAGTTGGGTCGTTTTCGCTCGTGATTACATTGAATCGAAAAGTGTAAAACCCAAACTCCTGAATCTCTTAAGTTATGCTTAAATTTATAGCTAGGTATTTTCTTTTTGAATCTCGTCATTTGTGTGGACTGTAGATAAGTGAAAATATATCATCCAACAATAAACTACAAAGCATATATGGAGTAAAGTTGGATTAATAGAAACAATGTGTACATATGTGAGAACAATTTTGAGATTAAGTACATACAAACTGGGTTTGCACTTTTACACGGTCGCTTAAATTCTTACTCCAAGATTTTCTAATAAACACTTGAGATCTAACTGAATTTAGTCTTTGCAGATGTCATCCTTGATTCAGGTTATCATTAATAATCATGATGATTGTATGAATATTATTTGGCTAATTATATTTATAAGGTACTAGGTAGTTGTGGAATGGTTTTATAATATAATAGGTCAATTTAGATGGCTATGGTTATGGGTGCTTTTTACTCATTACAACGGTGATGATTGTGATATTTTGGCATGCTATACTAAGTCGTGTTGGACTAGATAAAATGAGTAGATTGGCTAGAATGGGCTAATTAGGCTCATTTACCTAAAAGGTCATGCAAAATTATATAGCATGAAAAAAAACTAGAAAAACCAATCGGCAAAGGAACTAGATCAAGAAGTCCATTGCAATTTATTCATTAAGACATTTGGGATTGAATGAATGTAAAGTATAGACATGAAACGTCATATATGGTAACATTCATTGATATCTTTAGACGTCAAGGTTGTGTCTATTTGATCTCCCATAAATGAAAAGCATCAGATTGTTGTAGAATGTTTTGATTTTAGTTGAGAATCAATTAGATGATAAAGTTGAATCTTAAGAATAAACCGAGGATGCAAAATATCTTTATGAATGGTTTAGGAAATGAATAACAAGAAAGGTATCGAAAGATATTTAATTATACCTAAGACTCCGTAGCAAAATAATGTGATGAAAAGAAGGAATAAAACATTGTTGGAAATGGTTAGGTCTATGATAGTGCAAGTAAATCTTCCAGTATCTTACTATAAGATATGTTATTTGACTGCTGCCTACATGCTTAATCTTGTTCCATTAAATCAAACACTTCCACACCTTATGAGTTTTGGAGAGGTAGATAACCTGGTTTGACTAATCAGCGACCCTGGGGTATGCATGTTGTGTTAATAATCATCTCATAGAAATGCGAAGTTGGATGAAAGAAGAGAAAGTGTATCTGTAGTGGATACTCTATGCACTCCAAAGGATATATAAACTCTGGTGGTTAATCAAATGGAAGTGTTCTAAAATGAATTTCCTACAAGATGTCGTTACTCTATAAAATGAATTTCCTAGTAAAGATGGAATTGATATAGATATCTGATTTTATGAATTGGATGATCTGAGTTAATATACGAGTATCGAGAAAATAAGATCTATATGGATCCTTAATCCTTAGTGGGAGCGAAAGTCCCTACATGGATCCTCTATCCCTTTTGGGAGTAAAATTCTACATGGATCCTCAATCCCTAGTAGGAGTGGAAGTTTACGTGGATCTTCCATCCCTAGTGGGAGTGGACAAGTTGTTGAATCAACCAGCATGATAATTTACCAGGTAAATTGAGATCTAATTTGATCCTTTATCCCAAGTGGCAGTGGTAGTCTACATGGATCTTCCATATCTAGTGGGAGTGAAAAGCTGTTGAATCAGCCAACTTGATAATTTACAACTCATCGAAATAATCGTGAAGTCGTCCCATGTCATCTTTTGAAGATTGAAAGGGAGGCTTTTATTATTGCTTCACTTGATAGTGATAAGCCAAGGAATATTTTTTTGAAATAGGGTATCACTTAATCTACTAAGAAATTATGAATGAAAATAATGGAAGAAGAGATTGAGTCTAGAAAAAGTAATCATGTTCAGGACTTGATTGACTTACCGCCCGATTGTCAGCCAATTGTGAACAAATAGGTTCCACATATCATACGTAAGGTGGATAGCACTATTGAGAGGTATAAGGCGCGATTAGTCGTGAATAAAGAAACTAATTTTCTCTTGAAGTAACGTTTTCTTCTGTACGTATTGTTCTAGAACTAGTCGCATATATAAACCTAAAATTACATCAGATTGATGTAATGATTGTATTTCTCAATAGAGAACAGAAGGAAGAAATTTACATGGAACAACCTGTAAATTTTTTGTTTCAAAAGGCCAAGAGAGCATAAGTATGCTTGCTTAAACAGTTAATAAATGGTTTGAAACAATCCTCTAGAAAATGGTATCTTTGATTTTATCAAACTGTAATGTCTTACAGATTATGATTGGAGAAAGCCATATGTAAATCAAATGAGGATGAAGATAATATTTGATATTATCTTTATTTGTGGATGATATGTTTTGACTAAAAATAATGAAGAGTTTGTAAAACCATAATGAAATGGTTATTCTCAAATTTCATTGAGATTTGATATATGAGCAAAGCTGCTTATATATTAGGAGTGAAAGTTAATTAAAAATACTTAAGGAAATTTTTTACCTCTATCCCAAGAGTTACATATTAGAAAGATTATTAAGTGATTCAAAATGAGCAGTTACAAGCTCATAGATACCCCTATTGTAAAATCATAAACTTTTATCCTCGATATGTGCCCTAAAACTCCATAAGATTAAGAAATTGATGACAAGTTCCTCATGTTAGTACCATACAGAGTCTCGTGTACATTGTGATATGTACAAGGCCCAACATTAGTTATGCCATAAGATTGGTGAATGGATACCAATATAATCCTAAACTGAAACATAGAAATGTTATCAAGAGGAGAACTACGGCTAACTACTCATTGTGCATTGTAATATGTACAAGGCCTATTAGCAGTAATGTTATAAGATTGGTAAATTTATACCAATATAATCCTAGATTGAAACATCAATAAGTTTTCAAGAGGATTATGACATACCTTAAAAGTATGGCTAACTACTCATTATGCATTTTGATGCATATAAGGCCCAATATCAGTTATGCCATAAGATTGGTAAATGTATACCAATATAATCCTAGATTGAAACATCAATATGTTGTCAAGAGGATTATGTCATATGTTGACAGTGATTTTGGATTATGCAGAATTAACCGTGCGTCCAACAAATTAATACGAATTAATTAATTAAATTATAAGCAGGAAAGAAAATTAATCATGCGAAACTCGAGACTTTACGTGGAAAACCCTGATCACACCACATATGGGCGCCCACAATAGTACGAGGCCGTGGGTGTAGCACAATGATAAATAAAGTTCGTTCCCACAAGGATTGAGGAGTTGACTACTGAAATTGATTGATTAAGCTACTATTTGAATAATCGAAAATGATGTAATTTCAATCTCAAAAGAACTAAAACTAAACTTAACTAACTATTGTGAATTAATGAAATTAAAGACACAAACAAAATAATAAATTGTTGTAACTTAATATGAGAAAATAACCAAGGCTTAGAATCCACCCAACCAATCCTATCTTTAGTCTAGACCCACCAACTAAATCCAATTATGTAAATGAATGTTGTAGATTCCTGTGACCCTAAAATAGTCTCTACTCTCTGTCAAGCAATAAAGACAATACTCATGCATACCAATAGCCTATCTATCGATGATTATCTGAATTACACACAAGTTCATTAAGATTAGTGACACAATATATGAATCCTACAAGCTAGTCCTCATGTATCTCTACCTTACTAGACTTGTATTAAGCATTTCATCGAACACGTGGTATGCTTCCCCTCTCGGTCCATCACACAACCACAAAAATATCATTTAAGTGAGAACTAGGCACTCAAAAGCATTAAGCACATGAAAATTTCAAACAGCAACTCAAACAAGCATAGATAAAATTTAGGGTCATTTATTTAGATAGTCATGGATTGAGCTTCATCTTGGCCTTAGCCTAAGAAGTTTAGTTCATGTTACAAGATAGAGCCATACAACATATATATAAAAGTAAATACATGACTCTATAATAATAATAAAGAGAAAGAGTTTTAGAAAACTATATGGAGAGCTTCCCCTTCTTGGTATGAATCTTCTTCTTTTTCAATCCTTCTTTAGCTACATTAGCCCAAAATGTGTGAGGTGATGATGGGATTTAAATGGATAAAAGGGATTTGTGGTTTGGATGATGGGTTTTAGGATTTGATGATGAATTTAAGGTTGGATGGAGTGGGTTTGTGTAGATTTTAGGTGAAAATGGTGATTTTGGATGTTTTGAGGCTCAAAACTCTATTAGGAGGTAAAACATGGAAAGTATATATATATGGGGTGATTTTAGGGCAAACAACCAATCATTTGGTAGAGGACAAAGCGACTTGGGGGGTGACTTGGTGCTCAGGTCGTATCTAGGTCGCTTTACCATCTGGTGGAGATTTTCAACTTCACGCACCATTACGAAAATGGGCCATAACTCCCTCTAGAAAACTCAAAATTTCTATCTGTAAAAACTGTTGGAAACTAGACATCTAGGGCTTCCGAATATATATGGATCTCAATGTGGTTCGACCTAAGGAGGGAGATATTACCCCCGAAAGTTGGAAGTTCTACATAAACATTTACACTTTCAGCCCTTTTAAACTCCAAAACTCTTCAATCTAGCTCAAACACCTTATTGATGGATTATTATCTACACAAAGCTCACAAAACACATTAAATAACAATAATACCCAAGAAACGAGTGAAAACAATAGGAAATTAGGGCTACACCAAGTGTAGAAATGGATACTATCAAACCCGGAAAAGGAAAAAACCACGGTTGCTAGAGACAACGAGAAGGAATCTCCACTATAAATGTTTAAGTTACACACTCGATCTCTCTCAAACTCTCTGTATGTCTTTTTGCACTAACTCTTACAATGGTGTTTTAGGGTCTATTTATACATGTATAGAACCATAATTATTGATATATAAGTAAGGAGAGTCGATGAGGTTTAGTAGGATTCTAACTTACCAGATTCATCTTTATCTTTTTCCTGTTTCGAGTATCTTATGCATTAAATGAACCAGATCTCTACCGAATTTGGACTCTGGTATCTTTAAGGAAGTTTTCTTTTTCTCATCAGAGTGTACTCCATGGTTCCTTATTTGAATAAGACTCTTTCTCTGTGTATTTGAGTCTTGGATGCCTAGAATTCAATATTATCCACGTGTCACTTAGCCGACCAGCTGCCTAACCCAACCAGATCCCAATCATGTCGATCGGTTACTTAATCCCGACCGAATGTCTTGATCTGATCGATCTGGTAACCCCGATCAGGTTATCTTTACCCAATCAATCTTGTCACTCTAATCGGGTTACCTTTTACTTAATTGGTTTAGTTACCCCCAATCAAATCATCTTCATCCGATCAATTTAATTACCCCAATCGGATCATCTTCATCCGATCGAGTAAGCTTGACCAGGTCTTAAGATCATCTGTTGGCCAACTTGGGTCGATCTTTCTTGACTGACCTTTGATAACGTGGCATGTCTTATCACTATATTTTCTAGCAATCATGCTAACCTGTCGGTTCTCTGAATTTTACTGAAAATACACTCTAAGCGTGTGTCTACAACCTAGAGGGGGGGGGGGGGGGGGGGTGAATGGGTTGTTAATTGATTATTACCAATTTTTCGGTTAATCAATATTAATAATATAACCTAACATAAACAAACATACAAAATCAAGTAAAAGTGCGGATTATAAATAACACTTGATTTTTACGTGGAAACCCTTCAACAAAGGAAAACCACGGGCTATCCTTCTAGCCACACACGATCCTCAAATCCACTATTGTAATGATGTTTACAACCTAGGTTAACCTCTAGTCACACCATTCTCGGTCACTAACCCACCACTACTACCCAACGGGCCTTTATAGTGAATCCTTGATCACTTTGCTTGCCAACCACACCTTGGTTGCAAGACTTCACTTGCTTGTGCACTACACCTTGTAGTCACAAGACTTAACTCTCAAGAAGAGATTAACAACCTAAGTGAATATATGAATACTCAAAATACAAATAATGCTAGGCAACACTAAATGCTTATCTAAGGATTTAAGATGACACTAAGTACAAATCCTAGATATCAATGTCTATATGAATGCTCATAAAAACCTAACTAGATATAGATATGCAAGTCTAAAATCTAGTCATCAAAACAAAGCCATATCAACACATGTTGTCACATAAAATGGCAAGGACAATAAATGCAATTAACAAATGCAATCAATGAGTCCTAATTAGCTAGAGGGCAAACATGTCCTAAACATTAGCTATCACAATACAAACCCCAAACATGTCATGACTTCAATTGATATACAATAAATATGAAGAATTGCTAACCTAAGCAATAAATGACATGTCTTGATAAGCTAGAACAATAAATGAGTAAGGATATGAGTTCTACTTACCAAGTAAAGACATTAATGAAGACCCATGCTTGAATGATGCTCTATATGAAAGATGATGATGGGTTTTGGGGTTTGGAGAGTCAAGTAACAAAGCTTGAAGCTTTCTCTTTCATAAAAAATGGATACTTGAAGTTCTCTCTCTCTTAGAGTCACTTTCTCTCACTAATGATTTAAATTTCTGAGCTCTATGGTTAAATGGCGGAGAAGATGACATATATATAGGAGAAAAAATGAGTAGTCATGAAAAGATGAAAATGTACAGTTTGGGTGACAGAGGCGACATGCAAGGCGACATGACCAAGTCGCCTCGTAATTCGCCTAACACATTGGAAAGAAACACACATAGCCTAAGGCGACATGCCCAAGTCGCCTATGAAGTCGCCTAACACACTGGAGGAAAATTACAAGACAAAGGCGACATTGGAGGCGACATGCACAAGTGGCCTTGCATGTCGCCTAACACACTGTGGGAAAAACTCAAGTCTAAGGCGACTTGTCAGGCGACATGCACAAGTGGCCTTGCATGTCGCCTAACCCACTGTGCAGCCCATCAACTCCAAAATGCAAGAAGTGTGTGTGTGTGTGTGTGTGTGTGTGTGTGTGTGTGTGTGTGTGTGTGTGTTCAAGCATACATGCATGTCAATACAAATGCATAGAATGTGAGTGTGTGCAACTAAATCTCTTCAAGAGTTAAGGACAAGTGAACTACCTCTCTTGAAGCTCATTGGGATGATCGGAAGCATGTCTTCGAGAACCTATACTACCCGTTACATAAACATCCCCAATGTGATTTGTCATGAAACAAGCCAATCACAAAAGTGAGGTTCTTACATTTACTAATAACAATATACCTTAAAAGTATGGCTAATTACATATTATGCATTGTGATGTGTACAAGGCCCAATATCAGTTTTGCCATAAGATTGGTGAGTGGATACCAATATAATACTAGATTGAAACATCAAAATGTTGTTAAGAAGATTATGACAAACCTTAAAAGTACGGTAAACTATTCATTTTGCTAACATAATTACAAACATAAGTTGATAGAAATATGTCGTCAGATTGAGATCGGCATTCTTACACCTGTGGTAACCTCAGTTTCTGAGACAACAGGCTGAGATGAGACACATATAATAGAGAATATGTAGGATATATTCTCACAGAGCTAATATAAGAATTTTTTGCCTTGACTTGCTCAAGATGAGGTTCACAATAAATATACAAATATTTTAGAACCGATCATGATAGACCCCATTATCATTGATACCTAATTAAGCCGGATGTGAGGTCTTAATATGGCGTTAGAGAGGGGCAAGCTTTTAAGAATTCAAGTTAGGTGCAAGATTTGTGACTGAACTTAGATATTTACAGTGAATAATATAAGACATATCCATTCATATTTGGAATCAAAATCACTGTAACACATGTTTCATACCGTATGTGCTATTAGTGATCGATATGGAAAATGAGAGAATGAATATCTGCTTCCTTATTGTGTAAGTTCCACTGAAGTTATATATAAAACTTCAAATTGTCCTTATGACCATTCACTTTATCTTGAAGTAATAGGATAATGTTAGCACCTTTAGCGTATTATTTATATGACTATGATAATTCAACCTATGAGACACGTTTAAGGTAGCAGTTGTTATGGAGACCAACAGACAAATATAGAATGGAAAGATTTAATGATTTTTTATCTGGCTCATGTATTCATAGGTCGACCAATTGTATTTGTCGATACAATTGTGAATACATGAAATGTGATAAAGTCAAGCATAGCTTTTCAAATAATAGAGGGATTAAGTATGCTTTTGACTAATAAAAAATTATAAAATTAAATCTAGGATACAATAATAAACAGTATTATATCTCCTGTAAAAATTTACAATTGAGATTCAAATTGTTAGCTCCATTCATTTACATTAATTGTTCATAGGTCACACAAGTATATTTATTTGTATGAATACTCTGATACATTTTTGATGACGTCGCAATGGGGTTCTGATACATTTTTGACCAATTTTTGATGATGTTAGAAACAAACTGCCTAAGCAGTTGAGAACACATATAACGTGTTTAGTTTCTGTCTAGCAAAAAACTGGGAGTTCAAGATTTGTATTGTATACGAAGAACACAAAGAGCAATTGTTGTGTTTAACAAAAACACAGATTATCAAATATCAGAGTATATGTATTTATACTGTGAATAGAGGGAAATTTCTAGATTCCTGAATCCGTGATTGTTCTCTAACTAGTGATACAATCCATAGATGATATTGCTTCCACTTCGTATTTCTAGTAGTATATGCCATGTTTAGGAATTTTTTTATGAATGCATGATAGCTTCACAATTCAATAATGACATAACACCACACACTCTTTTGAATTCTATTTTTCTAGAATATATTTATACATGTATGTATGATAATATGCTCTTGATATTATTGCCATGTGACATCTTCAAAGTTGAGAGAATTATTGAAGTATTAAATTAGTCATAAATCACTGTCAAATATTTTTTATTTGAATCGTTTTTCCAAGAGCTTTCCAACGATAGGTCATATGCGTAATTTTGATTAGTATACAAAAGAGAAAAACTGTTTTGAATTTTTCTATTGAGAAACGTAATCTGGAAAATAGTTTGTGGGTTTTTTTGATGATGAACATGAAGAACAATACCACGCGCCAAAAGGGCAGCAAGTGTAGCTTCACCTCTGACCCAAACACCAGATATACGGGTATTTTTGGAATCCCTACAAAAGTCTAAGTCGAATGATGGTGGTCCTGAAATAAAAAAACACCTGGAAAGCGGTGCATGAGACCCACGCGCCACCTACTCGCGTGGAGAAGATGCAGCAGTTGCCTATATGGATGTGTATCTGACACGTGGTACATTATGAGAGTGACACGTGTCATAGTTATTCGGTACGCCCCCAAAACGTCATGGAGCTTGTCCACCCAATTCCCTTTCTTTGCAGCCAACTTCGCCTTCAGAGTATGGTTTGTCACCTTATTCCCCGTTTCGGTCTGCCTATTGGTTGGTGGATGATCAAGGGAGGCGTAAAAGTTGTTGATCATTTACTGCTTGCATAACTCTCTGAATTTCTCATTATCAAACTGGGTGCCATTGTCGGTGATGATGTTGTTGGGTACGCCGAACCTGTATAGGATGTTCTTTTTAACGAAGCTGGTGGTGTTTGCTTTAGTGATGTGAATAAGAGATTCTACTTCGACCCACTTGATGAAGTAGTCTACAGCCAAAATAGTATGCTTCGCTCCCCTTTTTACCCCCGTAGGCATTAGACCAATGAGGTCGAGCCCCCACATGGCAAATGGCTAAGGGGACGTGAGGTTTCTCAGCAATTTAGGGACTGTCTGATATCATTAGCGATCCTCTGCCATGTCTCGCAGCTCTCTATGAAATTTTATGTATCATCGAACAAGGTGAGTCGGTAGAAACCTTATTTGGGTGCCTTATATTCTAAACTTTTACCTTTGGTGTGGTTTTCACATACTCCACCTAGGATACCTGCTAGGATCTTGTCAGCTTTTTCGGTCTCTTAGTGTTTTTTAGAATCTTTTTCGATATAATTCACCATTGATGATAGTGTACCAGGTTTCCATATACCTAATACGTTTTGCTTCTAAGGGATCCTTTGGCCAAACATCCCTCTCTAGGTATTCCCAAACAGGTGTCGTCCAGCTGTTTGCTTTCATTCAATCTATGAAAAGATCAGGTATATGTCTGAGTGATCTTATAGTCTTTGAATCATTTCAGTAGCGCCTTTGCTAAGCTTAGGTAGGCCAACATACACTTTTCTTTCGCTCGGTACTCATCCAGAACTTGAATGACCACAACTTATGAGTCATTAAAAATTTCAATTTCATCTGCTCCTAATACCGGGCATACCCTTAATCTAGCCAGTAGAGCCTCATACTCGGCCTAATTGTTGGTTGCCTTGAAGTCGAACAACATGACACATTCAACTAAGTCTCCTTCTAAGGTAGACACAACTATCCCGCCCCACTGCTATGTGTATTCGATGAACCGTTTCTTCCATTATTCTTCCATCATTCCACTAGAAGGTCTTCTTTCCACTTTCTTCCATCATTCTCACCACCTCTGTATCTGGCATAGTAAATTCAACCGTAGAGTTCGCCATCACCTTCCCTTTGAGTGATGCTATTAGGATGTACTTGATATCAGACTCACTCTACTCCACCGCCCAATTTGTCAGTCTGCCTGATACCTCATGCTTTAACAAAATCTATTTTTGAGTAGGCAGTTGGTGTAGATTTCTATCTTATGTGTTTGGAAATGTGGCTTTAGTTTCCATACTGCTTCGACCAGTGCGAAGGCCATCTTTTCAGTAGGGGAATATCCGGTCTCAGCTGGCAACATGGCTTTATTGGTGTAGTATACCGCTTCTGAACCCCATTTTCCAATCTGAACAAAACAGAACTAGTCGATACTTCTATGAGAGACAAGTAAAGGTACAACATCTCGTTGACCACCAGTTTAGAGAGAATCGGTGCTCGGCACAAATATGTCTTCAATTGTTAAAAAGCTCTTTCGCATTCTTCGCTCCACTCGATACTTTTTCCCTTTTTAGTGCTTTAAGTAATGGCAAGCATTTGTCCATGGACTTTGATATGAATCTGTTGAGAGATGCGAGGCACCTGGTTAGTCTCTATACTTCCTTCAGCGTTTTGGGTAAGGCCATATTCTTAAGTGTTTTGATTTTATCAATGTTAACCTCGATTCCTTGTTGGTGAACCTGGAAGCCGAGGAATTTCCCAGAGAGCACTCCGATACACATTTGTTCGAGTTAAGCTCCTTCTTATATCTTCTATGCACGTCAAAGGTTTACCTTATATCAGACGCATGCCTCTCTACAGTGATGGTTTTAGTCAACATAACGTCCACGTAGACTTTCATGTTCCTCCCAATTTGCTTGGCGAACATCCTGTTCACTAGTCATTGATAAGTAGCTCATGCGTTTTTCAAGCCAAATGGCATAACTGTGTAATAGTACAACCCTTGGTAATATGTGAATGCAGTTTTCTCTTTATCCGGCTTGTGCATCCAGATATGATTCTACCCCGAGCAGGCGTCCATGAAGCTGAGTAATTCATGACCTGTTGTAGCATTCACCAGTTGATCTATCCTTGGCAGCAAGAAGCTGTCTTTGGGACAAGCCTAGTTGAGGTCAGTGAAATCCAAGCACATGCTCCACTAATTATTCTTCTTCTTCACTAGCACTACATTTGCCACCTATTATGGGTATTTGACTTCTCTGATAGACCATGCGACGAGCAGCTTCTTCACCTCCTCTTTAATCGTATTGCTTCTCTCTGGGTTGAACAGTCGCCTCTTTTGGACCACTGGTTTACACTCTCTATTAACAGCCAGGTAGTGTAAGATTACATTTGTGTCTATTCCCGACATATACTCATGAATCTAGGCAAACACATCCTTGTCCTCCTGTAATAAGTTTACCAATTCTGCCCTAGTGCCCTTAGGTAACCTTGAACCGAGCTTGACAACTTTGGTCGGCTGTTTTTCATCGAGGACTACCGCATCTATTGGCTCGTCCTTGTTCTCCTCAAGTTCTTCCTTTGGTCAAGCTCAAATCCTTCCGATGCCTCGACTCGGGCTTCCACTTCATCTATACTTTTGCATATGTTGGCCCCTTGAATCATACACACCTGGTAGTCATCTTTCTATGTTCTGTCTATGTATACTGCAAGGATTGCCTTCCTGAGCCAACTTCTGAGATCCTTTGACAACTTCTACTCCCAATTATGTCAGAAACTTGATCATCAAGGCATCATTTAGTGTGACCGCCCTCATCTTGTTTAGTAACGGTCGGCCTAACAGGGCATTGTAGTGTCCAATTCTCTATGTCCACCACGACGAAATCTATCAGTATTTTGGCATTAGGCCTCTCCAATCTTTACCGGTAGTTTCACCGTCCCCTAGGATGATACTTCAGCTCCCTAAAAACCTCAAAGTGGGATGTGAAGAGCCTGCAAGTCCTTCATGTCCAGCCTTAACTGGTCATATACTCTCGCACTCAGGATATTTGCTGAACTTCCTATTGTAAATTAGTACCCGGTAGACATCCATGTGCCCGATCCAAGCACTTATAACGAGTGCATCATTTGGTTTAAAGTCAACACCGTATGAATCAACTTCTGTGAAGGTTATGGGATCCAGACCCTCTTTGATCCTCTTCGGATTGGGCTCAATGACGTTTAAATCTAGGTCCCTCCTTGCCACTATGGCTTCTTGGACCTCTTGCACCATTTCTCTATTTCTTCTTCTTGTTGAGGGTCCCCCGAAGATAGTGTTTATTGCTCTCTCATCCTCAGTTTGCTTCTGGCTAACTTCTTCCCCTAGCTTTCTTCTTACCGATTATCTCTGGTGAAGCTGATTGTTTGTTATCCTTTTGATGATGATATCCTTCAGGTGCCCTTCTTGAATGAGGGTCTCGATGTGGTCCTTGAGTTGATAGGACTTGGAGGTCTCATGTCCGCTTTCCTTATGAAACCGGCAGTACTTCATCGTGTCTCTACGGGCGACAGCCGACTGTCTTGGTGGTTCCTTGGACAAGTTCTCATTTTCTATGATAGCAAGGATCTCCTCATGTTTCTTATTCAGTTGGGAGTAGTTTGTGTATATTCTCAGATACCTTGAATCTGTCTGATTGGCCTTGGGATTGTCATCCCGACAGTTGTTCAGATTCTTGTTCTTCAGTTGGTCCACTTTTTGGGTCTTACTATCTCTCTCTTTAGACTTATTTTTTCTACTCAGGTCGACCCCCATGCATAAAACTACCCTTTGTTGCAATTTCTGCTTCCTCGACCAACACATATCCACCCGCTATTTCCATCATGATCTGTATACTTGGTCAGACGATCCTTTCTTAGATTAAAAGACAACTGTAAGGATCTCGATTTTATGATTGGCTTATTTCATGACAAACCACACCACATTGGGGATGATTGTGTAATGGGTAGCTTAGGTCCCTGTCGGCAAGCTTCCGAGCATCTCCATGACTTCAAGAGCAAAAGGTATACTTACTTGACTTTGTCTCTTGAAGAGTTTAGGTGCACACACATACACACTTCATGCATGCTTTGTTCATCTTGCATTTGTGTTCTTTATTGTTTATATGTGTGCATCCATTATACAACTCACACGAGCACGTCTTTGTTTTGTCTTTACGTGTGGTTGTTTCGTTTTACGTTTTCCGTGTGTGTTCGGAAACGTCCTCACTCGCATGATGGTGTGCTTGTGTTGTGTCCGCGTTTGCACATTGGTGTGCTTAAGTCTTAGCGCGATTTGTGACCATAGAGAGGTTCCATTTGTCTTCTCTTGGATTGTTATTTGGTTACATGGTTTTATACCATGGTTGTGGGAATTTTTGTTATTGACCAATTCTGACCTTTGGTCACTCTTTTGACCATAAATCTTTCTACGTTTATCCAAATCTTGTTTTGTTAATTGGAGTAGAAATTAGACTTCCATACCTTTCTAACGGTATATTATTCGTAATATTTTATGACCATTTGGTTTGGTTTTGAAGTATCCAAAGAGACCACTGAAACAGAGCATCTCTGTTGTTATCTGGTTTTGACCTTTGGTCACTTAAATGACCATAAATCTTTCTACAGACATCAAAATCTCTTTCTATAAATTGGAGTAGAAATTAGACTTCCATACCTTTCCAACGGTATATCATACGAAAGGTTTCGATGTCGTTTGGTCATGTTTTAGGTCGCTCGAAACCAGAGCTATTGTGCTGTCCAGTGTGTTAGGCGACATGCAAGGCCACTTGTGCATGTCGCCTGACAAGTCGCCTTTTGATGCCAGAAATCAGTTTTTCCTTATCCAAAATGACGTGGCTTCACTTGGATCATATAAATACATCATCTTCTTCCCCAATCAGACAAAAGAGCTCTGAAATTTACATTCCTAGTGAGAGAAAGAGCTCCCCTACAGAGAGAAAGCTTCAAGCTTTGTTCCTTGACTCTCCAAACCCAAAACCCATCTCATTCTTGCATCATTCCACATCATTTAAGGATGGGTCTTCATTGTTTCATGACTAGGTAAGCAAGAACTTCCTTGAATATCATTTATTGTTCTTCTTACTCTAGATTAGGTATTTATTGCTTGATTAAATACCTTGACTCACTTTATTGCATATATTTATGAGTCTAAATTGCATGATTGGGTTTGTTTGTGATAGCTTACATGATTACGTTGATTTTCCCTAAATAGCTAACCCTAGAACATTCTTGTGATATTGGTTGATGATTAGGTTGATAGATTAATGTTTATTTATCTAGTCAAGCTTTATTGAATGTTCATGTGGATTTAATTGACAATTAGGTTGTTAGAAAATCTCTACACAACTAATTGAGTTTCTTATTGATAGTTAGAATTTGGGACCACATTGCCCTTCTAGCTAAGTCTTTATGTTTTGCATTTAGACATTGTTGTTTATGCCTCATTGATTGCATTTCTTGATTGCACATTTATTGCCCTTGTTATTTATTGTGACAACTTGTGTTGGGTGGACTTGTTTGACAATTAGGTTGCTAGAATCCCTTTGCATCTAATTGAGTCCTTATGTATGGGCATGTAGGCATTATTTGATAACTAGGATGTTGTATTGCATTATCTACATCTAGTTAAGCATTGTATGTTTGGTCTAACATATTTTGTGTTGAGCATTCATTGATTGTTCACTTAGACCTTATACTCTTCTTGAGTCAAAGTCTTGTGGCTTCGGGGTGAAGTTGCACAAGCATTGAAGTCTTGCAACCAAGGTGTGGTTGGCAAGCATTGGTCAAGTGCCACTATAAAAGGCCCGTGGGGTAGAGTAGGAGGTGCTCACACCAAGAGTAGTGTATCAGGGGATATCACTAGGGATTGAACCAAGAGTGGTGAGTGGTAGTGTCCATAGCCTGAGGTAAATCTAGAGTGAGAGTCCGAGTATCACTTGAGGGTGTAATCTTTTATTCATATAGTGGATTTCTGTGATCGTCTGTGGCTAGAAGGAGAGCCCGTGGTTTTTCCCTTGTTGAAGGGTTTCCACGTCAAAATCAAGTGTTCTTTATATTTCCGCACTTTAGTTGATTTTGAATGTTTGTTTATGTTGGGTTAATTGTTATTAATATTGACTAATCGAAAAAATTGGTAATAATCGATTAACAACCCATTCACCCCCCCTCTAGGTTGTTAGACACACGTTAAGAGTGTATTTTCAACAACTACCTATTTAACAAGTTATTGATGAATGCTGCTATAATTGTTTCATCATTTGCGTTTCTAACCTTTGACACTTCCTGGCTAAATCTGCTTAAGCATTTCCTCAATGATTCATTCTTCTCCTGTTTGAGTCGGGAGAGATGAGCCACCTATTTCTTCCAATTCACATTTCCTATGAATTATCGAGAAAATGCCTTGTTGAGTTCATTGAAGATCCTTACTGGAGCCGAGGTCTCCGAGTGTATGTGGAAAGTTGAGGAACATCAAGGCATCACTCTGGGTGTACTAGGCCATTGCACTTTTGTATCGTTTCACGTGCTCCTTTGGGTCAGTAATCTTCTTCAACTACTTTACATGGGGCATCCTGAACCTTTTTGGAAACGATACTATCAATGAAAGGGCTATCTGATTCGTCATCTAACAGCTCATTATTCCCGTATCGCCTTATTAAGGCATCCATTTTCCATATGATGCTTTAAAACTCTTGGGTTAACCTCTATATAATCATGTCGCCCTAGCCCTTCGGCTCTCCATTGTGATAGAATCACTGGCTGATGGTTAAGCCATGACTTCCTTCTCCACTCTGGCTTCCTAGTACCAGCTGCCAAATTTGATTGGTCCTCTCTAACGCCTTCTTCGAGGATGTCGATCGTAATCTTTAGATGAGGTTAAGCAGCTCCTTCGATGGGTATTTCTATTAAGGTCGTCCCGGTCCATCTCTGACTGATAACGATCATGCCTATCATATGCATTAGGATACTCATTCTCCTCTTGTCTCCTGCCACTCCAGGTTTATCTTTCTGACAAGGTTTCCTGCCATTAGTGGTGCGTCCAGTGTTAGACTAACAATGATGAAGCGCAGCCTTCCCAGTTGATCCTCACGCGTGTGCAGGTTATAAGGTGAGGTCATCCCTGTAATGGTTGTGAGGGTGACTCCATGCCTAGATGTGTTCGCCATAAGTTGTTGTACGAAATCACATAATTGCTGGGTGACCTCGCCGGTGGCTGAGGGAAGTTGCTAGTTGTAAGGAATGGCCGTCGTCCAGTCTCCGACAGTCAAGGCTGTGTTTAACGGTCCTTTGCCTGTGGGGGTGAAGTTAGCTCCCATTATTGTGTCATCTGTTGGGTTTTGGTCATTCCTAGACCTACATCCATCTCCATTGTTAGCCATTGCTTACAAGGGTTCAAGGAGTTTATATATGCATCCCCTTATTCTAGCACCAATTATTGATGGTGATTTCTGGCTTAGGGAAAGTTAACAGGTTCAACAAGGTGATGCATGTGATTTTATGAACAAATAAAGAGAAATTGAATAAAAGTAAAAGAGGTGATACGATGATTTTACGTGGTAAAACCCCGGTGTCGGGGAAACATCCACGGTTTGCCGATGACAGCAGGAAAATAATTTCACTATGAAGAATTGGGTACAAACTCTGCTCTCTATCTCTCTAGTAAGAAATAATTGCTCATGTGTGCTACAATGAATACATGGTTGTATTTATGTGGTTCACCGTAGAGTTTCCCAGTTCTTGGCTTATAAGTAATGGATTCATTAATTAGAATCCTGATGAGTTTCTAATAGTGTTGACGGATCTGGACTCTTTCCTAATTGGTGTTGAGTTGTTGGCTGATTGGGATTCTAGTATCTTTAAGGAGGATATGTTTGTTTCCTTTTTGGGGTATAATCCTTAGTTTCCATATTTGAGTAGATCTTTCAATCCTTCATTGCGGTTTAGCAGAACTGGAAATCTTCTTAAATGGACGAGAAGATCTCGCCTACTAGAGATCTTCGGTGGGTAGATCTCTTGCATGTTTGCCTGACTTCATTACATGGCGTGTGATTGCCTGACTTCATTAATGATTTACTATGATGTGGCTATCCTAGATGACATCTCCCGAGTTGTGATTGGCAAGTTGATTTTTATCGATGTGACATAGTCGTTATTCTGTTATTTCAGGTGACACATCACTCGGGCAAAGTTTACATATAACAAATGCATTAGAGATGATATTCAAACAAAATTCTATAATATTAATAGACATCTCTACTTGTATCTCAACATATAATGTGTCAATTGCGAAATAGATTGTGCCAAAATTGTGCTATATTTTGGCCCTCAATTCCATATCCTTTACCTTGTTTTCGAGCATATTTTGGTGTCTAATGGCTCGTTTTATAGTGATTGTAGGCATTAAATATACTTCAGGTGTAGAGGCGGAAACCATGACTTTCAGGTGAAAAACAAGTCAACATTCAAGGAAAATGAGCCCAGATGCGCGCAACCGAGAGAATGAAGAGTTGAAGAAATGCATAGTGCACGGGTCCCTTACCCGTGCGCTACCCGTGCACCGGCTGTAGAGCAGATCAAGAAGTGTCACTGCACGGGTCCCTTACCCGTGAACTACGAATACCAACTTGGCTCAAGACGGGTTTTAAGCCATTTTAAGAAGTACAAAGTTGTCCTTTCATGCCTCTTTCGTGCCCTAGCCTTTCAAACCTATAAATACATCACTTTGCCACAAGACCTAGGGATCCATATATTATATCCTTTCTATCCTCCAAACCCTAGATCTTCTCCACCCAATCAAGAGAGATAAGCTTTCAAAGGTATCCATTGAGGTTTTCCTCCATGGATTACCTCTCCACCACCACCTTATACCTTCACCCAGCCATCTTTCAGGAGGTGATCGTGCCTAAATTGTTGTATATTTCGGCCCTCATTCCTATTCCTTTGTCTCGTTCTTGTGTGTATTTTCTATATAATTTATGTCTAATAGGCTCATTAGTGCTAATTTCAGGCAATAGATGTAATTCTGGGTTTGGAAGCATGTTGCGGTGATTCTGGCAGAAAAGGGGCAAAAGGAAAGACAAGGATCGTAAGCAGCTCTACAGTGCGGGTCAAGTACAGGTCGCAACCGCACTCCACCCGCACTTTTGCCAAAGCCAGAGAAGCTGAGTTGCACCTGACATTAGAGTGCGGGTACAGTGCGGGTCATCCACCAGCACTCCACCCGCACTATTGCTCAAAACAGAGGAGGGATTTTGCACCTGACAGTAAAGTGCGACTCAAGTGCGACTCCAGTACGGGTCAAGTGTGAGTCAAGTGCGGGTAATCCAACCGCACTCCACCCGCACTATTGCCCAGATCAGAGAACTGAAGATGAAGAAAACCTTTACAGTACGGGTAATTCACCTGCACTCCACCCGCACTCTGCGCGCGGCAGCTTCTGGTTTCAATCTTAAGTGACCTATTTTTCCATCCTCTATAAATAGAAAAGGATGGGAACGAACCAAAAGAGCACCATACCTCCCAACACTTGTAGTTTAAAGCTAGAAACACATCTCCCTATCATCCTAAACCATCTCTACTCAATCAAAGGCAACTAAGAGACTTGGATTCAAGCTTCAAGGAAGGAGATCAATCTTCAAGGGTTATCTCTCTACTCTCTCTTAGTTTATTGGTTTGTAATAGAACATGAGTAGCTAAAATACCCCACTATGGGGTTGATGTTATTTGTATGATGGATATTTGGGCTTGGTAAATAAACTCTATGTGTTATATTTATTCTATCTCTATATTTCATTCCATTGCTTGAATTGATTTCCATTATTGATTTGCTTGGATACACCCTCTTTGCATGATTGATTTGGATTACTTGAGTAGGCAATTAGGTTGTCTAATGCTCAATTGAATGGAAGGATTTCCAGAAATCCGGCTCTACAACCATGCCCTTAATCTAATCTTGAATTAGTGGCTTTCACTATACATCCTAGGTTAGCCACTTGTGAGAGAATTAGAAGCCTTCACTATACACCCTAGGTTGGCTACTTTAGTGATTCTACGAGAACTAACCTTCGAGTAGAATTCGGTTGATAACCTAAAGCCTCATCCAATCTCAAACGGGTGGCCTTCACTATACATCCTAGGTCGGCCACTTGTGAGGGAATTGGAAGCCATCACTATACATCCTAGGATGGCTACATTAGTAATAGGTTGAGCCATAGCTAGATAGATGAGCATTCATGGAACAAGTCCCAATTGAGTAACTAGCCACTGTTGGTTGCTTAGGAGGGATTAATCTCTAGTAGGAGGTCTTCGCTATACACCCTAGGTTGACCTCTTGCTATAGATATATACCAACACTATACACCCTAGGTTGGTTACATTTGTCAAAACGTGCTTAATTGAGAGTTTGTTGCAATTGCCCCAATATTCACTTACGAGTCCATCAACTCCGTAGTTCCATCATTATTCATTCATCACTCCTTTGTCATCCTATTTTATTTACTTTCATAGTTTAGTTTATATTGTATTTTCATTCACCATCACTTTTACTTTTATGCATACTAGTTATATTAATCCTAATCTTATCACCGCTACCCCGATCTCAGTGGACGACACCCGTGCTTACTGCTTTACTTGTATTCTACTTGTGAACGCATCGCATACGTTTTATAAATTGTTTTGACGGACGGTTTTCTGACGGCAAAAATCTTCTCATCAAATGGCGCCGCTGCTGGGGATCGGTGTGCGTAGTAGTGATTAGATTAGTTTTAATACTATTAGTTTATTAGTTGTTTTTAGTTTTGTTAGTTTCTTTTTATTGCTTTGGTAATTCTGTTTTTGTTTGGTTCAGGACTCTATGGATTCCTTTTGGCAAAATTCAGGGTCAAGCTACGAGCCTAACGAGAATGCCTACATCTCGTCATTCCAGTCAAATTCCGTTGAAGAACAACTACGAAATTTCTTGAAGAATCATGTGCGGGAGACTAAGCAAATGATAGCTTCTCAACAAGAGACTCAAGCCTTCATAGAAGAGAAAACCACCCAAATGCGAGAATCCGCCCAGCAGTCCACCCCGGTAAATCAGAGTTGTTTCCAAGTTAAAGCAACCAAACCGGTGGATTCCTCCAATTTCTCAAAAGAAGACATGTATAAGCTCCGAATAGAATTTAAAGTGGAGCGAAGCAAGAGAATGGACGAGATGGACAGGATGATTAAGATGAACCAGCAGCTTATGAGCGTGAGCACAGAGCTAGTGTTGGAAAAGGGTGTGTTGAAGGAAGAGAATGAAGCACTTCAAGAGAGAGAAGCCTTGGGAATGGAAAAGGCGAGTAATCTCCAGGAGTTGAGCAAGAAACTATTATTTGAAGTGAAGATGCTCAGGGTTGATAATGGTACTCTCAAGAAGACAAATGGCGAAGTCTCCGACAAGAACAAAGAATTGGAAGAACGAATTGAGAGATTTGAAGCCGAAAAGAGTACCGCATCGAAGGATTTGGAGAACTTAGTGAGGCTATCAAAAGATTTTGAAGATGAGATAGCTCACAAGTCAATGAAGATGCAAATGGAGGTTGATCAAAAAGCCAATGCCTTAGAGGATGCAAAGGTAGCACTAAGCAAAAAGGAGGCGGAGGTCAAGGCATTACAAGTGAGACAAATCAAACGTCCTCAAGACCACGCATCAAAGGGGAGTTCCTCTAACTCTCATATCTTTTGCTATGCATGTTCTAGGATAGAGCATTTTAAGGCTAAAAATTACAAGCCAAATCAACATAGGAAAACTAGAGGTCCTAGGAATAGATGGAGTCCACCTAGGGTCAAGAAAATATGGGTAAGGAAAGACCAAGTACACTTATATAGAAACATGTTGAAGGAAAAGATAATGAAGTCACCTAAATTTATTTGGGTAGTGAAAAATAGGGAATTTCCTAACTTGGTCAAACCACCCTTAGAGGACCCTAGCCTCTCCATGAATGCATCCCATTGAATAATTTTGATGCATGTAGTTAGTTTTATGTTGTATGTTGTTTAAATTCAATAAATTGTGATGTTGGGATATTTTTGTTCGAATGTTATATTTTGTGGATATTTGCACATTGAATTTATTGATTATATTTGTGGATGAAAGAGTCCGGAGGCTCTTGTGCAAGTTTGAATGCATATGCTTTATATTGTTTAATTCGGTTTGGGGGTTGTTCATGCCCCATTCCGTCAATTTTGATAAAATGCATGATGTTAAGCTTGACTTGTGCTTCAATGATATATTGCATGAATTGCCTTTATTTTGTGAGCCTTGTTTGAGTCTTTTTTATTTTGTTGGGGCATTGATTGTGTTTGATTAGTGCCTAGGTTTGTTTGAGTCATGTTAGGTGCGTGCCGCTAGGCCAGATTCTCTTGTCTTCAACATTGAGGACAATGTTGGGTTTTGGTTTGGGGGTGTAGACGCCTTTTTGAGTCGTCTTTTGTGTCTTGAGTCATTTTTGTGTCTTATTTTCGAAAAAGTTGCTGCTTAGCCAGAATTTTGAGCTTATTTAGCTTGGTGAGATACCTGGAGCATAGTGTTTGTGGCGAATGTGTGTATGCTTTGTGTGCTTATTCAATAACTCTTGGTCACTTTAGGGGTCTCACTTGCACTTAATGGGCTAGTCTCATCTTCTAGTGTCCAAGTTTAGGGAACTCGGTGCTCAAGCGCCTTGTTCTAATAGTGGAGATTTCCCTTGTTAGATCACAAACACAAGCCAAAAGCATGTATATTTGAGGGAAAATGTTTTTCAAATCTGTAAACACTATTCAAACACCATGCATAGTCTCACTACATCAAAAATCATCATTTGTCATTGAACATGCATCATATATGTGGACTGCTTGACAGAAACTTTTATTCCCTTGGTAGATTGATCATTTGAAGTGATATTAGGCAATGTGTATTTTAGCCACTTAAAAAGAAAGCCTAAATACTTCCCATTCCCGTAATATGTGTGCTCCCAAGCCAATTTTGAAGCCAAACACATATAGACTTTTCCATTCTACACCCACGTTATCCATAACCCAAGCAACCTAAACACTTAGCCAACCTTCTCTTAATTGATCTTGTTGAGGCTTAGGAATGTAAAGTTGTGCTTTAATTTGATAAATGGCGTGTACCTAGGCAAGAGTAATGAGTTGTGAAAATGTGCGTAGTAAAAAGGGATGAAAAGAAAAGAAAAGAAAAGAAGCAAAAAGTAACAAAAGAAAAATATGCTTCAAATGCCTTGTGTAAATTGTAAATGCTACTCAAATGGGTAACATGAGTAGTTAAAGATTGCATGTAGAGTCTAATTGTATGCTTGGACGCCATATTGTATTTGGAAGTGGAGTTGCACGAGAAATTAAATGCTTAAGTGTATAATGTATTGCCTTAACTTGGTTGATTAGTGCTTGTGCCTAAATTTCTCATTCTTCTAATCACCATTCACCGTGGCCACGTTACAACCAAATGGAAAAGACCTAGTTGATCTTAGGGGATGTCTAGATTGGGAATATTAGTTAATGAATGCTCTTTCCACATTCATGACATGTGATTCTTTCATGAGACTCACTCACTGAAAACGGCATTTATTCTACACTAAATGTATGCAACTAAGTTGATTCAGTTACATAAATTCATTGGCATACATATTGCATGAGTGTGAACCTAGGTTCTGGGAGGAAAGATAAGAGAGAATCCATATGAGAACCTAGCTTCGAAGCGAATTATGCTCGAGGTGTGAGAGAGAGTAGTATCTGAGGCGAGGGCATTTTAAGTGTGGGATTCGTGTTGTGCCAGTTTCCCTTGGGGTGTCTTCGAGTTGTTTAGAACATTTCGCATATGCTCATTCCTCACTCCCATTTGCTTTTGCGTATCTCTCTGCTAGTTGGTTTTGCAGCAAGTTTTTCTTTGTGTCTAGGAAGTTTTTAGTTCGAGTCATTTTTAGTTTGTGTCTTATTTGTTTCATTTTATGTTTGCTCGAGGACGAGCAAAGGTTTGGTTTGGGGGTATTTGATCGTGCCTAAATTGTTGTATATTTCGGCCCTCATTCCTATTCCTTTGTCTCGTTCTTGTGTGTATTTTCTATATATTTTATGTCTAATAGGCTCATTAGTGCTAATTGCAGGCAATAGATGTAATTCTGGGTTTGGAAGCATGTTGCGGTGATTCTAGCAGAAAAGGGGCAAAAGGAAAGACAAGGATCGTAAGCAGCTCTACAGTGCGGGTCAAGTACGGGTCGCAACCGCACTCCACCCGCACTGTTGCCAAAGCCAGAGAAGCTGAGTTGCACCTGACGTTAAAGTGCGGGTACAGTGCTGGTCATCCAACCACACTCCACCCGCACTAGTTGCCAAAGCCAGAGAAGCTGAGTTGCACCTGACCGTCAAAGTGCGGGTACAGTGCTGGTCATCCAACCGCACTCCACCCGCACTGTTGCCAAACCAGAGAAGCTGAAGTTGCACCTGACATTAGAGTGCGGGTACAGTGCGGGTCATCCACCAGCACTCCACCCGCACTATTGCTCAAAACAGAGGAGGGATTTTGCACCTGACAGTAAAGTGCAACTCAAGTGCGGGTAATCCAACCGCACTCCACCCGTACTATTGCCCAGATCAGAGAACTGAAGATGAAGAAAACCTTTACAGTGCGGGTACAGTACGGGTAATTCACCCGCACTCCACCCGCACTCTGCGCACGACATCTTCTGGTTTCAAGCTTAAGTGACCTATTTTTCCATCCTCTATAAATAGAAAAGGATGGGAACGAACCAAAAGAGCACCATACCTCCCAACACTTGTAGTTTAAAGCTAGAAACACATCTCCCTATCATCCAAACCATCTCTACTCAATCAAAGGCAACTAAGAGACTTGGATTCAAGCTTCAAGGAAGGAGATCAATCTTCAAGGGTTATCTCTCTACTCTCTCTTAGTTTATTGGTTTGTAATAGAACATGAGTAGCTAAAATACCCCACTATGGGGTTGATGTTATTTGTATGATGGATATTTGGGCTTGGTAAATAAACTCTATGTGTTATATTTATTCTATCTCTATATTTCATTCCATTGCTTGAATTGATTTCCATTATTGATTTGCTTGGATACACCCTCTTTGCATGATTGATTTGGATTACTTGAGTAGGCAATTAGGTTGTCTAATGCTCAATTGAATGGAAGGATTTCCGGAAATCCGGCTCTACAACCATGCCCTTAATCTAATCTTAAATTAGTGGCTTTCACTATACATCCTAGGTTAGCCACTTGTGAGAGAATTAGAAGCCTTCACTATACACCCTAGGTTGGCTACTTTAGTGATTCTACGAGAACTAACCTTCGAGTAGAATTCGGTTGATAACCTAAAGCCTCATCCAATCTCAAACGGGTGGCCTTCACTATACATCCTAGGTCGGCCACTTGTGAGGGAATTGGAAGCCATCACTATAGATCCTAGGATGGCTACATTAGTAATAGGTTAAGCCATAGCTAGATAGATGAGCATTCATGGAACAAGTCCCAATTGAGTAACTAGCCACTGTTGGTTGCTTAGGAGGGATTAATCTCTAGTAGGAGGTCTTCGCTATACACCCTAGGTTGACCTCTTGCTATAGATATATACCAACACTATACACCCTAGGTTGGTTACATTTGTCAAAACGTGCTTAATTGAGAGTTTGTTGCAATTGCCCCAATATTCACTTACGAGTCCATCAACTCCGTAGTTCCATCATCATTCATTCATCACTCCGTTGTCATCCTATTTTATTTGCTTTCATAGTTTAGTTTATATTGTATTTTCATTCACCATCACTTTTACTTTTATGCATACTAGTTATATTAATCCTAATCTTATCACCGCTACCCCGATCTCAGTGGACGACACCCGTGCTTACTACTTTACTTGTATTCTACTTGTGAATGCATCGCATACGTTTTATAAATTGTTTTGACGGACGGTTTTCTGACGGCAAAAATCTTCTCATCAGGAGGATTCAAAAGGATTCAAGAGGAAAGAGCCACCTTACCTTCTTTATGAGGAGGAAGAGTTTCAATAGAGCTTAGAGATCCGAGATGACAATTTGGCCCCTCTGCGAGCTTAGAGATCCAATATTGACACCTTGGATTTCTTCTTTTTACTCTTCTCTTGTATTTTCTTTATTTGATGTGTATCCCCATGAGGGAGATATGTAAACCCCAATACTAGTTCAATTTATTTGATTGACTTGTATTTGATTTCTTCTTGTAGTGTCTCATTTAATTGCATTTCATTGATTCTTGACTTGTATTAAATAGGATTGACAACCCAACTCTTGATACATGTTTAGGGATAGCTCTTGTCTTTACATTCATAGCATGTAGATGTGTGTTTATGATTGGGATTAGGAGTATATTAACATAAAGTAGGAGTAGATTAATTCAGCATCCCATGATTGCTCATATGTCGGTGGATTATTCGAAGTGCATGTTTTGGATTGATTAGAGTACTATCGGTTGTTTGGGTGGAATTCATGAAGAGCATACACCATACCTTTGTGGGTTTCAGTTATATATGTTAGGATTATGCTCAATAGCAAGAGTGTAATAATGTATTTGACAATCTTTTCATATTAATAAAGTGATTTCTAGTTTAATAAATCTTATAGCATTTATAGTTTAATTATTATAATTGTCAAAAGTAAATAATCATAAGGTCAAAAGACTACGAGAAAAAAAGAATTGTTCGTACATCTGGATATGTATGAGGTAGACACAATTCTTTGGTTAGTCTTCAATAATATTCACAACTTAAGATAAAGGTTGGACGCCTTTATCTTGTTAAAGTTGTAGATTCTTTTGCTAGCATTTGAGTGGGATCAAATGTGTTATGATGAGTTTAAAATCATCAAAGTGTGGTGTCTTTGGGCAAAAGAATCTAGTGCACTGGGTGCATTGAATAGGATCATAGTGAAATACTTTATCCAGAATCGTCAATGGATAAAAGTTTTCACTTGAAGACAATCGGAGAGTCTATCTCAATCCTGAGATAAATGATGGACTTATGGTTGCAAGTGTTATCATTTGAGCTATCAATAGGTATGATTATATATCATAGTCTATCCTCGATAGTTTGGTGGTATTCATTTGTTAATCGATAGAGGACTTCATTTATAGATATGGACATCGTGGCTCCATTTATTAAATGAGGGTAGAATATCATCATATGGATGTTTTGAGGTATTGGATATTAAATCTTAACGTTAAGTTTTCAATAATGTCTATCGAAATATGGCTTATGGACTAGTCAAAATATCCAAGTTCAAAATGTGGTCATATGGGTAAATATGGTAACTTGGAGAGCTATAGGCGGTCTATGAGCTCTTGGCAATTACTGGTATTCTTCACGAGGATACACTATCTCCATTAATATTGTCTAGGGTATGAATGAGCAATATTAACCATTAATATTGTCTAGGGTATGAATGAGCAATATTAACTTATTCTATCTTTATTTAAGAGTTCAATTTTAGTTCTTTAGTGGAACGAACTAAAATTAATAGATCGAACCTAAGTGAATCATTTGTTGATTGTGATTAGGTTATGTCTATTGGAGCTTAAATTTAGATAGCCCGCTAAGATCCCCAATTCACACGAACTTGTATGGATCACTTGATATATTCTACCACACCAATTTATGGGTCCATCTAGAATTGTATTAAGGCATGTGGACTTGTTTCTTTTAGTAAGAATGTGTCTAGTTTACATGCGGACTTTTTATTAAGGTCCAATGGATTTAATAAAATAGAAAAAACAATATTGGCCCTTATATATTGGCTTGGGCGGCAAGGGACTATTTATTAGTCTTATATATTGTTTTTATTTTATTATTTAATTAAATGGAAATTAATTAATTAATTATTTAATTAAAAGTCAAAATCTTTTTCTAACTAGTAGTAGGATTCCTAGTGTCATACTATTGTTGGTAGTATGATAAGTATCAAAGACTATATTTGATAAGTAGATAAATAAAAGTATTTTATTTATCTAGTCAAATTAGGAATTTTTTGATATAGTTACAATTTTTATATTTAATAATTTATTATTGGATAATAAACTCATGAGTTGGAATAAGATTAAAACTTAAAATTGATAGGAGACTTGGAGAAGAAGTAATCCTACTTGTGTGAGGATTTGACTACAAGGTAGAAATCCTACTTGAGTGAGGATTATGCCTTCACCTATAAATATATATATATATATATATATATATATATTATATAATTCGTTTTTGAATAATAAAAAAAAATGTTTTTTTAGAGAAAGAATTTTTTATTCTCTTACTTTAGAATAATAAAAAAAACTTCCAACTCAAGAATGGGGTGTATTGAATTCAGTCAAATAGAAGAGAAAAGGGGAACGTTTTTGTTTTCAATAGCACACTAGTTTATTTTACATCAAAAATGATTTTATGTACAAAATCAAATCGGGTTCACGCGAGTTTCAATCAAATATATTGAAATTCACAAGTGACCGGACGTTCTTGGGTTTTCTCTTGAAGGATTATTGTGACTAACAAAGACTAAGATTTTGTTTGTTTCATCCTCAGGTATACAATTAAAGAAAGGGAGCCCACACTCCTAGGTGATTCACGTTCGTGATTGGATTGAAAGATCGTACAGATTCAATTCGACGCTAGTTCAATCGTCACGAGAAAAATGTACGATACTTGTAATTATATGTCAATTAATCTAGGGTTAAGGTTCTTTCTTTTAAAGGAATTTTTTTTAAATATACAAACCCAATTTTTCACTTCCGCCGTGTTTTGAACCGTTTTTCCCTACAATTGGTACCAGAGCCAGGTTGAACCCTTGATTAATTGATATATATATATATATATATATACACGTGAATCTTTTTATTTTTATTGTATATATGCATGTTTTAGAAAGAGATGACACTCTAGGTATTCACATATATATTTACATTGGAATGTATGGATATATACATATATATATATATATATATGTTTTATATGTGGATTGTTATTGCTCAATTTTGCTCATAGAATTTCAATGTATTTTTGTTTTGGGATTGTAACAAGAAGGGTGGTCTATCATCGCCATAATTTCCTTCTTGGTAGTTGCTAAGTTTTTTTATTTATTTTGCTATTGTAATAAAAATACTGCAGAAAAATATTGTATTAAAAAAACTGCAGTATTTTATTATTTAAAATTCTTCTATAATACATTCAAGTATCGAATACTCGAAGGTTTGAAGAATTGGAAATAACCGGAACAAGTTTGGGATTGTGCGAGCCATAGCAACAAATGTGCATGCGAATGAGCACGCGGCCACAATTGTTGTGGCACGGGCTGCGCACGGCAAGCCTAAGGAAGCCATGGGTTGCACATGGAAACCCTTTATGGGGTTGTGGGGTGCGAACGCCCATGGGAGGCAGCTAAAGGGTGCGCAAACGATGGACGCATGAAGACTTGTTCACCAAGAAATAAGTTTTTTTGTATCCAAATATTGTAATTTACTTGTTTTTCTAAGATGGACCAAAATTGTAGCTATTTATATTTTCGTAAATATTGCAATGTTTGTCATTGTTTGATAACATGTCATATAGAATAGGAGTGCCACTCATATTTCTCTTTTGGTATGAACATGCATTGAATGCTTTAGGTATCTAATTGGCATCTAGATAACTTGGTAAATCATTCTATAGAATTCGATCACACGCCTTAAATAATTGAGTGCGAGAAGGTGTTTTGGAACACCTACGGCCTCCAAGTTTAGTTGAGCTTTATGTTTCGTGTAATAACCCCCCAAGGGGTATTCATGAATGGAATTTAGCAAGATACTTCCTTACAAGGATAGACTAGACAATTAACCCAAACGATATCTACTCCTAAAAGAGGGATATTCGTGAGGGAATATATTGAAGGTCGAAAACTTGGTAACACATTCATTGAGATTTTATTAATATCCTCCTAAGAGTTTTTGTTAATAAAATTGCAAGGCTAAAATTGAAAACACTGGTTGTTATGTTAACAATTAGGTGGGACCTAGTCTTACTAGTAAATGGTGCGACCTCCCAAAGGAGGCGTGACATTCACGGATGTTGGATCATTGTTGAATTTTATGATTGAATTACTTAATTTAATTCAAGATAAATATTCGAAAGTGCTTTATCATGATTGTTTACTTATATAATTTTTGTTTTATAAAGAAATCATGACCCCATCCCTAATCAACATCCTGAAAGATAATACATTAACTGATGATAATTATGTCACATGGAAAAGGAAAATTGGGCTATTGTTGCAATCTGAAAAGCATAAGTTCATTTTGACAACTCCTAAACCACCTGCTCATACTAATGAATCTACTGAGCAGCAAAGAGACGAGCATAAGCAGTGGGAGACCTCAGATGAGATGGCCAAATGTTACATTATGGCCACCATCTCCGACGTGTTGCAACAGCAACATGAAGGAATGAGTTGTGCTGCCGATATAAAGATGTCTCTAGAGGAAATGTTTGCTATGAGGTCCAGGACGACTAAGAGAGAGGTGGTGACTGCTTTTATGAATCTTAGGATGAAACCTGGACAGGTTGTGAAAGATCACATGATAAAGGTCATAGCACATCTCAACATTGCTGAACTCAATGGTGCTGAGATAGACGGTGAGATGAAAATTGACATGATTGTCAACTCAGTATCAGATTCCTTTTATCAGTTCAAGTTGGACTACACCTTAAACAATAAGGAATACATCTTGCAGGCCTGATGCAAGATGTTAAAAGTGCTGAAAAGATCCTTGTGAAAAGCAAGGGTCAAGAGATTCATACTGTAGGTAAAGTTGTTATTGTTAAGACCCGTAAGAAGGTCAAGAAACAATAGAAGAATAAGCAACTAGGACCTACTAAGAAGGAGACAAAGAAAGTAACCAAGATCAAAGGGAAGTGTTTCTTTTATGGTGAAAAGGGACATTGGAAAAGAAATTGCCCAGAGTCTAAGGACAAGAAGCAACAATGGGTTTAAGAAAAGGAGAAGGCTTAATGAGAACGAATTCAACTTGCGTTTAGGCAACAGAGCTTTAGTGTCTGCTAGTGCAGTGGGAGATATTAGAGTTAGTTTAGATTCTTATAGGCATTTAGATTTAATAGACGTTATTATGTGTAAGTTCCTCATATTTTGATTGGCTTATTTCGTTGACAAACCACATTAGGGATTTATTTTGTAAGGGTAATTTAGGCCTCTTTGGGTGTGATCAAGCTTCAAGGGCATCATCATTCTCAAGAGCACTTTAAAGGTATATCGCATGCTTAATTCTCTTTGAAGAGGTTTTAGTTGCACACACTCACATCTCTTGCATTTGTATTGACATGCATGTATTGTTGCACACACACACACTTCTTGCATTTGAGTTGTTTAAATCTGGAGTTGATGGGATGTCCAGTGTGTTAGGCGACATGCAAGGCCACCTGTACATGTCGCCTGACAAGTCGCCTTTGACTTGTGTTTTTCCTCCAGTATGTTAGGCGACATGCAAGGCCACTTGTGCATGTCGCCTTAGATGTCGCCTTAGTCTTGTAGTTTTTCTCACAATGTGTTAGGCGACTTCTAAGGCGACTTGTGGATGTCACCTTACATGTCACCTTAGGTACTTAGTTTTTCTCACAGTGTGTAAGGCGACTTGTGCATGTCGACTTGCATGTGGCCTTTGTCACCCATACTGGGCAATTAGGGTATTTCACACCAGCTCGTTTTTTGGTCCCTATAAATACATCATCTTCTCCACCATTTAGACCTAGAGCTCTGAAAATTAAACCTTTAAGAGAGAGAGAGCTCCAAAAACCAATTTTCACTCAACCAAACTCATACCCATGTGCATCTAGCTCCATTCTTGCATCTATTCTTCATGGGTCGTCATGCTTCTCTTGACTAGGTAATTAACCAAGAACTAAAACTTCTTGTTTCATCTCTGTGTTCTTAGTTTACCTAGGGTTAGCAATTATTAGTTGATTAATTGCATGTTTAATTTGTTTAGCATGATTTGAGTATGTCTGTGCTTTTGCTTGTTGGTTGAGATTGCATATTCATTGATAGCTATCTTTTAGAACCATTTTGCCCTTTAGCTAAATCTTCATGCATTTGCATTTAGATATTGATATCTAGGATTTTCACTTATTGACATCTTTAAATCCCTAGATACGCATTTAGTGTAGCCTAGCATTAATTGCATGATAGAATATCTTTTACATATTCACATAGGTTGCTTAATCTCTTCATTGATTGTTAAGCTCTGTGACTAAATGGATTAGTGCACAAGCTTGTTGGTCTAGGATCACTATTAAAGGCCCGTTGGGTAGAGTGAAAGGGTTAGTGACCAAGTATGGTGTGACTTGAGGTCAACCTAGGTTGTAAACTTTCATTTAAATAGTGGATTTGAGGACCGTGTGTGGCTAAAAGGATAGCCCGTGAGTTTTGCCCAGTTGGAGGGTTTCTCACGTAAATCAATCATTGTGTTTTTATTGTTTTCCGCATGTTTATTTTGGATTGGTTGATTACTAATATGAGGTAGCATTATTAAAATTGATTAAGTCGAAAAGTTGGTAATAAATCATCTAAAACCTATTCACCCCCCTTCTAGGTTAGTAGACACTCACTTTATTGTATTTTCAATTGGTATCAGAGTGGGTTACTAGACATACTTAGGTGATCCTTGCTCTTGATTGTGTGTCTTGCTTCTTGCAATTTGTTTGTTGTTTGTTTCGTACATTAGCACTCATCTCATTCACACCCAAACACGATGAGTGGAAACGGTGGTGGACATGAGGGAGCCTCAAGCACAAGACCCTCTTTGCTCAATGGGGCGAACTATGTCTTGTGGAAAGGCAAGATGGAGTCGTACATTTGCCAAATAGATGATCGGGCATGGATGGCAATTGAAGATGGCTATACTCCTCCAACAATGACCACCGAAGATAGAAGTGAGGTCTCCAAGCCAAAGTCTCAATGAAGCACTCAAGAATTTGAGGCTTCCAAGTGGAACAACAAGGCAATGCATGCCATCATTTGCACCATGGATAACAACCAATACAAGTTGATTCAAACAACTAGAAATGCAAAAGAGGCATGGGAGATTTTAGAGACGACTCATGAAGGAACCGAGGTAGTCAAGGACTCCAAGCTCCAAGTCCTTCAAATGCAATTTGAGACCATTAGAATGGAGGAGGATGAATGCTTCAACGACTTTCAAGTGAGGTTGATGGACATAGTCAATCAAAGCCATCAACTTGGTGACCCTTATTCAAATAGGAGAATTAAGCAAAATATTATGAGGTCACTTTCAGCAAGATTTGAGTCAAAAGTGAAGGCACTTGAGGGGAATAGTGACTACAAGAACATGAAGCCAAGTGAAGTTATTGGAAGACTTTTAGCATATGAGTCTAGGTGGACTCCCACACCTACACCTCCAAAGAAGTAAAAGAGTATTGCTTTGAAAATCTCTAAGGTTGAGAAGGAGGAACAAGACTCGGATGAAGAGATGGCCCTCATGGTGAAAAGGTTCAAGAAATTCATCAAGTTTGAAAAGAAGGGCTTTGGATCCAAAGAAAAGGAAGTGAAGAAGAAGACTCCTTTCAAGAAGGTTGAATCAAGTCAAGACAAGCCCACAAGGAAAGTGATCCAATGTTTTAAATGAGGAGGTTTTGGACACATCTCCACGGATTGTGGCAATTTGAAGAACAAGAAGAAAGGAAAGGCAATAGCCGCCACGTGGAGTGATAGTGATGATCAAGAAGAGGAAGGAGAATCCTCAGATGATGAAGATCATGTGGCAAATTTTATTGCCTTTGCATCTTCTCTTAAGAGTAAGGAAGCAATAGATGATGAAGAAGAATAGAAACAAAGTGAAGATGACTCAAGTGATAGTGACTCATCATCCCACTCAACAAATATGGATGTAGGAGGAATGGACCTTGAAGGGTTCATTGAGCATTTTCAAAATTCAAGATTGAAGATGAAGAAATAGATTCTAAGGATAAAGGGAGAGAATCTCAAGCTATCTACCGAAGTTACTCACCTAAATGGAGAAGTGAAGATAGCAAAAAGGAATGAGGCATTGATGGAAAAAGAATTTGAAGAAGCAAGATAGATCATTGCCAATATGACTTCAAGTACGAAGAAACTTGACCACATGTTGGGAGTTGGCAAAAGGCCAAGTGATAAGAAAGGTATTGGCTATGAAGATGACAAAGAGACCTCATCCTCAAGCAAGACCGTGTTTGTCAAGAGCTTGAACATTAAAGAGCCTCCACCTCCACAACATCCTAGGAAGAAGATTGAACTAGGAGAGTGCTCTAATGATTCCCAAGTCAATGTGGCACAAGGGAAACAAGCATAAGCTCAATCAACAAGGGTTCATCAAGCAAGTTTTCCTCAACCCAAACACCACCAATCCAAGAAATAATTCATGCAAGCTCAACTAAGGAAGAAATCTACTCCAACTCAAAAACCAAGAAGGAGAGAACAAATTCAACATCAAAGTCAAGCTCAAAAGCATGGGAAAGCTCCTTTGTACTCACAAAGGAATGGTATGATCTCCTATTTCATTCCTACATGTCACTTTTGTTGTGTTGATGGTCATATTAGACCAAATTGCTTTAAGTATATCGACATGTGTAGAACTAGAAGCATGATTGAAAGAAGTAAGGCTAGAACCACAATGCATGTTCCTAAGAAACATAGAGCCAATTTGCATGATCCTAGGAAATCTAGAGCCAACGTGACTAAAACCACTAGGAGAGAGAGCATTTCACCTAGGTGGATTAGAAGAGATGAATACTTTTGCCATGTGGCTTAAATTGCCTTAAAGGTAAATGCCTCTAACACTTGGTATTTGGATAGTGGGTGCTCTAGGCACATGATGGGAAACAAGAGCTTCTTTGAATCTCTTGTAACGGAGGATGGAGGATTTATCACCTTTGGTGATGGATCTTGGAAGAAAGTTATAGAGAAATGAACCATTTCCATTCCTGATTTACCCTCCTTATCAAATGCTTTACTTGTTGATCTTATAAGCATTTCTCATCTAAATGATGATGGACTCTCCGTCTTGTTTAACAAAAATGATTGTTCTATTTTAATGCCAAATGGACAAACCTTGTTAAAAGGAAAGAGATCTAGTGACAATTGCTATTGTCTTGAAGCTAGTGCTATCTCTTTTAATATATCAAAGTGTGAGGAAGTTGAGTTATGGCATCAAAGACTTGGCCACATGAACTATCGAGATTTGAGGATCTTAGTAAGTTCAAGGTTGTGCGTGGCGTCCCTAAGCTTGGGAAGAAAGTCGAAGGTGTTTGTGGACCTTGTCAACAAGGAAAACAAGCCCAAAGCATGCACAAGAAAGACAAGTATCACACTACAAAGGAGCCATTATAGCTTCTACATATAGACCTTATGGGTCCAGTGCAAACACAGAGTCTCGGTGGCAAGAGATACATTTTTGTTTGTATTGATGATTTCTCTAGATTTACATGGAAATATTTTCTTAGAGAAAAATCTGAAACATTTGAAAATTTTAAAATGCTTTGCACTAAAATTCAAAATGAAAAGAACTCACACATTAAAATCATTAAGAGAATTAAGAGTGACCATGGGAAGGAGTTTAAAAATGCTTGTTTTGAAAGCTATTATAATAGCTTTGGCATTTCCCATGAGTTCTCGGCACCTCGAACTCCTCAACAAAATGGGGTTGTAGAGAGGAAGAATAGGGTCCTTTAAGAGATGGCCCGTGTGAGTTGCTTAGCAACAATGTCCCTAGGAACCTTTGGGCCGAGGCCGTCAATACAGCTTGTTACATGGGAAATAGAGTCTTCCTAAGGCCCGATATTAGGCAAACCTCCTATGAATTGTGGAAGGGTATGAAGCCAATTGTTAGCTACTTCCACACATTTGAGAGCAAATGCTATATACTTAATAACCGTGATCAACTTGGCAAGTTTGATTCCAAGAGTGATAAGGGAATTTTTATTGGCTATGCCTTTAATAGTAAGGCCTATCGAGTATTCAATTTGAAAACTCATAGTGTCGTGGAATCATCCAATATTGTTATAGATGATTGTAGGCTTAGAATTACTAACCATGATGAGGATGTTGATGTGGTTCATGATTCTCCGTTGGAGGAATATGGTGAGACTTCTATTGATGTGAAGTCAAATCAAGATGAAGAGGTTATTCAACCTCTTGATAGAGATCCATCCTTGGACTCCAAAGAACTCGCTCCATAGGTTAGACATCTCCACAACAAGAATGATATTCTTGGAGATGTGAATAAGGGTGTTAGGACTAGGCGTCAAATAGCTAACCAAATTAGCTACATTTGTTACACCTCTCAAATTGAACCTAAAAAGGTTGATGAAGCCTTGAATGATGAGTTTTGGGTTCTTGCCATGCAAGAAGAGCTAAACTAATTTGAAAGAAATGAGGTTTGGACTCTAGTTCCTACACCCAAGGACACTTATGTCATAGGCACCAAATGGGTGTATAGGAACAAGTCGGATGAGAATGGCAACATTGTGCGCAACAAGGCTAGACTTGTGGCACAAGGATACTCTCAAATTTAGGGCATTGACTTTAAGGAGACTTTTTCTCTGGTTGCCCGTCTTGAGTCCATAAGGCTTCTCTTGTCCATATCATGTGTGCACAAGTTTAAATTGCATCAAATGGATGTTAAGAGTGCCTTCCTAAATGGCTTCTTGCATGAGGAAGTGTTTGTTGAGCAACCCAAGGGGTTTGTGAATCCACACCACCCCAATCATGTCTATCTCCTCAAGAAGGCTTTATATGGGTTGAAACTGTTGGGGTTTATACCCTAAAGATGTAATTTGTAAATGGATTTATGAAATAAATAAAAAGAAAACCTCAATTTATTCTTGTTGTGTTGTTTATTTTATAACTTGTGCATATATTAACATCCTAGATTGCCGGATGTAATCTCGAACTGTGTATATGAGTGTCATATACGGATGGATACAGTAAGAGACGTACAATCTAAATAGTCCATAGATAGCAAATAAAGCTGGGTACTTTATTTGTGGTTAATCTATAGCTGCGGTCCATTCCGTAATGTACAGTGATTCTATCCTGAATCATTCATATGAAATATGTGAATGGAGGTACCTTGTATGATGTGATCATATAGGACTAGGCCATGATCTATATGAATCTCTCACCAAGATCCGTTTACTGATGAGATTCATATATATCAACTAATGATGGCTATATGTGGGTGATCTTAATCCCGAGTGTCTTACCGACTCCTTTAGGTTAGATCGTGGTCTTTGATATATCATGGGTGAGGTCAGATGTAGTTCCTGATCAATATACTCCGTATGTTGGGATTGCGGTTTGGCTTGTGGCTGGGAAGGTATGTACACAATAGTGGAATCGACTCCTTCTTGTGAGAAGTAGATGGTAGTTCCCTTAAGAGTATATTCGGGGCTTGAACAATATGAGCGCTCTCCTAATTTCGTGAGGAAATAGAAATTATTGTGCATTAGAGAATCAACAGTACTTAAAGGATATATGTAATTAGAGGGATATAACAGACATTATGACCCAGCTCTAATTATGAACTACTGTGGAGGATCACACCATGTGTAATAGCTATATCGATGGACACCGAGTTGTATCGGTCTGTGTAAAAGTGTCTACAGTTGAGAGAGTGCAGTTTCGGGTTTTTAGTGGAATAACACCGGAGTTAATAATCAAGGAATATTAATTAAAGAGTTTAATTAATGATTCTGATGATTATTGGAGCTCAAAATACTGTGGGTCCATTAGGTTCCCTTGCTAGCTCGATCGATTTAGGTAACAAGGGTCACTGTTAATTAATTGGATTATCCAATTAATTGTGTTACGAAAGTTACACGTATTTATTCGGGAATTAATTGAATAATGAGATTATTTGATTAATGAATAATGAGATTATTTGATTAATGAATAATGGTGATTAATTATATTAAATAATAAGATTATTTAATCATGTTATTAATCACTAAATGGATGATGTTTGTTGATATTTGTTTTTGAATAAAATAAGATAATATGATTATTTTATTTTATTAAATTATATTTTGAATTTTGAATTTAAATAGTTTGAATTCAAATCATATTAAATAAAATAAATATTAATCATTATCTTTAAAGATATTTGATATCTTAAAAGATTAGATTAATTGGTTTTTGATTAAAATTGATTTTGAATTTAAAAAAAAAAATCAACACATGATATTTAAAAAAAAAAACGCATGCATCAATAGAGAGCAATTGGTGGCATGCGTGAGAATACAACAAAAAGAGAGAAAAAAGAGAGTTGTGCGTGGGTGCACAATTTGATACATATAGATATATTTTTTTTTTAACAACTAGAATTGTTCTAGTTTTGGTTTTCTCTTTGGAAGAAATAGTTTCTTATTCTTTTCTCAACATCCTCCTAAGTTCCTGAGTATGTGACGCGCCCACACGCAGTTACCAGTTCCGGGAATAGCTAGGAAGATCAGTGGTACAGACCAGGAGCATATCGTAAAGTGAAAGAGCCTTCAAATGTTGGTAAGGTTCTAAATTTTCTTTTAATATATTGATTACAATTTCCTGTATTTACATATTGTATGTATTATTTCTGAAAAAATAATTACGGTCTCAAGTTTACTGGTTCCAGATCATTTATGATCTGTATTAAAAATTTTAAAACATATTTCTGCTACGTTACCAGTGAACGGGGTTCCAACAATTGGTATCAGAGCCAATTTTTTTTTTCGGAAAAGGAAATTGTTTTCGATGCTCCTGTATGTATAATTGTGTAGGCACTATTTAAATTAACTGTATGTTGTTTTTGTATGTATATTAAATTTGTTAATTAACAAAAACATGATTGATCGTTAATTATATGGTACTGTGGATTTAGGGTTCATGGGTTATATAATTTGTTTTTATTATTATTTTATTATTATTTTTTTTTTCTGTTGATGTATTATAAAAAAATGTAACCTATATTGAAGACCTGGAAAAATCAAGAAGTCGGAAGGGCGAAATCGGAAATACACGTGACATGTACTGTTCACAAGGTACTGTTCATTGTTACTGTTCACCATCATTGTTCATGCAGGGGTACAGTTTACGCGGACGTTGTTGGGTACTGTTCACATTTTTTGCACGGTTCTATTGGCAAGTGTTGCCTAGTGCGTTCCGTGCGGATTTCCTATTTCGGATTCATGAGATGAATCGGAGTGACCTGAAGAGATTGGAAGACTCGAAAATTACAAGAAGACCAAGGAATGCCTTGGGGATATTTCTGTAATTTTAGATTCCTATTTTTTTAGGTTAAATAATCCACAGTACTCGGTCAATTCATATATGTTTTATATTATGTGATAATAAAAGCATTGTCATGCATACGTATGTCATTTAGATTACATTTGCCTACACAAATATATTTGATATGTCATACATGCATCATAGCCTATTTTTTATGTATGTTTTTTAATATGATTAAAATAAGTAAATACATTATTGGCTATGAAAATGAGATTAGTTTTTTAATTGTTAGAAAACTTGTTAATTCTCATTAATATTAATCTGATTATTAAAGTGTTTAATAAGTTAGATTAATAGGGTCATTTGTTGTAATTAGTATTAATACGATTAATGACCTAATACTAAATGAACCGAATAAAGTATTAGAGTTTTAATAGTTAAAACTTGGTAAACACTATCATAATAATCCGAGCTTAGTAAATAGTTTAGAAAAGCTTAGATTATTCACTAATAGATTATATTTTTAATAGTTAAAAATCATTAATTAATTAGAATATTTTTTCTAATAATGAATTTGTTAATGCGCTAGATAACTTGATTAAAGTTAGCCGTTTGATCCAATAGAGTCTAGGTGCATTAACAGATAATAGAAAACCCTAATTTTTAAATAGTGAGTGGGAGACGGATATATGACATATATATCCCACAGTCTTCATCATTAGTTCAACACCGTGAGATCCGAGTGGGGCCTCGTGACGGCTTTGCTTTCGTCCTCCCTAAGGAGGGTTTCCACAAAGATCAATATCAAGGTTGACTTCCTAACGGATAGGATTTCTGAGGGTATTTCGGGATTGACCGACCCTAAGGTGGCAATTCTCGAGTTAAGCTCGTGAGATCTGAAATGGTGGGTTACACTCACGAAGGTTTTGACTAAGTTTTGTTAATTAAAAACCTGACTAAATAAACGATGGTCGAATGATATGGAATAAGAGTTATTCTAGAATATCATTTGATTGAGAATGTCTCGGTCCAACATGCAAAGACTTGACCGACCCTAAGGCGGCACTTCTTTGTGGTATGTTTGATTGTCGTGGTATAGTAACTATTTTTTGGGTATTTCTAGTTCGTTAAACATGTTCACGCATCATGTTTAAATTTATGCCAAAGCACTCACACTTGTTTTAATAAATGACTGAATGAATGTTTTATTTATTTCAGCAATTATGTCTTCTGCATTACTTCAAATTCTCACAAACGACAAATTAACTGGTGATAACTACACTAAGTGGAAACTTAATATTAATGCAATATTGGTCACCAAAGACCTCAAGTTTGTGCTTACGGAAGAATGTCCTCCGGTGCCTACTGCCAATGCCACACGAACTGTTAGTGAGGCATACCAGTGATGGGTCTCATCTGATGAGAAAGCCCCAACATATCTGTTAGCTTCTATGACAGACGTGCTTGTCACAAAGCACGAAGCAATGACTACAGCATTCGAAATTATGGAGTCATTGCAAGCTATGTTCTGGCAGCCCTCCGAGCAAAAACGACATGGAGCTGTTCATTCCGCTATGCTCGCTCGCATGAAGGAAGGTACATCAGTTCGGGAACATGTCCTGAGCATGATGTCCTACTTCAACACGGCAAAAGTCAATGGCGGGGCCATTGACGAACACAGTCAAGTGAGCATCATACTGACAACTCTTCCGAAGAGTTTCGATCAGTTTAAGAACAACTACGGGATGAACAAGTTAAGGTTTAGTCTCACAAAGTTGCTCAATGAGCTCGCTACTTTTGAGTCCTTGACTAAGGACAGCAAAAGTAAGACCGGTGAGGCAAATGTTTCCGAACCATCTTCCTCCAATAATAAAAAGAGGAAGAGGTCTGCTGGAAAGGCGAAGGGTAAGCCCAAACCCAAGAAGGCCCAAAGAAAAAAGAAGGGCACCTCCACCGACCAAGACAAACAAAAATGTTTCCATTGTAACAAGGTCGGGCACTGGAAGAGGAACTGTCCTCAGTACCTGGAGGAGGTAGCCAAGAAGAAGAAGAAAGGTAAATATGATTTACTTGTTCTTGAATCTTGTTTAGTGGAAGATGATTCTTCACCTTGGATTGTTGATTCGGGGGCTGCTAACCATGTTTGTTCTTCTTTGCAGTGGACTAATTCTTGGACACAGCTAGATGATGGAGCCTTCTCTATGCGTGTGGGGTCGGGGGATGTCGTGTCGGCCAAAGCAGTGGGAGCAATAAGATTGCAATTTTGTAATAATAATAGTTTTTTTACTATTGAACAATGTTTTTTATATTCCTGGATTTACACGGAATTTGATTTCCGTTTCTAAGTTGTTAGAACAATTATATTCTGTTTCTTTTAATAATAAGTTTGTTAATATTGGAAAGAATGGTCTGAATATTTGTTCAGGAATTAATGAAAACAATTTGTATGTGTTAAGACCGTTAATACATACTACACTACTTAACACCGAAATGTTTAAGGTTGAAAAACCTAAAACTAAACGACATAAGATTTCTCCAGATAGTGACACGTATCTCTGGCATCTAAGGCTTGGTCATATCAACCTTGACCGGATAGACAGACTAGTAAAAAGTGGACCTTTAAGTGAGTTAAAGGTTGGCACCTTACCTGTCTGCGGATCCTGTTTAGAAGGTAAGATGACTAAGAGACCTTTTACTGGAAAAGGGTTTAGAGCTATAGAGCCACTAGAACTCATACATACAGACGTCTGCGGACCGATGAATGTTAGAGCTAGAGGCGGCTATGAGTATTATGTCACATTTATAGATGACTACTCAAGATACAGATATGTCTACCTGATGCAACAAAAGTCGGAAACATTTGAAAAGTTCAAAGAATTCTGAGCTGAAGTTGAGAATCAATTAGGTAGGACTATCAAGTCACTACGATCAGATCATGGAGGTGAGTACCTTGACCAAGAGTTTGAAGACTTCATGGTCGAGCATGGGATAGTTTCCCAACTCACAGCTCCTGATACACCTCAGCAAAATGGTGTAGCGGAGAGGAGAAACAGAACCCTGATGGAAATGGTGAGATCTATGATTAGTTTCTCATCATTACCAAATTCCTTCTAGGGATATGCGTTACAAACAGCGGCATACATTTTGAATGTAGTGCCATCCAAATATGTTCCTAAGACTCCCCTAGAGTTGTGGAATGGTCGTAAAGCTAGTTTGCGACATTTTCGTGTATGGGGGTGTCCAGCACATGTGCTGAAAAATAGAAGTGGAAAGCTAGACTCCAAGTCTATGGTATGCCTGTTTGTAGGATACTCCAAGGAGACCAGAGGTGGACACTTCTATAGTCCCGAAGATAACTAAGTATTTGTATCGACAAATGCAACGTTTCTTGAGGACAATTATAAAAGTGACCACAAACCTCATTCTAATATTGTATTGAATGAGTTGGAGCCTGGTGAGACTAGTGCTTCATCAATAAAAGTTGTTGATCCACAAACATCTGAGAGTCAGATGGTTCCTGATCAGGATACACTATCACCTAGACGTAGTGGGAGGGTTGTAAGACAACCTGAGCGCTATTTAGGTATAGGTGAGGGACAAAGTGTTGTCTCTGCTGATAGTGTGGATGATTCATTGACATATAAGAATGCAATGGAAGATCCTGATAAAGAGGAATGGCTTAAAGCCATGAATCTCGAGATGAAGTCCATGTACTCTTACTCAGTCTGGGATCTTGTAGACTTACCGGATGGGGTAAAACCAATAGGATGTAAGTGGATCTACAAGAGAAAGAGAGGAGTAGACGGGAAGGTAGAGACCTTCAAAGCAAGGCTAATGGCTAAGGGTTATACCTAGAAAGAGGGGGTTGATTATGAAGAGACCTTCTTGCCAGTAGCCATGTTTAAGTCTATTAGGATTCTCTTATCCATTGCTGCCTATTTCGATTATGAAATTTGGCAAATGGACGTCAAGACTGCATTCTTGAATGGCAATCTTGATGAGAGCGTCTATAAGATGCAACCAGAGGAATTCATGTCTCCAGATCAAGAGCAAAAGGTTTGCAAGTTACAAAGGTCCATATATGGACTTAAGCAAGCATCTAGATCTTGGAACATCAAGTTTGATGATGTGATCAAAACCTATGGCTTTGAGCAGAACGTCTATGAGCCTTGTGTTTACAAGCGCGTCATTGACAAAAAGGTAGTTTTCTTAGTCTTATACGTGGACGACATCCTACTCATTGGGAATGATGTGGGAATGTTATCTGATGTAAAGGGCTGGCTGGCTAGCCAATTCCAAATGAAAGATTTGGGAGAGGCGAGTTATGTTCTAGGAATCCAACTTATAAGGGATCGTAAGAACAAACTCATAGCACTATCTCATGCATCGTATATCGACAAGATTTTTGTGCGTTTTTTCGATGCTAGAACTCCAAGAAAGGTAATTTACCTTATAGGCATGAAGTTCAATTGTCTAAGGAACAGTGTCCTAAGACACCTCAAGAAGTTGAGGATATGAGACGTGTACCCTATGCATCAGCAGTAGGTAGTCTCATGTATGCTATGTTATGCACGAGACCGGACATCTGCTATGCAGTGGGAGTAGTCAGCAGGTACCAGTCCAACCCAGGATTAGATCATTGGGTTGATGTCAAGACTATTCTCAAGTATCTTCGTAGAACGAGAAATTATATGCTAGTGTATTCCAGACAGGATTTGATCCCGTTAGGATACACAGATTCTGATTTTCAGTCAGACAGGGATTCTAGAAAATCCACGTCTGGATCAGTTTTCACCATAGGTGGTGGAGCCATTGTGTGGAGAAGTATAAAGCAATCTTGCATTGCTGACTCCACCATGGAAGTCGAATATGTAGCCGCTTGTGAAGCTGCTAAAGAGGCTGTTTGGCTCCGTAAATTCTTGAGTGATTTGGAAGTTGTTCCAGATCTGGATAAGCCCATCACACTTTATTGTGATAATAGTGGTGTTGTGGCTAATTAAAAAGAACCAAGAAGCCACAAGAGAGGGAAACATATAGAGAGAAAGTATCATCTCATTAGAGAGAAAGTATCATCTCATTAGAGAGATAGTGCAGAGAGGAGATGTGATCGTCACCAAGATAGCCTCACAAGACAATCATGATGATCCATTTACGAAGACCTTACCGGCTAAAGTGTTTTTGGGTCACCTAGATGGTCTAGGGTTTCGAGACATGCCTCACATGCTTTAGTGTAAGTGGGAGATTGTTGGGGTTTATGCCCTAAAGATGTAATTTGTAAATGGATTTATGAAATAAATAAAAAGAAAAGCTCAATTCATTCTTGTTGTGTTGTTTATTTTATAACTTGTGCATATATTAACATCCTAGATTGCCGGATGTAATCTCAAACTGTGTATATGAGTGTCATATACAGATGGATACAGTAAGAGACGTGCAATCTAAAGAGTCCATAGATAGCAAATATAGCTGGGTACTTTATTTGTGGTTAATCTATAACTGCGGTTCATTCCGTAATGTACAATGATTCTATCTTGAATCATTCATATGAGATATGGGAATGGAGGCACCTTGTATGATGTGATCATATAGGACTAGGCCATGATCTATATGAATCTCTCACCAAGATCCGTTTAATGATGAGATTCATATATATCAACTAATGATGGCTATATGTGGGTTATCTTAATCCTGAGTGTCTTATCGACTCCTTCAGGTTAGTTCGTGGTCTTTGATATACCATGGGTGAGGTCAGATGCAGTTCCTGATCAATATACTCCGTATGTTGGGATTGCGGTTTGGCTTGTGGCTGGGAAGGTATGTACACAATAGTGGAATCCACTCCTTCTTGTGAGAAGTAGATGGTAGTTCCCTTAAGGGTTGATTCGGGGCTTGAACAATATGAGCGCTCTCCTAATTCCGTGAGGAAATAGGATTTATTGTCCATTAGAGAATCAACGGTACTTAAAGGATATATGTAATTAGAGGGGTATAACGGATATTATGACCCAACTCTAATTATGAACTACTGTGGAGGATCACACCATGTGTAATAGCTATATCGATGAACACCGAGTTGTATCGGTCTGTGTAAAAGCGTCTACAGTTGAGAGAGTACAGTTGAGAGAGTACAGCTTCGGGTTTTTAGTGGAATAACACTGGAGTTAGTAATCAAGGAATATTAATTAAAGAGTTTAATTAATGATTCCGATGATTATTTGAGCTTAAAATAATGTGTGTCCATTAGGTCCCCTTGCTAGCCCGATCGATTTAGGTAACAAGGGTCACGGTTAATTAATTGGATTGTCCAATTAATTGTGTTACGAAAGTGACACGTATTTATTCGAGAATTAATTGAATAATGAGATTATTTGATTAATGAATAATGGTGATTAATTAAATTAAATAATAAGATTATTTAATCATATTATTAATCACTAAATGGAGGATGTTTGTTGATATTTGTTTTTAAATAAAATAAGATAATATGATTATTTTATTTTATTAAATTATATTTTGAATTTTGAATTTAAATAGTTTGAATTCAAATCATATTAAATAAAATAAATATTAATCAATATCTTTAAAGATATTTGATATCTTAAAAGATTAGACTAATTGGTTTTTGATTAAAATTGATTTTGAATTTAAAAAAAAAAAACAAATCAACACATGATATTTAAAAAAAAAAAAAAAAACGCATGCATCAATAGAGAGCAATTGGTGGCATGCGTGAGAATACAACAAAAAGAGAGAAAAAAGAGAGATATGCGTGAGTGCACAATTTGATACAAATATATATATATATATATAAGATATTTTTTTTAACAACTAGAATTGTTCTAGTTTTGGTTTTCTCTTTAGAAGAAATAGTTTCTTCTTCTTTTCTCAACATCCTCCTAAGTTCCTGAGTACGTGACGCACCCATACGCAGTTACCAGTTCCGGGAATAGCTAGGAAGATCAGTGGTACAGACCAGAAGCATATTGTAAAGAGAAGAAGCCTCCAAATTTTGGTAAGGTTCTAAATTTTCTTTTAATATATTGATTACAATTTCCTGTGTTTACATATTGTATGTATTATTTCCGAAAAAATAATTACGGTCTCAAGTTTACTGGTTCCAGATCATTTATGATATGTATTAAAAATTTTAAAACATATTTCCGCTGCCTTACCAGTGAACGGGGTTCCAACAGAAACAAACACCAAGGGCTTGGTATGAGCGCCTCACTCAATTTCTTGTTGACAATGACTACACTAGAGGTAGTGTTGACAAAACTTTATTCATCAAGAGGAACAAAGATGAGCTTTTCATAACTCAAATCTATGTTGATGATATTGTTTTTGGCTCCACCAACAAATCCAAAGTCCAACAATTTGTTGATGTCATGTCTCATGAGTTTAAGAGGAGTCTTGTTGGGGAACTCAATTACTTCCTAGGTTTGCAAATCAAGCAATTGCATGATGGGATTTTCATATCCCAAGCTAAGTATGCTAAGAACCTAGTAAAGAAGTTTGGCCTTGAGAATGCCAAACATTGTGACACACCCATGAGTACCACCTTGAAACTAAGCAATAATGCTAGTGGCAAGAGTGTGGACCAAAGCCTATATCGTGGCATGATTGGTAGCTTGCTTTACTTAATCGTAAGTAGGCTCGATATAGGCCTTTAGTATGGGTGTATGTGCTAGGTACCAAGTAGATCCCAAGGAGTCTCATATATCCTCTGTGAAGAGAATCATTCGATATGTGAATGAGACATCCAACTATGGGATATGGTACTCTTGTGACACTAATGCTAGCTTAGTTGGCTTTAGTGATGCAGATTGGGCAGGGAATTGTGATGATAGGAAGAGTACATCGGGCAGTTGCTTCTTCCTAGGCAACAACTTGGTCTCATGGTTTTGCAAGAAGCAAAATTTCCATCACTCTATCCACAACTGAAGCAAAATACATAGCCGCCGGGAGTGCTAGCACACAACTCCTTTGGATGAAATAAATGCTTGTGGATTACGGCTTTGATCAAGGTACTCTAACCCTTTATTATGATAACATGAGTGCAATTAACATTTCAAAGAATCTGGTTCAGCACTCTAGGACAAAGCATGTAGACATTAGGCATCACTTCATTAGAGAGGTAGTTGAAAACAAATGCATTGCACTTGAACATGTTGGCACAAGTGCTCAACTAGCGGATTTATTTACAAAGCCCTTAGACTCAACTAGGCTCATGGCACTTAGTAGGTCTATTGGGATTTGTCATATGCATTGATGAGTTTTGGTGATTGACCCCATATGGGGAGCTCAAGCAAAGAGAGCAACCTTGCATGTTGAAATAAGCAAAAACTTGATCAACTTTATGTTTATTTATTAATTGCTTGAGAGTTTTTGGTTATGCTTATATATATATGGCTTTTTATTCAATAAGTGTGCTATTTGATTTGTTTGTAATCCATGTCACATTTATGTTCAAACATGCATTTTTGGACTAGGAGAACTGATAGGGTAGTGCAATTGAATGACCTTTAATTTATCTCCATGACATGCGAACTTGTTTTTAACATGCTTAAATGTTATACATGAGCTATGTGTGTGCAAATGTGTGTGTGGTAGCAACTTGACAAGGCTAAACTCAATAAGGACTTCATGTCCAAGCGATAAATAAGGATGTTTCATCCAATTTAGCTTTGTCTCTTTTCTTAATGGTTGAACAAGACAACAACCAATAAGGATTCTATATCCATTCAATTAATAAGGATTTTATATCCATGTCTTGATTGACCATTAAGGATTGACACGGTTGCTTGTGTGTGCTACAAGTTTTTAAAGCTATATCCTGTTTAATTATGGCAAACAGGTACAAATTGGTTTGAATTCCTTTGGAAATCTTTTGATGTTCTCTTTGCCAAATACCATTTGCTTGAGCCTTGATGTTGCATGTCTTGCATCCAAAGCAAAAATTTCACACATTTCTTTTAAATAAAACCTCTTTGATTCTCTCTCAATTAATTGAGTTGCATAAGGTTATTGTATATGATTATGCACTTTTCTTGCAAATAGCTCTCTTTGCTAAAGTGACCCAATTGGGGAATACTCATTTTCCTATCTCATGACAAAAAGGGGGAGTAGTGTTAGGAGCAATGAGTAGTGTTGAATATTTGGAGATTGTCTTGTTAAGGGGGAGTAACCCATTTAGGGGGAGCATTTGCATTTGCATTACTAGTTGCATGTTCTTTTTTATGCAAATTGCTTTTATTTATTATCTCTCTTGATCACCTCACATACACTTGTCTAGGAATGTGTAGTCTCATTGTTTTGTAGGGATGGCTATTCTACAAGAGCCTTGAAAATTTGAAGACATAGTATCTACGTGCCTATTTGTAATGTAGAATATCTTTTTGTTGACCTCTTGTCTTTATTTTTGTTTATTGGTGATGATGATTTATGGGTGGTGGTTTTGTCACGAAATAGCCAAAGGGGGGGATTGTAAGTTCCTCATATTTTGATTGGCTTATTTCGTTGACAAACCACATTGGGGATTTATTTTGTAAGGGTAATTTAGGCCTCTTTGGGTGTGATCAAGCTTCAAGGGCATCATCATTCTCAAGAGCACTTCAAAGGTATATCGCATGCTTAATTCTCTTTGAAGAGGTTTTAGTTGCACACACTCACATCTCTTGCATTTGTATTGACATGCATGTATTGTTGCACACACACACACTTCTTGCATTTGAGTTGTTTAAATCTGGAGTTGATGGGCTGTCCAGTGTGTTAGGCGACATGCAAGGCCACTTGTACATGTCGCCTGACAAGTCGCCTTAGACTTGTGTTTTTCCTCTAGTATGTTAGGCGACATCCAAGGCCACTTATGCATGTCGCCTCGGATGTCGCCTCGGATGTCGCCTTAGTCTTGTAGTTTTTCTCACAGTGTGTAAGGCGACTGTGCATGTCGCCTTGCATGTGGCCTTTGTCACCCGAACCGGGCAATTAGGGTGTTTCACACCAGCTCATTTTTTGGTCCCTATAAATACATCATCTTCTCCACCATTTAGACCTAGAGCTCTGAAAATTAAACGTTTAAGAGAGAGAAAGTAAATCCAAGAGAGAGAGAGCTCCAAGAACCAATTTTTACTCAACCAAACTCATACCCATATGCATCTAGCTCCATTCTTGCATATATACTTCATGGGTCTTCATGCTTCTCTTGACTAGGTAATTAACTAAGAACTAAAACTTTTTGTTTCATCTCTATGTTCATAGTTTAACTAGGGTTAGCAATTATTAGTTGATTAATTACATGTTTAATTTTTTTAGCATGATTTGAGTATGTTTGTGCTTTCGCTTCTTGGTTGAGATTGCATGTTCATTGATAGCTATCTTTTAGGACCATTTTGCCATTTAGCTAAATCTTCATGCATTTGCATTTATATATTGATATCTAGGATTTTTACTTATTGACATCATTAAATCCCTATATAAGCAGTTTAGTGTAGCCTAGCATTAATTGCATGATAGAATATTTTTTACATATTCACATAGGTTGCTTAATCTCTTCATTGATTGTTAAGCTCTGTGACTAAGTGGATTAGTGCACAAGCTTGTTGGTCTAGGATCACTATTAAACGCCCGTTGGGTAGAGTGAAAGGGTTAGTTACCAAGTATGGTGTGACTTGAGGTCAACCTAGGTTGTAAAATTTCATTCAAATAATGGATTTGAGGACCGTGTGTGGCTAGAAGGATAGCCCGTGAGTTTTACCCAGTTGGAGGGTTTCTCACGTAAATCAATCATTGTGTTTTTATTGTTTTCCGCATGTTTATTTTGGATTGGTTGATTGCTAATATGGGGTAGCATTATTAAAATTGATTAAGTCGAAAAGTTGGTAATAAATCATCTAAAACCTATTCACCCCCTCTAGGTTAGTAGACACACGTTTTATTGTATTTTCATTATGTACCTCAATCCAAGAGGAATTTTATTTCAGTTTCTTGTTTAAATAAATTTGGATATTCAGTTACTTTTAATAAAGCTTTTATTATTAGTAGGAATAACAAATTTGTTTGCAAAGGTACATTGGAAAACGGTTTATTCTATTTGCATAGTAATATCTCTCACTTGTTAAACACGGAATCACCGCAACCTAATCATAAAAGAGTAAAATTATCAAAAGATGAAACCTACCTATGGCATTTGTGCCTAGGTCATATTAACCTTGATAGGATCAAAAGATTGGTTAGTGATGGACCTTTAAGTGACTTAAAGGACCAACTTGTGAATCTTGTCTGGAAGGTAAGATGACCAAAAGGTCATTCACGACCAATGACACAAGAGCCATTGAATGTTTAGGATTGATACACACTGATGTGTGTGGACCTATGAGCATTCAAGCTAGAGGTGGATATGAGTACTTCATCACTTTCACGGATGATTACTCAAGATTTGGCTATGTGTATCTCATGAGACATAAGTTGGATGCTTTTGACATATTTAAAGCATTTAAAGCTGAAGTAGAAAATCAGCTTGAGAAACACATAAAAATCTTGAGGTCTGATCGTGGTGGAGAATATTTATCTGGTGAGTTTCAGCAATATCTTATTGATAATGGGATAATTTCTCAGTTTTCGATGCCAGGTAAGCCTCAACAAAATGGGGTGGCAGAAAGGAGAAATAAAACTCTTTTGGACATGGTTAGGTCTATGTTGAGTTATTCAACGCTCCTTAATTCTTTTTTGGAATATGCTTTACAAACCGCTATGTACATTCTAAACGATGTACTATTTAAATCATTCCTAAAACACCGCATGAGTTGTGGACTGGGCGAAAGCCTAGTTTACAACACTTAAGGATATTTGGATGTCCTGCGCCCGTGTTAAAAGGAAAGACAGAAAAGATAGAGTCTCGTTCAGAAACATGCATATTTATAGGGTATCCAAAAGGAACAAAAAGATATTATTTTTATAGCCCTTCAGATCTTAAAGTATTTGTTTCGACAAATGCTAAATTTCTAGAAGAGGGCTATATGAATAATTTTGTGCCTAAATGTAGAATTGTCCTGAATGAGCTTTCAGGAGATACAATTCCACAAGAGGTTTCACAACCTAGCCCAATTGTAAGTTCCGCACCAACACAAGATCAACAATCTACCATACCTCGTCGTAGTGGGAGGGTTAATAAACAACCTGAGAGATACATCGTTCTAGGAGAATCTGTAGAGAATCTCCCGGATGACGATGATCCCTACACGTACAAGGAAGCCATGGAAGATGTTGATTGTCGCCATTGGCAAAAGGAAATGCAATCCGAAATTGAATCTATGTTCAAAAATAAAGTCTGGTCTCTTTTGGACCTGCCTAAAGGGATAAAACCCATTGGGTGCAAGTGGGTATTAAAGAGGAAGAGAGGAATGGATAAAAATGTGGAACCCTTTAAAGCTAGATTGGTAGCTAAAGGTTACACACAGAATGAAGGTATCGATTATGAGGAAACCTTCTCTCTTGTGGCCATGCTTAAATCCATTAGGATACTCTTATCCATTGCGGCATCTTTAGACCTAGAGATTTGGCAAATAGACATCAAGACAGCTTTCTTAATGGAAGTCTTGATGAAAGCATCTATATGATGCAACCAGAAGGATTCATTGGAAAGGGCCAAGAGGAAAGGGTATGCAAGTTGCAAAGATCCATATATGGATTGAAGCAAGCATCCAGATCCTGAAACATAAGGTTCGATCAAGCCAGTGAAAAGTTTTGGATTTATTCAAAACCTTGACGAACCCTGTGTATACAAAAGGATTAAAGGCGACAAGTTGGTTTTCCTAATTCTTTATGTTGATGATATACTACTCATCGGAAACGATGTAGGTGTATTGATATCAATAAAAGAATGGTTAGCAAAACAATTTAATATGAAGGACTTAGGAGAAGTAAGTTATATTCTTGGTATCCAAGTCATAAGGGATAGAAAGAATAGAACGATTGAATTATCCCAAGCTTTATACATAGATAAAATCTTTTCTAGATTTTCCATGCAAGATTCCAAGAAATGTATGTTACCTTTCAGACGTGGAATCAAACTTTCTAAGGAACAAGTTCCAAAGAATGAGCATGAAGAGCAATTCATGAGTCGAGTTCCATATGCCTCGGGAGTTGGAAGTCTTATGTATGCAATGCTTTGCACTAGACCAGATATTTGATTTGCTGTTGGCATAGTTAGCAGATTTCAATCGAAACCTGGTCCTGATCACAGGACGGACAGTCAAGCATATTTTCAAGTATCTCAAGAGAACAAGAGATTATATGCTTGTATACTTTGGAGGGGATTTAATTCCCGTTGGGAATACAGATTCCGATTTCCAATAGGATTCTGACTCCAGAAGATCAACATCAGGATCTGTGTTTACACTTGGAGGAGGGGCAGTCATATGGAGGAGTATCAAGCAATCTTGTATTGCTGATTCCACCAAGGAAGCTGAGTATGTGGCCACATGCGAAGCTGCTAAAGAGGCTGTTTGGTTCCACCAATTCTTAATTGACTTGGAAGTGGTTCCTGATGGGAATAAGAAGATCACTATCTATTGTGACAATAGTGGAGCAGTGGCTAATTCGAGAGAACCAAGAAGTCATAAGAGAGGCAAACACATTGAAAGAAAGTATCATCTTCTGAAGGGAAATTATGCATAGGGGTCACTATCTATTTTATTTATCTAGTCAAATTAGGAAGTTTTTGATATATTTACAATTTTTATATTCAATAATTTATTATTGGATAATACACTCATGAGTTGGAATAAAGTTAAAACTCAAAGGTGATAGGAGTCTTGGAGAAGAAGTAATTCTATTTGTGTGAGGATTTGACTATGAGGTAGAAATCCTACTTGAGTGAGGATTAGGCCTTCACCTATAAATATATTATTAAATTCGTTTTTTAATAGTAGTTAAAAAAAGTTTTTTTTTCAGAGAAAGAATTATTTATTATCTTGCTTTTGAATAATAAAAAAAAAACTTCCAACTCAAGAAAGGGGTGTATTGAATTCGGCCAAAGAGAAGAGAAAAGGGGAACATTTTTGTTTTCGATAGTACACTAGTATCCTTTACATCAAAAAGGATTTTATGTACAAAATCGAATTGGGTTCACGCGAGTTTCAATTAAATAGATTGATAATTCACAAGTAACCGGACGTTCTTGGGTTTTCTCTTGGAGGATTATTGTGACTAACAAAGAAGAAGATTTTGTTTGTTTCATCCTCAGGTATATAATTAAAGAAAGGGAGCCCACACTCCTAGGTGATTCACGTTCGTGATTGGATTGGAAGATCTTGCGGATTCAATTCGACGCTAGTTCAATCGTCACGAGAAAAAGGTACGATACTTTTAATTATATGTCAATTAATCTAGGGTTAAGGTTCTTTCTTTTAAAGGAAAAAAATTTAAAATATACAAACCTAATTTTTCGCTTCCGCCGCGTTTTGAACTGTTTTTCCCTACACTATAAACCTACATGCTTACATGACCCTTGAGTGTTGCTCGCACGATACATCCTCGGTGAGTAGCAATCGAGGGTTGCAACTTTTTGTCATTGCTCTTATGATACATCCTCGGTTAGTATTGGTCGGGGCCCCCTCTTATGCTTAATGCTTCCATTTGTAGTTGCTTACACATGACAGGTAAGTAGCGATCGGTGGTCAATACTATTTCTATCCTTTTAATATATTTGCTTAAACGAGGTCCTTAGTAGTTGCTCATGCGATACATCCTCGATGAGTAGCTTTAGAGGACTAGACGACTCTCTCATTTCCTTATCTAGAGGTCGTACTTAAGGCTAGGTTGAACCCATGCTATGAGTGTCCTTGCGGTTAGTTATTTTAGGTGGCGCGAATGTTTTGGGTGGTCATGAGTACCGTATGCATTCATATTCTTGCATCTCTCATATCCATCCTATTTTACATTTATCATTTTAATCACCATTCTCATCCTTCCAGATTCTCTTATTTTTCTTATCTTTATTTTTATGCTCTTGTCACACACACACACACACACACACACACACACACATATAACATGTTACACTTCACACACACCACTCTTACCCTTGCCATGTTCTTATTTACATTGCTTTCAATAATCACTAAAACGTAAGATGATCGACGAATGACACCTCTTTGTGGACGATACCCTCGGTTGCCCTTTACTGATTTTCAAACTTTAGAGCACATTAAGTAGGAACAACTTTATAAATATCTTTTTAATTCACAACTTCTTAACGATAGAAAAAACGCGTTCAATCTTATACACATTAATTGTTGCCCCTCACACCAGGGGCAAATCCAGTATTTTGGCTTTGGGGGCCAGACAAAAACTAATATTTTAGGTCACTTAACGCAAATATATTAATATTTAAAATTAAGTTATTAAAAAAAAGTGATATCATTCTGTGTTAAAGGTAATGGTACAAATAAATAAATAAAATAGACATTAACTTTGAAAAATAAAATGTAATGCTCCACTATTTTATATCTAGAAAATTATCTATTACCAAATCAATTTAATTTTCTTTGTGATTTCCATTTCAACTACATAATTAAGGAATGTGTGAGTAATTACATAATCATAAATAAGATGAGATTGGCTCAATTGTAAGCATCTCACACCTACATACAGAGGTTGTGGGTTTGAGTCATACATTTTCTCCCAATCTCGAAATATTATGATTGTTGAAAATAATAATAATAAAATTAACCTAACAAAATACATTGATAATATAAGGGGTTGTTTGTTTTTTTGTCTAAATTTTACTGAAGATTGAATAGTAATTGAAACCTGAAACTGAATGATATCTTTGTTTTTTATTTTTATCACATCTGAATAGAGTGTCAACTTGTTTGGTTTTTTTTAAAGATTCAATGGTTTTAAAATAAGTAATTTGACATGTATACCCTCGGTACTATTAATTGTTATATATTTTCATTTTATATGATACAAACAAATAAATTAAAATAAATTAACAAATCCTAAACCATTTTATGTAATAGTGATGAGATATTATTCATGATTAAGATATGATAAATGATTGTTTTTTTAAATATATATATATATATATATATATATATGATAAATAATGATTTAGAATTTGTTCTGATTTTACAAAAAAAAAATGGAGGTTCAACAATGGTGTTGAAAATGACAATATGATTAATGTTTTTTGAATGCTTATAATAAGTAACATGTTAAAAGAAATAAATTTATGTAATATGAAATTATGATAAAATTGAAAATATATTATCTTTAGGAGGATAATCTTGGAAGAAAATATATTTAATGCAATCAAGTGATTTTGAATTAAGTTAAGGGTTTTTGGCAAAGAAGCCCTATTTTAGGGGCTTAATAGAAAATCTACCCTAACATTTAATTCAATTACAAATCAACCCTCAAATGACATTGTTCCCCTAATTTAAAAAATAATCCAATTTCACTCATTGCCCAAACCATCCCAAACCCTCCAACCTACCTATCCCGATACCACCCTATCTTGATAAACTGTCAAGTTCCAGCCAATGTCATCTAGTTTGCCGTCGAGTTCCACGAGCGTTGTCGACTTCATTGTCAAGTTGCTCATCCCGCCAGCAGTGCGTCGTTGACTTCTCCAACTATCAACAGGAACAAGATCAACAACTTCTTCATCGGCGAGGCTTTAAAACCCTGGGACAAGGTGACCCGACTTCGGGTCACCCCATCCCGAACCTTTTTTCAAGCCTTGAAAACTGCTAGAGTGATTTAATCTTCATAAAATGGAATGAAAAAAAATTCGTGGCTATTTAAAAACTCTCAAAATAAAGCTAACGAGGTTGAAAAAATAATTTTAAAATGCAATACATACCTTCAAATTACTTTATATGATATCCTCGAATGTTTTTAAAACCTAAAATTGAAAAATAAATGTGTGGGAAACAAAGTGTTGTAGTGTAGGAAAATTGTTAGATAGTGTTTAGCTTATTTGTTTGATAAGATGATTGGTGAATGGTTGGTAAATGTAATAAAAAGGACAATAACTATGGTGAGTGATGAGTGAGGGCATTTTGTGAAGAATATGGTAGTTTTGCAATTGAATTCGATTTTAGGGTAGATTTGCTATTAAGCCCTTAAAATATGGCATTTTTGCTAAAAACCCTTAAGTTAAAAGTTAGGATTTGTTACTTATTATTTTAAGTTGTTATTTTTTTTTTGTATTTTTCAGTATGATAAGAGATTATGGTTTTTTTTTTCTTTCCAAAAGACGTATAAAATAAGAAATATGTTAAAAAAAAAAGAACTCTATATCATATCAAATTAGGATATATTTGGAATTTGGAAATATGACTTCTTTGGGATGATAGATTGGAAGAAAATATTTAAATGTAATCTGATGATTTGAAATAAATTTAAAAGTTAGAATTTCTTATTTTTTTAAGTTGTTTTTTGTACACTTAAAAAAAAAGTAATACTATACAACTGACATAATTAACTCAAATGATGTGGCAAGTGAGTTGGAATCACCACACATAACATGAAATGATGTGGTTAATGAAAAAATCAATTGCCACATCATTTGAGTTGAAATTTGGGCTAAATTTTTGGGCTGTCTAACATTAATGTAAAAATTAATAAACAAAACAGCTTAATAACTTCAATTGTGACCCATTATGTTTTAAGTGGGAAAAGCAGATGACCCCCAACTCTTCTTCTTCATTAACTAATCTCTTGATGGCACAGTACAAGCAGGGGCGAAGCCAGGGTGTTTTTGTAGGGTGGGCTAAACTAATTATATAATTTTTTTTAAACGAACTTCGACGTACGAAAATATTATATCGATTGAAAATTTAAGATACACGTAGATAAGAGGGGACATAATGAATCATACCCCTAAAAATTCATATTCTAAACAAAATACATAAATTGTTTTAAAAGATAACGATTAGATAAGAAGAAGAAAAAATGTAATTCCTATATAATCATGAACTATCTCGGTTTTAACAAATTTTGAGAGAATTTAGAACAATAGAACCATGGAAGTGAAACTTTTCCTACTTATCGGAACGTGTTTAGCTTTCAAAAGTTGTATTCTATTTGTGTATGATACTTTAATATGTTTTACTTTTTATATTTAGTTATGTTAGTGTGATAAATATAATTGTAAATTAAGGGTAAAATGTAAGACTCTAAGGGAAGTAATTGTAAATATGTAAACTTGTAAACTTTAAAAAAAATTTCAAAAAAGTTAGCCTACAGCCCAAGCTACTTCACTAATACCTCCGCCCCGAGTACAAGCTAGCTGCTTGACTTGTATCACCAGTTTGATGGACCTGATGATTATTCCTTGCACAATTCAGAAAAAATGTTATTGATCATTCGATCTACTTCCTAATAGTCCAAATAGATCTTTGAGAAACAAACAAAAACCAATCTTTCCAACCACCGCCCAATGTCTCTTGATGGAAAGGGTGCTTTCACATATTCGAGTTGTCATCACCGCATGTAATATATATAACCAAAATTTCGATCGATCTTTCTAAAATTCCCCCAGCCCACGGTCCGCCTTTCTTTCTTAAATATCATCTTATTTTATTGAAGAAAAACAAAATGTAGAAAAGAATAAACGATCTTAATACCGACTTTACTTTCCTTGACTAAAAGATATGCCATAAGGCATTAAGGGATATCAATCAAATTAACAAGTTACCAAAAAAAAAATTCTCTATGACCAGATGAATCTCAAATAGTTTCCCTTCTCGAATTACAAATAATTTACAAAAATCAAAAATCAAAAATCAAATAAAAGTTTCTTGAAAACCCATTGGTTGTTTTTAACCACAACGTTAATAAATTGTTCAAAAACAAATTTTAATGAAATAAAATTTTCGCTTCGCTTCATAGCCAAAAATGTACTAGAAAGTTGTTAGAGGGATATTCCAGTAATATTTTGCTATGATGAGAAATCAAATGAAGGAAATTTTACTATGCGGTTATTAACAATCAGACCTGTGTACGGATGTGCAAAAAAAAAAATCTTCTTAGATGGTTAATTTAAAGAAATTATCTAAAATATAATTTTTTTTTTTGTGGTAATTGATAATTTATGAAGAATATTGCATTTTCTTAAATTAACATGTATAGAAGAATACGCATTTGGAAATTGATATGTTATGAAGAACACCTCCATTTCTCTCCAAACCTGGTTATAATATCCCCCCGACTATTAGAGGGATGATATCGTATCTATGCAGATTTCTGTAATTAGATAGATAGATAGATATCTTTTGCGAATTGTTTCATCAATTAAATCCAACCTTGCAAAATCTCTCCGGTTGAATTCCAATGTTCGATCATCTGAAACTGTCCAAATGTTTCAGCTTCACCGCGTCACGGGATTGGTTGTACCGTTGCTCCTTCTCGAACGCAAATCTCCGGTCAGTCTTGACAGACCTTGGGGAAGGCACCCTCATGCATTTCTGGGTACCCAAATTCCCAACCCAATCAAAACCTAATCTCGTTCTCGTCCACGGCTTCGGAGCCAACGCGATGTGGCAATACGGTGAGCACCTCCGCCACTTCACGTCCCGCTTCAACGTGTATGTCCCCGACCTGCTGTTCTTCGGGGACTCGTACACGTCGAGACCGGAACGGACAGAAGTCGTTCCAGGCCAGTTGTCTGATGGATTTCTTGAAGATGCATGGCGTGCATAAAGTGAGCCTGGTTGGGATTAGCTATGGTGGGTTTGTTGGGTACAGCATGGCGATGCAGTTTCCCGATGTTGTGGAGAGGTTGGTTCTGTGTTGTGCCGGGGTGTGTTTGGAGGAGAAAGACATGGAGAATGGTTTGTTTAGGGTTTCGGATTTAGAGGAGGCTGCAAACATTTTGTTGCCTCAAACGCCTGGGAGATTGAGAGAATTGATGCGATTTTCATTTGTGAAGCCTGCCAGAGGGGTGCCTTCATGTTTCCTTTCAGATTTTATTGATGTAAGAATCCCTCATGCCTTTATCTTTTCGGTCACAGCCTGCAATATTGAATTTTTTATATTTTCAAATTATTTACATAATATTTAGGTTTAGGTTGACAAATATATTTGAAGGTTGCTGCCAATTAGATTTCGATTTTTGATTGAACTTTAATCCATAATATTATAAGGAACTAATCGTGTAATATATATACGCGCTCAAACTTCAACTCAAAGTTTTAATTGAGAGCCCTAAAATGTAAAACCAATCAAATACAGTAATTTCTTCTATTTCATTGTTGTTTTCCTCTGTTTTTTCTTTTTTATTAATTAATATTATATATATATATATATATATATATATATATATATGTGTGTGTGTGTGTGTATATAGTTGGGACTTGGGAGCTGAAACATTGCAGACTGAATGAGATTTCTTTAGCATAAAACCTGTTTTAGTACTTAAGCCATGAAATTCTAAGCAAAACCAAAATTATCTTATAAGTCTAGGCAATTTGAAGGTGTTTCTACATATAGTATTTTTTTATTACTTATAATTTTCTGCAAATTGGTGTGATATTACGTTTTGCAAAAAAGAAAAATATTAAGGACGTAGTTCAGCCGGTAGATAGATGAGCTTTGGGTTTAGACAATAATACTAATGGCAAAAAGTTTCAAAAAAAATACTGTTAAAACAAAATTATAATAAGAAATTATATTTTGATGACCTTCATTTACTGTGTAAATTAGGTAATAATTTATATCTGGGCATGCAGGTGATGTGTTCGGATTATATTGAAGAGAAGAGAGAATTGATCCACAACATACTCACAGGTCGAAAGCTTTCTAATCTTCCTAAGATCAAACAGGTTTGATTCTTTTATATTCAAATAAATTATCATATTTTGATTAATATTATTCTACTTAAATCATTTTTTAATTTATTTTTTTGTGTACATATTTCCTTGATTATATTACTAACAATAATTTCCTTTTCTTTGGTTTCTCTCTTATAATCAGCCAACGTTAATAGTCTGGGGAGAACAAGATCAGATATTCCCTCTTGAATTAGGACATAGATTGAAAAGGTTAGAGTAAAATCATTAGTTTACTTAATTTATTGGCATTTCAATTGTGATTCAACTGCAATATGCTTTTTCTTTCAAACGAAAAGGGGCATGTAGGTCGCACCAAAAAGAAAAAGAAATTATCAAGAAAAATGAATAGGCTTCCGGCCCATACAATCATTGACAACTAAAGAAGAACAGAACAGGGGGGCTGAGAACCACCAAGAATCAGCCTAAAGCTCCATAGCATGCTTAGAGGGTGCATCTGCAACCCGATTCCCCTCCCTGAAAATATAGGAAACCTGAAAATTCATCTGGGAGATCTGGAAGACACAGCACTATCACGCGTGACGAACCCTCTAAGGAACCATCGTAGAACGAGAAGAAAGAAGCTGAACCACATAAGAAGAATTGCTCTCAAGCCAGATTCGATGTCACCCATACTTACAAACAAAATTATTGGCTAATGAGGCCGCTAGAAGCTCGGCCTCAAACGCGAAAACCTGACCAATAGGAATAGTAAAGCAACCCTTCACAAAGACTCTACAGTTCCGAAAGATACCACCAAATCCACCAACCCTCGGAGAGCCTATAGTAGCACCATATGTATTCACTTTGATCCAATCAGAAGCCGGAGGCGACCAAACCATGCTCTTAATCACCGAGGCTTTAAAAGGGCTACCTCGAAGACCAAATCGACGAAGAATCAAAAAGTCATCCATACAATTACGCATACAAACAATCTCCAGGCAATTAGTCTCTGAAACCGTACACCAAATCAGAGAAAGGACGGATCTAAAATCAACCGACTTCTCTTCAAAGATCCACTGATTACGGGCAATCCACACCCCTCTAATCACTGCATGGATAACTGCCTTCTATAAAATCCTAACCTGCTCACTAAAGGAAACCGACATGGCCTGCAAGAAGAAGGATTGCAAAGTTTCGGTAGAGACAGGGTCACTAGAATGCTGAGAAAATAGCCTCCCAAAGAGCAACCGCAATGGTACAATGAAGAAAAAGATGATCTGCAGATTTACTACTAACCTCACAAATACTGCAAGGAGAAGCCAACTGGAACCTAGACCTGCAAAGGCAATTTTCAGTAGAAAACATGTTCAACATAAGACGCTGGGTCAAAGCTGAGTGAGAGAGAGGATTAAAATGGGACCAAACATCTCTTCACCAAACAACATGAGGAATATCAAGGACAAAATGGGAATAAGCAGCCTTACAAGAAACACGACCATCCCGAGAATCCACAACATGAGAAATCACAATCCTAACAATCCGAAAACACAGATCCTGGAAGTGCGCTCAGAAACAATCGTCCGAGCACCTATCTACCCTCCTAAATAATATCTGAGACCCTCGCCCGGAGCAGATTAGCTAAATAATTCGGGATCCCTAAAAGCTCAAAAATGGGAACCCCCAGCCAATTATCACGCCAAAAGTCCCACTGAGAGTTCTCGTCAATCAGTCATATACCTTCCTTAAAAAGGGAACAATAATTGGTCTGAAGAGAAGACCAAATCGATAAGGTAACATACCCTCACTAAGGCTTCTGCAACTGCTTGAGATACCTCTCTCGAAGAAATGAGAAAGCAAAACCATCAGATGTCATAAACTTCCAAGTGAATTTTCGCAACAGTGAATCATTCAGCAACCCAAGATCTTTCAGACCAATACCACCCAGAGTGTAAGGCCTACAACAATGATCCCAAACGACCTGATTCAACTTAGTCTCCTCATAAGAACTAGTCTAAAAAAAGTTCCTCTACTTGCAATTAATCAGTGACAGTAAAGAAGAGGGCCACTTGTAAATCATGAAAGAGTGTACAAATAAACCAGTAATGATCGACCTGATCAAAGCAGCAAGACCGGCCAATGAGAGGGACTTGCCCTTCTATTTAGCGAATTTAGACAAGATCAATAGGCCGTAACATCGCCTTTCGAGGCTTACCCCGAAACAAAGGGACTCCCAAATAAGAAAACAGAATCTGCCCATTCTGTATACCAACCAGAGACTGCAAACTACCAATTTGAGAATGGGAGACAGAAGATCCGAAATAAATGGAGGACTTACCCCAGTTAACCAACTGGCCTGAGATATAACCATAATCCCCAAAGCACCCATTATAGTCTTCTGATTCTTTTGAGTGCCTCTACAAAAGATCAGAATATCATCTGCATAGAGCGAATGAGTTGGAGCCAAAAAACCCCTTGGGTAAGAAATCGCTAGAATTTGAGAAAAATTCACCATCCTCGTCAATAATCTATTAAGGAAGTCCTCTGTAATACCAAACAAAAGCGGAGAGAACGGATCTCCCTGATGAACCCCTCTAGAGCAACAGAGATAACCCTCTGGGACCTCATTCAATAAAACCCAAAAGCCTGAAGCACTCTACAAAGGAAAGACCAATCCAAGTAAGGTGTCAAAAGCCTTGTGGATATCAATCTTTATGGCCAAGTTACCCCCATAGCATTTCTTCTGCAACACATCCACACAATCAGAAGCCAAAGCAATATAATCCTCATTATCCCGCTCTGGAATGAATCTAAACTGCTGCGGAGAAATGATCCTGCCAGCAACCTGAGCTAAACGATCAACCTAAATCTTCGAAGAAATCTTGAACAGAAAGTTACTAAGCAAAATCGATCGAAACCAATCAATCAAAATCGAGTTTCTCAGCTTCGGAAGAAGAACAATGAATCTGGAATTGAGACCCGGGAAAATAACTCCAGTGATGAAAACAATCCTGAACAACGAGGACCACGTCACTACCTACAACATCCCAACATCTCTGATAAAATATACTATAAAACCCATCTGGCCTAGGGGCAAAAGTAGCATCCATAGCAAATACCGCATCATGAATATCATCTGCAGATGGAATGCTAGTTAAGAAAGCGTTCTCCACAACAGTCACCAAGGAAGGAATCACATCATCTACAATGGATAAATCTCTCCTAACTCAAGAAACATTCAATGAAAAGAGGTCAGAATAATAACAAATTATATGATCCCTGATGGTAGGCCGACCCTTTCACGAAAGTGCTGAAATAGCGTTACAATACTGCCTACGTCTGATAAAAGCATGAAAGAAAGATGTGTTCTAATCCCCATCACCAAGCCACCTAACTCTGGATCGATCTCGAAAAAAGCACTAATGTCTACGTAACAACACTTCTAGCTAAGAATGAACACTCGCATCAACCATAAAAATATTATCTGAAAAACCTTGGTTAGACTGGTCCAACTTAATAGAATGAAGCTCAGCAGACTTCCCAACCATGGCAGAGTTGAGATCCCCAAAAACCTCCCAATTCCAAGTCTTAAGAGCCTTCTTCAAGCTTCTTAGCTTATTGATAACAACATGAGGAGGCCTACCCACAATAGGAGAGCTCCAAATCCCGCGAACAATAGCTATAAAATCAGGATGCTCTAACCACATGCTCTGAAACCGAAACAGTTTATGACTAGAAACCTCATAATAACGGACAGCCATCAGAACAAATACGGGGAAGAGCCACACACGAATTTTCCCGCCAACAGGAAATGCAACCATCCGAACCCAAAACTCTATATAACCGTCTCTCACTTTGGTGCGGGTACTAAAACCTCTAACCCTATCCCTAAGAGACTGCCAAAGTGAACTACGAACCACTGCAGAAGTGCTCGCATAAACAAAAGTGTACTAGTGCACCCGAGAACCGATCGAGAGTGAAACGGTAAGCTACTGATCATGACAGAGAACTATCTGAGCATCAGGAAAACAATCATAAATGAAAACCCAGATAGTCAAAATCAACACACCCCTATCATTCATGCCCACCAGATGAAGATCGAACGAAGACCAGAAACTTGTAGAGATAGCGGAAAAATCCACCATAGGCTCTGCAATACAAACCAAAGCAGGTCTGTGTAAACGACATAACTAACTACGAACCTGCCTCGTGGGCTCACTACGGATCCCACGACAATTCCAAAAGAGAACATTAATCATCGAAAACTGTCAGAGGAGCCCAGTATCCGGACTCTAAAGAAACCAGCCTACGTTCAACCCTTAAAACTCTCTGAGCAACAACAGCATCGGCTAACTCACCCTCCTCCACTTGGGAATCCCATGAAGAATCTACAATGAGGTGAACTCGGGCTGAGAATCTGACAACGAACCTGAGCTCTAAATCTGCACCCCATGATCCATAACCAAAGAACAAGAAAAAACTAGATTCATCTCGTAAACTACTATGATCCATACTGACATTTGGAGTTGAAAACACAACTGCCTCCTCAGATGACCGATTGCCTGAAACCTCTTGAACCCTAACTTGTCTACGAGCCATATGACCTGGATGAGAAGATGACCTAGATAAAATGGTAGAGACCATACGGCTAACCTGAGTGTCCGTCGAAAAGCCCTGAACAACAGTCCTCGAATCATGCACTGCCCCCATAGCCGAACTGACAGAACTAATAGAAGGATCAACAACTGAAGAACAAGGAACCAGAACTGAATCAGCGACCCCGTCATCAATTCATGAACCCTCGCTAATCTGCAATGCTCGAGAAATCATTGGAGGAACCAAACTCAAAACCACTACCGAAATATCAGAGACAACAGACAAAGACGAATCCGAAGAAAGAACCAAACCAACAGACAAAGTGGAACCCGAGATCAAATTAGACCCCACTAAAGTATGGGCAACCACTGAATCCTGACCACCTAGATCCTAATGAATAGCTGAAAAAACATTGGATAACGGGACCTCCTCCTGAGGTGCAATAACAGGGCGATAAACTGATTTAGATGAACAGGTCCAAACAGGCTGAAAACCATCATCCCCAAAAACTCTAGAATCCCCTACTTTTCCTGGGTCAATTTTACAAAACTAGTCAGAGGAACCTTAGAAGATTTGTTCCAACGACAAGATTTTTATTGAATATTAAGCTTCAGGGAAAGGGAAAATAAGAAAAAATTAAAAAAAGAAGTTACATTTTTTGTTTTACCGTATTATTTTTTCTTATTTTCGGTTTCCTTTTTCTATTTATTAAATTTTATATTTGATAAATATTTTTCTTCAATTTTTAAATCAGTTACTTCAACCATTATTAATAATTAATTAAGATTTTTTAAATTTTCATCAATTTTACAGTGGTGAAGATTTTTATTAAAAACACTATTAATGGCTCATTCTAATGTGTGTTAGTGAATTATTTGGCATATATACACAGGCATATCGGAGAAAGTGCTGAGCTAGTAACAATTAGAGACGCAGGGCATGCTGTTAACTTAGAAAAGCCAAAGGACTTCTTAAAGCACTTGAAATCATTTCTTATTGATTCTCCTCCTTCATTTTCCACCAATCATTAATAAAGCTTGTAAGCTGCTTTGTTTGCTGCCACTGTAATTAACCTCTTATTTTGTTCATTGTTTTCCACATCATATTGTTCTGAGGACCGACAATTTATTGGTAAATGTATGCTATAGTTTTCCTTTTCTTATTTTGAATTTTGATAGAATAATTACACAACTTTTCACATATCTGCTAAAATTGAAAAGAAAATAAACGGACATCTCTATCCTACAATATATCCTACCAATCTTCATCTATACCACTTTTCACAAGCGATGAATATGTAGAAAGCGAATGTGATAATTTAAAACATTATCTAAGATTTTGTTTGGTTGGGTTTTTGAAAAACCACTATTGGTAAAAGATCTACATGTAGTAGATCTATTAGAAATAGAGTTTTTGAAAAAAAATATATAGTTGTTTGGTTGGTAGACTTTTTTTTTTTAAATGTCTATTTGAAAAAGCACCTCCCCATGAGCTTTTGCCTAGTAGATGTTTAAACTCTACTAGCTTCTACTCAATTTAAAATAGACAATATCAAAAGTCAAACCAAACAACTCTAAAACACTCAAATAGACATTTGTAGACATTTTGAAGCAGTAGAAAACTTAAACAAACAAGCACTAAATTAATATACAAATTTTATTAGATATAGGGGTAAATAACACTTTTTAAGGAGCTTTTTTGTGGGACTAGCACTAAGTTATTAATCTAAGAGCATCTCCGATGTAAGAGTGGTTTGTAAAAAAAAGATGTCATATAAGATAAATAGACGGTCTATTAAAAAAATTATCTTCAATGCAGTTGTGCATATTTAACCTCATGTTGATGTGGCATAAAAAATTAGACATTGTCAACATTACCGTCTACTTTTAGAGAGCCCGGTCTGTTGCATAACTATTTTTTCGGTTGACTCTGCAAGTATTTAAAATCAACATTAATTTTTTTATCTATTTTCTGTAAGAAAATAAAATACAAAAGAAAAAAGGAAAAACAAATTGGACACGTCAAACAAAAGCATTGAAGACCAAATTTTAAATTGATTGTCTATTAAGTCTATCTTTATACCACGTATGAAGCAAGTCTCTTGATATCGTTACCATATCAATGATTTTTGGTATACAAGCCACTTTTGCATTGGAGATGCACTTAGAGCATCTGCAATACTTTGAGTTTCTAACTAGTGACACATCAATATATATATTGAATATGGATCCACTTTGTCAAATTTTTATAAGAAATGCATATTCTCATCTCCAATGCAATTATCTAAAATCAAATATATATCCATTTTAACCAATCATCTTAAAACATTTATTTCTCTCTCTCTCTCTCTCTCTCTCTCTCTCTCTCTCTCTTCTTTTAATTTAAATAACATGTGTATCATGTTTAGGGTGATTTTTATTTGGTTTGACATGTCAGCACAGAGCCTAGAATTCAAGGAATCAAATCTCCATAACATCAAACCACGTCATCTCAAAACAAGCCACGTGTGGCAGCGGCGAATTGGGAAGCAAAGAGCAAGTTGCCCATCATGAGATTGCCACCAGCAAAGCAAATAGAAGACATCCTCAATATCATTGTGAAATTGGATTCCAGTATATCCGACCTTTCATTAAACAAGACGATTACCAACAATCCAGCAGTTGACAAATCAAATAATAAATACGAAGATTCAAAAGATGACTTAAATGCATGAAGACTCGATTCACCAAGAATCTCACCTAGATACGATCCTCCTAGGATCTCGCCTAATCACAATATTTGTTTGCACACAAAGGACTAGGGCAACACCCTAATCCCTATATAAATACATGTATCAGGCAAAGAAAGGCATAGACATCATAAGCACAACATCACTTATTGCAACCATCTTTTACATAGTGAATATTTTCTCTCTCTTTGTCGTTATAACGACCGTGGTATTTTTTCCTACCACAGGTTTTCCACCTAAAAATCCAGGTGTCTCTTATTGATCTTTATACTTTTCTTTTATCTGTTACATATTCCATTAACTCATACACATATCAGAAAGACGTCTTGAGCACACCACATTGGTTGATCCATGCGTCAATCTGCCAACGTGTTGTTGTTGACTAGACCGACCAAAAATCAACTTCATCACTCGTTGATGAAGTCGGATAGTTAGCCTCTGCACACTTTCTACCATACTTGCCTTCAAATTCAATCTTTTTGCCAATTGTATATGGACCTTTTTTAAATCCAGATTCTAGGACACAGTAGCCCATATTATGATACCAAACAGATTCGTTAAAGAACTGCCCTTGAGCTAGTTGCTCAACTTCTTTACCAAATTGTTTGATTTAGAATAGAAGGTCCCGAGATATGCTCTACTGCTTTTGCAAAATAATTCCACCCCACCATTTTGACAACAATATTACCTACCTTTAGAAGTCTTTCTATCTCCTTGAACATTCTTGCAGTCTCCTTGCTAAGTCTATACCTTTCACTGCAATAAAGAAACATCCACAAAGTTTTCCACTATTGGCTGTGATACTTGCTGGAACAGAGTTCACTTCAAATCAAGAAGACTTTTCTTCTCTTTTTCAAGAGCATTGAGATTTGATCGGAAGCTGATGAAATTCTTGATGCTTGGATAGTAGCCACACAATGATCAGCCAGTCTCTGTCACAGCTGAACCTATGATGACAACCACCACTTTCATTGCAGATTCTTATTACAATAGAAATATTAGAAATACTTTCACACTGATACACAAATTGCGCCCATGTTTCGAACGCACATAAAGTGTTCGACGAAATGCTTGAACGAAAGGTGTTTGTAAAAGCAAAGTCATGAAAGATTTTAGGGAAGGGTTGTTCTCAATCTTTGTTGACAACATTAATCCTAAATCAGATTTAAGGAGTTTATGGGGATTCTTCAAACCATTTGGGTGGGTGAGAGATGTATTTCTATCGTCCAAAAATAGTTAGAGAAAGAGGTGTTTTCCATTTGTTCATTTTGCTTTAACAGAGGAAGCATCACAGGTGGTGGAGAGAACGGATGGGATGATCATCAATAGGTGGAAGATCAACTCAAAAATTGCTAAGTACGACTGAAGTTGCAGAAGGTCTGTTCACAACAAGGAAGAGTTGGGTGAAGAAAGGGGACTTAACGATTGGGAGAGGAAACTTCCGGGCCGATCTTTTACAGATGTGGTCAAAGGTGATAAGAAAGAGGAAATGAATAATAGAGAGGATGCTAGGAAAGAGACGAGTAAGCTGGTCTTGGAGAAGTCTCAAGTTGATGAAAGGTGGATTTCTAGGTGTGCAGTAGGAACTTTAAGGGAGTTTGATGTCTCTACTATGAATTGTAGGCTTTCCAGTAGAGGAGTTTTGTTTTCATCTTCCTTTTCTTGGGACATGAAAGTGTTGTGGATGTTTGAGTCTGAACAAGAGTGCTCAAGTTTCATTCGAAATCGTTTTTATTGGGATGATGCTTTCACTATCGTCGAAAAATGATATTTCTCAGACGTAGCAAAGTCGAGACTTACTTGAGTTAATGTCTTGGGAGTTCCTTCGACCTGTTGGAATAAGGCATTCTTCTTCAAACTTGGGGAGATTATAGGCAAACCCTTGTTAGTAGCAAAGGAAACAAAACTAAGGAAATGACTGGACAAAGGTAAGATTTTGGTATCAATTCCTTTTGGTCATAAAGTTCCAAGAAAGATTGATATTATAGGCAGTGGAAATGCGTTTTCGATGGTGGTGGAGGAGGAATTGTTTCCGTTGAACGGGTCTTGATTGTTAGGTTTCTTAGGGGTTAACGATGGAGGTCTCTAAGGTCTATAGGGCTGTTTTTTCGGTTAAGGAAAAAGGTGACCAGAGGTGGGATAATAAGAAGGGAACTTTTCTGAATTTAGGTAAAATCAAAAAGATTTCTGACAAGGTTGAAGAGAGGAAAAGAAGGCAGATTGTTGAACAAGATTTGGGTCAAAGTAAGCAAGCTGAAGGATATATTTTTTTGAAAGAAAGGAAGGATGCATATGGTATAAGCAAAAGTGAAGTCAACATTTTCCATATTAACTTAATTCTGAAGATGTTACCAGCTTGGCATGTAAGGTAGGGATCAAAAAGCAGTTGTATGTTTTAGATCTTAGGGAGGAGAGGATTTTAAATTCTCAATCTTTGTGGGGTGATACTTTAAATGTAGGGAAAGGTGATGAAACCTTGTTAGGCCAGGAGATAGTTTTAAAGGCTCTAATATTGGAAAGCCCATCAGATTATTCTGTTGAACCTTGTTTGGGTATTAAAGATGGAAATGTGAGTTGTGAAAGACCGACATCAGGTTTGTGTAAAGGCCTATTGGACAGTGCAACAGTTATCGAAATAAAGGGTACTATGAGTGGCATAAAACAAGAGCTGGTTTGTGATGATGTTGTGAAGCATGTTTTTGGTTAAAATTCCTATAGGGGTCTATCTGTGGCTCTTATCAGCTTTTTGAAGAAGAGAAAAGGGAGGAAAAATGGCATATGTTGAAGAGACGTAATATAATTATAAGGAGCTTTAGTACTGAAGCAATCATTTAGAATCAGGACCAAGTAGGTAGAAAAAAGATGGTGTAGAACCTTGAGGAAGAAATAGCGAAGGTGATCAAGAATGGTATAGACCTTGGTTGTGAGTTCAACGGTAGAAAGAAGGAGTTGAGAGAGATGATGGCTATGAGGGATGATAAGAAGGATAATAGGTTTCGTGAGCTGGTGAGATAGTTGGTTTCCAATTACAAGGTCACATGATCCTGATTCTCAGTTTGTTCTTTGTTGGTGTAATGCAAAAATAGTGGGTGGGGTGTGTCTGTGTTCTCTGGGTTTTGCTTTTTTGTAGTTCGTTTGTTTTGTTGGTGTTCTGTTGTTGTAGTAAGCTGGTTGTTTTTGCTTTTGTCCTGTTTTGGGTTGTTTGTTTCGGTCGCTTAGCTCTTTGCTGCTGGGTTTTTGCTCTTGTCTTAAGTGTTGTTGTTGGTCTGCTAACCTCTCAGCTTGTTGTTTGTTTGTTTTTGCCTTGCTTGGCTCGTGAATAAAATTTACCGTTAAAAAAAACATATCCATTTTTGACCAATCATCTTACAACATTTATCTCATTCTCTCTCCTCTTCTATTTTACAATTAAATGAGGTGTAATATTATTGATGGGAAAAAGTTAGAAATCCTAGTCAACATTTCTAGGAGAGTTTCTAAAGTTAGAAGCCCAACTCCATATTCTCTAAAAAAAGTTTGTCACATCACCTTCATAATCAAGTTAGATAATTGCATTGGAGAGGTTTTTTTTACCTCATTATCTAACTATCCTATGTGACACTCAATTTTCTCCAAATACATAATAGCATTGAAGATGTTTTAAGTTTTAATGGCACTGAATTATAGTAATTGACAAAAATATCATTGACTTCATTTTTCCTTCTTCTTTCTCTTTCTCTCAAGAAACACAATTTTTTTTCTTCACATCTTCTCAAGAAAAAAGAAGAATCTCTCAAGAAAGTTGTAGAGGAATTGTGATTTTATCTCTTTTTGTGAGTATTTGAGACAAAGAAAAGAAATCGAAGAGAAGAGGGAACAAGAAAAATCGTGAAAGAACATAAATCATAAGAAAAGAACGGATTTGAAATAATTTCTATAAAATAAGCCTCGGATTCAAGGAAATATGTCTCCCTAGACTTATTTTAGTATTTCTGAGACTTATTTTTGAAATCTGAGACTTATTTTCTTGAATCTGAGACTTATTGTGCATGTTTGAAAATTTGAGACTTATTTTGATATTTCGGAGATTTATTGGGCATGTTTGCAAATTCGAGACTTAATAGATTTTTTTTGGTACAAATTTCAGACTTTTTGAGCAAAAAAAAAAATTTTAAGAATTTTTTTTTTCAAACTTTAATGGCGATCATTTCGACCTCCATGATTCCAATGGAAGTTTTTGGAAAAAAAAAACGGAAAAATGAATCATAGTCGATGAGGGTATTTTTATCCTTTTGCGCTATTTAAACTTAAATTATTAAGTTGGTGCTTGTTCCACTTGACTTCCCATGAATGGTATGAAGAAAATCAAAGGCAACTATGATATTGTCAGTGATGAGGCAATCAAGAACAAATGCTTTATGGCAATTTGAAATCAATTTTTGAAGAAAATGCTTCAAACGGTTGGCTAAGGCCCTTAGAGATTATCTTGTAAACCACGTTACACAGACTAATGGGTTGATAATCTGCAACTAATCTCAGTTTCTTCTTTTTTTAGAATAAGAACTACATTAGTGGAATTAATATACTTCATAAGAGCACCATCATTAAGAATAGCCAAACAAGCCCACGAAACATCATGACCAACCACTGCCAATAGACATGACGCCGATTTGGTTTCAACCGTGGAATCGAACTGAAACCGCCCTTTTCGAAACAGGACTCGAACCAATTTTCTTGTTTCAGAAACAGAAACCGAACCCTGAATCGGAACCACCCTGGTTCCGATTCAGGTTCCTAAAAATGAAGAACTGGACTGTAACCACCGGTTCGGTTCTGGTTATGGAACCGGTGTTTCCAGTCCCTAACTTTTTTTCTTTATTTATTTATTTTTTAATTTGTTTTCAGCCGTTGGAGGCCCAATGGCATGCTGATGTCAGCATGCCGCTATGCCTCCAACGACTGACTTTTTTTATTTTTTTTATTTTTTTTATTTTTATTTTTTTATCTTTTTCTTTTCTATAAATACAATGGTCTGCTGATGTTAGCATGCCGTTAGGCCTCCAACGACTGACATTTTTTACTTTTTTTTCTTTTCTTTTCTATAAATACCACCCCCCACCCCCAATTCATTTTCCCCACTCCAATTTTCTCTCAATTCTCCAAGTTTCTAGTTCTCTCTCAAGTCTCAATTACTAAGTAATGAAAATTTATTTTATTTGCTATTACATTTATTTATTTCCCACAATTTATTTCCATCAATTTTTTCACATTTTTTCACATTTTTTCCATCAATTCAATTTTTTAAATGGCAAGTGGAAGTGGAGACAGTCCAAGGCGTTAAAGGCATGCAAGCCCAGGCCTGCAAGCCTAAGCTTATGTTGAAGGCATAAACTCTCCTCAGTCCCCTCTAATAATTTCCGAACCCGATCCCGATGACACCCCCATTTCACAAGCCAATCAGAAAATATGTCTAATCCCCCTCCAGAATTTGAATTTGAACCACCTATGGAAATGGAAGAGAACTTACAGAAGCAGCCCAAATTTGATCTCTTCGTACTCCATATGTAGAAAGTTACGAAAGCAGATGGAAACAGTATACGGTTTGCAATTACTGTAAAAAAGAAATTTAGTGGAGCAAATCTGGAGGATATGGCTCATATCATATCGGAAGCATATAACAAACATACATCAGGACGCATAGGCCATATTGAGTACACAATGCCAAATTTCCAGGTTCGCTACCCTAACCAACAATTATTTAAATATAGTAATGAAAAAAATAGAGAAGAATTAGCTAGAATTGTTGTAGTAGAACAATTGTCATTTAGTTTTGGTGAAAAAGTTGGTTTTATTAATTATTGTCAACAAGTATTAAATCCCGTTGCATTTCGTGTTCCTAGAGTCACGCTCACAGAAACACTTGAAATGATTAATTACAAAGAAAAAAATAAGTTGGAAAAATATTTTGAAAAATATAATAGTCGTGTTTCCATATGTACCGACATATGGAGTGAGCACTGGCTAATGCATTCATATTTGGGTGTCACGTACCATTATATAGATAATGCATGGACTATCCAAAAAAGAATTCTTGCATTTAGACTTTTTAATGATTCATACACTGCTGCTAATATTTTTAGACATCTTAGAATTATTTTTGAATAGTATAAAATTAAAAACAATTTTTTTTAGTTGGTTTTGATAATACTTCCAACAATACCGCAGTTATTCCTGCTTTAATTGAATTTTGCAAACCTTATCTTGGAGGTAAATTTTTTCATCAAAGATGTGCATGTCATGTTTTAAATTTATTTGTTCAAAAAGGTTTAGACACTCTTTAAGATTTTATTGCCCCTATTAAAAATGCCATGTAATATTTGTGGAAACATCCTTCTACAATAAAAGCATGGGCAAAATTTGGTAAACAAAATGGTAAGCGTCCCATTCGATTTCTTCTTGATGTTTCAACACGTTGGAATTCTATTTACAAATTGCTTGCTCAAATTTATGATTATAGGGATTAATTAGTTAGTTTTATTCATATCATGTTAGTTGCAAAAATCTTTATGCCGCACATTGGGATGTTTGTTCAAATATTTGTGGTTTGTTAAAAGTTTTTAATAATGCTACTAATGATTTATCTGGTGTTTACTATCCTACAACAAATTTATTTATTGTTGAGAGTATTAATATTGCTGGTGCATTTTCTCATTGTGCATCCGACACAGAATTACTAGAGTATGTTACTGCTATGAAATCAAATTGATTAGACTATTATAAGGAGTTTCCAAATATTTATTTGATTGCATTGTGTTTTGATCCACGTTGTAGATTAGAAAATTTGTCTGAATATCTAACTGTTTATTATCAATGTTTTGAAATAGATTATGATGTTGATATGGCTTATTTTAGAGTTAGGAGATTATTGTATGATTTATATGATGAATATCTTAAAGGTCATCGTCTGTCACTGAACATAGATGTTCCACCAACTCAAAATGTATCTCAGTCCACATCATCCTCTGGATTTATGAATTTTTCGTATAATCTGTTAGGAAAAAAAAACAAAAAATTACGAGGTTCTTCTTCTTCAAGCTCGAACTCGTATTCCGAGCTTGAATCGTATCTAAGTACCTCTTTTGAGTTTATGAAAGACAGTCTTGTTAAAAAATTTGATATCCTATACTGGTGGAATGAGCATGAAAGGTACTTTCCAATCTTGGCTATTATAGCCAAACAAATTCTTTCAACACCAGTTTCTACGGTGGCTGTGGAAAAAGAGTTTAGTATCGGTGAAAATATTCTGGATGCAAAACGTTCACTTTTGAGTCCGCAATCAATTCAGATACAAGTTTGTGTTGATAATTACACCAAGGCGCAAAACATATAGCAAGAAATCGATCAGGATGCACATGCACCCTACGATTTCTTCAAAGATGACCAACCTGCTGAAAGTGGTACTGATGATCATGACAATGATTAGTTACGGTGTCACCTCATACAACATGTCCACATCATCACCAAACCTGCAATAAAAGGTAAGAGAACTATGTGGCCTTTGATCCCTCAAAACCCCAAGAGAATACGTAGGCAACTTAATTGTGATAAAATTAAGTGCAAGGCCAATTTTACATTTTTTAGTTTTATTTTAATTTATTTTTTTAATTTGTCATATATTTATTTTATTTTAATTTCGGATGACCCAATAAGAGGCATTTACAATATTACATGTCTAAGTTTTTTTGAAATAACAATAAGTAAACAAAAACGGTTTCGAACCGTCGGAACTGACGAAACCTGACCGGAACCGGGGAATCGGAATTGGAACAGTCGGTTCCGAACCGGGAACCAGACCAAGCAGGAAGCGTCAACATGTCAACTGCCCACCCTGCTTCTGGAAAAAAAAAATTATCCCTTTCAAAAAAGACTCAAATCAGATGTCTAAAAATGGTGTCTCAATTTGTACCTAACTAACCAAATTGGGACATGTGTCTTCATTTAATTATTTTTTTTCAACTTTTTCAATAAATGTAGAAACATGTCCCAATTTGGTTGGTTAGACACAGATTGGGACACCATTCTTGGACAGGTTATTTGAATTCTTTCAAACAAGACTTAATATTAAAACATCTGATCCAATGCTTTAAATTTATTCTTAAAATTCAGTTTTGGATGTTCAAATCACCTTAATCCTTATCATAAAAACAACATTGCTACAAAGCCAAAATCAAAATTGATATTATTATTATTATTAATATTATTATTATTTGGATTTCAGACTTTTACGGATATTTAGGGCAAGTTTGGTATTGCTTTTGAAAAGTTAGAATCAACTTATTTTATAATTTTGACAAAAAATGATGTTTGGTAAACTTTTAAAAGTGATTAATTGATAATCTGGCAAGTTTTGACAATGATTTTGAGAAGTAGGTGGATGGTTACTTTTTGAAAGTGATTATGTAATAATCTGTTTCAGCATTTACTGAATGTTTTAAAATATTATTATTATCCTTATAAAATCAATTTAAAATCATTTATAGACTTTATTTCATCTTAAAAATAAATATTTTACTTAAATATTGATTACAAATCTCTTTAAAATATTTCTATTGTTTTTATGGGTTTTAAAAATATTTCTATTGTTTTTATGGAAATTGTTTACTAATTAAAATATTATACATAAATATTGATTTAATATATATAATTAATGAAAAAAATAAAATAAGGTACTAAAATCTTGTCTATTTTAGTCATTACATCTGATCACAACACTTCTATAATAAAATTACAAAACATATGTACACTGCTTTTTAAGCTATACAGTAGTTTTAAAAGTACAATTAACCAAACATCTGTTAATTAACTTCGAGTCCAAAAATTAAATGACACTTTTTAGAGGTGGCTTTTCAACCCTTTCTCTGTTTTAATAACTTATATTTAAAAGGCACATATTATGGTGAACGGACAAAAATACCCCCAACAATTGTTCCACGTCAGCTTTCCTTCATTCAGTTTACAGTGCCAGAGTTGTGAAGTAGATAGAGAAAGTCTCGTTGAAACCCAGGCAATCACTTGAACGGTGACAGAGTGGCACTAGGCTGACTTTGGTTTTGAATCTTCCATTGTTAAAGTTGTTGAGGGTTAGGATTTTCAAGTAGGGAAGATGATGAACAGTAACTTAGTGATTGTGTTCCGAGACTTTTGTTTGTGTACCGAGACTTTGTGTTTGTGTTCCGAGACTTTGTGATTCCGGGACTTTGTGATTGTGTTCCGAGACTTTATGATTGTGTTCCGAGACTTTGTGTTTATGTTCTGAGACTTTGTGTCTGTGGTCCGAGACTTTGTGTTTGTGTTCCGAGACTTTATGATTCCGGGACTTTGTGTTTATAGTCCGAGATTTTGTGTTTGTGTTCCGAGACTTTGTGATTATGTTCCGAGACTTTGTCTTTGTGGTCCGAGACTTTGTGGTTGTGTTCCGAAACTTTATGTTTGTGGTCCGAGACTTTATGTTTGTGGTCCGAGACTTTCTGTTTGTGATTCGAGACTTTGTGATTCCGAGACTTTATGTTTGTGTTCCGAGACTTTGTGTTTATGGTCAGAGACTTTGTATTTGTGTTCCGAGACTTTGTGTTTGTGTTCCGAGACTTTTGTTTTTTTCCGAGACTTTGTGATTGTGTTCCGAGACTTTGTGTTTTTATTCCTAGACTTTGTGTTTGTGGTCCGAGACTTTGTGATTGTGTTCTGAGACTTTATGTTTATGGTCCGAGACTTTATATTTGTGTTCCGAGACTTTGTGTTTGTGTTCCGAGACTTTATGATTCCGAGACTTTGTGATTGTATTCTGAGACTTTGTGTTTGTGTTCCGAGACTTTTTGTTTTGTTCCGAGACTTTGTGATTGTGTTCCAAGACTTTGTGTTTGTGCTCCTAGACTGTGTTTGTGGTCCGAGACTTTGTGTTTGTGTTCCAAGACTCTGTGATTCCGAAACTTTGTGATTGTGTTCCGAGACTTTCCGTTGTGTTCTGAGACTTTGTGATTCCGAGACTTTGTGATTGTGTTTCTAGACTTTGTGTTTGTGGTCCGAGACTTTGTACGTGTTTGTGTTCCAAGACTTTGTGTTTGTGTTCCGAGACTTTGTGTTTGTGTTCCGAGACTTTAAGTTTGTGTTCCGAGACTTTGTGATTGTGTTCCGAGACTTTGTGTTTCTGTTCGTGACTTTATGTTTGTGTTCCGAGACTTTGTGTTTGTTGTCCTAGACTTTGTGTTCCGAGACTTTGTAATTGTGTTCCGAGACTTTTGAATAGGCTTTCAAAAGTCCCGTAAAAAGTTTTTAAAAGTCTAGGGAACCTTTTTCAAAAGTTTCGGACGAAAGTCTCGGAAAGCTTATACAAAAGTCTCGAAACATGTTATAAAAGACTCGGGGACCCTATTAAAAGTCTCAGAAAGCTTATACAAAGTCTCTGAACAAAGTAGAATCATTCAATTGCTGATCAAATCCACTCGAGAGGCGAGAGCCATCATTATATTTGGCCTAGAGTTTCGTTAATTCTGCTTTTAAATTGCAATTGCTCAGTATTTGCATTTTTCATAGTTGCATTAACACTCTTCGTTGGTTTCCTATCTTGGTTTCCACTTTGTCTCTCATTGTGTGAATTTTGGTATTCACAAACTGATAAGATGAGTGATCTTATATAACTATATTAACGTCGAACTCTTTGGAGAAAAAGATGAACTTTGATTTCAATTTACCGAGATTTTCACTTTAAGACAATTAGAGAGAGAAGCAGATCTCAAACAACTTCAAAGTATCTTCCAAAAGTTAAAGTCAAAAAATAATTACAAAATGTGTACATTCAGAGCATTTTTGGAAGTCACTTACTGAAAATACTACTCCAGTGTGTGTCTAACTAACCTAGAGGGGGATAGATAGGTTTTAATCAAGTTAATTACCAATTTTTCTTAATTAGTAATATTAAAAATTCACCCCATAAACAAACATACAAAAATCAAGTGTAAAGTGCGGAAATATAAAGAACACTTGATTTTTATGTAGAAACCCTTAAACAAGGGAAAAACTACGGGCTATCCTTCTAACCACACACGATCACAGAAATCAATTATATGAATAAAAGGTTACACCCTTAAGTGATACTCGGACTCTCACTCTCGACAACCTCAGGCTATGGACACTACCACTTGTCACTCTTGGTTCAATCCCTAGTGATATCCCATGATACACTACTCTTGGCGTGAGCACCTTTTACTCTACCCCTCTGGCCTTTTACAGTGGCACTTGACCAATGCTTGCCAACCACACCTTGGTTGCAAGACTTCAATGCTTATGTAACTTCACCTAGAAGCCATAAGATTTTGACTCAATGAAGAGTATAAGGTCTAAGTGAACAATCAATGAATGCTCGAATGCAATAATGTGTAACACTACACACAAAATGCTTAACTAGACGTTATAATGCTAATTAACAACCTAGTTATCAAATAATGCCTACATGCCCATACATAAGGACTCAATTATATGCAAAGAATTCCAGCAACCTAATTGTAAAATAAAGTCCAACCAACACAAGTTGTCATAACAATAACAATGGCAATAAACATGCAATCAACAAATGCAATTAATGAGGCATACACAATAATGTCTAAATGCAAAGCATAGAGACTTAGCTAGAAGGGCAAAATGATCCTAAATTCTAGCTATCACAAACAAACCTCAAACATGTCATACCTTCAATTGATATGCAATAAATATGAAGATATGCTAACCTAATTAATAAATGACATGTCTTGATAAGGTAAAACAATAAATAAGCAAGGATGTTATGACTACTTACCAAGTAAAGACATTAATGAAGACACGTGCTTGAATGATACTAGAAATGCAAGATGAAGATGGGTTTTGGGGTTTAGAGAGTCAAGGAACAAAGCTTGAAGCTTTCTCTCTCTAGGGGAGCTCTTTCTCTCAGTATATTCTGATTTTTGAGCTTTATGGATGAAGTGAGGAAGAAGAGAATATATATAAAGAAGCCTTAAATGAAACTATGTCGTTTTGGCAAATAAGTCACAAAACAGGGCACTGTGCGGGTCTAGTGCGAGGGTAGGGGACCCGCGCAAAAGGGAAACTAGAGAAGCACATCCTCAGTGCACGGGTGCTGCAGGGGTAGGATACCCATACACAACCCGTGCAGAAATAAACCCTAGAAGGCTCAAAGGCACTGCGCGGGTAAGGTACCCGCGCACACAGAGACAGGGGAGGTCTCTCATCGTGCTAATATACGCACACCATTGTGCATACACGGACGTTTCTGATCAAACATACGGAAACAAATTACACCACACGAAACCACACTTATAGCAATGAAGTGCAAGTGTGATTGTGAAACAGATGCCCACATATAAACAACAAGAACACAAATGCAAGATAAAACAAAGCATGCATGAAGTGTGTGTGTGTGTGTGTGTGTGTGTGTGTGTGTGTGTGTGTGTGTGTGTGTGTGTGTGTGTGTGTGTGTGTGTGTTGTGTGTGTGTGTGTGTGTGTGTGTGTGTACACCTAAACTCTTCAAGAGACAAAGTCAAGTGAGTATACCTTTTGCTCTTGAACTCTTGGAGTTGCTTATAAGATTGCTAACGAGGACCTAAGCTACCCATTACAAAATCATCCCCAATGTGGTGTGGTTTGTCATGAAATAAGCCAATCATAAAATAGAGGTCCTTACAATCTCCCCCTTTAGCTATTTCATAACAAAACAACCACTCACAAATAATTCCTCACAAAAACAAGAGAAATCGAGCTATTGTACATGAGAGTTTATTCTACGTTACAAAAGAGATACCTAATATTCTAAGTCTTCAAGGTCTTCAATCTCTTCGTAGATCATCATACCTATACACAATAGCAAGAGAGCACTTTCCAAGAACAAGTGCAAGTGAGGTGAACAAATATAAAAAGCAATTGCACTCAATAAAGCAATACAAAGAAATGCATGTGCAATGCTCCCTCTAAATAGGTTACTCCCTCTAAATAGGTTACTCTCTCTCTAGACTTCTCCCCCAAAGCATAAACAATACTCCTTCTATATTTCTCAAGACTTCTCTCCCTTTTGTCATAAGATAGGCAAATGAGCTCCCCCTATCGGGTTGTTTTTGCAAAGAGAGCTATTAGCACAAATACGATGCATAATCATATACACAAATTGTATGCAACTTAAGTAATTGAGAGAGATTCAAAGAGTTTTATTTAATGAAAATGTGTGAAATTGTTGCTTTGCATGCAAGACATATAGCATTCAAGTTCAAGCAATGGTATTTGGCAAAGCAAACATCAAAAGGGTTTCCATAAGAATTCAAACCAATTTGTACCCTTTGTCATAAGCAAACAAGATATAGTTTTTCAAAAGAATTTCAATTTAAAGAGCAATTATATCAAACTTTATAAGCGAAACAAGACATGAACAACTTTTACACCCTTTTTGATTTTTCCGGGTAAGATATCCATATGATAGTAGCCTTGTTCAACTAATAAAGAGAGAGAGTTAATTTGGATATAAAATCCTTATTTATTGAATGGATACAAAATCCTTATTGATTTTAGTCTTCTCATTTGCTTTCACACATATTTTGCATATTAAGCAATCAAAAACATTTCATGCATGTCATTTTAAGCATGTTATAAAAAAATTCTCATGTCAAGGAGATAAATTATGGGTCATTCAAATGTACTTTCCCAATCAAATCTCCCAGTCCAAAAATGCATTGTTGAACCAAAATATGATATGGATTGCAAGTAAAGCAATGTTGCACACTTATTAAGAAAATAACATATAAGCATATGTACAACCAATCTTCTCAAACAATTATCAAAAGAGCATAAAACTAATCAACGTTTTGAACATTGCAAATCATGCAAGTTCGCTCTCTTTGCTTGAGCTCCCCTTATGGGGTCAATTCTAACCAAGTTAATGGGAGGCAAGAGCCCCTATAGACCTATAAAGTCCAATGGACCTAGTAGCATCTACGGGAGTCACATGGGCACTAAGGCAAGCGGGTTCATACTTTCTAACCCACCTAGGTTCCACTTTAACATTTTTAGTGGTCATAGACATGTTTCTAAATTCCCTAGGTTCATGCAAACTAGCCCTCTTTTCAACCGTTTTTCTTTTACGCTTTCTAACCTACACCTCTTAATATATTTAAAGCAATTTGGTCTTAAGTGACCAATCATACCGCAAAAATGACAAGTAGATATAAAAGAAGAGTTTATACCATTGTATTGTGATCTCATCGAGGTATCGCCATGTTGATGAGGTTGTCTTTGATAGTGCTTCAGTTTGCTTCTCCTTGGAGCTTGAGCCTATTGGTGGCACCTTTGTGGTCTAGCTTGTTGAGGTGGTTAAGCCAGTTGATCATGCCTTCTTGGTTGAGCATGCCACTTGTGGTCAACTCCCTTTTTGATCGTTGACTTGTTGGAGGAGGTGGTTGGCTTCTTTAGAACTTGTCCTTTCTTCTTGGATTGCCTAGGCTCTGGTTGAGTTGCCAAGGCTTGTGTGGGATTTCCTTGAGTGGAAGATTTCTTGGATGAAGCTTTGCCCTTACCTTAAGCTTGAGGTTGTTTGACATTGGCCTTCCTTGATTCTTCAAGGCACCCCATCTCTCTTTCCTTGACAATCTTCAAGGAGTTTTCTTTGTTGGCAAGCCTCATTTTCATTGCCTTTATCCATTGGTGGCAATCTTCAATCTCATTCTCATACTCGGACACATCAATCATGACCGTCTTCAAGGAGTCATTCAACTTGGTCCTTAGTTGAAGATTTTCTTTCTTCAACTTCTTGATTTCTTCATTTTTCTTTTTCATGGACCTTTGAAAACTTTCAATGAAGTCTTCATAACTCAAACCTTCATCACCTAAGTTCTTGAAACTTGAACTCTCTTCATCAAAGCTTCTGCTCCCGTTGCAATCATCATCCGAACTAGCTTCTTTGTTGTTGACTTTAAGTGATAGGTGTTTTATGGCCGCTTTTAAGTTGTCATCATGTAAAGCGGGAAAGGATATATGATTCCTTTCACATCTCTCTGAACCTGAAAAGCTTTCTTCACTTTCACTACAAGAGTAGGCCTTTGATTTGCCTCTTCGACTCTTGGTCTTAGAGTTTCCGCAATCCGTAGAGATGTGCCCATAGCCACCACAATCATAGTATTGAAGCTTTATCTTCAAGGTACTTAAATTTTTACCTTCTTCTTTCACGGTACCTTCATGGGTGATTCTTAGAATCTCTCAAGCTTCTCAAACATCTCGAGTAGTTTGGATGAGTTTAGCTTGATTCTCATCCACTGCACAAGATAAGGCACACATGCCCTTTGAGTTCCATTCTACAGCCTCGAGTTCGTCATTAGTCCACTTAGACTTTGGCTTAGGCATATAAGCCTCATTCTCTAACTTCTCGGTGGGAGGTAAGTATCCCTCTTCCACACACATCTACACATGCTCATCGAGGTCCATCAAAAAGACTTCCATCCTTACTTTCCAAGAGGAGTAGTTGTCCTTGGTGAGCAATGGTGGTTCAGAGATCAATGCACCCTCTAACATCTCAATGCCACTCATAGTGTTTAATGAATGAGATGAATGCAAATGAATGCAACAACTAGAATGAATACAAATGCAAGACACACAAATAAGAGCAAGGATCACCTAAGTATATCTAGGAACCCGCTCTGAGACCAATTGAAAATACAACTCAAGCGTATGTCTAACTAACCTAGAGGGGGGTGAATAGGTTTTAATCAAGTTAATTACCAATTTTTCTTGATTAGTCAATATTAAAAATTCACCCCATAAACAAACATACAAAAATCAAGTGTAAAGTGCGGAAATATAAAGAACACTTGATTTTTACGTGGAAACCCTTAAACAAGGGAAAAATCGCGGGCTATCTTTCTAGCCTTACACGATCACAGAAATCCACTATATGAATAAAAGGTTACACCCTTAAATGATACTAGGACTCTCACTCTCGACAACCTCAGGCTATGGACATTACCACTCACCACTCTTGGTTCAATCCCTAATGATATCCCCTAATCCACTACTCTTGGCATGAGCACCTCCTACTCTACCCATCGAGCCTTTTACAGTGGCACTTGACCAATGCTTGCCAACCACACATTGGTTGCAAGACTTCAATGCTTGTGCAACTTCACCCAAAAGCCGCAAGACTTTGACTCGATGACCAGTATAAGGTCTAAGTGAACAATCAATGAATGCTCAAATGCAATAATGTGTAAGATCACACACAAAATGCATAACTAGTTGTTAAAATGCAAATTAACAACCTAGTTATCAAATAATGCCTACATGCCCATGCATAAGGACTCAATTAGATGCAAAGAATTCTAGCAACCTAATTGTCAAATAAAGTCCAACCAACACAAGTTGTCACAACAATAACAAGGGAAATAAATATGCAATCAACAAATGCAATCAATGAGGCATACCAAGTAAAGACATTAATGAAGACCCATGTTTGAATGATGCTAGAAATGCAAGATGAAGACGCGTTTTGGGGTTTGGGGAGTCAAGGAACAAAGCTTGAAGCTTTCTCTCTCTAGGAGAGCTCTTTCTCTCACAATATTCTGATTTTTGAGCTCTAGAGACGAAGTGAGGAAGAAGAGAACATATATAAAGAGGCCCCAAATGAAACTACGTCGTTTTTGGCAAATAAGGCACAAAAGAAGACACTACGCAGGTCTAGTGCGCCGGTAAGGGACCCGTGCAAAAGGGAAACCTGAGAAACACATCCTCAGTGCAATGATACTGCACAGGTAGGATACCTGTGCGCAACCCATGCAGAAACAGACTCGAGAAGGCTCAAGGGCACTGAGTGAGTACTGCGTGAGTACTGCGCGGGTAAGGTACCCGTGCACACAGAGACAAAGGAAGGTCTCCTATCGTGCTAAAATACGCATACCATTGTGCATGCGCGGACGTTTCCGATCAAACATACGGAAACAAATTACTCCATACAAAACCACACTTAGATATAGTAATAAAGTGCAAGTGTGATTGTGAAACAGATGCACACATATAAACAACAAGAACACAAATGCAAGGTAAAACAAAGCATGCATGAAGTGTGTGTACACCTAAACTCTTCAAGAGACAAAATCAAGTGAGTATACATTTTACTCTTGAAGTCATGGAGATGTTTGGAAGCTTGCTAACGAGGACCTAAGCTACCCATTACAAAAACATCCCTAATGTGGTGTGGTTTATCATGAAATAAGTCAATCATAAAATAGAGATCCTTACACTTACTTTGATGCCTTTTAAACTTAAGATATTAAAGTGGTGCCTCACGTGCAACACTAACTCAAAAAAGTGCTAAAGCCCCATGTTTCCTCGATTAACTTCACATCTGATTATTTCTTCAGTACTACTAATATTGATTATAAGAAAAGTTACAGTAATACCAAACTGGCCCTTAGAATTATCCGTACATTGGAATTTAGCTATCGATGCAATCTAACAGAAAAAAAAATAATTTGATTTTGTTGATTGGATTAAATGAAACCAAAAGATGAGACCAGGAAAGGATGCAATAATAAGAACTTGTTACATTCACAAAAAAAGCATTGCTAATAGCTTGCTGCTCACTTGATCATTATTTGCCTTAAAAAAAGCGCATGATTATATTCATAGCATAGACACAAAATCACACTTGTCACTGTTAATCATCCTCCATATCAGTATATTTTCATCAAAAACAACTTTGAGTACAGCACAGCTAGGCTATATAAATATGTATATATATATATATATATATACCCAAAAAAAGGCTCATACAAGCCTATTAAGCTTTTATACTTTCAACTTCCTTGTTAAGTCAGTGATTGGAACATGAACCTGAAAAGGCAAAACCTGAAAGAGGAGCAGAGAATACAAGTCAGTCACCAAGGGGAACCAGCCAGACTTTCGAAATTGTACGCAACTTTCTGAATCTTTTCATTAACAATCATCGCTCAAATTCAACAAGGCAATCCTGTAATCGTTTTCCTGGATCATGGATACAAGCCTTGTCTTCGATTCGTCCACCACATTTATCTTTTCTTCTAACACTTTTAACTCCTTCGAAGCATCATCCAATTCCGCCATGATCTTGAGTTTTTTGCAAGTACTCCGTTCCACGATCTCACATTTAAAATCCTCCAACTTTGTTTGAAGCTGTTCTTGACTTTCTTTCATTGTTTGCAACTCAAGAAGACGACATCGCACAGCTTTAACATCAAAGCCATGTGACTCTAATTCGGAAATACATTCAATGATGCTGTCGAAGGTGCTTCTGGAAGCATCTACTTGTAATTCTGATGTTTGCTCCTCCACCTTAGCAAAAGTAATCCATTGTGCAATGGCTAACCCTTCTCGAAATATCTCGTTGCATTCATTTAAAGGACGGAAGTGTGGTTGCTGTGGCATCAATCGCAGATTGAATGAAACTCCATATTGATGATGAACCACTTTCAAACAATCGAAAGCTTTGATGCTCGTATGGCATATTGTCAATCGTGCCTTCCATTGTATCATATTGCATAACAATGTCATACAGTCTCCCTTCACCCTCACTTGACCGGTTGACAGTCCTATTGCAGATACCTGGACAGGAAAAACCAATGTAATCACCTGGACGGTAAAAACGAACATAATCAAACAAATTTCTACTAGAGGGAATACAATAAATTCACTCCAACTTACTTGAGTCAACCCAAATTGTTGGAGGGAAAATTGATAGATGTTCATCAGCATAAACCATGTTGCTCGGTACAATGGCCATCTCAATATCTTTTGCCTTGGAACTTGAATCAGTAAGTTCTACAGCCATCAAATAGAGCATTAAAGAAAATGAATGTATTGGTTACACGCTAAAGATTATTTAGTCGAGAGATCCTCGTACCTGTAGGTTCTCCTATGATAGCTAATTCAAGACCATTAGTTGTACAATCCTCTACTATTATTTCATCAACAGCACCTGCAATTCCATCACATTCTTTACCTGTAGAACATAATATATATCCACGTAATGAAAATACATCGTTAAGCAAATATTGTAGTTGTAGCTTCAAAATTCAAATTATTTAATACTAGTTGCTATAGCTTTTGTACCTTGAAGTAAGGATTTTGGACTTTCTTCTCTCTTTCTCTTCCGGTTGCTGGTGCCAACTTCCTTCTGCTGCATTATCTGCTTTAAAATTAAGACTAAACATCATTAAAGATTCGATAAATAATTCTTGATACATTGATACATTTCTTTCGGTATATTATGCACATACCACCGAATAAACAGGCACTCACCTTCTAAACAGCATACACAAATCTGGTTGACAACCCACACCATCATAAAATTGACAGATATTTCTCTAAATTAATACTAATAGACCTACAACAGATTCGTATATGTAGGGGATGGAGGAATAGTAACTTGGTAAGCACACAACAATCGTCAAGATTAACAAAATGAATGTAATCTATGTATATTGAACCATATGCAATGGAAACTCAACAGAAAATTATTAATACTAAGAGCAGAATTACTGTTAGAAACAATACCCACCACTTGCACAAGATACACAGTAATTTACAGTATAGACCCCATAAACATTCTTGCTTGCACAAGAATAAAAGTAAGCTGAACTGCAAACATGATGATGATTTAACGGACTAAAATAAATCAGTACAAAAAGAATCAGGAACCTATTACATTGTATAAAAGTAAGCTAATTAAACCAGATGCAAGCAGGGGATATTATCATATGCAATGTCAATTGACTCTGACATATGCCATCTAAAGAATTGTGAGCACAACTCATTAATCACTAAGCTCCAATTCATGAAATTCAATAAAGATTCTATTAAAAAAACTTGTGGTAATGGAAGAAAATGTCCACTTTCAAGTTTGGAAGAGCAAAAATGTCTCCTCAATGTTTTTCTTGCATTTGTGTCCCCTTGGGTACATGAAATTCCAGGAATACCCTTAATGGGGATTTTAATTATTAAAACCTTTTAAAAGGGAAATCCCCAAATTGCCCAAAACCCCTAACCCCATTAAGCAGCATTACCGATTTGCCCTAACCTATTGAAATTGAAAATCAGAGAGAATTTTCGCTTCACATTCAGAAACTGAAATCCCCATAATCAAATGAAGAAGAAGAAAAAGCCAGCGAAAGAAGAAGAAGTGAATGAGAGAGAAGAAGAAGAATCAGAACAGACCAGGTTTGAGAAGACCCGAGAAGAGAAAAATAGTAGAAGAAACTGTCATGAAGAAGAAGAAGAAGAAGAAGAACACTCGAATACCGAGACCCAGCCCCACCGTTTTTCCTTGTCGCAACTCGCAACTAAAGGTATTGTGAAGTACCAGTTTTGTATCAATTTAACTTTGCTTGAAGTACCAGTTTTGTATGGATTGTGAAGTACCTGTTATACAGTAAGAGGATGGTGGGTTACCATTAGTTCGTTTTGTTGTTTGTTGTTGAAATTTACTTTACAGTAAATTGTGAAACAAATAGGCTTAGTCATGAGTGAATGATAACATCAGTAGTTATCTTGCAGTTCGGGGTTCATGCCATGGCAGGGAACATGTGGTTTTGTTTTTTTTTTTTGAATTGAAGTTTTGAAATGTGGGTCCATTTGTTTGAATATTAAGCCTTGACAAAGGGATTTCAAGCCTTGTAAGCGATCGTGTGGCAATGATTGTGAAGTGTAGTGTTCTTGTTGTAGATGGTTTTTGTGATTTTATATGTTATGAAGTGTTGGATTTTGTAAATCGTAGCCCCTTTTTTGGTGTCTTGTTATGTATTTTTTTGTGTCGACATACATGTATAATGGTCGGAAAGGATGTCCTTTCCAGGGCTTGAAATTCTTTTTCCAGTTCCTTAAATCTCTTTGCCAGGGCTTGATATCCCATTCCAGGGCTTGAAATCCCATTCCAGGGCTGGAAAACCCATTAAAGGGCTTGAAATCCTATTCTAGGGCTGGAAATCCCATTTTTGTTATACTTAGCAGCCATTAATTGAATTTTTGTTTTGTTGTAAACCAGATGCCGGCTGATCGTTTCAAAAAATAATGGCGGTATCCAAACCACAAAACATGGGTACACGCGAGAATAAACTCGCACAATAAAAAAAAAATTCTTCGAGATTTAGAGTTGGTCTTGACACGTTGTGGCGTGGTAGATATGTTTAAACAAGGCCCCTTTGGGAAGTACTTGGAAATTCCACATCCCATTAAGGTTCATGGGATGCTGATCTACAATCTTTTGAAAAAACAGATCATTCTTCCCAACTTAGAAAATGAGGATGAAATTTGGTTTGGTTTGGGACAGAAGGAGGCTCGGTTTGGGAGAGAGGAATTATGCTTGTGCAGTGGCCTCAACATGGGCACACTGCCCGAAGGCTTCCAAGAAAAGGAAGAAGTCTGTGAGGAATCTATTTTGACAGGACATTTCGCAGATGAAAGCCCGACGATTGAACTGTTGGAGGCAATCTTTAACCGGCTCACGAAGCCTGTATCATAACAATAATAAAAATGATAATAAATATATCAAAATAATAATAAAAAATATATATATCAACATGATAAAAATAATAATAATAAATATATAAACATAATAAAATTAATAATAAATATATCAAAATAATAATAACAATAATAATAAAAATAATAAATTATATCAACATAATAAAAATAATAATAAATATATCAAAATAATAATAACAATAATAAGAATAGTAATAATAATAATATATCAAAATAATAATAATAATAATAATAATAAAATATATCAAGATAATAAAAATAATTATAATTATATCAAAATAATAATAACAATAACAACAAAAACAATAATAATAGTAATAATATTTTTTTTTTAAAGAATAATAATAATAATAATAAATTTTAAAAATAATGCTATATATTAATAATGAAAATGATAATAATAATATTTAGTATACAATAATAATACATTTAATAATAATAATAATTTAAAATAATATAATTTTATTGTAATATTCAATTTAAAACTAAAAGTAAAATAAATAAATATTTATTTAATTTAATTAAACGAAAATAAAAATAAAATGTTATTAAAATAATATAAATCTAAAAATTATATAATATAAATATATTATTAAAACAAATTGTCAAACATTATTGATAGTTGTTACATCATACATGCATGATAATTTATGTAATAAAATAATCAATTATATATTAATTATTATTTTTAAAAACATAATATAATAAATATAGATTTATAATATTTTTTATTTTAAAAGTATATCAATTTTATTAGTTAATAAAATATCGATGAACAAAAATCACATTCAAATATTGTATAACTTAATATAATCTTATACGAAATATCACCAAACACAGGATTGTATAAGGACAATACAATACAATGCAATAATATCCAATCCAACATAATCCAATACAATCCAGTACAATACAATACAGTGTGGCAAACGAGCCCTTATATTATATAAAAAATGGAAGTATTGCATATTGAAATCCCCCACCGTATTTGTAGCCAAAGACATACCAATTATATCTATAATAATGAGTCTGCGTTCTGAATCAACAAAATAAGTTATTAAATCATTTGCTCTTTTTTTTTTAGAAATCATTTACTGTCTTTGAACAAGCTGATTGCACCACACAATTAAATTGGAAATGGTAGGAAATGACACTCTTCTCCTGTTGAATTTTGAGAGTCTAGTGGTCAAAAAACTAGCTTACGGTTCAGTAATTGAGCTCACTAAACAAAAAGCCCATAATGAGGTTCAAGACACCCACTGGGTGCAAAAACCCTTGTAGAAACGGGCCAAAAGCCTGACTCGGCCCATCATAGCATCAGGGCAACCGAAAACGTGGTCTAACGAACCATTAAATAGCCTTGACCACACATTTATCATGTGTCGGATGTTGCATGAATCACAACGCCAAACAAGAGCCGTCATGGCCCTTATTGCAAGATTCGTTAGAATCAACAGGCAATTAAAAGGCCCACGTAAATGGGATGGACGTTGAAGGCTCTAAGCCTTCAGACCTCTTCTCAGAGAAAGGGTCCTGCTTTTTTCAATATATACATGTGAAGCCATTGTTCTACAAATCTCTCTTCTCATTAAATTTATCTAGCTCGACGCTTGGCAAGTCAACCTATATTCTCGTTCGAGCTAAGTTAAGTCCAGTCTCGACGAACCATCGAACAAAACCAACAACAGTCCCAACACTTGTTCGACATCAACCTTATTGATATTAAGCATCAAACTCCACGCTCGATAAGATATGTCAAACCCACTGTTTACCTCTCTGTTTTAGGTTTATTCACTTTATCTCGCACTATACTAACTTGAGTGTTGGAGAGTGCCCCAAAAGGATCACCCCATCATGTGGTTCGACCACCGCTCTATTTTCTCTTATTTTACAAGTTGTTAATGCCTAGCTCGACGAATTTATTAATTGTAGATGCAATTGACTACATAAAGTATCACTAGATTTGTAACTTAAGTTTAAATGGCACCAAAGGACTAAAATAACCACATCTCCTTTTTTTTATTACATTTGTGCCATTTCTAGGTTTTTTTTTCAAAAACCTCGATTGTTGGAGGACCAATGGGGGTCCTTCACCAATGGAGATCAAGATCTCCATTGGAGGTCGACATGACGAAGATGAAATATTTTTTTTTTTGAAAATTTTATTTTTGTCCAGAATGTCTCGTAAATTGTAAAAAGTCTTGGAAAAGTTTTTGAAACTACCAAAATTACCAAAAAGTCTCGGAAATTTGAAAATAAATCTCGGAAACACAAAAAAGCGCGAGACTTATTTTTTATGAGTGTGTTTTAATTGTATTTTTGTCAGATACATACTTTATATGTTATTTAAACTCAAGTTATTATAACCGTGATGCTCTTAAATTACACCTTGAAAAAATACTATTTAATTTTTGAACCCAAATAAGTGAGGCTAGCTCATTTCAAAATTCAAACGAAAATGCCAGTACTCTTTATAGGTGAATCGGAAATGACTTGATTATGCCTCAACTTGTCTCCCCTTCACAAAACCGCTCTAGATTCGTTTGGTAATTAGACAATCAAAATTCTTTAACTCATGCTCATCTATGGTTTAATTGGTTAGTTGTTTGGCAATTTCGTAACCCAATGTGTTTTGCATCCCGGACATTTCTTTACTTCAAAATCTTTTCTTTTTAGTTGTTAACTGTTAATTAACAAGATAAAAAAAAAATTGGACAAGACAAGACAGAAAGAAAGAATGAGAGATATAAAACATATTACTTTATTTATTAGTAACTTTTTTATTTTTAAGTATTATAAGAAGGATAATACCACCAAGGGCGTAGCTCAGTTGGTAGATAGACGAGTTTGGGGTTTGGGCAAATGACTGTCAAGTCAGCGGCTCGAATCCTACCAATAGTAAAAACATAAAAAAAAAAAACAATACATGATCTAAATAGATGGATAGATAGATATCATCAAAAAAAGTATTATAAAAATGATAATTGTAACTTTCCGTCATGAGTTTGTCGGGACATACAAATATTAACCATGTGGTATTGTTGTAAAATAATTGTAAAATATGTATTATTGGACTGGCTTGAACCGTGCTACGTGGGACAAGAGATGTTCTCGGAGGTGATGTGTTCCTTATTGGTATTTTTATACTTGGATACTTTTGTAATGTAAAATTTGAATTAAAAAATTGGATAATTATCCCGGTGGCCATCAATTTGATCACACACTATCAAAATGGCCACTGGATTGAGAATTGGTTTCAAAATGGTCATTCTTGGCAAATCTTGTGACACTAATGGTCATTCAATCCAATGAGTGGCATTTTGGTAAATAAGGGATGACATTAATTTATTTTTGATGTTTTTGGAAATCATATTTTCTTTTGTTTTTAATTTGAAACGAATAATTATATTTAGTGTATGTATATATGTATATCATATCTCATATATATATAGATATATATATATATATATATATACATACATACAGTCTTTCTCATGTCAGTTCGTCCTGATATTAAATATATCAATTCCTTGAATGTGGGTCATAGATTATGGAGAAGTCCTGACAAGTGCATACACAATGGATCAAAGCAATTAAATCTAATGGCCAACATTCAAGGAACTGATATATTTTATATCAGAACGAACTGACAAGAGAAAGATTATATATATATATATATATTTATATCAAACATATATATATATATATATATATATTTCTTTTTTGAGAATATTAGGCTGTAAAATCTAAAAAATCTAAAAAACAAAAAAGAGACACATGTATTGATCAAAACCAGTAATATATTATTGATCCAAAGGCTACACATGATTTGTTCTTGAGCATCATCGATATATATATATATATATATATATAAATATATATGCATATATATATATGCATATTGTAATATAATGAGAGATTTCTACAAAATCGAAAAGCTCATAGAGAAATTTACATCATGGATGATATATATAGACTATAGTTATATACTAACATCCTCTTATAAGTTGAAATATATATATATATATATATACAGTAGTGGTGTAAATATAGGTCGGGCCTGGAGAGCCCGGCACGGACGGCCTGCCAAGGATGGCGGGCCGTGCCAGGCACGGCCCCGATTTCTTGGCATGTTTCGGGTCATGGTTCCAGGCATGGCACGGCAGCACGGCGTACCAGGCCCAACGGTCGGCACATGTGCCGACCGTTCGGCCCGCTGAATTTTTTTTTTTTAATCAAACGGTTATTTAAAAAAAAAAAAACTGTAACAATTGCATTTTATCCCCTTAACTCTTGTCTTTTATATTTTTCCCACTTTTCTAATTTTTCTATAAATACTCCCACATATTCCACTTTTCATTCACTTTCTCTAATTCTCTCAATCTCTCCATTCTCAAACTCTCTATACAATTTCAATTATTCTTAATTTCATTCTTACTCTCTCTCTCTCTCTCTCTACTATTCTACACTACTAATATACTATTATAATACTTTATTAGTAATTGACTATTATATAACTATTATTTTCTAATCTCTCCACCAAGACACCAAAGTTCAAACTTCAAAGGTACATTTTTCTTTAAGTGTTATTATTTAATTTTATGTTTTAAATATAATATTTTTGTTTAGTTAGTAAATTTATCATTTTATGTTTATACTTCAGTTATTAATTTTATTTAGTTAGTAAATTTATCATTTTTATGTGTAAGGGTTAATTTTAATTTTGTTTTTTAGTAAATTAAAAATTTTATTTTTAGTAGTTAATTTTAAAATTTTTTGTTAGTAAATAAGTATTTTTATGTGTAGGAGTTAATTTTAATATGTTTTGTTAGTAAAATAATCATTTTATGTGAAGGAGTTAATTTTAATATATTTTGTTAGTAAAATAATCGTTTTTATGTGTGTGAGTTAATTTTCATATTTTTGTTAGTAAAATAATCATTTTATGTGTAGGAGTTAAGTTTAATAATTTTTATTAGTAAAATAATCATTTTATGTGTAGGAATTAATTTTAATAATTAATGTTCGTAAAATAATCATTTTATGTGTAGGAGTTAATTTTAATAATTTTTGTTAGTAAAATAATCATTTTATGTGTAGGAGTTAATTTTAATAATTTTTGTTAGTAAAATAATCATTTTATGTGTAAGAGTTAATTTTAATAATTTTTATTAGTAAAATAATCATTTTATGTGTAGGAGTTAATTTTAATAATTTTTGTTAGTAAAATAATCATTGTTATGTGTGTGAGTTAATTTTAATATTTTTGTTAGTAAAATAATCATTTTAATTTTAATATTTATTAATGATTAATGACCTGATATTTTTTTTCTAGGAAATGGATCCTACCCATCCTTATTTTCCAGATGGTCTAAACATGCTGAACGATGATTTTGATCTCTCCAGACCGGCAGAAACCGTAGCGGGACCTTCTGGTTCCGGCGCCACACCGACATCACGTACCAAATCTAAGAGGTGAACATCAGACGTATGACAGTGTTTTGACGTAGTAGAAATGACACTCCCAGACGGTACGGTTGGCCCCAGAGCCAAATGTAAGTTTTGTCCTAAGAACTATACTACTAGTAAGGGTGGAACCGGTCATTTGAGAAGGCATATGGAAAAATGCATGTCCAAACATGTACATGTACCCACTGCAACCTAGACACAACTACAACGGCACCCAGACGGGTCGGTTACAACGTGGCATTACGACGTCGCGCATGCTAGAGAATGCTTGGCACGGTACAGTGCACAAACTAATCAATTTATTAATTTCGGTGACTGTGTTTTTTTTCAAGAATTTATCACATCTGCATACAACTCCCAAATGCAAATTGTTTCTAGAACAACCACTAGGAACGATTTGATAAAAATGTTTAAAACCCAACGAGATGACTTGACAGCTGAATTACAGCATCTAACTGTCTCAATTGCATTAACTTCCGATATTTAGAACGCATGTTCCAAACAGGACTATTTATTTGTCACAGGACACTATTTAGACTCTGAATGTAGGATACAAAAAAAAAATTCTTGGTTTTCGTCCTATGGATTTTGCACATACCGCAGACAATATTTTTGCTGTCATTCTTTCCGTTTTAGAAACTTATGGCATAACTCATCTCATCCTCTCTATCACATTAGATAATCCATCGACAAATACTAGGTCTATTGCATTGTTTACTGAAAGAAACATCCCGCAAGCTGGGGGTTATTTCTTCCATCAACGTTGTACATGTCATATCATAAATTTAGTTGTACAGTCTGGTTTGAAGGAAGTAAGCGATCGTATAGAACTCATCAGAGATGTCATTTCTTGGATCGGTAGCTCTAATCCAAGATTTCAAGAATTCGGCAGACACTGTACATTAAACGGTCTACGACCCCGACGATTCCAAACTGATATGCCGGTAAGGTGGAACTCTACTTACTTAATGCTGAAAAATTGTTTGGAATATGATACAACTATTTCAAGTTTTTATAACATGAAATTGTTCGAAAGTGGTTGTCCACCTGCTCAATCACTGACACCAGACGATTGGTATGTGGCAAAGATTTTTGTTGAATTTTTAAAGGTTTTTTACAATGCCACTGTAACTCTTTCTGTGGTCTATTACCCCACATCTTCCCAGGCAATCCATCAGATTGTGGAAATGTCTGACATGTTAAACACTTATAGGGAAGATGATATGCTTGGCCCTGCAGTTGTTGCCATGGAGACCAAATTTAAAAAATACTGGTCAGAAATGCCTTTCCTTTATGCCTTAGGTGTTATAGTAGATCCTAGAATTAAATTAGCTGGTTTAGAATATTTGCTTGAGTTTATTGGTAATAAATTGTCAGTAGATTATTCCGACCAGATTACTGACATTCAAAACAAGTTGTTCGAAGTTTTTAGTATTTATGAGCGCAGGTTTGGCGGCGTTGACACTGAACCATCACCAGAACCGGACACATAACCGTTGCTGACAAGTTGGAGCATTCTCAAACGCCGAAAAAAAGACAAATCAGCAAGTTCTTCTTCTTCAACTACACGATCTGCTGCATCTTCTTGTGCCGAACTGAATAGGTTCCTTGAAGCACAGTTCGATGCCGACGAAAACACGGAGAATTTTGATCTGTTGTTATGGTGGAAGACCTATAGCTACAGGTATTCGGTCTTGTCACACTTAGCACGTGACATACTGGTTATCCATGTGTCCACTGTGTCTTCAGAACAGGCATTCAGCATGAGTGGACGAATTATTGAACCAAGAAGAAATTGTTTGACTCTAGAGATGGTGGAGGTATTAATATGCGTTCGGGATTGGGAGCATGCTCGAAAGAGGATGCAAAATGAAACGGTAGACGGACAATTTATTCAAAATTTCTCCAATTTATATGTCGATGAGGGTTCCGGCAGTAACCAGATCCAGAACTAGATTTTACATGTAAATTTACTTGTAATACGATTGCACTCTTTTTCCCTTACCAAGTTTTTATCCCACTGGGTTTTCTTGGTAAGGTTTTTAATGAGGCAATCATGTAAATATGTAATACTGAAAGTCCGAAATAAATAAAAAATTCTTCATTTCATATTTTTATCTACTTTTATTTTCTTTCATGTTTTATCTTTATTTATTCTTTGAATTAATTCATTAAATAAAATAATAAATGTATCTATAATCTATTATTATAAACATTTTTTTATTATACTAAAATAATAATATGTAAAAAAAATTAAAATATGTAAAAAAAAAAAAAGAAATTGGGTATGGGCATGGGCCGGCCTCTTTTGCCTGTCTAATTAGCCCACGGACCGGCCCGGAACGGCACCCGGCACGGCACGGAGGGGCCGTGCCGAGCCCCCATTTAGGGAAACGGGCAGTGCCAGGCACGGCCCGTTTTCCTAAACGAGCCCGGTGGGCCGTGCTGAAGTGGGCCGGGCCGACCCCCTTTTACACCACTAATATACAGTCATTTTCTCCTCAATGCGCACTGATATAACTTATATCAGTGCGTTGCATGTGGACCACTGATTATGGAGAAGTTTTGACAAGTGCATACATTTTGAGTCAAAGTATGTAAATCTAATGGTTCACATCCAACACACTGATGAAGTTATATCAGTGCGTACTAACTTGAAAATTTCTGTATATATATATATATATATATATATATATATTATATATATGAAGTAGGTGTCCCATGAGGAATCTTTTATTTTAAGTTCGGTAAGGACTATAATGAAAACACATCGATTTTACTGAATTTTAATATGAATTTTTTTTGTGGATAATGAGTTCAATGAAATCTACATATGAATAAAATTTGAGAATTTTTCGAGCACTAGAACTATTTATCCAAATTTTGTTAAATATGAAGGCATCGGAAAATAGACGAAATATAAGAAAATTCAAGAAAAATAGTTCTAGTATTCGAAACATTCTTAAATTTTGTTCATAAGTAGATTTAAATGAACTCATCATCCACAAAAAAATTCAGATCAAAATTCATTAAAATCGATGTATTTTCATCAAGGTCCTTACCGAAATTAAAATAAAGGATCTCTCATGAGAGACTCAATATATATATACAATTTTTCTACTGCCAGTTCGTCCTGATATATTTTATATCAGGACGAAGAATGTGGACTATTAGTTTTACATACTTTGACTCAAAGTTTATGCACTTGTCAAAACTTGTTCATAATCTGTGGTCCACATTCTTCGTCATGATATATTTTATATCAGGACGAACTGACAATAGAAAGACTGTATATATATATATGCAATTTTTCTATTGTCAGTTCGTCCTGATAAAAATATATCAGGACGAAGAATGTAGACCATTAGATTTACATACTTTGATTTAAAGTATATGCACTTGTCAAAACTTCTCCACAATCTATCGTTCACATTCTTCGTCCTGATAAAAAATATATCAGGACGAAGAATGTGGACCATTAGATTTACATACTTTAACTCAAAGTGTATGCACTTGTCAAAACTTCTCTTTAATCTGTGGTTCACATTCTTCGTCATGATATATTTCATATCAGAACGAACTCACAGTAGAAAGACTGTATATATATGTTTGAGATATGCTATACGTATATACACACACTAAATATAATTATTCGTTTCAAAAAACAAAAGAAAAAAATAATTTCCAAAATACATCTAAATTAATAAAGGGATATAATCATTTTCCCCTCTGTAGTTTGCCATACTAGACACTTGTCCCCTCTAATTTCAGTAATGACTATTTTCCCCCCTAAAAACCAAAATATTAGACACTTTACCCCCTCCAGTAAAGGCCATTTTCCCCCTGAAAACCAAAATATTAGACATTTTGCCCCCTAACCGTTAGGAATTTTGTTCGTCGACTTCTTTGACCTTTAAAAAATCAATTAAATGATCATATTATCCTTGAACACATGAGTTATGCCCTCTAATGATACCGCTATTGTTTTTATAGAAAAAAAAATCAGAATTAAAAAAATAAAAAGTAATAAAACTATTTTAAAAAACAGAATTGAAAATAAAAAATTAGCAACAAAAAAATTTAGTATTTAAAAAAAACAATTCAATATTTCAAAATGAATTTTAATATTGTTTTAGTTTTTACAATTATATTAAGTTATTATTTTATTATTCTTTATATCAAGGTTTTTTAAATAAATTTTTTATTTTTACATTTCATTCTCTATATTTAAGTTTTTTAAATAAATTTTTTTTTATTTTTACATTTAATTCGTTATATTAATTTTTTTTAAGATAAATTTTTTTATTTTTTATTTTCAATTCTGTTTTTTAAATAGTTTTATTAGTTTTAATTTTTTAATTCTGATTTTTTTTTCTTTAAAAACAATTAGTGGTATCATTAGAGGGCATAACTCATGTGTTCAACGATAATTTGGTCATTTAATTGATTTTTTAACGGGCAAAGAAGTAGACTAACAGAATTTCTAATGGTTAGGGGGGAAAATGTCTAATTGTTTGGTTTTCAAGGGAGGAAATGGTCCTTACTAAAACTAGAGGGGGAAAAGCATTTAATATTTTGGTTTTCAGCGGGGCAATGGTCATTACTGAAACTAGAGGGGGCAAAGTGTCTAATATAGCAAACTACATATGTGAAAATGATTATATCCCATTAATAAATTAATGTTATCCTCTCATTTACCAAAATATCATTTATCGGAAGGATTTGGATGGAATAACTATTAGTATCATATTTTTTTCATCAAAAATGACTATTTTAATAATGTGACCATCAAATGGTCACTAGCATAATTATTCTAAATAAATTCCGTGTAAAAATCAGTTTGATGGGCAACAATAAGTGCAGCCCCATCATAAATGAAATATAGGACACAGAACAAGTGTTGTCCATTCAATCACAACTCTTAATCAACTTTATTACCCGAAAACTCCTTTTCTACGGTTTAAAAACAACCTCATGCTCCATGCACTCCATAAATTATTGTTTTCTTGTCCTGACAACAAGTCAATTACCCTATAAAAACACTATTTTTTCAAAGAATTTTTGTTGTGATTAATGATCATGGAAGAATACTCACCCACCACCATAGCTCTTCTGCTTCTTCGAAATCTCATAACCTCCATTTTCATCTTCGCAGATAAATCACTTTTAAATCTATCCCAAAAATACAAACTCTTGGAAATCATTCGATATCTTCTCGTCTCTTCTTTTCTCTTCTTTCTCCGATTAATTCCTTCGCTTTTTCACTCGATTTCCCAAGATTATTACAATTACCCCCCAAAATTCGAAAATTACAACGCGCCGGTGCCTTTTTCCGGCGGCGATTCGGGTATTTCTCGAGCACTTTCGCAATTGTTATCAATCGTCGGGGATATTCCTGTCAATTCACCGAAATATCAAGTTGTTCGATCTTTAGCGGAGAGGCTTATTGACGACAATCACAGAGAGAATGTTCAATCGTTAGATGAAATCAATCGCGTGGTTTTGTCAGCGGCTTTTTCGAGGACTCTTGGACGACTGGAAGTCGCCGTTGTGGAGCTAGGTCGAGATCAGGTTGGTGATTGCGGCGGCGGCGGCGGCGTCGTTTGGGGGTACGGTCCGGTTCAGTATGGGTTGAACCGGGTTTTTAGGGTTCTGCGGTCGGTTGGGGAGGTGGTCGGCGGATTTGGAAGAGACCAGCAGGATGCGATGAACCGGCCGTGTAAGAGGTCGGCTCAGAAGGTGGCGGCTGAATTGTTATGGTTGGCTCAGAAGATGTCGGCTTGTGGCTTTGGAGGTGAAGCTGTTAGGAAATGGGCTTCGGCTTCTAATTTGGCTTGGCTTGCTCTTTCAGCTGAGCCGCGACTACAGGGTTCATTGGTCAAGATCTCAAGTAATTCTTCATTTTTCTTTTTTGCTTTTTGTTTGAATGGTAGTTTTTCTTTTAAATAATAATAATAATAATACGATAAGAACAATGTTTAGATGTTGACCGATGAACATCCAAGGTACTGACCACATCAATAGGAGCGTAACACGTGGTCTTTTTATAAAGAATATAAGGAGATAAAAAGTGGTGCTATTGGCACACCCCCTACTACTCTATTCATGCTCCACTTTTAAAATTATAGAATATTCTTTTTTTTTTCTTTATCAAAATTACTGAAAGAGACATATAATTTAGGAAAGAAATCTTTTACAAAGTAAATCTATTTAAATTTCATATTCCTTTTCCAAAAAAAAAATAAACTCAATAATATGTTTCTTCTTTAAAAAAAAAATTAATTCTTAAACCTTATAATCTGCTTCTTACAATATTATGAAAGAGTTTGAGAACGATATCAAAAATATGGAAGAATTGTTTAAGAACGATATCAAACATCTTGAAGAATTGTTTGAGAATGACATAAAGCAAGAATTGTCTGATAATGATAGTAAGCATCTGGAAACAATTCATTCTCTGAAAATAAGTTTGAAATTTATTTTGTCTTTAAAATGATATCAAGCTGTCGTTGTGTTGAAGTATCCTGTTATTTTTTAGTTTTTCGTTTCCATCAAGAAATAAGAAGAAAAAAAAAACTAAAAAAAAGAAATAAGAAGAAAAAAAAATCAATCAATGAAGGTGAGAGATATGTATACAGATACAGAGATAAGAGATAGATAGATCATATATGGTATGTATTAAGTTTGATAAATAAGTAAAATGGGTAGTTTTGGAAATAAACCAAAAAATTTAATAAAAACATTTAATTTTATTTAATTAAATCAAAATTTTAAAAAGTGGGGCATAAATAGATCAATAGGGGGTACGCCAATAGCACCACTCGAAGATAAATATAAAAAGCAAATGAAAAATACCACGTGTTATATCCCTATTGATGGGGTTAGTATCTTGGATGCTGATAGGTCAACATCCAAGCATTTTCCATACAATAATATTATTAACAATGTTAATTTATCATAAAACTAGACACGTTATAAACGTTGTGTTACTAGAAAATTGAAATCCCATAGAATATACTTTTTTAATTGTTTTTTTTTTGTTTTTTTTTTTACTAAAAACTTGACCATGAGTACGCTTTTGTCTCTTTGCTTAAACTAAACGAATATCCAATGGTTTTATGATCTCATATAATTGTATAAAAGGAATAATTCTAAGAGTTATTAGCCCAAAAATAAGGCCATCACTGATCCTAATAATTGTAGGAGATGAAAAGAATAAAACAAACTAGAAAATGAAAAATATATTACAATATGCATGTAAGATTTATATTATTCATCTGCTAGCATGTTACTATTACATGTCACTATTTTATTTCATTCTATAAGAAATTATATAAGTTTAGTACTTTTCATGAAGTAGTGTTGCCTGGGTTAGTTCAATTTCGTTCAATTGTATTAGAAATTCATATAGAGATTGTGATTATTATTGAATAAACAAAATTATTGTCTCAACCGAATTTGAATTATCTATTGATATGATTTAAATTTTAAAGAACCTTGTCCGAATACAATAGCAGTCTAATTAGGGGTGGACCCTTCCCTCAATAAAACTTTAAAATCTCTTTAAAAAATTGTAAAATTATTACTGAATTTTAAACCCTTTTCACGTTTGTGCCCTAAATTTTTTTGTATTTGGTTAGTGCCCTCCAAACTTGAATTTTTGGCTCTGCCCCTGCGTCTAATACCTTGGGAGAATGGTATGTTAGTATGTTACCATCTAAGTTATCATATAAACTACTATAGCAACTGATCAAATCTTTGTTTATCTCTTTCATTTTCTTGTATTGGATTGGATAATCAGACTACTTTGATTTATTGAATATATTGTTATCTCAGCATTCTTGTTTAACGAAGCCAAAGAATTGGGAGTAAATGAAACAGAAGAAGGCAAGAGAGAGCAACAAAGACAAACAAAAGTGAAGATGCTACTCTCATGGTTACCACTGCTATGCAGAGCCAGCAACGGCGTGGATGTGCCTGTTTTGAGCATAAGTGAGAAAGCTAAACTGGAGAAAGTATTGGAGGAAACAATTGATACGATGGAAGAAGAAGAGCAAGAGAAAGTATTGTCGTTGTGGCTTCACCACTTCACAGACTGTCCATCCTCCGACTGGCCCAATCTCCATTCCTCGTATGCTCGCTGGTACACTGCTTCTCGCAAACTTCTACTCCTCCAGTAGATGTTTGTTGTTCCATTCATATAGTCATGTAGATTGAAAACATGTATATATATTTTTGGTTGTTAATTTTGTGATTGTATTGGTACCATCTGTTTGATCCACTTTTCACATACAAATATGGTTTCAATTTTGCATTTCCATGAAGTGGCTCTCTGTTTTCTTTCCTTGGCTGCTAATGGCAGCCAAAAACTTAAAATTAAAATGACCAGGATGGCCGGTTGGTAATTGCCTTTTCACTATTTTTTTATTTTTAATAAAAATGTTATTACAATAAATATAATTCAAAGCCAATAGACTGTGTTAAAGTCAAGACTAGTATGCAGTATAAATAAGCAAAGAGTAAGGAATATTCAATATTTTATAAGTACCGATCAATATTTATTAATTATTTTATTATTTTAATCTTTTGTGTAAAAAAAGGGTTTCCTATTAATGCTTTTAAAAAAAAATTAAGTAATGGTTTCTTTTTTTTTTTCTTTTTTTTTTTTGGAAAAAGTAATTGTTTCCTATTAATCATGTAAGGAAGTTCCCTATTCATGGTTTGATTTTAAAATATATCATGAAAACTCTTTTTATTTTCATAAACCCTAGATTATCTTTTAAAAATTAATTTCAAATATTTTCAATTTCTTTTAGAGTTGTGCTATTGGTACATCTACTGCTGAACTATTTATACCCAAAATTTTAAATTATTTAGTATTCTTTTTTCCCTTTATCAAATTACTTAAGGAGACATACAATTTTCATTAAAAAAATCTTGTACAAAGTAAAACTAATAAAACCCAATTTTCCTTATTTCAAAACCCTAATAACATAGATTATTTCAAATCACTGAATGTTTTCTATTTTTGTTTATATTTTCTTTCAGATCTCGATCTCATGTTTAGTATTTATTGATTTTATTGTTTCATATATTTATTTGGTTTTTCTTTTTAAATTTCAAATTCATGTTTGCTATTTTTTTGGGCCAAAACCATAAATAGCCTTAAAACTAGGGGAGTATTCAAAGATGTCATTTCTCAATAATTTCACTATTTTGAGAAATGATTTTTGGATAAAAATACCCTTAGTGCATTTATAACATGTGAGAGAAAGATTTTTCTTTAATCATCTTTATAAATCTCCATTGGAGGTTTAACAAACCTTAATCAATGGAGGTATGTGATGGAGGTTTGGTCGACCTCCATTTTTTTTTCCAGATCTTCAAATGGATATATTTTTCCAGAAACTTTATACGATGAAATATGAACATTATTACACGATGAAATATCAAAATCATTACAATGAAATATCAAAATCATGTAATGATGTTAATATTTCATCTTGTAATCATACTAATATTTTATCGTGTAAAGTTTATGGAAACATTTTCAAATGACTTTTGAGGGGAAAACAATATCAAATTTTCGCCCATAATATACCGTTGGAATCGTTTCGGTTAGGAAAACAAGATTTTGAAGAGAGAAAATTGTAGAGAGAGAAACACAAATGAATGAGAGAAACAAGAAAAATCTATGAAGAGAGAGAAAGTGTCAATGGAGTTTCAAGTTATTAAAATTGATGAAACTAAAAGCTTAAAATTGATGAGAGAGAAAACGTAAAAGAGAGAAAAAAAAAGTAATTTAAGATGATGGATATGGAAGTTTACAAAAGAATTTTAAAAGGTATTTCTATCATGCCACCCATAAATATGGATAAAAACAGTTAACTTATTGAGAAGGGATAAATGTGAACAACATCATAATTTTATGGATAAATACCATAATTTTCTCTTTCTTTTTCTCTGGTTTATTTTCTTTCAGATCTTCCAGACATTCTATGATTTGTATCAATTCTTTTTATAGATTTTATTTGGGATCTTCTAAAGTTAGTTTAATGTTATTTACAAAAAAAAAATAACGAAATCGCACCAAGAATCGCAACCAAGAAAATCTAATATCTGATGAAACGAAACCACAACAAAACCCTAACTCAATCGTTCAAAAAAATCATCAGACAATCAATATCACATTCATAATCTATCACCAACAATCCAATCGACTACAGAAAAGAAAAATCGCATCTAATAAGGATGGTTTCACCATGAACCAAGAAGAAAAAACAAGTTCTACGAATGGATGTGAGAAACCTGTATATAAATATTAGAGATGAAATGTATTTTTTATTTTTACTTTTTAAAAAAAGATATGGGGTATATTAAGTTTGAAAAATATGTAAAAGGGTAATCCTGAAAATTAATATAAAAAAATTAATAAAACAATTTAATTTTATGTAATTAAATCAAAATTTAAAAAGTGGGGCATAAATAGTTCAATAGTGGGGGTGCCAATAACATCACTCTTTCTTTTAAGAAATTACAAATTAATTACTAAGTATAGAGAATGAATCAAAATTATAGATAAATTGGTTGTGAAAAAGTAAATTTTAATTTAATTTTTATTAGAAGAATAAAATCATTAAGTATTGTTTTTTCTATAATATCATATAATTATTTTTTCTTTCAAACACTCTTTCCATCCAAAAAGAAATAAAATAGATTCTATTTATGAGGAAGTAAAAAAAAGACTCGAAAAAGAGTGGGGACATAGAAACAAAAAGTGAGAGAATTAAATATAATAATAAAATTTTAAATAATAATAAAGCTGATTAAATACCATAATAATAGGTGTAGGCGGTATATATTTAAGAAATACAATACATTATAAGGGGAAATGGTGAGAAATGTCACATTTTTGTCTCGCTGTTGCACCAACGTCACCGGTTTAATAACTTATGTTTAAAAGGCACCTATTTTGGTGAACTACCAAAATTGCCCTTAAATAATCAATTTTTAATTGTCTCTGTACTTCCATCTCCACACTTGAAACACTGAAGGCAGGAACTCCTCTCTTTCTCTCTCTACAATAAATTTCAAAACTACTCAACGTTCTTCAGTAAGCACAACAAGATAATATGTTTGTCTGAAATACTGTTTTGTATCCTTCATTTTTAAAAAACATTCCTTTTGTAAACATGAAACTGGTTTTGTCAATATTAAATCTGTGAAATTTGAATCTCCGATGCTGTTAATAAAAAGCTCGGAGCATGTTTGAAAAAGCTCGGAGCCTTTGAAAGTGCTCGGAGCCTTTGAAAGTGCTCGGAGCCTGTTTGAAAAAGCTCGGACACTGTTTCAAAAAGCTCGGAGCCTGTTTGAAAAAGCTCGAACCTTTGGACAAAAGGCTCGAGCCTTTAGAAAACAAGCTCGGAGAGTTGAAAAAAGCTCGAAACTTTGTAAAATAGCTCGAGCCTTTAGAAAACAAGCTCGGGACTTTGTAAAAACGCTCGGGACTTTTGTAAAAAAGCTCGGGACTTTTGTAAAATAGCTCGAGCCTTTAGAAAACAAGCTCGGGACTTTGTAAAAACGCTCGGGACTTTTGTAAAATAGCTCGGGACTTTGTAAAAAAACTCGGGACTTTGTAAAATAGCTCGAGACTTTGTAAAATAGCTTTTTCCGAGCTTTTTCATAAAAGCTCCGAGCTTTTTCATGAACTGCCCGAGATTTTTCATGAATTGATCTGCCCGAGCTTTTTGCATAAGGCTCCGAGCTTTTTCATGAAAGCTCCGAGCTTTTTCATGAAAGCTCCGAGCTTTTTCATGAAAGCTCCGAGCTTTTTTATCCGAGCTTTTTCATGAACTGTCAGAGATTTTTCATGAATTGCTCGGCCCGAGATTTTTCCATAAGGCTCCGAGCTTTTTCATAAAAGCTCCGAGCTTTTTCATGAACTAAAAAAAAAAGCTCTGGGGGCGCTGCCCCCTGCCCCCCCGCGAGCTGACCGGGCAGCTCGACCACCGCGAGCTCGGCGGGGAGCTCGACCCCCGAATGCGTCTGTATAGCGCCACTCCGTCACCGTTAAAGTGATTGCCTGAGTTTCAACCGGACTTTCTCTCTCTACTTCACAACTTTGTCACTGTAAACTGAATGAAAGAAAGCTGATGTGGAACAACAATTGGGGGTATTTTTGTCCGTTCACCATAATAGGTGCCTTTTAAACATAAGTTATTAAAGCAGTGACATTGTTGAAATACCACCTCCAAAAAGTGCTATTTATTTTTTGAGCCCTACATTATAATTAAAGAAATAATATTTTTGATATTAATGGGATTTAATTATAAACTAGAGATTTTTTTTAGGGATTTTCTCCTTAAAATCTAAATTTACATTTTCACACTTCTTTTCTAATTTTTTTTTTTTTACAAAATTATTCTTTTTATTATTATGATTGAAGTTATGTTGCTTACATGGTAAAATTGTGGTGATGTGTATTAGTATACTATAAGTATGCCTATAATGTGTGTCCATGAGAGAAAAACTCTTCTTTTTTTAAAAAAAATATTTTATTTCAAAATTATCTTTTTAGGTTTTTATTTATTTTATTATTTTAATTCATTAGACTCTTGTTTTCTAAAAATTGAAGAGAAAAAAGCTACCACCAATATGTGCAGATGTGTAGCTCTTAAGCTGCTGAAAACATCCAATTATATTGGGGGTGTTATAACAAAAAGCACATGTAGGTGTCATGTAGGGGTATGGTATACACAAACCTGTTTCCACAATTTAGAAGTCAGCAAGGAGGAAATCCCGGTATGTCCCGTTGAAAAGTTTTACAAATTCATCATATCGTATGGAACTGAACACGGTTCTCACTTAGAAAACAAAATATGCAATGCAATTTTTTTTTTCTTTAATGTTTGTTTATGAAAAAAAAAAAAAAAAAACTTCAAAATCAACACTTTTTTTTATAAAAAAAAATTATTTGTATCTTATTATAAATCATTCTCATCACCTCATAATCAAATAAAACTAGAATGAAATTGAAAAATGGAAAAATGGAAAAAAAAAAATGTAATGTTGGAGTCGTACAAAATTGTTCTGTAGTGTATTTAGAATTATTTTTTTTTATCATTTTTAGTCATTTTAATTAGGATAAAATTTTCATATAATAAAAAATTTTAACATAGAGTGTACAAAGATATTTAGCGGATTGCCAATAACATCACCTCTTTGAAAACAATTTGATAGATATAATTATGAAAGGGGTGTACATACTATTTTTAAGGGTGCCATTATCACCATTCAAAAATAAGGGCAGAAGACTCTTTTTGAAGTTTTAATACTGTAAGCGAATCTGATTTCCATAATCCAATTTGATTACTATAAACCAAATCAAATCAGGAGTTTAATATATATCTTAATAAAATCGAATCCTAATAAAAATAAATCACTTGTTCCCTAATCCAAACATGAAACATCCCCACTGTATCATTTAAAATAAAATTAAAAAATTCCTCCACCAGATCGGAATTGTTTTTAATCACATTAAATCATTCTTTGATCTCTGTATTTTAAGTGATCTCTGTATATTTTTTTTTTCTTCCATTAAAAGAGAGCTAGAGCACAGTAGTAACCTAGATAATGTCTATCGTGGATGACTATTGCGAGGCATGGGATGCTTGTAGTCCTATAAACCCTGATGACGAATCTCGTACTTGTGTCGTTTTCTCCATTTCTATTCATGTCTCCTTCATTTACCCGCCTCCCGAATCCGAAGACGAAGAGCATGATTTTCTTAACTTGGTCGAAACCGAAGGAGAGGACAGAGTATTTGAAGTGGAACGGGACGTTTTGATAAACGGAGACGACGAAGACAAGTCACGTTCTACCGTACAAGAGATGCTTTCTTCTATGGATGTCCCCGAAAGGCCATTCATGGTGGACATAATCTTGAACTGTGCTCGTTCCATGGCCAACAAAGAGTCGTACAAAGATCGCAAGGTTCTACGAATGAACGTGAGTGTTTCGGTTGTTGGGAACGAACAAGAACAAGATCATGAACCATCAGAGACAGCTGAGCTTGAAGGGCCTGCTAGTGAAGAATCGATTCAAGCTTTGGAGATTGTTAGAGTCGTCGAACAACAATGTGGAATCTGTTTGGAGGAGTTCTCAGGTGGCGTGGAAGCTAGACGCATGCCTTGTTCACATGTTTTCCATGGACACTGCATTGTTAATTGGCTACATATTAGAAATTTTTGTCCTTTGTGTAGGTTTCAGCTCAACTAATTACCTTCTATAATTATTTTCTGAGTTTTGTTTTGTTTTGTTCTCTTGTTTATGCTTAATTCACTTTTTTTGTATTTCTGCGGACTTCAAAGACATGTACCAAGAATGTCAAGAAATAAACATTGATTTTTTCCGATTGATAATCCACTAAAACACTTCTTTTTAAATTTGAGAGATTCTCCTTATAATTCAATATTTTTCTTTTTATACTCCATTTCTAAAGACACTCCATTTTAAAATTTTAAATTTAAAAAAATTCTAAAGATAATTCTTTTTTTTTCTAGAATTATCTTTTTTATCTTATGACACTCTTATTTTAAAGATACTTTATTAAAAAATAATAATTAAATTTCTAAAGAGTAGATCGAAACAATAAGAAAATTGTTTTGGAGATCAAATTGTGAAAATATGAAAGCAATATTTGATTTTCTTTTTTGGATTTAAGTTGAATAAAAAAATAATTTTAAATGTTTTTTTTGGAAAACTAATTTTATATATGTTCTAGGTTAAATCGGAAAACATAAAGACTTTATATATATATATATATATATATATATATATATATATAAACTGATAATGATAATGATGGAAGGTTTGATGGTGTGTGGTAAAAAAATTATTTTGCAAAAAGAAGAAAATATTCTAGGGTTTGTAAAACAAGAAAAAAAAAACATAAAAGATGAAAAAAAAAAAAGATGAAAAAAAAACATGTTTTCTAAAAAAATAATAAAAAAATTTGGAGTGTTTTTATAACTTTTTTGTCTAATTTTGTAATTTTAATTCAGGTTAAAATTGTCATTAATAAAAAAAAAATTGAGTGTAAACAGATAATTAGTTGATTGTCACCCACATTTCTCTTAAATATTTTTATTATATAATTTTTTTTTTTTGAAGTATGTTATATAATAATTCAATCCTAATTAAAATTACTGAGGATAAAAAAAATTCTAAATACACTATAAATCAAGTTTCCTAGACTCCAATGTTACTTTTTTTTTCTTTTTTTTTTATGTTTCCTAACCCTAAAACATTTTTATTTTTCAATACTATTAAAGTTTTACTTGATTACGAAGTGATTTATATGATTTACAACAAGCAATTTTTTTTTAAGTATTGATTTTTGCATATATTTTAACAATAAGGATTTTTTTTTCTAGATTTTTTGCTCATCTGCACTTTGCTCTCAACTTTTCACAACTTTCTTTTTAACTTAATTTAATAGTTTTTTTCATTGATAGTTGTTCTTTTTTCACCGTTTTTGTCGCTCTTTGATCGTTTGCTCTTAGGATCTAGATCATCTCCTCACCTTTTGTATCATCACATTGTCCTCACCTTCATAATCTATTGCCACGTGTCAAATATAGCAAATCATTAGTATAGATTATTTCTATTAATTTTTATGTCTATACACTACAACAAGATAAAATTATTCCACACCACTGATTTAGGCGAGGACACAAAAGGTGAGGAGATGATCAAAATCCTTGTTCTTATGTTTATTGGCTTTCCTCCGCGGTTTACATCCACTCTTCACATCAATATATATATATGAAGAATAATTTGTAAAATAAAAAAAATATATTGGATTACCGTTCACCGTTGAAATCCAAATCGTATAGCAGAAGTGGATCGAACACGGGTTGTATCACCAGAGGTCGAGGAACGACCACAGATCGAAATCTGAAAAGTTCGTTCTGATCACGATACAAGTACTTACACACTGATCAAAAATGGGAGAAAATTCTCTTGATTTTCTCCACATTGATCTATCTGTATTTCTCTATATAGTTCTTGTAAACACAAGCAAACATAGTGCTTCACATGCACACATACTCTGTTTCATGTATTATACATACATTTCTCATTTGAACTTTTTCTCTCTACTATACAAAATACACGTTAATAGTGTATTAAACCGCTCAAATAGTTTTTTTTCTCATACAACTGTTTAAGCATGGGCTTATAGTGCATGGGCTTGGATTTGGCCCTACTTGGGTGTATAAATGGGTCTCTAGCCCAAACTCAATTATATAAACATCTTCCACTCGCACAAGTTTGGGTCAACACAGTTGAGTTACCACAAGCCCATCATGGGTGTACCATTATTAATCAACATCTCTCACTCGCCCTAGATGGCTTAAGATGTGATACATATAAAAGAGCTTTTGAGCTTTTAAACACAAATGTTATTATCAGAGTGTTCATACAGGTAAATGCATCATGTGACCTATGAAAAATTAAAATAAATAAAAGGGAGCTAACAATCTGAAATCTAAATTGTAAATTTTCTATTTACAACAAATAATATGGTTCATTATTGTATCCTAGATTTAATTTTATAATTTTTTATCAGTCCAAAGCATACTTAATCCATCTATTATTCGAAAAAGCTATGCTTGACTTTATCACATTTCATGTATTCACAATTGTATCTACAAATACAATTGGTCGACCTGTGAATACGTAAGTCATGTACAAAATCATTAAATCTTCTATCCCATATTTATCTCTTGGTCTCCAGAACAACTGCTACCCTAGACGTGCCCCATAGGGTAAATTATCATAGCCATAGAAATAACACGCTAAAGGTGCTAACATTATCCTGTCACTTCAAGATAAAGTGAATGGTCATAAGGACACCATTTGAAGTTTTATATCTAACTTCAGTACGTGGAACTTACACAATCAGGAAGTAGGGATTCATTCTCTTATTTTTCACATCGGTCACTAATAGCACACGAGGTATAAAACAAGTGTTACAATAAATTTCATTCTAAATAAGAATGTATGTGTCTTTATATTGTTCACTGTATAGATTACATCTCGATGTTATAATCTTGGATTATACTGGTATACACTCACCGATCTTACAGCATAACTAACGTTGGGTTTGTTACATTTCACAATGTATATGATACTTTTTCTGGTACTAACATAAGGAACTTGTCATCAATTTCTTGATCTTACAGAGTTTCAGTATACATATTGAGGCTAAGAGTTTGTGATTTACAATATGAGTATCTATAAGCTTGTAATTGCTCATTTTAAATTACTAAGAATCTTTCTAATTTATAACTCATATGACAGAGGTAGAAATTTTCTTCAGTAATTTTAATCAATTTTCACTCCTAATATATAAGTCACTTCGCTCATATATAAAATCTCAACAAAATTTGAGAATTACCATTTTATTATAGTTTTACAAACTCTTCATTATTTCTAGTCAAAACGTATAGTCCACATATAAAGATAATATCAAAAATTATCTTCAACCCGTTCAATGTAGTGGTGTAAATATGTGTCGGGCCTAGAGAGCCTGGCCTGTCCGGCTTGCCAAGGATGGCAGGCCGTGCCTGGCACGGCCCCCATGCTTGGCACGTGCCGGGCCATGGTTCCGGGCACAACATGCTGGCCCGGCCAGGCACGGCAGGCCAGCGTGCCAGGCATAACGGTCGGCACACCGTGCCGGCTATTGGGCCTGCCGATTTGAATTTTTTCTTTTAAAAAGCACCCTTTGGCTGACGTCGGCCAACGGTTGATTTTTTAAAAGTGGCCAAAAGTTGCATGTTACCCCCTCGACTCTTCTATTTTATATTTTTATCCACATTTCCAATTTTTCTATAAATACCCCCACTCATTCCAATTTCATTCACTTTCTCTCAATCTCTTCATTCTCCAATTCTCTACACAATTTCAATTTTTCATAATTTTATTCTTACTCTCTCACTCTCTCTCACTCTCTACTCTCTAATCTCTACACTACTAATCTACTATTCTAATGATATATTAGTAATTTACTATTATCTAACTATTATTCTCTAGTCTCTCCACCAAGGCACCAAGACACTAAAGTTCAAAAGTACCTTTTTCTTTAAGTGTTATTATTTAATTTTATGTTTTAATTTGTAAGTTTTGGTTAGTAAATTAAGCATTTTTATGTGTAGTAGTTAATTTAAATATTTTTGGTTAGTAAATTTATCATTTTATGTGTAGTTGTTAATTTAAATATTTTTTGTTGGTAAATTAAGCATTTTTATATGTAGTAGTTAATTTTAATATTTTTGTTTAGTAAATTTACCATTTTATGTGTAGTAGTTAATTTTAATTTGTTTGGTTAGTAAATTTATCATTTTATGTGTAGTAGTTAATTTATATATTTTTGGTCAGTAAATGAAACATTTTTATGTGTAGTAGTTAATTTAAATAATTTTTGTTAGTAAATTTATCATTTTATGTTTAGTAGTTAATTTAAATATTTTTGGTTAGTACATTTATCATTTTATGTGTAGTAGTTAATTTAAATATTTTTGGTTAGTAAATTAAGCATTTTTATGTGTAGTAGTTAATTTAAATAATTTTGCCTACTAAATTTATCATTTTTTGTATAGTAGTTAATTTTAATATTTTTTGTTAGTAAATTTATCATTTTATGTTTAGTTATTAATGACTAATGAGTTAATATTTGTATTGTAGGAAATGGATCTTAACTATCCTTATTTTCCAAATGGTCTGAACATGCTCAACAATGATTATGATCCTTCAGAACCGGCGGAAACCATAGCGGGACCTTTCGGTTCTGGGGCCACACCGACATCGCGTCCCAAATCTAAGAAGTTTACATCAAACGTATGGCAGTATTTTGATGTAGTACAAATGACACTCCCAAATGGTACGGTCGGTCCCAAAGGTAAATATAAGTTTTGTCTTAAGGACTATACATTACTAGGAGGAAACCGGTCATTTGAGAAGGCATATAGACAAATGCATACCTGCACACTGACAGATAGACACTACAACTTAGACACAACTACAGTGGCACCCAAACGGGTACGTTACGACGTGGCATTACGACCTCGCGCATGCTAGAGAATGCTTGACACGATACATTGCACAAACTGATCAACCGATTAATTTTGGTGACAGTGTTTTCTTTTTTCAAGAATTTAACACAAATGCATTCAACTCCCAATTTCAAAATGCCCCAACTAGGAACGATTTGTTAAGATTGTTTAAAACTCAACGAGATGACTTGTCGGCTGAATTATAGCATCTAAGTGTCTCTATTGCATTAACTTCCTATATTTGAAACGGGTGTTCCAAACAAGACTATTTATATGTCACATGACACTATTTTAGACTCTGATTGAAGGTTACAAAAAACATATTGGTTTTCGTCCTATAGATTTTGCACATACCATTGAAAATATTTTTAATATCATTCTTTTTGTTTTAGAAACTTATGAAATAACTCAATGCATCATTTCTATCACATTAGATAATGCATCGGCAAGTACTAGCTCTTTTGCATTGTTTATTGAAACAAAAATCCCGCAAGATGGGGGTTCTTTCTTCCATCGACGGCGTGCATGTCATATCATAAATTTAGTTGTACAGTCTAGTTTGAAGGAAGTAAGCAATCATATAGATCTCATCAAAGATGTCATTTCTTGGATCAGCAGCTCTAATCCAAGATTACAAGAATTCGGCCAACACTATACATTAAACGGTCTACAACCCCGACGATTCCAAATTGATATGCCGGTAAGGTGTAACTCTACTTACATAATGCTGCAAAATTTTTTGGATTATGATACAACTATTTCAAGGCGTGCCGTGCCCAAATGGGACGGGCCGGCCTGTTTTTACACCATTAGTTTGGTGTACATACCATGGTTTTCTTTAGTCATCATTAATCTGTAAGACTTACAGTTTAATGAAATCAAAGATACCATTTTCTAGAGAATGGTTTTAAACCATATATTAATTATTTAAGCAAGCATACTTATACGCTTTTGGTCTTTTGAAAAAAAAAATTTACAGTCTGTTCCATGTAAATCTCTTTCTCTAGTTCTCCATTGAGAAATACAATCATTACATCCTTCTTATGTAATTTTAGATTTATATGTACGACAAATGCTAGAATAGGTGTAAGGAAGAAAACTTTACCTTAATAGGAAAAATCTCTTCATTCGCTACTAATCGCGACTTATACCTCTCAATAGTGCTTTCCGCCTTACGTGTGATATATGGAACCCATTTATTCACAATGGTCTAATGACTAGACGGTAAGTAAATCAAGTCCCGGACATGATTACTTTTTGTAGACTTCATCTCTCCTTTCATTGCTTTCATTCATAATTCTTAGTGGATGAAGTGATAGCCTAATACAAAAAACTCATCACTGTCAAGTGAAGCAATCATCAAATTCTCCCTTTTAATCTCCGAAAGATGACATGTGATAACTTTACTTTTTTTTTTGATGAGTTGGTAAATTATCACGGTAGTGGATTCAATAGTTCTAGAGATGAAACATTCATGTGGATTTCTACTCCCACAAGGAATAGAGGATCCAATTAGATCTCAATTTACCTAGTAAATCGCCTTGGTGGCCGATTCAATAGATGTTCCACTTCCACTAAGGATAGAGGATCCAATTAGATCTCATTTTACCTCCATTCGTGTATTAACACAAATCATCTAATTCAAAAAAATCAGATATATATATATATATCAATTCTGCCTCTAAGAGAAAATTCATTCTCTAAAATCTAATTCAATCACACTTCTATCTGATTATACATCATTGTTTATATATACTTTGGAATGCATATAGTATCAAACATAGATACACTTTATCTTTTTATATCCAATTCTCATTTCTATGAGATAGATTATGAACATAATTTGCATACCCTCAGGTCGCAAATTAGTCTGTCCAAACTTCATAAGGTGTGGAAGTGTCTGATTTAGAGGAACAAGATTAAATACGTAGGCAGCAATCAATTGACGTATCTTCTAGTAAGATACTGGAAGATTTACTTGCACCATCACAAATTTAACCATTTCCAACGAAGTTTTATTCCTTCTTTCCGCTACACCATTTTGTTGCGGAGCCCTAGGAATAAATAAATATATTTATATACCTTTCTTGTTGAACAATTCCTTGAATCGTTCAGAATGATATTTATGTCATCGGTTTATTCTTTAACCTCAAAAGTTTATCATCTGATTTGATCCTCAACCAAACAATCTAAAACAATCTAATGCTTTTAATTTATGGGAGATCAAATAGATATAACCATAACATCTAAAGATATTAATGAATGTAACTAGATATGAAGTTTCATATCTAGCCTTTACACTCATTCAATCATAAATGTCATAATGAATTTGTTGCAATGGAATTCCTAATCTAGCTCCTTACTAAATGATTTTCTAGTTGTTTTTCTTGCTAGCTAATTAGCATGACATTTTAGATAAATGAGTCCCATTAGCCCTCTCTGGCCAATATACTCATTCTATCTAGTTCAATATGACTTAATATAGCATGCTAAAATATCACCATCATCACTATTGCAATGATTGAAAAAAAAAAACAAAATTATAACCGTCCAAATTTACGTATAATATTATAAGACCATTCAACAACTATCAAGTACCATATGAATATAATTTGCTAAAATAAGATTCATACAACCATCATTGATTATTAATGATAACCTGAATCAATGAGGATAACCGCAAATACTAAATTCAGTTAGATCCTAAGTGTTTATTAGAACATCATGGAGTACAAAGTTAAGCTACAATACAAACCCAGTTTGTAGGTACTTATTTCAAAAATTGTTCTCACACATATACATCTTGTTTCTATTAATCTAACTTTACTCAGCGTATGCTTTACAGTTTCTTGTTAGATGGTATATCTTCACTTATCAACAGTCAACAAAAGACAAAATTTAGGAAGAAAATACCTAACTGTAAACTTAAGCAGAACTTAATAAATCCTTGAGTTTTCACCCCCCCCCCCCCCCCCTAACTTCTTGCATGTTTCGATTTCGATCTAAGATTAATTGTGGCTATGACTAGATCTTCTTCCCCTTTTTGAAATATTTATTTCCACTAATTTGCTCAAAACTAAACGTTTTGTACAAGTTGGAATCAATCATATAAAATTGGCTGGAAGCCTAAGTCACCCCTAAGCGCTAATTTTCTATTACTTGTATGTTCCTCATATTTTGATTGGCTCATTTCGTTGACAAACCACATTGGGGATATACTTGTAAGGGTAGATTAGGCCTCATTGTTCGTGATCAAGCTTTGATGGCATCGTCAAACTCAAGAGCACCTCAAAGGTATATCACTTGTGCTTAACTCTTTGAAGAGACTTAACTGCACACACTCACCTTTCATGCTTGTTTCAGTCTTCTTGCATTTGTGTTATTCTCTTTTATGTGCTCTTGCATTCCACATCTCACACTTGCACTTCATGAATGCTTATTCTTGCATGTGATAGACCACTAGAGAAGGTCTCATTCTTCTTTTGAATCGGTCTTGGGTCATAAGGGTTTAGTCCATGGAAGATGGTCAAACTTTCCCTTGGAAATTCAAAGTTTTTAGATTTCCACGATACGCACCGTCTAAGCTTACCATGCCATTGTTTCTGTGAACCACGAATATTGGCCTACGTTTATCCGCGGTACGCCCTTCGAAGCGAACCGCGGAATGTGAACCGTGAAAGTTCACAGTGTTTTCACCACGAAAGTTCACAGTGTTTTTACCGCGGTACGCTCAACTAAGCGAACCACAGAAGCGTACCGCGGAAATGCCTAATTTTGGTTTTTTTTTTCCAAAACGATGTAGCTTCATTTAGGGCTTATATTTAAACCTCATCTTCTCTGCACTTCATCTTGGTGAATTCAAAACTGGTTCCTTGAGAGAGAAAGTGATTTTTAAAAGAGCAAAACTTCTAAGAACTCACCTTTACTCAACCAAACACAAAACCCATGTGCATCTAGCATTGTTTATGCATCAACTTCTCATGGGTCTTCATGCTTTCATATTTTGGTAAGTTGAACATGTTCTAAAATTCATTGTTCCATTATTTGTTCATTTTTGCCTAGCGTTAGCAATTATTTTATTGATTAATTGCATATTTTCTTGATTAAGCATGTTTGGAATATGTTTGGGAACTTGTTTGTTGGTTGAGTTTGATTGTTCATTGATAGCTAGCATTTAGGACTATTTTGCCCTCTAACTAAATCTTTCTGTTTTGCATTTAGACTTTGATATCTAGGATTGTTGCTTGTTGCCATCTTAAATTCCTAGATAAGCATTTAGTGTAGTCTCTTCATGGATTGTTAAGCCTTATGACTAAGTGGATTAGTGCACAAGCAATTGGTCTAGAATCACTATTAAAGGTATGTTGGGTAGAGTGAAAGGTTTAGTGACCAAGAATGGTGTGACTAGAAGTCAACCTAGGTTGTAAACTTTCATTCAAATAGTGAATTTGAGGACCGTGTGTGGTTAGAAGGATAGCCCGTGAGTTTTGCCCACTTAAAGGGTTTCTCACGTAAATCAATCATTGTATTTTTATTATTTTCAGCAAATTTGCTATTGATTGATTACTTGCTAATATGGGGTAATGTTGTTAATATTGATTACGTCAAAAAATTTGTAATTATTCAATTAAAACATACTCACCCCCGTCCCCCCCCCCCCCCCCCCCCCCCCCCCACCGCGGAATGTGAACCGTGAAAGTTCACAGTGTTGTCATCGCGGTACGCTCGTCTAAGTGAACCGCGGAATGTGAACCTTGAAAGTTCACAGTGTTTTCACCACGAAAGTTCACAGTGTTTTCACCGCGGTACGCTCAACTAAGCGAACCACAGAAGCGTACCGCGGAAATGCCTAATTTTGGTTTTTTTTTTCCAAAACGATGTAGCTTCATTTAGGGCTTATATTTAAACCTCATCTTCTCTGCACTTCATCTTGGTGAGTTCAAAACTGGTTCCTTGAGAGAGAAAGTGATTTTTAAAAGAGCAAAACTTCTAAGAACTCACCTTTACTCAACCAAACACAAAACCCATGTGCATCTAGCATCGTTTATGCATCAACTTCTCATGGGTCTTCATGCTTTCATATTTTGGTAAGTTGAACATGTTCTAAAATTCATTGTTCCATTATTTGTTCATTTTTGCCTAGCGTTAGCAATTATTTTATTGATTAATTGCATATTTTCTTGATTAAGCATGTTTGGAATATGTTTGGGAACTTGTTTGTTGGTTGAGTTTGATTGTTCATTGATAGCTAGCATTTAGGACTATTTTGCCCTCTAACTAAATCTTTCTGTTTTGCATTTAGACTTTGATATCTAGGATTGTTGCTTGTTGCCATCTTAAATTCCTAGATAAGCATTTAGTGTAGTCTCTTCATGGATTGTTAAGCCTTATGACTAAGTGGATTAGTGCACAAGCAATTGGTCTAGAATCACTATTAAAGGTATGTTGGGTAGAGTGAAAGGTTTAGTGACCAATAATGGTGTGACTAGAGGTCAACCTAGGTTGTAAACTTTCATTCAAATAGTGAATTTGAGGACCGTGTGTGGCTAGAAGGATAGCCCGTGAGTTTTGCCCACTTAAAGGGTTTCTCACGTAAATCAATCATTGTATTTTTATTATTTTCAGCAAATTTGCTATTGATTGATTACTTGCTAATATGGGGTAATGTTGTTAATATTGATTACGTCAAAAAATTTGTAATTATTCAATTAAAACATACTCACCCCCCCCAGGTTAGTTTAGACACACTTAGATTATTTCACTGCCAAAAATGACTTGATCGATACGAGACAGATTAATTTTTATATATTCCAACTTTTAGAAAAGATCAGATCATTTAATTGGTGTATCATGTTTTATATCATTATTAGAGGTTGCCACTTATTTTGGCGCTTCGTATTAGTGTTCAAAACTTGATACCGGACTTACTAAAATCTTGGTATTCATAATACTACCAAAATCGCCTCTCAAACTACAACCTTGAAGAAAAGCCACATCACTTAAACCATTGTGTACTGATCAAACACACATATGAGACCACTATTTAAGTCACCATGCAACGTCATAATGGGAGTAATTTACTTTCGAGCTTGAAAAGCCTTCACATCTTGTATGTCGAGTAAAAGTACTGTACTGAGGTTCAATCATGATTTGTGTAATAGTCTCAAGAGCCTCTTGCTCTTTAAAGATATATTGAATCTCATAGTGTCAAATCTCATATATTACACGATTCAACTTATCACTTTAAATTGACCACAATATTATAGATATATAAGCTATATCTTATACAAATATAAGTAGAGAAATACAATCTACTATGCAAGCATATTCATTTCTAGAAATACACACATTTAATTTCGCTGCAAACACAAACCAAAATATGATAAAATAATTTAAGGTACAGAATCGAAAAAGTCGTCAAAGCGCCTAATCATCATCCATTTCCAAAAAATTTATTATCATAAATTTAGTACTTTGCACAAAATTCTAATTCTAAAATTGTACTCAACAATTTATATTTCTCATTGTTTGGTGATCATGTAAATAACAGAAGAATACAATGCACAAGTCCCTAAAATATAGGATTTTGCATGCTATTCATTCTTACGGATGACTATTAAGAAAGACTATTTCAGTCTTCAAAACTCATCTAACTGCCATTTTCTCAACAAAAAAATTGGTCATTTTCGACATGCGCAATAACTCATGAGCCTAGCACTAAGAATATTCGAATGTGAAAAGTCATTACAGTAGATCGCCTCATATTAGTATGGATGTGGCGCTCCTCTGTAATTTCTAGTTCACATGTTATCTGACCAAATGACATCACGTTACCCTACTCTAGCTTTACCAACCATATAGATCTCGTAAGACTCTTGGGAATATTTCATTAAAAGAATGTCCACCGCATATCTCCATAAAAAGAACATGAGTCCAATTTGACCTAGCTATATGTCATAAAAAAATTCATAAAATCTTCTAATTAAGAAATATGAGATGATGTGGATTATTTCAAAATTTCTAAGTCACTTAGAAATTCTTATTGTTTAATGACATCATAAATTTATAAGGTACATTGAAACGAAATCTTTTATTCCCATTAACATAATTAACTAGTCATAGAGTTTTCAAATAAAAGGCATTTTAATCCAGCTCACACTGAAGATAAATTTCGGTGGTCATAATTATCACCGGAAATGGTGTCGAAAAATTCTGTGACCATCAGAAAACAACATCAGTATTCTAGCTTGAAAATTCCACGGTGGCCGACAATGCTGTCGGAAATGACGCCAAAAACTTCCACAGCCGTCAGAAACAGCGCCTGAATTTCCACCCAAAATTCCACGATGACTGAAAGTGCCGCCAGAATTGTGCCCGAAAAATGTCAATGGCGTCTGAAACTGTCACTGAAAACCATGCTTGAAAACATCATGTGAATTATCACTGGAAACTCACCAGAAACTGTCACAGGAAAAACGTGTCGAAAACCATCATCAAAAACATTGTTGAAAATCGTCTCCAAAAACTGTCATCAGAAACCATGTCGAAAACCATCATTGGAAATCGTACCAAAAATTGTCACTAGAAACTGCATCGGAAACCATCACCAAAAACCGTCACTGGAAACCACACAGAAAACAGCACCTAAATCCATCTCCAGAAATCTACATCGGAAACCGTGCCAAAAACTATCATCGGAATCCGTGAGAAAAAAACAGCATCGAAAACCATCATCGAAACTACGCCAGAAACCATCACAGAAAACCGTACCGAAAAATTAGATCGAAAACCTTCATTGGAAACCACACCTGAAACCGTCTCGGGAAACATTAGTGGTCAACTAACTAATTTGTATGACATGTGTCACCCTATTAATGAGCCACGTGTTATTCATATGTGGTACATGTGTCACCTTTTAAGTGAGCCACAAGTCTGAATAACTGCCACATGAATACTCATTGACACGTGTCATGTTCATAGTTGAACACATGGTTGAATCTATACCACATGAAAGCTTTTGACATGTGTCACTCTCTTAGTGAACCACATGTTTGATGTTGTGTCACATGCAAAACCGTTGTACCTTTTTGACATGTGTCACTCTATGAGTGAAATATGTGTGTAAAGCATGGCCACATGAATAACCGCTATGTCATCCCCACTTTCACAAGACGCGCATGTGGAACACGCTCTGCCTTCCCAACGTTTCTCGATTTCAGGACCACCACCATTCGACACATATTATCATGGTGAATCTGAATATCCGATGGTATCAATGGTTGCGACGTTTGGTTTAGAGGTAAAGCGCACTCACCGCCTATAGGCGCGTGTCACTTGTTCTTCATGTTCTTCAACCAAATTTAAAACTTAAACCAATATCCAAATTTCGATTTTCAACGGTATATTTCAAAACTGTTTTTCTCCTTCTATACTAATCCAAATTATGCAAATAACCTATCGTTGGAAAGTTCTCGGAACACTCTTTCTAATGGTACCATGATCGCAGAAAATAAAAAAAAATGATTTGCAGTGAGTTATGACTCGATAAAGTCACTGGTTTCATATTTTAATTCTTCAAAATTCTCTCAATTTTGAAGTTATCACATGGCAACAATTTCCGGAATATATCATCACATATATATATATATATATATATATATATATATATACACACGCAGTTATATATTCACAAAAAATAAATTCAAAGTAATGATGAATTCATGCACAAACTTTTGAATTAATTCATTTGTATAAACTCAAAAACAATGATATACTCAAGAAACCTTTCAAAAACCATTGCATGCCTTTGAATCATTGTAAATTTTTCCAGAACAAATTAATGCATACATACGCATAATGATATAAATGTGGAGAGGCCCGACCTGTTTTGGCACGGCCTGCCGGGCCCTTTTTCCAAAACGGGTCGGGTCTGGCACGGCACGCCATTTTGGGCGTGCCGTGCCAGGCCTAGCATGTTTTGGAAAAATATGGCATGGCACGGCATAGGCGTGCCGTGCTGGTACCGGGTCGGGCCGGTGTAATTTTTTTTAATTTAATTATATAAATGTAATTGTGTCAAGTTATTTATAATATTGTTTTAACAATGTAATAATATAATTTTGATTGCAATTTGTTTATCTTAATTATAATTTTAGTGTAATAAAAAATTGTTGGTAATAGATAGATTTATTATGTTTGTTAATAAAGTAATTCAAAGAATGGATATAGATAAAGTATTAAAGAAAATAAAAAATAGATGAAGACATGATGTTATGAAAATATGAAATGAAGAATTATTTAATTATTAATTATTTTGACTTTCGAAATTAAGTATTACATATTTACATGATTGCCTCATTAAAAACCTTACCAAGAAAAACTCAGTGGGATAAAAACTTGGTAAGGGAAAAAGAGTGCAATCGTATTACAAGTAAATGTACATGTATAACCTAGTTCTGTACCTGATTACTACTGGAACTCTCATCAACAAATAAATTGGAGAAATTTTGAATAAATTCTTCGTCTACCGTTTCATTTTGCAACCTCATTCGAGAATGCTCACAATCCCGAATGCATGTTAATACCTCCACCATCTCCGGAGTCAAACAACTTCTTCTTGGTTCAATAATTTGTCTGCTTGTGCTGAATGTTTGTTCTGAAGACACAGTGGACATGGGGATAACCAGTATGTCACGTGCTAGGTGTGACATGACCGGATACCTGTAGCTATAAGTCTTCCACCATAACAACAAATCAAATTTCTCTGTATCTTCGCATGCATCAAACTGTGCTTCAATGTACCTATTCAGTTCGGCTCTAGAAGATGCAGCAGATCGTTGCGTTGAAGAAGAACTTGATGATTTATCTTTTTTTCGCCGTTTCAGAATGCACCAACTTCATCGGTTGTGTCTCTGGTTCTGCTGATGGTTGCTATGTCAACGCCGTCAAACTTGGACTCATAAATACTAAAAACTTTGAAGAACTTGTTTCGAATGTCAGTAATCTGTTCTGAATAATCTATTGTCAAATTAGTTCCAATAAACTCAAGGAAAAAGTCTAAACCAGATATTTTAACTCAAAGATCTACTATAAGACCTAAGGCATAAAGAAAAGGAATCGTAGACCAATATTTTTTCAACTTTATCTTTATGGCAACAACTGCAGTGCCTAAGATTGTATCTGTCAAGTGTTTAACACTTTAGATATTTTCACTACCTGATGGATTGTCTGGGAAGATGTGGGATAATAAACCCAGAAAGAGTTACAGTTACATTGTAAAAAAAATTTAAAAATTCAACAAAAACCCTTGCCACATACCAATCATCTGAGGTGAGTGCTTGTGCTTGTGCTTGTGAAGAACCAATTTCGGCCAATTTCATGTTAAAAAAAACCTGTAATAGTTATATCATAGTCCAAACAATTTTACAGCATTAAGTAAGTAGAGTTCCACCTTACCGGCATATCAGTTTGGAATCGTCGGGGTCGTAGACAGTTTAATATACAGTGTCTGCCGAATTCTCGAAATCTTGGATTAGAGCTCTCAATCCAAGAAATGGCAGATCTTATGAGATTTATATGAGCACTTACTTCCTTCAAACCAGACTATACAATTAAATTTATGATATGACATGGACACCATTGATAGAAGAAATAACCTCCAACTTGCAGAATATTTCTTTCAGTAAACAATGCAACAGAGCTAGTATTTGCAGATGCATTATCTAATGTGATAGAAAGGATGTGATCAGTTATTCCATAAGTTTCTAAAACCTCAATAATGACATTAAAAATATTTTCTGCGGTATGTGAAAAATCTATAGGCCGAAAACCGAGAATTTTTTTTGTTAACCTCCAATCATAATCTAAATAGAGTCCCGTGACACATAAATAGTCATGTTTGGAACATGCGTTCCAAATATCAGAAATTAATGCAATAGAGACACTTAGATGCTGTAATTCAGTCATCAATTCATCTTGTTGGGTTTTAAACATTCTTATCAAATCGTTCTTAATGGTGGTTCTAGAAACAGTTTGAAATTGGGGGTTGAATGCATCATTGATAAATTCCTGAAAAAAAACATTGTCACCAAAATTAATCGGTTGATCAGTTTGTGCAATGTATGGTGCCAAGGAATTTCTAGCACTATCGGGGTCGTAAATCCAAGTTGTAACGGACACGTCTAGGTGTCGTTGTAGTTGTATCTAGGTTGAAGTGTCTACTTGTCCATGTGCAGGCATGTATTTCTCCATATGTCCTTCTCAACTGACCGGAGCCCTTTTTACTAGTGGTATAGTCCTTCGGACTAAAACTTACATTTAGCTCTGGGGCTGGTAATACCGTCTGGGAGTGTCATTTGTACTTTGTCAAAACACTGCCAGACATTAGATGTAAATCTTTTGGGACGTGATGTCAGTGTAACCGCAGAACCGGAAGGTCCCGCTTGGGTTTCCGTCTGTCAGGAAAGATCTAAATCGTCTTTCAGCATGTTCAAACCGTCCGGAAAAGAATGGTGGTTAGGATCCATTTCCTAAAATACAAATATTAACTCATTAGTCATTAATAAATAATAAGCACACATAAAATGCATAATTTACTAACAAAATATATTTAAATTCACTACTACAAATAAAAATGATTAATTTACTAACTAAAATATATTTGAATTCACTACTACAGATAAAAATGATTAATTTACTAACAAAATATATTTGAATTCACTACTACATATAAAAATGATTAATTTACTAACAAAATATATTTAAATTCACTACTACACATAAAAACGATTAATTTATTAACAAAATATATTTGAATGCACTACTACACATAAAAACGATTAATTTACTAACAAAATATATTTGAATTCACTACTACACATAAAAAAGATTAATTTACTAACAAAATATATTTGAATTCACTACTACATATAAAAACGATTAATTTACTAACAAAATATATTTAACTTAATTACTACATATAAAAATGATTAATTTACTAACTTAAAAATATTTAAATTAACTACTACACATAAAATGTTTAATTTACTAAGAAAAATATATTTCAATTACCTAACCAAAAAAATTTAAATGAATTTACTAACTAAACAATAATAATAAAATTAATAACTAAGTATAAACATAAAATTAACAATTTACTAACTAAACAAAAACATTAAAATTAATAACTAAATATAAACATAAAATGAACAATTTACTTACTAAACAAAAACATTAAAATTAATAACTAAAGTCAAAACATAAAATTAAATAATAACATTTAAAGAAAAATGCACCTTTAAAATTTAATGTGTTGGTGGAAAATTTAGAGAATAATAGATAGATAATAGGAAATTAATAACTAAGTATTAGAAATTGTGTAGAAGGAGAGAGTAAGAAAATTGTATAGAGAATTGGAGAATGGAGAATTGGAGAGATTGAGAGAATGAGAGAAAGGGAGAAAGTGAATAAAATTGGAATTGGTGGGAGTATTTATAGGAAAATTTGAATTGTGGGTCAAAATATAAATATATTTTTTTAGGGATTAAATGGTAACTTTTTTTTAAACCAACTGGTTGAATTTCAAAATTCAACCGTTGGACGTAGGTTGAAAAAAAGAATTTGGCCGGGCCCAACGGTGGGCACGCCGTGCTGACTGTTGGCTTGGCACACCGGCTAGGCGTACCATGCCGGGCCAGCACGGCGGACCTTATACTAAGGCCCGACACGTGGCCCGCATACATGCCGGGCCGGGCCAGGCCAGGCACGGCACGCCCACCTTTTGGGTCATGCCTGGCTCGGCTTGCTTTCCTTGGTAGGCCATGCGTGCCAGCCCCTTTGGGCCCGACCCAGATTTATAGCACTACATACACATACTCACATTCCAGGAAAAATAATTTTAAACAAATAAAAACGTGTGTGGTCTTATGACATTTTGTGTTTATTTCTTTTGCACGAACATCATATATTGTAAAAATAAACAAAAATCCTAACATGGCATTCATCTACTCGAATACAATCCAAATCAGGCACTGATACCAATGAAGAATAATTCATAAAATAAACAAAAATATATCGGATTACCGTTCATCGTCAGAATCCAAATCGTATAGTGTAAGCGGAACGAACACGGCTTGTATCACAAGAGGTTGGGGAACGATCACAGATCGAAATCCGAAAAGTTCTCTCTAATCACGATGCAAGTGCCTACAAACTGATCAAAGATGGGAGAAAATTCTCTTGATTTTCTCCACATCTATCGATGTTTCTCTATATTGCTCTCTGTAAACACAAACACACATAGTGCTTCACATGCACACATTCTCTGTTTCATGTATTGCACATACATTTCTCATTTGCACTTATTTTTACACTTCTTTCTCTCTACCATGCAAAATACATGTTAAATAGTATATTAACATGCTCAAGCGGTTTTTTTCATACAACTGCTTAAGCATGGGTTAGTTTACAGTGTATGGGCTTGGATTTGGCCCTACTTTGGTCTCTAAATGAGTCTCTAGCTCAAACCCAATTATACCAACAAAATATATATATATATGTATATATATATATATATATCAATATGTATATATATATATATATAGGAGTGAAGCCAGGACATAATCTTACAGTGGGCTAAATTAAATATAATATTTTAAAACAAACTTCCATAGTTTAATAAAATTTTATTAATTGAAAAGTATACCTTTAGATATGGAAAACATAACAAGTTTAATCTAAAAAAGATTTAAAATAAGGACCAAATATGATTTATTGTAATTGTTTTTCTTTTTTTTTCTTTTTTTGATAAAATAGATTTTTAATACTTAATAAAAACAAATTGGGAAAAAATGCTCAGGCACATGTAGCTCCGCCAAATATATAAATATCTCTCTCTATATATATATATGGTCTTTCTACTGTCAGTTCATTCTGATATTATATCAGAACCAAGAATGTGGACTACAGATTATGGAGAAGTTTTGACAAGTACATACACTTTGAGTCAAAATATGTAAATCTAATGGTCCACATTCTTCGTCCTAATATATTTTATATCAGGACGAACTGACAATAGAAAATTATGTTTGTGTATATATATTCTTTGTTGCTTTTGTTTCTTAGATAGACATATCAGTGATCTAGCGTTGAATCTCACTGAACATTTATCTTATTCTTTGATGGTTTTGTTTCTTAGATAGATATATGAGTGATCTATTGTTGAATCTCATTGAACATTTCTTTTCGATTTCTAATTATTGGAGATCTCATATAAGGAAAACAAAAATTCTCTGTTTGTTATGGAAAAACAAGAAAATCTTTTATTGCCATCTTTCACTATTCAATGAAAAAAAATTGTAGAAAAATGAAATATCTATTTAGGTTTGTAAGATAGAGTGTTTTCAAAAAAGGTATGTCAAAAGATAAAAAAGGATAATCGTGTATCAAAAGATAAAAAAAGATATTGTAATTGTGGAACAGAATGTGCGTTTACTAATAAGGAATCTCCTAATGATCGAAGGGATGCTTTAATGAAAATGCACATTTACTAATAAGGATCCTAATGAAAATGCGTGTTTACTAATCAAGAAATAAAACTTAATTACTTATTAGTTGTGAATGAAAGGAAATTTAATCTTGGGAATCGAATTATGTGAGTCCCACACACAAATTATGAATTAAGTTGATACTTGAAATGAAGCTTGATTCTCATTCGGGACTCACTTTCTCACATAAGGAATCAAATTCTTATTATTCTTGTTTCCCTCTTCTCATGGAAGAGTGTTTTCTAATTTAATATTTTCCTTTTTCGAAAAGGAGGTAATGGTTTCCGACTCTTAATTGTTCTAGATCAAATCCACTTTATTAAACCTAAATTCTCTTTTAAAAACTAATTTCAAATATATTTTCATTTTTTTAAGCAAATACAAATTGATAGCTAAGAGCATCGACAATGCAAATATGCATTTGAATTTCTTATTTGGATTTCTAACTAGTGAGACATCAGCATGTATTTTGCATATGGATCCACTTTGTCAAATAGTTTTTAAAAAAAGTATATATTCTCATCTCCAATGCAATTATTAAAAATCAAATATGTATCCATTTTGATCAATCATCTTAAAACATTTATTTCACTCTCTCCTCTTTTATTTTAAATCAATTATGTATCCATTTTTTGACCAATTATTTATCTCATTCTCTCTCCTTTTTTATTTTAAAATTAAATGAGGTGTAATATTATTGGTGGAAAAAAGTTAGAAATCATAGGCAGTATTTCTAGGAGAATTTCAAGTTAGAAACTCAACTCCATGTTCTCTACAAAAAAGTTTGTCATAACATCTCATAATCAAGTTAGATAATTGTATTGGAGAGGTTTTTTCTACTTCATTATCTTTTTTTGAAAGGCAAAGATTTATTCACGGCTATAGCCAAGCAACAACCACGAAGCTGAAAACAGGCAACAAGACACTACAGCAACAAACCAGAAGAAAGCCCGGAAAACAGGCTGCAGCAAAACCAAAAAGAAGAACAAACACCAGGCCTGAACCATAACAGAAACAGAGAAAACAGGACAAGAACAAAACACCTAAAGTGTAGGAAAACAAAGCTACAGGGCCAAAAATAAAAGCAGCACTACCTGGCTGATCATCAAACACTCCAGGATAAAGTGTCTCTGACACCACGAGAGCCCCTCTTTGCCAAATTGTCTGCTATGGAGTTGAAATCCCTTGGACCAAAAATAACTGAGATGCGCCCTCTACAGCCCATAGCAGTGCGAATTTCGTAGATGGTTTGCAAATGAGCAATGCTGCTATGACTATCATTATTAATCCACGAAACTGCCACCTACGAATCACTAACAATCACAATAGTTTTGCCACTCAACTCAGGTCTGGTCTTGATTAAGTCGCAAGCTCTCATTATCGCCCAAATTTCTGTTGTGATGGCCTCGTGAATGCCGATGTGTTCCGAAAAAATGCAACAAACCTTCCCTTGGTGGTTACGAAGAATACCACCGATTCCCGCGGGTCCCGATGTGCCCCTCGCTGCTCGTCCACATTAAATTTTAGGACATCAGCACCCGGAGGAAACCATTCCACAAGTTTAGGGAACTTTCTCTTTCTTGATTCAGTGTAACGTTCCACAATGCTGAGCAAGATGAGAGTCACTAGATCCGTCGAACCATCGCCCAGAAATTTGAACTACCATGCTACTCTGAATCTAACCATATCCTCTGCCTGATTAGCATTGACCTCCCCATCCCTGAAAATTTTGTTATTCCTAGTATCCCAAATTTTCCATGTTACCGCAAAGAATAAAATTCTCCAAGCTCTCTCTGAATTGTTAATGAAACATAACCCACCCCAACCAGTCCACCAGTCCCTCAAAGAGCTAGGCAGAACAGCATTTACCCCCCACCAATTCATACAAGAGTGCCATAAATTAGAGGACCAAGCACATGATAGAAATAGGTGGTCGATTGGATTCCTCTTTCTCCCTACACAGGGGACAACTCCTACTGCCTTCAGCATCCATGCCAAACCTGCATAACACCTCTTTAACAAGAACTCTACCATGCAAAATTTGCCACACAAACAGCTCTACTTTAGGCGGACACACCCATTTCCTCACCCCAACAAAATTCACCATATCACCAGGATTAACTTCTTCAAAGCATTTCCTAAAAGACTTGACAGTAAAACTGCCATTAGGATCATGAAGCCAACCAATTGAGTCCTGGATCGTTTCTCTAATGAAAAATATTTCTAGATAAGTCTTAAAGCATCCCCACTGCTGAAGTTCCCAGTCAAAAAGGGATCTTCTCAAAGGCACCTCTCATTTCCTCATCCCGCCATCTTTATACCAGAAATCTCTAAGACACCCAGTTTTATTAATAGCGAGAGTGTAAATCCTGGGAAAAGCCTTCTTCAAAGGAGTTCCTTCCACCAAAACATCCTCCCATAGTCTAGCTTTGTCTCCCCTTCCCACCACCACTCTTAATCCCTCCTGAAGAAAACTTGTCATCGGGGAACCCTGCTTGAACAGATTTCCTACAGTCTTCACAAAAGCTGAACCATTTGCACCACGATTCCAATCCCATCTAAGCAAATCTTTCGAAACACCATATTTAGCGCAAATAATTCTTTTCCATAAAGGTGCCTCCTCTGAACCGAATCTCCAGGCCCATTTGGCTAAGAGACCTTTGTTTTTGTGAAGAATCGAGCCAATACCCACCCCACCATTCTCTTTGCTTTTACAAAGGACTTCCCATTTTATCGGATGAATTTTCTTTTTCTCACCCCCATAACCCCAAAAGAAATTCCTCTGAAGTTTTTCAAGCTTGAGCACTACACCCACAGGCATCTTGAAAACATACATAAAGTAATTAGGGATACTAGACATTACCGATTTAATCAGAACAAGTCTTCCTCCTTTATTAAGGAAAGACTTTTTCATGGGACAAGACTTCCTTCCACACGTCTCACCAATTCCGCCCAAAAGATCGTAGAGCAGGGGCGTCCCCCCAGCGGCAATCCTAAGTAGGTAATGGGAAGCAATCCTCTTGCACATCTGAATGTTGTAGCCCAATCCACCTCGCTTTCTCCTTCACGCCCTACCCTCATCACACAAGATTTACTAAAATTCAGCTTCAGACCAGACGTCGTCTCGAAGCATCTCAAAATTCTCCTGGCATTTGACAGGTGCTCCTCTTTTGATTGGAGGAAAAGCATTGTATTGTTTACGAATTGAAGGTGTGTTATATGTATCACTTCCCCTCCGACTACAACACCTTTCATCATTCCCTTCCCAGCTGCTTTTCTAAATAAAGCACTCATCCCTTCCACTGCTATATTGAAGAGAAAAGGAGAAAAAGGATCACCCTGACGGAGACCTCTTTCCATTTCAAATTTTCAGTGTTGGACTTCCGTTCACCAAAATCGATAGCTCCGGGGTCGATATACAGCTAGTCATTCATTGCCTTCATTTCCACCCAAAACCCATTTCCGTTAACATGTCATCTAGAAAAGAATGATCCAAGTTATCGTATGCTTTCTCAAAGTCCACTTTTACCAGTAGACCACCCTCTTTAGATCTCTTCCAAAGGTGAATGATCTCTTCCGCTACTATAAAACTATCAAGAATTTGTATATTACTAACAAATGCAGTTTGAGCTTCGCCTATTACCGACCCAATAATTCTCTTCATCCTGTTTGCCAGAGTCTTTGCCAAAACTTTGTATAATGAGCTCACAAGACTTATTGGTCTAAATCCGTCATGTTTTGAGGTTTTACACTTTTGGGAATCAAAGCTATGAAAGTCTTATTGAGCTCTTTCACCACTGAGCCGTCACTATGAAATTCGTCCATAAACTTCATAAAATCACCTCCCACCACATCCTAGTTAGTCTTAATGAAATTTAGATTGAAACCGTCCGATCCGGGGGCCTTGCTTCCTTCACAGCATGAAAGAGCAGCCCACACCTCTTCCTTGCAGAATTTTTCCTTTAACATCTCTCTATCCAACTCAGAGAGTTTCTTAAGTGGTAAACCTCTAATGGACGGCCTTCTCCAACTCACGTTTTTATGAAACGACTCAAAATGACTGGCTACCCCTTCCTTAATCTCGTGGGGAAGAGACTTTTTGATGCCCCCTAAAAGAAATGTACTCGATGTAATTATACCGTCTTCTTCCATTCGCCACGCTATGGAAGAATCTGAAATTCCTGTCCCCTTCAACTAACCATTTGATTCTCGACTTTTGCCTATATTCTTGTTCTTCTATCCGTAGAATTTTCTAGAAATCTGCCATTATTTTAATTCTCTCTTATCTCAGAGAAACAGACAATCCCTCAATTACCGCCCTCTCCTCTATCTTTTCCAATCTGATCTCACAATCTTTGGTCGACAATCTCTCCTTTATTTTTTCCCCTGCCCTATTTTTTGATAACGTCTTTTGCTGCTTTCAACTTGGTCTTTAATCTATAACTGCTCGATCTTTTAGCCTTGCATCCTTTCCAAACTTTCTTAATCTCAGACGATAGAACCTGATCTTCCAGCCACCCATTAAAAAGTCTGAAAGGCCTAGGCCCCCAGAATGTTTTAGAACCACCTAAAGTGATGGCGCTATGATCTGATATGGATCTCGGCAAACCTGTTTGAACTATATCAGGGAACCATAAGAAATATTCTGGAGAAACCAAAAATCTATCCAATCTTGTCCACGAACCATCCTCCCGATTATTAGACCATGTGAACTACATCCCCCTCAGGGGCGTATCAATCACTTTTGCTTGAAGAATGAAACTATTAAAAGCTCTCGCCGACCACTTGTTGAAAGCCACACCTCTTCTTTCCCTTTCATGCAGGACCGTATTAAAGTCGCCTCCCAACACCCAAGGCATCGGAAACTTCAGCTGAGTATTAAGAAGGAAACCCCATAAATCTCTCCTCTCGCTCTCGATGTTAGGGGCATACACGTTACAAAACACTGCTTGTTTGTCTTGTATTAACAACTTTCTTACTATGACAATACACCACTTATTAGAAATACAGTCAGTCACTGTAAACAAGTTCTCATTCCACAAAATAATCAAACCACCAGCTGACCCTATTGCCTCAACTCCTACTCCTCGAGACAGGAGATTACCCCCAATATTCCTAATAATTTTTCTGTCAAAAACGTTGAGCTTTGTCTCCTGGATAAACAAAACCACTGGCTTTTGCGCTAGGACCACACTTCTAACTTTTCTTCTTTTAATCTCTTTACCCAATCATCTCACATTCCATGACATAAATAACATGAAAAAGGAAAGAACCCACACAAAAAATGGAGTACTAATTTAGTGTTGCAATCTAACCATATCCTCTCTTTCTTTGGCTGTCACGAATTCTGTTATTTCCACCTCATTTTCGTGAAAATTGAAACCCAAAGCTGCCCATGTTTCTATTATCTTGGCCACCTCCTCTTCCAGGTTCCACTCCTCATCATTATTCGGTTCCATCTCATTATTATTAACCCCATTCTTATCAGTCATGTCTTCTGAATAAGTCTGACTTTTCTCATGTATATTAAGACCTATTTCCACTCATTTCTCTATCACCTTCACCATCTCCACTTCTAGATTCCATGCCGCTCTTCTCTGTTCTCCTTTAGAATCCATTGCTCCAGTCTCCATTTGACTGCTCTGTGTTATAACTTTCGATCTTCTAGTAGTCATCGGATGTGTCTTGAGGTTCGAGTTTAAACCTCTACTTCTATCTTTTTTGTTTTTGGGCAATCCCGACTCACCCCTGCCTAGCTCCCACCTCTTGCTCTGTTCTAACCAATTCCACTCTGTTATCCAACCTTTTTTTAGAGTAGTCAGACGTATTATCAATAGAGACCCCATCTGCTTCTATATCCTCTTTTTCAGATCGATGATTGTTCGATTCTGAATCCTGCTCTCCCAGATCAACATAAAGCTTTATCCTCTTCTCTCTTCTTCCTTCGTTTGTCATCACTGCAACAGAATTGTGTATTTCCATCTGATTCCTATTTCCTTCACTAGAGCATAGCGGAACATCTGGCCTCTTCTCTTGACCCATGTAATTAACAAGCGGCCCAACATGGCTCAAACTAGCTGACTCACTATCTGTGATCGATCCTGGGTTCGCATTATTCATGGGCTTGATAATGTGTCCGGCCTGTCTGTGTAGGGAGCAATCCCCCTTTAGAAACTTTGGGCAGAAAAAAAAAACCATGTCTTCAGGCTCATTTTCAGATGAACTATAGTCCTCCCCTCTACTCTCCCTCTTGTTACTCGCCCTAGCTTCCACAATCTTGAAGTAACCATTGCAGTTAGAACTCCTTTCTATTTTTGTACTTCGGTTTCTAAGTCCATCTTCCTTTCCCTTTATCCAACAGCCTGTTTTTCCCACCTACCACCCTCTGGTTTGCTTTTGAATAGCTGGCAGAATGGGCTTTCTCCTCCTACCCTCTGAAACTAGCGTGCCTCGATCCTTTCTTCCTAGGACTATCTCCTATGATGTGACTCTCTGCTACCAGATATCCAATATTTTTCATCTGTTCTTGAATTTGAATGTCCTCGTCTGGAAATGCCTCATGCTTCAATCCCAGATGTTCATCCACCCACTTGTTTGAGACCTGGTCGGAGCTTTCTACCAGCCTCAACGTCGCTTGTTTCTTTCATGCTTACACCTTGATTACAAACGAAATGTTCTTGTTTTGAGCTCCTAAGACCATTATTCTGCCTTTATCAAACCTACCTCTGATTCTAGTATCTTCATCTATCCATACTAGCTCTCCCACCTGATTGCCAAGCTCCTTGAAAAAAGATATGCTCCAGCAATTCAATGGAACACCATAGACATTTATCCATTTCAGAGAAGTTGATAGAGCTAACTCCTCATTCCAAATGGACATGGACACAAAATAATCTCTCTAGAGAAACTCATTATTGATAAAACCATCTCTATCACACTCTGAGTCAAATGTCCATACGATGCCTTTTCCACCCAGATATGCTGATGAGAAAGCAAAACCTCTAGATTCCAACTTCCTGTTAACAGGTTCAATACTCCCAAAGTCCTTTAACCACCCTATAGCACTTTTAGAGAGCCAGGCCTTATCCTCACTGGACCCATACCAAAGCATGGATTTTGTAAAACTTTGTTGTTCTGATTTCTTTTCTATGTCTGGTATATTTTCTCTGACTGCCACTTCTGCATAAGAATGGCCCACATGACGCACTTTTTCCGAGCTTCTGGTATTGGACTCCATTTTCCCTTTTATCCCCCATTTGTCTAGCATCCCTACCGCGACTACCAACTTCTGGCATTCGGCATTTGTTCCAATCGCGATCAGTTAACTTGGCACTTATCGCCCACCCATAAACATGCATCCCATGCACCCTCTGAGCCACTTTTCTCACCTCCTGTAAAGACCCGAAACGTATGAAAGCTTAGCAGCTGCACCTGAGTTTGTGTTTTGTAGAGAGGAAAACATCCCTCACCCTCCCGAAGAGTTTGAAAATGCCCCACAGCCCTGCTGAATCTACCACTGGATTGATAATATCCACATATACCGAGATCAGACTCTCTCTAAAATCCTTCCTCAGTCCCCATTCTGCCCCGACCTCTTTCCTAGTTCTCTCCATGAATTTTTTTTCTACTTCATTATCTAACTATCTTATGTGGCACTTAATTTTTCTCAAAATGCATAATAACATTGGAGATGCTCTAAGTATAGAGAATGAATCAAAATCATCAAACAAATTGGTTGTAAAAAAGTAAATTTTTTTTTTTTATTTGAAGAACAAAATCATTATGCATTGTTTTCTCTATAATATTGGTATTAATTTTTTCTTTCAAACAAGCTTTTCATCGACTCTTTTGAGGAAGGAAAAGAAAGAAAGAAAAATAGAGTCTAATTTTGAGGAAGTAAAACAAAGACGAGAAAAAAAGTGAGAGAATTAAATACAATAACAAATTTTTAAATAGTAATTAAGTTGATTGAATAACATAATAATTGGTTTAGGTGGTGTGTTTCTGTACTTATAAAAATACAATATATTATAATTAAAGAAATGATATTTTTGACATTTATTGGAGGTTAATTGTAAACTATTTATTTAAAAAAAATTATTTATGTAATTATAAAAAGGGTATACATACGATTTTTAGAAGATGTCATTATCGTCACTTATAAGTAAATTCTAGCATTAACCCCCACGATGGTCCTTTAAAAGATAAAATCATAAGGTCCAATAAGTATAGTTCTAGTGGGTATTGAATTTGTTCCATTGGGCTTAATCCATTTCAAGGGTGTTACATAGAACATAAAATCTATAAGTGATTCATTACTTTTCTATTAAATAAAGGATTTACTTACTATACCTAAACTGCATAATTACAAGAATGGTTATGAGAAAGAGTCTTGATCTTTTAGTTTTTAATTTTAAATGTTTAATTTTTGTAGACCATTAAATATTACTAATAAAATATATATTATTTTATTAATTAAAACAATATATGTTAATTTTTTTATTGATTAAATATTAATGTATTAATAAATATATAATATGCAGATTAAGCCAGGGTCAAGGCGGGGCGACATCACGCGAGTTCGGATTTTTTTTGACGTCTCTTCTCCCCCATTGTAGGAGTTGTAATCTGGATCGTACATAATCCTGACAACATGTTACCTTCTTTTATTATTATTATTATTATTATTCAAATATGAATTTTTTTTCACTACCAACGGATTAGATCAAATGGTTGTGCTTTGATTGTCCTTTTATACAAGTAGCAGGAGTGAGCTATCATATTTAAGTTTTACCTTCTATTACATATTTAGATTTATAAATGATAATTGTAGAGATATACTTGGACATTCTTAAACAAAAAATCAACAAGTACTAGCTTACTAGATAGGTTGAGCATAATATACGTAAGTTTTGTAAGTTTTGTAAAGATGTATGGATGGATGTGGATATTGCACGGTACATACATTAACATCTAAATACCATGAATTAATGCATAGGGCATGTAAAGTATAATATGGAGTCTATATATTCAATCTAGTAATTAATATATAATTCAGTAGAAAATCCATATTATTCAATAAATAAAACCGGGTACATTTATTTCTTTTGTGTACGTTGTTGTAGTTTTCAATATATAGAAAAAAGAAGAAAATAAAACATTACACCAGGACTTGCTTTGAGTAAATGTCGAATTTCTCAGACGAGGACAATTGAGGCTCCTGCAACAATCACTAATTAATAAGGCTTCAAAACTTCACTCAGTTAATTAAAATCCTTTTTTAGAATCACGTATTAAATTTCAAAGATTTATGATAAATTGTTCTTTGAGTTAACGTACTATATAAACTTTCTTATCTCTTATGACCCTTGCAAATAGTTATATCATACATATTAATGGAAGAAGATATATTTAACTAGATTATTAATTTATTATATATGACTAGGAACATCTGACACAAGAACAAAAACTTGGATGCAGCGGGATGCTTCATACATCCTCCATTCAGATATTGCAACGTGAGCAAAATTACATATATGGCAACATCTAAATGGGAAATGCATAATGCATTGGATGGACCCAAAAACTTCTCTTGACACAATATTGAATATACTATCATCTTGGGTCTAGTTTGCCATAAGGGTGATGAAATGGTTGACTTGTTTTACCGGATCTGCGTCTTCATCGATATTTTAACCCTTTTTGGTATTTATAGTGGAATTAAATTAAGTTCTATTCGTCACTTTTTAATATTATTTATCAAAAACTTTTTATTTTTTTGAAAAACAGTGGTTTTCCTATCTACTAAGTGGTTAGTTATTGTGACTCAATTTAAAACAACCTAGTGTATGTGTGGTGAAATAAAATTGCAGTACGTACTTCTTAGAAGCAATAAAATTAAGAAAAATAGTACCTGTGATGAATCGGACTTAAAGACAGTTTTGTTAACAATATTTGCAATGGCACCGTCTAAGCGAATTCCGGATTTAGCCTGACGAATTGATTGGCGCATGGCATTAAGCAACCGGCCATATGTTATACCTCTTTCATTTTCCATTGCTTGGATGAAGCTGAATGTTAACGCACCCGTTGATAGATTTTCTAAAAAGGCCTGGAAGTACGCATTTAACCGATTCTTCAAAAAATCAAAACAAAATGGTTTTGCATGATTAGTACTGGTATACTCACAGTGGTATCTGATGAGGTTTCATGATCATCACAAGCAGTTATAGAGATACCTAGCCCACCGCTTGTACCTTTGTAACAAGCCGTTGGAAGTCGTTGATCTTCCCACCTATAGTAACCTTCCCTACTCGATCTCACACACACTTAATCAAAAAGTTACCCATGTAACATTTAAACATTAATATGTCCTCGATCTTAACTTGTACATTAATTAACAACTAATTAAATTTTAAAATATATAGAGGAAAATAACCGAGGGGAGGAATATATATATATATATATATATATATTTCAAACAAAAAAATACATGATTAGTAACTATACAGTTCCATTAGATTTTAATTCAATAACTCAAATAAATAAGGAATTTAAAAAATAAAAATAGAGTTAAAGTTCATGCGTAATAGTTAAATCAAATGGTCAAGGATCTTGATTCCAAGCAGACAAGCAGTGGCAAAACCACGTTATGGCATGACAAAAGGTTTATTTAAAACCCTAATTTGATTATTGTTTACAGTTTATTATCAAAGTTCTAATAGTTTTTCAAATTGTTCCACCACTCTTTGATTCCAAGGACAATTTGTATCGGTTAGATTTATCTCAATTCATCAAATAATAATCGAGACATATATACGATTAGTATATGAATTTCTTGCAAAATGAAAATGAAAATATAAGAGAAATTAGCTTGACTTGAAGTGACTGACCTGTTCATCCTGCAGACAAATGGTAGGTCAAGTACAGTTCCACTGTGGCAGGAATCAACAATGGCAAGAAGTTTGACACCATGAGTCAATGGCCTTACAATGGTTTCATTGATTTCATCATCAATTATGGAACCCTCAGTTTCATAATCAAGAGGACACAGCGTCTCGTCGTACCCATCAACCTCATCATTGTTAAAGTCACGTTGCCTTGAACCATGCCCTGAGAAATGAAACACCAACGAGTCTCCTGACTGACAACCTTGAACTAGCCATCTCATGGCTGATCGGATGTTCTGTTTTGTCGGGAGCATAAGTGGATTCGTCTCCTCATCTGTATCCGTCATTTATATTTGATTCAAATGGTTAGCATAGGCATATGATCTATAACAAGCTCTACTTGAATTCTTGGTGAATATTGGTGAGATTCATATCGTTGGGTTATGAAGCTTGAATCAACACGAGGAGTACTAGTTTTAGTGAGAATATGGGTAAATAGCACCAAATAGGTTGGATCTTGCGGAGATAGCACCTAATTTATAATTTAATGTTTTGAAATTTTCTCCTTACAATCTAATTTTATCTTTTCAAACTCATTTTCTAAAGACATTCCACATAAATTTTAAAAATTTTAAAAATTCTAAAGACACTTCAGTTTATTCTAAAATTATCCTTTTTATTTTTTAAAAACACTCCATCCTAAAAACATAATTAAAAATAAAAATTATTCCTTATTTTGTATAAACTTGAGACTTGACACAAAAGTTTCATGTTTTATCGCTCTATTCTTATATCACAGTAGAAAATATGTAAGAAGGCAAATTATTTGTTTTTTTTTTTTCTAATTATACGGTGATAAATTGTGCATGATATGATATCATGCTGGACTTGCCCCGCCCCCAACAGTAGAAAATGATATGTGCTAGAGAGGGTGTTGTGTGTTATTATATGCAAGGGTAGAGCAGAACAAGTTGCAAAGAAAATTAATTTCAGAAAATTCAAACTAAGGTCAGCCATTTAGTTTTCATCTCACTAAATGTAGTATAATAAGGGTGCGCTTGATGTCAGGGATAGGATTGAACTATTTTTAAGAGATTGGATTTGATGAATTATATAGTATTTCCCATGTTTGGTGTGATATGAGATTGGATTAAAAATAGTACTATCATGTGTTTGGTATATAATGGGATGGGATTGGAGAAAAATAATGTAATTATAAATTATAAAAATAAAAAGTTGTTTAAAATAAAAACCCAATCTGATGTCCCATTCTCTCTCCTCCATCTCTTTCTTATCTTTTTCCTATTACCACGTCCAGCCACACAAAAAATTGGATCTTTCCCTTCTCTCTCCTCCATCTCTTTCTCCTTTCTCTAGATCTTTCCAGTCTCTCTCCTCCATCTCTTTCTCTTCTTTTCCCTGTTACCACGTTTTTTCTGGTTTTTTTATTGATCTCATCTCGCCGACGAGATCCTTCTCTTTCTCTTCCCCCTTCTTCTTCTTTCCATCTATCATCATGGGGTAGTGGCGATTGTGGTTTTCTTTTTGGGTTTAAGTTAGGGGTGGTCGCCGGCATTGAGAGCACTGATTTCTTCCGCTGAGAAGAGATCAACTGATGAGGGTGGTTGGCAGTTGTTGGGGATGATGGTTGGATTTGAGTGTTGAATTTTTTTTGGATTTACTTTTAATTTGATTTTGGTTTTAGTTTGACTTTCTAGTGTTGAATGGAGTTACAGGTGGGGAGTTGGGTTGATTCGGTTTCCTTTTTTTTTTTTTCTGGGTTTCTGGGTTTCTATTTCTTGTTGGTGGTGGACCGGTGGTGCTCTATGGGAGCTGGTGTGGGAGTTTGATGATTACTGGTGTTGGTGGTGGTCTGTGTTCATCTGAAATTGTTTTTTATGGGTTTGTTTTAACTGATCGAAGATGAAGAACGGTCAAACTTGGAGGGTATAAAAATAATCCCATTGATTTGGAAGGGGATAATTTTATCTCCTTCTGATGGGATAAAAAAAACTATGGACTAAAAATAATACTGGTTCCCAGTCTCACCAAACATAGGATATCCTGGCCAACAAACACACCCTAAGATTCTACAGACTGTTTTCAATAAGTTTGTCATACATTCTAGAAATAAATCATAGAAAGGTAGTATGATACACATTGTTTTAATTTGTCATCGGCATCATTGGTAAGTGGGGGTTCTGATATATTTGATATGAATATGATTTAAGACATTTTTTTGTTTTTCTGGAGTGTTTTTTTGTTTAATATCATTTATTTTCTGAGGGTTTTGATATATGAAACCGTCTATAGTGTTTAGAATTTGCTTTTATCCATTTTAGTAATTTTAATTAGGATAAAATTGTCAAATAAAAAAAAAATTTATAGAGTGTAAAAAGATATTTAATGGATTACCAATATCATCTTTTTAATGTTTTTTAGTGCTTAGCACTAAAGTGCGTAAAAAGTACGTATTGATTAGAGAAAATTCATGCACGGTAGTACCTGTAAGCATGAGAATGCTGTCGATAGGAAACCCCAACCTCTCAACCAGAAGATACTTCATGCACTTAACATCGTTGACACTCCCTTTGAGGCTGTAACTTTTTTGACGATAATTCACTCCACAAAGCAGAGCCCTTTTCCTTCCGTGAACTGGATGAGAAGGCAAAGCCGGGCGTGGTGGTGGTTCAATGCACTGTGCCGGACGTAGCGGATTATTGAAACCATAATTATGTTTTGGACGGCCAATTGGGTGGTTGTTCACCGGACGGAGCATATTGTTGGGGTTGATGTATCCACCGCCAGTTGGACGGATTTTGAAGTCATAGGCTTGACCCCAACGGTCAAAGGGTCGAACCCTTGTGACAGCTTGGCACACGCCGCATCGGATGATTTGCGCACCCGCGGGGATCGCTAGCTGCCGTCCACATCCACTGCACCTTTCTCCTCTAGTAGCCATTAATGGGTTATTTTTGGTATACAATTGAGAGGGTGGTAAGGCCAATATAACAAGATTTTGGGCAACTACTAGGTTGAATTAATAATTTAATATACCTACTCTGTCATTGTCAGGCATATTTGAACAATAAACAAGTAATGGTGATAGAACCAGATTCAATTCGCTTCTTTATTTTGAGGGGATAGCGTTTCTTTATATATGATTTGGTTTATATATGTTTTTTTGACTAGGAAAAATAGCTGGGTGGTCACTTTGAAAAGGAAATGATTCTCTCTCTCTAGTCTCTAATCAAATTTTTATTTGAGAATTAACATATTAATTAGTTTTTAGTATGAATGATACATTGGATTAATTACGTGTCACAAAATATATATTTTGAAATGAACTTGGATATTGAGAGATGACGAATATTTTTGCTTTTCCACTTATATATTAAAAATAAATAATAAATAAAAATTCTTACTTTCTTTGCATCAGAATTATGCTTGTTTGATAAGAATGAAGATGCCAAATATAACTTATAGACTACGGTTTGTTTATAATTGTTGTAGTTTCTTTGAAAGAATACTAAGTACAAGTTGAAATTCTAGATTCTCCTCTCAACTTTTGGCCTTGCAATTTCCTAAGTGATTTCCATGCATAATGTTACAAATAATTTGAATGTAAATCTTCTCAGATTGCTGATATTTTTGCTTCCTCATCTCTGGCTATATTAAAAGTTACTAATTGTCTCACCAAAGATAAAATTCTAGGTCAATACTCAATAGGCTTGCGGGAATGCAGGATACTTCTTTTCAAGGGACGTCTTTGTAAATATACTTTAGTCCGCCCCCCGTCTTCTTTAATTTCTTTGTTAATTAATAATAATTTATTGGTCTTTTGAGATAATCAAACTAGTAACATAAAGATTTTACAAAAATTATGCGATGAACTACAAGTTCCTACAAGCGTTGGACTCAGAATTACTTCACTTAGAAAACTCTTCTTCTCTGTCTAGCTTTTTGCTCTCCCCCAGCTTGCTCTTGAAGAATAAACAAACTCACAAGCACGCAATATATTCAACCTTTATCTTAAACATAGTATGTATTCTCCCCGTTTACTATATAAGCTTTTTACTTCCTCACATATCAAGGACAAAAACACATGGGAATACTACTGCAATGAGTATAAAATATAAATACCTGAGAAGCTGTTTTAATGCTTTTCAAATTACTAGTTTCAAAGTAGAATAATTACAAGAAAAAGCTATGTACAGACATCATTATTTTATGAGGGGGAAAAGAAGCACCCTGCCTTCACCTCTCGTATCTTATAAGTTTAAAACCGACAAAATACTCTCTGGATCCTCATCCAAACCAAAATTGTAATATTGTAGAGGGCAAAATTCTCAGCCCATCAGCTTTCTTAGTCTTTTCTCAGCAAGATTAGCTACCTTATTCTGAGGTTCAAGAACAAGGGCATGTTTGAAATCTGCAAATTCAAAGACCAAACAAAAAAAATTCAACAATACTTTTACTATATACTTTCTGCAAATGGAAACATGGTACGATTAACAAATAATTATACTATTCATGAAATGATGGTATGAATTCATGTAATGTAATGGATATTACCATGACCGAAAATTAGAAAACTAATTTTATACGGCAAGAAACACTATGATTATATGTAAATATAAATTTACTGCCACACAACTTGAAGTTTAATAAATAAAAAGTTTAATACTTACTTTTGCAAAGGATTTTAACACCAACTTCTATTTAAGCTCTTACATTTAGAACCAACAATTCTGTACAGGTCAACTACTCTGAAATAAGATGATGGCTGTGGACTGTGGTGTCCGAAGCCATAATGTTACTCATTACTTAAATTCCTGACCTTTTAGATATAGTAAATAGATGTGCCACAGGTTATGTACATTCCTAATTCTAAACCAAGACAGTGCAACTCACATCACATGTAATAGAGACGTCAAACAGATCGGTAGCACACAAACCTACCCTAAAATCAAGCCAAGCGGTTGGGTGAGCCGGGATTGGATATTTTGGCTAGTGAATTGGACACAGAGAATGAAAATAAATAAATAATAAAACACATAATACAAGCTAAAGCCAGCTAGGCTGCCCAGGCTCGACCAAGCAAGCTTGTTTCAAACAGGGCTTATGGGAAGGATTGGGTGCTATAAGGAAGGTTCAAGCCCAAGCCAGCAAGCCCACTTCAACCTAAGTATATATTGACCAGCCACTCCACTCGTTTGACATCTCCACATGTAAAACAATTGGAGTAAAATTGGGATTCTCACCCTGAAGAGCCTCTTTATAACAGATAAGTGTCTCCCTAGCTGTTCCACGTCTCAAATAAGCCTTCACATTCTGCATGGAGATAATAGATTGTTATGCTCGTATTTATGAATACTATTGACACTTCAGTACAGATGTGCACACATTCACATTCCCTTTGTCCAGAAAACTTAAGAAGTGAAGTAGCAATCATTTTTGGGAATACCCATCAACCAATCATATGTACGTCCACCGACAAAGTTAAAGATAATACTAAATGTACCATGACAAAATAATATATTGCAAATAGCAGTAAACGTCAAAAGCATGTCCTCTCACCTTTTTGTCAAGGGATATTGCCTCACTGCAATCTTCTTCAGCTTGTTGAAAGCTGCACAAAGAAATATCAATTGGTAGAACAAGCATTTGTAGATAAAGCAATGCAATATAACTGTCCAAAGATTATCATACCACCCTAATTCCAAGTAAGCTGCTGCCCGGTTGCAAAAGTAAGTTGTATTTTTTCCATTCAACTTAATTGCTTCACTGTAGTAATTAACAGCCTTATTCCACTGCCTTCCCTTAAATGCAGCATTTCCCTACAACAAAATTTGTTAGCAATCAATAACACCAATATTAGAGCACTTTTTTGTTTTGACAGGTGACACAAAATATTCACTGTGGGTGAGGCACTCATCATGTTGCATCTTAGACAAACCAGTAATGAAGACCAGAAATAGGTGGCAAACATAATAATAACCAAATAATTGGCCAAAAAATAAAGCAAAAACTCGAAAAAGATTTGTATCAACTGCATCTGACACCTTGCAATACGGACCACAAGAGTGGAGAATCCATGAAAATCCCCATCTCAAACACATAATTCATGGCAATATAAATTAATTCACATATGCCCCCCATGAAAACTATATAAAAAGTAATCAGCCGCAATTATGACTGAAAACAAATTCAGGACTGCACTTTTTAAACTGCATAACCAGCAAACTTTAAAATGGCAAACAATAAATCAATGCAATAGTCAAAAACTACACCCATGCTTCAAAGTTTGACCTCCAACATTTTTCATGAGGGGAGGTTGCTGTTACCTAGAGAGGGTCTTGTCTTGTGTTATGTAGGCTCCTTGCCTCTTGTATAGGCCTATCTTTTGGCTGTTCTTTTTTCTTTTTGCTGCTAATCCTATCAGTTCTTTTTTTTGAGTTGGGATGGGCTTATTCTCCTTACACTTACATATTGGATTCTGGAGCCAATTGGATTGGATGATCAGATATTGGATTCTGTCAAATCCAATGGATCCGATCGGATCCGATCCAGTATCCAACGGTTACTTGTGAAATGTGTTATTATGTGTTTTAATGAAATTTTAACATCAAAAACTTACTAAAAGACAATGATTTGCATTTTAAAACAAGTAAAAACCCATTTAATAAGGAAAAATGAAATGAAGGATATTTTGGGTTTTTTGGCATGGGTTATAAAACTAGTTTTGATAGTTTCAAAAAAAATAAATAAAACTAGTTTTGTTTGGCTTATATATTGATAGTGCTATAATACAACTTCCACAATTTTTTTATGCCAATAACTTTTATAATTTTTGTTTTACAAATGTTTTGCAAGGGCCATGCTACCTCTCTTCTATGGTGCGCGCCTGAATAGCACTGATCAAGCCTTTGCATGGTGGAATATTATACATTAAAATACTGAAGGCAAGAAATAGGAACAGGGAAGGAATGTGTACAAAACTACAGATGAAATTTCCAAATTGACACAAAATACTAGGGACATTTACCTCAGAAGTCAGAACCTCACATGAGAAAAATGCTGAAGGGAAGTTTGGAATGACAAAAAGAGAGAAGTAGTCAACCAATTAAATGTATCAACCTGGTTTTATAAACATTCATCCATGCAAGATTGTCCTTACTTAAAAGCAAAGAAAGACAATACAAATCTTCAAATATTACTAGTACTCTACTTAATTTTACACGCTAGTAATGCAACAACAAGTACTCCTACTTAATTCCACTCTATATAAGTGAGGTGGAGATCATTAAATCTTATTTAAATTTATCACAGGTATGCATATGATTGCAAAAGAATAAAACCAACCAACAGCAGGAAACTAATGGTGGAACTGACAGGTGTCTATGACTCAACACACTAGCTTACACATAAAATGCTGGCAAGTAATGGTAACGCATGAAAGCTACATAATAACAAGATGAAGGAAAAAAATAAGCCATAAATTTTATAAGATTGCGCATTATTATTTACAGTTTACAAAAATAAATGAGGGGAAGTAACCTTTTCTTTCAATAGTTCAGAAGCATCCATGCTACCATTCGTGTCTCGCAATAGCACTGAATTAGATGCAATGCTGGCTTGTTCTTGAAGGGATGCATACATATCCAAGATTGTATCAAGAAGAAATTTATCACTCCCATTGTACGCGATAAATGAAATAGAGACAGCATGGTCATTATGCTTCCCTAATGGAATGGCAACCTGGTAATAAAATGTAAAAATAAATGCATAAGGTAGAACATAGTAATAAGCTAGATCATGAAAATAAAAAATATGGATTAAAGCTAAAGCATGAGACTGAGTTACCTGACAGCAACCAGACATGCTTGTAATGCTTGATAGTACATATGCTCTATCATGAAATTCAGTAGCATGCCCCTTCTTTGTATTAAGCTTTAATGGAGGATCTGCAGTTGTGGGAATCACCAATATTCCATCATCCTGGAAACAAAAGTAAGATAATTAGATGGTGAAAAATAAGACTGAATCATGTCAAGCTTTTCAGTTTTCAGGGACACTAAGTTTTCTTCATTCTTGCACAAATCATGTAAAGAAACCCATATCGAATCAGTTTATTAACAAATCAATTCAGCCAAGTCAAAAGCAAAAGGTTGTACAATATTGACCTCCCAGGAAAGATAGAAAAATACTTTTTTATACTTAGCCTCCTCTTTCATTTGTGGTAAGATTAGGAGAGAAAGATTACTCTATAACTATGTAGTGGGTCCATTTCACAGAAATAAAGCAAGTTCACCTTCTCAATGGAATAATATCACTAGATGGCTGATAAAAATCATGCATATCTGAGGACACTAATGTAGACTGAACACCTCGGAACCAAGGTTTCATAAAGGAGAAATATGTGAAAAGCCTTGAATAAATTAAACGCAAAACATTCTACAGAAATAATTATAGAGAAATAATCAATATATTACGGTGTGAAAATTGATTACATTGAATAGCATTTGTCTTTTTATAATGCAAGGCATAAATTATCTTCTTAATGGTTCTTATTGTAACTAGGACATATCTATTATACCTTAAATATTCCAAGACTTCATTTGCTATTGATGAAACAAGACTGACTTTTGACTTCAAAATTAATAACAAAACTCTGCTCCCGTGAAATCCTTTCATTCCACTATCAAATCTGCTGCATAAATTAATACTAATTTCATCTACCATCTTTATTCTTAAACAATTTTAAAGTATTATTTGATTGATGAGAACGGAGAACGGACACACTATGCGGTTGGTGTTGAAGGGATGAAGGGATAAACCCGTTATGATTTATCTGGCAGATTATTGTGTGAAAGAATAGAGGGCAAGAATGAAGATGAATAAGAGAGGAGAGAGGAGGGAGAGAAGGGGGTGGTGTACACGAGGCATGATAGACTTTAAAAGTGACAGCGTTCTGTTGATTTAGCTTTTATAAAGCTTCAAAAAAAAAAATTTATTCATTACATCTTAACTGTTTACTGGATCCAAAGACTAGAATTGTCACACTTGAGTTTTATACAAATTCGGGCAGTAGAAAACCACTGTGAGGAGTGAGGACCTTGATTGAATTATCTCATATATTATTATACAAGGGAGCCCTTAGTAGAGAACCACCGTGTCTGTGCAAATGCATGTGTGGTCTATAACTTATATTACTTGAGCACCCCCTCACTTTAATTAGTTGAGCACATTTCCCTTTTTGGCCAAGATAACAATTTCAACTTTAAGTTATATATATGAGGAAAAGTGGAAAACAAGGAATCCTTATTGGATAAATCTATATATACAGAAATTATTCAGTCAGAACAGCCCTGATTTTAAGGAATCAGTTCTGTTTTGATCGCTTCCGTTTAAGGCTTCATTGCTGTTATTAAAATCTTGATCAACTTTTCAAGATTGTCAAGACTTTAATAAAGGACGGAATTGATTTTTGATTACATACATACATTCAGTGGTTCTCTAGTAACTAGTGAGGACACCTTTATATAAAGTTATGAGAGCAACTTGATGAAATTTAATAAATTTTAATTAATTTTTGATGATTTTTGTTTATGGATGATAATAAAATTAAATATACTTTGGAACAACATTTGAAAGTTTTCTGGACTTGAACTACTTTTTTCCAAGTTTTCCTGTATTCCCCTTTTTTCAATGTTTTATATTGAAATAATTTTTTTTTAAGTTCCAGAGCCCAACATATTTTCAAATTTTTATCAAAAGTATATTTCACCTTTTTTTATCATCCATTAAAAAAGGCTTATCAAAATTCATTAAATTTTATTAACGTCCTCACATAAGGTTACATGAGAACCCTCTCACTAGAGACCACCGTTTGTGTTTGTGTGCGTGTGAACTATCAAGACAAGACTGTCTTGACCGTCCTTATGAAATTCTTGATGAAAGCTTCACAATTAAAATGGATCTTAATCAACTTTCAAGACTTCCAAAACTTTTATATGGACGATCAAGACAGAACTATTTTTTGTTAAAAGCAAAACGAACTAAAGAGATAAGGACCATGTGCTTATAAGTATACATGAACAAAATCCACAAATAAGCGACACTAAGTTGTTCGTAGGTGATGAGAAGTATATATATTTTATAGTTAAGTAAATAAATAACAAACATGGACACAAATGTAAGTGAGGGGTTTCTGAAGGGCAAACTGTGATACCATCACAACTTAAATATCAAATAGAGGATAAATCAAATAAGTCAAGAGATACAATAAGATTTCAAAAGAAATATAAATAAAGAAAGCTGACGAGAAAAAAATATGGAAAATTGGAAGCATGTACTATCATATCCATTCAATAAAGGTAGCTCAGACGAGAAGTTGTAATGGATGAAATAAAAACAATGAAAGACTTGTGAAGAAATAATTCTAGACTCATTAGAACCGAGCATAACAAAGTGAACAAACGAGAAGAAAAAACTGACAGTCTAGTAACACAATTAATTGGGACCAATAAGGTGCAAGATAGATTGCAAGAAATACCATGTAAATGCAGGTGAGCTGCTGAAGGACATTAATTTTAGAATAAAACAATAATTATATAGAATTAAGCCTAAATAGCATGGAATGTTGAAAAAAGAATCATGAAGATTTGAGAAGAAAAGTATATTTTTCGTGATTGTTACAATCCTTGTTTAAATAGAATGCTAACAGCTAATTCCTATGGCTAGATTAAAGCTAATTACAGATTCTAATCTAACAAATCAGAATCATACAGCTAATTACACTCATGTTTCTATATATAGACAATGATTAGGATTTGATTCCTAGAAAACCTCTTGACCAGATTTCAAGGAGATCTGGTCAACTCGTTCCAACACTCCCCCTCAAGCTGGCTTATAGATGTCTTCCATGGCCAGCTTGGATATCAATCTATCAAATTGTTTTCTAGGTAGGCCTTTAGTGAGAATGTCTGCCACTTGCTCTGAGGCATATAAATCTGCCCGCAATCAATTTTTTCTTTGATAAAATGTTTATCAATTTCTACATGTTTGGTTCTATCATGTAGAACCGGATTATGTGCTATGGCAATAGCAGATTTGTTGTCACAATATAGCTTCATAGGAGATGGAGCTTGAATCTTCAGGTCTTCAAGTGTCCTTTTAATCCATAGTGTTTCACTGATTCCATGAGCTACTGCTCTGTATTCTGCTTCAGCGCTACTTCTAGCTACAACCCCTTGTTTTTTGCTGCGCCATGTCACCAAGTTTCCACCAACAAATGTACAATAACCGGATGTTGATCTCCAGTCTGTTATACTCCCTGCCCAATCTGCATCAGTATAAACCTCCACCTGAAAATGGCCATTGTTAGCAAATAGTAATCCTTTTCCCGGAGTCCCCTTTAGATACCTTAGGATCCTCAAAACTGTCTCATAGTTCTGTGGACCTGGTGAGTGCATAAATTGACTCACCATGCCTACAGCAAAGGTGATATCTGGTCATGTATGAGCTAGGTAGATTAGCTTTCCTACCAACTTCTGATACTGCTCTTGGTCAATCTGATTTCCAGGTTCTGCAGCTTCAAACATTAGGTTGGACTCGATTGGAATCTCGGCAGCTCTACAACCTAGCATACCAGTTTCCCCCAAAAGATCTAGGACATACTTCCTTTCGCACACAAAAATCCCTTGCTTGGATCTTGCAAATTCCATGCCTAGGAAATATTTCACCTCACCTAGATTTTTAATTTCAAAATTAAGAGCCAGCACCTCCTTAAGTATCTCTATTTCCTTGCTATCATCACCGGTTAGGATGATAACATCAACATACACAATCAATACTGCTTTCTTCCCTTCATTGGAATGTTTAAAAAATAAGGTATGATCCCCTTGACTCGATTGTACCCAATTTCTTCACAACTTCACCAAACCTCTCATACCATGCCCTCGGTGACTGTTTAAGTCCATATAGGGACTTTACCAATCTGCACACTCTACCTTTGCCAACAAGTTTCTCAAAACCTAGTGGAGGTTCCATGAATACTGCTTCATCAAGATTGTCATTCAAGAAGGCATTATTTACATCAAGTTGATGTAAAGGCCAGCCGAGGTTAGCAACCATTGAAAGAAGAATCCGAATGGAATTCACCTTGACTACGGGTGCAAACATTTCCTGGTAATCGAGACCATGCGTTTGTGTGAAACCCTTGGCCACCAATCGGGCTTTGAGCCTTACTATTGACCCATCAGCTTTGCATTTATTTGTAAACACCCATTTACACCCCCAATGTTTTTTTCCCTTTAGGCAACTCAACACTTTCCCATGTCCTATTTTTAACAAGTGCATTCATCTCCTCCATAACAGCTGATTTCCAGTTAGGATATTCTAAGGCATCTTGTATGTTTCTAGGAATGGATAAGTGAGAAATCTTAGATGTGAAGGATTTATAGTCACCGGATAATCTGTGGTAGGACAAATACCTAGTTATAGGATGAGCAGTGCATGACCTGGTGCCTTTCCTAATTGCTATAGGAATGTCTAGGTCCATATCAAACAATTGGGTGGTAGGTTGATCAATAGGTTCAGAAACAGGTTCAGAATTAGGAAGAGCATTAGATTCAGAAAAAGTAGGAGAGTTGTCAATAGACGTATTACCTGGTTGGGACTCATCTAGGACAGATTCGGTTGAAGAGGTTGACAGGCTTTGTACTTGAGTAGACTGGTCTCTATTATTCCGTGGTCTCCTTCTAGCATAAACAAGCAACTCTGTTGTAGGTTGATCCACCTTTCGATTCTGATCTTGTGATGTTTCTCCCCCTATAGTAGATACAGTAATAACTGGTACAGTTTCCTTTTCAAAAACAACTTTCTTATTTTTATTGGGTTCCCTAGTATTATTAGGAAAGAACAAGTTTGGTAAAACCTCACTGCTAGTTTCCCAAATATTAATAGCCTCATCTTCTGCGTATGTGTTAGTCTTCTCCCCCTGAAGATGAGATTTAGAAAAAAAAAGGTTTTTGTTCAACAAAAGACACATCCATACTAACATGGATTTTTCGTGTTATAGGATTAAACACTTTGTACCCTTTTTTGTTAGAAGCATAACCAATGAAAACACACCTTTCTGCCTTGGCATCAAGTTTTGACCGGAAGAAGTCTGGTATATAGACAAATATAGTACAACCGAACACTTTAAGAGGCAGGTTGGTGGTTAACCTATTACTAAGGAAAAAACTTTTAAGATAATTTAGGTGAGTTTTATGTTGTACAACACGAGAAGGAACCCGATTAATTAAATAGGCAGATGTTAGGACTGCCTCCCCCCACAAATATTGGGGGACATTCATAGCCAACATGAGAGGCCTACTAACCTCAAGGATGTGTCAGTTTTTTCTTTCCGCAACCCCATTCTGTTGGGGTGTATTGCGGCAGGTAGACTGATGTTGGATACCTCTATCAATTAAAAACTCTCCTAGATATTGATTAAAATACTCTTTGCCATTATCAGTCCGTAAGATGCTGATTTTAGTTTGAAATAGTGTTTCAATCAAATTATAGAAGTTTTTAAACAGGTTTTGAACTTCAGATTTTGATTTCATTAAATAAATCCAACATAGTCTAGAGTGATCATCTATAAATGTCACAAACCATCTTTTGTCAGTTAAAGTAGAGATTTTGGAGGGCCCCCAGACATCGCTATGAATTAAATAAAACGGATTTGAAGTCCTATAGGGTTTAGAGTTATACTGTTGGCGGGTACTCTTCGAAAAAGAACAAATATCACATTGAAATTGTGGATTTGACAATTTTTGAAACAAACTACGAAATAGATGCTTTAAATATGGAAAACTAGGGTGTCCTAGTCGATAGTGCCAGGTCATTATCAGTTTTCTGACAGGGAGAAAACTTACATCATAATTCAAACAGAGAACTGGTTTATTCATACTGTCCTCGAAATAATAGAGACCATCATCCACTCTAGCACTGTCAATCATCGTCCCCAAAATCCTGTCCTGAAAAACACAATTTGTAGGGATGAAAATAATAGAGTAGTTCGAGTCTTGAGAAAGTTTACTCACATGTAGCAAGTTACAGGATAGATGAGGAACATGCAGGACAGATTTTAAAACTATTTTGTCAGAGATTTTAATAGAACCCTTCCCGGCAATAGAAGATAAACTCTTGTCAGCAATCCGGACTTTCTGATTGCCAGGACAAGGAGAGTCGGTTTGAAACAGAGAAGAGATGCTGGTCATGTGATCCGAAGCACCCGAATCAATAACCCAGGGTGTAGAAGTAAGATGACTTAAAAAACTAGTAGAAAGGTTACATGTATGAGCAAGAGAACAACTAGGTTTTGAGGGAGGCTTAACCAGTTTCAGAAGTTGATCAATTTGTTCCTTGGTGAGAGTAACTTGATCAGCATTGTTTGCACTAGAGGAGACTATATATGACTTGTCTTTGGGCTTCCAAATTTCCAGCTTACCATGCAACTTCCGCCATGTATCTCTGGTGTGGCATGGACGGTGACAGTGGTCACACCATACCTTTGTCTTCTTCTCAGGCTTGCGGACAAAAGCCTTATAGTCAGAGATGTCTTGTGAGACCAAGGCAGATGCCTCAACAGGACTTACCAACTTCTCTTTCTTTCCCAGCATCACAGTTCTTCGACTCTCCTCTCTTCGAACTTTTGCAAAAACCTCATTGAGGGTGGAGAGGCTGCCTGCCTATGATGCTACCTCTCACATCATCAAATTCCACATTTAACCCAGACAAAAAGCGGTACACCCGAGTATTGTCAACCACCTTCTGATAATGAGCCTCATCCAGCCAGATCTTTCCAAGTATATTCACTATACATATCCAGGTCCTGCCACAGCCTTTTCAACCCAGCAAAGTATTTTGTGACTATGTCGGACCCTTGCTTTGACTCTCCAAGCTTGAGCTGCAACTCATAAATCTGGGATTGATTGCCCAGATCTGAGTACATCTCAGTAAGACTATCCCACATCTCCTTAGCTGTCGAATAACCAAAGTAGTTGGAACTAATATCCTCTTCCATTGAGTTGACCAGCCATGTCATAACCATTGAGTTCTCTGCATCCCAGGTGGGCATGATGGGCATCAGTAGATTTAGGCTCCTTCTTAGCACCAATAAGATAGTCAATCTTCCCACGCCCACGGATATACATGCGCACTGAGAGTGACTGGCGATAAAAATTATCTCCACTCAGTTTGATTGTAGTGATTCGAATTGAATAGTGATCAGAGTGACCGGATTGAGTGTTGGTAGACTTAGTATCAGACATGATGATACCAGCAAAGAAGGATAATGAAAAGAACTAGGATTAAGTCCTTAGAACTTTTAGAAGCGGAATAAGTTACCTAGGTTTCAGAGTGGAAACCAGGCTCTGATACCATGAAGATTTGAGAAGAAAAGTATATTTTTTGTTATTTTTCTTGACTGTTACAATCCTTGTTTAAATAGAATGCTAACAGCTAATTCCTATGGCTAGATTATAGCTAATTACAGATTCTAATCTAACAAATCACAATCATACAGCTAATTACACTCATGTTTCTATATATAGACAATGATTAGCATTTGATTCCTAGAAATCCTATTGACCAGATTTCAAGGAGATCTGGTCAACTCTTTCCAACAAATCATTTATCTGGCAGAACTTATTTGAAAAAGGGCTAATTTGAACTGCTATCATAAGCCAAAAAAGGCACCACTCCACAACTCTGCAGCGACAAGTAATAACTAATGCTCCCCAATTGACTATAAAGTCATGGTACGACTGGCATCCAAGGACTTCTAGTGATAATAAGACACAACAATATTACTACTAAACCAAAGTAGCTAGTAGAATGTAAACTTGAAACAGATAAGAACATTATAATAAATAAAAGTTAATATTACAGCTTAGAGATGTTTCTATGATAAAGCAGGATAAGGATTATGATGTTAAAAATTAATATCAACACAATGGAAATGCAGAAGAGATAAATACTAACAATAAGTTGGGAGTACCTTTAAAAGACTTTGAAGTGCTACTCGCATCTCATTCCGGACTTTATATAAGATTTTCATGTTGTCATGTGTTGTGTTGACTGCTTCAAGAACGTGACCAGAAACGTTAGGTCCTAACCTTGGTTTTACCGATTTGACCCATTCTTCATGATTCGTCTTAAACTCACATCTAAAAAGCAGTGATAGATAATTAATTGATACTAAAATTGACACAAGGCCCGAATAAAAGCCAACTAGAAATAAAACACAATCCAAATTGATGAAACTACACTTGCTATTTGGAGATTGTAGATGATAATCCATCAAATACTCCACACTCTATAAATCGTTTTGGAAGGCAAAAGTCCATCCTAAAATTCAATTCTTGACCGGAGATGTCATACAAAGAAGGTACCATCCAATGACTCTTTTGTGTTTATGGTATATGGTCTAATACTATTGTTGTATGGATATAGGTTTCTTCTTTTTGGATTGTAAAACATGTATAGTGGTACTGGTCCCCCCTTCTTTTCTTTTAAAAAAAAAAATCGAAGATTTTTTATGAAAGAGAAAACTTGTCAAATGTCAAACCTAGAAATAAAACAACTGATAATAGGTGTAATGGATTTGTCCGAGAATCATTCTCAAAATGAATACTTTAGTAAACCTTGAAAGCAACTCAAACCAAGGTAGGTACTAATAAACCAGACTCTGAACAAGAAGTGCATGACTCGAGGACACTAAACCAGACTCTGAACAAGGCATGCAAAAGAAATAAAAGGGTTAAGATGATTATCCACAGCTATAACCAGGCTGCATTAAATCAAAACATTTTAGAAAATGACTTCCAATATTGACTACATATATAAATCAGTAAATGGGAAGCAAAGTTTGCAGCACAAAGAATGTTAGCTCTGAAACATTTGGCAGAAATAGAAGGGTTAAGATGATTTTTCCACAGCTATAACCAGGCTACATTATATCAAAACATTTTAGAAAATGACTTCCAAGATTGACTACATACATAAATCAGTAAATGGGAATCAAAGTTTGCAGCACAAAGAATGTTAGCTCTGAAACATTTGGCAGGTAATATTTCCTAGTACAGCTTAAAATTATTTTCTTTCTGTATTTCACTGTATCCAAGTAACAGAATGAAAAAGAGGCCCTCAAGTACACTCATTGAGCATAGATTTTCTGACTTTACGTAAAGCAATTATGTTGATCCACAAGTGATTGTACTGTTACCATACTACAGAAGTCCCTCAAGTACGCTCATTGAGCATAGATTTTCTGACTTTACGTAAAGCAATTATGTTGATCCACAAGTAATTGTACTGTTACCATACTACAGTAGTCACTCTCAGCATAATGACACCAGAGTATTAGTCAATTATACTAAATAAACAATATGCTCCACAGCTCAACCAATCTATTTATAAGAAAACTATAGTGAATATTTTTCTTTCATCATTCGTTTTACCTCTCTCAGAACACATAGCAGTGAGAATCCTTTATTGAAGAAACACACGCATCTGGGGTACTAGTTATTGCACCTCAGCTGATAAAATCAGTGGAGATGACTGAAGATGGGAAAATTTTGCCCACGGTTTAAAATCTTATCATACAGTGACAAATATTAATATACATATCCAGGACATATGTTCAGGCACTTTGTGCCAACTTGTACTTATATTTTTTAATTCATAATCCCTTACAACAAGGGATAGAAGCTTTTAGAGTTGAGTGGGGACTACTGCCCCAATGATATTTTTAAGAACATTTCTAAAGCTCCTAATAACTACTATGGTGGGTTTTTAACAGGATAAAAAAAATGACAGATGAAAAATAGCACAAAGACAAAGTGATGATGAAAAGGAAGATAAGTAACTCCTACAAAGGATAAGTAGTTTAAAGAATTATAAATGTGAGTATAAAACTATAAATTTTAACTTGGTAGTCCCATATTTAATTTATTAGAATATCACAATTATCTTGCAGTGGCTCCATACTATATGCAGTTAATCACTATCTTCTTAATATTAGTTGTCTAACTTTTGATCATAGTAGTGTGTTGCATTCACAACAATTCTCAAAATGATTATGACTTACTAGTTACTACAATGTTCTTTAGGAATCAATTATTTATGTTATGATAATAATTAGTAAGGAATTGTACTATTGTAAGAACTAGTATTTTATTTTATTTTATTAGGCATTGAATTTCCTTAGATATTGTAAAGATCATTAAAAATAAACTATTCTGACAAAGACAACCTTGCCCTATTTCCAGGAAATCAAATATTTTACATTGTATAGCAGTCACAGACTCAGAGTCAACTTCTTACCAAAGCTCAACTATTCCATTTGTATACATGTATCAGTCAACGGAAAAGAAAACTATTTCTTGATTCAGTTGTTCATTAAAATAGAACATAGATCAGTTACTGGAAAAAAATATTATATAAAGAAATAACAAATTGCTCTAATATACTAATATACCTTTGTAATGAAACCATAACAGAAGACAGAGCTCTCAAAATAGATGTTCCATGTTCCAAGTTTGTAGATTGCTCACAAAACCCTTTTAGACTGGGCACATTTGAAGCAATATGTTGACCAAAATTGATATGCTTTGGAGGCTGGTCTGTCCAATCAAAACAATATAGCAATCAACAGAAATGTTAGCATCATGCTCTTTAAGATTAAACCATAAAACATTGCATCCTAATACAGAAACTATATCAGATAGATATAACGAAGGCCTGCAACTTACACCCAGATAGACTTTCAATTGCTTTGCTAATAACATGTACTGTCTTTTGCTTGGGAACCTTAGAAAGCTGGAAGAGATCGTCAGCAAAAACAAGGCGTCTAGATCTCCTGGGTTCAACCGCATTTAGTTGAAGAAGAACATGTCCAACACGATGTAAAATAGATGGATTACGAGCAAACCATCCTGAAGAGTCGCCATTTGATGAAATGAAAAATAAAAGGATAAAAAAAACAACAACAAAGCAAGAAAGACTAACGAAAAATATCAAAACAAAGAGGAAAATTGAAGGCCTCAAAAATCTCAGTGCTGGTAAGACAACTGACAAGAGACAACTAACTATTATCATTTCAAATACCCAAATCGCATAATGGAAAGAAATATTCAAAAGCACCTTACACACTCACATGAGACAATTAAGGACTAAGGAGTGCATCTCAATATTCAATCAATATTTCAGTTGCAGCAGATATAATATGTCAAACTAGACAAAATTCAAAAGCGATCAGAGTAGGAATTATATTTTGCTTTAGTAATTGATAATAAGTCAAAAGAATCTTGAATGCATGCCATTCTCTATAACTTTGCCAAAGAACTATTAGATATGTATCATACCAACAGTGTCTAGAGTTTGTGAATTTGGAAGAATCCCTATTGTAGAAACAGCCCCCTGAGATGGTCGGTAGCCAAGGATCCCACAGAATGATGCTGGAATTCTCACGCCCCCAATTGTATCAGTACCTAAGAAATATGAGAGTTTCGTAGATCAGGTAACATGGTTAATAAACCAAATAACCCATAAACAAAGTATATGAAGCATTTTCTGTGAGAAAAGAAAGGTAACAAGTAAAATACTATAGGGCTTATACAGTGAGCAAGGATTATGCATCTGCGAGCTGTGAATTTTGACAATAGGTGACAGAAATTAATATATATATATATATATAGTCATTTTCCTGTTAGTGTGCACCGATAGAATTATATAAGGACATTGAATGTGAGTCATTCATTTATAAAAGAGTTTTGATAAGTGCATACATACCAAGTCAAAATATGTAAAATAAGTGGCTCACATTCAATGTCCTTATATAATTCTATCGGTGCGCACTAATGTAAAAATTATTGTATATATATATATATATAATTATTATCAAGTGCGGGATCCCGCACGAATTTTTCTTGCAGGATCACGGTTTATCAATGAGCCCGCATTAGAAAGTGCTCTCTCTCTCTCTCTCTATATATATATATATTACATCCAATAAGAATTTTATCAAGTTTACAGAAAAATGAAAAGGCAAATGTGCATCTATGATTCAAAAAATGAGTAATTGAACTTACCAAGAGCAAAGTCAACAATCTCAGTTGCAACAGCCACTGCCGAACCACTAGAAGAACCTCCGGGGATATGGGATGGCATTTGCGGATTGGTAGGAGTTCCATAATGCTTGTTCTCCCCAGTTATCCTGATACAAAAGTTAAAAACAAACAATAACAAAAATTAACATATCTTTCTTCGGGTATATGGAGAGCAAGAGATAACAAGAACTAACCCAAAAGCCATTTCATCTATCACAGTCTTGCCAACACAAGTAGCCCCATTTTTCAACAGAAGAGTCACCACCACTGCCGTTTTCCCTGCTTCCTCATGTGTTCTCACCCAGTCCAGACTCCCAAACCCCGTCACATACCCCTTCAGATCGAACCTGCCATACCCAGAACCAAACTGCAAAATTATTATTATTTTTGGATAAACGTATTTTTTTAATTAATGCAAACTGTATTAAAAAAAACGACATCAAAACTCAATATAGCTATATTTCTCGAAAGCTTCCAATTGATCTATTTGCCATATTTGAGTCTCACAATATATATAGTCCTTAACTACTCCAATCCCTAAGATAAGATATGCACGGAAAGTCTAGATCCTCCTTATTAGAAGTCTTGATCGTCGATGTAAGAACCTTATTCCAGGGATCCCAAACTTAATAATTTCTACATATGTAAAATGAGCTATCTAAAAACTTCTGAACCGTTTTGTAATTATGTTTAAATATACCACTCCCTAAAACTATCAATACGCATTCAAAAACAAGAGTACAAAACATATATACATGCAAAAAAGACTTACATATCATTGATGGCAAATGTGAGGCCAGAAAGCGACTGCCTAGCAGCAGGAGGAGGCGGTTGAGGGAATGGAAGGAGTTCAAATCTTTCGACAAAAGCACCAAAATCCAATCGTGCACTCATTTTCACCTTCCTTCTACGCCGCCGCATCGTCTCCGCCAGAACTACGATCCCTACTACGCTCACGCCGATCACTACCCACATTTTCGGATTCGAGGCAGGGTTCTTCATTGAATTCAATGATTTTGACATGATTTGATTCGAGAGAAAATGGTTTTTGAATAGAAAAAGGAAAGAAACGTAGAGAAAGTGAAGAGGGTTTTGCGAGGGTTTTAGGAATTCTGACAGCCGAGAGGACTTGGTGACTGCTATCGTGCGCCGATTTTCACAATGGCCGACTCCATTTATTCTATTAGGTGAATTATAATTTAGTTCCTAGTGTTTGAGAAATTATGAGTTGTTTAACCGTGTTTGTTTTTATAGAACTCATGATCCCTAACTTTTCTAAAATATATCAAATAGGGAATAGGGAATAGGTTCCTCTACGAGTGAAATGTAACAACTCTAAAGGTATTTTTATCTTTAAATAAGGAACTTACCATATGTCAACACAAAAAAAATAGAGAACAAAAAACCGATTATGGATTCTGTCTTCAATGAAATGAGGTTTATCATTACAAGAGTTTTATTTTGAACTCTCACTATCCTTTGAATTGTTCTCTCTTTTTTGATATATTATTTGGCTTTGTAGAGTTTCTTCAACCTTGATATTAGCTTTCTCATTATGGTGATGTTCATAAGCATGTAATGAATCCATCAATTCATTTAGCATTATGACATTGAGATCTTTCGACTCTTCAATGATAGTTATATTATAGCCGAATTTTGAATTCATAGTTAATTAGTTATGATGCATTCTCCATAATTTGAATATTTAAATTGCTTTGTTTGGTTCTTCAAAAAACAATGTTTTCTTTGGACTCATCTGTTAAGCAAGAGCCAATCCCTTTGAAAAATAATATTCAACCTTTTTCTGATTTTTACATTTGAAGAAACTCAAATTGTGTGGGCATGATCTATAAATGCATCTTTTTGACCTTATCTACTCATTTGTAAGTGTTCATCAACATATCTGAAAATTCCAAAAAAGACTTACGATACCTATTGAAAGTGTCAATTATCAACCACGACAAATGGAGGGAGTGAATAGGTTTCTTTAACTTACAACTCAATCAAATAAAAATAAATGCCAAGATATAAGCAAATTGTTGACCATAAATTTTTGTGTAGAAAACCCCGACAAGACTTTTGTGTGGTCGATCGTTAGATTTACGATGAATTGCAACAGATCTAACGACGATTCAATTTCGACTTTGTTTTTATCCCGACACAACTTGAAACATGACAAGGGCACTTGGGTTTGAATGATCAACACCTGTTAATTGTGATTCTAGCAATGACGGTCAAATCACCAACGTCTACAAGGTGACAAAGAGGGGCAACACTTGGTCTTCAAGGTGAGTTTTGATAGCATTTCGTTGCTCATTTGGCAACATATCTTCAGACTTTGTTGAAGATCAAAAGATTCCACACATTTTAGCGATAGTAGTACACCTTCACAAACGGTGGCAAACGGCAGTGTGCGAGAGGCACATGATTCTTGTTACAGAGGTGTGTGTCAATGTATGTACATGTGCACCTTTGTGAAAGTCTTCATGATCGGTGTCAAAATGATCGAATGAAATATGTCTACATGTGAAATTCATCCTCATGATCAGTGTCAAGATTGATGGAATGAATAGGTGAAATGTCCATATCACTTCTAATTTATGTTCTTTCATAGCCTTCATTTCTCCAATATTGGCACCCCAAAGAAAAGTCTATTAATTGTGGGTAAAAATGTAACATGTCCATACAATTGTTTTTTCGTAGTTTTACCAATCTTTCTAAAAACTTTTGAAAAAACTGAAATAACCCATATCCTCAAGGGATGTAACTGTAATTTCCTCTAACATAAAACCTACACAAGCATTTTAAATCATTTAAAAAGTTTTTAGTAATACTAAAAAAAATATAGTCCATTTAGTAGAAACTTGTAAAATGCATACAAAACATAAAACGGAATAGAAGATTTCCTAGGTATTCCAAGGGGCCAAAACAGATGAAGATGAGATGATTATTCTTGGAAACTAGCAGAGGCATTTCAACCTCACAAGATTTATACAACTCTGGGTATTTCTCCATTACCACAATTGCATTAATCCAATGTAGCTTTATATAAATCAAGCCATTTAACATCTTTAAATTTGCAATCAAAATTACAAAGAAACACGGTATAAATCTACACATTGAAGATATCAAAGCGACATCATAACCTCACAACCAAAGGTGCTAGGACTTAAATTTTACAAATGATGAACAGCTGAAAGAATATGCTATTTTAAAAAGCATTTTCCGAACTTACGCAAGATTTTCATGAAAATAACTGATGGGGTTTGTCCCATGGAAGTGCATCTCAGCTTATACATATATCCTTATAAACAAATTCCTTAATCTGAGGATTTTTTTTCACTTCTGTTTCATACATTGAAACGTACTACAATACAGGAGATGTCATCCTTGCTATCTTTATTTAATGCCTCTGCTACTAGTTGCTTGGCTGCCTTCTGTGGGTCCTTTATCTTTCTTGCAATATCAACTGCTTCTTGATTCGACATTACCTAGATTTATAACGAAAATACCATAATGATAAACAATCGACATAACTAAATGGTTTGGGGGAAGAGAGAGAGATGCATCACCTTCCAAAGACCATCACTTGCAAGGATGAGAAGATCGGTATCTTCATCAATATCAGCACCTCGTACGTCAGGATCGGATCGTAGGTGTGATTTGAGGTTCTTGTCTCCAAAAGCACGCGAAACTGCCAGTTGCCCATTCACTCTAGCAACATCTCCTGGCATAGCATGGAAAAATATTGCTTATCATTACTTCGCAGATAACAGCATTACTATAACCACCATCAACTCTTTGGTACTCAAAGATGAACGTGCTTTCAGACTGGATTCATAAGGATAGTTAATAAAAGATTTGAGAGATTACAGCAACCTCTAAAAGAGTATTTAATTGCAATGAGGTTTTCCAATAGATACCCCTTGGAAACTATGAATGCCACATTTAAATTCTATAGCTTCTACTTAAATTAAATACAAATTCATTAGAGTTGAATCTGCCTTGTAGTTCCTGAAACATTTGACGATGACCATGATTTCTTTGTCCACCTCATTTAGCCATTTATTACCAATATTTAATCCCCAAAAAACAACCACAACGAAAACAACTTGTTATGCTACCAATTTGATGTGAACCAAGTTCAATACAAACATATTTCCAGCAAACAAACAATACAAAACCTCTCACAAATATATTAAGATCAGTATTAAATAAGCAACACGAAAACAATACAGAACAAAATTAAACAGTAAGCAAAATGAGTGGCAAATGACGTCCTCTCATGGAAAATGTAGTGGTAAAGGGATTGGAAGATGCCACAGGTTCAACTCCTCAAAACCCAAATCTTCCAATACTTTAAACAAGAAATAAAACTTGGTGCTAGACTTTAACAGTTTAACTACACTCTTTAATCCACTTATGGTTCCTAGCACTCATTTAATTCATTTTCCTAGATTACATTTACTACTGTCTTATATAATTAACATTGACTTCTTGTCAAAAAAAAATAACATTGACTTTGACCAGACTCTTGACTTTTCAGAAATAGGCCAATAACATTAAAAAAATAAAAATAAAAAATCAATACTTAACATTCTCAGACTTGATTTCCAACCCATAGACTGCAGAATCTAGCCTTAAAGAAAATTTATAGACACAAAAAATCTTTTTGGTTACTTCGATTTGCAATCACTAACCTGGTGCACCTTGAAGGCTAAATAAAAGGAGTTCTACAATCTTTTCAATGAAGTAAACAATAAAATAGAATGAAAATTTCAAGTAACCAGTTTCAGATCAGGTTTTTGATCCTTTTTGTTTTTGTTTTACAGTATGTTTCCAACAGTATTAGTATTTACTAATCAAAATTAAATTCCCACCAGAGCCAAAAATTAGACCCAGCAATCCAGTAATAGATCACAACTCAGAATGGTACAGCATGGAAATCTTAGCCTCACAATGATGAAAGAAGACTTACAATAAAAATCACAACTTACATCAACTATTTTCATTCTGAATTATTGATTGCATCATGATCTATCATAATCTTCCAAACAGATTTTTCATTAACACATAAAAGGAATGACATCCTACAAAGCTGAATGCATGGCCATATCATAATATGGAAAACAACCAAATCTTTGCTAATAATTTGCTATAGTTTGAATGAAATCAACAAGGCATTAGCTACAATGTTTGCAAACATTAAACTTTAACAGGGTTTCATAGTGACAAATCCAAAGTCAAAAGGAATTTGAAATCATTAGAGATGTCATCAAGAAATTCTTAAATATTGAAAGAAGAGAATACTTATAAGGTTTTATCAAAAAGAGCCTTTTTTTTAATTGATGTAATGAAAACTATGTCTTTTAATTATTATAATTCTAGCCAAAACCCATATTGCACGGAGAAAAATACCCCCAAGACGAAACACCCATGGATCCTTTCACAAGTTGAACCTAATGAAAGAGTTCACTCACTGCTTCTTCACATTGACCTGGCAACCAACACCAACTTCCTCTTCAAATACAGCCCTATCTCCACAAATTTTGTCTTGTTCAGTAACAACAATAAACACCTGGACACCAGAAAGTACGGTTGTCGCTTGATGAGATAAAGGTCAGACATGATCTTGAAGATGGCACAAAACACGTCAACAAGAAGTAATAAGCCCAATATGAATGCGTAAAATCCTTATAAATCCTGTACCAACCAGGCAAGATCTTGAACCAAACGGATCCAACAATTATGGACTTGAAGATTATTTTTTACTAATTTTACATCTATACACAAGGTTGATTATCTATTATCTCCATATGAAAATATCAGTGTTTCTATACAGTATATGAATTAGAAAAAGAAGGGATAAGTTTTCTCAGGATAAGGCTCCTTTATCATGGGATCTAGTCACTGGAAGAGGTTGTTAAGTTGCACCTTGCGGGATCTGAGTTGCAGGAAAAGGCACCTAAATCACTAGATCCGAGTATGCCTTTTATTTTGGGGGGTAATTTTGTCCAGACAAACGGTGATTTGGCTAAAATTATAAGAAGTAAAAAGTAATGCTAGTGTTTATTATAACACCTCAAATAAGGTTGGTTCTGGCCAAAAAAACAAACTTATATGCAGTGAACATGTTTGGTAAAAGAAGAAAAATGTGAAATATTTATTTTTCAAGAATTTAACAAAATGGTTCATCCATGCAGTTTTAAGCTGACCCTAATGGCACCATAGTACCATACTAATCTACAAACCACATTTCTCATAATGCAGCATCTGTAGAATTTAGGTAATCAAATGCAAACATATATAATAAGCGATTATGCTACAGGCAATTATGTTAAACTACCTGGCATATTTGAGACAAAACCTCCTCTGTCCTCAATGCTGACCCGCTCAGTGTTGGGTTCATGATCAATAGACATCTGGATTGCCTCCCCTTTCCTCGAAATAACTGCCCGTGAATCTCCAACGTTGGCTATCCACAACTTCTGCCCATTTATTAGAATTGCAGTGACAGCAGTAGACCCACCTCGTCCAAGGTCAGGATTGTGCGAAAGAATTGCCTGGTCTGTCTTCTCATATGATTTAGAAATAGACCTGTTGGGATCAGTCCAAAACTCCTCCTGTAATCGGTGATATGATGGTACATAAGTGAACTTGCCAAATCACTAAATATAGTTGGCAACTTGGAATTAATATATGACAACAAAAATCAATGATATTAAACCATGACTCTTGGCACCACCGTTTGGAAACCATTTTAGTATAATTTTACTCGTCAAATCAGAGTATTAGAAATGAGTATAAAAAAGGCTAATTGAAACAGAATCTCTTCAGTATCCGGTTCCCCGACACCGCAACCCAAAGAAATTTATATTAGTAATTCATTAATTGAACATTTTCAATTCCTCATTGTGTCCATATGCCTCTTAAAGATTATTCACACACCTAGAAAATAATTTAAAATCAACAACTTACATCCTTTAAGATATTGGAAAACAGATGCTTTTGTAGATAGGCAGGCACGCTATCACCCAAATGCCCATCATATATAGCAAAAAGTCCAAGCTCACGTCCTTGGAATTGAACAAACTTTGCAACATGAAAATCCTCCATGGGATGATTTGCTTTCCCTTTAACTAGGCTAAATCCATACTTGACTGGGCACTGATGGCTCCTACCCTTGCCGGAGCTAAATGAAGAACGCCCCCCTACAACCTAAAGAGAAGAAAAACATATAACCTTAAAACTTGTGTGCTTCCAGGAACAAGAATCGATAGGAAAGTTATAGATGGGACTGTGCATTACTTCATGATACTTGATCCATATAAATGAGAAATTTTGTGCAGAATAAGAACAGAGATAGTTCCTCTGTGGAAATTAATCTTTATATTCCAATTCATAACAATTTTAAGTATCTACCTGTTACAGGATCGTGAATGAAAATAGAGACATGGAAGAACAGGACTATCTGAACATAAAGATCAGAGGTGCAATAGCAAATAGCATATAGTAACTTTACGGAAAAAAAAAGAAGGCAAGGTATTCGCATCACTTCTGAAAGAAAGTTCATGAAAGATCTGAATATATGCAAAGTGTTACAAAAGAACTCCTTCTAAAAAGTTATTTGAAAACACCAGTCACCAATTTGATTGCCGCATTCTGTTCATATGACAGCAAAAATACAAAAGGATAGAAAATAAACTTCCATTTAAGCATTCTTGAAAGTCTTCAAAATCCTTAAAAAATTGCCAAAAACACATTGTCGTAATCAATCATCTCCTATAGATTTTATGTGAGATAGAGAAAAACAACAAATTTTCAGATGATCATAGCACCAAAGTTATGTTTTTTCATCATCACAAGCACCCCCATAAAATTAACTTTCCTCATTATGCAACAATAATTCAAGTTTCACATAGTCTACCTAAAAAAAGTATATAAATTCATTGCAAAGTCAACTGTAATCTAAGTGAATCATGTTCTTTCTGGAAATCTAATCAAAATAACACATCAACGACCTAAGTGGAAAAGGCAAAATTTAAGGAATTTCCTCAAACAGACATAGATGTATAAAACATTAAAAAAAAAAATTGAATACTGATAGAATTATATTCACCTGAGAATAGACAGAATTGAAGCAGCATAAATTATCCATATAATTCACTTTCTTCTGGTATCAGTTAACATCTACCTTTACAACTAACCACAAATCCAACTATAAAAATCCCACAACCTGTGCACAATCAAACAAAAATTATGATCATCAAATAAAAAGAAAAGAAACCCACAAGCCTCCAACCCACATAAATTTAAATAATCAAAATGAAATGGAAGAAAAAACAAATTTTGATCAACTGGGTATGGTTGAATTTCACTGACCGAGGAATAAAGCTCCTGATTTTCCAAGAAAGAACACAGCTGTACAGGAATTGAATCGCCAATTCTCGAAAACAAAAATATATACAAAAACTGAGATATATAAGTTATAATGTTTGAAGTATTCTCAAAGAACAAGAAGGGGATGTCAAAGGAGTAAAAACTGTATTTGGGGAGGTCTTGAGAGAGACAAAGAATGGCTGCCAAAGGGCAGAGCTTACCCTTGTTGACTTTCTGCAAGTTATTGTTTTTGATATTGTAATTGAGGTACTTGAGAAATAAGAGAGTCCGTTTGGTTTCTTTTTTATTGTTGTTACAGCTGTTGTTGAGGTTTATATAATAAATTAATGGTAATGTGGTTTGGTTCTGCGAGACTGGGGTAGGGACCTTACTTTCAGAAGTCAACTCATTTTTTTCAACTTGTTTACTGGTTTTCCTTTTTCATTTATTACAGGATGGATTCATTTTGGTGCTTTATCTCTTTTTGAATTGCTTTGTTTTTACTTTTTACTTTTGACTCTTTTATTATACAAAAAATACATCAATTTTTTTATCTTTTATATTCCATTTCTCGTAAATATTAAAAAATATAGGGTTAATATCATTTGGGGTCCCTAAGTTTTGCTGGAAGATCATATTTTTAAACGAGTTTGATTTTTTAGCAATTTTTTCCCTGACTTTTGAAAAGTATATCAAATAAGCCCCTTAGACTTTTTTTTAACGGTCAAACGTCACAGAACATGTATATTGACCATTTTGCACATAACTTTAATTAAAGAGTTTAAAAATACAATTTTACCCTCTAACATTTTAAAATTTTACCATTCAACTTTGATATAATCCAATCAAAATCTAACACATGTCACCAAAATTTTAAAATAAGATATTTATTTTCTTTAAATAAAATCTATTTTACCTAAATAGATTTTCTTTAAATACAATAAAATAATATTTACATAAAACAAAATAATATTTACATAAAACAAAAAGAAAAAAAATGAAGAAAATCAATAATGTATATATGAAGGAAATAAAACTAATTAAAACTATTCAATAATTAAATTTAAAAATAAAACTAATCAAAATCCATCACCATCACCAATTCATCACCATTCACCAACACCAGTTCATCACCATCACCCAGAACAACACCGCCAAACACACACACACACACACACACACACACACACAAACACACACACCGGTTCATCATTTCTCTCTCACGTGAATCCACAACAATGAAACAATCCCTACCACTCAAACACAACTCACCAGTTAAAGATCCACCACCACCCAAACCCCTCTCACCACCGGTCAAACACCATTCATATATATATATATATATCTCCCACCCTCTCTCTCTCTCTCTCTCAATCTCGATCTCATCTCTCTCTTGATCTCGATCTCGACCTTATACCCTTCTCGAATCTCTTTGTGAACCGAATCGCACCAGACCTAGGTCATACCACGTTCAAGCATGGATCGTTCATTGAAGATCCATGATCGGGTGCAGATCGATCGATCATTGATTTTGATGTTCACTTGTTCTTTTGTTCAAATTCTTTCCAAGTTTGGGTGTTTTGACTTTTGAGTGTTCAAATTCCAGATGAAATAAGTTTGGGTGTTCAAATTCCAGATGTGTGGCTCGGTTCTGTGGCTTGTTTTTTGATAGTTCGATTCGATTTGTTTTGTTTGGGGATGTTGAAGCTTTGGTTTGGTGTGGGTATTTTGGGATTGATTTCTGGTGGGGCTATTGATTGTGAGGTTTGGGTGTTCTGGGTTTGATTTCTGGTGTGTTTTTGGATCGATGGATTTGGTTTTGTTGGTGTTGTGTTGTGTAATTGGGGATTAGGATTTCTGATTTTCTGGATGATTGATTATGATGGATGAATGGTTGAATCTGATATTGATTCAAATTTGCTAGATGAATCAGATGGTTTTTTTTTCTTTCAATTTTTGTTAAATGGATGGATTTCATCGATCAATGAATTTTATTTCTAATTTTTATTGTTTTTTTCTGTTCGTATTTTTTATTTTAGCTTTTAAGAAAAAAAATGTTTATTTCCTTTTAATTTTTAATTATATTATTAATTTATTTTGTGATATAAAAAGATTCAGATATCTAATAGATACACATGTGCAATCTTAAAAAATCATAAACAAAATGACAAAAATGACCCTCATATCGTTAACAGTTGACTAACTTTTGACCAACGAATGGACCTATTTGATATACTTTTCAAAAGTCTGGGAAAAAAATTTCTAAAAAATCAAACTCGTTTAAAAATGTAATATTTCAGCAATACTTAAGGACCCAAATGATATTAACCCAAAAATATAATAATTAGTTTTTTTTTTTCATTTTGAGTAACTACCAAATTTGGTTTATATGGGTTGTTGAGTTGAGTTAAGGATTCCTTATTGTATTTCTAAATTCAAATAAAAAGCAAAATAGAAATATAGAATGAGGTTGACATGGTCCTTCACAAAGATTCCATTCAAATTACCGAATTTTACCAGTCAAATATAACATAAAACAGATAATTTTACCCATGACTTTAATTGCATGAGTTTAAAGTATAATTTTGCCTTTAACAAATTACAACCAACCGACTTACGTGAGGTTTTCTCTTTTACAATCGAAATCAATTTATTCATTGACGTGTAAATCTCGTTTGGGTGATCTTGATATCTCAAGTCACTCAAGGTTAAGGCTCACTACTATTGGGATGGCCTCTCTCTCGAATAAGTAATGATTGGGTTGCTCGGGTTACTCATGTCAAGACTCACACCATAAGTGCTGCCAATGAGTAGTTGGTATTTATACTCTAATGATCATATTAATATCAATTTAGAGAGATATTTAGTTTACTGGGGATCACTTTCTTTTAGATTATAGGGGAGGAGACGTGCTCGAGTAGCAAACACTCGATTATTTAGTTTGAGTGTACGTGTGGTATGTTATCTTCTATTTTTTTTTAACAATATCAATCTATTCATTTATCTAGACTATATATTTTTTGAGGCTTTTGCTATTGGCAGGATTCGAATAGCTAACTTAGAAATTATTTGTCTAAACCCCAAATTCGTTCATCTATTAGCTTTACTACGCACATAGGGGCATGTTATCTTCTATTTTGTATTGCAAATTACATGTCATTTTAATCGGAAAATTGCCCTTGAGATTAAGGCAAGGGAGTGTTTTTGCTTCTTTGTTTCTCTCTCTAAACAAATGTTTCCAACTTTAAATTGTAATAGATTTTCATGTGAGAGGGAATCAGAGATGCATTTGTCGCAAAAGCCTTTTTTATTTATCTCAAACGTATTTTAGGTGACAATTGCACCAATCAATCAAGCAACAATAGGTGCTATAAAAAAGAACCTTTTTATTACACTTAATAGAATACTACACACATGAAGTTAATTTATAGTGATGGGCTCATGGCCACATGTAAATTGCCCAAGAGGATGTCTCTACCATTTAAATTATAATTCATTCGACGCAGCTCTTTCTTTTCTTCATGCGAAGAGAACGAGTTCACCAATATATCGAGCTATTTGAACATGAGTTTTTGCCAACTGAACAACCTAAAGGGTGGCAAATGCACGAGTTTATGTAATTATGTCAAGTCAAGTGTTGTAATAAAAATAATCATTTTATTTTTTATTTTGAAAAAAAACAATTTGCAATATACCTTTCAGAAAACTTTTCAAATTTTGGAAAAGTATAACTAAAAAAAACACAAAGACTCAAAAAATTAGCTTTGAAGTAAGTTTTAACTAGCTTCAAACTTGTAATTTTATTTAAATTTTTTTTATAAGATATTTACAAATTTAACTTTTTAAAAATGAAATGTCTTTGGAAAAAGATAATGAAAAGGAAAAAAAAGGTATTTGAAGCATAAAAAGTGGCTTCAGACTTGAAGCCTTCAGAGTATTTTATAAATTTGAATTTTTTTTAAAAAAAAATGAAGTATCTTATAAAAAAGTGTAAACAAAAAATAATGAAATATAAATAAAATATGAGTAATGCTACTTTATCCAAATTTATTGCCCAAATGATGTGGCAACACTCTAATTTATTCATTTAAATCATGCAAATCCAATACAATCTAAATGAATGGATGGATTAGAGTGTTGCCACATCATTTTGGCACCAGATTTGAACACCAAATATAGACAAAGTAGCATTATTGATAAAATATTAGTTATTTTTTTGTGAAGAATCAGAAAAATACCTTGTTACCCGCTATTAAACTAATTTAATAATTATTTTGTAGTTTTTTTTTCTAAGTATTAGAAGAATTATTATAAGAGTGGTGCTATTGGCACACTCCCTACTGATCTATTCATTTCCCATTTTTTAAAATTTTGATTTAATTAAATAAAATTAAATGGTTTTATTAAATTTTTTGGTTTATTTCCAAAAACTACCAATTTTACTTATTTTTCAAACTTAATACATACCATTTATGATTTCTCTATCTCTTATCTCTGTATCTGTATACATCTTTCTCACCTCCATTGATTAATTTAATTTTTTTCTTCTTATTTCTTTTTTTTTAGTTTTTTTTCTTATTTCATGGTGGAAACTGAAAAAACAAAAAACAATAGGGTATTTCAACATAACAACAGTTTGAAATCATTCTAAAGAAAAAAAAAATAAACTTCAAACTTATCTCCAGAGAATGAATTGTTTTCAGATACTTATTGTCATTGTCAGACAATTCTTGCTTTATGTCATTCTCAGACAATTCTTCAAGATGTTTGATATCGTTCTTAGATAATTCTTCCATATTCTTGATATCATTCTCAAACTCTTTCATAATATTTTAGATGTATGTAAGAAGCATATTTTAGGGTTTAAGAGTTAAATTTTTTTTTTGAAGAAACAGATTACTGGGTTTTTTCTTTTTTGAAAAAGAATATGAAATTTTAATAAATTTACTTTGTAGAAGATTTCTTTCCTAAATTGTATGTCTCTTTAAGTAATTTTGATAAATGAAAAAAAAATTATATAATTAAAAAAATGGGGCATGAATAGATCAGTAGAGGGTGTGACAATAGCACCACTCTTATTATAATGGGACTATCGGAATCTATCAACATCAAACAATATATATACGGTCCGGATATCTACTCTCGTAACGGAAGATAACAACTCCCGCAAACCAAAAAAAAAAAAAAAAAAAACTCCCCAGTGCGATTTGCACTATCACATGTGCTAGTACATTTTTTAATAATAAAATTTTATTAAAGAGTTCAAATTTACTGTCCATAAATAGGGATGACTTTTTAATTGATTTTAACGTGAGACTAATTTTCAAATTAAATATCGGACAGTTGCCAGATTTTGGTGCCCCCATGAATAATAACAAACCGGTAACTTTTTCCATTCAGCTCCAGCGAAAGATACCTGTCGAAAATGTAGAGCGTACAACACAAACACGTGTTGTGTTGTCCGAAATCAAGCACCGTCATACTCGAGTTGAGTCGTCCCCATCCATAATCCATTATTTTAAATTGAAATCACCGCACCGAAAGCAAAGAAGGAAAACTCTGTTTTATATACACTTGACTTTTGACCGTACATATACATGAATGACTTGTAGCCCAAGTTACCATTTTAACTGAAAAATGGCGAGGTGGGTAATGAGATTGAGAGGTCTGGTCAACTGCAGGAACACTTGCTTTCGGTCTGTTCCTGGAGAAAATGCTTTTGTCATGTTCTACTGCTCTTGCAACACTGAATCATCATTGAGAGACAAAAACAAAGGTAGAGAAGAAGAAGATGAAGACAATAAAATACAAGCGTCGAGTTATTGGGGGATTTCGAGGCCAAAGATCACGAGAGAGGACGGCACTCATTGGCCTTGGAACTCTTTCATGGTATTAATTAACAACTTTCTCTTTATTTGATATATTTTTTTTATTCACTGTTTTATTTTTTTGTTTATATTTTTATTTTACATGCATATATAGCCATGGGAAGCTTATCGAGCTGACTTATCAATCGATTTGAGTAAGCACCATAAGCCCACAACATATCTCGATAAAGTTGCCTACACTACTGTCAAGCTCCTTCGAATTCCAACCGATTTGTTTTTCCAGGTCTGTATTTATTTTCATATTTGCTTTCTTTGTTGGTTGATTTCTTGACTTCAATCACATTTTGCATTTGTCCACTTTTGTATTAATCCTTACTTGCTTTGCTATGACTTGTACTTGATTCAAGCTGCTACTGTCGATTTTTTTTGTAATCATTTAGATCTTTTATGTAGGCCAGTTTAAGTCTAATGGTTACTGCCATGATATCATTTCTTTGTTGCCAATGACCATAAGTCCTAGGTTTAAGTTCCTTATGTGATTATTTAGGGACCGACTATTATACCTATATGGATATGGTAGTACCAAAAGTTGGAAACTACGTTTTGGTTGATTTTAACGTGAGAATGGTTCCTAAAAATTCAAGTGGTTTCCAAATTTAAACACGAGTGGTTCCCAGATTTTAGTTCTACTGTACCCATGTGGGTATAGTAGTCAAGCAAGATTATTTAAGGTTCAAGTCTCTTATGTCATTATTTAAATTTGTTATTTGTTATCTGAGGAGTGTGTTACATGTGAGGAGTGTGTTAGAGTGTGTAAATATTATTGTTTGCACGTGAGGGGTGTCTTAGAGTGCTTGAATATTATTGTTAGGTTATTTCATATCCTCGTATATAGGTTTTTGGGTCTCATGGTTACTAATCCATTGATGATAGGGAAAACAAAAATCTTGAACGAAATCCAGTTGAGTAGGGAATTCATGTTGATCATGTTTTTCTTGTCTCTTAATGAATCACTTTTATTTTATATTTTTTTCGTAATAAATACTGTTTAGGGAACATTTTTTCAGTTGCAAACTTTTATACTTGCATTAAGAGTTGGTTTTGCTAAGTTGTCTTCTGATTTCTATTTTCTAAATTGGTCCTGATTTAAGTTTTGCAGAGACGATACGGCTGTCGTGCAATGATGCTGGAAACAGTGGCAGCTGTACCCGGGATGGTGGGAGGGATGGTGCTTCACTTGAGATCTATCCGCAGGTTCGAGCATAGTGGTGGTTGGATCAGAGCCTTGCTTGACGAAGCAGAGAATGAGAGGATGCATTTGATGACAATGGTGGAGCTTGTAAAGCCTAAATGGTATGAGAGGCTACTAGTTCTAATTGTGCAAGGAGTCTTCTTTAATGCCTTCTTTGTGCTTTATGTAGTCTCTCCTAAATTGGCGCATAGAATTGTAGGGTACTTAGAGGAGGAGGCTATACGCTCTTATACAGAATATTTGAAGGATATTGATAGTGGTGCAATTGAAAATGTTCGAGCCCCTGCCATCGCAATAGACTACTGGATGCTACCTAAGGATGCATCCCTCAAGGATGTTATAACTGTTATCCGTGCTGATGAAGCTCACCACCGCGATGTCAACCATTTTGCTTCGGTTAGTATATTCTTGCATCTTCCAATGTTTTTGCATCTCTTTTTCCTCTCCAAATGCATAATAAATCCCTTTTCTTTTTCTAAATGCTTGTCGTATGTTATTTATCTTGCGCGCCATGCTTCAATATCCACGTATTTCTTAGTTCTTAGTTCTGCTAGATGGAACTCTCTCAACCATGTTTCTAAAATCAAACTCAAGAGGATATTTTAGGGTGATCATGATTGAATCTGGTGAAATTTGGGTGACAGTCACCCAAAATTTAGTGGAGTGAATGTTAACGTGATACTATTAGATGTCACATAATGTCACATATTTAAGTTAGATTCTCTGTCAATATCAGTTTAGGTTGTTTTTCCTGTTTTGAATATGTATCCCTGTTTAGGCAATATTCTATATCTTTAGGTTACTTAATCTGGTAGGATTCTTTAGTTTTGTTGTATATATTGATTCATAATTCAATGAAAAGAGTGTGCAAATATTTCACCAAAACCTAACCTACTCTTTATGGTATTAGAGCAGCCGATCTTCTTTCTTCCTTCAATAATTTTTTTTTTCTTCTGTCATCACTTCTCCTCAGATAAGCAACCAACATGACCACAAACAACAACATACTCACAACCATGACCACCGAACCAACTTCAACCACTACCGCTGCTACACCAACCGATCCGACAATTATCAATGTTATTCCGGTCAGTTCTAAGACCCTCCGCTCGAATGAATTCCACCTGATCACCATCAAAATCTCTGCCCAAGCCCCACTCAAACTCACCACCACCAACTACATGTCTTGGAAAATGCAATTTCAAACCCTCTTCTATGGATACTATCTTGTTGGATACATAGACGGCTCCAAACCCTGTCCACCAGACAAACTCACCGTGGATACAATAACCTCTCCAAATCCTGCCTACAACATCTGGTTCCGTCAAGATCAGCTCATTCTCAATGCCATAATCGGTTCCCTTTCCCCCACAATCATCTCCTTTGTTGCCCGAGCAAAGACGTCAATGGAAGCATGGAACATACTTGCCAACACATATGCCAAACCATCTCGTGGACGCATAAAACAAGTCAAAACCCTACTAAAGAATTCCACAAAAGGTACACAGTCGATTACTGACTTCCTTCAATCTGTAAAAGCTTGTGCAGATGAACTTGCTCTACTTGGAGCACCAATAGACGATGAGGATCTCACAGAAAGAATTCTTGATGAACTTGATGACGATTACAAAGAACTAGTTCGCGCTGTTCAAGCCCGAGACACTCACATCACCTTTGATGAACTTCATAAGAAACTCCTAACATTTGAAGCAACAGTTCTCAACACCAAGAAGGATGCCAATCTCTTTCCAGTCACAGCCAACCCAACAAATCGTTCGAACAATACTTCGCGCTCACAGAACACCAACTGGCTGTCCCCAAGTCTCCACCAACACGGGCTGGCGCCTGTCGCTCAACTCCACCAGTCGGTCTCCCTCTGCCCAGAATTTCAGCTATCCAAACCGTGCAGCCCCGGGTCCCTACTTGGGTCGTTGCTAGATGTGTGGCACTCAAGGCCACTCGGCCAAGCGGTGCACCTCCTTCCAGATGGTACCAATTCAACCTTCAGGTCTCACGTCTTCTCCAACTCCTTCGCACCCTCCGTGGCAACCTCGGGCTAATATCGCTACTAATGCCATCTCGAACAATCAGCCATGGTTACTTGACAGTGGTGCCTCGCATCATGTCACGGCCGACCTGTGAAACCTATCCCTGCATGTACCTTACAGCGACTCAGATGATATCATGATTGGTGATGGTACCGGTCTCTCCATCACACACACTGGTTCCACATCTCTTCCCACTCTTACCAATTCTTTTACATTACATCGTGTTCTTTGTGTACCAGACATGAAAAAGAATTTAATTTCCATCTCACAATTTTGTGCCACTAACAATGTATCAGTTGAATTCTTATCATCTTATTTTCATATCATCTTATTTTCATGTGAAGGATCTTCGTACGGGGGCAATTCTTGTGAGAGGCATGACCAAGGATGGCGTATATGAGTGGCCGACTGTCGAGTCCATGTCGTCACCAATACTAGCCTTCTCCAGCACCAGAACCACATCAATAAATTGGCACCACAGATTAGGTCACCCAGCTTATCCAGTTTTAAAACATATTATTTCCAATTTTAGTTTAGATTAGTCGTCTCCAATGTCAAAAGAGTCTCTATGTAATGTCTGTCATTGTAATAAAAGTCACAAGCTATCTTTTTCTAAATCTTCCCTTGTCTCATCTCAACCTCTGGAACTTATATTTTCTGATGTTTGGACCTCTCCTGTTATTTCTCATAATGGCTTCAAATACTATGTAATATTTGTTGATCACTTCACCAAATACATCTGGTTTTATCCACTAAAGAAAAAATCAGAGGTTAAGGAAACTTTCATTCGTTTTAGAGCCATTGTGGAAAATTATTTTAAACACAAAATTATCAATTTTTACTCTGACAATGGAGGTGAATATCTGTCACTCAAAGACTACCTTGCCACAACTGGCATCTCCCACCTCACAACTCCACCTCACACACATGAACACAATGGGTACTCCGAACGACGTCATCGTCACATTGTTGAAACTGGTCTCACTCTAATGACCCATGCCTCCCTTCATTGAGTTTTTGGCCTCATGCTTTTGCCACTGCGGTTTACCTGATAAATCGAATGCCAATGGTAACTCTTGCTCTCTCCTCACCCTATGAAAAGATTTTTGGCAACTCTCCTAACTATTCAAAACTTAAGATCTTCGGATGTCTGTGTTATCCCTGGCTTCGGCTATACTCTTCCCACAAGCTCAATAACCAGTTCCACCTCATGTGTATTCCTAGGGTACTCATTGTCGCAAAGTGCTTACGTGTGCTTTGATCCGTCCAACTCCCGCCTATATGTCTCTTGTCATGTTCAGTTTGTGGAGTCTGTCTTTCCTTACAGGTCTCTTTGTGTTACATCTCAACGTTCAACCTTGACCACATTAGATACCTGGTCTCCTCCAGTCCCTCTAACCGATACTCCATGTTCAAGTCAGTCGGCACTATTCCTTGCAGTGCACTCACCAGACCTGCCGCCGTGTGTCGACTCCAACACACTTCAACAAGCTGTCGTTGATCAGGTTTCACCATCGCCAATCTCTGCTGTGACCTCACCTGCTGTCACCGCCTCATTTCCTCTTCCTACTGCTCATATTCTGTAGACAGATGCACATGCAGCAACGGACAGCTCAACAGCAATCATCGTTACACATGGACCGTCAACCTCTGTCAGCCATGCACATGAATCGGACCCCTCTCAAAGCATGATCTCGTCACAGCAGCCACCATCTCTGTCGACCGGACCTACACCATTGGTCAGGCATCACATGATCACTCGTGCCAGGAACAACATTCACAAACCTACACACAAACTTAATCTCCTCACACAACTACAATCCTCAGGTGACTTCGAACCCATAACAGTATCTCAGGCTCTAAAGGATCCTAACTGGCGAAAGGCCATGTCTGAAGAATGTGATGCTCTTGTCAAAAATGGAACCTGGGAGCTAGTTCCGCCTGATCCGTCTGCTAATGTCGTTGGCTGCAAGTGGATTTTTAGAATCAAGAGGAAATCTGATGGTTCACTTGACAAATTTAAAGCCCGCCTGGTAGCGAAAGGATTCAATCAAAGACCTGGGGTTGACTACTTCGAAACCTTCAGTCCAGTTATTAAACCCACTACTGTAAGACTTGTCCTCAGCATCGCCACCAGTCATGGCTGGTCCCTCCGCCAACTAGACATCAACAATGCCTTCCTGCAAGGCCGTCTTGCTGAAACTGTGTACATGGCTCAACCTCCGGGTTTCACTGACTCATACCACCCCACGCATGTTTGCAAACTGCGTAAAGTAATTTATGGCCTCAAGCAAGCTCCGCGCGCATGGTATCACGAGCTGCGTCAATTTCTTCTTGTGTCTGGATTCAGGAACTCTTATACTGACACTTCATTGTTTGTCCTCAACACTGGTGGTACTCTCATCTACCTCCTCATTTATGTTGATGATATCATTCTTACGGGTAATAATGCAGCTCAGGTTGAACAATTTGTAGGCACGCTGGTTCAGAGATTTTCCCTAAAGGATCTTGGTGATCTCTCATTTTTCCTTGGTGTGGAGGTGGTTCCACACATGCACGGTATCCTGCTATCTCAGCGGCGCTACATCGTGGATCTCCTCAATCGCACTAACATGGCAGGTGCCAAGCCAGTTCAGACTCCACTGCCAATGAGTCCTCCTCTCAGCATTCACTCAGGCACTTCTCTCAGTGATCTCATTGCCTACCGCAACGCTGTTGGCAGCCTTCAATACTTATCACTTACGCGTCCAGACATCTCCTATGCAGTCAACAAATTGTCCCAATTCATGCATCAACCGATAACTGATCACTCGGAACTTGTGAAACTGGTTCTGCGGTATTTGTATGGAACCTTGGATGAAGGAATTCTCTTGTATCGTGACTCTCCGATCACACTTCATGCCTTCTCAGATGCGGACTGGGCTAGTAACAAAGATGACTATTCTTCCACAAGTGCCTATATTGTATATCTAGGCCGAAATCCCATCTCTTGGAGTTCGAAGAAACAAAATACTATTGCTCGCTCATCCACGGAGGCTGAGTATCGCACGGTTGCCTCCACTGCTGCTGAATTAAATTGGGTTTGTTTTTCTTCTTACTGATCTCGGTCTTACATTACCAACAGCTCCAATAATTTACTGCGATAATGTCGGTGCCTCAGATGTGCTCTAATCCAATCTTTCACTCAAGAATGAAACATGTTGCTATCAACTTTCATTTTATCCTGGACCAAGTTCAATCCGGCTCGCTACGTGTGGTGCATGTGTCCTCCAAAGATCAACTTGCGGATGCACTTACCAAACCGCTCCCCCGTGCTATGTTTCAACCGCTTAAATACAGATTGGCCTCTCTAGTCGTGGCCTATCTTGAGGGGGCGTGTTAGATGTCACATAATGTCACATATTTAAGTTAGATTCTCTGTCAATATCAGTTTAAGTTGTTTTTCCTGTTTTGAATATGTATCCTTATTTAGGCAATATTCTATATCTTTAGGTTACTTAGAGCATCTCCAATGCAAAAATGGGTTGCATATGAATAATTGTTGACATGGCAATAATGTCAAAAGACTTGCTTCCTATGTGGCATAAATATGGACTTGATAGACAACCAACTTAAAATTTGGTCTCCAACGCTTCCGTTTAAAACACATTTTGTTTTAATGACTTGTCCAATTTTATTTCCTATTTTCTTTTTTATTTTATTTCCTGTTATATGTAAAAATCATCATTAAGGAAACGTCATTACAGTAAGGGGCCACGTAAGCAAAATCGAGAAAAGTCAAGCGTTAAAGGGCAGAAATTCCCAAGGGAATTTACTCGGCAAAGAGTAAAGCAACCCGACCACAGACGAAGAAACCGGCTCGGGCATACTCGGGCATACTCGGACATACTCGGGCATACTCGGGATCAGATAATGAAGACAAGTTCTTCATAAACATATGGATAGAATCAAAAGCAAGCAACTCCACAATAAACAACGATACGACTATCAGAGTTCAATTGAAAGGCAAATAGATTTCCCGCAGATAAAGGGCGAGGAATCCGACGCAGATTCGGACTCAGCCAAAACAGGAAACATGATAAACTCCATAAAGAGACAGACTTCAATTAGAACTAGGAAATCACACAAAATACGGGTATCACAACACTAAACCCTAGCACAACCATAAACCCTAGCAAATAACATGTATAAATACCCCAGTAAGAAACATAATGGAGGGAGGTGTGAATTAGCAGGATAAGTCAGAGAGAAATACTTTGTAATTGAATTTTTCATAGTGGATTTGACTTTGTTGCTCAAGCAACAACCCGTGGATTTTTCTCCAGTTAAAAGGAGTTTTTACCACGTATTCGTATCTCTTGATTTATTGTTTTCTTGCGGTATTACACTTATCTGTTCTTATTTTCGCTTGATACAAGATCGTTGATAGTGACGACGAAAAATCACCATCAACATTTCCTTACCAAAAATAGATGAAAAATTAATGTTAATTTTAAATGTTTGCTGAGTCAACCTAAAAAAGGGCTGTGCAACAGGCCGTCTGAAAGTGGACGGTCATGTTGACAATGTCTATTATTTTTTTTTGTCATGTCAGCTTGAGGTTGGATATGCACAGTTGCATTGGAGACTCAATTATTTACAGAATGTCTGTTTATCCTACGTGGCATCTTTTTTTTTCATAAGCCACGTTTGCATTAGAGATGCTCTTAGTCTGGTAGGATTCTTTAGTTTTGTTGTATATATTGATTCATAATTCAATGAAAAGAGTGTGCAAATATTTCACCAAAACCTAACCTGCTCTTTAGATACCAAAAATAGAACTTTGTTTGCTTCAAGAGAAACCGGCCAGAACCTCCTCAGACTAACACATTGCTTGAAATTTTAACTCATTCTAATTTTACTAATCTGAATTTCTATTCTCTCTTAGTGTATTTCAATTCTTAAACTTCTGTTGTGAGTGGCAATAATGTATCACCTAACAAATTGGTTTCTTATTTGCAGTGCCTAAATATATATATATATATATTTGTATATATTGTTTATTATGGAAAGTAACTGTGTTCTTGCCTTGCAGGATAGACATTTTCAAGGAAAGGAATTGAGAGAGGCACCGGCGCCTCTTGATTACCGTTGAGTCTGTATATGAAATATTGAGATTGAGAAACAGATTATTATGTTAACTAGTGGTATTTCTATATGAGATGATTTGTCTTTTGCTTTGTATATGCCAATTACAAAGGAATAGGAGAATGTAATGTTCCACCTTCAATACGATTAATCTCTTGGAATAATATCAAGATAAATACTGACGAGTGAATAGTATTTGTGGATTTAATTATTTAAAATCCAACTTGGTAGAGTTCTATAGGCAGTAAATTTATGGATCATGAGTGGGGAGATTTGCAAAAATCCTTTTGGGTTTGATTTTTTATTTTTTTTTTAATTTAAAAAAAAACAGGTAACAACCATCTTTTTTAAGGGGTAATTTAGTGACAAGTGGTAATTTCACTAAGTCCCTGTTTTTTTTAATGTCAATTATTTAAACGTATTTATCTTTATCGTATTAGTAACTTAAGTTTCTTATTTTTTTCAAAATACACCGTTTTAGTCCATTTGATCAAAATAATAATGGTTAACTCTAAATATATATATATATATATATATATATATATATATAAGTACAATTTTACTCGTGGATATCCAATGGTGGAGATCCATTTACTTTTTTATTTTAAAAAAGCATTTTTTTTGAAATACTTTCTATTCTTTTTTTTGTTTTAATATTTTTCATAATCTCTAATGTTCTTCAAATTATTATATATATATATATATATATATATTAGGAAATAAATTTTTGTTAATTTAATTTTATAAACCATTTTAATATTATTTATTTTTAAAACTCAATAAATCATTTTGATAAGAGTAAAATTGTACTTTTATATATAGTTAGAGTTGACCGTTTGTGTTTTGGTCAAATGGACTAAAGTGATGTATTTAAAAAAAACTAAGATACTTAAGTTGTTAATATGACAAAAATATTTAAATATGTGACATTTCATTAAAAAAGTATAAACTTTAGTGAAATTATTCTTTTTTAAACGCGGACCAAAACCTAAAAAGTTTTTTTTGGTAGACGTGGCAGAATTACATCTAACCCATCGATTCCATTATATAATTTAATGACCCGGTCTCTATAAAATAACATTACATAACTTACATGTCGTCATACTTATCTACTTATTTACCAAAAATAAGCCAAATTATCCTTCAAAAACGAATCACGTGTCTACAACATTTCAATTCAATGGATTTTATAAAAACTAACTACATTATTCAAGATTTGAAGCCCTAATTATTCGATTCACGGCTATATTTCAATTTTTTTAAAGAAAAATAGAATCTAATAGCACCATGATGTAAAAAAGAAGAAGAAAACGAAGAAATGAGTTTGTGTTTGTAGCATTATCTTTTAAAGTAGCAGAGGCCGGACAGTAAGAGTAAGGTTGCGTTTGTTTTTTTGTTCGAAATCTGAACGATTCTGAAATCTGAAGTCTATGCAACATGTTTGTTTTTGTTTTATCTGAAATCTGAAAGGAAAAGTTAATGTGTCTTGTATGTGTTTTTTCATTTGCTGTTTTTAGAAAAGGAAAATGAAAATGAAAATAAAAATGAAAACACTGTTTTTTGTTTCAATTTCGAAATCTGAAAATACGTCTGGTAGCATATACTGAAAACTGTATTATAAAAATGAAAACGGGAAAAATGCATCTAGTAGGTTAACTAGAAAATATCAAATATTATAAATTTTCTTTTATTTTTTATATTGTAATTTTTTAATTTGAATAAAAAGTGGGTTAATAATTCATCACAAAATAATTATTAACTAACTCATAATTTAAAAATAAATTTTAATTTTTTACTAAATATAAATTACATGAAAAAATTAAAATCTTTTAAAAGAAAAAAAGAGAAAAAAATAAAGGAAAAAAAATGAATAAAGGAGTTGGTCCGTTCTTGGAAGAACATATCGACGGCTTCAAGGCAGAAGGAGTCCTCCGGCCTTGGAGGGCTACTCCTCCAGTCTTGCTTTCATGGAGAATAGGAAGAAGACGAATGAAGAAGAGTAGAAGAAGAAGATGAAGAAGGAAGACGAAGATGAAGAAAGGAGGAGAGGACGAGAAGAATTGAAGAAGAACGTCCGGGAGAAAAAAAATTATTGTAATTTTTTTTTTGGAAAACAAAATGAAAAATAAGGAAAGCATGTTTTCCATGTTTTTCAATTTTAACAATGATTTTGTTTTTCATTTTGTTTTTGTTTTTTGAAAACAAAATGAAAAATGGTTAACAAACATGAATTCAAATTCGTTTTCAAAAAAACGAAAACAAAAATAGCCAGTTGTTTGGCTACCATAACAGCTCTAAGTTGTTTATTTTTTCAAAACACAACATCTGAAAACCTATAATTTGACATTCTTACCCCTACACTTTTAATGGTCATATATATTACATTATTAATGATAATAGACTTTTAAATTAATAGTGTAATTTATTTTTTTACGGTATTCCAATAAAATATATTTTTTTAAATTTAATAAAAATGAATGCTTAAAAAAATTAAACCATGAATTACTTAAAAAGAAAAATGAAATTAAGCCATTTAAAACTATGATTTAAATTCACCAAATCAAGCAAACATAAAATCAAAATATATTTGTATTACAAAGTGATGTTGATAGCTAAACAAAATATAGTAAACATAATGATGATTAACTTACCTATCATCATCACAATTTGCCCAAAAAAAATCCTACTAAACTCAATTTAAAAATCAAAATATGTTTACATTACAATTAAAGAAAATTATACAAATACTTCTAAAAGTTCATTTGCAATTTGCTCCCTGACATTTTGCAAAACACCTGATTTGAAGATCCAAAATAATTATTTATATTAGATGTTTGGTTTTCATTTGTATTTTCATTATTCATTGTGAACAATTGTATTTATTGTAATTGTCTCTTGTGTTTTGTTTTCTTAGTACAGAGGTCCTATATATACTACTATTACATAATCAAATCCCTAACAATTAGCTACAATCAATTACTAACAATTAGCTACAACCAATCACTAACAATCTGACAATCAATAAGTCAACACAATCAATCAACTACAATCAATCCTAATAAATCTGCCAATCAATAAGTCAACACTCCCCCTCAAGTTGGAAAACGGATGTCATAAATTCCCAACTTGCTAGAAATATCTCTAAATGTATGTCTTGCCAAGCCTTTAGTAAAAATGTCAGCTAACCGACTCTTTGTAGATACATAAGGTGTGCAAATGAGTCCACTCTCCAATTTCTCTTTAATGAAGTGACGATCCACTTCAACATGTTTGGTGCGATTATGTTGAACCGGATTGTAGGCGATGTTAATTGCTGACTTATTGTCACAATACAACTTTATGCTACCTTCCCATTGAACTTCTAAGTAACTCAAGATGATTTCGATCCAAAGTAACTCACAAATCCTGTAGGCCATGGCTCTGAATTCTGCTTCAGCACTGGACCTTTCTACTACTGGTTGCTTCTTACTACTCCATGTCACTAAATTTCCTCCTAGAAATGTGCAATATCCTGAAGTAGAACGTCTGTCTTTTACTGACCCTGCCTAATCTACATCAGTGTAAGCTTCTAATGTTAAGCTCCCATTTCTTTTGAAAATAACTCCTCTACCCGGTGAAGACTTCAAGTATCTTAGAATTCTGTAGACTGTTTCTAAGGTGACTTTCCTTAGGAGCGTGCATAAATTAGCTCATCGCACTCACACCATATGCTATGTCTAGTCTTGTGTGTGATAAATATATTAGTTTTCCCACCAACCTTTGATATCGTCCGTTATCAACTTACCTGGCTCCTCCTTGATTTCTCCAAGCTTGTGGTTCTGTTCAATCGGAGTGTCTGCGGGTTTACAGCCAAGCATTCCTGTTTCTTTTAGAAGATCACAAACATATTTTTGTTGTGAGATAAATATACCTTCTCTTGAGTGAGCCACCTCAATTACGAGAAAGTATTTCAACCTCCCTAATTCCTTTATCTCAAACTCATTTGTCAAACACTTCTTGAGAAGGGTCACCTCTTTGATATTATCTCCTGTTATTATAATATCGTCAACGTAAACTATCAAAACAGTAATCTTGCCATGAGTCGATTTCTTAATGAACAAAGTGTGATCTCCTTGGGTTTGACTGTATTTCATCCCCATCATAACTTTAGTGAACCTACCAAACCAAGCTTTTAGAGATTGCTTCAGACCATACAAGGCCTTCTTTAACCTACACACTTTATTTTTCTCAAGGTTCCCATCATACCCTGAAGGAGCCTTCATATACACATCTTCTTCCAAATCATCATAGAGAAAGACATTTTTGACATCAAACTGTTGTGTGGACCATCCAAAAAATGCTGCAAGGGAAAGTAGAATTCTTACATGTTCATTCTGGCAACATGAGCAAAAGTTTCTTGATAGTCCACACTGTACATCTGTGTGTACCCCTTGGAAACCAACATTTCCTTATACCTTTCTAGCGACCCATCTGCCTTGTATTTCACTGTGAACACCTACTTACATCCTACTGGTTGTTTCCCTCTTGGTAACTCCATAACCTCTCATATTTTGTTCTTTTCGAGTGCTGACATCTTTTCACCCATAGCTTTTCTCTGATTCTTATATTTTAATGCTTCCTGGACTGTTTGTGGAACTGGAATTTGGTTCATTAACTCGGATATAGATGATTTGTGTGAAGGAGACAACCTCTCTAAAGAAATAAAATTTTAGATGGGATGTTGTGTACATTTCCTGACTTCTTTCCTTATAACAATTGGTTGGTCTTGGTCAGAAATTATCGGTTGTATGTGTTTGTGGGTTTTAGTTTCTGGCTCTATGTTACGGCTAACTAAAGGGGCAGACGCTTGAGCAGGCGGTAGAGGCAAGATGGATTTGTTCCTTCTTGTATACACATGTAGTGGTTGAGTAGTAGTTTCATTCGCATTTCCTACACTGAAAGACTTAGGCTCAACCAACCACCCGACCACTGGTTCAATAGTAGAATTAGGCTCAGACTCAAGATCCAAAGATCCAAAGATTCAAAGATATACTCATCACTATCTTTACTACCAGACTCCCCCTGAAGATAGTGATAATTAAAATAAGATTGTGTCTCATTGAAAGTAACATCCACAGACAAAAAAAAATATGGGACAGGGGATGATAACACTTATATCCTTTCTTCGTTGGGGAGTACCCAATAATGACACATTTCAAGACTCGAGCATCAAGTTTGTTGTGTTGATAAGCCAAAATATGGACATATGCAAGACGCCCAAAAATTTTCGGTGGAATCGAATTTGCTTGGGGAACTTGTGGAAAAAACTTTGTGAGGACTAAAATCAGGTCTTTGTGATCCAAGACCCTAGAAGGAATCCTATTGATGAGGTGAGCCACAGTCAAAACTACCTCTCCCCAATATGACTTGGGAACTTTATTTTGGAATAATAACGTCTGAGTCATATCTATGAGATGACGATTTTTCCTTTCGGCGACTCCATTCGGTTGATTATCAACAGAAGAGAACTGATGTATAATTTCTTCTTCTTGGAAAAAAGATCCTAATGTTTGGTTAAACAATTCTGTTCCATTGTCGGAACGAATGATTTTAACTTTTTCTCCAAATTGAGTGTTAATCATTTTTAAAAAAGCAGGAAGTATGGAGTTTACATCAGACTTATTTTTCATAAGAAATAACCATGTAACATGAGAGCAATCTTCAATAAAATATACAAACCAACGACCCCTGATATTTTCGGGACTTTAGACGCAATTCATCTGTGTGAATTAATTGAAATGGAAAACTTGCTTTATTATTGCTTAAAGGATATGATACACGATGATGTTTGGCTAGTTGGCAAACTTCGCAGTGCAACATTTCAGATTTTAATTATTAAAGAAAGATGGGAACATGACCTTTAAAACAGAAAAAGACAGATGTTCTAAACGACAATGAAGAAGCCATAACTTAACTTTATTAGACGACAACCTTGCAGAAAATTTTGAAGTGAAATTCCACCACCACAACCACTACGTGTGTCAAGGTAGTACATTCCATCATGCTCCTTAGAATGCCCAATCGTCTTCCCCATAAGTTGGTCCTGAAACATACAGTATGAAGGAAAAAATGTTACGGTCGGTATATGGTAATTTTATGTATGGATAATAAACTTATTGAAAGTTTAGGGACATATAACACATTTTTTCAGGATTAAAGATAGGGTTAAATAAATGGTGCCTTAACCGGCCACAGTAGCAAGAGTACCATCAGCTACTTTAATTTTTCTATTTCCTGTACTAGGTGTATATGTATTTAATTGACTAGCATTATTAGTCATATGATCTGTGGCTCCCGAGTCAATAATCCAAATTTCAGAATTTAATAGACAGCTTTCAGAAACATTAAGAGCTGAGGATTCAGGAAACTTACCTGAGCGAGCCAAAGAGCAGGAACTGAAGGGAGTTTCAAGATAGCCTAGGAAATGCCTTAGCTTTTCGATATCTTCTTTGTTGAGCATGTTGTTATTGAATTAGTTGGTGATAGATGAAGGTACTGGTACTAGACAGATAGCTGACTCAGATGCCATAATTAATTAGAACAAATGGCAAAGTCAACAATCTCGATTTCGACTATTAAGGCATTAGAAAGGGACGAAATCGGCAATGATGGCCGACTAAGGATCTGATTCCGGCTGCAAAGGCTGGAACGAAATCAGTAATGAAGGTTGACGAAAAAGATGATTCCTGCTATGAAGACCGTAGGGAGGAACAAAATTGGTAGTGAAGGCCAATTGCGGAAGAAATTTCGGTGATGAAGACCGAATAGAAAGTAATTTCGGCGATGAAGGCCGGACTGAGAAAAAGAAAAAAAAAGATTAAACCCTAGAATTGATTTAGGGTTTTGATACCAAGTGAACAATTGTGTTTATTGTAATTGTCTCTTGTTTTTTTTCTTAGTACAAAGGTCATATACATACTACTATCACATAATCAAATCCCTAACAATTAGCGACAATCAATCACTAACAATTAGCCACCATCAATAACTAACAATCCGCCAATCAATAAATCAACACAATCAATCCCAATCAATCTGCCAATCAATAAATCAACAATTATATCAGGATCTTCATCATAATGAGTAAAAAATAATGCATCATCAATTGATTTGTTGCAAACAAAATTGTGTAGTTCATGCATGCCATCATTTTTTTACCTTGATGTATTCTTCTTATATTTCAAGTGGTCAGTCAATAGTATTGGCCTTCGCATTGTAACCATGTCTAGTTGTTGATATCAATCTATTCCATGCAACATATTGCTTCCTTATGTAGTTCCACTCATTTTTCAATTGCTTTTGATGAAAACGTTTTCGAGTAAGCTATTCTAAGCCTTCGGCAACAAGAGTCCAAGCAAATGAGTTTTAGGTTAAGCCTATTCTAAGGCCATTATTTGTCTCACGAAGGTAAAGATTCATAAAAACCTTTCTTTGGGTTAGGTTAGTCCAATTTGCTCTACTAGCATCACTATGTTGAGACATCTATATCTCTTTAAAAATGGTAAATAACTTATATGCATTTCATATCATTTCAACCTCCCATATTTTCAATCATCCAACTCTCACAACAATCAAAGTTCACAAACAATCTAAGTTCACAAGAACAACACATAGTCATCAATGTAGCAACATAAATCCTCATCTCAATCCAATTGAATTTCAAGTGGCTCAAAACCCAACTAAAAAATAATATGATAATCCAAAAAAAAATCTAAGAATATCCCCTTTAAACCCATAAAATCTCACTACCAAGAATTATATATAGAAATTGATAACAATCACAAATCATATACATATATAACTACTTAGATATTAAAATAAAACTAAAAAGCAAAACTGCTTAAGTGAAAAACAAATATTGAAGAATGATGCCTTTAACATGCAAAATCACAATAAATATCAACTTGGGGTTGGGTGACTAAATAAACTATCTTGCAGACGCTACAATACTCTGTTTTTCACTTACAGCAGTTTTGACATATCATTTCTATATTTTAGAGTCTCTCAAGTCATTTAATGAACTTATTAATCTCAATACTTTATTTTTCATTAACACAATGAGCTTGCCAAAGACAAAAGTAATAGGGGCATTAAAAAGAATGCAATACGTAGTGCACAAACAACTATAGTAAACCAATTGGTTCGAAACAGCTTTTTGAAGGCACCTAAATATCAAAGTAAAAAACAAAACAAAAAAAATATTCTAAGCTTAACTACCAAGATATCAAAGGAAAAAAAAACAAAGAAGAAAACAAATTCTCTACTTAACACTTGACTCTCTGAATTGATATTAATCTACTAAAATCAAAAGAAGAACATATCACTGATTTTTTGCCTTAAAACCCAAAACAGATATCAAAAAAAGAAAAAACAATTCTCTACTTAACTACTCAGATATCAAAGTAAAAAAAATGAAAAAAATAAAGAAAAGCAAAACATAGAAGAAAGAATTTCTTATCATTCAAGCCAGGTTCTCATTAAAGACGTCCGGCACCAACTTCTAATGGAAGAAGAAAATCTCGTTTTTCAGATGATAAATCGTATTTTGGGGCTTCAAACGTTACAAATTAGGTTTTAGTGCTGAACATTAGTTTTAAATAAGGATTGTTTAATTGGAATTGTGTTATTTGTGAAAAGTTATTTTGGGAAGAAATTTTTTAAAAAAAATTCAAACCAAAATCATTTCAAATTTCAGCCAGTTATCCTGACTTTTTAAATTTAGACATTTTTTTTATGTTTTTCCGAACATCAGATGTTTAAAAAAAAACATGATGTCTTAAAGGGTATTTCAAACCCCTTTAGACTTCAGATCTAAAAAACAAACAGGCCCTAAGAGTGAGTGAATGAAGTTCCTCATCTAGAATTTTTAAAACAAAAAAGTAGATCAAATTTTGAATTGCTTTTATGATATTGTTTTGTATTTAAATAAAATAGATATCAATGATGGTGATTGGTGATCATATGGAAGTTTCACACAAATGTTCATTACTCATGTGATATTTTTTTTTTGCTGGTTCGGTGGATATGTTTGAATAGGACATAAATGTCAAAGCAGATAATGCTGTAACTAAAAACTTAGGATATACTCTTGCTCTTACTACTGGCCCTTGTTTTATATAGTTAAATTTCAAATCTATTTTAACCACCGACTAATCACTTGTTATATCATTATCATGATAAGCATAATTGACATCCGGTTATTGGGTAAATGATTTAACATTAAGGGTAACTGGCATATGTTGACTGAATATATAATGAATGACACAAGTAGATCTCTCAATAATCTAATGCGAATTAGAACCCATCTTATCTTCAACGGCCTTCATCTTTTGAAGATCTTTTTCCTTGAGCTTTTCACTACCAACATTAGGATATATCAGCTCTACAATATCCCACTACAGATCACAAAAAAAATGTAAGAAAATATTTTTAAGCCAAAATATTGTTGCCATCAACATTGTTACCTATTTATGTTCGAATGAGTGTGGTTTTGGTGCAAAAACATCTCTGTTTAAGTAGTAAGCATGCATAAATGAGAATTTTCAATACAAGGCCCACACAACTGTAGCAACATAGAGAACATGTCACCATCTCATATGTTTAAACTAGAAATTTAAAGATGAAAGCAAAAAAAAACATGGCACTCAGGCATAAATAGATCATAACGAATGCACACAAGCGATCATCATTTTTTACTTGCCTCCAAGCTCAATGATTTAAGCTGATGCAAGGATGGAGAATTTTTACCAATTTAAAGAAAGTGAAAACAGTTGGTTCCCTAAGAAAGCGGAAGTTGCTAACGTGGAGGGAGATGATTAGTTGTTATGGTGGTAGTTGTTAAAGGTTCGAAGATATCTATGAAATCAAAGTCTGGGGAAGATGAGGGTGGTGTTATAATAAGCTTCTTGAGATTGGCTGCTAAAAGAGAGTGGAGGCTTTTGTGTGACGTGGACACCATGTTTACAGTTTGTTGTTTGTTTGTTTACAGGAAAAAATTGCAAACGGAGACAAAGTGTTTAAGAGCTGGCTAACTAAGGCTGTGGAAGCAGGGATTACATTTTACAATGAGGGAGATGAAGCTGGTGGCAGTAGCAACTCTACAAAGCAATTAGCTATATGCTAAATCATCTTTAATGTTTTACTTTAATTTCTATGAAACTAATAAACTAATTTGGTTTAAACGCTAGTGTTAATGTCGAAATGTCGTCACCTATTCAAAGGAGAATTTTTAAGATATTTCAAAGGGAAACACTATTTGGGGTTTTTTAGGTGGACCCCCTTTCATCCTCTCCCAATGAATCCCCTTAGAATCTCCCCAATAAGATCCCGTCAAGATCTCCCCCACGGGATTCTCTCTGAGAAGGTCTGCTTAACATCGCTCCAGAGATTGCCCCTCTCCACGAGATGAACTTAGAATCTCCTTTGTAAGATCCCCTTTATGAGCCCCTAGGGGTCTTCTATGCAGATCCCCTCTTGGCAGCATCTCTACACCAGTGCAGTTCCACTACAACAGGTCTGCACCAGTGAAGAACCTCAATAGCAAATCCCCTCTGCAACAGATCTCCAACAAGGCCACTAGAGTTCCAAGGGAGAAGCTCGTCCCAAATGAAAAGTCGGGGTTAAGACATTATATATATATATATATATATATGTGTGTGTGTTGTATTCCATGAGAAAAAGTGGGTCAATATGATTAGAACTCATCAGATTTGCACAGGGGATAACAAATGAAATTTTCACCATTTTGGGGAGGACAGTGAGGGCTTACGGCCAGGAGCTTTTCAGCAACTTCCAAGCAGTATTAATTGATCATTAACAATCTCATATGCCGAGGATTAAGTCAAAAGGCCACCTAGACACCACCCTCCAATGGGAAGTCACTAAGATGACAGCTAATCACCTCATTATCGCCCTGTATGCCCTAATTCCACGTTGCACATCCTACACCCTCCAAGGCATGTGCCCACATGTGGGAACCATGTGTACACATATGAGGAGCACACGCTCTCCACATCACCATGTAAGCTCACTATATAAGACAATTTTTTAGTGTTCTCCGGCACACTTAACTCATTAGAGATCGGGCACTTGATGGAGGTACCTTCTCTTAAAAGGGTAGCTCTTATACTCCATTCTTTGATGAGATGTATGTAACTACTTGGCTACTTGTGTAAGCTCCTCATAGCATATCTTGTTCATATATACAACATTCTTTATTATTTTTCTTTTTATCTCATCTTAATATGCATGTATGAGAGTTAGACTCCGACCCTAATGGTCACTGCTGATATATCCTCTTATTTACATATTGAACCACTCATGAAAATTAGTAGTACCCTTTGGATCGGCTAAAGAGGAGTTAGGGAGCCGTGGAGTTCCCTTGGACCTTCTTAAAGGGTTGAACAACCTTTCTAAAAATCTAGCACCAGAGCTTGAGGAGCATGGCCAAATCCATGCCAAAAACCAAAGGGGCGTCGTTGAACCTACTAGAAGACCCTCGGAGTTCCACAGGCCCATCTGATAGGAGCTGAATCCTTTTCTTGGGATCCAATAGGACTAGAGGAGCCTAGTCAAATACACCCCAGAAACCATAAAAGCTCCATAGGACCAATCGGTAGAGTCGAGGGGAGCGCAAACCCTCATCCGGAGCAATCAGAGCTTGAAGAGAGTCACATACTGGTGGTCTCATCCTTTCTATCCATCTCCATTTTGAGGAGCACCATTTCCACCTCTTTGCACCTACATGTACCTACTTGCATTGGGGAACTACAGAAGAGAACCGAATAGAAGACCGAGGACCAGGGGCCAGTGGCCAAAGACCAGTTCGATAAAAGCAAATACACTATCTCATCTCCTTATCCTCAAGACCCCACCGGGGGGATCCCGTACCCCATGGCTAATTGATATACAGAAAATCTTCCGACATCTTTTGGATAAAAGCTAGTTATATGTTTTGATAGGATTTGGAGATAGCTAAAACAAATTGAACATAACGAAAACAAGAAATTTTTAAAGAAATGATTTTAGAAAAATCTTGTAAGTGTCATTTTCTTAGCGGAGCTCAATAACTCCCTTCTCAATATGTGGAGAAAACTGTGATAATCGATTGGCGACACCTATTTTCTTTGAGAGACGAGCACGAATCGGCTTCTTTATCAACTGGTCTCTCTGTAATCACTATATATATATATATATTTGAAGAGTCAATCAATATATTTCTAATGACAAAAAGATTATGTTTTTATATAAAACTATACTTCTTATTCGGTTTGCTACTAAAAAGAACGAAAGTAATATTCAACTTAGAAAGTATTTAACATTGGTCTTAGTACAGACATTAGTATCCTTTATAACTAGCATTCAGGCTTTTTATACTGAGATTTGACAAACAAGATGATTTCTAGAGAGAAAAGAGGAAGAGAGATAAAATAGTTCTATATATTTATTTGATTAGACATTACCGCGGTTTGGTTCCAATCGTGGAGCCGAACCGAAACCAGCCCTCCCAAAACCAGACCGAAATCGAAAATTCGATTCCGAAACTAGGAATTGGAATCCATAAGGTTCCTGTTCTTGTTCTATTATTTTCAAAATCGAAGTGGAACCGGCGATTCCTACCCGGATTTAGAACCGGTAATTCCAACATATATATATATATATAATTTCTTTTTATACGAAAAAAAAAACTAAGGTTGATTTTGGATCTGTGGTTATGGATCTCCGCCGCCATCCAATCATCCACAACCCTAGACACACACAAACCAGTAAAGCATCCAAACTCAAAATCCACAAACCTAGACACACACAAACCAGTCAAGCACCCAAACTCAAAATCCACAAACCTAGACACACACAATTACACAAACCAATCAAGCAACCAAACTCAAAATCCACAAACCCAAAAGCCATTAAAAACTCTTCCAAATCAATCAAGCACCACAAAACAAATCCAAAATCCACCACCGCCTAAACTCAATCACATAAACAAACACTCACCGACCACCTAAACTCAATCACATGGGCACACACCCACCGACCACCATCGAGTCATCGACCATCACCCCATCGATCGATCAAGAGAGAGATGAGAAGAGGAAGAAGCTGAGGTTCACCTAAAAACAGCGCACACCAACCAACCAAAAAGCAGAGGTCACCCATCGATCGATCTTTGTTTGATTTTTTTTTTCGATTTAAATCTGGTTGAGACTTTAGAGGAGAAGATAATTTTTGGGTGTTGGTGTTGTGGTGATGATTGCCGATTCATGGGTGGTGGGTGATCGGACTATTTTATACATATTTTAGGTCCCCAATTTCCTATCGTTTGTTCTCGTTTTTGAGCGTATTTTTGTATATTATGTGTTTGTTGAGCTATGTGTAGGTACACATTCTCTATTTCATGGTTTTGAGTGTAAAGATTAGATTGGGAGGAAAAAGGAGCCAAAAACGAGAATAAATGGAAGTATTCAGATGCCTTGCCTCACCGTTGACACAGATCGCGACGTGATCTAAGCCCAATCATAGCCAAGAAAATATAGATGTTTCCACGGTTGATCCATCGTCAAACAAGAATTCAACACCGAGACCGCGTGCATGAACCCCTCTGATTTTTCGACAGCTTATGGGTTGAAATTGTATGGGCCTGTGCACAACATCCGATTTGTGGGTGCCATAACTCCCTCTTCTAATTGAGTCACGTTTAGATATTTATATATTTGGAAAGGTACGGAAGTCTAGTTTTCAGAACTTTTTACGGATTGTGATTCCGACATTTCTGAAGGAAATTATGCCTATTTGAGTAACTGGTGCGCAGAGCAGAAATGGCATTCGGCGGGAAAAACGGCGGGCAACCAAACCGCCGTTCTGACCGCCGAATTAGGACATTAGGTTTCTTCACCAATTCGGCGGGCAAAATGGCTGGCACCATGGCTACCCTTTTGACCGCCGAACGGCACCTGGAGGTCGTGTTTTTATCCGAAATTGAGGGGCATTTTCGTCCCTTCACTGCCAATTTATACCATAACCTCCCAACACTATATAAACACATTTTCCTCTCCTCTTCATAATTTTTCAGACCCAAACTTCATCTTCTTCAATCTTCTTCACCAATTAAAAGAGAGAGAGAGAGAGAGAGAGAGAGAGAGAGCTTTCAAGAGCATCCTCCCACACCATTTCTACCCATCACCCACCACATTTGAGAGTTGATTGCAAGGAGATAGGAGTGGTCTATGACCAATTTCGAGCTAGGCATTTATGGAGCTCTTGGAGGGGTTTCTTCAAGGGTTGTCTCCTTTAAACTCATTCTCTTTGTAATTCATGTTTTCTTAATTGTGTAAACCCCCACTTGGGAATATTTGTAAACCTAATTTGTGCTCAATATAATGTGTGGTTGTTTTTATATCTAGTTTTTGTTTTGATTCATTCGTGCTTTTATTGAATATATTTCTATCTTGAAATGCTTGTGTATAGAGATTGGAAATTAATATATGTTCATGAATGGGATTAGGAGTAGATTAATGTAATTGTAGGAGTAGTTGTAATCAAATGTCCCATTTGTGTGTGTATGTTGATGGAAAGTCGAATTTGCATGTGTATGTATGGATTAGAGTGAATTAGAGTTAGGATTGTGCTATTGGAAAGGCCATTCCGGGCATAGACTTGACCAATTAGCTAGGAAGAATGAATGAACTTGTTAATTGCCATATTTAAAGAGGTTTGGTTCATTGTTTTTGTTATATATTGAACTTTGGCTACTTCTCACGCTAGGGGCTCTAGGTGAGTTGTGGTTGGAGTTACAATAATTGGGAATCCGGCTATTTCTTGCGCTATGGGCACTAGGTAAGTTATGGTTAGAGGAACAATTACTCTTTCCACATTCATTACACCTGAAGTTGCCATTTTACAATTACCATGTTAGTATTGGGGCTCAATCTAGCATTGGTTTATAGAATTGGTTCACAAATGTCAGGTTGCGGTTTCGTGTTTGAGAGGCTCTCAACACACTCTTCAACCATTAGCTCTATGAATGGGTATAAATCGGATTGAGGCAAGAACGAACCCTTAACTTAAATCGGATGAACTTAATGTCTAACAACCCACTTGTGTGCACTTATGTTTGATGGACTTGTAAAACCTTGTGTGACCACTTTCATGCATCTCTCATATCCACCCTTTTATCATTTATCCATTTAATTACCATTCTCACCCCTCCATATTCTCTTGTTTATTTTTATATATCCATCTTCACCTTCTGCACACCATATAACACACACACATACACACCATTCTTACCTCATCTGCATTCCATTTACATGCTTTCCCTAAACTCTAAAACTTGAAACGGTTAACAAACACATCCCTGCGAAACGATACCCTTTCTTGCACGCTGTATTAGTTTTATTTCTACATATGTATTTTGACTCGTGTCTTATAACAAGGTTGATTTTATTATAAATATTTTGACGATGCTTTCAACGAAAAAAAACATCCATTCGTCAGTTGGCCAATGGCTGCCGACGATGAGAGAGAGAGAGAGAGAGAGAGAGATTGGAGAGTCAAAGGTTTTAATCCTAACATATCTGATGAACAGATGAAGGTGATTTGGGATTGAGGTTGGGTCACCTGGGTGAGTAGGTATAGGTGACTAGGTTATCTGGTTAGGTTGTTAAAAAAAATTAAAGTAATCGAACTGTTTGAACCAGGTGAACTAGACCGTCGGGACCAGAACCTTCCTTTAGAAGGTTCCGGTTCCGATTCCGATTCTAGATCGCATAGAACTGAAATTGGTGGTTTGAAACTGGGAACCGAAACAGAACTGAACTGGGGTCCTCTCTATATTTGATATGATATATGCCATATGTGGTTTATTAATAATATATACATTACATTTTTTATGGTCTGAATAATTTTCAAGTAGTATTTATATACACTTTGATAGTTTATGTTTAAAAACTTTCAAAAAATTAATTTACATGAATTTTTATTACGTGTAATAACACTGTCTTTACATGGGGCAACGTGAAAAAATGACTCAGCTATATTTTCCAGCGATAAAGGACTCGGACACTTGCTTCATGAACATAGTAAATGTGTTTGTCTCTTTTTTGTTAATTTGTATATAGTTATTTCATTCTTGATTCTATATTGTTTTCTTTTCAGTAATGACAACCGTTATGAACCACTGCCATTAATTAGAAGAAAATATTTTTCAACATTTAGACAGTTACATGGACAATCTTTGGAAGCGTCACACATCTATTCATCTTGTACAATGTTTGAAAAAACGGTCTCGGCAGTAGATGATATGTTAGGTGGCCTCTGGCTGTCCTGATTACGGTCAGATTAGGCGGTCAAATAAAAATCGGCCGACTTGACAAATTTTTTGGCCGAGTTACCCGATTAATCGGGCTAAGCAGGGTCAAAATCGTTGACCCGCCTAGTTTAATTTTTATATATATATATATATAATTGATGCTTCCGTTTTGTTCCCTTTAAAAACCACAAAATGCCTATTTTTTTCCCAGATTGTTAATCATTCACAACCCTAACTAAAAAGTCAAAAACCAAAAATTAAAGCCTCTGCCTCACCAATCTTTCTTCGCCGACCATAGCCACCTCTCGTTGGTGACCACCATGTTAGGATTGGAAGTTTTTGTGGTGAATCGAAGAAGAAATGATTTGATTTAGGGTTTCAAAGGATTTTCTCAGGGATTTAGTTCAAATTGGTATCGAAAGATTAGGGATTTCAAAGAGTTGATGGAGAAAATTTGGAAACTTTTCAGACACAAGCCGCGGTCAATGGTCAAAGTGAGAAAATAATTCTTTTATAGGATGACACCGAACCCTTAACTAAAACGACGTCGTTTTGAGAGATTTTTGCTGGACTCATGATGATTGGGTCAAATAGTTAGTTGGGCCAATTGGACCACCTTCTCATTACCAAATAACAATCCATTTTAATTAGTTAGTGTCTTAGTGTAGGGAATTATTTCCCAAGAGTCCTGTTAAGTCTAGAGTCCTATTTATTAGATTATTAGTTGTTGTATAAATAAAATACAAAGCAAAAAAATTATGGCCGCCTAAACCGCTTGGGCACTAGGCGCTGGTCTGCAGTCTGACTAGCTCCTAGTGTTTACTAGAACACTGATCTTGTATACCAACAAGATACAATGGTTGACTGTTCGTTCTACGTAAGTTCATTCGAGTTATTACTGATTATTCACCCATTGTGTAACGCTTAAAACACATCCCCGTCATAGGCATTCTAACACTAATCCTTTAAACAAGTTTATTTCAACAAAAATGGAAAGATATAAAGGTACAAGCCTGGGGGCTAAGAAAAAAGTGAAAATGGACAAAAACCATGGACACACGGAAAAACCACCGACTCATGGAATGCTTATCTCCGTATCGACACCTCGGAAAAACCACCGTTGGTTGTCTAGAATACAAGTTTTGTTTTGTTAGTGAAATTACTCATGATTCAGCACAATAGTAGATACACTACACAATTATCAGTTTATGAGTTTCAAATTTTCAAGATATGTTTGTACCTTTGCTCTTTCAATAAGTGGTACTTTGCATACAACACAATGCAGACAATCTTTTGTCATGGAAGTTGCTGATAAATGTTGTCTTTCCATTTCTCCCTAAGATTAAGTAGTTTCATCTACACATATGAATTTCAAATATAAATCTCTATGACTTATATAATCAGTAACTTGAAAATTACGATAAAGTCACAGTAAGTTGTGATGATGTAGAGCTTTTTACTTGAGATAGAAGTATGAAGTCTAGCTTCATCTCAAGCCTTTTCTTTTGAAGCTGTAATTTCTTATGTACAACTGATTGTTGCAACTTTAAAAGACCATCCCAAGCACAAAACAAATTGTTCAATAAAATTACTATCATTTTAGATTAATATTTTTTTTATAGAATCATATTAAATTTGACAAAAATTGAACATAGAAAGATACCTCCACTTAATTGGTTATATTCCTATTCACTGCCTCGCCTGAAGCGTTAGCGTAGCCATTGCATAAATCGGTTATGGAGCAGCCTTAGTTAATGAACGATTTCTGCATCACCAGGACCTAGTGGTGATGATGAAGTTTTCTTGCTCTTGAACAAATCAAACCCCAAATTCAAAAAAATTTCACACCTTTAGCTCTTGAATGACTATTAGGCGTAGGGGTGGACATGGTTCGGTTCGGTTCAGTTTTGACCAAAACTGTATTGAACCGACATATACTCCGTTTTTAAAAATATGAATATGTTTGAACCGTTTTGAACCTGAAAACCGAATTGAACCGAACAGCTTTATCTCTGTTTGATTCGGTTCAGTTCAATTCGATTTTGGACCTATTGGGCATTGAAGGTTTTTTTATATGTTTTTTTTGGCCCTTTAAGTTGCATTTTTGGCATTTAGGCTTTAACGTTTTTAAGAAAACATAATAAGTAAAAAATAATTTAAACAAAATACAACCCAATTTTCAATCCAAATCTAAAATTTCAATCATATTTAGTTTTCATACTCAATCAAAATATAAAATCTTCATAACTTCTATAAAATAGAAGTTAAAAAATGTAGTACAAAATAAAACATCATCAACAAACAATCTATAATAAAATTGAACTTTACAAAATAAATTCAGTTTGTTCGGTTCGGTTCGGTTTTGTATGTCCAAAACCGAAACCGAACAGAATTCAATTCGGTTTATAAATTTCAAATCGGTTTGAACCGAAAAGAAGCTATGAATCGAACCAAACACCCTTTTTCAGTTAGGTTCAATTCGATTTCGGTTTTTGTGCCCACCCATAATTAGGCGGTTTCAACTCGAAAAAAACATCGGTATTTGCTTGCTCTAAACTGACATAGGAGATGACCCTGACCGCCATGGCGACAAGGCCCATTGCCAAGTTGCACTCGCATACCCAGTAAGCGAACTAGTCCTCTTGATGATGGGATTTTTGAAAGTGAACTTCTTCAGCCTTGGACAAGTATCTATTGAGACTTGGTGTTGGATATCCCAATCCGAATTCAATCTTTTGGGCCTGTTAGCTATGTCCTTCAAATACTTGAAGAAATTATTACATTGTCACTGCTAGAAGCAAGTCCATTAGAGGTGCCACCAGCACCTCCATTGTCTTTACCATCATTTAAACAAATAGAAGAGCGAGGTACATCTCTAGTGTTTATGTCACCAGTACCTCTATTGTCGCTGCCAACATTTCCTCCATTGGACGAGAGAGATACATCTCTAAGTGTTGTTGTCACATGAAAATAGACAGTCAAACACAGTATCAGAAACACTAGCAAATCCATTACCTCAACTATCACATGCATCTTTTTCTGCATTAGAACATTCGGCTAAATGTCCAGTGTCAGCATCACCTTTATATACACATGTACAAGTACCCTATTAATTCAAAGCCAGACATACATTCACATATAGGTTCGCCTCCACAAACTTTGATACACCAACAACGCAATCTGCATGGACAGTGGAACAACCACGATGTACAAGGCGATTATCACAGATAATTTCTCCACCACTTCCATTGGAGCAGCGAGGTATAGATGCAGTGTCCCTGATACCTCCACACACATCGACAGACCAATCTACATCCACACCGACATAGCCACATAAACGGAGACTATCATAGATAATATCTAAACAATTTCCCATAATGTGGCAACCACCGTTATTAACTGTGCATAGATCTACCGATGAAAGCAGCACACCAGAACAATACGTATTAGATGAAATCGATTCAGCAAGACATCATTTCAAGTCTGTATGGCTCCATAGTCCGTACACTGACCCGTATGGTCGCAAAGAGAAGAGTCATGACCCCGAACGAGATATGTACGAGCAGTTCAAGAATGATTAATGGAATTATAGTAAAATGATACTGCTTCTGTATTTTGTATTCAATCACACATAGTTGCTCTTTTAATTACTATAATCCTAGTTTGTATTGTTTTATATGCAATCGTAAAGTTGCATTGAAAGCTTGCAGAAAAAAGATTTTTTCACTGTATTAGAGGATGAGAATAAACAATTGTTAGACATACACATAGATACTTACCTTACGTTGTTATGCAAGAAGAAACAAAACAAGAACAACGCTTATAAAATCAAAGAAAGAGCGGCCGTCGTGGATTTCAGACTTTTGTAAGTCCAATAATAGCTATGCTCAAATGTTTATGTGAATTTGTAAGAGGTTGAAAAGAAACCGTGTTTTGCAAGATAAATTGGCAAAGACTTAGGAAAGATGGCAGCCGGAGTTGCACAGACCGTTGGTTTATACATTCAACCATGACGGAAATCTTTACGGAATCAATCATATAATGTAGTTAGAGTTAGAGTTGTTGAACAAACAAACCTGATATTTGGGATTGCAGTAAAAAAGATTGCAACCGAGTCAATAGCCGAAATGAAATCGCAATGAAAAAGATTGAAACTATGCCCGCCTCTGATTTGAGATTAACAGTGGTTGACAGAGATACCAAATAGTTTACTGATGATTTGCATCCGCTGCCTCAGAGGATATTGTACGGATTACTGATCTAGGGTTAATTTCGTTTTCTTCAAAACGAAAGAAGACAAATCAGAGGGCAAATGGGAGATTTGACTAAGGTGTCGGTGACGTGGCGGGTTATGGATTACGAGATTTAGGGTTCCCACTTAATGTCTCTGCAATGGTTCGATGATGAAGAAGATGAAATTAAAAAATGAAAAAAAAGTCTTTACTTTCTTAGGGTCATTTTTGACCTTTTGCATATACTTCGTCCGACAAACACATTTTATTAGGAATTGAATCTTCTAAGGGCATTGTTGTCCAAAAATGGCTACGTTTGGTGTCAAAATACAGAGATTAGTTATATATGCAAGTTTTTAAAAAAGTGGCTATAAGGAGTTTTTGTATGTACAAAGTGGGTATAATATGATAATATTTGTTAAATTTGTATCTCTATGAAAGTGTTTTAGAGTTTATATGTTTTGATCTCAAAATATGGAATACCAGAATTGAAACTCTAGGTCCCTTCCTGCAGCTGTTTTTCAGTTTATTTTCGTTTTTGTTTTCCAAAAATGATTTTGAATTCGCTTTTGTTAACCGTTTTTCATTTTGTTTTTCGTTTTCATTTTATTTTCAAAAAACGGAAAACAAAATGAAAAACAAAACCAATGTTAACAGTGAAATATTTGAAAAACACAAAATACTTGTTTTCGTTTTTCTTTTTTTTTTTAAAGTTTTTACTGCTTTTTTTTTCTTCTTTTCCTCTTTTCTAGACTGTCTTTGTCATCTCTTTCTTCATATCATCTTCTCTTCGTCATCTCTTTTCTTCTCTTCTTCTTCATATCTTCTTCCCTTCGTCATCTCATCTTCTTCATTTTCTCCTTCTTCTTCTCTTTTCTTCTTTTCATCTTTTTTTCTTCTTAGTGTCGCCGATTTACTGCTCCAAAAGTAAATCGGCTCTTATATTTTTTTTTTCCTTTTTTTTTTCTTTTAAAAGGTTTTATTTTTGTTTTTGTTTCAGATCACAAAGAGTTTATTAACAAATATATATATATATATATATATATATATTAATATAAAAATCTTGGATTTTGAAATTATTTTAAATTTAAAATCACAATAATTCATCAAAAGAGATTTTATCCGGTTATTATAAGTTATTGGATAATTATTTGGAATGAATTATTGACATATCTTTTATTCAAATTAAAAAATTGCAATATAAAAAATTACAATTTTTGATATTTTTCGGTTAACCTACCAGACGCGATTTTTCCCTTTTCATTTTCAGAATACAACTTTTAGTATATGCTACCAGAGGCGTTTTTGGATTTCGAAACTGAAACCAAAAACACTGTTTTCATTTTCATTTTTCTTTTCGAAAAACAGTCAACGAAAAACTCTTACAGGACGGAGCCTAAATTTACATCGGACAATTTATATTCTATTTTTACCCTTGTTTCCATAATTATTTGACATTTACATCTATTTGCTTTTTAAAATTAATTTAATTAATATATAATAAATTTTGACTTATAAATCCTATTATTGTAAAAATTACATCATTATTTTTTAAATATTTTAATGATTCTTGTGTGTGTTGTTTTGTATGAATTTGTGAAGGTTTAGAATTTCATATTTGGCAAAATCTTTGGTTTGAGTAAGTGGCTTAATTATTTATTGATTAATGTTTTTAGCTCAAATGACAAAAAATTGATTGGAAATTAATTAATAGTTTTGTGAATATGAAGTTTGGAGGAACGTTTATGGAGTATGCATGTCCATGCTTGCGAGAGGAGCAGGTGAATTGATGCATGCATACCTGCTCCACCAAGCCCACCAACCCTTTTTATTTTATTTTTTCATTTTTCATTTTTCAGTTTTTATATATCTATTTATTTATTATAATATTTGTTTCTTCCAAATAACAAATTACAAAAGGAATTATATATATACAAAAATGATCAGTAAGGTATACCTAACTGCTTTATCGTGGGGTTTCACTATTTCTCGTTATCGAGAAATAATATTAATTTTTTTACACTGGTTTTCGGTAACGAGAATTAGTAAAACCGTACGATAATATCATCAGGTATACCTAACCTGATAACTTATATATATATATATATATATATATGATGTAATTTTATAACCTATTACAAGTGTAGAATGATTCTCTTCTAAGGAATTCCTTATTTAACATAAAATAATGACCTTTATGAAATCCATCGATTTTAATAAATTTTGATTTGAATTTGGTTGTGGATGACAAGTTGAATGTAATCTACTGGTAGACAAAATTTGAAAATTTTTCAAGTAGTACAACTGTTTTTTTTTTTTCCATTTTTATTGTTTTTCGCCTCATTTTCTGATGCTTAGTATTCAGCAAAATCGGAAAAATAATTTTAGTACTTGAAAATTTTTAAAATATTGTTTACAAATATATTTTATTGAATTTATTATCTATAAAAAAATTTAGAAGAAAATTATTTAAAATCAATAGATTTCATTAAGTGTTTTACTTTATGTTAAAATAAGAATCCCTAATAAAAGAATCAGACAGTTGTTTTCTAAAATGCGTAACAAATTATGAAAGACAGAAAAATATGATCGACCCATCTACTCTTCTTCTTGATGATGGTATACCTACTTTTTAAAGTAAATTTGTAATATACCAAGGACATACATCTTTCACTTGCACACCAAATTAAAAGGGTTACAAACTTACAATCCTTTAAGCCAATCCATTATTTATTGTTTTTTGAAAGCCGGCAGTTAGGGGACCGAGACTTGACGAAGTTGGGTTTTCTAAAAATTACAACTATTGTTATAGTGGAGATATCTCCCAACACTTTATGATTTAATGAGCAACTATGAGATTATATTTACAATACCATTGTTTTATTTTGAAAGTCTTCAACCATCAAGTCAAGCCAATCCATTTATATATATATATATATATATATATATATATAAGTGATAATAGATATCCCCTTAAGAACACATAATAGAATGAACAATACTTGGATACTGATCGGTCTCTACCCAAAATACAGACCCCACCAATGAGAGTGTAACATATGATCTTTTTTTCTTTTACTTTTTACATATATTTCACAAATTGGGCCACTAACTATACTCCCATTAATGAGGTCAGTATTTTGGATACTAATTGGTCAGTACCCAAACATTGTTCTAACATGATTCTTGAATATATAACAATGTCATTATTGTCATCCAAAAACAAGATTTATATATATTTTGATGTAAATCAGTAATGAGAAGACTGATGGTTTGACCCTCCCACCTACATCAAGAGGTTATGGGTTCGAGTCTGCCCATCCACATGTCCCGAATTATTGTAATATTTGAAAAAATAAAAATAAAAGAAGAAAGGTTGATGAGATTAATGAAAATTAGGGGTCGTTTGGTATGCAGTCATCTTTACATGGAAATGAGAATCTCGTAGCATTCCTATGTTTGGTAGGAGGTTTGGGTTTTTGGTTTCCCGGGAAAGTGAATCCCATGGGAATCACATTACCCTCCAAAGGGGTAATCTGAAACCCTTCCCAACAGGTGAGGTTTCAGATTACCCTTGATCAGATTCCCACTGTGGGACCCACATTTAATTAAAAAATAATAATTGGTAATTTAAAAAACAATTCGTCCAATTTTTTTCACATTTTCTTACACTTTCTCACTACCCAAACACTAAATTTTCAGATTTCAAAACCTAACTTTCATCAACTAAACCATGCCCAACTTCATCTTCATCAAAACAGCATCATCAAACACCATCATCAACACCAAAAGAAAAAAATTACAGAAAATAGCAAAAACAAGATTTGGGTGATGACGAGCTTTGATGATGTGGAGGAGACGACGAGCTTCGATGAAGACGACGACGAGCTGCGATGACGATGACAACGAGCTGCGACGACGATGACAACGAGGTACCCGGCCGGAGGAGACAACGACGACGTACCTGGTCGGAGGCGACGATGACGAAGATCAAGATCTTGAGAGAAAGACAAAGAGAGAGAGAGAGAGAGAGAGAGAGAGAGAGAGAGAGAGATGGAAAGAAAGAGATGAAATCTGGATTCTGGAGAGAAAGTTGAATGAAATATAATTTTTTTTTCTTTTTTTTTTGGACAAAGAACGTCCAGTACAATGGACGTTGAATTTTTTTTTTAAGTTTTTAGTTTTTAATAAATAAATAAATTAAAAAAAAAAAAATTCTCATGTTCAACCAAACACTTTTAATTGATATTCTCAGGAATCTGATATAATATTCCCATACCCAACAAAACACATGTATACAAGTATCACAGGAATCACATTCCTGTGTTTAACTTTCCCATGAATCACGTTATTTTGATTAGCACTTAGGGTCTGTTTGGCGTATAGGATTGGACTGGGATTGAACTATTATAGTCCAAAGCCCACGTTTGGCTCAACAACATGACTGAGATACCTTCTCCGAACAATGTTAATTAATCCCACAAACTCAGGACTAAATAAACCCACCCATTCTCATGGTTTTAGTTGTCCCAGGACTATTGCAATTTTTTTTGCTTCTGTTTTTCTTCTTCTCTATTTTGTTCTTCTAATTCTTCGTCGATCAAATTTTCTCCTCTCTATTCAACCAAAATTTATTTTATTTTGTTAAAAAAAATTAACCACTTTATTTTATGAAATTAAAATTAACTATTTCTGGTGAAGAAGAGATGGAGCGATGGAGTTGACTCCATCTCAGATCTGCTCCTTAAATCTTCTTCAGATTTTTTAAAAAAATTTGTGGATCTGCTGCTCCATCAAGTTTGAGATGGTAGAAGATTGATTTGTGTTTCACAAAAATGGTTTTTTGTTTGAAGTTAAGAAAAATTGATTTACAAAATAAAAAATCTGGATTTGTTTTGTTTGCTTGTTTTTATTAGTTTGAGATTGTAGTAAATGGATTTTTGTTTAAGATTGTAGAAGTTTGATTTGTTTGATATGGTAGAAGATTGATTTGTGTTTAGGATTGAAGAAGATGGATTTGCGTTTGATGATGAAAAAATCAAAAGAAAAAAATGGTGATTTTTTTTTTGGTACAAAGGAGGCAAAAGCCCAGAAAATAAAAACTAAAAGGGATGAGAACAGGGGTTAGCATATCGTTTTTGTGATGATAGTGGATCGAGAGAGATGATAATGGTGATTTGGTGCATTGTGAGATTAGAAGAAGTTTTGGAATAAAAAAGCTTAACCTCTTTTTTTTTTTAAATAAAAAATTATAGTTGACGATAAAGATCTAGGTTCTGAACCCAGATCTGCCCAATTTAATTTTTTTCTTGATTAATATCTGTTTTTTACAAATTAAAATATTATCAAAAATTCTTTTTTCTTGATTATTTTCCAAATTAAAATTCATTTTTCATGATAATTTATTATTCAATTTTAAAATATTATCAAATTAAAAAATATATTATATTTAATCCAATCCTATGTTTTAACAAACAAAATGTGGTATTAATTTAGTCCAATCTAATGGTTCTCCAAACATAGTATAGTATTAATTTAGTCCAGTCCCATCTAATCCCAGTCCCATCTGAATCCAATCCAATCCAGTCCAATCCAATCCTATGAAATAGTCCAATCTAATCCCGTACCAAACGGGGCCTTAGTGACAAAAGCAAGGGCATATGTGTAAATTAATTAGTCTCAGAAATCAGAATGAAACAGATAAAAAAGAATGCTTGAATGAGAGAAAATAAGATGTAAAAGATATAAAGAAAAGATTAAAGATCAGATAGAACTCAACTCTATGCAGCAATGGAGTCCACGTTATCTATATCAACAAGAACATCAACATTGACAATCTTGACCCTCTCTAAAGCCCTAAACCTCCACTTCTCCAAAAGATTTCTATCCACCACTCATCAATGTCTTCATTTTCGAACTCGCCGACTCACTTCCATCTCTAGCTCTTCTTCTTCTTCTTCTCTGAGCAGGAGCTTATGCGCATTACTGCCACGACATACACGACGTCGCGTGCAGTGCTTGTCAAACTCCGCGGCGTCGTTTGGCACCGGTGGTGGAAGTACCGGAGGAGATTTTGGTGGCAATGATGGCGGAGGTGGCGGCAGAGGCGGACCGGACGGTGGAGATTCGAAATCTAAATTGGCTGGTGGAGGTGTTGAAGGCGTCTCGGCATGGTCTCCTGATGTTATTATACTCGATGTTGGAGTATGAACCTCTCTCTCTCTCTCTCTCACTCTCTCTCTCTCTCTCTTTCTCTTTGGGTAATGTGATTATATCAAAAATTGAGATTTCAAATTTGTTTTTTTGGGCAGGGAATGACATGTGGAGGATGTGCAGCGAGTGTCAAGAGAATTCTTGAGAATCAAGTGAGTTCTTTTCATTTGTTTCTTAGTATTAAGTGTTTGCTGCTTTTAAATAACATCATTCAAGTAAAAGAAATGTGAATGTGAATGTTACTGAAAATGTAAATGTTATTGTACGGTTTGGATGTTGTGTCCCTTAAAGAAATTCTTCTTATCAACAGATGAGATTACTTATCGCAAAAAGAAAAGAAAGATAATTGATGAGTGTTTGTTTAAATTAGCTGATACAAAAATCTACTGAAACTATTTAAGTGAGTAGAGCTTCATTTTTTTCTCTTCACCAAACTGTGGGGGATGGAAAATTATACTTTCAGTTTCAGTGCAACTTTTGTGTATTTAGGTTCTATAAAATTATGTATTCAGTTCTAAATTTACGGGAAGCATTGCCTTTGAAAAATATGGAACTCTTTAAAAATTGTAAATACAAAGCAGACAAACAATATGGTTTTTTTTTTTAATTAAGTAAATCAGGCCATTCAACTTCATAAGTGGTTGTTGCATTGACCAGAAGTATTGCAATCTGGATAGAATGTAGTTTTAACAGCATGCTGATACTTTTAGATAGCTTGGTTTCTCCTCTCAAACTGATCCAGAATCATATGCTTCATATTTGTGTGCAGCCACAGGTGTCATCTGCTAGTGTCAATCTCACTACAGAGACAGCAATAGTATGGCCTGTATCTGAAGCCAAGGTTACACCAAATTGGCAACAGCAGTTAGGAGAGGCACTTGCAAAACATTTGACTGGTTGTGGTTTTAATTCTAATCTTCGAGGTAAGCAATATTTTAGATGTTATCAGTGCTGTTACTTTTTTCTGATGTGATTGGCATATATATATATATTATAACTATTAAAATCCCTTCTGCTGGTTTGAAATTTTTTTATATGATAATATATATACTGGTTGAAACATTATACTTCATAAAGCCTATGATCCCATATACGTTAGAGAGATCAATGCTTAGGAGAAAGATCTTTCAAAAGCGTAGGAGAGATCTTTCAGATATCTGTGTTCAGTATGTTTCCAACACAAATTCAATAAATCAAGGAACCATATACAAGTGTAGAGAGGATAAGCCAATCCTAGCTCACAAAAAGTTAGGATCAGCAACAAAAAGAAAACACAAAAGCCAAAAGATAGGCCTATACAAGGTGCCCTCACAAAACAAAAAGAAAACGCCCTCTTTAGGCCCTGTTTTCAGTATGTTACTACCTAATCGTGTTTTAGAGGCGTAAATGTAAGATCATTTGTAACTTTGCAAGTTCTGGACATTGTTGAAATGTTTAAATGCTATGAGTTGAGGTTCTAGCACTATTACTATTATCTACTAGTTGTGTGGTGGGGGCAAGGGGTTTTATAATCGTTAGTTGTCTATTGGTGTGAATTCCAAGTTCTTAGCACTCTTCACACATTCAAATGTTGTACATTAAAATTCTAGCTCTAATATTATTATCTACTCCTGGGAGAGTTCTTATGTTATGTATAACAATATAAATGCTTACTAGTGGATTCTAGTTACCTATCATGATCAAAGGCAAAAGGGTGTGGTTAAAATATCTTTCGGGTGTGTTCTCTGGAAAATCATATTTTAATTGGCTTGTTCCCTTGTTACAAATTTAAGCCTTACTAGGTTAAAGATTTGGTAGGGTTAAGATTTTTGTTTGGTTGGTGGCACATGAAAACATAATGCTTTTGACTGGATATAAGAGTAATTTCCTAATATATCTGTCCTGGTGGGTGACGTGCGAGGATTAATCAGAGGATATTGATCATCTATTCCTTCATTGTCCGGTGGCATCAAAACTTTGTCACAATCTATTCAATGTTGTAGGATTGAGTTGGGCTTCTCCTACTTTTGTTTATTTACTTTTAAAGAAGTTTTATGTTGTCTATAGATAAAAAAAAAAGATTTTATGGTTCTGTGTCATTGTGGCTTTTTTTTACAATGAAATTTTATTCATGAAAGAAGAAAAAGGTTCAAAAAGTGGACAATCAGTCCCACCATAACAGAATACATAAACAAAGACAAGATAAAAAACTCAAAATAATAAATGACACCCTGCAATCAAGCTAAATAATAATAATAAAAAAACTAGCAGTATCTTGAATTCCTTTGATAAATAAGCCCATAGAGATACTAGATAGAAAGTTGTTCTCCTCCTTCACTGGGGCTATTTTTAGGTGATTTGGGCAGAAAGGAATAGTATGATTTTTTAAAAAGCTAAGGAGAACGTTGCAGGTTTTTTGTGGGATAAAGTGCATTAATCATTATTTAGCTTTGTTGTAGGCTTTGGTTTCTAAAGAATTTCAAGAATTTCTTGTTGTTTTTTATTTTACATAATTGGGGGGCTGTTGTTAAGTGATTGTATCTTAGTTTGTAGGTTATTTATAGAATGAATTTTTGTCATTGTGGACTGCCATTCCACTTTAGTGATCTTCCTAATTTTTAGTAAAACTTGTCGTTTCCTATAAAACAAGGATCATTATGGTCGAAACCTTTTCTTTTGTAGTCATGTGCATGGCCTGAGTGCTGGCTATTCATATGTGTTGCTTATGCCAATACTTCTCAAACATCAGCTAGAGACTCTGCTCCCATGTTATGGTTCTCAACATGTTTCTTTTTCATTAAGCTTTCTGGTGCCTATTTTATTTTCTGTAGAGACCTGTTCTCTGGGTTTTCTAGGTGACTAGGTCAAATGATTTAACGTAGTTTTACTCACTGATCATACTGAAACTGGAGTTTTAGAAGTTTTAGGCCATCAAGCTTGCACTTCTATAAGAACATGGCAAAAAAGAGAAAAAAGAAGTTGATAGGAAATTTTTTTTATTTATTTGTCCTTTACATGTGATAAAAGACATGTTATTAATGTATTAGATCAGCGAATGAGTTTAGTTTTTAAAATTACATCTATCTTTATCAAGTTGTCCATTGCGCACCTCAAACTATGAATTAGAGTAGACTGATATAATAACCTATTTGGAGTTTTCAAGTGATTTATGTGAAGCTTGGTCGGTTAGTGGCAGGTCAGGAATCAATTGAAGGAGATTTTTCATCGCAATAATGCAAAAAATTACTTTAAGGAGAAAACATATATCTTTGTGGTATGTCCCTGCATCATTGGGTTTCAATTTCAGCAGATTGTTATGCATCTTGTTTCAACTATTTTAGGTGCTCAAGGATAGGCTTCAAAGTCGTTATTAATTTTTCAATCTTTCCTTCCTATAGGTGAGTCGTGGCAGCTCCTTGTGGTGGATTAATATGAGAGGAGTTTCTGTTGCAGAGATCCCGTTTTTTTTTGGAAAATTTGTTTATGCATTGTCGAAGTTTAGATATTCTTTGATAATAATCAGGATAATCAATGTTTTGTTCTCTAAACTTGTATTGTAGATCATTGAAGATGTTGAAAAGTACTTTCATTTTATTCTTTCATGTGTAAAGTTGTATTTTGGCGTGCGTGCGCACACACACATAGATATATATATATATATATATATATGTACACACGCGTATATATATATATATATACGCGTGCGTGCGTGCGTGTGCACATACATTTACATATATGTGTGTGTGTGTGTGTATTCTCTCTTTTTGAGGTTTGGTGCCTTGAACTTTTTTTAAGGCCTTCCATATTCTTTTCAATTTGGCAAAAATGCTGTCTTCCTTATATTATGCATGTGTAGCTCTTTTGTGTTTTATCTTATTGAGATACTAAATGTTGATGGTTTTGTAAAGCCATAAAGTTTTCAACACGGGTTTCATTCTAAATAGAAAGCATCGTAATAAATGCCATTCTCTTTCTCACCATTTCCTTTTACTTTCTCTCCTACTTCGTCTTTAACAATTATTAGAAAAGAAAAATGAGAGAGTGCATTATCAACATCTGTCAGCTCAGTATTAAGGTTGGTAATGTGTGCTGGGAACTTTACTGCCTTGAGCATGATATTCTGCCTGATGGCCGAATGCCAAGTGATCAAAACATTAAGGGGGTTGATTATGCTTTCAACACCTTTTAGTGAGACTACCGCTAGGAACAATGGTTCCCTTGCAGTTGTAATTTTTTTTGGATATAGATTATCATCCCTACATTCTGCAAACTGCATCATTTGTGCATATACATGAGGAAAATTTATGATGGCTAATTTTTTTAAGTGTATGCATGCATTGTCCTCTTAACATAAAGAAAAATTGGAAATAAGAGTTTTGCCTTGTGACACTTTATTCCCTATCTGTACACGCCTTCTTTCTTTTTCTTAGTTTCCAAGATATTCATAAAGTCTATGGCAGGATAGGCAATTGAGAGATAGAGCTATTTCATTTATTTATTCATTTATTTTTTCTTTGCATTGAAAATTATGGAATGCTGCAGATGGATGTTTTTGTGCTTGTCTTAAATCCTTACTTATTTCTTTCTTTCTTTTTTTGTTGAAAGAAAATCCTTATTTCCATTCTGGTGTAAGTTATACCACTTTTATGTATATTGTCCCTCTCACTTCCTAGCAAGAAGTTTGTGCATGGTTTCATACTTGATAATTTTCTGATGAGTGTCCATTAATTATTGAGCATCCTGTCTGGAAAACGTTTGCTTGGAATTGAAGGGTAAACTTTTATACCGTATGCTTAATACCTTAAAGCTTGTGTTAACTTCTACATATTAAGTCCAGTTTTTAGAGTTTTTAAATTCTTACTTGAATTCATAATAAACCATTTTCTTTATTGTAATTGCAATTGCATTTAGTTAGTCCGGATGTTCGAATTCTTATTCACTGGTTTATTTGTGTAGATTCAGGGACTGATAATTTCTTTAGAGTGTTTGAAAGGAAGATGGATGAGAAGCGTAATCACTTAAAAGAAAGTGGTAAGTACCTCTATTCATTTTCGTTATGAAAATCGAAGTACTATGCTTGTTATGCACATGCTAAGAGAGAAATTTGAGGCTAATTACATTACACTAATGTAGGTCGTGACCTTGCTGTCTCATGGGCTTTATGTGCTGTATGCCTTGTTGGCCATCTCTCTCATATGTTAGGAGCTAAGGCTTCATGGATCCATGCATTTCATTCCACAGGATTTCATCTGTCCCTGTCTTTATTTACATTGCTTGGTCCTGGACGTCAACTTATTCTTGATGGAGTGAAGAGCCTTTTTAGGGGAGCTCCAAACATGAATACATTAGTTGGTCTTGGGGCCTTATCTTCTTTTACTGTTAGTTCATTGGCTGCCTTCCTACCAAAACTGGTAAGTGATGTCTTAAATCATATATAGCTCTGGCCTTTTCCGTCAAAACAACATATTATCTGACATGGCTGTAAATTTTCTCGTACTGTTGAGGTTCACAAAAAAAATTTCAATATTTGATTTTTTGTTGCTACTGCATACAATTTAACAAGTGATGCTATAACAAAGCATAATTGGTGGATTCAACTTTCAAGTAACTATTTATATCTTGCGATTGGAATTGGATTTGTTATTTGAACCTGGTGGCTGGTGTTCCCTATAGAACAGTTCACTTGAGTGATTTTTTGTGCATTGATTTTCCTCTTAACCTTTAAGACTTAGCATGATGGTTGATATAAAACGTGGGTCTACTGTCTACAAGACCCAATTTGTGATAATAAGTTGACTGTAATGTCCTGCTGGATGGCTATGTGTACACAGGGTTGGAAGGCATTCTTTGAGGAACCGGTTATGTTGATAGCATTTGTTTTGTTAGGAAGGAATCTTGAACAGAGAGCTAAAATTAAAGCCGCAAGTGATATGTCAGGGCTCCTGAATATTTTACCTTCAAAAGCTCGTCTTCTAGTTGATAGTAATGATGCAAAGGAGTCGGAGTCAATTGTCGAAGTTCCTTGTAGCAGTCTCTGTGTGGGAGATCACATTGTTGTACTACCTGGAGTAAGTAAAATGTTTCTCACTTTCCTCGGTGCTGTATTCCATATATTTCCTCTTCCCAATTTTTTGTTCATAAAATATTTATGGATGTGGTCTTACTATTTGGATTTTTTATGCTTGTATTTTGCCTATTGTATCCTGGAGTATTTTTTCATTCTCAATTTGGTGATGCAATAGCAATAATACGGGCTGCTTTGAGTTATTTCAGTTAAGATTCTTTGGTATGGGGTGCAGCGATGGCTTTCTCTTTGAATAGTTATTATTTTCCTTTCAAACATATTATTCTGGCTTTTTAGGATCGTCTTCCGGCAGATGGAATAGTTAGAGCTGGTAAAAGCATCATTGATGAGTCAAGTTTTACGGGAGAGCCATTGCCAGTGACCAAAGTACCTGGGGTAATGATCTTCACTCACCTCTAACTATTTTTCTTACCCAATACTCAGATAACATGTAACAGCACTATTGTTTTACATGGTTTTCTGAGAAGTTGACCTTTTTCTTTTTCCTTTCACATGGTTCCATACTCCGGTAATTCTTCCAGCTTTCTCCTTTTATTTTCTGACATCATAGTGAAATTTATGTCTGTGATAGAGTCAAGTTGTCGGTGGCAGTATAAACCTCAATGGAACTCTTACGGTTGAAGTGCGGAGACCAGGTGGTGAGACTGCAGTGGGAGACATTGTTCGTTTGGTGGAAGAAGCTCAGAGTAGGGAAGCTCCTGTACAGCGGTTGGCTGACAAGGTTCTTATCTCTGTACTTTTCTGTATATATTAATTTATATTCTTTTCTATGGTGCTAAGAGGTTTCTGTAAGATACATGGCATTTTTAAGGTTATGTTATGGTGTTCTACGTTGGCAATAATTTTTTTTTTTTTTTTAATTATTGTTATTTTATCAGTATATATTGTGCATTTACACTAGACAGATTGCTATAGCAACTTCTTCTTCTTCTTTTTATTTATTTTTATTTATTATTTATTTTAAAATGCTTATACGTGATGAATTGCATCCCACAATTATATTTTTTTAAATGAGGCTTTGAAAAATTTAGCTATTCTCATGCAATTGCAAGGAGGATTACTGTTACTTCAGACTATCAGAGCTTGATGCTTTCCAACTTGCAACTTCATGCTTCGTTGGAAGTGAGATATTCTGAAACTGTGATTTTCATGCCATTTTATGGGGCTTGGACTTGGGAGAAGATAAAGAACTCACCGGACAAAATAATTTTACCCAGATGTTGCATAATAGATAATTTATCTAGATGCTTTTCCGTAAGCACCTGTTGTTACCTTTTTTTTTCTTCCAATGAATGAATCCATGTCGCTATAGATTAAGGGAGTCCTCCGGCTATTATCTAACTAAAGAAATTTAAGTCTTGACTCCTTCTGTCAAATGACTTTTGTCAATCTTAATTGCAATGGGTTCCTTTTAAATGAATTATAATTTTTTGGCTTGGGTGAGTTTTGCCATCCTAGATGTATTTTTCCTTATTTTCCCCTATTTCTTCTTTGGCACTGTCATTGTGAAAATAATGAGAAACTTAAGAGGATAGATATGATGACAAGAGTTGGTAATGTGATCAATTGAGTATAGTAAAATCTTGAATTGTTGGTTGAGATTAGCAGCATTAGCTAATTGGTTTTGCTAGTTGACATTGAGTTTTCAATTGAGCCTAGTTGACATTTAGTCAAATGTCCACACATGTTATATAATTGTTTGTTGCCCCAGGTATCTGGGCAATTCACATATGGAGTTATGGCACTCTCAGCTGCTACATTTTTGTTCTGGAACTTTTTTGGTGCACATGTTTTACCGGCTGCTTTTCATCATGGAAGTCCAGTTTCATTGGCCTTGCAACTTTCTTGCAGTGTTCTGGTATGTCATATATAACATTGTAATTAATTTCTTCATATGTCCTATCAAAAAAATTTCTTCATATGATTATCCTGATATAATTAACAAATTCATCATGAAGGATTATTTACTGCTTCAGTTTCAAGTACATGAATCTTGTTTGCCTTGTGTTTTGTTAATTATACCAAGATAGTGAAAATGTTGTAAGAGAATGAAAAAGCTGTCATTATATTTTGATTCATAAACAAGTTATAAATAATCTTTGATCTTGATTGATTTAGTATTCATTATAATAACAATCATAAAATTTATGGTTTCAGAATAATATGATGATTTTCTATCAAATCCTTAGTACCCTTTGTACCTAAGACTAAGTATTAAGCTCATTCAAACAAAATCATGTTCTATTTTGGTTTTCTCAGGTTACTTTGTCAGCTGTGTGTCTTCCTAGAGATTTTGTGTTGGTTTTGTGACTTTTGTCAAGTTGGTTTAGAAGTTCAAGGGTCTTAGATAATGGGATTCCCTTTCACATGTACGTTTGACTTCAGTTAGCATTTAGTGAAATACCTGTTTCAAGGACCAAGGGATTTTATTTTCTATGTATTATTGGATATACAGCTTGTGAAGGGCCATGAGAAACACTTATCATGATGTGTAACATGTCACTTTGCCAAGGACAAAAATATGAGGCCTAGGACATTTATTTACTTGTTTAGAAATCTGACCACCTTTAAATATGGGATATTGTGCTTGGAGTTTTACTAGCTAGTAGCAAAGGAGACTTTCATGCAATCTTGTAAGATTGGCCGTGTCCTCCATTAGAGTTTAAGGACGTTGAGATGACCTTAAGGATACTTGGCAATCACTTGGTCTTTTTTACACGGAGATAACAGATAAAGCTATCCAATTATTGAGACATTTTGGCTATCTAAACTCTAGTTTTAATCTTGTGACACTTTGACTTAGTTCCTTGTTATATGCTATCCCTTGGACAATTGTAAATTAAATCATCATGAACCTTTTGGGGGCAGTTGATCCATTGTCTCTCCTCATACAAAGGACATGGGTGATAGTTGTATCTTTATCTTTACAGTGGTCTTTTACTCCATACCTTTTGGGAATTACAGTACTCCTTTACAATCTCATTACTCTCAAGAATAACTCTTCTCATTTATACATCCTCCCTCGAGACATCATGTGTTTGTGATATCTTTATCAACCCTTTAATTATGTTAAAAGGCTTATAATATATCATAAACAAATGATGTCTCGAGGGAGGATGTATGAATAAGAAGAGTTATTCTTGAGAGTAATAAGATGATGATGGAAGTCCTGAATTTGAAGATAAAATAAGATAATATAGTGGTTTTCTTCTAATGGATCCCTTGCATAAACTTTCATAAAGACCTTGATTCTTGTTTTTGATGAGGAAGATCCCACTTCGGTTCTGTTGTTCACCTTAATAAGTCCACCCCATTAACTATCTTCTCAAGAGTCTCTCTTTCCACAAGAATAAAAAGGAGGCCCTTCTATACTGAACTAAACTCAATTGAAATAATCTCTTATCTCTACGATCTTATTGCAGCTTTGATACCTCCTTTTCAATTCCACTGAAATGGAATCTGACAGAACTACTGTTCCAGCCTTGCCCAACATTATACCCTTATCAACATCTTGACAGAAGAGGGCTTTATCAAGATGAAATACCTCAATGAGAAAACTTCTCTGAAATCCTCTTGGATAGTCCATGTTGAATAAAACTCTCTGAATTTTAAGCCCTATTTCTCACACAGATCTTAGCCCTACCCTACTCTGTTTCCCATTGGATACAATAATCCACATGCTAGAACCCTCACTTGATAACCAACATGATTGATTCTTCCTTTCTAGGTTGAGATTGAACAAAGTTGGTTATCCCCCCAGGAATAGGTAACTGTCCACCCTCAACGACCATCTGTCTTAATTCACAGACCTTATATTCCTCCGCACATCTTCCTCTTGGACTTATCTAGTTCTTCATGAACCCAGCTTCATTGTGTGTAACTTAATAATCTGTCCCTCGCTATTTTCAAATCTCTCTAATTCTCTAAGTGTGCTTAGAATCCTCTCCTGGACTTGTCCTCCTCTTCCACAATGAAAACCTTATGAATTTTGATCTATCGTAGTGGAACTGAATGGAAACTTGTAGCCGGAGGGCTGCATGACAAGGAAGAAGTGCAGAGAGAAAAAATATCGAGAGAGAGAGAGTTGTTGAAGTTTTAACAACACTGTTGCAACTGATCATCAACTTGCACGATTGTAATTGCCTTGGTAAACATTGTTTGTACACATTTTTGAGAAAGAATAGATTTCTTACTTCTCTCTACTTCAATTGGTATATGTATAAGCCTTGAATCCTCCATCCCGTTAATTTTATGCAATAGTGAATTACTATTTTTTAGTGCAGGTTATTGCTTGTCCTTGTGCCCTTGGCTTAGCCACACCCACTGCTGTGCTGGTAATCTCTTCGTAAACACTACATTATTTCCTTGTTAGGTTAGATGTATATTTAAACTTTTATTTGACAGAGCATTATGACTGATATTCACTATTTCAGGTTGGAACCTCATTGGGGGCAACAAGAGGATTGCTTCTGCGTGGCGGAAATGTTTTAGAGAAGTTCTCAATGGTGAACACTATTGTGTTTGACAAAACAGGGACCCTTACTATTGGCAGACCTGTAGTGACAGAAGTTTTGACTTTGGGAAGCCTAAAAAGTCCCGATGTAAGGTTGAGTGATGTCGGAAATCTCCTTCTATTAAATCATTCTTAAATGGGTTTAAGGTTGTCTTTTAGTTATTTTTAACACATGGAACAACTAAATGATCATAAATTTTCTAAGGTGAGAGATCTCGCATTTTTGTAAAAATGCGCAATTGTCTTTATGGTCTTGATTGATGTTGTGAAAGTCTTGATCTAAGCTTACACAATCTTGACGAGTCGTGCTCATGATTAAGACCTTCATGACCACTCAAGATCATAAAATCTTCGATTCATTCATACCTTCACAACAACAAACAAGAATGTCATACTGTCCCACTTTTACAATAGAGAACAACCATTAGTGTCATCATATCTGACCTATTTTATGAAATTTTTGTGTTCATTTATTTTTGTGTTTCGGAAATTTTATAACTCTTTTTCAATAGCTTGTTCACATTTTTTGTGTTAATAAATTTTTTATTCTTGTTTCTTAAAAAAAAAAAGGTTGTGCATGAGATCTAGTTATTATAATAGAATCTGTTGGTCTTTGTTTTTCCAGAATTTATGTGAGCTTGAGAATCTTTTGAAGCTCAACTGTCGTCATTAGTTGAATGAAATTTGGTTAAGAACTTTTTCTTCTTCACATGTGCATTGTATGCTTAAATTAATTTCAAAGTAAATGATAATGAAAGCTGGTTCAGTACTCATTGATGCTAGGTTATTACCCTTCTGTGAACCTTGATTAGGATCCAACAACAAGCCCTAACTTTTACCCAAAGTTAGATAGATTTGAATCAAACCATTCAAAGGATTGAGCGATCGATTTTCTAGAATCAGATAACGGAATTTACCTAACCCTAGCCCAAGCTATTCTAAGCAATTAACTGAGAAAAGCCGAATTCAAAAGACACACGATGAGCCCTAGCTAGGTCAATTTTATTCATAAAGCATTCAAAAGATAACAACCCTAAAATAATAGTTCTATTTATACTAGAATTAATCTTTTATCCTGACTATGATAGGATTAGTCTAAAATAGGAAAAATAGTCTAAAACATAAATAAAGCAATATAACTAAAATAAAAATAAAAGAAATAGTCTAAAGCCCTTTTCCAAAACAGTATCAATTTCCTTATAATTCAGGAACCCAAACTGTGCCTCTCGTCACTCAAACTGCTACCATCGAATTGCGGTCTGGACCGCTGTTCCACAATTCTTTTAGATTTTCTAACGGTCTATACAGAATTTTAAATTAAAGGTTTGGAATATTAGGTCTCTGAATTGCTTTTGACTTAAATTTTTGCATATGTGAAAGTTAAATTTGCATTGGTTGCTAGGTTACCCTTAACATGATATGAACTGACTGCTTTGATGCAGACAGAACTCAACTCAAACTTATTCAGACACTGAGGTTCTGAGGTTGGCTGCTGGTGTTGAATCAAATACAGTTCATCCAATCGGTAAAGCGATTGTGGAAGCTGCTCAAGCTGCCGATTGTCAGAATGTGAAGGTATCTTCTTCGTTGACCTCTTGAATTCTCGTCTGTCTAATTTAAGAAGGTTATAATTTCATTTCAGTGTGACTCCTCATATTTAGGTTAACTACAATCAACCTATCTGTGTCCTAAGTTTCATTAAAATCTTCTGCCATTAATGGCCATCCAGAAAAAGAAACTGCTAATTTTGTCAGGAATCACATCACCCTTTATCTATTTAATTTTTTATAGCAAACGGAATGAAATAATTTTATTAACACAAAAAGGTGAAAAAGTAGTTCACAAGCTACAAAAAAAAGTGTTATATGGACAAATCAAACTCTTTACAAAAGACTAAACAAACAAAAACGGACCTGAAAACCAATATCATGAACAAATTAAGAGTTTGTTATCTATTCTTTTCCATATGGAGGCAATTTATAGGGAAATACATGAGTGAGAATCAAGGAAATGATTCTCCTATAATCAATACAATGATCTCCTACAATCAAGCTAATTGTCAACTACACTAATCAAGCAATCAATTACAGTAATTAAGCAATCAATCAGTCAACTATACAATCTAACTGATTATATTCTAACAAAAACATGATGAGAAGCATCACTACTTAGCCATTTGAAATATGAGCTGCAAGTATACATGCCTGATGATTCAAGATTCTGCCATCTTTCTTCTTCTCTCAATTCATTGAGAGAAATGTTATCTAGGGCTGCCCTCAAAAACATTAGATTTTAGTATTGTGATAGTAAGTTTTATCAGTGCTAAATCTTACTTCTGTTCTCGGAATAAGATTTATCAGTGACATTAATTTTCACATTTTGGATTTTCATGCAATTAGCTATCTTTTCACAGGTGGTGGATGGAACTTTCTTAGAAGAACCTGGGTCTGGCACTGTAGCTATTATTGGGAACAGAAAGGTCTCAGTTGGGACCATAGACTGGATTCGCAGGTTTCGTATTCGTGGACATTTTCATATCAAGTGTTATGGTTTTTCTAGTTTGAGTAGCAGATAATTTCGTTGTGTTCAGAGTTCCACTTAACATTCTTCCTATTGAACCATCTACTAAATAGTCAGATGTATACGTGGTTATGATATCTAATTCATGCTTACATACATATATACAGTACATACATACACATACATATACATATATTGTTTAATTCATACCAATTGACAATCCTTAGCTCTATCAACTAGTCTTCCAAAACAATCCGCTACCAGAATGAACAAAAAAGGAGAAAAATGATCTCCTTGCTTAAGACCCCTGGAAGCATTAAAATTTCTCCTAGGTTTCTAATTTATCATAATCTAGAAGTATGCGGATTTTAAGCACCCTGTAATCCATCTCCTCCGGTTTAACCCAAACCTTTTCGCTTCCAAAACAAAATTTAAGAAATCCCAATCAACATAGTCATATGCTATTGCAAAATCAAATTTAAATACAACATCCTCTCTTTTCTCTTTTCTCTTTTCTCTTTTCTACATTCCTCAACACCGAGACAGCATCTAAAATTTGCTTCCCAAAAAAATCAGACATTGATTGGTGTTAAAACCACCAACTTCAATCTGAGGTTGAAAATTGAAATGCAATTTACCATGAATCTTATCAATGCTTCCAACAAAGACATAGATGTTAATTTTGGTCATAAAATATACACTTAAACTTGTTGTGTATACATAACATAAATATACACTTGAACTTGTATATGAGCCAAGAAACCAGCCATTAGCTGATTAGTATGCTCCCATAAAATTGGGAATCTCCATTTTAGGATTTGCATATTTAGTTTATAATTTTGGCTTGTCAGTTGATCTTTTCTCTCTGCAGGCACGGAGTTGATGAGAATCCCTTTCAAGAAGTGGACAGGGAGGACCTTAAGAATCAATCTGCTGTCTATGTTGGAGTTGACAATACCCTTGCTGGCATTATTTATGTTGCGGATCAGATCAGGGAGGATGCAACACACGTAGTTGATTATTTGTCTAGACAAGGCATTGATGTATTCATGCTGTCTGGAGACAGAAAAGAGACTGCTGAGCATGTTGCATCTGTTGTCGGTATTTCAAAGCAGAAGGTAAGCTATGGTCTTCCCGAAATTGAATACCTTATAAACTTTAAAGGTGATAGTTAGTTTGCTATGCTTTTTCCGTTTGAAATTTGAATTAGTCTGAATGTATAATCTTGGTAATATTTTATTTATTTATTTTTCTTTTAAGTGTAAGTATAATTGTAAGTTCGTTTTGGAAAAACAAAAAACATTTCAAACTAGTATTTCACAAATTTATCTTTCTAAATAAAGATATAGGTTATAAGACATATAATGTAGATTAATACTAGCAAACATTGAAGAACCCTGTTTTTAAGCTGTCTCAGATATGTATATTGTCACTGAAAATATGTTAATCATCACAACAATCCCCAACCCCACCCTGAACATTGTCTCCATTTTCACACAAACTAGTTTGTTTTCCAGATGAAGCAACAAAATTGAATTGGAAAACCATAGATAACTCAGCTGGGCTGTACATGATTCTAGAACTCATTGAATTGAACTGGAGAATTCTGATCATAGGGGTTTGAGATTCAAGGTTCATGGTGCTTTAAAGATTAGCCGAAATATATAAAACACACATTTATATGGGATGTATTTCGAAAAAGTGTTATAAATACAACACTCTTAAGCACACATATTTTTGGTAGATGTTTCAAGCAAAAGTCTGAGGGCTTGAGATGCATTGGTTTTGTTGCATTGGAAATTAGCTTGACCATATTAAGCACACATTTTGATGCGGGATGTATCAAACTCAAAGTACTATAATGCAGCAGCGATGTGCTGTTAAATGAATGTACATTTTGTGTGTTTAGTTCTTTCCATTCTTTTCTCTGGTTTAATTATCAATTTTCTGTATTTGCAATTTGTGAAAGTTTAACTACAAGTTAAATGAACATAATTTGGGTCATTTTGTTTTTGGAACAATTATCAAATATTCTATGTTTGTGATTTGTTATAGTTAAATTACATGCTGAATGAATATAATTTGGTGTAGAAGGATAAGATATTTGATAGTTGCAATTTGTTTTAGTTTACTTACAAACATATTTAATTTTTGGTTTGGATCAATGTCCTCATTTTTGTACACCATTCACGGTACAAGTTTTAAACTATTGGATAAATGCAATTTAAATAGCTATGATATCATCTCACTTGTTATTTTTAATCAGTATTAATTATGCTTGTCAAATGTAATTTCAACTAGTGAATGTACCTTGATCAAATGATCGAAAATTGTATTTTTGTCGGAAAAATGGGCATCACATAAAAAGGGTGGTCTAAAAATTGTATTATTTGCACTAGTTTATGTAATTTCAACGCTTTGTATGTTTTCATTAAAAATCTTTTATGATGGTTCAAACAGGTCTCAAATCTTTTATGATGGTTCAAAAAGGGCTCAAATCTAGGAAGATGTACTATAAAAAAGTTGATCCATTAGGTCCACAGCTTTATCTAGGATCAGAAACTGTATCTACAATAGAAAGCAATTATCATTTTATATAAGTTGACTTGAATATAACAAATTTGTTTTTTTTTACCTTATGTTTTTGGTGAGCTCTTCAGAACCTAATTATAGCCTATAATCTGAATTTATGTTTTAGACAATTTTTTAGGGTTTTGGTCACCTATAACTATTTTGTATAGGGGATTTTCCGGATGGCTTTATTTTTTGGCTGTCAAGGACTGTTGTTCACTATATAGTCTCTCTCATAAATAAATGGATTCTGGTTCCTTGTTTATGAAATAAATAACCAAAACTGAGCTGTGAACTGCAGATTCTGTCTGGAGTTAAACCAGATGAAAAAAAGAGGTTCATAAATGAACTTCAGAAGGATCAAAATATTGTAGCCATGGTTGGTGATGGAATTAACGATGCTGCTGCTTTGGCTTCAGCACATATAGGAGTTGCCATGGGTGGGGGTGTTGGAGCTGCTAATGAGGCATCTTCTGTTGTACTGATGGGCAACAAACTATCTCAGGTTTTAAGACATCCTTTCTTATTTAACTGCATTATCTGGACAGCTTTTCAGAATATCCATACTTTTTTGTTCCATATGGAGCACAAAATTTGGGGTTTGCTTGTGCACATGGTGTGCACCTCTCTTCTTTGATATACTCAAACTGCTTGCTCATTTCCATTTCCGAAATTGAAGTTTTCATGCCAATAAATTATTTTTTATCTTTCATCTTACTAGCAACATATAATAGACAAAGATGTATTTGTGATGTTATTAATGTGAATCTAGGTTCCAGAGAGGCTAAGGGCACACCAATAATGTTTTTCAACTTTTTTTTTTCCTTTCAGTTATCAACACAAAAAAAAAAACAAAAAACAATTAGGGAAAGATTAGGATTTTCTCACTCACCACCACTACACGGAAAAGAATAAACAAATAATGAACTGCCGTAGCTGAATAAGAAATCTGTTGACACTAATTTACCACCAAACAGTTGTCATGAGTCTCATGACAACAACACTTCACCACAACATGCTTCAGCAACATGTACCACGCAATAGTCATAGATTCATATATAGGATAACACAAACATTGGAAACTCCCTTTTACATTTGATTTACCTCAAAATGATTAGATAGCGAAAACCCCAAACAAGAGAATTTTTTTTAAAAAAAAAATGGAAAAAAAGACTGAACACAAAAAAAGTGCTCTGATACCTAGTTGGAATATAAAATAATAGAATAGAGAAGAAAAGGAATGAAGAAGAGATGGTGTAGGGAATTGATTGCTACTTTACCAACTCCCGTACATTATATATGGGCATGTTACAACTTACAAACCCGAATAAACTTAAAATAGTTGATGCCCATAAAGCCCAATAGGTCCAAAACCACATAACACTAATACAAATAAATAATAATGAAGAACTCTAACTATGGTATTGTACTTGTAAAGAGATAGAGAAACTGTGAACCTCTTTTTTACTATCCCATTGCTAATGAGACCCTGATCTTTTATTCATTATTCAATGTTAATTGGGTGATCTTAAAGAAGTAATGGATTTTGTATCAAGTTGGAAGGTAACCGAAGGAAGAGGTTTGAGTTAAGTTGCTTGGAGGATCATTGAATTATTTTTGCTATGGAATTCGTTGCTTTATAGCATTCAAATATGACTCAGATATAATTTTCATCTTGTAGCAGTGCTCTATTGTACACATCCTGCGAACACCATTTTCTTTAGGCACTTTTCTAAAAAACTAATTATAGTCCAATAAGAAACTGGTTAAACCTACATGTGAAGCTGATAAATTTGGAATGGCCCTTTCATGCTTCAGCCTCTGGTTTCGGCTTCTTGACGAAGTCTAATATGGGATAAGATGAAGACATCGTAGTTCTACTAATCCTAGAGGAAAATAGGAGAGTCAATGTCAAAAAAGATGGAAGGATTATTGCCATAGGTGTAAAATGAGCCATTCTCTTGAAAGATGTAACCACCTGCCTTTGTTAACCCAATCTGACCACCTCATTATATTCTAGTTGTTTGAAGTGAATCAAATAGAGTAACACCAGCAAAAAGCTGGAATTCGTTGTGTGAAAAAAAATAAAGGTATTTTTAGACATCAGGTTAATTTGTCCAAAAAACATATGGTGAGAGATTTCAATTTAGCATGCTCTTGCAGTTTTCTGAATATTGATAGATTAAGAATGATGATAGTGGTCGAAGAATAAAATAAGGTCTTCTATAAAGTTCACTAGTTAAGTCAGGGAGGATGAGATTCATGTAATATGTTCTTATAAGCAGTTCTCTTGTTGATATAAGTATTTGGAAATTAACACAATTTCACTTTTATGCAGTTGCTCGATGCTTTGGAGCTGAGCAGGCTCACCATGAAAACTGTGAAGCAAAATCTATGGTGGGCCTTTGCATATAACATTGTAAGTATCCATTCATCACTCAAGTATAATCCTGTGGAAAATGAAACCATATTCTCTTTTCATGTAGCTGACCGGCCATATTATTTGTATTATAGATGTCTTTCAGATTTCATTTCCTTTTGCGCCACTGGATTTACTCCTGTCCAGAAATATAGTTCATTTTACACAGCTCCCATTCCTTTACAGGTTGGAATTCCTATTGCAGCTGGACTATTACTCCCAGTAACCGGGACCATGTTGACGCCGTCAATCGCTGGAGCCCTTATGGGTTTAAGTTCTATTGGGGTGATGGCAAATTCATTGCTTCTGAGATTTAAAGTTTCCTCAAAACAGGGGAAAACTCTTGGAGCCTCTCCTCATGATAAAAGTAATAAGAATTCTGATCAATTCTTGAACTTCAAAGAGAAAATGAAGCATCCTTTTTCTGATGGTAGATGGAAAGAGGGGTGATTTTTCATTCACAGGTAGATAATATTAGCAGAAAGATCTTGACCTCTTAATTTTCATTTTCTCCAAAGATTCAACTTTATGTGAATATATATTATCAAAATCAAAGCAAGGTTTGTTATAATATATGTGGCTTTCCACACTTACTTTCCACACATGAGACTTTCAAACTTATCACAATTTACTTACTAACCAAATAATATACTTACCCACTAAGTAATAGACAGTCAAGGCATTGATCCAACTGCCAAGCATTGTCAAACGCACCGCCTTTCTTCATCAATTGTAAATCAAGTGGTACAATTGGATGTGATGCAATCATGATGTAAATAGGCAAGTAGGTGGCCAAGTGATAAGATTAAATTCTCTCTATATATATATATATATATGTGCAGCGTTTCTTCTTTGTAATGTTGGTTTTAGATAAAACAACTCAAATATATACACAGAAGCTCTCTCGTCTCTCCTGTCTCTCTCTCATCTCACTTTACCTTGTTATTTTTCATTTGTTCTTTATTAATTTACAACACGTTATCAGTACGAATATATATTCTAGGACTTCTAAAGAGAGTTCTCAAGAGTTTTTTAGCTTTGGATTTGAATTTTTTAAAAAACCCAGAAAATCAAAGTGCTTGAATCGTTGTTCGGAGGATACCGGTGTGTTCGTTTCGGAAAGATGATTCTGACGCCGCTGACCGCGTCTCAAACAGAGGTCTAACGAAGTCTCTAAGTCCAGTCAAAGTCCGGTCAACACTAATTTTTTCCCAGATTTTTTTCTCCAGTTTTTCCCAAGGTTGAAGATGACACTGTAGCGGTTACCACGTCAGCGCCACATCAGCAGGTGTCAGTCGCCACGTCAGCCGGAGCCTGTGACACATCAGTGCCACGTCAGTGGTAGACATGCCACATCAGCGTGAGGAGTGCCACGTCAGCCTAGGCGTGCCACGTCAGCAGAAATGTATTTTGCCCGTTTCAGTGCAATTTTCGACCGTTTTCGACCGAATCGGACTTGTTTCTAGCTATTTCGATCGTTCCGGACGCAACCGTGCCATCCGTTTCAGCTAATTCCGTTTGTAAGTATTATTTTGACTTATTTAAGCTCTATCAACTCTGTTTTCGGGCGAGATCTGGATCCAGTATTATATACATGGTTGATGCAATATTCAGAGAAATATTCAGAGAAATATACACATCCAGTCGGATGTTGTAAGCATCATAAAAATAATCTAAGATCCTAATATATAATGAAATGAGAATAATATTTTATTCATTTCATACACATCCAGAAGGATGCTCTGTATACCATAAAAATGGTTAAAAATCCTAACGTACAAGATGGCTATGCCGTCAACGAAACATATATATATATATATATATATATATATATATATATATACTGACTATAATTATAACTTTGACTATAACATTTATTTTTATACAATATATGAGACTGGCTTTTGTTGTGTCTCTGGACTGGTTTATGTTGTGTCTAAGGTGATCTTATGACCCTGAAACTGTTATTTTTATGCAATATATGAGACTGGCTTATGCCGTGTCTCGGGAATGGCTTATGCAGTGTCTCAGGACTGACTTATGCTGTGTCTCCAAATAAATTGTTTAAATATTCAGCATTTATTTTTATGCAATATATGAGACTGGTTTATGCCGTGTCTCGGGACTGGCTTATGCCGTGTCTCGGGACTGGCTTATGCTATGTCTCCAAATAAATTGTTAAAATATTCATATTATTTATACACAATATATGAGATCGGCTAGGCCGACTAACCAGAACTTAAAGTTTTTAGAATTATGATATTTAAGTTGGTACGGTTTTGAAAACCGATGAGAACATGGAGTTCTGGATCCAGTGTTATTATATGAATGTCATACTTCATTGTTCGAAACTTGAGGTTTCAAACACGTTCATAATATGAAATTATATGAAGTTATCTCATATATATCAAGTGATATATTTACATATCATTTATTTGAAAGAATGAGCTACACATCCAGTAGGATGCTGTGAGTGTCATAGAAGCGATTTAAGATCCTAACGTATAATTTATTTGAGAAAAAAAAAGGAAGAAGGATCTACACATCCAGTAGGATGTTGTGAGTATCATAAAGAAGAGATTTAAGATCCTAACGAATAATGAAATTGGAAATAATATTGTATCAATTTCATACACATCCAGCAGGATGCTGTGATTATCACAAAAGAGATTTAAGATCCTAACGTATCATTCAATTGAGAAAAAATGTCTACACATCCAGTAGGATGTTGTGAGTATCTTAAAAGGATTTAAGATCCTAATATCACGTATAATGAGATTGTAAATGATATTTTATCCATTTTATACTTGCTCCTGAAGGAGCAATATCAAGAGAATAAGTTAAGATATATTTATTTTCATGAGATATCAAAACATACGCCATGAGTCGATGTTTGTAAATAATAAGAGAAAAAGGTTTACAGAATAAACCTATTAAAAGAAAAAATATAGGGAGATTATTATTATTTCAGATAAGATATAAAATGGTATTATACATAATGTCCATAAAATTCCCAGAAGGGAAATATATGTCTTGCCTAGAGTGCAACGACTCGTACAATTCTGCGGAGTCAGAATATTTTATGAATTGGACTTTGATATGAGTAAAATGTTAATATTATATCAGGTCCAATGGATCTGATAGAAAGCTCTGGAAGAGCCATGATAGAAAGCTCTGGAAGAGCCATGATATTGTTATCAAACAATACTAAATAATGTATCAGTGATACTTGATATTATTCAAGCATAACATAAAAGAATATGCTCAGTTCAAAAACATATAAAGTTAATGCCAAATTAGATCCAGCTGATCTGATCTAAGGCTCTAGAAGAGCCACAATCTTATTACCAGATGGTATTAAATTGTGTATCGATGATACTTTATATCATTCAAACAGAATATAAATGAACATGCTTAGTTTCCAAGATATACAGAGGAATGAATATCATATTGAAACTATGAGTAATGAGAATGTTTAATATATATGCATTACTCCTCATGATTAAGGCCAGAAACTTATTAAAGAAAAGCTGCGTGCTTTATCATCTGGATTATAAGACACTATTATAAAGAGTGTAGATGTTTATGCAGTTATGAATCATGAATCAAAAGTTCCCAGATCCGAAAATGTTTGTGTTTTGGCGTGACCGTATTGGTCACTCAGGATCTACAATGATGAGTATAATCATTGAAAATACTCATGGATATCCATTAAAGAACCAGAAGATTCTTTATCCAATGAGAACTTATGTACTGCATGTTCACAGGGGAAACTAACAGTAAAACCATCTTATTCTAAAAGTTGGTTTTGAATTCTCATCATTCTTACAAAGAATTCAAGGAGATATATGTGGATATATTCATCCACCAAATGATCAATTTCATTATTATATGGTTCTAATTGATGCATCTATGAGATGATCATATGTTTGTTTACTATCAAACATCTCCATATTGCTTACACTTGTTATCAGTTTTCCAGATATACTCATAATCAAAATGGATCAGTGGAATCACTTATCAAACGTTTCCAGTTTCTCTAGAAGAGAAAAGTAAATGAAAATTACTTATATACAAAATAGAGATACCATTTCGGTTCTATATATATGTGTGTGTCTCATTTCAATCTTCATATCTCTCAAATACGAAAGATAATTGATCATTAGATGATTATTAATTTGTTACCTGGTATATTTAAGGTAACAACATTTTATCAGTTGCTATCTCATAAACCCTGGCCGGGTGATTGTTCTTGAAGAACGATCAGAGAAAAATGCAATAAATAAATCATCTGATACATATCATAAGTTTATAAACCTTTTGAAAGGTATTGTTATTGGGATCCCAAGAGTAAACAAAACTCGAGTTATAAATAAATCCACTTTCTCTAAATCAACTCTATAAGAGTCTGATATATCTAAAAGAGACACAAGTCTATAAAATGACTAAATCCATTGAAATGGAAGAAATCTCATTAGAGATACAAGAATATAGAAATTGAGAGAAATTCTATAGATCATACGGAGTTTATGAAATGACTAAATCCATTGAAATGGAAGAAATCTCAACAGAGATACAAAAGTATAGAAAATTGAGAAAATTTCTATAAGTCATATAAGAGAAATGTGGAATCATAAAGAAACAATCATTGATGATGTATTTTTATACACAGTAGCGCTACTGAAATTATAAAATGATAATTATGATATTCATAATATCAATGATTGTAGATAAAAGGAATGATTGGCCTAAATGCAAGAAGCAATTCAAGAAGAATTGACTTCATAAGCTAGACATGAAGTATTTGGACCAATAGTACTCCAGACACCTGAAGATGTCAAACTAGTTGGATACTAATGGGTCTCTATACGGAAACGTAATGAGAAAAACGAGATCGTGAGATATGATGCACGACTCGTAGTGCGAGGTTTCTTACAGAAACTTGGTATTCACTGCTGATGAATACTATTACGTTGTTGATAAATTTGGCTACCTTTAAAGGCTTGAAATACGTCTTCTAGACGTAGTAATCATTTATATATATGATTCACTCAATGCAGAAATTTATAAATCCTGAAGGATTCAAAATGCTAGAAGCATGTAAATCGAGATATTGTAATCTGTATTTGATGAACATACAAAATCTTTATATGGATTAAAAACAATATGAACGGATGTGGTATAACCGTTTCAGTTAATATCTGATAAAGATAAGGATATAATAATCATATTATATACTCATGTGTCTTCATAAAGAAATGAGAAAGAAAACATTGTCTAAACCTGAAGGTCGAGCATAGATCAAATGGAATATTTGTCCATCAATCAGAATATGCTAAAGATTCCATATGGATATTACTCCATAAAGCAAGTATTTGCTCGTACTCCCTCCCCCCCCCCCCCAATCATTTATGATGTTATTGCATTTCGTGAAATAAACATCAGTGTGCTTCAGTTCAGCAATCTAGAAGATTGCTTCAAATGAATTTTTATTAGGGGGAGCGTCCCATCAGGGGGAGCGTCCCACCAGGGGGAGCATATCAGATAAAGTATATTAATTATTTGGGGCATATGTGCATTGTACTTTTTTTCTTTTCAATCAGGTTTTTTATCCCATTGGGTTTTCCTGATAAGGTTTTAATGAGGCAATTCTCTAAGCACACCCAAAATCTTTTGATCCATAAAGATCATCATAAATATTACATTTATCCAGTTGATCATCGTATATATGTTGACTTGATCAAGAAGATCATTGTAAATATTGATTTGATCTTGCTAATCATCGTATATATGTTACTTTGATCCAGAAGATCATCATAGATATTACTTTGATCCGACAGATCAATGAATATATTTGCTCAGGTTTTTATCCCATTAGGGTTTCCCCTAGCAAAGTATAAATATGAGAAATGTTTTGAAGAAAACAAATAAATCTGGACATATGTACACTATACTATTTTTCCCTTCGATCAGGTTTTATCCCACTGGGTTTTCCTGACAAGGTTTTTAACGAGATAGTTTTGAGAACGTCCAGCACCACTAGATCCAGAGAGATCATTGTATACATTTTTCTCGGATTTTACCTCATTGAGTTGTTTCCTAAAAATTAAAATACAAGTGGTGGAAATCCAATTGGGAGTGTTATAATATATGTGGCTTTCCACACTTACTTCCCACACATGAGACTTTCAAACTTATCACAATTTACTTACTAACCAAGTAATATACTTACCCATTAAGTAATATACAGTCAAGGCATTGATCCAACTGCCAAGCATTGTCAAACTGCACCGCCTCTCTCTTCATCAATTGTAAATCAAGTGGTACAGTTGGGTGTGATGCAATCATGATGTAAATAGGCAAGTAGGTGGCCCTGTGATAAAATTAAATTCTATGTGTATATATATATATATATATATATATATATATATGTGCAGCGTCTCTTCTTTGTAATGTTGGTTTTAGATGAAGCAACTCAAATATATATACACAGAAGCTCTCTCGTCTCTCTTGTCTCTCTCTCATCTCACTTTACCTTGTTATTTTTCATTTGTTCTTCATTAATTTACAACAAGGTTGAAATTATTCCAGATTCAACTGTTCGATATATTCTCAGAAAAAAAGAACAAAATCATTTTTTTATATTTTTTATTATTGCTCACATTTCTTTGACTAAATTTATTTGGGACTGTCTATTTTAGAACTGAATCACAGATTGTGTAATTTAGGGTTTCGCAAATATGTATACTATTTCTTTTACCCGTCAAAAAAATAAATAACACTTTTTGGAGGTGGCATTTCAACACTGTCACTGTTTTAATAACTTATGCTTAAAATGCACCTATTATGGTAAACGGATAAAAATACCCTCAATAGTTGTTCCACATCAGATTTCTTTTCATTCAGTTTACAATGAAGTAGAGAGAGAAAGTCTGATTGAAACTCAGGCAATCACTCGAACGGTGACGGAGTAGTGCTACGCAGACGCATTCGGGGGTCGAGCAGTTCATGAAAAAGCTCGGAGCCGTCATGAAAAAGCTCGGACATTTCATGAAAAAGCTCGGAGTCTTATGAAAAAAGCTCGGGCAGTTCATAAAAAAGCTCGGAAACTTATTAAAAAGGCTCGAAGATTCAAAATTGACAAAACTAATATCCTTGAAAAAAACTTGGACAACAATTTAAAAGGCTTGGATAGTTTTACAAAAGGCTCGGACATAGTTTTAAAAGTCTCGGAAACCCAGATCTTCATCGTCTTCTACATAAATTTTTTATAAATTGATTATTGATTAGTGTTCGAGTTCAGTGTTCGAAGTGTGGATATGGAAGTCAGTATTTGAAGTGTGGAGATGAAGTACAAACAAAATAAAAAATTGATTATTTAAAGGCAATTTTGATAGTTCACCATAATAGGTGTCATTTAAACATAACTTATTAAAGCAGTGACGTGGGTGCAATATATCTTCAAAAATGTGACATTTCTCACAATTTCCACTAATAAATATGTAAGTGAGCTCTTGGGAGATCGCCCGAAGATTATTTTGGCTCCTTTAGTTACGACTCATGTAGAAATCCCTTATTTTATTGTAACATTGTATATATATTGTTTTTTTTTTGAACAAACATTGTATTAGATTAATGGCAACTACCAGTCTACCACTATAAAATTACGACTTCACTATCGAAACAATTCACTTTTCTTCATGTCTTGACTAGTTATATGTTTTGTAACAAGGACCTTTCCACATACATCAATAATCAATCATAAAAAGCTCAACTTGTGTTGACTATTTCCTCAGTGTCATTTGTTGGCATTGGTGCAACACAAGTATCCCTTTATTTATTCTAATTACGGCTGATGATCATAATGATATCTCTGTTTTTTTTTTTTTTGAAGTATAATGATATCTCTGTTATTATAATACGTCGTTGGAAAAGCTGTGCAAAGATTCATGATAATGTAGAAATGTAATCAAACCTCAAGGCTCAAGATGATTATATCTCAATTTAATAAGATTCACATAACCCTTTCAAGTGTAAACCAACCTATGGAGGTATATATACTAAACTAATAGGTCTCACTTGTTAATAGATAGAAATATCAAATATGCTGGGATAGAATTTGTGGCCTCATTCCGCACATGTATTGTCTGATATTGACAAGTTTTCGACAATCATTCTGTAATAGTTCTAAATAGTTCTAAATGTAATATTTTAAAAATATATATATATATATAAAATTTGTGGCCCCATTGGGCTTGATGGCCGGGTATAGGCCATGCCTTAAAATTTTGTTTTAAGGCCCGACTCTACCAATGAGTCCGATACAGTGAGCTTGGGTGGCCTCTCGGGCTTTAGATTATTTTGTATACTATTACTTTTTTTCATTATTTAGGCCTAGCTCTACCTTAATTTGAGGGTTGGTTTTTTGTTTCCTTGTGGTGTGTTGGCAAATTCCAATGACCAAACATGTTTGAGGATGTAATGAGAGTTAGATTTTGGCATGAAGATTGAAGATGAGATGAAGTGGTACCAAAAGTGGATAAAGAGAGAGGAAGCTAATATATGAAAACATTCACTTGTTCAAAAGTTGAGGTTGGTGCATTCATTCATAAGTGGTACAAACTCCACTAGTATTTTTTGGATTACTAGGTTAACCAGGTTGCACAGGGATACTGTCCTCTCTAGTGGTATCATTATTATAGCATCCAACATTGTTCTCATAATGATTGTAAAAATTAGCAAATGTAAAATTGTTAGTTTGGTACCGAATTTTCTTCTATCAATTTGCTATGTTTTTGTCTATTACCCCACACACACACACACATATATATATATATATATATATATATATATATAACCGGCCTTTCTATTGTCGGTTTGAACTGATATAAAATATATCAGTTCTTTATATATGGGTTATTAGATTTACAAGATATTTTGACAAATGCATACAGCCAAATCATTTAAATCCAATGATCCACATGCAAAGAACTGATATATCTTATATCAATTCGAACTGACAATAAAAAAATTATATATATATATAGGCATAGCTTTCAAGTGGGAGTAGATGTATCATAATTCGACATTCACATCACTTCAACATAGTAATTTAATTACAAGAGGGAGGCAATTTCCCAAATGCATCTGTATTAATGTTGTAACGATAAAAATCAAAGAGAAGCCACTACAAAATTTGCTGATTTAAAATAGGTAAAAGAAACAGTCTGTTTGGCAGCAGACTCAAATGCCCCAACACAGACCTAGACATGTATAAATTGTAAAAACTTATCATCAACAGCTGCACATGCCACAAACAACATCACTAAAGATTAATTCCAGACCTCAAACACCTCTCTGCCTTTGTGTGTCAAACTTAGAGATCTAACTGCGCTCTTTTGGAAGCTGGATCAAATGTCAAACCATGTAAGTCATTCCAACCTGCATTAGATGCGAGTGCGGCACACTCAGATTTGCAATCCCTCTCCTGCAATTCTTTCTCAAGAATGCGTAAAAGTAGTTTATGATTAGTTTCTTTATAAACCAAGAATCCTTCCTTGCCCTAATATCTCCATGACCAAGAAGATAAACCACCCCAGATTCTTTAGCCTTCCGTATAAAAGATAGTTCCCTCTCTAGACTTTGTTCTGCATCAGAAATTCCTGAGTCTGAGCCTGAGGGAAGTTCAGTCTTCACCTCTTCCGAGGAACTTGGTTCTGAAATGGGCTTGCCTTTCTCCTTGTACTCAGCCAGTAGAGGAACGCCAAGTGAGTAGACACTTCCATTGGGAGCTATCAGAACTCTCGAGCTAGATGATTCGTTCTCAGAATCAGTGTCATCATACCCATCACTTTCTAATGACCTTTCCTGGGCTTCCCTACGAATAAACTTCTCAAGGCTCTCTATCAGCAGCTGCTCAAAAGTCTGGTGATTTTCTTTGCGAACATCCTTGTAGCCATAACTGTTAACAGTAGTTCAATTGAACTTATAAGGCAATATGGCCAGGTAAAGATTTGTAAAATATAAAAACAAAAGAAAACTAAGAACACCAATGTCTCGTACAAGAAAATAATGTGCATGAACCTCACATCTCCTAAGGTACTCACTTGGAATAAATAATAAAACTAAAAAAAAAACCCAAAATATCGAGGAAGAACATAAACGGGCATCACTATGTAGTAAATTTGTGTGCTAACTTGCAGGAATTAAGCATTTACCGAGCAATACATCGAAATATGTGGTAGCCTTTTGGGCAGACTCGCCGGAAAAGGAACCTTTCACTTTGTGGCACTACAGGAACTGGAACATACTTTATACATACAAATATGACCATGGAATGGATTGCCGGAAGAGTGGTCAGAAAATGGCCAAATATTGCTGGTATTCCCTTCACCAGCTCATTATAGAGTAAGCCAATTCCAGGAGCTCTAATTGTACCAAGGTTGCTACCCAATTCCCGCATCAAATCCATTGACAACTTTTGCTTGACTTCAGTCTCATACTTAAGCTTGCTTCCATAGTTCCATACATACATAATAAAAAACATAATGACGGCAAAGACCAATATTATCCAACTTCCATCTCCCACACTCCACAATACTGATGAGAAAAAGGTCAATTCCACCCCTAGGAAAAAGACCATAAAACTCAGCACTATAATGATGTTTATCTGCCATATAAGAAGCATAACAATCGTCACTAAAATTGTTGTCATCATCATCACCCCTAGCTCAGCAATGCCTGTAGAACGAAAAAATCTCAGAAGATATGTCCTCATATGTATAACAAGGAAGAAATCAATATTAAAATCGACTCATGCAAAAACAAGAAACATGATATTGATTTAAATTCGGAATAAAGCACATCAGTTATAGTTCATAGCAGCATTAAGTGTGTGTCTACATATGTATAATACCTGAAAATCATCCGACCATAAAACTCATGGGATTTAATATCCCATGTAGGTAACCTCAAGGAATGTCGACATGAAAACTATACTCACTTAACCTGAAATATGACGTTGCAAGGGACATCTGGAGCAGAAAAATAAAATAGTCTATTTAGAGCTATGCCAGAAACAGTGCTATATAGTCACCTAGGTTCCAGATCAACTGCATTTACAGAAGTGAGAAGACAGAATCTAATCATTTTACTCAAGGGTCAAAATATTAGAAATATGACGCTAGGAGTATCCGGCTTCAAGAAGTCAGAAGTCACAACAGCTTAATTGAAGGTATTGCCGTATCGGTTCATTGTCTATTAAATGTTCACAATTTCAGAAATGCTAATCTCCTAAATGTTAACAAAGAGAAATATATCCATAGTGAAGAAACTAGAGATGAGAAGAGAAGAGGAACAATGTGTATATTTTGTATAGGAAAAATACAAGATATATATATATATATGTATATATATATATATATATATATAGACCTGAGGTAAAAAAAAAAGGAAATAAAATCTCAAAATGAATGAGACAGCTAATGACACGTTAATCAAAAAACTTGCACACACTAGAGTTTACTATTTTAGTTAACACTAAACATTCAAAATAACTACATTTACTTTTACAGCAATTAATTTAAGACTTCCATATTATGAACAGAAACCCTTTCACTACTAGGATTTCGAGATAAATCATGGTAATGGTATTTGGACAAAATCCTACCTTCCTTTCTACAGCATCAACCTGAACAAAAAAATCATCTCTTGAAATCACCTTTTTTTTTATATATATATTTGGTTTTTACTAAGAAACAAAAAATTTATTTAAAAGTGAAAAGACGTACAAAGTAGAGAAGAGAAGAGCAGTTATTCATCTTATACTTCAATATATATATATATATATATATGTATGAAGAAAAAACAGCAGATTAGGAGAGGCAAAATAGCTCCTGAATAATACACTTTCAATTCCTAAAGACATAAGAGTTAAGGATAACTCCTATGTGAGCTAGAGAAGGAGGGACTAAATGTCACATTCAAAAGTTTAAAGGAAGAGAATGGTTTATATAGCAATGGAAGCCACAACCCAAATAGGCTTTTTTTTTTGCTTGGATTGTAGGGGTATCCACTACTAATATATACGAAGCTTCTAGAAATTCCTACAAAAAAAATTAAACCTAAGCCCATAATGAAGAAAAAAACATTATATTCTACTACGGATTTCAGGCTCTTCTATTCTTAAAAAGAATTATCATTTCTGTTCCTCCAAATGACTTGCACGTTGCAGTTCATCTCTTCATAAAATTTATCTCTCATATTTCCCATAATCCTCCAAACTGAGTGCTAAAGGATAAGCTAGTAGAGGCAAAAGCCATAGTGCCTCCAAGATATGCATTGGCATATTTTTTTTAAAATACAGAACGAGTATTGCAATTCTGAGGTATAAAAAAACAAACAGAGATTGTGTAAAAGGACCTAAATTTCAATGTAATTCAGTGTCAGGAACACCGCAGAATCAAGCATAAACTACTGATGGAGAATGGGAATAATATATTTTAGGGATTTAAAGCTTATTACAATAAAATTTTATTGATATTATGATTAAAGTTTATATTATTTTAGAAGTTGATTATTATGGAAGTTGTTTTCCTACTTGTTTTAGGACTTATTTGTTTCCGAGTTTGTGTGGTTTTGGTCTCTTTAAAGTTTAAATTGAGGCCTACGTTTTATTGTTTAAGTAGACTTTGATAGATAAATTAAATTAAGTTTTGATTTCCCTCTTTATTTTCTCCCCTTTCTTCTGTAATTTCCCCCCTTTCCTCTAATTTATATCTTCTGATCTTCTCTAAACCCTAATTCTCTATCTATTTATTTTCCTTGTACTAGTTCTACACAAACTACAGGTTGTGGGTCTGCCAGTAGTAAATAAAATACCGGACATACTGTAATTTGCTAACGTCCAAGACTCCAATAAACAGAAAGCACCATTTTGGCCATCTGATTTATCTAACATCTTAAAAATATACTCACACATCTTTAGTGAAAGCATTCCTGGATTATCCTACATAAATCTACAGAATAATAAGTAGATGCAAGGATTTACAAGTAAATTAAATCAAAATACTTCAATCATAACAGAAATGCCACTAAAAAAATTCAAATAAAAATAGAGATGAGTATTACCGTATGCATTTCCCAACTCAGTAATGTTTGAGTTACGGCAGACAAACACCAGGCAAACAACCAGCAAAAACCAATTAAGGACCGGGATATAAATCTGGCCCATGAATTTTCTAGAGGTATGAATAATTTTAAGCCGAGGGAAACAACCAAGTGCAGTTGATTGTTTTATACATGAAAATGTTGCTGTTGTCATTGCCCTACTAGCAATAAGTGCAGCTATGTTAGCAATCAGGAAGACAGGCCAGAAAAAACCACCTGCAGACACAATAGAATTTCTTAACACAATAGTATAACTTTGGAGTTTTGTTTATGTTTTTGGCTTTTCATTATGTCTGTGGTCATACCCCTTCATGGAGATAATACTTATTAATAACATGGTAAGGAACATGTCAAAAATAAAATCTGCAAATTGCGATACTAGTCCATTCGAAGTATCACATAGACCCCGTTGGTTCATGGAGATAAAAAGTGAAGCTTACTTGGAATTGATGAAAAGAAAACTTGCTCTGCTCCTCCATGGTTGTCCATCAGGTATGCTGCTTGACCCAAATAACCCAACAGAAGGCAAGGTAAAACAAGAAATGTAAATGTAAGCTGCAAACAACCACTATCGTACATCAGAATAGAAATAGTACGAAAAAATACCAAGTGAAGAAGAAAATCCAAAAAACAAATTGCAGAAATATGACATGTCAAACAAACATGGAAAAATTACTAATCCAAATTACTGCTATTTTCCAGTCTTTACCTGAACTGATCGTACTGAAAAATAACAAAGATCTGCAAACATTGCCTCAGAACCTGAAACAAAATCAACAATTAGCAAACATTTAAAGGGAAAGATGATATTACATTCAAATATGCAACCATGAATGTTAACACCATGTTTGAATACAGATGCCAATGTTCTTCCTATTTGCAATGATCATTCATGAGTTCCATCACTCCATGTTTGAATAGAAAAGGTAATTTTAGTGGTAGAAAATAAGTCTAGATAATTTTTGCATTACTAGATCTGGTAGCTGCCTCCTACATTTTTTTTCCTTATTTTTTTAATTTACAGTAATTAATAGAAAATTAAATTAGTTTAGTTTTTTAATTAACAATCAACATTGATAGTTAGTTAAGATCTTTTTAATTTTTAACAAAAATTATTTAACTTTTAATTTAAAAATAATAATTAGATAAGTTTTTAATTGTAATTATTAACAATTTGTTAATTGAAATTAATACTTAGTTAGGATTTTTTTTATTTATAGTTGTTAATTAAGAACTGTTAATTGAAATTTTAAAAAAAATTAAGTTGATAGTTAATTGATGAACTTTTTTGAAATTTATCATAATAAATATCAGTGAAATTGTTTTAAGGTTTTTTTTATTAATAATAATTTTGCAATTAGATCAAATCATTAAGGGTAAAATGAATAATTTATCAAAATAAACAGAAAATTGGGACAAAAAGTTCATTTACTACTTTAATCACACCAGATCAACACTTTTCAACACTGCTTTTATTGGTAAGGACAACTTGCCCTATCCTCTTGGTAATATTTTATTCAATACAATTGTTTTTGTTAAAAAAAATCAGCATTTTTGTAGACGGAGTTTAACAACAATGGAAGGGGGCTTTTGCTGATTTCTAGAAATGCCATAGGGGTTTTTGTGCATTTACAAAGCAACAGATATTGATTTGACATTAAACCTTACATCAGTACTTTGCAATTTGCCCAAAACAATATTAAATTAATTTAATAAAATAGGTATAAGACAAAATATTAGCAAGTGTTTCACATTCCCAACACTATAACTATTCATAGATTGATATGTTTACCTGTTGCACATAGAAGACAACCCCCAAGGGCATACCAGGCCTTAGTAGAGTTTCTCTTGAAGAAGTAATAGATGTGTATAGGATTAAAAGCCCTCAATACGCTGCTGTCATATTTAACAAGATTGTAAATCCCAATGCCCGCAAGAGAACAAAACCAAATTAATAAAGCAGGGCCTACAGCCATTCCCACTTTACTTGTCCCAAACTTTTGTACACTGAACAAGATTATAAGAAAGGCAGCCGAAATCATCACCACTTCACCTGCACCCAAACGAATATATATTACAACTCAAAAGAACAGCTAGTTTGCCACGATAAAATTTTGCAAACATAAGATCATAAGTATCTCTGTAGTCAGTACCAAACAAAAAGGGAAAAAAAAAACTTAGTTACAGAAGAGAGGGGATCTATTTACAGCAGGTGTCAGATTTGTTACTCAAATTCCACTAAGTCACTTTTTTCTTTTGGGATTTTTCTGATAAGAAAAAATAATAAATTTTATAAAATTAACAAAATTGTATTACAATAATGGTAAACCAATAGTCCACCTCAAAGCAACGTATAAACATAAAGACAAAACAAACATGTATGACTTCAAAACTAATACAAAACAGTCTCTTGATTTTCAATAACCCTGAATGAATAGATAAAGAAAACAATTTGGAATAATCCACAAATACGTGGCTTCCCTTGTGCCATAAGTTAATAGCTATAAGACATGGAAACCTCCTCTTCTCAAAGGGAGGACGATAATCTTATACTAATAGATCAATACTTTCTGCATTCCTTATTACGAAAATCAGTAAAATTATTAAAATTATCTGTAATCTTTTAATTATCATCATTACTTTTTTTTTATATACTTAGAAATCCTTCAACCTCTATTTTGTTCATTGGGCTCCAAGTAAAAGCATTTTTGGAAACCATTTAGGCTACGTTTGGGATTACTTTGCTTATAAAATAATCCGCTTATAGCTCAACTGAAAAAATAATTAGCTTAACAAAAATGTTGATAGACGTTTGGTAAACTCAATTTTACAATTGCTTTGCTTTTGAAAAATTGAAAAATGTATCCGATGAAATGACAAAAATAGACATTATTTTAACACGAAAAAAAAAAATCAATCAGTACAATCAGATTTATGTGCAATTCTTACAATCACCCAATCATATATTTAAACGTATTTATTTGTCTATCTTTTCACCATTCACAGCCACCGACAACTCTTGTTTCTGGGCCCCATCAAAAGTCCTCCGACTTGCTTCCTCTTCCCTAAACACTGTCGTTTCCTGTCTCCTCCATGCCTTCTTGCACACCCCCGCCTGCACCTTGTAAACCGCCAAAACTAGTAGATTCATCACTATGAACGGACAACAACAGCACACCGCTTCGCATTCCGTCGCCGTCCTGCCTGCCACTTCACCGAACTTCTTTCCCTTCTTGTTGTGTTCGTGATGTCGGCCTTCGTCTTTCGTCGACTTTGGTAGCGAATTCTTCTCCGTCGTCAGGAGCAGTGGACAACGTTTTGTTATCGCCGTCGACGGAACCAAAACAACCAGATTTTTGGTAGTGAAATCCATATTCGATCGGCACGCCTCCTTCAAAACTCAAAACGAAGAAACCTCCTACGGCAGCGAAGGAGGAGCAGGCTTCCTCCAGCGATGTTGTCGCCAGAAAATGCCGGTCCTCCTCCAGTTCGGCGGCGGCCACCATCCCGTGAAATTGTTTTTATTTATTTTTATTTTTTTAAAATATGAAACTGTTTTATTTTTTAGTTTTTAGTTTTATTAAATGTAGGGGTAGTATTGTCTTTTAGTAAAATAATGAGGATATTTTAGACATTTCATAAACAAAAATTCAGCTTCTGCTTACAAAAGCAACCCCCATCCAACTTCTCAAAAGCTGATTATATGAGAAGCAAATTGTAAAGTAAGTTGCTTTTAAGAAGTTTACCAAACACCCATTTGCTCAAAACTTAAGGAAGAAGTGATTATTTCTTAAGCAAAAGCAATCTCAAACATAGCATTAGTCAACTAAAAGAAACTCAAGAGAATGCCTAGAGAGAGAGAGAGAACTAAGAAGAGCCAAATTTGTAAGCCTCCATCTCTCCTGTAAATCAAAGATTGCCATCAAATAGTAATGCCTAGAGCTTCTCTAAAATCCGAGCTTTTAGGTGTCCCACTAGGCTATACTTACACAGTTGGTGACCAAATGTTAAGACTTAAGCCAATACCTAAGTTGGTCTCCACATTAACTCAATCTCTTTAAGTTTTGAAGTCACAATTGGTCCCTTCCCTCACTCATACGCAATTCAAGCAAACCTATAGTACCTTGTCATGTTATATAGGAAATTAGGAAATATAACTGCTCTCACATTATGTATGCCCTTAACCTCATTTTATTATCTGGGGAGCAAAGGTCCTCTCTAAAGTTCAATTTCTAATTCTAGTATGGTCTGCACCTCACAACAAGATCAAGACAGATGATAATATCTAATGAAGACCCACTAGCTGTCTGTCTCTACCCTCAATGTTGTGTAATGACTAATGTGAAATGAGAAAATGTTAAAAGATTGATCAAATCTTTCTTCACTGTCCAGTAGCATTGAAGCTATGGAATAAATCTAATTTTAATATTAGATTAAAATGGGTAACACCCTTCTTGCAATTGTTTATTAAGCAGTTTACATCATAAAATATATCTCCTCTTAGTAATGGAAGCAGTAGAATTTTGCTTTCTAGTCTGCCTTATGTGGAGTTGTATTATACTATGGAATGAGGTGACACCAACATAGCTTGTCATTATGATCCATAGATGTGTACGAAAGAGAAAATTTCCCCTTATATACTTTTACTACTTTTTTGAAATGACAGAAGAAAAGTATAGACATAAACATGAGTCTGTTTGATAGGAAACAAAATACTTTCATAGATGACTAAGAAAAATACAAAAGTATGGGTGAATCAGGGGACCCCAAAAGCAAACTGCACAAAAACCTGTAGTTTGTATACTCCATAGATGAGGAAAAAACGGTATACCCCCAGGAAGAAAACATTCCTCCAAACATTTGTGGAGCCAAGATTCCTTAAGAAGAAAAACGAGAATAGCCTTAACTCAAGGGAAATTTAGGAGTTTTCAGGAAAAAATGAAAGTTTATGGCTTATAAGAAGCTTTGTTTATGATTAAAAGAAAAAGAAAGTTCACAGCCACGAATTGATAACACTAACTAAATTATTTTACAGCTATATTACAATTTTCTGTTTCTAATAAAAAAGAAAAAGAAAGTTTGAAGATAAGAATTGATAACCCTGACTAAATTGTATCTACCCCTTCTATAATATCAATCTTAAACTACCAATTTCCAATTATTAATGGTTTATAGATTCATTAACTAACCCCTTATAAACAATATTGACTACTTTTCATTGCTTTTGACTTAAATATTTAATCCTTATTTTGATGACAGGTAACTTTAGAGGAAATGGGGTATCAAAAGTGCATAGGGAATAATCATGTTCTAGAAACTTAGGAACGAGTTTCTTAAAAATACTATCCAAGCCAAGATTTCTTAAAGAGAAATAATTCAAGATAAAGCTTAGAGCCTGCAGAAAATACTGAAAGCCTATAGCTGAGAATCAATAACACTGAATAGTGTTTAGACTAAGTGATATTGAATTCTTTTCCCTATTTTTCTCAGCTTTTTTTTTTCTAATTTCCTCCCCTTTCTTCTATGGTGTCCCCCCTTTCCTCTAATTTTCTAACTCCCCTAACCTTAATTATCTCTGTATTCCCTATTTCTTGCGTTTTTCCTATATCACAGGGCCAGATATATATATTATTATTAGTTCTTGTAACTAAGGAAGTGAATACTGGAAAACCTTCTAGTTATATATCAGTTGATAACTCCATATCAAAAAACAAGAAATACTATACACTTAAATGAGTTAATATTTACCGAGGGGATGTCAAATTACCATGCTTAATTGCAGTAACTTCAACCTTTAGACCACCAACAGCCGACATTACTGCACTAAGGAAAAAAAATAAATGCATAAAAACCAGAAGAAAGTATGTATCCAGGACAGATTATGTTAAATTGGTTTGTGGCATACACAACTGAAATCAAAGCATGAAAGAGCAGCATATAAAAACCTGACATTGCCGGTGTAATAACACCATCAGCTATCACCATTGCTGTACCAGCAAGCACTAGCATCAGAAGAAGCTTTTTCAGAGTCAGTGAATTCTCAAGCCTTTCCTTGATTTTTAGTGATCTCTCGAGTTCAGCGGATGGCACTTTAAGTCTGAAGCTTGATATACGGGCATCAGAAGGAAGCTGATTTGGGATAAGACTGACCTTAGCATGGCGACAAATCAATGAATACAATGCAAAAGTACCACCTGCAACAGCAAAGCAAGTAAGCAACACCATGAAAGAATGAATTTATAAAGAAAAACACATAGGCACATGTATATTATATATATAAATATATATATATATATATAGAGAGAGAGAGAGAGAGAGAGAGAGAGAGAGAGAGAGAGAGAGAGAGAGCAGAGCATACCTTCACCGTCATCGTTGGCCCAAAGAACAACAAAGACATATTTGACCAGTGGAATCAAGATTAAAGTATATAGAACAAGAGATAATGCCCCAAGAATGTCTTCATTGCCATTAATAGGTGCCTTATTGAACATCACATCAAAGGTATACAGTGGACTAGTTCCAACATCACCAAAGACAACACCGAGTGTCTGAAAAGCTAGCATGATTTTCCTTCTTAGGCTGTAGTCCTGCAATTTTCGAAACAATAAGAGATCTAGCAGCATTTTTTTTTTTGAGTAATTACATTAACATTTAAATAAATAAAAAAGTACCTCGTATTCATTTCTGTGAGCGCCGGGGACTTCAAGAGCTTCAACATCGAAAGAATCGATGCGAGGACCAGTACGGACCAAGCGTTGGTCACCACTGTCGTCGTCCTCAGAATCCAATCCAGTACGATGGACAGAGTCATCTTCGTCCTCCATATCCTCCTCCTCATCGATCTCCGATTCGTCGTCGTTTTGGAAAACCCACCTTGACTCCAACGATTCCATCGATGACAACCCAGCGCCATTGATTTCAGATCCACTTGTCTCTTCCGCCATCAAACAATCAAATAATCTAAAAAAAAAAATTAATATCCAACGCTCATTTTCTGTTTCTAGGGTTTCTGTTTTGTTGTTTTTTAAGAAATCACGCGGTGAATGAGAGAAAAAGGAAAACGGTGCTTTGTCTGAAACTCGCAATCTTGTTTTCTGTTTTCATCCTTTTGCTAACTGTTTAACCACTTCATTCCACTGCCTACTGCCTACTGCCAAGACCCAAGACGCTTCTCAAATCTCAATACTTTAATATATATATATATATATATATATATATTATTTATTTATTTATTTATTTATCAAGTGAGGTATAACTTACTTTAATTTCGATAAGGGTTTTGATGAAATCAAATCAAATTTTATGAATTTTGATTTGAATTTTTGTGTGGATGATAAGTTCATTGAAATCTACCTATGAATAAAATTTAAGAATTTTTCAAGTAATAGAACTATTTATACCGATTTTGTTAAATATAAAGGCATTGAAAAAATGAGTGAAATATAGGAAAATTCAAAACAATAGTTCTAGTACTTGAAAAATTCTTAAACTTAAATCATAAATAAATTTCAATGAACTTATCATCCACACAAAAATTCAAATCAAAATTCATAAAAATCGATATGATTTCATCAAAGTCCTTACCGAAATTAAAGTAAGGTATATATCACTTGATAAGTAATATATATATATATATTTATATTTACATATATATAGTTTTTCTACTGTCAGTTCGTCTAGATATATTTTATATCATTTATATCAGGACGAACTGATAATAGAAAAATTATATATATATATATATAATTTTTCTATAATTTTCTAAATATATATATATACAATTTTTCTAGTGTCAATTTGAATTGATATAAGATATATCAGTTCTTTGTATGTGAGTCGTTGGATTTAAAAGCTTTGACTTGGCTGCATGCACTTAGTAAAGCATCTTTTAAATATAATGATACACATGCAAGAAACTGATATATCTTATATCAGTTCGAACTGACAATAGAAAAATTTATATATATATATATATATATATATACACACACACTTTGGTAGCCAAAAATAGCACAACAAATATTAAGTGTGTGTTTGGTATGGCATTTGTAAGGATCAAAAACATTTTTTTAATGTTAGAAACTATTTTAAAGTTTTTCTTAGTTGTTTTGCAAAACTTAAAATAGTTTTTTTAATATATGAATTGTCTTAATTACCCTTTATAAAAGCCATTTTATGTCTACTTGGAAAAGCCCAAAATTTGGGCTTTTCCAAAAAACTTTTTTTTTAGTTTTTTTAAAATATATGAATTGTCCAACAACCTTATATAAATTTTAGATATTCCACCATATAACTCTTTCATTATAATTACATTGTCAATACCTTTTTTGTAATTCACACGACCAAAAATCATTTTTAAAAATACATTATCAACACTTTTTTTTTTGTAATTTAGACAACCAAAAGCATTTTTTTAGAAGCTCTACTCATTAGAAGCTCTACTACAAAAAGATCTACTCTAAAAGCTCAACTTGAAAAGTCATATCAAACACACTCTAAGACCCAGAAATCCAAAATTGGTTGCCAGACGATCTGTTGAAGCAAGTACAGTTAGGCCCAATAAAAGCAGGCCCAACGTGGATCCAATGCATTTGCAAGCCTTGACCAAGTCTACAATGACCAAGTTAAATGCGTTGGTTACATTGAAGCCTCTGAGATTCTTGAGATAATTCAGATATTTTAGTTTATAATATCATGCCGAGATGGAGTGGATAAGCTTCAGTTGCTCCACCTCCCAAGATTGAAGGGATCAAGCTTCAGTTGCTCCACCTCCCATCAGCTATGAAAAGTATTCACCATTTCATTTTAAAAAGAGGAATCTTCTAACTCCCACACAAAAGAACAAAAGGCATAATGGGGTCACCTCAATTCAATATAATACAATTATAATACAAGACCACTCGACCAACACCCACACCCATTCTTCAAGACCACTCGACCAGCACCCATTCTACAAGACCATTCAACCACCACCTATTTTCTACATCATTTAAGACACATTATCCTACTATTATGTGTTCTCCCAGCAATTTAATTTGCTGAACTCAACGCTCAACCCAAGTAAACATAAGATTATATGAACGACACCACTCGGGACTCGGTCAATTTTATTTACGGTTTTCTTTAGATGTTATTTGGTTTAATTGTTAATTTGAATTATCTTATTTGTTGATGAATTGTCTAACTTGAGCATCAGAGAGTCCCCCACGGGACAGCCCCTCTCGCTTCGTTTTACCTTTTCATTTTAACAAGATCCCGGATCGCTCGGCCTACTATTTTTTGCTCTACCATTGTTAGTGCCCACCGTCCTACAAAATTCAACTGGAGATTTTCGGGCTCTTCAGTTTGGCACCCACCGTGGGGCCCTAACAATTATTTTTACAAAACTAACAAATTTGTAGGTGTTATACGCCACACGAAATGACTCAAATATCCTCTGCATTACATCTTAATGCTCAACTAGCAGTCATAAGACAACCAACCATGACAAACCAATGAGAGTGACAAAAACAATCTGCCATCCACAAATCCGTCGACCCAGCTTGGGACACATTATCAAGGCGCCCGTTCCACCCAGGCGCATGAACAAGACAGATGTCATTAACAAACAAATTACGACGTCTGGTCAATCAACGTCAAAAAAAAGGAGGGTGGAAAAAATGGCTTCCGTGATTTGTTAAAATACAAGTAAAACGAATCAAATATATTTGGAAATGTTAGTATGTTTGGACTTTGGAATTTGTTTTGGAGTTTGTTCTGACATGTTTTATTTTTGCTGTTGCGTTATTAGAATTGCAAAAATTTAGATGGATCCCTACTATATATATATATTTATTTGATGCATGTCAAATAATATATTCTTTGCTTTGACCCGATTGGTAGATTCTTATTAAGTGAATAAAAGTCATCATTCTCTATATAATGCGTTTAATGTTTGATAAAGTGAGTTATATCAGATCTGAGTCTAAAATTGCTCTTAGTCGATCTACGACTACTTCGATTGGTCATATATGCCGAGCCACATGCGAAGATTTGATTCTTGACGTGTCAAGTTACACTGGTTATCTTCGAAATTGTACTTGATTACCTATTTTCATGCTACAGCCATATTGAAACCATATTGTTCTTTGCCAAGTCGAGCTACGAATTAAGTGCACAAAGTTGTTATGCATAGGTGAGCAGATGATGAGAAAATACTGATCAAATAAGAACAAAATACAATCATGCAGTAAACCAGTAAAGAAGAATTCAGAAAAGACACAGATTTTATCCTGGTTCAGTCCACAAAATGTGAACCTACATCCAGTCACCAGTGATGATCAATCCACTATGAAAAAGGATGAATTATAGTGAAGAGTTTAGAGAATTACATCATCCGCTTCTTCTCTTAGAAAATACTCTCAAGAACATAGCACAACTCAAGCTCACACTTACATGCAATGTGACCTCACTGTATTTTCACACACTCTCACACGTTACCCACTACTCATAATACATGATATATTACATTGAGTACAACTAATACAAAGTTCTAGAATCTATTATGCTAAGGACCAATCACATTTTGACACCACCTCAGCTACTCAACATATCAGAAATACAACTTGCACCAGTAATATCATGTCATCTAGAATTGCTGAGTCACTAAATAACAATTCTCCACCTTAACTCAACAATCTACAACATCCCTCTCCAGTTCACTCAATCACCACCAGCTTCACCTTCTTCTCAGGCTTCTATGCAATTTGTGACTTTAACCAAATCCAGACATTTCTTGAATTTGGTATAAGTCACAGGTTTAGTCATCATATCAGCGGGATTGTCATCAGTATGAATCTTCACCACTTCAACCTTCCCACTAGACACCACATCTCTAACAAAATGTAATTTGATGTCAATGTGTTTAGTTCTTTCATGAAGCATTTGATTTTTAGTCAGATGTATAGTACTCTGATTATCACAAAATACCTTAACTCTTTCTTGTTTTATTCCCAGTTCTCCTATCAGCCCTTGCAACCACAATGCTTCTTTTACAGCCTCAGTTAGAGCAATGTACTCAGCTTAAGTAGTTGACAGAGCTACCACAGATTGTAGTGTAGCTTTTCAACTCACAGTACAACCAAATAACTTGAAAACAAACCAGTTAAGGATTTTCTCTTGTCTTAATCCCCTGTATAATCAGCGTCCACAAAACCAACAAGCCCTTCTTCATCAAGTTCAGCCTTCTTGTATTGCAAACCATAGGAATTGGTTCCTCTCAAATACCTGAAGACCCATTTGACAGCCTTCCAATGACCACTACCAGGTTTGGCCATAAATCTGCACACCAGAATTGCTACATAAGCCAAATCAGGTCTGGTGCATACCATAGAGTACATAAGGCTCCCTACTGCACTAGCATATGGAACTTTATCCATCTCATCTTTCTCTTGTTCTATAATAGGTGAAAGAGCAGATGACAATTTAAAATGAGGTGCAATAGGGACTTGAACAGACTTTGCATATTCCATACCAAACTTCTTCAGCACTTTAGAAATATAATTGCCTTGAGATAAGAATAAGTTATCATTATCTCTGTCTCTAGCAATTTCCATTCCTAAAATCTTCTTTGATGCACCCAAGTTTTTCATTTCAAATTCACCATTCAACTGCTTCTTCAGTTTCTGAATTTCCACCATACTAGTAGATGCAATCAGTATATCATCTACATATAGAAGTAGAAATATACCAATGTTGCCATCCACCCACTTGAAGTAAACACAACTGTCATACATTCTTCTATGAAAGCCATTCTTCAACATAAACTCATCAAATCTGAGATACCATTGCCTGGGTGACTGCTTTAAACCATATAGAGATTTCTTTAATAAGCAAACTTGTTGTTCATATCTTTTGCTCAAGAAGCCAGTCTGGTTGTGCCATGTAGATCTTTTCAACTAGATTTCCATGCAAAAAAGCGGTCTTCACATCCATTTGTTCCAACTCCATGCCAAAGTGTGTCACTAGTGCTAGTAACACTCTAATTGAAGTGTGTTTGACCACTAGAGAGTATATATCATTATAATCCACTGCTTCCCTTTGTGTAAACCCCTTCGCTACAAGTCTAGCCTTGTAAATAAGCTTTTCACCATCAAGAACGTTTTCTTTTCTTTTGTAAACCCATTTACAACCTACTATCTTTTGTTTAGCAGGTTTATCTACAAGAATCCATGTTTTATTCTTGTATAATGAGTTTAATTCATCATTCATAGCTGTCAACCAGAATTTTTTATCTTTGCTACAAATAGCTTCTCTATAGTTCTTAGGTTCTGAATCATCAATTATATCTTCAGCAACAGATAGAGCAAAAGAGATAATATCTGCAAAGCCATACCTGTCAGGTGCTTTATGATCTCTTCTTGGTCTGTCTCGAGCCAATCGATAATTCCTCAAATCTTCTTAATCCTCATAAGTTTCTTCTTCAGAATTATCCATGTCACCACTCTAACTAGTACTAGGTTGAGATGAATCAATGTTCTGATAGCTGTTACACAGCTCCACCTCAATTTCATCTTCTTCACTTGGCCTCTGAATTGGAATTTCTAGAGATTCAGATTTCTTCATGAACATTTCATTTTCTTTGACCACCACATCTCTACTATTGAAACACTTTGAGACACTTCCATCTTGTTACCAAAGCTTGAAACCTTTAACACCATCATGGTAGCCTAGAAACATACATTTTCTAGCTCTTGGTTCAAGTTTGTCTTGTCTGATGTGAGCATAAGCAACACAACCAAACACCCTTAATTGGTTGTATTCAGGAGCATGGCCACTCCACATTTCTTCAGGAGTTTTGAAGCCTATAGCAACAAATGGACTTCTGTTAATCAAGTAAGTAGCAGTGTTAACTGCCTCACCCCAAAACTTATTTGGTAGATTAGCACATGACAACATACATCTAACCCTTTATAGCAAAGTTTTATTCATCCTCTCAGCTAAGCCATTCTGCTGAGGAGTCTTGGCTACTGTTTTGTGTCTTACTATGCCTTCATCATTACAGAGTTTCTGAAATTCACCACTACAATACTCAAGTCCATTGTCAGTTCTTAACTTCTTGATCTTCTTACCAGATTGAAGCTCAATCATCTTCTTCCAATGTTTGAACTTTTGTAGAGCTTCATCTTTAGTTTTCAAGAGATACAACCATACCTTCCTAGAAAAATCATCTATAAAGGTAATAAAGTATTTAGCTCCACCTAGAGTCAAAGTTCTTGAAGGGCCCCAAAGGTCAGAATGAATATAGCTTAAAGCTTCTTTAGTTCTATGCACTGACTTGCTGAACTTAACTCTGCAAGATTTACCATAGATACAATGCTCACAAAACTCAAGTTTTCCCAACTTGTCACCACACAATAGACCCTGCTTTTGAAGTTCCTGGAGCCCTCTCTCAGATACATGTGCCATTCTCATATGCCACAGCTTAGATTTCTCCATATCAGTAGTAGAACTTACTGCAGCAACACCAATCACAGTACTAGCTAACAAAGTATACAAGTTGTTGTTTCTAACACCTTTCATGATAACTAGAGACCCTCATATAACCTTGAGAACACCTGCTTCAGCTTTGTAAGAATATCCATGTTGATCCAACATACCTAGAGAAATCAAATTCCTCTTTAGCTCAGGTACATACCTGACATCCTGCTACAACCTCTGAACACCATCATAAGTCTTCAACCTGATTGTACCAATACCACTAACTTTGCATGCTTTATTGTTCCCAAGTAGTACTTGACCACAATCAATAACCTTGTAGCTTTCAAACCAATCCTTATTTGGTGTCATGTGAAATGAGCACCCTGAGTCAATGATCCAATCTTTGTACACTATTCTTAACAGAAACTACAAGTACATCAGCACTTTCATAGCCTTCTTCTGCAACTGCAACATCACCACTTTCAGCTTCTTTTTCTTTATTCTTCTGTTTCCTCTTTGGACAATGTTTTCTAATGTGTCCCTCTTCATGACAATAGTAACACCTGATTTTATGGCCTCCTCTAGATTTAGATCTAGACTTCCCTCTCCACTTTTTATCTCGTTTTTCAGTTCTTCCTCTCACTACCAAGCTCTCTCCGGATTGCTCTTTCATTTCACACTTCCTTTGTAAATCTTTTGAGTTCAAGGCACCAATAACATCATCAAGGGAAATAGTCTCTCTACCATGTTTGAGAATATCAACAAAATTTTCATAAGACTTCGGAAGAGAATGCAAAAGTACTAAAGCTTTATCCTCATCCTAGTATTCAATGTCGATGTTTTCTAAATCTAGACACAGCTTATTGAATTCATCAATATGCTCTTGCATATTCTTCCCATCTTGCATCTTAAATGTAAAGAACCTTCCCTTAAGATATAATCGACTAGACAATGACTTGGTCATATACAAACTCTCAAGTTTAAACCATACCTCAGCTGCAGATTTCATTTTAGAAACCTCTCGCAAGCACTTTGTCACTTAGGCTGAGTATCAATGTATTGTAGGCCCTCTTCATGATATCCTTCTTCTTTTCCTCTGAGTAAGTGGAAGGCATTTTGCTTTCACCTTCCAAAGCTTCATCCAACCCTAGATTGCCTAGGAGAGCTTGCATTTTCATTTTCCACACAGCAAAATCATTGGAGCCATCAAACTTTTCAACCTCGTGTTTGGTTGTTGAAGTAGCCATTTCAGGATTTTAATCGAACACTTGGTAGACTCTATAACTCATACCAAGATCTTCAAGCAAATCTCCAGGTTCTTTGAACACGACTAAGCTCTGATACCAATTTTGTTATGCAGAGGTGAGCAGATGATGAGAAAATACTGATCAAACAAGAACAAAATACAATAATGCAGTAAACCAGTAAAGAAGAATTCAGAAAAGACACAGATTTTATCCTGGTTCAGTCCACAAAATGTGAACCTACATCCAGCCACCAGTGATGATCAATCCACTATGAAAAATGATGAATTACAGTGAAGAGTTTAGAGGATTACAGCATCTGCTTCTTCTCTCAGAAAATACTCTCAAGAACAGAGCACAACTCAAGCTCACACTTACATGCAATGTGACCTCACTGTATTTTCACACACTCTCACACGTTAGACACCCACTACTCACAATACATGATATATTACATTGAGTACAGCTAATACAAAGTTCTAGAATCTATTATGCTAAGAACCAATCACATTTTGACACCACCTCAGCTACTCAGCATATCAGAAATACAACTTGCACCAGTAGTATCATGTCATCTAGAATTGCTGAGTCACTAAATAACATGAATATATTAAACTGTACATCGAACCGCAAATTGAATATTTTGTTCGTCAATTTACTCCAACCAAACGACTCCACTGTCGGTATATCAACAAGTGGTACAATTGAGCTACAACATGCTCCATGTCGAACTATAAAGAATACTTGTCTTTATATCAAAATAAAATATTCCGAGCAAGAATCAACTTTTCCTACGTCGAACTCTAGCGAGAATCAACTTTTCGTAAGGCAAACTTCATTTATTCAAGTTTTGAGAAACTCGAATTTTTGTTACACATCGAACCATAAAATCAGTCATAATGGTCATTGAAATATCAAGGTCCGAATAGCTATCAAGCTAAAATGATTTCTAGTTTAAAAGATCAATCTCCGTTCTACGTCGGCTCACAAGCCATTGAGTTAATATCTTACCAAATACCAAGCAACATCTAAATTTAATCAACTATACTCTAGTGAATCATATTATTCTCTGTCCAACTAAAGTTAGTAAATATCGCTCTCCGTCAAGCTACATTTCAGTGCTCCAAGTCGAGCCGAATTAATTATGAATAACGCTCTCCATCGAGCTACATTTTGTCGAATTAATTATGTTATCACTCCCCGTCGAGTTACACGTCGCGCTGTAAGTCAAACCGAATCAAATTTATTATCGCTCTACAATCAAGGTATACACTCTATAATCGAGCGAGCTATAAGTAAAAACTACAAAGTCCCTGAAAATAGTCCTTGATATAAGGCAACTACTTGATTTGAGTTCAACTATATGTCGAACAAACGATGTCAATTCGTACCAACTACTCTAGTTCGAGCTTCGAAATTATACTCGAGCTATGTCAAAAGACAAGTTTGGAAAATTTTGAACAATTCTGAAAAGCTCTGTGTCGAGCTAATAATGAATTTACAATGCTCCTTCCAACAACAACTCAATTGTGTACTTTATCGCTCTACGACGAGCTATAGACTAATTTCAAAAATCTCAAATTATGTTTACAATTTCTTATGCTCTATGTCGAGCCTATAATTTGAATTGGCTCCAGAAAATTACTTCCAGCCATAATTCAATTCCATTTACTCCATGTCAAATACTTGACGTTAAATTAAAACTATTCAGAAAATAATCGCCATATGTCGATAAATGGACCTTTGAAGGTGTTAGACTACATTTTGTCAACTTCAAGACTACGATAAAAAGTCTCTATATCGAGCTACGAATCAGTATAAATCCATTCAAATTATCAGTCTACACGTTCGTTCGTTCGAATCGTGACTACTCCATGAATGATTGATCGACTAACATTGTCGAATCTAACAAAAGCAGAATTGTTGAGATGGTCCAAGTACCATGGGTCGGCCAAAATTTTGTATCACTTGCTCTACCCACATCAAGAATCAATGATATTATTTGACGAACTAGATGGCTCTATGTCGAGCAACGTTTCTTTGAATGAAAGTCGTTCTACATCGACCAATAAATTCAAATTATAAAATTGATGATTCGACTAATTACTTCGAGAACCAAGCATTCTATGAAAAAGCAACAAGGACGGTCAACAAATGATAGAACTTCAAAAGCTGTGTCAAGCAACGTTTAAATACAGTCTACTCGACATCGGATCCGTTTGAAATAAACATACTTGTTCTTAAAATGCTCTACATCGAGCGACAAGCTGATCTGAATGTTTTGTCATTTTATCATTCGACATTATGAATGTATGTTAAACTACAAATTATCAGACCACGCTCCTAGGTGATTCACGTACGTGCTAGAATTGAAGATCTTACGGATTACCATCGACGTAAGTCAATCAGATCACGCGACAAGAGGTATTTAACTCTAACCGTATATTTGTGTTTAATTAATTAAAGGGTTAAGGTTCAAATCTTTAGAAAAATTTTAAACTATACGAAAATCTACTTTTCGCCTTCCGCTGCGGTTTTAGTTAATTTTTCACTACACTTGCAACCATAAGTCCATCATTTATCTCAGGATTAAGATCGACTCTCCGATTGTCCTAATAATGAAAAGGCTTATATCTAGTGACGGTTCTAGATAAAGTATTTCATTGTGATCATGTTCAATGCACCCAGTGTACTAGATTCTTTTACTCGAAAACCTTTCGATGATTTTAGACTCATCATAACTCATTTGATCTCACTCAAATGCTAGTAAAAGAATTCTACAACTTTATCAATATAGAGGTGCCCAACCTTTAACTTAAGTTGTGAACGTTATTCAAGACTAACTAAAGAATTGTGTCTACCTCACACATATCCGGATGTATGAACAATTCTTCATTTCTTATAGTCTTTTGACCTTATGATTATTTACCTTGACAATTATAATATTAAATGCTATAAGTATTTGTAAGAATCAGAAAACACTTTATTAATATGAAAAGATTGTCAATTACAATATTACACTCTTGCTATTGAGCATAATCCTAACAAATAGTGGAATCCACTCTTTCTTGTGAGAAGTAGATAGTAGTTCCCTTAAGGGTTGATTCGGGGCTTGAACAATAAGAGCGCTCTCCTTCTTCTGTAAAGGAAGTTAAGATTTATTGTTCATTAGAGAATCAATCGAACTTAATGGAAAAGATATAGTTAGAGGGGTATAACGAACTTTATGACCCATCTCTAGTTATGAACTACTTGTGGAGGATTATACCATATGTAATATCTATATCGATGGACATAGAGTTTTTTGGTTTGTGTAAAAACATCTACAATTACGAGGGTGCAATCTCGGGTTTTTAGTGAAGTAACTCCGAGGTTAATAATTATGAAATATTAATTAAAAAATTTAATTAATTTTTCTAAGGATTGTTGGAGCTCAAGACTTTGGGTTCATTAGTGTCCCATTGCTATCCCAAAACGTTAAAGGTAACAAGGGTCACGGTTAATTAATTGAGTTGTCCAATTAATTGTGTTACGAAAGTGACATATTTATTTAGGGGATTAATTAACTGATGAGATTATTTAATTAATATATCAATAATTAAATTAATTAAATAATTAGATTATTTAATTAATAAATTAATAATTGAGAATTATTAATTGGAGGTTACAGGTTCGAACTATGACTAAGACAAAGGATAAATAATAAGATTATTTTATTTCCTAACTAGGTCAAGTGTTCAAATCTTAGTGAACTAGGGTTATATGAGATTTAGAATCCTATACTAACTTGATCACTAAAATACTTATTATCTTATTTGGAATATGATTAGTATCTTGTTTTTAAGATATATAAAGATATATTATTATTAGAAAAAACAAGAAAGAGCAAAATTGTGCGATACACGTGAAACACAATACAAGAGAAAAGAAAGAAACAAGTCAAGGGTGCGGCCAAGTGAAATGCAAAAAGAAAAGAAAAAAAGGTTTTTTTGCTTCTTGTCTTTGATTTAAGTGTGGCCGAATTCCATATGCACAAAGAAAGAGTTGTTTTGTGTTGTTTCTTCAACCTCCATACAACCTCCTGAAGTCTGTGACTTGCCGACAAGCAGTTTTCGGAACCTGGGAGATAGCGAGGTAGATCTGGTGGTACAAATCGGAAAGCAACATCAAGAAGTTAAAGAACGAAAGAGTTAGCCTTGAGGTATGATTTCAAATCCTACCTTTTATTTATTCATATATATCGTATACAGTTTTAAAGTCGCTTATAAATATTTTTTTAAAAAGTTTTGAAATCTCTTCCGATGCGCGACTCTGGGGCTTACAATTTGTTCACCAAGTAGAACCTCCAAAGGTCAAAAACCATGTGAGCTTCAAACGACTAAACACTTTGAGATTATGCAAAAGAAAGTCAAAGGCTCTCAAATGAATGAACCAAAGCAAAGACTTAGAAAAATTCAAAAAATCTAAATCCAAATGCTCCAAGTCCCCTTACAAAAAGCTATAGCGTGACAAAGTTTTAAACATTTCATGTAAGTATTTTTCTTTGTGTCGAGCAAAGATCGATTTTCAAATTCGAACCGGATTATCCATATCACCTCACGACAAGCTGAAAATTGTTTCCCCCCGTGGATCTATCAAGTAAATTATATATCAGAGAGCTGCAATTTTTGGAAATTACTATTCTATGCTTTACGTCGAAACACGATAACTTGACAAAATCGTTTACATAAATCGAGCAGGACTAAGGATATGCAAATCAACACCGTTAATTGACTAAAGTCATGTGAAAAAAATAATTGACAATTAAACAAGTTCAAACAACTTTATGGGAATTCATTGCAAAAGAGTGGGGATGTTAAAATAATCCAACTCACGATTCAACTAACATTGGAAACTACCGACGATTGTCTAGTATATCATTCAACGCAAGTGTTCAATCGAAACAGTCCACTTTCTAACATGAAGACTTCAATTTAGAGAGTGTGGGGCTAACTGTGGTAGCCAAAAATAGCACAACAAATATTAAGACCCAGAAATCCAAAATTGGTTGCCAGACGATCTGCTGAAGTAAGTATAATCAGGTCCAATAAAAGCATGCCCAATGTAGATTCAATGCAATTGCAAGCCTTCACCAAGACTACAATGACTAAGTTTAGTGTGTTGGTTACATTGAAGCGTCCGAGATTCTTGAGATAATTTAGATATTTTAGTTTATAATATCATACCGAGATCGAAGGGATAAGCTTCAGTTGCTCCACCTCCCGAGATCGAGGGGATCAAGCTTCAGTTGCTCCACCTCCCATCAGTTATAAACTGTCCTCACCATTTCATTTTTAAAAAGAGGAATCTTCTGACTCCCATATAAAAGAACAAAAGGCGTAATGGGGTCACCTCAATTCAATATAATACAATTATATTACAAGAACACTAGAACAACACCCACACCCTTTCTTCAAGACCACTCGACCAACTCCCATTCTACAAATACACTCGACCAGCACCCCATTCTACAAGACCATTCAACCACCACCTATTTTCTACATCATTTAAAACACATTATCCTACTATTATGAGTTCTTCTAGCAATTTAATTTGCTGAACTCAACGTTCAGCCCAAGTAAACATAAGGTTATCCGAACGACACCACCCAAGACTCAATCAATTTTATTTACGGTTTGCTTTAGATTTTATTTGGTTTAATTGTTAATTTGAAATTATCTTATTTGTTGATGAATCTTCTAACTTGAGCATCAGAGAGTCCCCCACGGGACAACCCCTCTCTCTCCGTTTTACCATTTCATTTTAACAGGATCTCGGATCGCTCGGCCTACTATTTTTTGCTCTACCATTGTCAGTGTCCCACCGTCCTATAAAATTCAACTGGAGATTTTCGGGCTCTTCATATACAAGCCACATTATCATATTCATATAAATAACTTTATTTACTCATAAATGTTTTTCAAAAATGATATCCAATCTTATCCTAAGTTTTTTTTTTTGCTAAATATAAACTATATTATTTTTAGTCCAACTCAAATGTTGCAAATTTACAACCAAAACATTACTAATAATTTAAGAATTAGGCTATAATTTTAACATTTCCGAGTTTCGTGGTGTGTTTTTTTCACTACAAATAAACTTTAATAAGCTAATTTTAGATTAAAAAATGGATATTATTCATTTGGTCCCTATGTTTTTTTGAAATGTCCATTTTTTACTCACTTATCCATTTTTCACTGGATTGAGCTCTATATTTTTCAAAACCACTCATTTTGGTCTCTCTGACCAGAATTCAGACGGTCAACCGTCACATAAAATACTGAATTACTAATTTGCCCATGACTTCAGCTTCACTACATAGAAGTACCATTCTGCCCTTTAAAAATTCAACAATTACAAATTTACCGAATATTGTTAAGACTGAAATGCCCTTACTAATATGAAATTTTACTATTTGACCAGTAACTTTTCATTTGACTTTCAAATTGATGTTGTAAGTTATGTTTTTACCCTTGATTTTGTTGAATAAAAAATTGAATTGCAATTGCCTCATTATAACCGTTGCACAACTGGACAAAAGCAAACCTCTATAAAAGCACCCATCTCTCCTCCTTTCATCAACACTCTTCTATTCCCATCAGTCCTCATTTCATCAACAATTCATACATCAAATTTTCCAGAAACTTGTTTTTCATATTACAAGCATAAAACACTCATTCTTTTTCTTATTTTGTTTCCTCTCATCATAATTTTTTTTTCTTCAAATCATTTTTTCTGTTCATGCATAAAACAACCCAAAACCTAGTTTTGTTGGCAATAAATCTGGAAAAAAAAATGGCATCGTTAAGCTGCACAAGTGAAAAAGCTGGATCGATCAAGGTTAAAAATAGACTATGCAACTGTGGGAACGGAAAGAAAGCATCATTATGGGTCTCCGAGACAAGCAATAATCACAATAGACTATTTTTTGGTTGTGATGCATGCAACTATTTCAAGTGGTGGTATCCTGATCATGAAGAACGGGAAAGTATAGAAGATTTTGTATCTCACAGAACAAGTGCATAATCAACATTTGCATACGATGATACTCAGTTCGTGTGCTCACTGCCACCTACAAGAAAGTGCAAAGGAGTTTGGCTTGGTTGAAAGTGATTGTCCTATTTCATACTGTGTTACTAGGCATATGTATTTGTAAGACTTTGCAACCGTAGTGAATGAATTTCATGCACAAGATAATGCAATGTAATGATGCATGAAACAATGTAATGTAATGTCAGTATGTATTGCATAGTGGGAAATAAAATAGTCAATTAATAACAATCAAGCATAAACTACTAAAACATTCTACACATAAAAACAACGCAGCCACTGCAATGGGGACCATAATAACTAATTTCATAAACTAATGGCAATCAAGCAAGCAATAACATTGTTTCCAAGCAAGCCAAATATTTTACAAAATATTAAAGTTTAGGTTTATCCTTTCCTGTCACTGAAACCTAAAACACATCCAACCAACCAACAAAAAGAAGTTAACATGACTATATCATCCTAATAAAATAACATGACAATTAGATTTGGATAACACAAAAACAAGTCCAAAAGATTTGTGTTTACCCAATCTGACACAAAAATAGCTAAACAACAATGTGTTCAAGCTATCTTGCCACAAAATATTAATAAAACCCCTTTAGGGTTTGAGATTTGAACCTATTTGGGAGCAAACATCAGGCACATGTGTTATGGGAGCCATGCTTGTGCTGCGTTCACTGGTTTGGGCCCTGCAATAATAATTGAATGGTATTTTCAGTATATACCTTAGCATGCAGTAGTATAATTTTGAGAATTAAACAATAATATTTACCCAGTTGCAGCTGAACATTACTGATCTGCGGTATAAGTGCTTCCCACATGTGTATTAACCCTATAATATTTTTACAATGTATTAAACAACACTATAAAATTGATATTATGTATAATGTTAATATAATACCACTATTACACTTGAACAAGTATAATATATTACCTGTATGATGTATGATGTACAAGCTGGTGCATTTGAGACATGTTTTGAAACTTTTTTCCCTTTTGAGGTGGATCCTTTCCTTTTTCCCTACATTATCAATATTAAATGATAATTTATTTTGAAAGAGGTAGAAAAAAAAATATATGTAGTTGAATACAGATTACAGATTAAGTTGTTTACCTTAGATGGACAGATCGCCTGGTTGTGTCCAAGTTCTCTACATATAGAACATCATTTAGAGAATGTTGTATTTGGTGCACGTGGCTCGTCAGTTGCCCTAGTTCTCTTCTTCTTGGCTCTGCACACCTTTGATTTTTTCACTGGCGGTTCAATATTCTCAGATTCAAACTCAGGCCACCTGGATTCATCCGGGATTTGGTTGATATTCCCATTATATGCCATTTTCCAAGCTTCCTTGGAATAATACCAATGCACATGATCATGTGCATACTCTCTGTTATACAGGAACACGAAAATAGCATGCATGCATGGCAACCCAGTCATCTGCCGTATCCCACAATCACATGTGCTTTCGTTAGTGTTGACTATAATTTTTACACCTGCTGGGTCAACTGTCTCATACCAACATCCTCTTCCATGAAAAACTTGCAGCTTCTTTGCTTCTTTTTCCTTCACTGTCAAATTTTCCCTTACATATGGAGTTATTGTATCATTTAACTTCTCCACTTCAACCCATTTCTCACAAAAAAACGTACCATTATTTTCCTTCTAAAATTCTCCAACAGTTGAAGTATAGGCTTGTCCCTATCCTTTCGTACCCAACTATTAAAACATTCTGACATGTTGTTAGAGACATGATCAGCTTTGAGGGATGATTCAAATGCATGTCTTGCCTATTTTTCAATTGGCTGTAACATCAACCAGTTAGCAGCATTCTCACTTTCTTCCCTAACTAAAGCTAAAGCTTGTTTGAAGCTAGCTCGATTGGTAGCTACAGCCATATTCCACAGCTTCCAATTGATTTTGTGGTTCTTGAAGGTTGATATGAAATTTGCAATGATGTGTCGAAAACAATATCTAATATATGCATTCGGCCACTCCTTTGCCAAGGCTTTCAAACACTCTTTTTGTCTATCACTAATGAAGCAAATGCGTCTACTGTCATCCCATCCCAAAGAATCCCGCAACTGCCTCAAAAACCATATCCAACTTTCAGAGTTTTCTGATTTACAAATACAGATAGCTATTGAAATAATGCAGTTATCCCTATCTAAAGTAGTCGCTGATAGCAACACTTCCCCAAATTTCCTGACAAATGACACCCATCGAGACCTATCAGGGGACGACAAGCATTCAAAAAACTTAATTGACATGCTTTAAAACTGAGGTAAAATATGAGGAATGTTGGATTGTCTGATTTCACATCCGGATTCATGGATACCATCACATTTGTCCCTGGGTTGTATGATCGTATTGCATTTTCATACTTTCTCAACTTCGTATATGCCTCAACATGATGAGACTTCAAAGTCTCAAGTACAATCTTCTTTGCCCTATATATTGTTTGGCTATCACTGCAAATTTGTCCTGCAATTCATTCTTAAATAATTTTGCTTTTCCATTAGGGTTTGAACGAATGAAGTTTCCTATAACCGATGCCACCCACCTTGATGTAGCCTCTTTGTTTTCAATCACCCACGGGCACATCGAGTGGCTTCCCCGAACACTCATGATCATAAATGTAACCTTATCTGTAAGACATGATACATGTAGTCTCCAATCACATGCATCATTCTTGCAAGTCATTGTATACCTATACCTATCATTCTTGATTATCTTCAAGGTAAAGCCCTATTGGATGGCATACCTTTTAATAACCTCCCGAGTAAACTTTGCATTCCCAGTAATCTGACCATCTTCAAAAGAAATGGTCCCATTTGGATTTAGGGCCCATTAATGATTCTGACAGTATCTAGCAATCCTTTTCAACGTTGTTTCTTCATAGAAGGACACTACAAGAGCTGTTTCATCGCCATCAGGCTGACAATGGTCTTTGTTTCCATAATCCTTGTCGCCATTTTCATCGACCAAACTCACATCTGAGTCATCCTCTGACTCTTCACCAACCTCATACTGGTTGTCAACTGAACTTTTATCACTTCCATCATTTACTGTATCTCCACCAACATTCTCTTCTTCACTGTTTTCTTCAACTAGTACAACATTGTCTTCTTCATTGTTTGTTTCAACTGGTTCATCATAGTTCTCTTGTACTGGTTCAACATTGTTCTCTTGTACTGGTTTAACATTGTTCTCCTCTACTGGTTCATTGAAACAAAACATGCCAATTTGATCATCTTCAGGGAATTGGATGGCATTAGGGACCAGAATGAGTTCGAACTCAATAAAGCCCATGTGACGATCGTCAAGCAACTCGAAGCATAACATTAATTGTTCATCTATTGTTAGCACATCACATGTTGTTGGCCATTCCACATATACGTAATGCGTAATTGCCAAGTTTCCCAACTTTCGATATGATACCCACTGAGTACCTTCTTAGCATCATTTATAAGGCTAATGACACTACAATCTCCTGGTTCAATGAGATCCATGTCAACAACTCTGTCAACATCCTTCACCAATCACAATATCATCTGAACCTGTATACGGCATAAGAAGAGAGAGATTGTTGAGATCAGAAGTAACATGACGTGAAGTACCAATATCAAGTAGTCAAATAGGGGTGCCAGAATTCTCAGTTGCCGTAAAGTGGGCTCTAGGTGATGGAGATGTCGGTGGTCAAAGCTGTCAGGATGATGAAGGACATGGTTACCAAGGCTACTGGGTGGTCAAGAATTTTGAAATTGAGAGGCCACCAGGTTGAATGACGGACAACGTTTGGCGGTGTTCCCCTGAGTGTTGCACGTTTGGCAGAAACTGAAATATGGCTTGAAGGGAGGACGAGGCCCATGAGAAGATGAAGATTGCGGCCCAGCAACTGAAGATGCAGGAGAAGAAGATGAAGACCGTCAGGACCTGGTACGAGGTGCAGCCGGAATTACCGTGGCCGGAAGAGAGACACTTAATGATCGAGATTGATGCAACATCAACTCTTTGGTGATTAATTTTTCATGGAGTTCATCAAAGGAGATAGTTGTGTCACGACCATTAATCGCATCATAAGAGGTCGATCATCATCATCAAGTCCATCCAGAATCTTTTCAATGAGATCTTCATCATCAAGAGGTTTACCTAAGACAGCAAGTTCGTCGGCCCGTAATTTGATAAACTGCAGGTACTCTGATATGCTACGGGAACCTTTGCCGGTACATTTGAGTTGATCTTTAATCTATTTGATGTGTCCTCGAGTGGGTTTGGCATAGGTATTGGCAAGAATGGTCTAAGCTTCCTGAGAAGTGGTAGTGCATTGAATAAGAGGTATAATCAAAGGAGTGAGAGATCCAACAATGGTGTTGAAGATAAGTTTATCTTGACGAACCCATATGGTGTAGGCTGGGTTTGGAGAGGCTTTGGTGTCAATCGTAACAGTTGGCGCCGGAGCTGGATGAGAGCCTTCTACATAGCCATCAAGATTGTAGTTGACTAGCATGGCATGAAATTGAAGTTTCCAGGATAGATAATGGGTGGAATTAAGTTTGATATTTTGTTGAGAAGAAATATTGATGGTCAACAGAGGTTTAGTGGGATCCTTATCAAATTGGGAATGGTGATATGATTATTGGGGTTATCCATGGAAGAAGGAAAAAGAAAGAAAGAAAAAAGTCGGCTATGAAAGGGAAGGAATGCTTAGAGAGCGTGAGGCTCTGATACCATATAGAATTGTGAAAATTGTGGTGCCAAGATTCCATTGATCAACTCTATATATATATATATATATATATATATATATATATATAAATTACAATCATAATGGAATGCTAGGAAATTGTCGAAACTAAATGATTATGTACTACTAAATATAGCAAGTTAAAGCTAGGAAAAAAAACTAAATAATTATAAGAATCAATCTTTAAATAACAAAATAAACAAAGAAAGGAAATAAACTATTGAATTTATAAACTATCAAAGAGTAACTTATAACTCTTTTGCAGTTTTCATAATTTATTTTTTTATGGATTTTATTCTATAGTATTAAACTATATTTTGTGTGTTGGTATTAAGCTTATTCAAAGTATAATAATTTATTTTATAAAAAATAATTATTGAATTAAAAAAATTGTATATCGATATAAAAAACATAACTTGGTAGAGGTGGATAAGTGGTGGGGCAGAGCGAGGCAAGATCGTGACCAACTTCCCTGCCTTGAAAATTCCTTACCCCGAGCGAATTTTGAGAAAAATAATTTTGTTCGAATCAATGTCAAGGTCGAGAATTCCTATCTTGAACCCGCCCCATTAACATCCCAAACTCCATAGATTAGACTAATTAATGTTGTGTGTATCAGATAATGTCTACGGACCGAATTAGTAACAAAATGCTCGTAATCCCCAATGCAACTACAAATCGTTACAGCTATGGATTCATAAACTATTTTAACAAACTTAACAACCATTATTGAGAAAAGGGTTAATTGCACAAACGTCGCCCGAATTTAGGCCTAATTACCCTCATATGTAACTTTTACTTAAAATTATACGAACATCCCCTGCTGTAGTGGTCAACAGTTAAAGTTAACCATCGACTCTCTTGACCATTCAATATGTCCAAACTGCCCCTAATTATTGTTTTAATTTTTCTATTAGTTATCTAATTGAATTTTTTAAATCCTAAAATTCAATTAAAAAAGAAATTGATCTAAGAGAGGAGATTTATTCTCCATCAAATCTGATGGATCTTGTCCGGATAGAGGATAAATCTCCTCCCTCTAATCTTTGATCAGACGAATGAGCTTGTCTCCTCCGTCTGATCCAGTCTGGATCGGACGGACGGAATCGTCTCCTCCATCTAGTTATCACCTGAATTCACATCAGCCAAAATATTCTAAAATCTCTAAAAGGCAAGCCAAGCACACAATATTTAATCATTGTATCCGCAAACAATGACAACAACATCGAATAAAAAATAAATGAACACAAAATCTGTTAACGGAAATTTTGCTCGGGATGAGAAACCTCGGTTAACACCCTCGAGACCACTACCACGTAGGTGGTGCCCAAGATTGATTGTATGTGTAGCGATGATTTATAAAATGACAAGGAATGGTGATACCATTCACCCAAAAGAAAGCAAAAATATTTTTATTGAACGTGCCTGGTATACAAATACAAGTTTCTTTATTTTTGCTCTCAACTCTCTCTAGGGTGTGGTTGAGTATTTGTCGTATGCCTGTCGAATAGTAGTCTCCTCTTTTTCATTTTCTTTCTTTCTATTTATACATAGTTTTGTAGGTTAAACAAACTGATTCTCTCCTTGATTTTCTCAGTCTCTCCCCTCCTTATCGGGCGGGATTTCTCGCTTAAATGTCATTGACTTTGAGTTAACAGCCGAATTGAGAATATCGTGGTGGAGATCAGTTTGTTTCCTCTTTGGATTCTATTACTTGTTCTGCATATAGGTAACGTTTCCAGATATGATCCAGTGTACCTTCGTATCTTTTCAGCATGATCTTTTATAGAGGTCGTTGAATATGGCATGGTGTGGTGCATCAAATAGCGAGGTTGATCAGTGTTCCGACCTCAATATCTGAGAAGTTTCATCCAGCTTGGAGCTAGATCTGGCTTCCCTTAACCTTTTCGAAGCTAGGTGTGGCTTCCCCTGACCTTTCGAAGCTAGGTGCGGCCTTCTAGGGACATTCTTCTGTGTCAGCGAGGTAAAGGCGAGTTTCTGGAGTATTTACGAGGTGACCTCGACTTCGGGGAGCTTCTAGTTTTGGTGATGCGGGCTAAATTTGATCGTTCGGGCTCTATCCCGGATATTTCCGGAGCCCGTCCTTGTTCCTGGGGTGGTATCGTAGTTCGGCTCTGGATAGAATGGTCTCCTGGTGGAAACTTTCGGGTATGGAACCAGGTCTGGGAGGTGGAAAATTTTCCTTTGGTCCTTAGCCAATTTTGGCTATTAACAGAAGTCCCTTCTGACTTGAACACCAGACGTCGAGCTTGAGGTTGAGATCAGATTTTTACTTTATTTGGGAAATCTTCCTCTTTTTACAGTTACCGAAATATTGGGGAAATTTCTTCATTTAGAGTGACGTGATGCGAACAGACTAATTTATCTCTGAATTAATCTGATTGCGTTACAGCAGTCCCCGAGATTTTTTACCGTTACCATAATCTTGGGGAGATCTTCCTCTTAACTGCGTAAGTGATGTGGTGTGAGTTGATTAGCCTGCTTCTGAGTTTAATCCGGTTACGTTACTGTAGTCCCCGAGATTTTTTACCGTTATCAAACGAGTATCTCGGTAGCTCGTGCTGTTGCCTTCCTGCCTATACATATATCTATTTTTCTCCTCGTCTTCCTCACATCTCTCGAACTAAAAATTTTTTGCTGAGAAATATTTTCATAGCCTTTCCTCCAAGCTTGCTTTTTTCTTCATTCTTTGTCCTTTTTGGCTTTTACTATGTCGAAAACCAGTCGCAACTCAGCTGACTCCATAATCGACGGCGAGGAGGTCATCAGTCTTACTCTGGGGAAGCGGGCTAGGAGGAGTTCTGACGGCGACGGTTCCCCGCCTACCTCGCAACGTCGGTGGTCAAGTAGGAATGTATCCATTGGGACTGGGTTCCCCAACCATCATGACCATCCTTTGGATATCGTCGACGAAGATTCCGACAAAGAAGCAGTCGGTGACGCCGCGGGGGAGCATCGGGTCTCGGCTCCTGGTCCTCTTGTGGAGAGGCTCCCTCCTTATGATTTCCGGGTTGTCCCAGATTCCATCGTTGACCCGGTCTCGATTGACCGCTTGAGGTCAAAGTTTGGCATCCCTGACAGCGTATCCATCTCAGTGACTCCTAAAAATTATGAGTTCTTCAACCCCCCTAAAGGCGTGCTTCCGATTCATGTGGCCGCTCTTGAGAACGGGGTCAGGCTTCCCCTTCATCCGACTCTTCGGCGGGCTCTTAATACTATCCAGCTCGCTCCCCTCCAGTTGACGCTTGGCTTCTGGAGGCATCTGATTGGTTTCCTTGTACTATGGAGGGAACAATGTCAGATGAGTAAGGTGACGAGGGAGCCAGGTGCAGAGGAGCTGGCCTATCTCTTCCAGATTGGGAGCCTGTCTGGCGCTCCTCGAGGCCAGTTCCACGCCAAGGAACAAGCTCAACTTCATCATTCCTGGTGCTTCAAAGAAGGACCCCGCTTGGAAAGAAGAATGGATCCTTGCGGGGGATGACTGGGGGAGCTCGATTTTCATCGGAGGGCATGAATTCAAGGTTCCCACGACTTTTAGTGACAAGCCCTAAAGGGACCGGGACTCCCTGCCTTCTGAGTCCGAAGCCGACTTGAAGGCTATTCTAGCTTGGAATTATTTGAATCTGAAGTTCCCTACTGCTGAAGCCTTTGATCCTCGTAGGGTGAACAAATATTTACGGATCTCAGACGCTATTCCTCGTAAGTGTCATTGAATTGCTTTGCCTTATTACTCAGCTTGGTTCTAACATTTTCCTTTTTAATCTGCTTATTCACAGTTTTTGTCGTGGAACCGGCCACCCGCCACGTCTCACCCTCTCCTCAAAGTGGAGTTTCTCTTCCCTTCACTAGGGTCGAACCTGCTCTTGCTTCATCTATCTTTCCGGCTGGGTCCAAGATGGCCACTCTTGCTTCGCGGGCTTTCCGGGTTTTTGGTAAAGCTCCTCAGGTGGTTGGCCCGGCTGCTTCTGTTCCTTCGGCCGTGGTCGCTAAAGTGGCTACCCCTTCGACTCAGACACCTGATTCCGCTGCGCTTCCAACAACCAAAGCTTCAGAGGTTTCTGGGAAAGGTGTCGCTTCTAGGAAAGGCGTCGCGAGGATTCCTTCCAGCCGCTCCCAGCCTCAGACGAGCTCGGCAGGGCGGGATGAAGTCCTGGAGCAATTCATAGCGTCTTATCCGGACGGTGGGATCTCCAAAATGGCTTCCATGCCTGTGGACGTCCTTATTACCAAGGGGTCTGCTATTTTAGCTAAGGTAATTGTATTTCCTTCGTGCTACTCCTGTTAATTCGTTCAGTTTCTAACTCGGGTTCTGTATTTTGTAGGCCTTCAAGTTTAATGTTGCGATGGGCCAACAGGTAGCCCTCCTCCGCGACCGGGCTGCAAAAGCCGAAGCCGAAGCCGAGAAAGCCGGGGAACTGCTCAAGCAGGCTCGGTCTTTAGTGGAAGAGGTGACTTCCAACCAGGGAAAGGTCGAGGCCGAGATGGTCGAGCTTCGCTGCGATCATGAGAGGATAAAACAATCTTATGATCAGGAGCGTCTTCAATCTCTCCAGCGGGCTAGACAGCGGGATTCCTGGAGATCTGAGGCTAAAAAGTTGGAGCTCGAGAACCAGTCTATGATTACTCAGGTGACCAAGCTGCAAGCTGACGCGGAGACCTTCTTCAGCGACGGATATTTCTATGCTTCCTTTCAGGCTGCGAAAGCTCTTCCTCCTCCCTTTGATTTGTCATCTATTGCTGGCTGGGATAGACAGGAAATAATGCTCAAGGCTGCCGAGCTATCCCGCCCTGAAGGCGACAAGGTGGTCCCTTCGAGACAAACAGGAGCTGGGAAACAGCCCACTCAGACAGATCCTCCATTCCATCTTCCTACCTTTACCACCTCAGGTCCTGAGGAGTCTTCTAGTAAAGTGATGTCCTCTCGATCCGAGGATGACCAGTTGGGAGCTGGTGAAGAGGTTAGGAGCCCGTCTGAGGATCCCCCTTTAACAGAGATGGAGGTCGACAGGAGCCAGACAGGGTCCATGGCTGCCCTTCTTGACGCGGCTATACCGCCTGAGGTTATGGACGTGATTAATGAGGTTTTGGAGGAAGATCCTGCTGATCAACTGATGGAGCCTCTAAATGGAGGAGCGGTCGGCGAGGATAACCAAGATGGACAGCTATTTGTAGAGGGGGTTGATGGCGAAGATCAACAAGAAGGATGAGGGCCAGCGGAGGGGAGCCAAGAGAGTCCCAAAGCTTGTAGTAGTTCATCATAACTTGTTTTTGATTGCCCGGAAAAGGGGGTGGGCACCCCGTTTTGCCCTTATTAGCTTTTTTTTATAGCCCGAGCTCGGGGGTTGCGCTCCCCGTTTGGTGGATGTAGCCTTTTAGGGGGATAGGCTCCCTTTGTCCTTAAATGAAAAGTCGAATCGCTTTTGAGAATTCTTGTTTTATTTCTGGTCTTGAATAGGATCCAGAGTAGCATCTGTAGCAACAATTAAGATTCGTGTAGGGAATTATGATGATTTTGATCCTGCACACGAAAGCAAACATTATATATATATATATATATTTTATGGGGCGATAGCCCTACCAAGACATCAGGAGGGCTACTTAGTTATTTCCTGGTCTTTGAGATCTGGAGGGCAATTATGCTCTTACACTCAGACCCTTCTTGGGGGTGGTAGTCCGACCAAGGCATCAGGAGTGCTACTGAGCTATTTCCTGGTCTCGAGATCTGGAGGGCAACTATGCTCTTACACTCAGATCCTTCTTGGGGGTGGTAGCCCGACCAAGACATCAGGAGGGCTATCGAGCTATTTCCTGGTCTCGGGATCTGGAGGGCAACTATGCTCTTACACTCAGATCCTTCTTAGGGGTGGTATCCCGACCAAGGCACCAAGAGGGCTATCGAGCTATTTCCTGGTCTCGAGATCTGGAGGGCAACTATGCTCTTACACTCAGATCCTTCTTGGGGGTGGTAGCCCGACCAAGGCATCAGGAGGGCTATCGAGTTATTTCCTGGTCTCGAGATCTGGAGGGCAACTATGCTCTTACACTTAGAACCTTCTTGGGGGTGGTAGCTCGACCAAGGCATCAGGAGGGCTATCGAGCTATTTCCTGGTCTCGAGATGTTTATGTTGAATTTCCCATACAAGGGTATAGTCACTAATGTTGAACATAGTTGGAGACAAAGATGGAAGAGAAAAGGAAAATGACTTTATTGATGATCGAGATGTAGTACATCTTTATTAGGGTATGTAATGAAAACTAAGTGGGGGTAGTCTGCTTGAGAACTCCTTTCAAGGGTAGAATTTCCTCAAATGATCTGCATTCCAAGTGTGGTCGATGGATCGTCCGTCAATGTCTTCGAGTTTATAAGCTCCATTGCGAACAACTAGCTTTATCAAATATGGCCCTTCCCAATTGGGACTTAAGACTCCATCCTACATTTTCCGAGTGTTCAGGGTCACACTCCTAAGTACCAGGTCCCCTTCTTTGAATTCCCGGGCTCTAACCTTGACGACCTTGAAGGGATCATCATTCCTGACGGATATTTCTTCTAGTTTGTCCACGGGCTGCCAGCTGACCCATCCCTTACTCCGTTCTTCCTCGTAGGGCATGATAGGTTCATCCTCTGGATGCCCAGGATGTTCTGCGGGCTCCTTCTCCTCCTGGATTATCCGGGATGTATCCATGTCTTCCTAGATCAATGTCACCTGTACACGCTGCTTCGCTAGGGCTATAGGATTGGCAGATACTGCGTAGCATTTCCTAGCTGCCTGCTGGTCTCTGCGTACCTCTCCTACTTTGGTTCCAACCGGGAATTTCAAGACGTTGTGGTATATGGACAAGACTCCCTTCAAGGAGGACAAGAAAGGTCTCCATAGGATGGCGTTGTAGGCCGATGGGGTGTCCACCATAACAAAGTCGATCATTACATTCTGCTGAAGCGGGGTGACCCCGATGATTGCTGGGAGGATCATTGACCCCACTGGTATGATCGAGTCCCCAGTGAAACCGTAAAGCGGAGTGGTACAGCTGTTGTAACAACGTTGCTTCAGGTTCAATTTTTCCAGGGTATCCTTGAAGAGGATATCTACACTGCTACCTGTATCCACGAGCATGGGATGAACCAGACAGTTGGCGATCTGTATCGTGATAACCATAGGATCATCATGAGGTTGCATAGTGTTGAAGACATCAGCATCGGTGAATACGATCTGAGCTGACTGGGAGGGCTCTGTCGGGCTCTGGCTGACTTCGAAGATCCCTCGGCTCTCTCCGAGGCGGGGAACCTTTCTTGCGTGGTTTTTCCGAGAGTTATTGGAAACGCCGGCCAATCTAGGACCTCCGCTGATAATGTGTATCACCTGGATCTATTGCATTAAGTCAGCCTGCTCCCCTTTCCTCTTTTCTGCGTCCTCGCGGATTTCAGCTTGTACCTCCCTTCCAGTCCTGATATAATCATTGACCTGTTGTAAGAACTCGATCAGGCATCCTCCCCTTATTAAGGCCTCAATCTGGTTGCGCAAGTTATAGCACTCCGAAGTGTTGTGGCCTACATCTTCATGGAAGTCGCAGTACTTGTACCAGTTTCTCCTGTCAGCTGGGGCCTTCATGGGAGCGGGCTTCTGGAGTAACCCTTTATCTCGTATGGCAAGGTAGACTGTTTCCCTGGAAGCATTTAATGGGGTGTAGTAGTCATACCCTTTCTCCCCTTGCATTACTGGAGCCACGGTCCTGAGAGGCGGCGAAGCCCGGGGAGGGGTTCGTTTTGCTGAATATCTTTCTTACCTATGGGGAGGAGCAAGGAGGCGATAGGTCGACCTGTTGGGAGGTTTATTCTGAGCTTTCTGCACTGGCTCAAATTTGGAGGCTTATTTCTTCAGACGTTTTGCCGTTCTCATGTCGTCATGTTCTATCTTGACCTTGAGTTGTTCGTCGACCTCGACCTGCTCAAGAGCCCGGTCATAGGCCTCCTGGTAAGTCTCGAGGGGTCTCTTGGCGAAAGAACGAAAAAGCTTTCCTGCCCAGAGGTTTCGTCTGAAGTTGGCAAGGGTTTCATTCTCAGTGAAAACTCCCATTTGTATGACCTCCTTGTGAAACCGCTCTACGTACGATCGAAGAGTTTCACTCCGCTCCTGGATCACATATTGGAGGTGTATGGGATCTTTCGGGCGAGGTTTAACTCCTTGGAATTGTGAGCAAAAATCGGTTGACAGTTTTGTGAAAGAATCCACGCTACTAACAGGTAGTTTCCTGAACCAGGTTTTCGCATAGTCGGTCAAGGTTGTTGGAAACATTCTGCACATAGCTACTCTGGTAGTGTTCTGGACTTCCATCTATTAAACGAAGCTCTCTAGATGGCTTAGAGGATCTTCCGTTCCAGAGAACTTATCTGCCGGCATTTTGAATTTTGAGGGGAGCTCTGCTTCCCTGATCCTTCTAGTGAAGGGAGAGTTCATCTCGCTCAGGGGATTCTTTTTGTCCTCCTTACTCTTTCCCTTCCTTATCTGCTGGACCTCTTTTTGTAGCTTTGCCAGCTGATCCCTCAGTCGCTTGTTCCCAGGTCTCTTCAAGTTAACCTCAGATTCCCCACTGTCGAATCTTTCTGATGAACTGACAATTTCTATCCGGTCTTCCTCCTGGACATGATCCACTCGGGGAGTTTGTCTACTTTCCTCCTCTAGGGCCCGGGCAGTTCTCCTAGATGTAGTTGGATGAGATAGCCCTCGTGGCTTCCGGGTAAAAGCATCCGCGACAGACTTAACTAGCCTGGGTTGATATTGTGAAAGTCTTTTCGGAACTGGGGGTATGGGTCCCAGCCTATCCCGGATCGAACGTTGGGGCCCTGATCTATCTCGGGCCGGCTCTGGAAGAGGAGGTCCTAGGCGATCGAAAGCAGGTGGCCTAGCTCCGAGCCTGCTCGGCTCTCCCTGATCATTCAGGTTGGTTGGCTGGATTGTGATGCCTTCAGCGAGCAGGCGGACGCGGATCGATTCTACGAAGGCCGCCGCTTGTTGGTCGAGCGCGACCTGGCTCACTATAGGGTGGCCAGTAGCCCGCACATTGGTTGTTTGGATCGGAGCTTGACTATTATACCCAGACTTTCTTCCCTTTCTTGGGGCCTTTCGTGTTAGCCTCACCGGAGGTTGCTCCGAGATTCTATGTTAGCCTTGAGAGGAGCAGAGCCTCATAGTTCCTGTAAAACAACGAAAATGTAAATGCAAATAATTAGTTAATTGGGTGTAAGGTTTTTCCCACAGACGGTGCTAGAAAGTGTTAACGAAAATTTTACTCGGGATGAGAAATCTCAGTTAACGCCCTCGAGACCACTACCACGTAAGTGGTGGCCAAAACTCATTATATATGTAACAGTGATTTATAAAGTGACAAGTAAGCAAGAATGTTTTTATTGGACATGCATGGTATACAAATACAAAGATTCTTCTCTCTTTTCTCTCAACTCTCTCTAGGGAATGGTCGATTGTTAGTCGTATGCCTGTCGAATAGTAGTCTCCTCTTTCATTTCTTTTCTTTTCTATTTATACATAGTTTGTAGGTCAACAGACTGATTCTCCCTTGATTTTCTCAGTCTCCTCCTTATCGGGCGGGATTTCTTGTGTTAATGTCATTGACTTTTGGATTGACGCCCGAATTGAGAGTATCGTGCTGGAGATCAGTTTGTTTCCCTTTTTTGGATTTTATTACTCGTTCTGCATGTAGATAACGTTTCTAGATATGATTCAATGCATTCCTCGTATCCTTTCAGTATGATCCTTTATGGAGGTCGTTGGATATGACGATATGGTATGGTGTATCAACCATGGAGGTTGATTAGTATTTCGACCTTGATATATGAGAAGTTTCATCCAGCTTTGAGCTAAATATGTCTTCCCTTGACCTTTTCGAAGCTAGGTGTGGCCTCGACTGACCTTTTTAAGCTAGGTGTGGCTTCGACTAACCTCGCGGCCTTTTAGGGACATTCTTCTATGACAATCGAGGTGTAGACGAGTCTCTAGAGCACTTGCGAGATGACCTCGACTTCGGGGAGCTTCTAGTTTTGGTGATTCGGGCTAGATCTGATCGTTCCGAGCTTTATCCCGGATGTTTCCGGAGCCCGCCCTTGTTCCTGGGGTGGTATCGCAGTTTGGCTCTAGACAGAGAGGTCTCCTGGAAGCTCTCGGATCCGGGCTCTATCCCGGATGTTTCTGGAGCCCACCCTTATTTCTGGGATGGTATAGTAGCTTGGCTCTGGGCTGAGAGGTCTCTTGGTGAAACTCTCAGGTATGGAACCAGGTCTGGGAGGTGGAAAATTTCCCTTTGGTCCTTAGCCAATTTTGGCTATTAACAGTGTTGTACCCTAAACGAGGTTAATTTATGCTCGATGGGGAGGACTGCTTCAACCCCAAAAGCCAGGGAGTAAGGTGTCTCCCAGGTAGTTGTTCTCTTTGTAGTCCGGTATGCCCAGAGGACTTCTGGTAGCTCTTCGGCCCATTTACCTTTCTTCTGCTGTAGCTTCTTTTTCAGAAGCTTCTTGATAGACTTGTTGGTGGATTCTACCAGCCCGTTAGTCTGGGGATGAGCCACTGAAGCGAGCCTGAGGTCGATCCCCAATCCCTTGCAGAAGTCTTTGAACCGAGCGTTGTCGAATTGCTTCCCTAGGTCGGCTATAATGATGAGAGGGGTCCCGAATGTGCACACCACGTTAGTCTTGATGAACTTGGTTGTATTCTTTTCTGATATTCGGGAAAGAGGTCCTGCCTCGACCCATCTTGTGAAGTAGTCGATAGCCACGATAGCATGTTTCATCTGTCCGGGAGCGGTAGGAAATGGCCCAATTAGGTCGATTCCCCACATGGCAAATGGGTAAGGTGAACTGAGGGACGACAGTCGCTCGGGTGGCTGGTGGTTCAAGTTTGAAGTTCTTTGACAAGGTTCGCAAGATTGCACAAAACTCTTTGCGTCTTGGTGAATGGTCGGCCAATAGTACCCCATACGAAGCACCTGATAGGCTAGAGCTTCCCCACCTATGTGGTTCCCACAGTCCCCAGAGTGGACCTCTCTCAATGCCCACTTAGCATCATCGGGATGCAAGCACCTAAGTAAGGGGAGGGATCTGCCCATCCTGTAGAGGTACCCGTCCACCATACAGTATCGGACTGAGAGTCTCTTAATTCTTCGGGATATGTCGGGCCCTTCGGGAAGCTCTCCTTCAAGGAGGTAGGCGACAATTGGGTCCATCCAGCAAGGCAGGCGATCCAGGGAATAAATTTCTCCATTTGTGGCTATGCTTGGTTGGGTGATTACTTGGAGGGGAATTCCCAGTGGTAGGGACTGGCCTCCGTTCGCCGCTATTTTAGCCAGAACATCTGCGCGATGGTTTTGGTGTCGAGGCACCTGATCGATCTTGAGTCCCTTAAATTTACTTTTTAGCAGCCGAGCTAGATTAAGGTAGGCAGCCATATTATCTCCCTTTGCCTGGTAGACCCCAGTCACCTGGTTTACAACAAGCAATGAATCGCTCTTGATTTGCAGGTAGTCGGCCTTTAGTTCAATGGCTACCTTCATCCCGGCTAGGAGGGCTTCATATTCCGCTTCGTTGTTGGTAGCTTTAAACTCGAATTTGAAACAGTGACATTATTCGGTCCCCTCCGGATCTATTAAAACTATGCCAGCTCCTCCCTCGGCTTGCCCGGATGCTCCATCTGCAAAGAGGGTCCATGGCTTGCAGCCTTCCGGCCAATTGTCGGCCTCGGATATCTTCTCAGAGACCTCATTTGATACTGATGGATCATCTGGATCTGGGATCGCTGAGAATTCTGCCACGAAGTCGGCCAAAGCCTGTGCCTTAATCGTAGTCCGGGGCTTATACTTTAGGTCGAATTGAGTGAGCTCTAGTGCCCATAAGACTAGCCTTCCAGACACGTCTGGTCTTTGCAAGAATTGGCGGAGGGGTTGGTCTGTCACCACTGCTATTGTGTGAGCTTGAAAATAGGGACGGAGTTTCCTCGCTGAGATCACCAGAGCATAAGCGAGCTTTTCCAAGAGAATGTAATTCCTTTCTGATTTGGTCAAAGCATGACTCACATAGTATATGGGTCTTTAAAAACCGTCGCTACAATCCTTGGCCAAAGCCCCGCTTACTGCAGTTTTTGATACGGCCAGGTAGATCTGCAACTCATCTCCGAGAACCGGCTTGACTAACAATGGGGGGCTTGTTAGGTATTCTTTCAAAGCTTGAAAAGCCTGTTCGCTCTCCTGGCTCCATTTCATGTTTTTCCCTTGTTTGATGGCCTTGAAGAAAGGGAGACATTTATCGGTGGAGCGAGAGATAAACCTGTTGAGTGCTGCCACCCGTCCAGTCAGAATCTGTACTTGCTTGAGCGAGGTTGGGGATTCCAGGTTCAAGATAGCTTTGATTTTTTCTGGGTTGGCTTCTATACCTAACTCATGAAGCATGAAGCCCAGAAACTTCCCTGCCGTTACCCCAAAGGCACATTTGGAGGGGTTCAAACGCATCTGGTTTTCCCTCAGTATGAGGAAGGTTTTGCGAAGGTTTTCCTGATGTCCTTTTGCAATTGGGGATTTCGTGATCATGTCGTCGATATACACTTCCATCGTCCTTCCTATCTCGGGCTTGAACAGTTTGTTAACCAACCGCTGGTATGTGGCCCCCGCATTTTTAAACCAAACGGCATCACCTTGTAGCAATATAAGCCCTGCCCAGTAATGAAACTGGTCTTATCTTGGTCAGCCGGGTGCATTTTAATTTTGGTTGTATCCTGAGAATGCATCCATAAAACTCAAAAGTTTATTTCCGAACGTTGAGTCAACCAGCTGGTCGATCTTTGGTAAAGGAAAACTGTCTTTCGGACAAGCCCGGTTGAGGTCGGTGTAATCGACACAGATACGCCATTTCCCATTCGCCTTCGTGACCTATGACCACGTTGGCGATCCATTCAGGGTAACAGCACTTCTCTGACGAACCCTGCTTTGATCAATTTATCAACCTCTTCTTGCACCGCCGCGTTCCTATCAGCGTTGAAGTGACGCCTCTTCTGGTTGACGGGCTTGACTGTTGGATCTACTGCTAGTCGGTGGGTGGCCAATGATGCCGGGATTCTAGGTATTTCATCATGGTTCCAGGCGAAGATGTCGCTGAACTCCCTGAGAAGGTCAATCAGTCCTCTTTTTACTTCTGGATCAAGGGTGGCTCCGACCTTGACGACCTTGGAGGGATCGTCATTCCTGATAGGTATCTCTTCTAGTTTATCTACGGGCTGCCCGCTGGCCCATTCCTTACTCCGTTCTTCCTCGTAGGGCATAATAGGTTCGCTCTCCGGATGCCTAGGATGTTCCGCGGGCTCCTTCTCCTTCTAGATTATCCGGGATGTATCCATGTCCTCCTGGATTAATGTCACCTGTACACAGTGTTTCGCTAAGGCTGTAGGATTGGCAAATACTGCGTAGCATTTCCTGGCTGGCTGCTGGTCTCCGCGTACCTTTCCTACTTTGGTTCCAACCGGGAATTTCAGGACGTTGTGGTATATGGACAAGACTCCCTTTAAGGAAGACAAGAAAGGTCTCCCTAGGATGGCGTTGTAGGCCGATGGGGTGTCCACCACAACAAAGTCGGTCATAACATTCTGTTGGAGAGGGGTGATTCCGATGATTACTGGGAGGATCATCGACCCTACTGGTATGATCGAATCTCCAGTGAAACCGTAAAGCGGAGTGGTACAGCTGTTGTAACAACGTTGCTTCAGGTTCAATTTTTCCAGGGTATCCTTGAAGAGGATATCTACACTGCTACCTGTATCCACGAGCATGCGATAGACCAGACAGTTGGCGATCTGTATCGTGATTACCATAGGATCATCATGAGGTTGCACAGTGTTGAAGACATCTGCTTCGGTGAATACGATCTGCGCTAACTAGGAGGGCTCTGTCGAGCTCTGGTTGACTTTGAAGATCCCCCGGTTTTCTCCGATGAGAGGAACCTTTCTTGCGTGGTTTTTCCAGGAGTTATTGGAAACGCCAGCCAGTGTAGGACCTCCGCTGATAGTGTGTATCACCTGGATCTGTTGCATTAAGTCAACCTGTTCTCCTTTCCTCTTTTCTGCGTCTTCACGGATTTCAGCTTGTACCTCCCTTCCAGTCCTGATGTTATCTCTGACCTGTTGTAAGAACTCAATCAGGCATCCTCCCCTTATCAGGGCCTCAATCTGGTCGTGCAAATTATAGCACTCTGAGGTGTTGTGGCCCACGTCTTCGTGGAAGTCGCAGTACTTGTACCGGTTTCTCCTGTCAGCTGAGGCCTTCATGGGAGCGGGCTTTTGGAGCAACCCTTTATCTCGTATGGCAAGGTAGACTGTTTCCCTAGAAGCATTCAAAGGGGTGTAGTAGTCATACCATTTTCCCCTTACATTACTGGAGCCACGGTCTTGGGAGGCGGCGAAGCCCGGGGAGGGGTTCGTTTTGCTGGATATCTTTCTTGCCTATGTAGAGGAGTAGGAAGGCGATAGGTCGACCTGTTGGGAGGTTTATTCTGAGTTTTCTGCACTGGCTCAAATTTGGGGGCTTCTTTCTTCAGACGCTTTGTTGTTCTCATGTTGTCGTGTTCCATCTTGACCTTGAGTTGTTCGTCGATCTCGACTTGCTCAAGAGCCCGGTCGTAGGCCTCCTAGTAAGTCTCGGGAGGTCTCTTGGCGAAGGAACGAAAAAGCTTTCCTACCCATAGGTTTCGCCTGAAGTTGGCGATGGTTTCTTTTTCGGTGAAAACTCCTATTTGTATGACCTCCTTGTGAAATCGTTCCACGTACGACCGAAGAGTTTCACTCCGTTCCTGGATCACATATTGGAGGTGTATGGGATCTTTCGGACGAGGTTTGACTCCTTGGAATTGTGAGCAAAAATCTGTTGATAATTTTGTGAAGAATCCACGCTGCCAACGGACAGTTTCCTGAACCAGGTTTTCGCATAGTCGGTTAGGGTCGTTGGAAACATTCTGCACATAGCTGCTCTGGTAGTGTTCTGGACCTCCATCTGTTGAACGAAGCTCTCTAGGTGGCTTAGAGGATCTTCCGTTCCAGAAAACTTATCTGCTGGCATTTTGAATTTTGGGGGGAGCTATGCTTCCCGGATCCTCCTAGTGAAAGGAGCGTTCATCTCGCTCAGAGGATCCTTTTTGTCCTCCTTATTCTTTCCCTTCCTTATCTGCTGGACCTCTTTTGTAACTTTACCAGCTGATTCCTCAGTCGCTTGTTCCCAGGTCTCTTCGAGTTAACCTCAGATTCCTCACTGTCGAATCTTTTCGATGAACTGGCAATTTCTATCCGGTTCTCCTCCTGGATAGGATCCACTCGGGGAGTTTGTCTACTTTCCTCCTCTAGGGCCCGGGCAGTTCTCCTAGATGTAGTTGGATGAGATAGCCTTCGTGGCTTCCGGGTAAAAGCATCCGCGACAGACTTAACTAGCCTGGGTTGATATTGTGAAAGTCTTTTCGGAACTGGGGGTATGGGTCCCAGCCTATCCTGGATCGAACGTTGGGGCCCTGATCTATCTCGGGCCGGCTCTGGAAGAGGAGGTCCTAGGCGATCGAAAGCAGGTGGCCTAGCTCCGAGTTTACTCGGCTCTCCCTGATCATTCAGGTTGGTTGGCTGGATTGTGATGCCTTCAGCGAGCAGGCGGACGCGGATCGATTCTACGAAGGCCGCCGCTTGTTGGTCGAGCGCGACCTGGCTCAATATAGGGTGGCCAGTAGCCCGCACATTGGTTGTTTGGATCGGAGCTTGACTATTATACCCAGACTTTCTCCTCTTTCTTGGGGCCTTTCGTGTTAGCCTCGCCGGAGGTTGCTCCGAGATTCTATGTTGGCCTTGGAAGGAGCGGAGTCTCATAGTTCCTGTAAAACAACGAAAATGTAAATGCAAATAATTAGTTAATTGGGTGTAAGGTTTTTCCCACAGACGGTGCTAGAAAGTGTTAACAGAAATTTTACTCGGGATGAGAAACCTCAGTTAACACCCTCGAGACCACTACCACGTAGGTGGTGGCCAAGATTGACTGTATGTGTAGCGATGATTTATAAAATGACAAGGAATGGTGATACCATTCACCCAAAAGAAAGCAAAAATATTTTTATTGAACGTGCCTTGTATACAAATACAAGTTTCTTTATTTTTTCTCTCAACTCTCTGTAAGGTGTGGTTGAGTATTTGTCGTATGCCTGTCGAATAGTAGTCTCCTCTTTTTCATTTTCTTTCTTTCTATTTATACATAGTTTTGTAGGTTAAACAAACTGATTCTCCCCTTGATTTTCTCAGTCTCTCCCCTCCTTATCGGGCGGGATTTCTCGCTTAAATGTCATTGACTTTGAGTTAACAGTCGAATTGAGAATATCGTGGTGGAGATCAGTTTGTTTCCTCTTTGGATTCTATTACTTGTTCTGCATATAGGTAACGTTTCCAGATATGATCCAGTGTACATTCGTATCTTTTCAGCATGATCTTTTATAGAGGTCGTTGAATATGACATGGTGTGGTGCATCAACTAGCGAGGTTGATCAGTGTTCCGACCTCGATATCTGAGAAGTTTCATCCAGCTTCGAGCTAGATCTGGCTTCCCTTGACCTTTTCGAAGCTAGGTGTGGCTTCCCCTGACCTTTCGAAGTTAGGTGCGGCCTTCTAGGGACATTCTTCTATGTCAGCGAGGTATATGCGAGTTTCTGGAGCATTTGCGAGGTGACCTCGACTTCGGGGAGCTTCTAGTTTTGGTGATGTGGGCTAGATCTGATCGTTTCGGGCTCTATCCCGGATGTTTCCGGAGCCCGTCCTTGTTCCTGGGGTGGTATCGTAGTTCGGCTCTGGATAGAATGGTCTCCTGGTGGAAACTTTCGGGTATGGAACCAGGTCTGAGAGGTGGAAAATTTTCCTTTGGTCCTTAGCCAATTTTGGCTATTAACAAAATCTTTCAAAAAATAAATAATTAAAAATAACCCAAACTGGGTATTGTCGACCCAGATTCATTTAACTGGAAACCAAAGGAAGACCTCATGGGTGCCGACCTCGCCATAATTAAAGACGCCGGACAAGGCATCGATCTAGCCGTAATTGAGGACGCCGGAAAGGGTGCCGATCTAACGATCTCGCTCGCAAACTTGGCGTTGCATGTCCAATAGAAAAACACCTCGAAGCTCCTTATTACGTCAACGTTGAATCAACCAACACCTTTTTCGAGAAAACGAAGGAGATCGTCTTCTCTGTCTATATCAATTAGATGAGACACTTCTTCTTCATGGAGGAGATCGCTCGAGGAAGGAGAAGAACATTTTTTTAATTTTTTGCTTTTCATTTCTTTTTTAAATAATTTAGTTTCATCTAATCTCAATGGTTGAGATCAGATGATATACATTTAAAAAAATTAAATAAAAATAAGTATTATTTGTAAATAGTTAATGAATATTTTGTGTAAAAGGACTATTTTGCCTCTAAGCTATTAATTTCTAACGGAACCCCACTAACAGCAAGGGATGTCCGGGTAATTTTAAGCAAAAGTTACATATGGAAGCAATTAGGCCTAAAATCGAGGGATGTTTGTGCAATTACCCCTTAAGTTAATGACAAAAATGGTGTCTTAATTTATGTCTAACCAATCTAATTGGGACATGTGTCTACATTTATGGAAGAAGTTGGAAAAAAAAAATTAAATGTAGACACATGTCCCAATTTGATTGGTTAGATACAAATTGAGACACTATTTTTAGATAGCTAATTTGAGTCCTAAATAATATACTTAAAATAAAATAAAATGATTTAAACATTTAAAAAAAATCTCTACTCTATCATACTCTATCATCTTACCCGCCCACCACAGCCTTCTCTCTGATCTCTATAAACCAATAATGAATATATATATATATATATATATATATACATAAATTTCAAATCAGTATGCACATATATAACTTCATCAATGCGTTGGATGTGGACCATTAGATTTACATATTTTGACTCAAAGTGTATGCACTTGTCAAAACTTCTCCATAATCAATGGTCCACATACAACGCACTGATATAAGGTATATCAGTGCGCACTGAAAAAAAAATGACTATATATATATATATATATATTCATTGGCTGTTTAGGATTTTGTTATAATTTGGTTGGTTTGTGAAATTTCAGTCGTCGGTGTGGACCTTGTGTTGCGAATGTGAATGTAAGAGGTGAAGAAAACAAAATGCAAAACATGGAGGCCACCACCTCCATCTACTTTAGAGGTGGTTGTCAACAAAGTGGAGCACAAAAGGGATTGCTCCATGCTCATAGAGATAGTAGGATCTCTAACTTTGAAGATGTAAATGATCACTTCCAGTGGCAAATACAAGAGAAGTTCGATGATGGAGATAGAGATGGAGATTGGTAGGATTCACAACCTTCAAGATCCCCATCTCAATTGGTTAGAGCTACTTCGATCTCCAATCTATAAGGATTTTTAATAAAATTTTAAATTATTAATAATTTCTCATTTAAGGGTATATTAGTCTTTTGGGATCATTTTGGAGGTATGGCAGTCTTTCCAATGGTAAATGCTAGTTAACGATAACGAATGTCTTGATGTCTATTAAGTTTGGGGCGGTTTGTAAATAAAACAACAGTTCTCTAGCAAATTGAAATATGGCCAAAGGAGAAAGGCATATGTGTAATTTCCTCCTCCATTGTGGAGGAACTTGTGAAAATCCTTTTATTTTTGGTAATCAACTTCAGTGATTTTTTCCATTGAGAAGATGCTAAATATATATATAAATGTACAATAAGTCTTTCAAAAAGAAAGAATTAAGGAAAGGTTTACACTTTACAGAGGAAACATTACGGCTGTAATTAAAACAAAATCAACTAAAATCAAGCATCAATCATCTCCAATCATTTTGACTCATAAAACCAATCATCAATCATCTTCAATCATAAAAACAATCATTTTTTATTTGTTTCCTTAACAGCTAGGAGGAGGCATCCCTTGGATTTGCCTTCTTTGATTTAGATATAAAGATCACAAGAAAACTAGTGACTGAAAAGACTCATTTCAGGCTAGCAAATGAGCCGCTCAACAAATCCCATAAAACAATCAAAAGAATATAAACTGTATTATTAAGACACTGAAAAATTCATAAAACTACAAACGAAAGACGCAGGGTTTTTCAAAATTCACTTGAATGCAAGCTCATCAGGTAGAAGCCTAAAATAACCTGAAATATTGCCAGTACAGAACAATTCCACAAAAACAACTTTCTTCCTTTTGAAATCACTTGATAAACAAGGAAACACAAGATGCAAGATTTATCTATTTATGCCTGAAGCAATGAGGAAAACGATGATTAATGAATAATGCTTTTCGGCTTTATTTTTAAATGACATGCAAAAAAGGAAACAAGCTACAGATAGTCCTGTAGTGGTGTGACTTGTACTTCAAGGAACTTAATCTTCTATATCATCACAGAACTCCAATACGAGGCAAAGACTACCTTAGTCCTGAATTCTCAACATTCCAATCAGGTTGTAATTTGTTAGTAACTTACACCTTTCAAATCATCACAAGAGTTATAAGGCAAAAACTACCATCAATGATCAATTCTTGAAATTCTCAAGATTCCAATTGGGTTTAAATATCATAAAATGTGCAGGATTTCTTAATGGGTTGGGGTTTTACATAGCAGGGTTCATTATTACAGTTAATATAGGTGTAGCATAGAAGTCAAGTTCACTGCATATTCAGCATCAACACACAGAAAAATCAATAAAACGGCATAACACTCCAAATTATAAAATGAACAGTTGTAGAGAAAAAAAATATGCTATAAATGCATTAATTTAAATTGGGGACTAGATATATATAAACATCAAGACAAATATATAAAGTCAGTTGACAACCACTTGAAACATAACATCTGCCAGAATTTAGGATCGATGTGTTATTCTGGTACCCTGTATCAGACCATTAAAGATACACCATGCTTTTCAAAATCAGTGGGTTCACAGACCCAAACATATAATTCATGAGCATAATCCTGAACTTCTAATATATGCTGAAAAGAAAATTTCCTTCATAGCTGGCAAAAACAGAAACCAAACCTATGTGTTTGAAGAAAGATATTCTTCATATATGATTTTATGAGGATTATAAGATGCAGTCCAGACAATTACCTATAATGGCTATAAATTAGAATTCAGCTAAACACTAATGTTCACCATGGGAAAATTTTGCTTCTAACATGAATTTAAAATCTAATTAAGTTACAAATCAGTTGTCTATTTCAATCTGCCAAACAAAAGTACAGAGATCATATGTTATAGTTTTTAAAAACAGACGGGTTTTAAACACAATATTAATTTTCATGTTGATTATGATCCAGACACCGTATTCAGAGTAGGCAAAATGGTTTCCATTCTGAGCTGGTCCCAACACCATTAGAAACTGGGTTACTGCCTTAAGCAGTTCCAGCAACAGTAACACAGTCAGAGATTTTCATGAATGATTGAGAGAAGTTGTAAGAAGTAAGAAAGAAAAAAAGAAACAAGTTTGTCTTACAAATTTTTTGTCACTAATGTGTTTTAAAGAGCTCTAGACTATCTAAGGGTGTATATCTCCATAGCCATATAACCATATCATATAAACACACATCTCTTATACTATTATTTCTTATTGTTTGATGCCCACTGCAAATTTTCTACAAAGCGGTAACAAAGTTTTTCATTTTTAAAATTCCAAAAAAGTAACAATTTTGTTGTGAGATGGAATTTCCACCCTTAAAGTCTATTAGAAGCTTGTTTGTGCTTCATGGAACATACATCACTGAGGCACCATTCCTATCTTACCAATATATCAGTGGACCAAGCAAAAGACAGAAAAATTATCACCCGACCACATACTAACTGAAAATCACAGTATGACGGTGATCTGAGAGACAGTACTGCCAGTTATCTGTCTAGTTTATGATATTCCATCTTCACAATATGCATGCACCATAGAAAAATTTATATTTTCACATTCTACAGATACTAAACAGCACTAAGACTGACAGACATATGCATCAATGTATGTGTATAGCACTTCGAAATTAACGAATAAACGAAATAAACGAAATAACGAAATAAAGAAACAACAATATTAGATACAACAAATACAATGATGGGAAAATATTGGACATCACAAATCTAGCCTCATTTCAACAAATAAAAATAAATATAACACATGCGCCACACAAATCCAACAAAGGCTGCAGAGCAACAAGGACTGAGCCCAAAGCAGCCACCTCTATCAAAGTGAATAGATTCCCAACATACAAAATTAAGTATAAACTGAAGAATAATAAGCCTTTCAATTGCCTCAAATTAACTGTACATCATATCCATTACCTGCAAAGCGAATCACTTGGAAACCAAAAGAATCTCAGGTTTCTTTGCCTTGCTAGGTGTGTTAGCATTGGAAGAAGCATTTGCCGCAGCAGCTGCAGTGGCCTTTGCAGCAGCACGTTCTCTCTTATCAAGCTGAATGAGACTCCGCGTCCCTATAATCGCCTGTGGAATCAAATCATGAGAAGCCCTGGCGTACAAACACTTAACAGCAACAGAAGCCATGTCCTTCACATCTTGAGAATTTAATGGCCCCAACAAGCAATGCCCCAAAATCCTCAGAACAGGCTGCGAAAGCTCCCATGGCAAAGGAATACGCACACCCTTTACTTCCATATCTGTCTTCCCATTTTGTTCAATAATACCCAAATTACCCACTTTGTCAACAAAATCATCAATGTCAACAATACCATCAAAATCAAATTTGCTTTGACAATAACAATCCTGACCAGCCCAGACGGCTGTAGATTTACAAAATTCAAGCTTAGACCAAGTGGGCATATGAGAAATGTGTTTATAATAACACTCAAATGCCGTCCCAAGAATGGAGGCTCGCTTGGTTGACTTAACAGCGATCTGTGGCTCCAAAGGAGGAGAGAGAATTCCAATTCCAGCAGATTTGGAATCCCTAATCGGAGCCTTGTGACGAGGAGTGTGGTAGAGCGAAGGTTGAGAGAGGTCTGGAATATGAACAAGGAGTGCTTTACCGGCGCGTGATTTGGCCTCCGCCGTGTAAATCGCTAGAATCACAGCTTCGAATCCAGCCAGAGAAGGAATCGAAGAGGTGTCGTTGGAGTGGACTCGAGAGAGATAAATTGAAGAGACGAGTGGGAGAAAAGAGAGAACAATCAAACGGAGATGAGAATCGGAAGAGACATAGGTGTCGTAAAGCCAGTGACAGAGAGGATCTGAGCCTGAACCTGAAGAAGGACTTGAAAGAGATGTTGAGAGAAGCGAATAGGCTTCTGGGGAAGAGAGAAGAGAGAGAGCAGGACGGTCTGAATCAGCCAATGATGAGAGACAGAAGGAGGAAGTCGAGGAGACTATTGATGACAAGGAGAGGATTCGAGACCTGGCTTTTGAAACAGATTCCCACCACGATTGCATAGGATCTTGGTCGCCGCCGCTGTTGGTGGTGGTGCCGGCAGTCATTGGATGAGGAGTGGAGGAGGAAGTGGAGGAAGACGATGGAGAATTGGTCGGGTGGTGGTGGTGGTGGGTAGAGAAGTCCATGCTTGTCTTTCTCGCCTGCTCACTGTCTCTTTTTCACAGTCCACACCCTGTCTTATTCATTTCTTTAATAATTCAGTTTTTGTTTTTGTTTTTTTTTTCTTTTCTCTTTATCTATTATCTATGTATTTTGACTATTTTCTACTCGTTAATTGAAAAAATTATTTTATGTAAAAAAAAAGGAAAAATATTAATGCTATATACCATTTGGGGTGCGTTTGGTACAGAGGAGGGATAAGACAAGAGGGGACTAGACCGGACCGGACCGGTTAATTGTTCCATATTGTGTTTGGAATATTCGAAAAAATCTATTAACTGTATTGTTATATACGTTTGGTATGATGAGACATGACGGGATAAGAAATAAGAAGTTCAAATGATCAGAGCACCCTTATTAATTTTGATTTTTTGGGGTGGGAAAGATCTAGGAACCATATCTCATCGATCATCGTCATCAAACAAGAAATTTTTTTAAAAGAATTAATTGTCTTAAAGAAAAACAATTTTCTGTCAAATTAATAGTCTATCTAATGGGGGTCAATTTTTTGTTACAAAATTTTATTTATTTTTTAGAATCCAGATCTCAAATTTCTTTTTCTTCAATTATCATCATAATTTTTTCACTCAATCAACAACAACTACATCATCATCTTCTTCATTCTTAAATAAAAACACAAAAAGCTCAAAATGCCCATTAGGGATCTCCACCTACCAAACCAACAAAAAATCCCAAGACTTATTTTTAATCTCAAAAATACCTTCATTTTTTCTTTCAGTTTCACCTAAATCCAACATGTGAGATAGAAAACAAAAAGAAAATTGGAAGAAAAAGGAATAGAAAACTGGAAGAAAATTAGAAGAAAAAGAAAAAGGAAAATGGAAGAAAACTGGTCAAAAATCAAACAAAACCAAACACAGCATCCATGGTGTTCTTGGTTGGACGAAATGAGAGACAGAAAGGAATTTAAGAGGGATTCAAGAGAGAGGAATTTGAGAGGGAGAAAGGAATTTGAGAGGGATGAGAAAGAGAGAGGAATTTGAGAGGGATGAGAAAGATAAACAAGGGAGAGAGATGGAATTGAGGTAGTGTATTAGACAGGTTTGTGATTTTTGAAAATGTTAAAGGGTAAAATTGTCTTTTATAGATTTGTCCCATGCCATTAGACAAGTTGACCGAGGGTCTAGGGTGTGATAGATTTTCGAGATTTTTGTCCCACCTTGTTCCCTTATGTCGTATGTTAAGGTCGCGCCAAATGTGGGACCGGAAGAAATTGTCTCTCATTGTCATGTCCTGTACTGGGTACCAAACGTCTCTTGAAGACCAAGAAATGTTATATTTATTTATTTATTTATTTGAAAATTATATATATATATATATATATATATTAAATATAACACCAATTAAGTAACTGATACAAGGTCTAATCAATTGCTACAAGCACCGATGGGAATGTAACTCCCATAGGTGTGTCTCCCAATACTTTGTTATCCATCCAAAGTGTCTCCCAATATGGAGAGGAACATCCAACCTACCTAGCTGAGCAACCTTTTCAAAAACTTGAATTAACCTCTCTACCGTTAGTGTTGACAGTTAACATTTGACCAATTTTAAAAAGGGTAAAAACACTTAAATACCCAGATCACCAATAATATAATATAATCAAAAGTTGTATAGAGATTAGTGCTGTAAATATGGGCCGGGCCTGGAGGGCCCGGTCCGGTCGGCCTGCCAAGGATGGCGGGCCGTGCCAGGCACGGCCCCCATTCTAGGCACGTGCCGGGTCAGGCTTCCAGGCACGGCGTGCCGGCCCGGCACGGCACGCCAGCACGGCGTGCCAAGCCCAACGGCCGGCACGCGTGCCGGCACGGCGTGCCGACCGTTGGGCCCGCAGAAATATATTTTTTTTTTTTTTTTAATTTAACTATATTTTTATTGTTTTTTTAAAAAAAATAACCGTTGGCTGACGTCATGGCTAACGTCAGCCAACGGTTATTTTAAAAAAAAAACATTAAAAATTACAATTTGCCCCCTCAACTCTTGTATTTTATATTTTTACCCACTTTTCTAATTTTTCTATAAATACTCCCACACATTCCACTTTTCATTCACTTTCTCTAATTCTCTCAATCTCTCCATTCTCAAACTCTCTATACAATTTCAATTATTCTTAATTTCATTCTTACTCTCTCTCTACTATTCTACACTACTAATATACTATTATAATATTTTATTAGTAATTTACTATTATTCTCTAATCTCTCCACCAAGACACCAAAGTTCAAACTTCAAAGGTACATTTTTATTTAAGTGTTATATTTTAAATTTAATATGTTTGTTTAGTTAGTAAATTTATCATTTTATGTTTATATCAGTTATTAATTTTATTTATTTAGTAAATTTATCATTTTTATGTGTAGGGGTTAATTTTATTTTTATTTTTAGTAAATTAATCATTTTATGTGTAGGAGTTAATTTTAATATATTGTTTTAGTAAAATAATCATTTTATGTGTAGGAGTTAATTTTAATATATTGTTTTAGTAAAAAAAAAATCATTTTTATGTGTAGGGGTTAATTTTAATATATTTTTTTAGTTAAAAAATCATTTTATTTGTAGTAGTTAATTTTAATATATTTTGTTTGTAAAATAATCATTTTATGTGTAGGAGTTCATTTTAATATATTGTTTTAGTTAAAAAAAATCATTTTATGTGTAGGAGTTAATTTTAATATATTTTTTTAGTAAATTAATAATTTTTATGTGTAGGAGTTAATTTTAATATATTGTTTTAGTAAAATAATCATTTTATGTATAGGAGTTAATTTTAATATATTGTTTTAGTAAAAAAAAAATATCATTTTATGTGTAGGAGTTAATTTTAATATATTTTTTTAGTAAATTAATAATTTTTATGTGTAGGAGTTAATTTTAATATATTGTTTTAGTAAATTAATAATTGTTATGTGTAGGAGTTAATTTTAATATATTGTTTTAGTAAAATAATCATTTTATGTGTAGGAGTTAATTTTAATATATTGTTTTAGTAAAACAAAATCATTTTATGTGTAGGAGTTAATTTTAATATATTTTTTTAGTAAATTAATAATTTTTATGTGTAGGAGTTAATTTTAATATATTGTTTTAGTAAATTAATAATTGTTATGTGTAGGAGTTAATTTTAATATATTGTTTTAGTAAAATAATCATTTTATGTGTAGGAGTTAATTTTAATATATATTTTTAGTAAAATAATCATTGTATGTGTAGGAGTTAATTTTAATATATTGTTTTAGTAAATTAATAATTTTTATGTGTAGGAGTTAATTTTAATATATTGTTTTAGTAAAAAAAAATCATTTTATGTGTAGGAGTTAATTTTAATATATTGTTTTAGTAAATTAATAATTTTTATGTGTAGGAGTTAATTTTAATATATTGTTTTAGTAAAAAAAAATCATTTTATGTGTAGGAGTTAATTTTAATATATTGTTTTAGTAAATTAATAATTTTTATGTGTAGGAGTTAATTTTAATATATTTTTTTAGTAAATTAATAATTTTTATGTGTAGGAGTTAATTTTAATATATTGTTTTAGTAAAATAATCATTTTATGTGTAGGAGTTAATTTTAATATATTGTTTTAGTAAATTAATAATTTTTATGTGTAGGAGTTAATTTTAATATATTGTTTTAGGAAATGGATCCCACCCATCCTTATTTTCCAGACGGTCTAAACATGCTGAACGATGATTTTGATCTCTCCGGACCGGCAGAAACCGGAGCGGGACCTTCTGGTTCCGGCGCCACACCGACATCACGTACCAAATCTAAGAGGTTAACATCAGATGTATGGCAGTGTTTTGACGTAGTAGAAATGACACTTCCAGACGGTACGGTCGGCCCCAGAGCCAAATGTAAGTTTTGTCCTAAGAACTATACCACTACTAAGGGTGGAACAGGTCATTTGAGAAGACATATGCAAAAATGCATGCCCAAACACGTACAGGTACCCAATACAACCCAGACACAACTGCAACGGCACCCAGACGGGTCGGTTACGACGTGGCATTACGACGCCGCACATGCTAGAGAATGTTTGGCACGGTACATTGCACAAACTGATCAACCTATTAATTTCGGTGACTGTGTTTTTTTTCAAGAATTTATAACATCTGCATTTTGCCCCCAAATGCAAATTGTTTCTAGAACCACCACTAGGAACGATTTGATAAAAATGTTTAAAACCCAACGAGATGACTTGACGGACTGAATTACAGCATCTAACTGTCTCAATTGCATTAACTTCCGATATTTGGAACGCATGTTCCAAACAGGACTATTTATGTGTCACAGGACACTATTTAGACTCTGAATGTAAGATACAAAAAAAAATTCTTGGTTTTCGTCCTATGGATTTTGCACATACCGCAGACAATATTTTTGCTGTCATTCTTTCTGTTTTAGAAACTTATGACATAACTCATCGCATCCTCTCTATCACATTAGATAATGCATCGGCAAATACTAAGTCTATTGCATTGTTTACTGAAAGAAACATCCCGCAAGCTGGGGGTTATTTCTTCCACCAGCGTTGTGCATGTCATATCATAAATTTAGTTGTACAGTCTGGTTTGAAGAAAGTAAGCAATCGTATAGAACGCATCAGAGATGCCATTTCTTGGATCGGTAGCTCTAATCCAAGATTTCAAGAATTTGGCAGACACTGTACATTAAACGGTCTACGACCCCGACGATTCCAAACTGATATGCCGGTAAGGTGGAACTCTACTTACTTAATGCTGAAAAATTGTTTGGAATATGATACAACTATTTCGGGTTTTTATAACATGAAATTGGCCGAAAGTGGCTGTCCACCTGCTCAATCACTGACACCAGACGATTGGTATGTGGCAAAGATTTTTGTTGAATTTTTACAGGTTTTTTACAATGCCACTGTAACCCTTTCTGGGGTCTACTACCCCACATCTTCCCAGGCAATCCATCAGATTGTGGAAATGTCTGACATGTTAAACACTTATAGGGAAGATGACTTGCTTGGCGTTGCAGTTGTTGCCATGGAGACCAAGTTTAAAAAATACTGGTCTGAAATGTCTTTCCTTTATGCCTTAGGTGTTATAGTAGATCCTAGAATTAAATTAGCTGGTTTAGAATATTTGCTTGAGTTTACTGGTAATAAATTGTCAATAGATTATTTCGAACAGATTACTGACATTCGAAACAAGTTGTTCGAAGTTTTTAGTATTTATGAGCGCAGGTTTGGCGGCATTCACATGGAACCATCACCAGAACCGGACAGACAACCGTTGCCGACAAGTTGGAGCATTCTCAAACGCCGGAAAAAAGACAAATCAGCAAGTTCTTCTTCTTCAACTACACGATCTACTGCATCTTCTGGTGCCGAACTGAATAGGTTCCTTGAAGCACAGTTTGATGCCGACGAAAACACGGAGAATTTTGATCTGTTGTTATGGTGGAAGACCTATAGCTACAGGTATCCGGTCTTGTCACACTTAGCACGTGACATACTGGTTATCCCCGTGTCCACTGTGTCTTCAGAACAGGCATTCAGCACGAGTGGACGAATTATTGAACCAAGAAGAAATTGTTTGACTCCAGAGATGGTAGAAGTATTATTATGCATTCGGGATTGGGAGCATGCTCGAAAGAGGATGCAAAATGAAACGGTAGATGAACAAGTTATTCAAAATTTCTCCAATTTATATGTCGATGAGGGTTCCGCCAGTAACCAGGTCCAGAACTAGGTTGTACATGTACATTTACTTGTAATACGATTGCACTCTTTTTCCCTTACCAAGTTTTTATCCCACTGGGTTTTCTTGGTAAGGTTTTTAATGAGGCAATCATATAAATATATAATACTGAAAGTCCGAAATAAATAAAGAATTCTTCATTTCATATTTTTATCTACTTTTTTTTTCTTTCATGTTTTATCTTTATTTATTTTTTGAATTAATTCATTAAATAAAATAAAAAATGTATCTATAATCTATTATTAATTTATTATAAACATTTTTTTTATTATATAAAAATAATAATATATAAAAAAATTTAAAAAAAAAAAAATATGGGCCGGCCCATTTGGCCCGCCAAATTGGCCCATGAGTCGGCACGGCACGGCACGCGGCACGGCACGGAAGAGCTGTGCCGGCGTGCCGTGCCGGGCCCCCATTTAGGAAAACGGGCCGTGCCTGGCACGGCCCGTTTTCCTAAACGGGCCGGGGGGCCGTGCCGATGTGGGCCGGGTCGGCCCCCTTTTACAGCACTAATAGAGATTAATAAAGAAGATATATCTCCATTGTCCATGGACGGTAGAGATTAAAAAAAAAACTATAATAAATAATTAAGAAAATAGATGAATCTCTAAAAATCTATCTCAAAAAATGGTCGGCGAAAGAAAAAAATGAATAGTGAATTAAAAAAATTGATGGGGTGGAATCCAAATTGGATCTCCATTAGATACATGGATCTTCATGGGATGGGATGATCAAGCTATCCATCATCGTGAAACGAAGGTAGAGAACCTCTATCACCGCCTCCGTTCGTGGTGGTTTGCTTCTCATACTTATACCATGAGGTTGTGGTTCGGATCGGCTCTCTTCTCCAAATTTAGAATTACGGTAATATTAAAAAATAATAATAATAAAGAGCAAATAATATCCTAAGTAATGCTACATATATTACATTTGTATTCCATTTTGTTTTCAACGAATAATGTGACATTGGACTCACATAAACGATGTATATCTCCATGGCACATAATTCAGCTAGTAGATGAATAAAAATTTTAGGGTAAATAATTCTCATGGCTTGAATCCTATTGATGACAAATGTTTTAAAATAATTATCTCATCTAAATAGGTGGAAAGATAAAAACCGTAAATAAAAAAAAGGGTGGCGTCGTTGAACCCTGTATCATCCGACGTGGCCTATTGGTAGAAACGGTAGTGTCGTAGTGAGTGACCAAACGGGGAAAAAAAAGAGTTTATTTTATTTTATTTATTTGATCCTCCAAACTCCCATTGAAATCTCCGAACCCTCTTCTTCCACCTCGTTAGTGTCGCCCTTCTTACCATAAATAACAACACATTTTTCATGCACTTCAATTCATTTTAATCAACAATGGCTGTCTCTGCTTCTTTTGCCAATTCAATTTTGTCTATCAAAACTCATCGACCAAATGCCATCTCCACTTCTCTCTCTCTCCCCAAACCCACCTATGTATCCACCCGAAATCAGAAACCTTCTCGTTTCACCACATTTTGTTCTTTGGAAGCTGCAAAAGATCCTAAACTTGATGTTCCTATTGAACAAAGTCTGCTCTTTTATCTTTTTTTTTAACAGTTTGTTGATTTCATTCATTATTATGTGTTTTTCTAATTAGTTTTTTATTTTCAGGATACGAGGCATTTCCTACAGTGATGGACATTAACCAGATTCGTGACATTTTGCCACACAGGTCAGTGTGCTTTTCATGCAAATTTTATGTGCTTATGTTAAAGAATTTGTCAGTGAATTTGCTTGCAGATCATTATTATTATTATTATTAGCTCAAAATTTTGAACTTGCTTCTTCTTTAGGTTTCCATTTCTTTTGGTGGATAGAGTTATTGAATACAATGCTGGAGTTTCAGCTGTTGCTATTAAGAATGTTACAATAAATGATAACTTCTTTCCTGGGCATTTTCCTGAGAGGCCAATCATGCCTGGTGTTCTCATGGTTGAGGTAATTCCTTTTTCTTTTTTCTTTTTTATTTTCGATGTGATTTCATCAATTGAATGGTGTACTGTTTTTTTTTTCCTTTGTAAAGTTGAAGCTTTTCTTTGACTGAATTCTATCTTGATTTCTATGATATTTTAATCTGCTTATGTTTTTTCAAACTTAAAAAGCCTTTCATTGATTGAATTGATATATTAATCGAATTTATTGTTTCCTTATTGTGAATTATAGTTAACTGAACTTTTGTTTGCTTAGTGAATTTTAAATTCTAGAAGCTACAACTTTATGAATATGATAACTTGTCTTACCCGTAGCTCCTAGTATGCAAAATAAATGAGCTAAGATCTTCGGAGATGGACTTGAGTGTTGTACTTTGACACCGATATGAGGTGTCAGACAGAACTACTCCAAAAAATCTAGACATGGAAACACAATTATAATTGTGTATTTTTGTGCATTTTTAATCTATGATTGTATGTTTGTTTGCTAATAGAAGAATCATGGTAATTGTAGGTACTAACTAGCTTGGCTGGAAAAATTTCTTATCATTGTACAAGAGGTCGTAGGTTTAAATACAGCTCGGATTAGGGTGGGGAGAGGTTTGGTTTATATTTCTTGTAATATATATATATATATATATATGTATTTATTAAAACTGAATCATGTAATAATACACTGTTAAGCTTGCAAACATGAGAAAGTCGAATAACAAATGTGTATACCATTCTCTATATGTTACATTTATTTTAGGAAAATAAGGGTGCATACTCCTAACATTGTGTGAACGTGTATCAGACAAGGGTTGGCATGAATTTTGTCTTCAAGTGTCCCGCAGACCATATTTTCAGTAGAAGTGTCTGATAAATCATAGCATATGAGTTTTCCTTCAATACAGTTCTGTAAAAATATTTTTGTTAAATTGAATTTGGCAATTATGATGTTTGTTAATTCCCTTGAATATGTTGATAAAGGTGTTTTCTTTTATTGGCATACCCTGATAGGATGTTATAAGAATTTTTGCGGTAATTCCACATTTGTGTTACTGGACTTGAGGGTGATTGTAAAGGCTTAGTATAGAGAGTTGTTCACTGCAAGAATGATAGGTTGAATTAGAGAGGAGAGGCTGAAGAAATGACGAGATCAAGGTTGGAAGGATGTAAGAACCAGGATGGAAGTGGTGATGGAGGATGATTGTTGATGTTACAACAAGAGAAAATTTAGCCTAAAGTAGGGACTATTTGAATAAGATGAGTTATAATGCTCTGGAATTTTCCCATCTCAGCCAATATAATGAGAGACAGATGAGTAAGCGACAGAATATTCAAGACTGTCATTAGAAAGGACGTTTAGTGATTCTGTTATATTTTTGGCATGAGTGCATCTTCCTGGTCTGGTGTGAATTGTGATGTTAATTCATGTTAATCAAGCAAAACTCTTGGAAGAAATACCAGAAGCAGGTCTCTGATATGGGTGTCCAGGCATTCAACTCATCTTAAATTCAAATTATGATATGGTGGGCAAAAAAGGATCTAAACTTTGGATGCAAACACAATCATACTTTGTTCTCTCCAATTAAGGGTGATCAAATGATGCTTGACAATATGGGACAAAAAATTAATTACAAGAAATTAGAAAAAATAAAGAAGTCACTATGCTTTGACAGTTAAATATATGAGGTCAACTATTCTGTTATTCTTCGTCTTTAGAATGAGATGCCCGCATGAACCGCATATGTCGTCTTTTAATTTTATTTCTCTTTAATGAGAGATTATTAGGTTGGAATTATGCAACATTGATCATTTGTTTTTTCTTCATTGCTTCATTGGGTTTAATATGTGGTAAATGCCTTTTTGAGTTGATTATCTTTCATTTTGTTATGCTTTTATTCGTATAGATAAAAATTACTGGTAATGTTAGAGAACTCAAAAGACTAGTAATTTTGTAGGGTTCATGATTGGGTGTTAACTTGAGACAACTTTGAAGATACTGATGATTGTCTAAATAATAGTTGGAGGTGTAGAATACCCAACCGCTACGTAAAATGCCTTATCAGTTATCAGTGCCATGTTTTTCTTTTTATTCAAAACCAAAAAGTATATTATAGAGTGAAAAAGTACTAGGAAATTGTCTGCTAGGAAAGTGAACAAGCTAATTACTAAAGATTAGGTAGGAACCTGTAGATACAACTGGTTCCCTTCAATGTACAAAAAACAACCCCAAAAATAAACTGGAAACAAAGCTGAAGGAAGTTGAGCCTCCTTTTTACTCCACTGCAACTGTCTAATTCTGTGAATACAGAACAATCGGATGAGTTCACCCATTTTAATTTTCAAAACTTCTCCTATTCATCTCATTCCAAACAAAAGAAAAGCCATCACTGCACATTCCAACAAAACTACATCCTTTTTTCCTTGGTAATCAATCACTGTTCCATTCCTGTTAGCATGCAACTTTTCATAAAAGGCAACCTGAACCATCAAGCCTTGAGTCTCTCTAATGACTGCAGGTGGCTAATCAAATGTAATCCCTTGCTACCATGGCGGAGGAGACCTCTAATCCGTCTATTCTTCCTCCACTTTGGTAGCTGAACTGCCTTATGGTCCTCCCTGAAAATGACCTACATTTTTTGAACCCATTTTTAAAGAACTTGAAAAAAAGAATTAGAAAAATGAAAACAAAGTCTATAATAGTTTTAAAAGAAAGAACAATTTTTTTTTTCAAAAAGTTACCGAAGAAACAATAAATTGGGTCATCAAAAGCAATCCAAATTCCATTATTTAGATTGAGCGAAATAGATGAATTGGGTGAAACTGAAAAATAATTGATGATAATCAGTAATTAAGTGCAACCAAAATTAAGAATAATGAAAACTATTGTTTGCGTATTAGTAACATATTAAGATTCATTAGAGAGCTAAGATATTAAGATTCTAATAGTGGTTTGGGGCTTGTTTTGATCATGAGACATATGATTAGTGATTTGAAAGTGGTCCAAAAGAAAACGTGTAACACAAGTTTTTAAACTTGCCTTTCTCAATTTTGAACATCACTGAGATACTTTTCCCAAACCATTGACCTTTGTTTGGTAAGGAGAAGCTGATTGATTTAATGGAGCGCTAAAAGCTAATGTATTATCAAACAAGATTTTGTAGCACGCAAGTGTTGTTTATCTAAGGAATGGATTAATTTGTTTGGGAATAAATTATCATTGATGAAAAAAAATGCCTCTGTATATAGGAGTTAACAACTGTGTATTTGAATACCAAGGTACTTGTCTCGGCTCACAAGGCAGGCGCCCTCCTGACCTTACCCAAGCACCTATGGAAAACACCAATTCACCTTCAATAACAATGTCCAAGTGTCTGCCTTTTAGAATATTCAAGGTGTCCCCTTAAGAAGAGATCAATGGTCATTTGACCTGCAATATTTAAGTAGCTGCTATTCAAAGTTTTTCCTAGCTGTTTTTTTTTTTTTTTGATTCTTGCACCTTGTTGGTTCCAGGCAATGGCGCAGGTTGGTGGTTTGGTTATGCTGCAGCCAGAAGTGGGAGGCTCTCGTGAAAATTTCTTCTTTGCAGGAATCGATAAAGTACGATTCCGGAGACCAGTGATTGCAGGTGACACTTTAGTCATGAGAATGACTCTCATCAAGCTACAAAAACGCTTTGGAATAGCAAAGATGGAAGGCAAAGCATATGTGGGCGGTGAAGTGGTGTGCGAGGGCGAGTTTTTAATGGCCACTGGTACCGGATAACTTTCTAATTTTCTGGTGGCATTTTATTGCAGTGCTGGTAGTCAACCTATCAATTATAAACATATATATATATATATATATATATATATATCTCTTTGCATTCTCTTGGTTTTATATGATCTCATTCAAGGTGATTATGATTTGATATTGAAAAACCATTGACAAGATACATGAGCTAAATTCCATTGTTTGATTTAGATGCTAGTTCCTATCCTATGTGTAATTTTAGTTATCTCTTTGAAGTTTTTACGTAAATTTAATTCTTAAACCAGGGTTGTGTTGCATACTTGCATCCATTTACTAATTCATTTATTCTTCCCAACTCTTATATTAAGAGTAAATGGTTGATTGAATATTAAAAAGTAACAAATATAAATAAAAAAATCTACACGGACATTGATTTTCAATATAAAAACACTGCTTTACATAAGCTTTCTTATGACAGAAGAATCCAATTAGAAAGTAATTGAACTATCTTAGGTAGGCGGAGGGAAGTGGACAACAAAAAGGTAAGATTACATTACATTACATTACGATATTACATAAAACAAAATGATGAATTTATCTACAAGTAGTATTATTACAAACCAAGAGCACCAAGTGGTGTCTTGCCTTGTCCAGCTTCAAAGTAGAAAATCAACATAGCCACCATAGCAAGCCTGGCATGCTTGATCTCAGCAACCTTGAGTCTCTCAAGCTTATCAGTATCAGCAATGTAAACACCATTCTTAATAGTCCCTGCCAGACCCAAAGGATCGAAGAACTTGCCGCCGGGGTAGCCCTGTTCGCCGGTGGCGTTTGTGAAATTCTCTGCTGTTCTTGACCAAGGTGTAGCCCATTCCACAGACTGAGACTCCGGGTTGAAGAAATCGACCCACCGTTTGCTCTCCACCCAACCCATGAGAATAAGCTGTGTGCCCAGTAGAGATCCGAAGGAGAAAGGTGCAATGGCACCTGGGTCTGCGCCAGCCTCGAACCAGGGGATGCCACTCCAAGCTTGGCCTACGAAGATCCCAAGTACAGCTGCCATCGCCCACCGCCCGTGGATGAGCTCTGCTTCTCTGTACCATTTAAGGAAGGCTGGGTCCTTGCCTAGTCCAAGTGGGTCGAATCCGTAGTCACCTGGGAGCCTGCAAGATCGAATAGATCCCACGTTAAAAAAAAAACATATAACAATGCATAAAAATTAAATATTTTATACATCATTTGTCATAAAAACAGTTAAAAAAAAAAAGGCTTACGAGCCATCGAGCCATTCAGGGTCGGTAAAGTTGCCACCAGCTTTAACACCAGGAATCCAAGATTTCTTAGGTGGAAGAGCAGCTACAACAATGGACTTCCTAGCACCACTAGTGACTCTAGCAGTAGCTGATGAACCCAACAGTCTTCTTTTATCTCCAGTTCCTCTCAAGAATGATGAACCAAGACCATTTAGGACAGCACCGGAAGCCGCTGCACCAGCCATCTCTGATCTCTCTGAACTCTGATCACTTTGCGAGCATAAAATGTTTGATGGAGAATCTTTAGCGAGGATTTCTAGAGAGCCAAGTAGGATAATGAAATCTGGGAGAGTAACGTGGATAGATTACGGACCAATGGGAACTTGTCTTCCATCCGCATCTTTGTATCTGCTGCCATCCATGTGGACCAATCCAAACTCACCATATCAACTCTCGGTGGGCCCCTTTTTAATGTTGTCCATCTTATTCAATCACTAATCAGTAATCATATACCATTCAAATCCCATTTTTATCCTTTTTTTTACATACATGCTTTTATTTTTCATCTTTTTACTCGTTATTTTTTACTGTTTAAACAAAATTATCATTTTGAAAGTTGAAACCCCCCAAAAAATAAAAAGTCATATTATTCAAAATTAAGTATTAACTTTTATTTTAATGATAGGAAATTTTTTTATTAATTAAATAAAATGTACATATAGTTATAATTGGCAAATAAGTAGCAAAATTTTCAAAACAACTCTAATTCAACTATTTATTTTTAAATCCAAAATTTACTATAAAATTTAATTAAACTAATATTAAACAATCTAAATATTTAATTTAAATTTCAACCTAAATAATATAATAAATGTCTTTTTTATCAACCATGTCATCTTATAAATCTGTGTCATCTCATAATCCAGATGATCCCTTGTGTGACCTAAGTCACACCGCGTTGCTTTATGTATCATTCGGACACTTTAATTTTCTAGATTATTCCTTTGTTTCTTAAATTTGTTTTCAAGTGAAAAAGTTTCCTTTAAGTGAAAGACCTTTTATAGCGTAGCAGTTGAAAAATGAATCCATAAAGACCAATGACTCTCTTAGTCTCTTTTCTCCATTTTCTCTACCGGAACAAGACACAATGTGTAATACCGATAACCCATCTTTTTATTTATTTATTTTTTAATGTACCCACATTTTAATTTAATAATACTAATTTCTCTAATTTTATGTTATTCATTATAGTTTAAGTATGACCGGTGCTTACTCCAAAAATTGTAGTTTAAACTACACTCTTATGCTGTGTTTGTTACACAGGATTGGATAATTTACAATCATATTCCCGACGTTTGGTGGGTGGACCGGATGAGATAAATTAATCCCATCAAAATTGTTTATCCCATTAGTTTGGGATAAATTAGTCCCATGCGAATTCATGAGATTCAATTTAGTCCAACTTCTTTCAATTTTTTCTTTTTGAAAAACAAAACAAATGATCAGATGATAATGTTGAATTGTTGATGAAGAAGAAGTAATATCGATGGTGCATCAATAAAATCAAACAAATCAATTCAAAATTTTGAAAATTCCAAAATTCCCAAAACAACAATATCAACCATTAACTAACAAAGTGTTGGAGTATTTAGAAAGACAAAAAATTGCATATATACTTGTTGATTAGAGCAATGGCACTGTCTTCTCTTCAGTAGCATACTCTCTCACCAGCTTCAAGTGATCTTGCACCACCAGTGAATTTGTCCCCACCATCTCTGTATCTCACTAAATTAAAAAATCCCCAAAATCTAGGGTTCCATTAGCTATAAATAATTAGAAATTTTAAGTTTGTAGTGTGAAGATCTGATGAAGGATCAGATCATATCAACCTAGTTTTTGGTTTTCTCACTTGGGTCGATGGGTTTCACACCTAGACCTGTGATTGATCTTGGGTCAACACCTCTCTAGACCAGTGATTTCACTCGAGTTGGCAAGTTTTCGCACCAGACCTGTGCGATTCGCGGCGATGATCATGATCGTTGGTTGTCATCCACGATCTGGTCCAAATCGACCGTTTGCGGGTAGTGAAGTTGCATCGCCTCTGTACGTCATTACCTTCTGCTGACGGAGTGGTGGCTACAGCGGCGACGGCGAAGAACCTAGGGTTGTAGAAGCTTGATTTTGCTTTGGGGAAATGAGAGAGGGAATAAGGAGAGTAGAATAAGAGAAGAGAAGAATAAGAGAGTCATGATTGAAGAAGAGAGGCAGAGAAGAGAAATAGGAAATGGGATTGACCTAGCTACAGTATTCGTTAGGATTGTTTTATAGAGACAAATCATGAAGTCATGCTGTGCGTTTTGGGTTAAATTGTAGCTTTATGAAATTCAATACAAAGTTTTACATTACAAGCAAAAGAGTCAAGTCAAATCCTATTGGTCAACTAATGGTCAATAAGAGTAGTGTACTGGTGAGCCTTATGTGGAGGAACCCACCACATATCAGAGTCTGTTAACAAATTTCCCTTTCAATATGGTCTGTATTGAGTTGGTTAAGGAATTACAACGAAAATTATAAGAATTCTTCTCTCTCTCAAACTCTCTCTCTCTCTCTCTCTCTTATTCTTCTCTCTTAAACTTCTTCAATCTTCTTCTTCAAATTCTGGATTCAAATCAGCAAACACACCAATTTTATATCAATTCCATAGTTAAAGTTTCAAGAACATTACATTTGGTATCAAAGCAAGATATTGGACACCACAATATGGCTGAAGGTACAAGACATCATCAATACATTGATGGAAGAATTTTGGAGATGGAAGGAAGAATGCATCAGATGGAAGATGGATTTGAGAAATTCAAAGTATATGTGGCCAACCAATTCACAAAAATGCAAAAAGAAGTAACAGATCAGTTCTCAAAAATGGAAGAATTGCTATCCATGAAACTTACCAGGCTAGAACAATGAGAAGGAACAAGAAAGGGAATATTGGGGTCTCCACCGTCGAGCTCAAACCAGGAACCTAGGCATTCCGTGTCAACCAAGTCGGTGAGCAAGGTATACTCTGAAACCTCTTTCAAACCACTGAAATTGTCTTTTCCGAAATTTGATGGAGAGGATCCAAAATCTTGGATTAGAAAATGTGAGCGATATTTTTTAATCCATCCTATGGCACAAGAACAAAAAGTCATTATAGCCTCGATTCATTTAGAGAAAAGAGCTGAATCATGGTTTCATTCCTTCTATGCATTAAAAGAAAATCTGGTTTGTGATGAATTTACTAGTGAACTGATGCTTAGGTTTCAAGACAGGGATAAAGAAGATGTGGTAGGAGAGTTTGTGAACCTAAGACAGAACACCACGGTGGTGGATTATCATGACCGATTTGAAGAGATTAGGCTGAGGTTGTTAGCCAAAAATCAGGGAATTACTGATGAATTTTTTTTATCCACCTTTATTAATGGGTTGAAAGATGAGATTAATAATCCAGTTAAGATGTTCAAACCAACCAATCTGTATCAAGCTATTGATTTAGCAAGGTTGCAGGAAACATCCCTGAAGACAAAAAAATACAAGCCCTGGCCAAACAAATTCAGCCACACTACAAATCCTCACCTTAGCTCACCCAAAGTGCAACACCAACAACCTAAATTGCACCAGCTCTACTCATAGAATACTAACACCCAATCAAACCCGAAGAAAACTGAGACTTATTACAATTAATAAGTTAACACCATCTGAAATGAAGGTTAGAATGGAGAAAGGGTTGTGCTACAATTGTGACGAAGTGTATTCTTATGGTCATCAATGTGAAAAGAAACACTTTTATATGTTGATGGGAGAAGATATGGAAGAAGGGGTTGAAGAGGAGACGACTGAAGAATCATAAATGATAGAAGCAGCAGAAGAGTAAGAAGAAGTGACGATTTCCCATCATGCTCTCACTGGGAGCAGAGGGTTGCAAACAATTAGATTGAAGCGAAAAATCAAGAATAGGGAAATCACCATCTTAGTTGACAGTGGGTCTACCCACAATTTTCTGGACCCTGAGATAGCTAAATTTACAGGAGTTGAGGTGAAAAACACAAACGTATTATGGGTCACAGTAGGTGGAGGAGGAAAAATCAGTAGCCAGGCTAAATGCCCAACATTCACATGGACTATGCAAGGAGTGGAGTTCACCACAGAAATGAGGCTGCTCACTTTGGGTAGTTGTGATGCCGTTTTAGGAATGCAGTGACTTGGAGAGATTGGTCCTATACTGTTGGATGCCAAGAAGTTAAGCATGAAATTTAAATGGCAGAATAAATGGGTTAACTTGCAGGGGATTAAGGAGGAAGGAAGGCTAACAGTTTTAGAAGGTAAAAGAGTTGTTGATCAGCTCTGGAAGGCTTAAGAAAGAGCTGAACCAGTAGTACACCTATACTCTCTAGAGGTAGAGAAGGAAATAGAAGAAATACATGAAGAACTGTTACCTATTCTAGAGGCATATACAGACACATTTGTCGAGCCTACAACCTTGCCACCAAACCACAGTAAGGACCACCATATCCCACTTATTCCCAATAGTAAGCCTATTAATGTGAGAAACTATAGGCATCCCAATATTCAGAAAAACGAGATTGAAAAGATAGTAAAAGAGATGTTGCAAAGTGGTATTATCAGAAAGAATAATAGTCCATTTGCCTCTTCAATTCTACTAGTTAGGAAGAAGGATGGAACATGGAGATTTTGCCTTGACTACATGGAACTAAATAAAATTACAATAAAAGATAAATTTCCCATTCCCATCATAGACGAGTTATTGGATGAGTTAAAAAGAGCTGGGGTATTCACTAAGTTGGATTTAAGGGCTGGATATCATCACATAAGATTGGCTGAAGAAGACATCCACAAAACCGCATTTAGAACTCATCAAGGACACTATGAGTTCATGGTGATGCTCTTTGGGCTCACAAATGCCCCTGCAACCTTTCAGAGCCTCATGAATGAGGTCTTTCAGCCATACTTAAGAATGATGATTTTGGTTTTCTTCGATGATATCTTGATCTATAGTAAAGACTTACAGGAACACAAGGAACACCTAAAGCTAACTCTATCTATGCTGAGGCAGCACATGCTCTTTATCAAAAGGAGTAAGTGTGAGTTTGGGAAGAAGAAATTGGAATACCTAGGACACCTAATTTCGGCACAAGGAGTTGCTGCTGACCCTAAAAAGATCCAAAGTATGGTTGAATGGCCAGTTCCTACATCTGTTAAGGCCTTAAGGGGATTTTTGGGGTTGACTAGGCTATTACAGGAAGTTTGTAAGTGGATATGGAGTGATTAGTTGGCCAATTATAGAATTATTGAAGAAATGAGGGTTCTAGTGGAGTGAAGTAGCTTAAAAAGCTTTTGAGACCTTGAAAGAAACCATGACCACAACCCCTGTATTAACATTACCCGACTTTAAAATACCTTTTGTGGTGGAAACCGACGCTTGTGACACTGGAATAGGGGCAGTCTTAATGCAACATGGTAGGCCATTGGCTTATATAAGCAAGTTATTACCCCAAAAGAAGATTGGATTATCTACCTACGAGAAAGAGTTACTGGCAATAGTCTATGCGGTTCAAAAATGGAAGAGTTATCTATATGGGAGTAGATTTACCATTAAGACTGACCATCAGAGTCTTAAATATTTCCTAGAATAGAAGATGAGTACACTAATGCAACAGAAATGGTTATCAAAGTTATTAGGGTTTGATTATGTTATCACTTACAGGAAAGGGAAGAAGAATGTTGTAGCGGATGGACTATCAAGGGCCACGGGATTAGATGAAGGGGCAATGCAAGCACTAACAAAGGTTCAACCAGCCTTGATACAAGAACTGGAGGGGAGCTATCTACAAGACCTGTTAGCAGAAAAGGTCATACCTGAGTTGATGATTAACCCTACAGCTAATGGAAAGTATACATTGCAAAATGGCATTCTAAGGAATCAAGAAGGGCAAATTATGTAGGAGAGTAAGGTACTTTGAGAAAGAGGCTTAGTAGATGAGGCTCATTCTTCGGCTAGTGGAGGGCACTCAGGAATCAAAGGCACAATTAAAAGACTTCTACAGTTTTTCTGTTGGCCTAATATGACTAAAGAAGTTACCACCAAGGTAACTGAATGCCAAGTGTGTCAACTCAATAAGAATGAACACCTTAAATACCTCGGATTGTTGCAGCCACTACCTATTCCTAACACACTATGGAAAGACATAGTCATGGACTTCATTGAAGGATTGCCGATGTCAAATGGAAAGGACTCTATCCTAGTAGTGGTGGACCGACTTACCAAATATGGGCATTTTTTAACATTAGCTCATCCTTACACATCAGCACATGTAGCAAATGTGTTCTTTGATAATATCCATAGGCTATATGGAATTCCTACATCAATTACTAGCGACCGTGACATGATATTTACTAGTTCGTTCTGACGGAATCTGTTCAAATTGGTGGGCACTAAATTGTGCTTGAGCACTTCCTACCACCCTCAGACCGATGGACAGATAGAGAGACTCAATCAATGCCTGGAAAACTACTTAAGATGTATGACTGGAGCCAGACCTAAGAAGTGGGCAAGTTGGCTACCTATTTTTGAGTGGTGGTACAGCACCAATTACCACTCGGCCCTGACTATGACACCCTTTGAAGCCTTTTACGGCTACAAACTGCCCATTTTCACACTCTCAGCCACATATGACACAACTGAAGTCAGAGACTTCATTATTGAAAGAACCAAGATCCAATCAATTTTAAAAGAAGCCTTGACACAGGCTCAGGCGAGAATGAAATTCCACGCCGACAAGAATAGAACTGAAAGAGAGTTTGAGATAGGAGATTGGGTGTACCTGCGCCTGCAACCATACAGACAAACATCAGTAGCCATTAGAAGAAACCTTAAGCTTGCACCAAGGTTTTTCGAGCCTACCAGATTGTAGCTTGAATTGGGAAGGTGGCGTATCGATTGTTGCTTCTAGCAGGGTCCCAAATCCACTTTGTATTCCATGTTTCGCAGCTGAGGAAGGTTGTCGGGGCAGCAGTGACACCAAGTACAACCCTTCCACGAACTGGTCCAGACGGGCAGCTCCTCGTTTTTCCAGTAGCTGTGTTAGAAAGGAAGATAATCAAGCGCAACAATGGTGCAGTAGTTCAATGGCTGGTACAATGGTCAAATTCGAACCCAGAAGACACTACATGGATGGATGTCTCGGTGCTGGCTTCGCAATTTCCTGAATTCGAACCGTAATCTTGAACCTTGAGGTCAAAGTTCTTTTGAAGGGACTGGCAATGTCATGATTGAAGAAGAAAGGCAGAGAAGAGAAATAGGAAAGGAGATTGACCTAGCTACAGTATCCGTTAGGATTGTTTTATAGAGACAAGTCATGAAGTCATGCTGTGCGTTTTGGGTTAAATTGTAGCTTTATGGAATTCAATACAAAGTTTTACATTACAAGCAAAAGAGTCAAGTCAAATCCTATTGGTCAACTAATGGTCAATAAGAGTAGTGTACTAGTGAGCCTTATGTAGAGGAACCCACCACATATTAGAGTCTGTTAACAAATTTCCCTTTCTATATGGTCTGTATTGAGTTGGTTAAGGAATTACAACGAAAATTATAAGAATTCTTCTCTCTCTCAAACTCTCTCTCTCTCTCTCTTATTCTTCTCTCTTCAAACTTCTTCAATCTTCTTCTTCAAATTCTGGATTAAAATCTGCAAACACACAAATTTTATATCAATTCCACAGTTAAAGTTTCAAGAACATTACAAAGAGAATATGAGGAAGGAAGAAAAATAGTTGATGATCTGGGTAAAGTTCACATATGTTTTTCTTTTTCTTTTTTTTTTTTAAATTTGATTTTTAATTTTTTTAAAAAATAAGTTTATGTAATTTACACCTCTATTTTGTCCAATCTCATTACTTAACCAAACAAATAAATGAATTATTTTTAGTCCAATCCCATGTTGTACCAAACATGGGAAACACTATAATTAATCCAATTCAATCCAATCCAATCTCTAAAAATAGTTCAATCATATCCCGCGCACCAAACGCACCCTTAAAGGATTCTATATGAATTTGTTTCACTTAAAAATACCATAAGTACCGATCTTATTTATGAATTTTTGATTATGTAAATGTGATGCTGAAAATATCTATTTTTGAATCATATTTGTTTTTTTAGAAATTGTTCTTATTATGTTATGCTGCTCCAAAAATTATGAAATTTGATACAAATATTTACCAACATGTTAAAAGTAGTTTTGAATTAAGAAATTTTACCAATTCATTCGGGTCAGTATCATTTGCATTGCGTATATATTTATATATTTATGATAATTTGGCATAGCAATTGAATAACGAGTATTTTGTGAAATTTTGATTTGTTATATAAGTCAAGAAGAGCATGAAGATTTGTAAATGTGGGTTTTAGCTAGATTGGATTGCAGTATTTGGGGGATGTGATGTCGTCAGAATGAATTTCGGTGGACCCAATCAAGGTAGATGCTTTGGTGAATTGGCCGAAAGTAACCAATTGGTGTGAAGAAAATTGGAAGCTTTCTAGGATTGTCTAGTTACAATAGACAATTTATTGACGGGTTTTCTAAGTTGGCTACACCCTTAACCAAGTTAAGAATGAAGAATGTCAAGTAGTGTGTACGGATTGATGATTGTGAGACTAAGTTCCTATGAGTTCAAGCAACAATTGGAGCTGGCAGATATGTTATTTAAGGGACTTGGTTGTGTATTGATGTAGAATGGTAGAGAAGTGACTTATACTTCTCCTCAACCTATGGTGTTTGTCTTTAAGGTTATGACTTATGAGGCATTATTATTTATTTGTATGATGAGAGGTGTGAGATCTTTATAGATCATATGAGCCTTAAAAATACTTCTTTACCTAAAAGGAATTAAACATGATGCAGATGAGTTGGTGAAAGATTATGATTATGTGATTAATTATCATCCAATTAAGGCAAATGTAGTGATTGATTCACTAGGTAGGAAATCTACAGGTAATATGTCTGTTTTGAAAGCTACCTAAAAATAAATTATGTGGGATTTGGAGAACTTCAGTATTAAAGTGGTGAATGCTGGTAGTGATGGCTTTATAGGCATGATGATGGTGATGCAACCTACCATGATTGATACAAGTAAGAAAGAACAAACTAATGATGGTATTTGAAGAAAATCAGGGAAGGTGTTGTTGTTAGGACGAGAGTTGGTTTCAGTGTATTTGATGACAGAATTTTACAGTATGAACTATGAAGGAAAGGCTTTAAGTGCCTAACAATGTCGTATGTCGATTTAAAAAAATCAAATTTTTTCTTAAGCGCATAAATCTATTATTCTAATGAATCTTGAAGGTGAGATAGCATAATTGGTGGAACGATGTCTAACCTGTCATGCTGTCAGTATGTAAAGTTTGAGTATCAAATACCGTACCGTTTGGTTTGCTAAAAACATTTGCTTGTGCCCGAGTGAAATAGTTGAATATATCCATGGACTTTGTTGTGGGATTGCCGTGAACACAGAAAGGCTATAATAACATTTGAGTACTTAGCACTTTCCGCTGATACGTAGGGTTCACATAGATTTCATAGTCACAAACCCACGTAATTGCCCAAAGGGATATCTATACTATTTAGGTTCGTGAAATTTCTTCAAGTGTGTGCTTCATCCATACTGAAGAAACGATCTCACCAACCTGTCAATTATTAACCTTCAATATATGTCACTCATTAATAGATCAAATAAGTCCATCACCGAAAATGAATAAGGCCACCTCAAAGAGGGGGAGGTTGAAGATCCAATCTTGATATTCAAGTCATTTGTTTTTTCAATTTTTGTTCTTTTTTCTTTTAAATTGTCGATTTTTTTTTTATCTTTACGGTCCATCTTTTAAGATGAACGGTGGAGAAAAGATGGAATGTGGAGATCCTTCGATTTTTGTTATTTTTTATTTTATTATTTTGATCTCCACCGTTCATCTTTTAAGATGGATAGTGGTCTTATTCGTTATTTTTTTTAGTTTTATTAAATTAATGGTGATATAGGTATTTAAATATTTTTGCCTCTTTTAACATGGTCAACTGTTACGGTCAACACTAACATCAGGGGAAATCGTTGTCAGTTTTTGGAAAAGTTATTTTCATATGGCGAATAGCCAAATTCCTAGGTAGTTAGGTGTAATTTCCTCGATATGAAAATGAACATTGATTTGGAGGGTGTGAATGTGATTGCATTCAATCCAAAGGCTGATCAGTTACAAGTTACAACAAATAAACAAGTTCTTCTTTGCAAGCTCAAGTAGCTTCAATTGATTAGTATAGAAATCGAGAGAAAAAAAAACAAAAGAATCGGAAGAATTGTATGGTATGGGTGACTTCTTCTTCTTTGCAAGCTCAAGTAGCTTCAATTGGTTTCATACTCTGTTAATTACCTCTCCAAAACCCCATGCAATTTCTTCTACTTCAAATCGAAAACGAAGTCTCAATAATTATCATATGCTTCCCAAATCCATTCCTCATTCGCATTCGCATTCCAGTAATAATTTTGATATAATTTCCACAACTGGTATGCTCTACGATTCTCTCTCTGTTTTTATTATAATTATTATTTACATTGCTTTGAAAATCTCACTTGAAATCCCATGTTTGAATGTTTGATTGATTTTACTTGTTAGCTTGTTTAATATGTTTCTTTCAAACATTTCTCATTAATGCGCAGACCTTTGTGATGGTAGCGTTTTGTTCAAGTTTGGAAATCCACAAGTAGAAAAATTGACGGCTATTCATGGACAAGTGGAAAAAATTGCTGAGCTAAAACAAGAAAAAAAACTATCAGTAGAGATTCTTGAGAAGGAATCGAAGGCCGATAGTGATGAAGCTGATAATAGCAGTTCATTTGAGTGTAATTCTGTTGCAAATTCTGAGTTGAATTTGGATAACGATTTAGAAAAGGTACAAGATACTATTGTGGAGGAAATAGATTTCCCAATTCGATCTGCTTCTTCTGGGACCCAGAAAAGTAGTAAAGAGAGCATCAAAATTCAAGCTAGCATGCAAGTTTCTGCACCGAACCATGTGGTAGGTCATGATGGTGTCAAAGCCAATACCAAGTCCTCTCCTCTGGAGGATGTTCCATTTTATGACGGCGAAACAACCCGTAACACACTGGATGAATCGGTGGACACACATAGAATCGTGAGCTCTAAACTACTAGGTCATCGTTTGCTTTATGCTTTGTGTTTGTGTAATTGCCTATGCTATAGTACTATTAGGTTGTGTCTTTACTATAATTATTCAGGTTGATGTCAAGCATCATCTGTATAACTTTAGTGGCGGTTTTAATCATACTTAGTTATTGAAGCTAGAGATATAAGTAGAGCACAGGAAATGGTTTTGAAGCAGCAGAGTAAGATAACGAGCTTGATTAGATGAAGCCGTAGTATGATTAAATGTTGATTACTTCTGTTGCATATTCTACTGCCATATTAGTATTTGTGCACATATGTAAACAAGTAGCATGTCTATATGGATAAAGGACAGAACATCAATGTTGACCTATATATCATTTTCCACAACTTGTGTATGGTCTAGAACCTTGTTGGATGTTGATCTTGGGTCAGGATAAGCAATATAAATGGGTCCAAATGTATGCCAATGTGCTGACTATTAGTACAATCTTTCTTGATTGAGGAACACACTTTTGGTAGTTTATCAAGGTATGTATTAAAATCTGTGCTTCTCATTGCAAAATTTTTAAGACATTACCTATTTATGAATTGTAGCGTTAAGATTCTTGAATAAGAAAGCCAAAACTATTAAGAACCGATGCAAAGGAATGATAGAGAATGAAACTCAAGGAAAGAGAGCCATATGGATATCAATCTCTGAATCAGTAGGGTGACAATCCATGTGCAATCATGAGCTTGTGGGTTATTGGAGGGTTTTGGGTGTAAACCTAATCGATAAGTAAGCCTTGCTGAGGTGGCATGACAAATTGGAAGCAAGCTAGTGAGAGGCTGAAAATTACTTGAGTGGGTTGATCTTTACCTTTATCATTTTTGTGATACGCATGGATGGAAATTTAGTAGAACTTATTTCCAAGTTGTGTTTTTTGTTTTTTTTTTTTTCATTTTTTTAAAATCTTACATTAATTCGGGGTTTTTTTGGGGAGGGGAGGACTCGAACCCTCGACCTCGTGGCGTAGGTGTGAGAGTTTTACCATCGGACCAACCTCGTCTCGTCTCAAGTTGTTATTCATAGAGAAATTCATAAAGATTTTGCCTTGAACAAAATAAACAACTTATTGTATCATTAGATAAAATACTACTTAATAGAACCTAAAAGTTAGACTTTGTAGGTTTGCTTCTAGTGGTAATGTTTGTTCGAGGGAGGCTTTTTCTCTTGTGAAATTGTCTGCATACTTGAGAGCCTGGGAGATTTTTTCTTAAAATTTGGGCCAAATTGCAATCTAGTACCATAAGGTTTTGCATAAAGATACGAATAATGCCAATTCATCATAAAATATCCTATGGTGCTTCTTTCAATTTGCATTTTGAGCTTCTAATATACAATGTTTTAGCTTAGTTTTTGGTGATTTAACTTGCTATATTATTTCGGGTGGCTAACACATTCAACCAGTTTATTTATCTAAATGAAATACATATTTGATATTCAGCCAAACAGTTTCCCTTCTCCTGAAATCTAATTGCTGCCTGTCATATGTTTTTTTTTAGCGATTTATTATTTTTTCCTCTTCTTTTTTCCCTAATCTTTTTAATGCATAGCTACTTCATTCAGTACCCTAAGCCTTAAGGTATTGCCAATTTAAAATATTTGGTTGTGGCATGCAAGCTCTCATGTGTTTGTAGTTCAATCAATTATTTCAACCGGTTAAATGGCATTAAGCTATTTTGTATGTATGTGGCTTCTAGTTAGATGACCAGGTGCTTTCTTCAATTCGGGAAGAACAAATCATCAAGGGTGATGGACTAAGCAGTAACATTGAAGAAGTGTCAGTTTCTTCTGCAGTAGATTTCAAATCAATTGGAACTACCTCGAAGAGGTGTGTTACGATTTCCTCTCCCTTCCATTTCCCTTATTAAATGTTTTGAGTTACAACATTTCAAAACTTAATGCAGGAATCTGTCTTAAGTGACTTGTCCTTTATATTCTTATTGAGCTTGATAGATACGCTGGAGGCATAGAAAAACTCACATCACTATCCTTTTAGTATTCAGCATTGTGCTGGTTTATTTGATTATAATCAATAAATGAACAATGTGTTGAGCACCTCTGTTGGATCATGATGGTCTTTTATGAATGTATTCATAGTATTAATGATTTCTGATTCTTTAATTGGCAAAATTTACAAGAAAGGTTAAGATGTCATGTACTGGTAATGCTGTGTTTCTCATGTTTTTTTAACCCCAGTGCAGTTGTGGTTACACATGAGATTACATAGTAGTTTTGGGATAATATTCATCATAAACACTGAAAGATCAGAAAAGTACCGAAAGAATCAGCGCTTAAAAGTACCCTATGTTCAACCTTTTAGGAAAAGCCAGGATGTAGTTAGAGAAAACCTGCAAAAGAATCCATCTTGTTAAATTTTGACAAAAATCATCCGCGCACCTATTCCTGATGTTATTTTGTTTATACTTGAACAGGGAGGAAATATTAACCGCAGGATTTTGCTTGTCTTCTGGTGCTGCTTTATTGTCACATCCGTTTAAGGTAAATCAACAACATGGCCATACAAATTTCCTGTTTTGTTCACTCTATTAATTTGCAAAAAAGGAATTACATTCTCTTACAATCTATAGAAGATTCAATGTGGAGAATTCTGACTTAAAATGAGTATTTTTTATTTATTTAATTTGAAATTAAAAGCTTTTCCTTTTCAAAAATGTTTTTAAAGCTTGCCTAAACCTTGAAATTTTCCTTTTGTGATCTGGGATCACTTAAAACATTCAGAGTAAATAATTGAAGTATTAAAGATTTCCAGGCATTGACAGGTGGAGGGGATGCTTATTTTGTTGCTTGCCAGAACTGGCTAGGCATTGCTGATGGAATTGGTCAGTGGTCACTAGAAGGTATATCTTAAATATCTCAGTTCAATATAATGTATTATCATAAAAAGACATCCTACATATTGCCAATTTAAAGTAAAGTGTCTGCAGATGTTCTTCTCTTCCCCTTAGAAAGGTGATAATTGCTGTTTTTCAATGACGATTTTGCATTTGTTATTGGATTAATGAAGTTCATTTCTCTTCTTCTTTTTCTTTTTAATCATGTTTATTGTACTACTTTTTTGTTTCTCTTTCTTTCCCCATTCTTGGAGTACTATTTGCCTTTTGGCTGATATACCTTAGTGTGATTAAAACCATATGAGTAATCGATTTAAGATCACATTAGCATTCATATATCCAAGACCGGTCTCAGATATATAAAATGTCCAATTGACAGTTCTCTAAAATGAAATGTGAGATGCTTGCATCTTGTACTTCCAGTAGTGTAATCTTTTTGACTGTTAGCTTTACGTAGTATAGCGGTTATTGATAATTTGTTTGGATTTCACGAGTTGTTCGAAGATGAAAACTTAACTATGGAATAATTAATATTGGCCTTGCTTAGAGCTGTTTTGGTGGCTTTTTGTATAGGCCATTTTTTTTTTGTCTTTTGGAAGCTGTTCCTGCTTTTTCTTGTTAAGGACAGCTGGCTTTCTACACTTGTAATTTTTTTTATATCTATTGTACTTATGTTTTTGTTCCCAAAAAAGAAAACTATGAAATCATTAGTTGTTAATAGTTCAATTATGAACGTTGAACAATAATCGAGAATAGTGATGTGAAAACTAACTCAGGCCTTCCCAAGAAGGAAAACCGAGAACAGGGAGAACAAGCATAAGATATGCGAATTAAAAGAGGAAAAAGTGTGTATTAGGAGAACTGGAGAAGAGAGAGGGTGAGAGAAAACATGAGGCATCCATATTTTCAACAATAGACCATATAATTGAACCCATGACTTCTAAACTAATTTGCTGAACTAAAAAATGCTTTAACCTTAAACTATCATAACTCAAACTTCAATTCCTCATGTATATTTTATAATCAACAAAAAGTTTCAGGAAAATCAAAACGCTGCATCCATGAAATATATGACTATGCAATTTGTGGGTTGAATTTTTCTCATCCCCATCCCCTTAAACTTAAAAATTCCTCTTCTCTAGTGTGACTACGAGTTGATTCGAAGTTCTCTGATACCACACAAGAAAGTAAAAACTTACCAACTAAACAAGCTAGCACTCACGTGTGGCTGAATCTATAATGTGCCATATGGAACACATCTTATTATCAATCTTTTATTTGTGTACATTCTCAAATTGTATATCATTCTTAAGCAGTTAGTGATAAATTGATTATTTGCTCTCTTATTCTTCAGGTATCAATCCTGGCTTATATGCACAGGAATTCATGGAAAACTGTGAAAAGATTGTTCTAGGAAGCAAAAACATTCCTATAACTAACCCAGTTAAGGTTCTTAATAGAAGTGCTGTGGAAACACAATCGCCTGGATCTTCTACTGTTTTGGTTGCTTACTTTGATGGTCAGGTAAGATTTAGCATAGTTTGAAATGCTTTCAGTAGGCCCCATTGTTAAATCAAGTTCTTTCTCTTTCTCTTTTTCTCTCTCTTTCTCTCTCCCTTGGTTAGACGCCATAATCACACTAATGTCTCATATGTGATGCTTTCACAAGATTGAACAAGTATAATTCAGATTGCCTGTTTTATTGGTATTGCAATCAAATGAAATGTTACTCATTCAGCTTGTAATTTATACATTCTGACTGTTGGTCAAGGAAACTATTCTTCAGTGTTAAACTCATTATAATTCCTTAGGCATACTTTTTGTTTCTTTTAGATACACCTAAATTTCTGGACCTTTTTTGTTCACTGTGCTCTAAGGTTGGGATCATTGTCAAACCCTGCAACATTGGTAGTTATGAAACTTGTGAGATATTATATATCCCAAGTGGTTGCCCCAAAGGTATTGGAATCCATGACCTTGTAGTTGAAACCAAAGATCTTTTATCACTCAGCCAACCCACTCCTTGGGATTGATTCCTTAAGCATACCAATACAAACACTTGAGTATTCCCATTTTCAACTAGATCGATTTAGTCAAATATACTGGGAAAACTAATGGATAACTTCATTTAGGTAATATTCTAAGAATGTTCATTGTAGGAGTTTTAAAATATACTGTTCCAAGATTTTCTTTCTTCTTTGAGGTTGGTTTGGATTGCTTGTTTGAGTAGATTTAGTTTTCATATATGAAGCAGGTTTGATTTTTAGCCTCTATTAGTAAGAGTTATTTTCTATATTTCATATGAGAGAGTTGAAAATAAATGAATTTATTATTTGAGAAACCTTAATTCTTATATGAGGTTGTTAGGGCCCATAAGCATATTGATATAGAATCTAAATCCTTTTATTTTTAATGAGAGAGTTGAAAAATCTTATTTCTTATTTGAGGTTTTTAGGGGCCATTTGGTATAAAATATAATTACAATTCTTTGTTTTTTAAAACATGGGATAAAAATAAAAAATAAATCAAGAAGTTGTTTGGTTGGATTGTATTTGAAAATTCAAGTCAAAATTTAAAACTTAAAAAGAAAGAAAAAAGAAAAAAAAATTGTCGTTTGTATCTTATGTCAAACTGCATTTGGACGGCAATTGAAAACTCTAATATATATAATATTTATGTACAATATATTTAAAAAACTCAATCTAAAAGTTTAAACGGTTAGGTAAGGGATCAATGATAGTATATTTAAGTTCTAACACACCATCTCGTGCACAAGGGCAAATTGGTGGCATTGTCACATTAATTGATGCACCTGCCCCTTTTTCATTGTGTTGCAATTATAATTAATAAATTACTCAATGATTGACATGTTTGTGTAAATACTTTGAATATAATGCGTAGAGTGCTACCTGAGGCTATACATTTCATCTTGGTTGACAGGCTCTCCATGTGGCTAATATTGGAGATTCAAGATTTATCGTTGTAAGGGATGGCTCTGTTTTTAAGATGTCTTCTCCACTTGTTCATGAGTTCAACTTTCCCTTACAGATTGAGAGAGGTGATGATCCCTCAGCACTGGTTGAGGTATGATGTTTGATATATATTTGGACTCCTAATTTTCTTAAGTTATAAAATGACTTCAAATCAATGCTCTTATGCTTGTGTGTAAGATAGAGAGATGTTTTGATATTAAAAAGGTTTTGTTTCAGGAATACAAAATTGATTTGGATGAGGGTGATGTAATTGTCATTGCTACCGATGGGCTTTATGATAATCTATATGAACAAGAAATAGCTTCCATTGTCTCCAGGTCACTGCACGATGGTCTTAGACCTCAGGTGGTTACCCTCAATTCTTATCTTAAATACACTTTTGGTAATAAAAATGGTTCAACAATGATTGTCGACTAGCCATAGGAGCGGGAATGAGGGTATAGCATAGAGACATGTCGGATTAGGAATGGTGATTTTATTTGATCCCATTTTTTTAAAAATGTTTCTTAGCTTTTGAACTAGATTTCGATCCCAAGAGCAAGAAAAGTAGACATTTCTCATTCTTTACGATTGGCTTTGAAAATATGGGATGAACTTTGACAACTTGATCTCTTAAGGGAGAGTCGGAGTTCCACGTTGGGGTTAAATAGATGAAATAAAATAATTCCGGACAAACACCGGCCTGTTAATAACTTATAAACATTGCAGTGTTTTCTTAAATTGGCTTCTTGTCTGTGCATGTATGTGTTTTTCAGGAAATAGCAGAATTCTTGGCCATGAGAGCACAAGAAGTAGCAGAGTCAGGATCCGGAAGGAGTCCGTTTGCAGATGCAGCCCAAGCAGCTGGGTATATAGGGTATAGGGGTGGCAAGCTTGATGATGTAACTGTTATAGTGTCATTGGTAGAAAAAGATTCTAGTTCTCATGTATAGTAAGTTATATCTCTTGTTTATGTAATTTGTTACACTCTGAGTAGAGCTTTTCTTTGATTTACTTAGTTCAGGTTGTTATGTTTTATTTACTTAGCAAGGCTATGAAAGATGTAAGCTATGTTGAAGAGAAATGTGTTGATGAAATTAGTGCCATGATCAAGAAGCAGGCTCTTGTAAAGATTTACAATTGAGATGTCAAATTAGCAGCTCCAGAATATATCAACTGATATATGAATTGTTCATGGGTCACAAGATTCATTTACCGGTACGAACACTCTGATAAAGTTTATAAAAGGGCCAAACTGCCTTGGTTGGCTTTTGCAGCAGAAGAAAATGCCCGGAAATGTAGAACATGTGGGTGTTGGCTACATACAGAGAACTAGAGAAGATAGCAAAAACATGAGGTTTTATGCAATAATATTGGTCTGTCATAAGCATGAGTGTGGGTATTTACATTGTGAATTGAGGGAACCTTATGTTGTGATCATTCTCAGACCGGTGATACAACCCGGAAAGGTTTTGTTTCCGCTTCTGCATTCAGATTTTCTGGTGTACGGTAAACATCTGAAACTTTGATTTTATACGAAAATCATCAAAAGTGAAACATGAAAGATTGGACAATACAGGGGTTGGGACAAAGGAATCTACTTTTGTATTGTTTTGAGTCGTATACAATCCACTCTTGAGAACGCTTTACTAACTCACTTGTTTCTTTTTGAATCTATTACTCGATCCCATAGGATTATTTTACTATAATTATTGGGTTTTTTCTGCAAATAAAACCAATCTAATCAGTTTGGTTGGCAGATTAAAATGGAAATCCAACAAAAACCAAACAGAACCTATACATGTTTAATGAAATGCCATATCCAAATTTCACTCATGATCAATTGGATGGAATTTAAATCTTCTCAACATTATATACGATTGATTGGATTAATTTACCTTAACCTAGATTGGATTGGTTGATTGAAAATTGTTGAAAATGTAGTTGTTAAATATAAAACTGTAGCAACATGCAGATGCAATGTCATGATATGAAAGGAATCGAGTTTATTTAAGCTAGATTGATGTGGGTCTGTTTGGACTACACGCTCAGCCAACATTTGGAAAGGCCATCATGATTTGTTGTTGGTGGTGGTGTGAAGGAGGCAACAAAAGAGAGAAAAATAACTCAACCCAAAAGCCAAAATAGAACTTGGCAGTTTTCTTTGACATTTTTTGTTGTTGTTGGAAACATGATATATATCATGTTATGCACTAATACAATATTACAATGCATATAAGTAAATTACCAAATAAGTATGGTTTTTTTTTTCCTTTTTCTTTAAATTGCTCCCCTATTTTTCAAAAATATCAAATGAGTTTCTAACTTTTCAAAAGAGATCAAATTGGCCACTCTTACGGTCAAATCACATAATTTGTAAAACTACATTAATATTGCATATCTCATAGTAGCTCAAGTGATGTGCATCTCTCCTTTCACATTTAAAGTTAGGGGTGTTCGAGTCTCATCATGAGCAATTTATAAGAATGTATAAAGAGTTATCTCTAATGTTGTGGAGGTCGATATTCGGGCCACGCATGTATGTAGTGTTTGATCACAGTAGGTCCCGACTGACCTTTGACCCATTTGGTACCAAATTTTGAAAAAAATAATATTAATAACTCTTATTTGAGTAAATTTGATTTTTGTTTTTATACATAAGTACTGTTTTACGCTTAATTATCAATATAATTACAGGAATTCCAAAAAAGTTTTATTAGTGAAATGTCAATTTTACCTTTATTTATTTATATAATTCGTTTTTAGATATTATTCTTCTCTTTCTGCTTGTTAAACACCGTAAGTGTGTGATTATTGTGATATATTCAAACTAAAATACAATTTTACCCCTATATATTAATTGTTAAAGTCGTCGATGGAAGTTGGTGAGAGGGACCAATTTGATATACATGAAAAATATGAGAATTAATTTAATAAAAATAAAAGACGGAAGCTACTAGGAATTAAAAAAAAATACAGGACTTGTATAGTAATTGTCCTAATATATATATAATATAGAAATATCTTTTTCAACTTTTTTGGGTATTATATACTACTACATGTCTACATGCATGCTTACAAAGAAGAAATTTTTAATAAAATAGAAATGCAAAAAAGAAGAGGAGGGAAAAGAATAGAATGATAGGAGAGAAAATATTGTACAATCTAAAGAGCAAACTTTTGAAGGATTAAAAATCCAATATTGAGGCTGTGGCCTGTGGGTGGCCAAGTTGACATAATCATTGGGAATAATAGCCTAGCTAGTCTCGCCGATCCAACATGTGAAAGTGAAAACTTTTGAATTTCAAATATCTTATGGACCCATGAGTCATGACCCCCCATTAGTAACAATTAATTACTTCATTCTTAAATTTCATTATTATTTTGATATCCGTTGTCAGCTTGGCATTCTTTGAGGTCCACAGATGCTAAGCCTATATATATATATATATATATATATATATATATATATATAGTCATTTTCCTGTCGGTATGTATTGATAGAATTATATAAGGACATTGAATGTGAGCTACTCATTTATAAAAGAGTTTTGACAAGTGCATACATACCAAGTCAAAATATGTAAAATAAGTAGCTCATATTCAATGTCCTTATATAATTCTATCGGTACGCACTTATGTAAAAATTATTATATATATATATATATATATTAATTTGAGTAAAAACAATCTAACTCAACTCTTGAAATATGAAAAGCTTATCATGATGTAAAAAGAACATGATTAGGTAAAAGCGATTCAAGAAGGGCAAACTATTGTAGCAAGAGATTTTCACTTCCCCATTGAATTCGAATTCAAAAACTATCCATATATTTATTTTAAGACTCAAGGTCAAATAAATTTATTGAACGTCCACTCTTAGTAGAACGGTTGTGTACTTCCCTTTTATATGTGAATTGTGATAGGGGTTTGAGTCTCATATTTACCAATTAAATTATGAAGTGTACAAGACTTATCCTTGATAGTGAGCTTTCCATTTCAAACGGTGTTTATAGCAGTTGATCTCATCATATTTATTTTTAAAAAAAATTGTGAGATGAAATTATTTGAGGGGAGGTTTTTAAATAATATAAAATAGTTCTATTTGAGTGGCATTTTTATAAAGGTTAAGATATGATTTAATGCTTATCCTTTATTTATGTCATTTTTATGGTTATAGTTTCTTAAAAAAAAATAAAGATCAAATTATATTAATTTAAAAAAGTTTGGTTTTAATTTTGTGATTTTAATTTTCATTTCTCCAATTACAACTTGATATTTACTTATCAAAAATTATATATCATACCATAATTAAATTTTATGAATCATGATGAGATTTTTTGTATGGATGTTAAGATGAATGAGCTATGGTTTGGGAAAAAATTGGATCCAATAACTAATTTTCTTTTCATTTTTCCTATATTTGTTCCATTTTTCAATTGCTTTAACTTAAAAAAATTAAGGAAATCTCGTTTCCAAACTTGAATTTTTTTTTCTGTAACTATATTTCATTTTTCTTATCTTGCATTTAAAAAAAATCTCATCAAAATTAATTAAATTTCATCATGGCATGGACGGTTTGGAAATAAAATGGTTTGGATTTGAGAATTATCCTATTTGAAATCAATGAAACCGTAGAAAAATTTGTACGAGATCATATACTTTTTTTTTTGAAATGTTATAAGATCTATTACAATAGGACTGCAGGAACCTGCGGAGATCAAACATTACATATACGAGATCATATATTAGAAAGTTGCTATATATATTATATAAATTAAATTGTGACAAAAACAATATAACATTGGCCAAGTGATTTGCTTCTTATAGTAGATTTTGCAGGTGGTTTATATACAAATAAATAAATAAAATCGTGACAAGTAAATGCAAATTGAAATCATTAATGTCCAAATGAAATGGAATTGGAATGAAGTTTGTAATTGTAGAGAAATGGCATTTAAATATTTAATTGGGATGGTAATGACTAATGATGTGATGATGGAAGTTGGAAGTGGTCCACTTCCTTTACACAAATCGCACTTAGAGAGACAATCACACTTTCATACTGGTAGTGGTCAACACTCAACACACACGCTTTTCTACAAACGCATTCCTTCTTCTTCTTCATCTTCTTCTTCTTCTTCTTCTTCTTCTTTTAATCATTAATCTATGCACCACAATACTTAAACACCCGCTAATCACTATCAATACTTTTTACTCCCAATTTCAAACTATAATTTCTTGGTATCAGTTATAAATAAATATAGAGATTTTCTCTTTATAATATAATTTATCTTTTGATACTCTTAGACTAATTTGATACTTCTTTAAAATTGTCAATTTATACACTAAACTTATGGAAATTGAAAACTAACAACAATGGAAGTAGAAGACGCATGCGTATTATGAGACTCGAACTCTATTATAAACGTAAAAGTAGAGGTGGAGAGAGGGAGGGGCTTTCTAAATTTTTTTTTAAAATATTATAAACAAAAGTTTATAAAATTATGAAATTATATTTATATTTTAAAACCTTTTCATTTAGACCCCCGAGATTTTTTTTAAAAAAATATTTGCACAGCACTTAAACTAGAAGGATATACATGCTTTAAATTGAGTACTTTACTCTCTTCTTTCCGCTCGATATGTTATAGTTTTATTTTAAGAAAATATATATTTAAATAGTAAACTATGTTACAATTAATAGGAGTTAACAAGCTTCTTTTGCTTATTGAATATCGACAGTTATATGACATGGACTTGATTGGGAATCAAATGTTTTTATGAACATCTATTTTTTTAGAATTTTATCAAAGCTTGGTTGAATCATTTGATTGAAGCACGACAACATAATGTACCTAACAGAATAAAGTACTGCAACCATTAAATTTAGAATTGATTCTGATCTTCCCAAAAAAATACAAATATTAATTAGTTAACTTCTTTGAATTGTTTAGCATCTTTAAGGAATTTTAGGTAATACAATCCTTTTAGCAAATAATTATTATTCCCAATTTTGATTATGTGTCCAGAAAAGCATATTCGAGTTTAACCATATTATTGCTCTAAAAACATCAAGGTTCTTAATCTAATATATATATATATATATATATATATATATATATTAAAATTACTTTATTTATTGGCTATTGATATTGCAGCAATAAAACTGATTTCTACACATAATTTATATGGAAACTGATCATTGAATTTTAAAATACAGTATATGTATTACCAGACACCCAAAAATATTTTATATACATATATAATTCAATTCAAATGACTTCCAAGTCAGCGGCTCAACTGGTAGATGGACGAACTTGGGGCTTGGACAAATAACTCTTAAGTCAGCGGTTCGAATCCTATAAATGACAAAGGCTTAAAAAAAACACCTGAAAAGAAAAAAAAAGCAGTTCAACACCCTTTATTATTTTGTTACTTTTGAAGATGATCGTATAATGTGGTGGATCCTCAATGCATACTGATATAAAATATATTAGTGCATTGTATGTGGGCCATAGATTATGGATACACACTGACAAGTGCATAGAGACCGAGTCAAATCAATTGAATCTAATGGTGCACATGCAATGCATCGATATATATATATATATATATATATTTATCAGTACGTACTAAGGAAAAAATTTTCCATATATATATAAACACACCACATGTAGTGCAACTGGGGGTGGACATGGGTTGGTTTTGAGTGTACCCAAATCAAACTGATTTTTTGGTAATTTACAACCCAACTCAAACTGAATCAAACCAAATTTTTTTTTTTAGTAATTTACAGCCCAATCCTATCCAAACCAATTTTTTTTCTAGTAATTTACAACTCAACCCAAATCAATTATAAGGTAACACCAAACCGAACCAAACCAATAAAAATCGGTTTGGTTTGACAGTTTAGGATTAAATCTAAAATAATTTAATTTTGCCATGGTTTTTCATTTACTTTAAATTCGTTAAGTTATTCCCAAAACTTTATGAATTAAAATTAATAGTCACATATTTTTATTTGAACAAATATAATAATATATATAAATAGTTAAACATATATATATATATATATATATATATGTCAACATGATTGTTGACGGTGATTTTTAAATCTATGTAAAGTTGATCACGCGTCTAACAAACAATCGTAAATTGCTAACAATGTTATGGAAAGAATAAGAAATAAAAAGCATGCAAACACACAGTTTTACGTGGTAAAATCCCAGTTTGGGAAAACATTCACGGTTTCCGGTGACGGCGAGAAAAATAATCCACTATGTATGAGATAATTACACGCTTTAATTCTCTCTCTCTATCTCTCTCTTGCGAGCTGATATGCTCTAACCGTTACAATGATGTTTCAGGGTCTATTTATACATATGTAGAATCCTAATTCTTGGTACACAAGTAAGGAAAATTGATGACATTTAATGAAACTCTAACTTGTCGGAGTCATGATAATCTTCTTTTCTGTTCCCCGTCTCTTGTATTTTGAGTGCATTAGATCTCTTACCTAATATGGACTCTGATATCTCTTAGGAAGTTTATTTCCTTATCAAAGTATGCTTCGAGACACCTTGCTTGAGTATAAATTTTTCTCTGTGTATTTGAGTCATGGTTGCATTGAATCCAATATTGTCCACATGCCGCTCAACCGACAGCCTACCAGACCCGACCAGACTTCACTTTCCCCGACCGGTTACTTGACCTTGATCGGACGTCTTGACCCAACCAGTTTAGTGATTACGACCGGATCACCTTCACCTGATCGATCAAACCATCTTAATTGAGTTATTTCTACCGAACCATCTGTGTATCTCGACCAGGTCTTGTGAAGTCATTTTAGGTCAGCTCAGGTTGGTTTAGCCTAGTTGACTTTTGGTGACATGGCATCTCTGACTACCATGAATCCCGGTAATCATGCTGACCTATCATCCTTCCAGATTTTACCAATAACAATACCCCCTTAAACATTTGAACTGAGTATCGCATTCAACAAGGAAAATTCGCTCGGTGATGTATGTTTAACTTTTGCTTTTATTTTTGTCTTGTAGCTCATTAATGCATGTTAATACTTAACAACTAAGCATTTATCTCAGCCAAAATCACTCTATTTTGCCCAAATGACATGACATGATGACGGAATCAGCGGTGGATTGCTTGTCCCTCAAATGTCTCCTATCACGTTGCTGGTGGGCGTGTGATATTCGGGGTTCGTGCACCCACCCCCAGTCTCACATGTGTTGCTTGAAACGTGGGATGACGTCACCATTTGCTATATATTTTCAAAAACTATTCATTTTCCCTCTTATCACAAACTTCTTTTGCAACCTATCTTGTGAGAACAGAAACCCTAACTTCTTCACCTCATTGTTGCTCAAATCTTTAAAGAACTACTTGCTTTCACCAGATTTTTGGTTTTATCAACACCAACATTCAAGTCATTTTTGCCTTCTCAAAACATTCAGGTATATAGCCTATTACTCGTTACTATTTTGTTAAGATGTTTATGCGTGCTGTTGAGACATGTGACAAAGAGAACGCTAATAGGATTAAGTTTATCTTAAGAGGACGTTCTCATGCTTTCACTCCTCCGACTCAACCTACAACTCTCAGCATCGATTATTCGATTGTTTGTCATGAATTTCAACTTTCCCATTCAAACCTAAACATTTCTTCTGTTGATACATGTCTAGAAATGTCGAGGACAACTGGCACTGGTCGAGGTGGTGGAGCTGCTGCTAAAAACTCTCTATCAATCGAACTAAAGATTCCCTCCCAGCGGTTAAAGTTAAAGGATGTCCCTAAAAGACACCGATCACATCTGTTGAGGTTCTCTGCCGACCATCCATGTGCTTATGACTATGAGGTGAACGCGGTGACTGAGCAAGAGATCGGTTCGACCTCCCTCACTCAATTCAGCTTTTTCAGAACAATAGCCATGCTATCTGGAACCCTCATAAAGACGTTGTTGCCATGTATGGGACCATGTTCACCTTAGGGGTGACTTTGCCCATCCAACCCTTCATTGCTAGATTTTTGGCAGATGCTAGGATCCCTCATGCCTAACTATCCCCCAATTCTTACAGAATTCTGGTTAGTTTATGGTATCTGTGGGAACGGATATGTGCTAAATATCCTCAGGAAATTCGTAACTTTTACACCCTAAATCCAACAGGCACCGGGGGGATCTTCCACCTTCAATCCAACTTACCCGATCGATGGATTCCCAAAGAATTTATCAATAAGCCACCTCCTGCATCAAGCAAAGATCACAAGGGCTTTATATGAGGCTTTTCCAAGCCAAATAAGTACTTAAAGAACAGTTGGTTCTTCGTCAAAGATGACTAGGGGGAAGCCGTAGTAGCTGACCATCACCAAGACCTGACCAGGAATAGTGTCCCGATGCACTTTTGCAGCCCAGAAATATGGAATAAAACCTCTGCCATGCAAAAAAAAAAAAAAAAGGCAATCCAATTAGGTAGTTAAGGCTGTTTAGGAGCCTTGGGAAACAAGGGATCACCGTTTGCTGTTCGTTGAGGAGGAGTTGATCAGACTGAGACTCTTCCTCGATATTTCCAGTAAACGCAAACGTTGTAGGTTCACATTTTCTTCAGTTTACCCTGCATTAATGGCATATGTCTTGTGACACTACTTAGGTTTGGTTTTTTTTTTTTCAGTGTACGATGTTGATATCATTGCTGGCGAACAAGTTGATAAGGCTAAAAGCGTGGATAAAACTAGCAAGAAAGAAGCTGCTGCTCAATTGGCTAGAGAGATTGCTCCCCCGAGCAAGGCTTGGTCTAACATACCTATGAGCCCGATCCCAATACCTCTTCAAGCTCTGCTGAACAATCACAGAAGAGGGAACATGACGTCTCCCAGAGGGCTGGTAAAAGAAGACTCATTAGGGAGACAATCGCTAAGAATGTGGGCAAGACCATGGAAGGGACCTCTGCGTCCAATACCCCTCATCTACAAAAAAAATAGTCATTGTTAATGCCGGGCCAGATCCACATTTTACAGAAATCAGACTGGACAACATAGCTGAAGAAGATGATGATGATTAAGGGATGATAAGAGATCTTATTTCAAGGGAAATACGCTCCAAAGCTAGGAGAGGTTGCCTCTCTTCTGAACAAGTCCAGCTTGTGGTCGGGATTCTTAATCAACTGACCAAGTTGAGATTGTTGACCAGGCTTTCCGACCCACTGACTAGATTATGCCACCCGTTGAGCAGGTCCGCGTAGATAATCACCTCAGTCAGGCTCCGTTGAGACGCTCAGTGAAGCGTCAAATAGACTCTGACTCGGATGAGGATTCCGCTGGAGAGGATAATATGTCTCATCAGGGGGCCGTATCATTTTAAGAAAACTCCTAAGTGTCTGAGCCAATCTCCTGAGCTGTTAATTGAAGCTGAGGTGACAAACTCCGTAGACAGCATAAAAGCAGGCCTAACTGATACTCATGACCTAGGGAAAACTAGCATCGTACCTATAATAGTTGTTCCTGAGGCAACTAATCCTACGGGCCAAGGCAATGCTGGCAAGGCAATGCTGGCAAGGTTGTTGCTCCTAGCGAGGAGGTTCCTCCAATAGAATCAAAAGTTGATAAGGTTAGAGAGGGTTCAAGTCCCTTTGCAGGGAGATCTCTAGATACATTGGCAACAGCTATGGAAGTCACTACTGGCACATTCCCATTTGGTTATGTGAGACCCTGAATAACTCGATCGCCGACCCCAAAGCCTAAGGGAATTATCTACCTCAACAATCCGCTCAGTGAGGGGAAGGGACCAATTTAGGCCAACAACAAACATCTTTTTCGGGCAAGACCCAATCCGAACCCATGACTCCTTAAGGCTCTCGCATGCCATCTATCGACCCTCTTGACATGCTACGTTCCATATCCGTAGGGAGAGCTTATACTGGGGAAGGATACTAGAGGGATCCTAAGATTGCTAATACCTCTGAATGATTATACGCCTTCTTTAATAATAGGGTTTATGTGAACATTCGAATCCCTCAATCTCTTTTTAATTTTATCAATCCGGATTTACCCTTATGTTCCTTGTTACTTCCTTTCTTGTAGTCAGTGGAAGAATTTGCTCAGGCTTTGAAGACCCAAGATAGGTTGACCATAGAGATCTCTCAGCTGAAGAAAGAACTTGCCGGGAAGAATGAAGTGCTCCAGTCTGCTTCAGCTGGTGAGTCTAAGATCAAGTAACTTTAGCCGATCACGCAGTTATCGATCATAAGGCAGATGCCCGTACAACTAAAGAGACATTGGCTTCTGCTCAACAGTTGATGCTCGAGGCTCAGCAAAAGTCTGAGGATGCAAAGCTGTATTACAAAAAATTGGTTGAAGACTTGAGCCATCAACATGTCAGTATGGAGATGCTTTAGAGGAGGCTAAACTAGCTCATGAGATTCAAGCTGTTGACCGATACAAGAGATCCTCAGCCTTTGATGTTGTTATGTTGATTCCCAATATAACGACGTTTTCAATGACTCTCAGTAGGGACTATTGGACTTGCCGGAATACGTCTAGGAAAATTCTCGGGGCAATGTCTGTGGAAGTTATTACGGCTTGATCGGTTGAGGTTGGGGTCGCGGAGGGTAGATCTCCACCAGCGATGCTAGCGTTTATGAGACCAGAGTTGTTGATATCACGCGAGGTACCAACGTCATGTTGGGACTGACTTCCATCTCTACTGTTTACCATGTTGTTGTTTCACGAGTTCTCTTGAGGTTTGATCTAGCAATTTTGAAAAAGTTACTATACTCCCTCCTTTTAGCACCAATTGTTGACAGTTATTTTTAGGTATCTACAAAGCTGATCATACGTCTAACAAACAATATCAAATTGCAAACAATCACATATTGCTAACAATGTTATGGAAATAATGAGAAAGAAAGAGCATGCGAGCACCGTTTTACGTGGTAAAACCCCAGATTGGGGAAACGTCCACGGTTGCCGGTGACTGTGAGAAAAATAATCCACTATGTATGAGATAATTACACTCTCTAATTCTCTCTCTTGCGAACTGATATGCTCTAACCGTTACAATGATGTTTCGTGGTCTATTTATACATGTGTAGAACCTTAATCATTGGTACACAAGTAAGGAAAATTGGTGACATTTAATGAAACTCCAACTTGTCGGAGTCATGATTATCTTCTTTCCTGTTCCGCGACTTTTTTATTTAAGTGCATTAGATCTCTTGCCTAATCTGGACTCTGATATCTCTAAGGAAGTTTATTTCCTTATCAAAGTATACTTCGAGACACCTTGCTTGAGTATGGCTTTTTCTCTGCGTATTTGAGTCATGGTTGCATTGAATATAATATTGTCCAAGTGTCGCTCAACTGACCGCCTACCAGACCCGACCAGACTTCACTTTCCCCGACCGGTTACTTGACCTCAATCGGACATCATGGTTGTATTGAATCCAATATTATCCATGTTTCGCTCAACCGACCGCATACCAGACCTAACCAGACTTCACTTTCCCCGAACCGGTTACTTGACCTCGATCAGACGTCTTGACTTGACCAGTTTAGTGATTCCGACCGGATCACCTTCACCTGATCGATCTAACCATCTCAATTGAGTTATTTCTACCCGACCATCTATGCATCTTGACTAGGTTTTGTGAAGTCATCTTAGGTCAACTCAGGTTGGTTTAGTCTATTTGACTTTTGGTGACATGACATCTCTGACTACCGTGAATCCCGGTGATCATGCTGACCTACCATCCTTTCAAATTTTACCAATAACAATGATAAATAATGATATTAGATTTAAGTCAAGTTCAGACACTAGAACTTATAAAATAAAACTAATTTGTTTAAGCATTCAAAAGTTTGTTAAAGACAAAAAGAGAAAATGAAAAACTATGTATCGTTGATTTATTTTATTTAATAAAACCAAATCAATCCGTTTAAATTTAATTGGTTTGGGTGGATTAATCGATTTAACGGTTTGGTTGCTGACCTATAAGTACAATGACTCGAACCAATACATTGGCAGAATAAATGAATGATTTTTATTGTCAATCAAGAAGGTAATATATGCTGTTAACGGGAAAATCCACTCAGGGAGCAGAATTTCAGGTAGCACCCTCAACCGCTACCGATAGGTGACAGCAGGGTAGGTACCGGGATGTTGTTTTACGTTGGAGATTGAGGGAAAATAATGTAGAGAAGAGGATGTATAAAGTAGGCACTGATTTATTGAATGTTTATTTTTTACAGATATTACAATACGCTCTCTCTCCTCTCTTTTTGCATAGGATAAAGGTGGAGTTCTCGTTTATGTCGATAAGTGGTTAGAGAATCCTCCTAATGATTATCTCAAAACTCTCACTGACTTCAGAGAACCCAAGACAAGTTTCTCAAAACAATCCCCCCCTTTCATGGTCTTATTTATAGACATCCAACATTCTTGAAAATCTGGTTGTATTAATGGGGATTATTTGGAGTCCTTCTTTAGGCGTTGAAAGACGTTGAGCGAGGCTAAAGGCGCTGGATTTGATCTCTTTAATCACTATCGTATTTAAACTTTGATTCGGTTGACCGTTTGGTCTCATTTATGGTGGGCGCTTTAAATGGCTACGTAGTCAACTTTTCCTGCTTGTGTTGCTTGGAGAGGTATACTGGTTCTATATCCTGGTGGCGCGGTACACTGGCGTACCAGTCTGACTTTACTGGCGTAGCGCTTGTTCTTCTCTGTATCTTGCTGGTATGACGCCTGTTCTATCATGCTGGTATCTCCACGGCGGCATTCTTCTCGTCGGGCGGGTATGATGCCTATCTTGGTTGGATTCTTGGTCGATATCGAGGGTCCCGGGTACCAGACGCATGTCGCGGTACCTAGGTGCCAGATAGAAGGTACCAGGTACATGCGAGGTACTGGCTTCACTTGGTGTTAGGAGTGCAAGCTTGGTGACGTACTTGTTCTTCTTGGCTCGTAGCTCATGTGCTTCGTCTAGGTAGATAGGTAGATATGGCGGTTGTGGTTCTGGTCTTACCAAGTATCGATTCTTTCAAGGTCGCGGTATTGATGCCGTTGGGTACCTGAGAGCTGAGAATGGTTCATACTAGGTAGTAACTTGGTGGAAATATTTTTTGGACCCCTACCAAAAAAAAAGGCTTTTAACATATGCTTAAAAAGAAATCAAGTCTTTTATTTTAATAAATGCTGCACACCCTAAAAACTTATCTCAAAACATCTAGGATTCTAAGAAAACGATTAAAACCTATAATGCTAATGCCAAATTTAATACAAAATCTTGTAAAATGTTATATTTGGCACATCGTTTTAGCTTTAATGCAAAATTCTATTTCATATGCTATTTTTATTTTTTAATTATTTAAAATTATAAAAGTCAACAAATACAATCAATACATTTAATGAATTCATTGACTATTTTTTTTAGAATTGTTTCAATATCAACTTTTCTTACTAAATTTATTAAATTTTTATCATTTAAAATTGAAAAAATCAAAAAATATGGCTGCATTTATTGCTATGTCAATAGCATATGTTAAATTTGACATAGGCTATACACCCAAATTTGACACATAGCATATGTTAAATTTAGCACAGCTTTTAACACTGCATTAGACAATATTTTTTGTACTTTGTACTAAATTATAGAATTGACACAACGACTTAACATTATATTGGAGTTGCTCTGCCTCTAATAAGCTAATACAGATGAAGATAATTGACATATTTGGAAGCCAATTTAGGATTTGATTTGACCACAAGTCACGGTGTTTCTATATTTATGGATGATAATTCTTTTTTTTTTCTTTCTAATATTTGAAATATTCTAATTTTATTTGAATTGATAAATTAATTTAAGATATTTTTTAAAAATCATTACTAGTCTTAATTTTTTTAGACCCATAATATATATTTCTATAATAATTTGTGTTTTTTTAATAATTTATCTAGGTATTTATTTAAACAAATCGGTTCAAATATATATATATTTCATTTTATTTACCTGGTGGATGAGATTTAAATTTAATATCTGAATCAATATCGGGAGGTGTGATTACCTTATGATTATATCCTTAACCACCAATACAGACGTTTAAATAATCATATAAAATCTTATAATTGTAATATTATAATTTAAAATTATTATATATATAGTCAAATATACCACCGTCCAATATGGTTTAATAGAACTACGGTGGAGTAGGCACTGACCGATAAACTCATAAACATAATGTAAAATTGTTGTGCATGTGTAATGTTTTAGAAAAAAGTTAAAATGTACAACAGTCTAATAATAAAACCTAATTGTAATGAACAATTATTGAATCCGATAATATTTCAAATACGAACCGGAGGGGTGAGAAATGAAAAAGAAAGAAAGTTGGGAAGATGGAAAGAGAGACACGAATACAAACCCACGTCATCGCACCGACTACTCTGCCCACATGCCATCTATCATATCTCTCGCTCTCTTTTCAAAAAAAGCAAACGATTCTCTCTCCTCTCTCCTCTCTCCTCTCTCCTCTATTTATTCACTCAACTTCTCACTCTCTCTTCACAATCACTCTCGCCTCAAACAAAAATCTCTTCTCTCATTCAAAAATCAAAATCCATCCGAGAAACAAAGAAAATGGCAGCAAGAGTATCTTTGCTGTTGATCGTGACAATGTTGGCCGCCGTTGATTACAGTCACTGCGCCCACCACCACCACGTGGCGGCTCCGGCGCCGGCACCCGACTGCCAATCCCTCATTTTGAACATGGCAGACTGTCTGTCGTTTGTCTCCGCCGGAAGCATAGACTCAAAACCAACGGGTGCGTGCTGTTCTGGACTGAAAACGGTGTTGCAGGCAGATGCAGAGTGCCTCTGTGAGGCCTTCAAAAGCAGCGCTTCTCTTGGTGTCACTTTGAATGTCACTAAAGCCCTCTCTCTTCCTACTGTTTGCAAGCTCTCTGCTCCTTCGGTCTCCAACTGTAACTGTGAGTCCTTTTCAGGGTTTTGTTCAAAATAGAAATTATAAAAAAATTATTATTTATTTTGGGTTTTGTTGTTTTGATTTGCAGTGTCTCTATCTCCCTCTGGAGCCCCTGGTATGTTCTTAATCTGCTTTTTATTTATTTATTTTAATCAGAGGGTGGAATTGGATTTCATATGATTCGACCTAATTTGGTCTTTCTCATCAAGATCTGTTGTGTTGCTTGATGCTTATATATAATTAATTATCTCATTCCTTGTGCTTGTAATAATGATTTTTTAAATTATAGATCAAGGGTCCTGAAATTAAAACCATAAAAATTACTGTAAAAGGAAAGTTGAACAATAAATGCAGTGTTTAACTTTCCTGTAAAAGTAATTTTTATGGTTTTAGTCACAGATTAACACTGCCCATAGATTAAAGGATGTGTGATCATTTTAAAAAAAGAAGAAAAATTGTGACAAATTGTTGATCTGGGTCGGTTTGGATGGTTGATTGTGATGTGAATGGTACAACATTAGGGCTTTTATGGATTTAGTCCCAGGTTTTTTAACCTTCTTCGATGCTATGTTATGTTTTCGAAATCCCATCAATATGTTTATATGGTTGATAGTGATGTGAATGGTATCCTACTATGCAGAAATGGGTCCAACAACTGGTGGAGCAGATTCACCAAGCTCGATCGTAGGATCAAATAACGTGCAAGCACCGGCACCAGCTCCTGGGGCTTCAGCTTCTTCTGTGCTCTCCATTTCATTTGGACCTCTGGTTCTTGCCTTACTAGTTGCATTGTTCTCTAGTTATTGATTGATTGAGGAGCTATTTTTACATGTAGTTTTTTTTTTTTCTTTTATTATTGTCATTTGGAGTTTGTTTTCCCTTATGGATGGAGTGTGACTTAACTAGTACTACAAGTGACCCAAATTCATTTTGTTTCATCTTTTTTGATATATTAGTCCTGTGGCCTGTGGGTTTCTTCCTATTTCTGTTTTTGTTTGTTATCTTTGTAATTGAGATTGTGTGGATGGATGGAGGTGGTATGGGGAAAAATTAACTTTGGCATAGAGATGGCAATTGGAAAATGGGGACTGGGGAGGATATTGTTCCACCCTTCCCTATCCTCATCCCCATCCCAATCTCATATTTGACTTCGTTTCACATGTTTGACTTAAATTTAAAAATTATTAAGGATATGTTTTGGATTTTTTGTTTGAGAAATAATCACTTGTATATCAAGTTTTTGGTAAATATGTGTTTGGTAAACTTTCTAAAAGCAGTTTATTTTACAATTTTCTTCTCCAATGAGCGGCTTTTGAGAATTTGAAGCATATGTTAACTTATTGTTTATGTAATATTTAAAATATCCTCATTATTTTAATAAAACACAATATTACTCTTATATTTAATAATAATATAATAGAAAACTAAAAACTAAAAATATGAAAATATATAAAATAAAAAATTTGATTGGAATGATGGCCACGGTTGGAAGTTGATGCTGGAGGAGGGTCGGCATTCTCTGGTGATGACATTACCGGAGGTGTCATCGCCGGAGGAAGCCAGCTCTTCCTCCCACCGGAGGAGGCCTCCATAAAATCTGGAAATGGAGTAGTCAAGTGACCAATTGATTTTTTATTCTCTACCACGTCTCCTCTCTGCGCAGATCCAAAGAGCAACAACCAACAAATAATGCATAAAATCTGGAAATCAAAAGTCGGCGTTCAATACATGGGCATCACCCCGACCACTACCTCTTGTCTCGACCCCACCACTTCAAACCCTATCACCTCAACCCGGTCCACCACTTGTTTTCCGTTGACGGTGAACGCTAGAATAGAACGCTAGAATAGATGAAGGATCTGGATTGCCAGAATAGTTGGCGGAGGTGAACACCTCTGCCCGTGACAGATGTGGATCTGCCCACCCCCGGCGACTGATATGTCGGTGTCATCGACGTCTACCGATGTTGTCGTCGTCCCGGCATTATGAAGTTTAGGTTTTTCAAATTTTCAATTATTTAATTATTTAATATTTATTATAATTATAATTCCTTAAAAAAAATATTATAATTATATTTTATATCTATTATCTTTGATTTTTAAATATATAATTACTATGTCATTTTTTGTCATTTCATCAAATACATTTTCCACCATTTCAAAAGCAAAGCAATTTTAAATTTTAAGTTTACTATGTAAAAACTAGTCCAAATTTTTGTTAAACAGATCATATTGTTAAGTTAAGTTATAAACAGAATAGTTTTTAAACAGAACAATCCTAACATTTTAGTAATGCATCCCAAAATAAGTGCAATATATAATGAAGTTATTATCAGTTGGGTTCCTATATTTTTCTGAATGATCAATATTTTAAACGAGTTTGCTTTTTTATTCAAAGTTTCCCTAGACTTTTGAAAAGTATATCAAATAGGTCCATCAGTTAGTCAACTGTCAGTCAAACTTAACATTTGCAGGGGTATTTTTGTCTTTGAACCAAAAACATGACATGTGTCACAAACAAAATCAATAATATATATATTTTTTAATATGTACATAATTTATCAAAAAATTCAAAAAATACAATTTTTATATAATATAAAAATAAAATGTTTTAAATCTCCACCATCCAAATCTTAGATGGATGGTGGAGATTTATTTATTTAAAAAATAAAAATAAAAAATAAAAAAAATAAAAAAAGTTCCACCATTGAAAACATTTTCTTACAAAAACACAATAATTTTAAAAAAATATTGAGAAAAAAAGAGATCGAAAAGAGAAAAAAAAATTGAGAAATATATATACATATATATATATATATATATATATATATATATATATTATATAAAGATAGTCTTCTTCTCCATTAGATCACAACACAATGATACATGCCATTGATTCACTTTTGTTACTTCTCAAAGACCCAAAAAACCATCTCTATCGCACCTCATCTTCCCACCTACCTCCATCGCACCTCCATTAACTGAGGGATGCACATATCCGCAAGAGGAGCAGAATGCCATCTCCATCTTAGATGGTGGTAGAGCTCTCGGAGATGGATCTCACAGAGATAGAGCCGATGTAGAGATGGAGATGGATCAAAAGATTGAGTTTGACTAGAAACCCAGATCATGTATAAATAAATATATATATATATATATATATATATATATATATTTGGTGGTGGATGTGTGATTCGGTTCTGGATTTTGTGATGTTTGTGGTCCGGTTTAGTTCTGGGTCTTATGGTGGTGGTGGCCAGAATCTGGGTTTGGTTATGTGGATGATGTTGGAGTGGTGGTGATTGATTTCATTGTCGAAGATGGGGTATTCTTCTCCGTTTTTCCAGATTGAATTTCAGGGGTTTTGTGTGTGAAATTGATGTGGTTTTGACTGAAGGAGAAGTTTGGATTATTGTCTTTGATTTGGATTATCGGAATTGATTTGGGTTTGTGGAATTAATTTTTGATTTTTGTTTGTGGGATTTGATTGTAGAAAGTTTGATCGTGTTTGGAGAGTGAGAAAATGTAAGAAAAAAATTATGTTGGCTGATGAACGATGAAGTGAGAGAAGATGATGTTATTAAAATCTGGAAATTTTAAGTTAAAAAAATATGAGAATTTGGTGGGGAGGATGGTTGTTTCAATTTGGAGATTAGGTGAGAAAATAATAGACTGAATTTGTATTTGTAAATTTGTTAAAGTTGAGTTTAGAGAGAAATAGAAGAAGAGAAAAATACAGGTTTCTGGTTTTCTGGTTTTTATTGTTCATCTTCCAGATCGTTTGGATTTTTTAAAAAAAATAATAATTATCTCTTCTTTTTTAATTTTAATTTTTGTTAATAATTTTAATTGTATTTTAAACTCTTTAATTAAAGTTAAGGGTAAGATGGTCAATTTATATATTCTGTCATGTTTGACCGTTAAAAAAAAGTCAAAAGGATCTATTTGATATACTTTTTCAAAGTCAGGGAAACTTTTGATAAAAAAACAAACTCGTTTAAAATATTGATCATTCAGAAAAACATAGGGACCGAACTGATAATAACCCTATATAATGGGATTGACAATTGTATTCACATCTTGTTGTGGCATGCTTTGAGTAGGCAACAGCATGCACCACCCATTCCTGAATCCTGATTCCACCCAAGTTTTTATGGGTCTCTCTGACTCTGAGGTGCTGTTTGTTGCACCTTAGAGACACCCAATCAAAATCCCAAATGAGTTGTAAATTGTAATCCTACTTTTGTAGGATTAATTTGTGACCTTCCTAATTCTAAACCTTGTTTATTTTGGGTCACCATGATGATTTCAACACGAATGTAAAGCGAATCAGTGGATTAGTGTTGAACTTTATCTTAATGGGCAAATGACAGTGTTTAACTATTTGATCCGTCATATTCAAATTTATTTTAATGTGTAGCATGATGACAGGATTAGCAAAGGTATAATGTAATTTTATATTATTGAATAAATAAAATCCCTAACACCTCACTTTTTTACTTTCTTTTCCTCAATTTTGTATTACATTATGCATTCAATTTCATAAGTTTAAAAAGTGTATATACTCTATGATATGAGACTCAATACTAATTCAACACGAATATATCACGAATTAGTAAATTGGGGTTGAACTATTTAACATGTCTATTAAATTCAGATTTATCTTGATGTGTTTCTAGTTGACACAATTAGTAAAGGTGTAATTGTAATATTATCAGCTATATCTTTTTCCTATCTATGATTAAATCTACATGACCCAAAACCTATTAACAACACCATTAACCTGGTATAGGTTTGGGTGGCTCTTTCAAGTGTACTTGAAATCTTGATCTTTGCCAGAGTTCAGGCCCAATAACTGAAAAATCGATTGGTGATTCACTGATTGCTGCAGTGGATTCATTATCTTGGTCTTTATTTAAGCATTATGAGTTCATGCATGTTATTACAAATTTTAATATAAATGATATTATGAGTTCATGCATGTTTGTTTTTTAAAAGTAAAATTGTCCGAAACTAAGAGGGGTGTATTTAATTAGGATTCTCGAAGACATTTAAAGATTTTATAAATCCAGGTGTATTCAATTCGGACATTTAAAGACTTTAAAAGAGTCTATATTAATCTAGTGGTATTCAATTCAAATTTCTATGGACTTTTAAAGAGAGTCATTTAATTCCAAATCTGAGTGTATTAAACTGGGATTTTAAAAATGTCTACAAAAATCAAGGTGTATTCAATTGAGACTAGATTTTAAAGGATTTTCTTAGGTCATGGATTTTGGTGGACTTGATGGTGAGAGATATAAACATCAAAGGCCATAACAAGTCCAGCCTTCTTCTCAAGGATTTTGAGTTTTTCTTGTTGCTAGGGTTCATTACTTCTATTTTCCTTTGTTTATCTCTTTCATGGTTGAACTTCTACAATATGCTAAGTTATGATGTTGATATGCTTAACTTGATGAAAGTAGAGACCATGATGATGATTTATATAGCCTATTCAATTCATAGTGGCGGTGGAACCCTTCTTTTATGTGTTTTCAAAATTCAAAATATACAAAGGCCGCTGGAACCCTTCAATATATTTTAACAAATGACCAGAATTTGTAAATTTATTTGGATGAGTTCTTCTATCTAGAAAATTATGAAAAGTTATATATAGATAGAATATTATGTCTACTGTTATTCTGCAAAATTTCGTGATTTATAAATGAGTATAAAAAGTGTTATAATTTTTGGAGTGTACAAAGGTCAATATTGATTTTTACTGGACAGATTAGGGAAACAAGAAAAGAATGAATGTTTTCATATACAAATGACCATGGATTAAATTGATAATTTTACTGTAGCATAAACCATATGTCTAGATTATTCATGTCAAATTTTGTAAGATTTAGAGCTGTAGAGAATAAATTAAAAATCGTGTATCAAAAGGGTGGTCAGTTGTGACAAGGTTTGTGTTAGGGTTATGCTTTTTTTCAATATTTTATGTATAGCTTTGTTTGATTGTTCGATTAGTTGATTATTGTTTGTTTATATGATTTGTTGAATAACAATGAGAATCATTGAAGATGAGTTATGAATGTTGAGTAGTTTTCCTTTTAATTTTGCTCTCAAAATTGTTATATACTGTGTCACTTTCTTTCATTTGTGATTAACTTTAGTAATTGAATGGAAATTATTATCATTATTTTTTTTTTTGGTGTGCAACGTTTATTCATACATGAAGTTTTATGTTTTTATAAGTTATTTTATTAGGTTTATCATGAAAGTCGAGATCTTTGTGAAAATTGAGCTTTGAAATGAAGCTTCTCTTCGGTTGACTGATTGTGCCATATACTGGTATAATTTATCCATCTATAATAGAAGTCTGAGATAACAAATCCATGAAAATCAGAGATAGATGTCTAAACCAATCCATAAAAGTCTGAGATAGATGTCTAAACAAATCCATAAAAATCTAAGATGGATGTCTAAACAAATCAATAAAAGTCCATATGGATTTATAAAAGTCTGTGGAAATCCATGAAAATCCGTTACTTAAAAAATGTCTTTAAATGTCCCCAATATTCCTAATTGAATACACCCCCTAGTAATTTTACATTTAAACCTATGTTTAACAATTATACATATAATATGGAATAAAAACAATCAAAAAATAATAATTATATATGAACACATATGATCATGATCTTCTTCTTCGATTACAAATAAACTTTATTTTTACTAAGAAAAAAAAGTTTTTTTTTTCAAAAAATAAAAGGGACAGCAGGAAAACTCACACAAAACACTCTAAAAAATAATATAAAAATACATCACCCTGATATCATAATAAAGTATTGATATTAAACACCAATATGAGAAGTAATTATGGTTCTTTTTTATTTATAAAGCTATTTAAAATAAACAATATATTAAAATAAATATTTCTATACCATATATAATTATGATGAAATTGTAAATACATTATATATGAGGGATAGTATCGGAAGAAAAGATTTTGGATTGCATTTAATGCAATTTAGTGATTTACAATCAAGTTAAAAGTCATAATTTTTTACTTTTTATTTTAAATTATTTTTTTTAGTATTTTTAAGTTGCTTGACCACTTATAAAAATAAACAAAACAATTTAATAATTATGATTCAGATCCATTAAGTTTTAGATGGAAAAAACAAACGACCCCATAGTATAAGTTGTGATGTGGCGGTCCCTTCCAAAACTCCTATTTCCATATATAATTGTCTTAACATCCTCATCACCCATAGATGTTAGGTTAGTCTTGCTTTAGTCAACAACAATATGTTCTGTGTTCGGTGTAGTTACCTGCCCTAATTTTGATATAGTAATGTCTTATACTTAGAGGTTTAACCTATCTCGGGCCAACACTAGCACGCAAGACCCAACACTATTTTACAACGACACAACACGATATATGGGTTGGATTGTGCCAAGGTATTGGGCAAAACAGGCACTGACACGATACCGTTTAATTATTTATTAATATTTTTTAAAATTTAGATAAGAAAAGTAAATTTAACCCTTACTTTAAATTAAATAATTTTAAATTTTAATCATAAAATAGTATTATCATATTTTGTAATAAATTAATAAATTAAAAAAAAATCGGCCTATAGGGATCTAATTTGAGTTGGACATTACTGTGTTGTGGGTTGTCTGGGCTATGGTTCTAGAATGAGGTCTAAGGACATGAGTCGTGTCGACCCAATTTGAACCTCTATTTATGTTATCTCTAGGAGCGGCCAAGACGACATCCAAAATTTTGGTGTGGTTTCCTGACCAATCTTGCGCTACAATCACATCAAAATTCAGCACATATTACCCTTATAATGCTAAAAAAAATCACGACTGTAATGATCCACAACAAATAACACAAGATCAATTGCATTGTTTACACAAATTACAAATGGGTTAAATTTATATATGCCTCGAGGTACTTAAGTCCATGATATCCTTTCATGACAAATATTAGAACCAGATCACATAGTATATAGTGTTCACACTATTTCCTTTCCATTCAAGCCATCCTTTTAGGATCAATTATATCACCTAGAAAGGATTGCATGAAAATTGTCCTTGAGAAAGTCTTCCAACTCCCCAAGTATGTTTGAACCGGTGATCTCTTTTGTCATAATTATGGTGCAATTATGAATAACTGTTCCTCTAAATCCATCATATTTCAATAACTTTAGTGTTCCTTGGATTGTGATTGTATTTGAAAACAAGCGTAGAGAGATACGTTGTTGAAACTTGAAAACTACACTTGCTTTTCCAAAAATGAAATCAATGGTTCTATAAATATCACATTCGTAATACTGATACCCAACAAGTTTACAACAATACAAGGATGAGTCCACTTTCCGTACTAGTGCTACTACTTGTTAATTCTCTAGTCCAACCGTGTTTTCAACTTTTATATCGGTCGCTACAATGCTATGGCATTCAATTCAAAAAGAAATTAGTACATCGATCAGACAAAAATAGTCTTATCAGCCTCATAACCAATAAAGGTTAAGTTGGTCTGACTTTGGTTAACTACAATATGTTCAACATTAAGGAGATGGATATGGTACAAATGGTTGGTATGCTTTGTACCGTACAACAACCAAAAGAGCAACATATAAATAATTAAAAAAGAAAAGTTAGTGTTTGTTAGCCAAAAAAAACAACCGGTTTCAACCGGTTGCCGTAGGTTTAATAATTTATTTAATATAATATATAAATATATATTAATAATGTAATTATATTATATTACATAATAATTAATAAATAATAATTTAATTTAAAAAAAATATTGAAAAAATTCATTTAAAATATATGAAAATTAGAAATATTATTATTTAAGATAAATAAAATAAAATAAAAAGTATAAAAAATTTTGAATTTCAAAAACGAGTTGAAGGTAGGCCGAACAAGTTTAACGTTAGGATGAACGTTTAACGCGTTCAATGAACAAGTTAACGTAAACCTTCATGAACAAGTTCAACGTAGGTTGAACAAATTTAACGTTCATCTGAACGTTAAACTTGTACATTGAACAAGTTAACGTAATTCTTCGTGAACAAGTTCAACGTATATTGAACGAGTTTAATGTTTATCTTATAACATTAATGAACAAGTTAACATAAACTTTCATGAACAAGTTCAACGTAGGTTGAACAAGTCAACGTAATTCTTCGTGAATAAGTCAACGTAATTCTTCGTGAACAAGTTCAACGTATGTTGAACGAGTTTAACGTTTATCTTATAACGTTAAACTTGTTCAATGAACAAGTTAACGTAAATCTTCATGAACAAGTTCAACATAGTTTGAACAAGTTTAACGTTTATATGAATGTTAAACTGTCCATTGAACAAGTCAACGTAATTCTTCGTGAACAAGTTCAACGTATGTTGAACGAGTTTAACATTTATCTTATAACGTTAAACTTGTTCAATGAACAAGTTAACGTAAACCTTCATGAAAAAATTCAACGTAGGTTGAACAAGTTAACGTAAATCTTCATGAACAAGTTAACGTAAATCTTCATGAACAAGTTCAACGTAGGTTGAACAAGTTTAACGTTCATATTAACGTTACACTTGTTCAATGAACAAGTTAACGTAAATCTTTATGAACAAGTTAACGTAAATCTTCATGAACAAGTTCAACGTAGGTTGAACAAGTTTAACGTTCATCTGAACGTTAAACTTGTCCATTAAACAAGTCAACGTAATTCTTCGTGAACAAGTCAACATAATTCTTCGTGAACAAGTCAACATAATTCTTCGTGAACAAGTTCAATGTATGTTGAACGAGTTTAACATTTATCTTATAACGTTAAACTTGTTCAATGAACAAGTTAACGTAAACCTTCATGAACAAGTTCAACGTAGGTTGAACAAGTTTAACGTTCGTATTAACGTGAAACTTGTTCAATGAACACGTTAACGTAAACCTTCATGAACAAGTTCAACATAGGTTGAACAAGTTTAACGTTCATCTGAACGTTAAACTTGTCCAACGAACAAGTCAACGTAAATCTTCATGAACAACGTCAACGTAAGATGAACGAGTTTAACATTTATCTGATAATGTTAAACTTGTTCAATAAACAAGTTAACGTAAACCTTCATGAACAAGTTCTTTGTACGCACTCGTTTAGTGAACTAGTCCACGTATACCATCATGAACAACTTGAACGTTTCTCATATTAAATGAACGCATACCATCATCTCTGTAATTGTTGGTATAAATTATTAAATGAAAGTATCATTATTCATTCATTTTGTTCTAAACTAATTTTTTTATAATAATATCATTCCGAGCATGATTTATGCATTGCATATTTTGTTTTCAACTATTAAAATATTCCGGGCTTATGAAACAAGAACATGACTTCACGATATAAGTGTAACGTTTCTGGTATTATGAAGATTGTTCAGTACAGATATCAGAATAAATCTTTATGAAGCAGTGGTTATTGTAGATTAAATTAGTAGAGAAGATCTTAGGTGTATCTAGTGCATGATGCATCCCTAGTGTAATTACTGTATAGATATATTATAATCAAAAAATTATATTTGCAATTAATGAAATTATTAGTAATCAACCAAAATTGAAAATGAAAATCAAAAAAATTTATACACGGCTATACCCAAAAATCATATTATACAGTAAATAATTTATAAATTCCATATAATTGACTAAATTTTTTGCAATGAGATGCATTTGCTAGTGTTAATTAGTTTGTATTTATTATTTCCAGAACACATGATTATGTGTCACCCCAAACAGAACCCATAATGCAATTACCCTCCCACTGTAATTACCCTCCCACTCTAGGAGATGTGATGTAGACCAAAACAAAACTCACACGCGTTCGAACACACAAGGGTTTCTTTGATCTATAATTCCGCAGAAAAACAAGTTATCTTTTATTGTTCAGTCCAATCTAAAAGTATCACTGAGCGATTACAACCAAATAAATAGAGAAAATAATCTCTTTGACTCCTAACATAACTCCACTAAATCGGGAAACAATCCCGGATTATTTCCGAAAATAAGACCTAAATGAAAAAAAGAAAGAAACTCCCATCTGTCGCGCAAGAAACTTAAAGTGCCCCGGATGACAAGCTAAACGACCTTTGTCAACGCCTAAACCGATTACTAGCCTGTAGAGCACGTCCTAGGCTTTTCGAAAACATATTATAATACACATTTGGAGCCCATATGTGAAACATATGGCTTATGTTATATATAAAATTCAACTCTGTTGATAGAAAAGTATAATAAAAATAATATTTGACAACAATTTGTTTTTAAGTTTAATTTTCTATACGATTGACCTATTTTCTATAATGGTTGAGAATAAAATAATAATTAAAAATAAGTTATTGTTTAGTAAAATTAATTATATGGTTCACAGTTTTTCCTTACTACTTGGTAAAAAATTACATATAAATAACTTCAGTGTTGCAGTAATTGTAATTCTTTGTAAAAAATACATTCGGACACAGTTTATGTTGTTTGTAATCCGTCAAATCCATCCATAGACCCAAAATTTTTACAATTTGGTTCGGTTATGTATGTTCAATACAAATCACTAAAAATTAAATTAGAGTTGAGAACAACAAATGAAATCAATCAACTTAGGTAAATGATTTTTTTTCATGATAAATGGTATCAAGTATTTATTGTGTTATATTATAGTACTTAATTTTATGTTGTAATTCCTGTAAATAGATACTAAAATGGGTTTAGTTGATGGGCTGCTGGATTCCTTTAAAAATAACCCAAAAGGTACAAAAACAGGTGGCCTTAATCAATTTAACATTTAAATGGACTCACTCAAGCAATTGTTGAATTAAATGTTAACCCATTTACAAGTGTTAGTCCCAATCACAGAATACACCAAAGTCACAGTTCATTTATTTTCAATTGAACCCACAACAGTAACAGGCCAACCCAAAAAATAATCATATTCATGAAAATTTGGTGTGTGATTTTGGTTTTGTCTGGCAACCCGATTCCATACCCCTTCCATGATAACCATTAATAAGTTCCTGCCTTATTAATGTGGTCGACCAACCCATCCACCAACACAATTTCCCCACTTGATTTTTAGTTTTAAAACCAAGTATTTCATCAAACTCTCATATCCTCTCCAAGTCAAGCTCCAGACTCACTGCACCTTCATTTTTCCTCCAGTAGGACATCTATACACATATATGTCATTCTTCCAAAAACAGATTCTTCACCGTTTGATCCGCATCTGAAATTCGTCCAAGTAAGTGAAATAGAAAAGTAATTGTTCATGGAATTGCATGAATTACAATCCGTTCATGAATTTTTGTTTAGGATTTTATTGTTGTTTATCTCAATATTTTTCCACTCAAACTCGTCAATGTTCATGGCTTGTAGGTAGTAAAATGGATATGAATAATAAAATTCATGGCCATGGAACTAGACATCTGGATTTGAACAATGAAGGACACTTAATGTGGCATGAGGTAGTCTTTCGTTTAAAACTCGATAAACAATGAAGTTTAAGGAGCTGAATATCCCAAAAAAGGAAAAATAAAAATAATAAAATCTTAATGACATTTTTTTTTACGAAAAGCAATGCCAGTTCTATAAACATCGCTACTTCCCCACATCCGGCATTTGAAGTAGCTGGTTTGAACATCTTCGGTAACCGACGCACAACACGAAAACTTTTGACAATAAACCTTCTTTTTATCCATTCTTTACATCCCACTATATCTTCTATGCTCAGGAGGAAAATTAATGTGTACTTCCTACTTGACAAATAGATCAATAGTTAAAACTATTCATGTGAAGTTCAAAAATAAAATAAAATTATAAAGTAAATAAAGAAGCAAATAGTGAAAAACATGCAAGAAATAAATTCGAAGTAGTAACATATACATACTCCCTAGAATTTATTATACTAGTACACACAAGAAACAACATATTGCTTTGATATCACACTCAACTAACCTGTAGAATCCAACAGACATACAGAAAACATAGAATACTAGGCCATCTTTTTTTTTTTTCATGGGACATGGACAGGAAGCAAGGGTATTATATAGTAAGAACCCAAAACAATACTAGGAATAATTAAATTAAGTGCAGAATTAAAAGGCTCCAAAACAAACACCTGTTTATATGTAGAAAACATAGATAACTTTGGACAAGTAATTCAAAAAGGAAGATAAATAAAAGATGCCCAAATACAAAATATATACAAAAATACTGCAGACAAAACATACTAGAGACGGGATGGGGGGGTATTTCTCAATACTTATCCATGTATACAAAATTTCTCAACACACACACATGCAAGAGAGACAGACAATGTCCATAAATAAAAGACTTCCATAATTAGTTCACATATTATGAGAAGTTTTGCCATTTTGATAGCAAACTTCATGTCAACCCCAAAAAATGAAATGTAAAAACTACAAATCAATCCTATACATACTTTTTCTCATCGGAAATGGCAAATGGTCGTCGGTCTTCATCGGAAATGATATCGTGGGAAATAATCTTTTTTTGACGAGCCGTCAAAAATACAACATTTCTAAGGGCATGAGTGGTTGGGGATAAAGGAACTATGCCGTTGGAAAAAGATTTTGGAAACTAAGTTAAGGAATCATTTATCGTGGGAGATATGGTCGGAAATAATGTATATATTACCAAGGAACGTTGCGGTCGGAAATAATGTTTTCTCAACGAAACATGTGGTTAAGACTTAGGAATAATGTATTTAATAATGTATTTCCAAGGGACACAATGGTCAATAATAATATATTTTTGATCAATGTAGCAGTCACAATTAATGTATTTTTGAGTGAAACAGTCGGAAATAATTTACTTCCGTAGTTAGAAATAATATATTTCCAAGGATCATAATGGTTGGAAATAATGTATTTCCAAGGATCACACCAACCGAAAATATAGTATTTACGTGCAACGCCACGGTCAAAAATACCATATTTCCAATGAGCCCCACGGTCAAAAATAATGTACATCTGTTTCTCTTTGCCATAAAAATAAAAAACTGCACAATATTACAATTGATTCAACATATTTTGAATATATACAAATTACATTGTCCAATATTACAAATAAAAAAATATTAACTTCTGTACACAAACTAGGAATCTTCTTTCAAAATGCAAAAATTAATCTTTTATCGAGTTGTTTGAGCGCCTAAATTCACCTTAATTTCTTTATTGCACAGATCTGCAAAACAGAATAAAGAAAAATAATTAACTTCACAAAATAACTAGAAAATATATTGCAAAAATTAAATATACGATAAAAATGTATATACACTATTAGATTGCCTTGTACAAGAGTAATTAAAATATATATATATATATATATATATATATAAATTCAAATGTTAAGAACTCCAACTAACAAAAGAAAATGAACACATAAAAAATAACGAAAAATAAAAGTGTAATAATAATAATAAAAAATGAATTCATGATTCTTAGAAGCGGGGAATAATAACCTAAATCTTTTGAGTAAGTTCTCATCATTAAAGGAACACCACAAATGGAATTATTCATCTCTACAAAGAAACAAAAATATACTACAAATTCTATTTGCCCTGTTGTAGCAAACTGAAAATTCACACAAAACCCATTCCACTCATCCGTATTCCATTCCATATATCTGTATGGACTCCACTTACTAATTCATGACATCATTTGGCAATTCAACTTGGAACATGTAAACTACTTACCAGAATCAAGAAGCATGGGTCTAAATTGGAATTGCACCTCATTATGAATATGCAATTACCAAATAAAGATGATATATCAAGTTGAACTACTACTTCCTGATCTATGTTGAGATAACTTTTACCCATTTACATGAAACTATAATTTAAATTAGGTTACATTAACATTATAACCGATGAACCAACAAAAGAAGGATCACCTTTGAGGCTCTGAACAATAAAACTTAAAACTAATACAGATTAACACAATTTGAACTTTATACATTGATGAACTTGCATTCAAGTTACAACAAAACAGACAATCAGGGCGGCCAACCTTGCATGGCACTTTGGCAGCGCTATTCCTTCCGGTAAAAAGAGAGAACAAGATCATAGAGGGAATTCTCTCAACAGCATGAACCTGAAAAAGGTAAAAAGTATGTGTAAAACGTTTAAGAAGTGACAAATCGATAAGCTGCACAAATGACTAATTTGGGTAATATACTCACAATAAAACTCAGAAATTCACAAATAAGAGCATCACACAATTGAAATTATGGAACAAATTTAAAGTTGCAACCCCGAAAGAAACTAACGTCGGCAAGCCCACTAACGAGACCAGATGCTAGAGATGTAGCTCTCTCAGGATAGAATCTGCACAAGAAAATAAAAAATCACAAGAACTTTTAAAACCGTTGGAGAATACACCAAACATACATGAACATAAGATTATGAAGAATTCCACACAAAGATCTCAAGCCTGTAAAAGTACCAGGCAACACCGTACCCAAATATACAAATTAAAAAAATGTTGAAATCGTGCCCAAGAAGTCTACCCTCCTCACCACATACTATAGAAAACTAATCACATTCTTGAAAATGATTATCATGGTACATCATTTCAAAGCCATTATATGTTCAGACAAATAACAACAATCTCTAAACCTATTATCTCTACAAAAACCATTATTTCGAACTCCAACTAAAATTTCTGGTCCACACCCCATTAGTTTTTTTACTAACATGCCCAAAACCATGGCCTAAAAACAATTTTAAAAACCATGCTAATATACAACACCCACATCTTCAAAAAGAAAAAAAAAAAAAGTATATGAACAAGAACACTAGTCTTGAAATTGAACAAAAAATAATTACCAATATCCAAAAACACATTATACAGCAGAAAAAAATATGACTTTTAAAGGAATCACAACTTTGATTATCACATGCAGCAGACATTGCTAAATGTCAGACAAGAAAAGAAGATAAAAACAAGAAATACGCATCTTCAAGCAATCTCTATCAATCTAAATTAGCACAAATAACAAAAAACAAAATGCTAAACACACAAAACAATGATGCCATTAAAGTTCCAACCGATCATTAAACTTATCTACCAGCATTCAAGTTCATGCACCACCAAAACAACCCGTTATCTAGAACCAATAAAAAGTCTGTAGAGTTCTGATAAAGAGACATTTCAACACCCCACAAATGAGAATAGACAATTACCCATATCAGATCTCCCTTGACACTTAAAATGAAGAGAAAGGAAGAAGAATTCATCAAAATTGAATGCCAGTATGCCACACATACCTCAATGAAAATGAAACCAATGAGGCAAATCCAATTCATTGACAAAATTTTCCCTCCAAACAAAAAAAAAAGGACAAATATCCACCATTGATAGCTACAAAAGCAATCTGCAATAGACCCTTCTTCATTTCCCTCAAATGACAACCTAGCAATGATACACATATGTATCCCAGCCCACAAAACCAAAACAAAAACAAAACAAGAGCAATTTAAAAATAAAGAGAAGAGAAGAAAAAACTCAGAGTGCAGCAAAGAGAAACACCTATATTTTCAACCACATCAACACATGCAGTATTCTAGTGCATCTCAAAACCGATTTGCATAATCATTTCATCTTCCTCTTTTACAGAATTCCACACCAAAAAGTCTAAATATATTAACATTTACACTACCGTAATAATTCCCACTATCCAAAATCCAAATGCAGTGTATCAACTCCGAAAATAATAGAAACATGGGATATGAATCACGTTATTAAAATAGAAAGAAAAAAAAACACCAATAGTCCTTGATTGCCTAACAAATCCACCACCCTTACCGGTTTTAACCAAGAAAAAAATTTCCAATTTCCAATAGAGAATTAATTAGAAATTTGGATATGAATCAAAATTTAGGAAAACAAATGTACATAATCTGCAGAAATAAATTATACATAAATATATGAAACCAACCCACATACAGAGTTTCAAAACAGGTACATTCATGCATAAAATCACATCAAAAACTCAGAAAAAGAGACATTTTTACAGATTCAATGCAACTACAAAAATTATTTACAATTAAATAAAAATAAAAAATAAACCTTGGCATAGTAATCTTTCCACACTCTTCTAGCAATCTGATAACCTCCCAAATCAAACGCTTTGAACTTGATTTTTCCAATCTGTCAGCCATACATACATGAGAAACTTTAGAAATCCAATACAACTGAAAAACATGAACCGCAATCACATCCTTCAATCCTATCAAAAAAGAAAAGAAAAGAAAAGACAATGTTCGAGGAGGTTTGAATGCAGAAGAAGATGTTTATATATATAGAAACATCCATGACACCACCCTTAAGAATGGGTGATACTTGCAAGTAGCAATACCATATTACAAACACCAATATTAGTTTCCTTGGCAACATCTTGTCGGCGCATGTGTGGCTTCACCTTGACAGTAAAGAGTGAAACTGCCACTGAGTTTTCACAGAAATTTCTCGCAACATTTACAGCTGAATGATATAGGATAAAATTACTTGAACAAGTTTTGAACTACATAAAATTGACTCCAGCAATACTAAACAGACATTAATTATAGCCAAATTTTCAAAACACGAGAATGAACAAGCTATATCCTTTTCTGTAGAGACAAGTCCACGAGGACATACCACTACAGCAGTAACATAAATAACTAGTAAGCTCCTGATATAGCTACAACACAACATCACATCATAAATCAAATATCTCCTGAAGGGATTTTGACAAAAATCGACATGAAAAACAATCCCAATACCCAATCTCATTGGTTAGCAGGCTAACTTTTAGTAATACCGAAATCCTACATAGAAGTATTCATTATGAAGTTTATTCACTTGAAAGACTTTTGATTGAGTTAGAAATATGTTGGCCCATTGCTAAGTGTAAGGCAAGGCAATGTGTGAGCTGTGATCAGTCGACATGTATGCTATGATAAAGCATGAACTGAAGATAAGCTAAAAAAAAAGCACATATATTATTCATAATCAGTGAGAGTATAAACTTTTCACCCCAAAAAAAAGAATTCTGAGACATGAACGGAAAAAATCACTTAATAATGTAAGAGAGACCAAAACTAGGAAAGTGCATATAAATCATTATTAGAACAAAGCCTCTAGGACAACAAACAACAATCACATTTTGATATTTGAAGTATTCAATGTATCACACAAAATTGAATCTTTAACCCAAATTTGTTTTAATAGAAATTAGTATGGCTAGTGAGAAACATACGGTATTATAATCAATCCCACAACCAATCTTCTTTTCAAACTCCGGATGATAGGGAAGCAACCTCTCGAGAATTGTTGTCTCATGCTCCGGATCTAATCTAGCTCCACTCTCGTACCTACACAACATAACAGAATTAATTCCTCTTAACACATACCAGTTAATAGCAAAAAGATTACGCTCTTATATTTTAAATTATCTACCAATACAATCACAAGTTGCATTTACAATTTCCAAATACATAATCATGGCAGCAAATCAATTCTAATCAAATTCAGCGATTCACTGTACAGTATAAATGAAATGCTCAAAAAACAGAATCATATCATTTTAGCATTAGTTACCTTCCAGAATGAAGAAGCATCCTAACAAAGCCTACAAGCGGAACGGTTTCCTCCAAAATCTTATCCTCCCAATCAATCCATGCCTCCTCCTCCTCCTCCTCCTCCTCGTCGCTGCTGCTCTCCTCTTTGTCCGAATTTCCACTCAAGTCCCTGCTCGTAGGTGAGATAATCGGTTTCCTGAACAAATTAGAGCCGTACGATTCTTGGCTCCCGATCTTATCTCCGTTTGATTTCAGAGCAGAGACACGGAGGCGAAGAGACGTCTTTCGATCTTATCTCCGTTTGGGTGCAGTTTCTCTCGCCAACGTGACCATCACCATTACAAGTCGCCTCGCCGCACTCCGTAGCACTTGCTCCGCCGCCGGACAACCTACGCCGTTTCCATATCTCTTCGTTGAGGTCAACGCGAGAGAAAGAGAGAAGAGGGAGAGAGAGAGAGAGAGAGAGTGATAGGTTGAGACTGAGAGAGTGAGTGAGTTTTGGGAAATAAATGGAACGATTACCTGTTAATCTGGTTTCATAATTTTTAAAAGGGGTATTATCACTAAAGTCCCTATATTTTCATGAATTGTCACGTTTTTAAACGTTTTTACCATATTAGTCACTTTAGTCCCTTATTTTTCAAAATGCATCACTTTAGTCCATTTGACCAAAAACTAAGGGTCAACTATAATATAATATATAAAATACAATTTTACCCTTTATTGTTATTTTTAAAATTTTTCCTTTTAGTCCCTCTAGTTTCAATAATAGCTGGTCAATCCCTGAAAAAAATAAAATGTTTTTATCAAGGATTGAACCTTGTGATTAAAAGCCACAACCTCTAACCAGTTGAGTTACTCTAGTTTTTGTTGAGGATTTGTTGATTTAAATGTATATATATATATACATATATATATATATATATTTATATAATTTGTTTAAACTAATTTAAATATGTTTATATAATTTAAAATAAACGTATATTTAATAATAATAATAATATATAAAAACATATTCATAAAAATGAAAAAGAAACTAACAAAATAAAAGGAAAAAAAGGAAAAAAAAAGAATTTTTATTTTATTTTTCTTCTCTGTTGTTGATTTTTTTTTCCTTTTCAATTTACGGGTCTTTAATTTTCTGGGTTTTTTTTTATCAAATTGAAATAATATATTTTTTGAAAAGAAAAAAAAATCCAAAAAAAAAAGAAAAAAATAAAATTACAGGCTTTGATTTTTTGGATTTCCTTTTATTTTGTTATTTTCTTTTTCATTTTCATAAATATGTTTTTATATATTATTATCATTAAATATAAGTTTATTTTAAATTATATAAACAGATTAGATATATATACATTTAAATCAACAAATCATCAACAATAAACCAGAGTAGCTCAACTGGTTATAGGTAGTTGCTTTTAATCACAAGGTTGAAGGTTCAATTCTTGATAAAAATATTTTATTTATTCAAGGATTGACCGGCTATTATTGAAACTTGAGGGACTAAAGGAAAATTTTTAAAAATAACAATAAAGGGTAAAATTGTATTTTTAAATACATTATATTATAGTTGACCCTTAGTTTTTGGTCAAAAAGACTAAAGTGATATATTTTGAAAAAACAAGGGACTAAAGTGACTAATATGACAAAGACATTTAAAAATGTGACAATTCATGAAAAAATAGATACTTTAGTGATAATACCCCTTTTTAAAAAGTGGTGTTATTCTGGAAAAAAAAAATGTGGTCGTCATACGGTACAACACCGGTCTCTTTGTCGTACCGTAGCATGAGTGCATGACCCTCAATATTATTACCTGTCCTAATTTTGACTTTGGTCAACAACAATATGTTCCATAAGGTTAAGCATGAACTATAATACTTAAAATTAAGGGCAAATTGTACCGATATACTAATGACATTTTGTGTAATTGCATGCATATAAAATATTTTACTATTGCAAAAATATCTTCTGCCTTTAGTTGTTGCAATATATCTTCTGTCTTTAGTTGAATTTTTTCAACTTTAACATTAATCATATTATTAATGTGAAAAGACTAAAATATTACCGATTACTTATTTTTATTACTGTCAAATTAATCTAATGAGGAGTCTCCAACATAAATAAATAAATAAATAAATAAATAAATAACCGCAATCCGCTGGTGGTTGACTGATTCACTTTAGTGCCATAGCAACCTCTTCTTTAATTTGTTTATAATGAGAATCAAGAAAATTTACCAATATATCCTTTGTGTGTTGTGATTGGATTTTCTCATCTTATTTTCCTTTAGTAGGCATTATTTGCGTTGTAGTGGATATTAGACATGTGTTTTCACGTCACATTTCCCAACAATTTCGTCAAAGACGACATAGAATTGAATTAGAACATCAATTTAAAGAGCGTAAAGACAACATGATCCGTTTGAAATCAATCAGCCCAAAATTACCTTATTCTCTTGTTAACCATGGGAGACAAACACAACATGATCCTTTGCCATATATAACTAATGCTCCTTTCTTATCTAAGAATTGTCTGAAACAAAATCTTAGGAAATCGTCCTTATTTGTTTATTTCAAATATTTATTTCCTTTCTTATTTTCTTGTATATATGTACACATGTAAAGTACCTTGCTGAGACATGAAAGAGTGAATCAAATTATATTTTTATTCATTGCTTTCTCAATCTCTTCTCTCATCTCAAATTACAAAATTCATTTTGGTATCAAAGCCAAAGCTTACCATACAAACCTTTTAACCAATGTTCCAGTCATATCTCCAAAAAATTGAATCTTTCAAATTTTCTTCTCTGGAGATCACAGGTCTTGCATTTGATCAGAAGTCTTGGGATAGACCATCATCTCACAGAAAACAATCCAGCTGAGAAAGTCATTAGAGAAGGCAAATCAGTTTGTATAAATCCCAAGAAAATCTGTTTGTAATAGTTGTCAACTACGAAAGCGTTGCAAAACTTCCCTTTTACGATTCCAATAAAAAAAAGTCAATTTCCTTTAGATAAAATACATTGTGACTTATGGGGGGCTAGCACCTATTTCTTCCGTTCAAAATTTTCGATATCATGTTCTTTTCATTGATGATTGCACTAGGTTCGTTTGGTTATGTCCTCTCAAGCATAAATCTGATTTTTTTTTTTTTATGTTTTTTAAAGTTTCAAAAACTTATAGAAAATAAATTTGACAGAAAAATCAAAAAATTTCAAAGCGATAGAAGAGGTGAATTTACTTCAACAATTTTTACTAATAAACTTGTACAATGTGGAATTGCTCAACAATTATCATGTCCAGGAACTCCAAAGCAAAATGAAATTGCTGAAAGAAAGCATTGTCTTATTATAGAAACGGGTTTAACTATGATTTTTCATCCAAACCTACCCCTCAAATTTTGGGTGAATGCTTTTCTTACTGCCATTTTTTTGATAAATCGTTTACCATCTTCTTCTCTTACTACGGAAACACCTTTTTTCAAACTTTTTGGAACCCACCCAGATTATAGCATGTTTAAAGTTTTTAGGTGAAAGTGTTTTCAAGTCAATGAATAAATAAAACGAATTTTGGATTACCGTTCACCATCGGAATCCAAATCAAAGTAGAAGTGGATCGAACACTAGAAACTGTATCACAGGTTGAAGGACGATCACGGATTCTGAAAATCCCCTGTAATCACAATGTATAAACCCACACTCTGATTGAAGATGGGAGAAAATTCACTTGATTTTCTCCACATCCATTCTCAGTGATGTGCCATTCTCAACTAAGTATAGGAGTGTATATATTTGCTTGCAATGAGACTTGAACCAAGTACTAAAAGATAAGAAATAAGAACCACTACCAACTATGCTAAACGAGTAACAATATAACTATTCTTAATGAATATGTATATATAAAGTATATAATTTAAAAAAAAAATTGAGGTAGGGCACGGGCCCTACCTGGTCTCCACGTGGGTCCGCCCCTGATTATCATCATCAGAGTATTCATATGGGAAAATGCATTGTGTGACCTGTGAACAATCAATGTAAATAAAAGGGAGCTAACAATCTCAAATCTCAATTGTAAATTCTCTTTTTACAAGAGATAATATTGTTCATTATTGTACCCTAGATTTAATTTTATAATTTTTATCAGTCAAAAGCATACTTAATCCCTCAAAAAAGCTATGCTTGACTTTATCACATTTCATGTATTCACAATTGTAACAAATACAATTGGTCGACCAATGATTACATAAGTCAGATAAAAATTCATCAAATCTTCACATTCTATCTTTATCTCTCAGTCTCCAGAACAACTGTTATCCTAGATGTGCCCCATAGGCTGAATTATCATAGCCATAGAAATAACACGCTAAATGTGCTAACATTATCCTGTCACTTCAAGATAGAGTGAATGGTCATAATGAAACCATTTGAAGTTTATATAAAACTTCAGTGGAACTTATACAATGAGGAAGCATGGATTCATTCTCTCATTTTCAACATTGGTCACTTATTGCACACGTGGTATGAAACACGTGTTACAGTGAATTTCATTCTAAATAAGAATGCATATGTCTTTATATCATTCACTGTACAGATTTTAGTTCAGTCACAACTCCCGTGACTAACCTGAGTTCTTAAAAGCTCGTCAGTCTCTAGCGTCATATTAAGACCTCACATTTGGCTTGATCAGGTATCAATGACAGTGGGGTCTATCATGATCGATTCTAAGATATTTATATGTTTATTGTGAACCTCATCTTGACCTAGTCAAGGCGAAACAAATTTCTATATACTAGCTCTACGAGAATATATCCTATATATTCTCTAATATATATGTGTCTCATCTCAGCCTGCTATCTCGGCAACTAAGGCGACCGAACGTGTGAGAATGCCGATCCCAATATGACAACATATTTCTATCACATTATGTGTGTAATTATTGTTGGGGTTTATACCCTAAAGTTTGTAATTTGTAAATGTGAATGAAACATTAATAAAAGAAGTAGTTTATTCATTCTATAATTCTGTCTCATACATTTACATCATGTGTACTTAACATCCAAGATTGCCAGATATAATCCCCAACTAAGTATATGAGTATCATATACAAAGGAATTCAGTTTGAGATGAGCAATCTAAAGAGTCTGTGGATAGAAAATAGAGCTGGGTACTTTAATTATAGTTAATCTACAACTGAGGTCCATTCTGTAATGTACGGTGAGGTCCATTCTGTAATGTACGGTGGTCTTATCCTAGACTATGCATATGGTGATATGAGAATGGAGGCACCTTATATGGTGTGATTATATAGGACTAGGCCACGATCTATATGAATCTCTCACCATGATCCGTTACATGATGAGATTCATAAATATCGATAAATGATGACTATATATGAGTGATCTTAATCCTGAGTGTCTTATCGACTCCTTTAGGATAGATCGTGATTTTTGATATACCATGGGTGAGATCGGAGTTGCATTCCCGGTCAATATCTTCATATGTTGGAATCACGGTTTGGCTTGTGGCTGGGAAGGTCTAAACACGATAGTGGAATCCACTCTTTCTTGTGAGAAGTAGATAGTAATTCTCTTAAGGGTTGATTCGGGGCTTGAACAATATGAGCGCTCTCATTCTTCTGTAAAGGAAGTTAAGATTTATTGTTCATTAGAGAATCAATGATACTTAATGGAAAAGATATAATTAGAGGAGTATAACGGAGTTTATGACCTGGCTCTAATTATGAACTACTTGTGGAGGATCATACCGTATGTAATAGCTATATCGATGGACAACTCTAATTTCGGCATGTGCAATACATCTACAGTTACAAGAGTGCAGCCTCGGGTTTTTAGTGGAGTAACTCCAAGGCTAATAATCATGAAATATTAATTAAAGAGTTTAATTAATATTTTTGAAGGATTATTGGAGCTCAAGACTGTGGGTCCATTAGGTCCCCTTGCTAGCCCGGAAAGTTGATGGAAACAAGGATCACGGTTAATTAATTGGATGGTCCAATTAATTATGTTATGAAAGTAACACGATATTTATTCAGAGAATTAATTAAATGATGAGATTATTTAATTAATAGATTATTAATTAATAATTGAGAACTATTAATTAATTATTAATTGGAGGTTACAGGTTCGAACCATGACTGAGACAAATGATAAAATAATACGATTATTTTATTTCCTAACTAGGTCAAGTGTTCAAGTCTTAGTGAACTAGGATTATGTGGGATTTAGAATCCTATACTAACATGGTCACTAAAATACTAATTATCTTATTTTTTAAATATATAGAGATATATTTGAAAAATGATTATTATCTTGTTTTATATATTTAAAGATATATTATATAAAAAAAAGTTTTTCTGAGACAACAATACACAGGTTGAAGAAAAAAAAACACAAAAGAAAAGAAACAAGAAAGGGTGCGGCCAACTAGAGAACAAAATTAAAAAAAAAGGTTTTTATTTTTGTTCTTTCCCATTCAAGTGTGGCCGAATTCCATATACACAAAGCAAGAATTGTTTTGTGTTTTTTCTTCTACCTCCATTCAACCTCCTGAAGTCCGTGACGTACCCACACACAGTTGTCGAAACGCGGGAGATAGTAAGGAAGATCTGGTGGTACAAATTGGAAAGTGATATCAACAAGTGAAAGAACGAAGGAGTTAGCTTGTAGGTATAATTTCAAATCCTATATTTTTATTTATTCTTATATATTGTACACGGTTTTAAAGTCGCCTAAATATTTATTTTTAGAAAGTTTTTGAAATTCCTTCAACTGCGCGACTCTAGGGCTTACAATTATGCTAGCATAAACATTAGTTTTCCTTACCACTAAGTTATGTCACAATCCTCTAAATCTAGGATTATATTGGTTTACATTCACCAATCTTGTGGCATAACTTCTATTAGGCCTTGTACATATCACAATGTACACTAATTAGTTAGCCGTACTTTCAAGGTATGCCATAATCCTTTTGACAACATATCAATGTTGTAATCTAGGATTATATTGGTGTCCACTCACCAATCTTACGGCGTAACTAATGATAGACTTTGTACATAGCACAATGTACATGAGACTGTATGGTATTAACATGAGGAACTTGTCATCAATTCCTTGATCTTATGGAGTTTCAGGGTACATATTGCAGCTAAGAGTTTGTGATTTCATAATAGGAGTATCTATGAGCTTGAAATTACTCATTTTGAATCAACTCTCACTCCTAATATATAAGCCACTTTGTTCATATAAAATCTCAATAAAATTTGAGAATTACCATTTCATTATGGTTTTACAAACTCTTCATTATTTTTAGCCAAAACATGTAGTCCACAGATATAGATAATATAAAAATTATCTTCAACATGTTTAGTGTACTTACCATGGCTATCTTTAGTCATCATTAATCTGTAAGACATTACAGCTTGACGAAATCAAAGATACCACTTTCTAGAGGATCGTTTCAAACCATACATTAATTAAGCAAACACACTTATACGCTCATGGTCTTTTGAAACAAACAATTTACGGGTTGTTCCATGTAAATCTCTTCCTCTAGTTCTCTATCGAAAAGTACAATCATTACATCTATCTGATGTAATTTCAGGTTCATATATGTGGTGAATGCTAGAATAAGGCGTATGGAAGAAAACCTTACTTCTAGAGAATAAGTTTCTTCATTTACCACTAATTATGCCTTATACCTGTCAATAGTACTTTCCGCCTTACGTATGATATGTAAAACCTATATGTTCACAATGATCTAATGACTAAGCGGTAAGTGAATCAAGTCCCGAACATGATCACTTTTCTAGACTCCATATCCCCTTCCATTGCTTTCGTTCATATATTCTCTTAGTAGATAGAAGTGATAGCTCAATTCAAAAATCCTTAGCTCATCACTGTTAAGTGAAGTAATCATTAAATCTTCCCTTTCAATCTCCGAAAGATATCATGAGATAATTTTACGATATTTCGATGAGTTGGTAAATTATCACGATAGCTGATTCAACAGCTGTTTCAATCCCACTAGGGATGAAAGATCCATACAGATTTCTACTCCTGCTAGGGTGTAGACTTCCGCTCCCAATGGGGATGGAAAATCCATGTAGAATTCCATTCCCACTAGGGATGGAAGATCAAGTTAGATTTTAATTTACCGTCACTCGCATATTAATACAGATCATCCAATTCTTAGAGCATCTCCAATGCAAATATATATTTTTGGGCTTCTAACTAGTGATACATCACCATATATATTCAATATGGATCCACTTTATCAAAAAAATTTAAGAAATGCATATTCTCATCTCCAATGCAATTATCTAAAATCAAATATGTATCTCATCTTGACCAATCATCTTAAAACATTTATTTCACTATCTCTTTTTTTTAAATAAATATGTATTAATTTTTGACCAATCATCTTACAACATTTATCTCATTCTATCTCCTCTTTTATTTTACCATTAAATAAGATGTAATATTATTGGTGGGAAAAAGTTAGAAATCCTAGTCAGCATTTCTAGGAGAGTTTCTAGAATTAGAAACTCAACTTCATATTCTCTAACTTTTTTTTTGCCACATCACATTCATAATCAAGTTAGATAATTGTATTGGAGATGTTTTTTCTACTTCATTATCTAACTATCCTATGTGGCATTCAATTTTCTCCAAATGCATAATAGCATTAGAGATGCTCTTAAAATCAGATATCTATATCAAACTCGCTTATACTATGAAATTCATTCTCTAATATTGACATCGTGTGATTCTAATTCAGTCACACTTCTATTTAATTGTACACCTTCGTTTATTTATCCTTTTGAATGCATAGAGTATCAAACAAGGATACAATTTCTCTTCTTACATCCAATTCTTCATTTCTATGAGATGAATTATAAACATAATCTGCATATCTCCTGGGTTGTAAATTAGTCGGACTAGGCTACATACCTATCCATAATTCATAAGGTGTGGAAGTGTTTGATCTAATGGAACATGATTAAGTACGTAGGCATCACTTAATTAACATATATTCTAGTAAAATACTAAAAAATTCACTTGCGTCATCACAGACTTAACCATTTCCAATAATATTTTATTCCTTCTTTCCACTATACTAATTTGCTGTGGAGTCTTAGGAATAAATAAATATATTTCTATACCTTTCTTGCTAAACAATTCCTTGAACCATTCAGAAAGATATTTACGTACTTGGTTTATTCTTTAAACTCAAAAGTTTATCATCTAACATGATCCTTAACCAAACAATCTGATGCAATCTAATACTTTCGATTCACGGGAGATCAAATAGACATGACCGAGACGTCTAAAGATATTAATGAATGTAACTAGATATGAAATTTCATGTCTAGATTTTACACTCATTCAATCATAAATGTTATAATGAATTAGTTGCAATGGAATTCCTGATCTAGTTCCTTACTGAATGGTTTTTTAGTTTTTTTTCTTGCTAGATAATTTACGTGTCCTTTAAGATAAATGAGTCCAATTAGTTCTCTATGACTGATATACTCATTCTATCTAGTCTAACATGACTTAAATCTGGCATACTGAAATATCATCATCATCACCATTGTAATGATTGAAAAACAAACAAGATTATAATTGTCCCTACTGACGTATAATACAATAAAAGCATTAAACAACTATCAAGTACCATATGAATATAATTTGCTAAAATAATATTCATACAACCATCTTGATCATTAATGATAACCCGAATCAGCGAGGACAATCGCGAACACTAAACCCAGTTAGATCTCAAATGTATATTGAAACATCATGGAGTACAAATTTAAGCTACCATGCAAACCCATTTTCTAGTTACTTAACTCCAAAATTGTTCTAACACATATACATCTTGTCTCAAATAATCTAACTTTACTAAATGTATGCTTTACAGTTTCTTGTTTGATGGTATATCTTTACTTATCTACAGTCTACACAGGATGAGATTCAAAAGGAAAATACCTAGCCGGAAACTTAAGCATAACTAAACAAATTCTTGAGTTTGAGTTTTACTCTTTTCGACTCAATGCATTTATGAGTGAAAATGACCCAGCTTGTCATAATTGTAATAAGTTATTTTAGTTTTGTCCTTCCTCAATTTGTCATCCCTCAACTTCTTGCATATTCCGATCTAAGATTAATTGTGGCTATAACTAGATTCTCTTCCCTTTTTGGAAATATCAATTTCCACTAATACGTTCAAAACTAAAAGTTTGTACAAGTTGGAATCTTTCATATAAAATTGGCTAGAAGCCTAAGCAGCCTCTAAGCGGTCATCTTCTATTACCGAAATGACGTGATCGATATGTGTCAGATTAATTTTATATATTCCAACTGTCAGAAGAGATCAGATCATTTAGTCGGTGTATCATGTTTTATATCCTTATTGGAGACTGCCACTACTTTTGACGCTTCATATAAGTACTCAAAAACTTGATACCATACCAACTAAAATTTTAGTACTCAAAATACTACTAAAATTGTCCTTCAAGTCAAACTCTCAAAGGTAAGCCACTTCACTTAAATCATATTGTACTTATCAAAACACACACGTGAGGCTACTATTTAAGTTACTCTGCAACAAAATGCGAGTAATTTAATTTCTAGCTCGATAAGCCTTCACATCTTGTATGTCGAGCAAATAAGTACTATGCTAAGGTTCAATCATGGTTCATGAGTTAGTCTCAAGAGCCTACTGCTCTCTAAAAAATAGACTGAATTTTCTAGTGTTAAATCATACAAATTACACATAATTCAGCTTATCACTTTCGAATTGGCCATAATATTATAGATATAGAATCTATATCTTATGTTAATCTATGTAGAGACATACAATCTACTATGCAAGCATATTCACTTCCAAAAATACACACATTTTATTTTGCTGCAAACATAAATCGAAAAAATGATGAAAGAATTTAAGGTATAGAATCGAAAAAATCGTCAAAGCACCTAATTACCATATGTTTCCAAAAGTGTAATCATCATAAATTTAGTATTTTGCACAAAATTATAATTCTAACATTGTATTCAACAATTTAGAATTCCCAAAACAGGTGATCATATAAATAACATAAGCATACAATGCACAAGTCCCTATAAACATTGTATGGGCCAAACTGACTTTTACTACAAAGTAAATAAACCATAAATATTTACTATAGAACAATTTATAAAATAATAATGATTTCTAAAATACATGACATTGCATGCTATTCATTCTTACGACTCAGATTTGTATCAATCACCAATGCGAAAGATTCTCTAAGTCTTCATAACTCATTTAATTGTTATTTTTCGAATCTTGGTCCTCTTTTGCGTGGTGTAATAACTCATGTGCCTAGCAATATGAATATTCATTGCTGATGTAGTAGATCGCCTCATATTCCCAAGAAGGTGACACTCCTCTACAATTTCTAGTTCACACGATATCTGGCCAAAGTACATTGTGGTACCTTACTCATCTTTTCCAACCTTATAGATCTAGTAACTTTTCAAGAAATTTCATTAAAAGACTATCAACTGCATCTCTCCATATAAAAGCACAAGTCCAAACTAACCGTCGCTACATGTCATTAATAAGAATCATTAAATCTTCTCCATTAAGACATATGAGATGTTGCAGATTTATCATAAAAAATTTCTAAGTCACTTAGAAACATTTGTCTTTTAATAACCTTCTACATTTCAAATGTACATTCTAATGAAATTTCTTATTCCTAAATGCATAATTAATAAGACGGAGAATTCTAATTGAATGAATTTTAATCTAGCTCCCACTGAAGATAAATTTCGATGAACGAAATTGTTGTTGGCAAATTCCCTGACCGTCAGAGAAGAGTGCTGGAATCCTGCTAAAAAACTCCACGATGGCCGAAAATACCTTGGGAAATGACGTCGGAAAATTAAGGAGACGTCAGAAAATTAAGCAGCCGTCAGAAACAGCAAAGGAATTTCCACTAGTAAATTCCATGATTACCGAAAATGCCGCTGGAAATGACCTTGAAAAATTCTGTACCCATTAGAAGCAGCGTCAAAATTTCAGCTAAAAAATTCCACCATGATCGAAAAATGCTTCCAGAGATCGGCATTGGAATATGTACCAAAAACTGTCACCGGAAACCACATCAGAAACCGTCATCGAAAACCTGTCACTGAAAGTTACACCAAAAACTGTCATTGGACCTGTAAACCACACTGAAAACCGTCATCAAAAAATGTGTCAGAAAACGTAACCAGAAAACATACAAGAAACCATCACCTGAATCCGTCTTGGAAACCGTCATGGGAGGTCATGCCAAAAACCGTATCGGAAAACTGTCATCGGAAGTCACGTTGGAAACCGTTGTCCGAAACCGTGTCTAAATCTGTCTTCAAAAATCTAAGAGGAAACCATCATCGAAAACTGTGACAAGAAAATGTCACTGGAAACTGTCATCAGAATCCTCGCCAAAAACCGTCATCGGAAATCGTAACCAGAAACCGTCACCATAATCCGTGCTTAAAACAGTCACCAAAAACCTTAAAAGAATCCAAAACTAGAAATCCCACCGGAAGCTGCACCTGAATCCGTGCTAGAAACCGTCATCAGAAACTGTACCAGAAACCGTCGTCGAAAAATCAGCACCCGAAAAATGTGTCGGAAACCATCATCAGAAACTGAATTGGAGACATTAGATACCGTTATCAAAAAATCTGTAACCAGAAACCATGCTAGAAAATCATAATCCAAAACCGTACTGAAAACCGTCGTTAGAAAAATCTCAATTGGAAACCGTTCTGAAAACCGTCACTGGAAATCTTCATGAAAACAGTTGCCGGAAAAATTCCTTGGACATCTCTTTAACGCGTGTCACCTTTATAATGGGCCACGTGGCATATTCATAGTTGGCCACGTGTCACTCATACAATGGACCATGTGTCACCCTTTGAATGAGACACGTGTTGTCTTCATAGTGGACCATGTGGCAGATGCATGGCCAGTTTAATTAACACACCCACTCTCGCAAGTGGCGCGTGTGGTTCACCCACGGACTTTCCGACATGTCCCGATTGTGGGACTACTGCCATCTGACTCAAAATTCGTTTAGGAATCTGATGGTACCATCGGTTGTGATGTTTGGGGTTAGGCGTGAAGTGCACTCGCCGCCCATAGGGGCGTTGCACATATTCTTCACCTAAATTTAAAAAACAATACCAGTTTCCAGATTATCGACAAAAATTTAAAATTATTTTTCTCCCTCTATACTAATCCAAATTATGCAAATGACCTATCGTTGGAAAGCTCTTGGAAGGCTCTATCTAATGGTACTATGATCGCAGAGAAATAAAAAAATGAAAATGAGTTTTTGACCCTATAAAATTACAGGTTTTTTAACTTTAATTCTTCAAAATTCTCCAAATTTTGAAGTCACCACATTGCAAGCTTTAGCAGAACACATTATCATATATATATATATATATATATGAACAAATATATTCCCAAAAAAAAACAAAATTAAAACAGTGTGCAATGTTATGCCATTATTAAATTTGTGAAGCAATTAAGCATTCATAAAAAAAGTCCTAAACATGGCATATACTACTAGAATACAACCTAAACATGCTCTGATACCAATGAAAGTAAATTCAAGTCAATGAATAAATAAAATGAATTTTGGATTACCGTTTACAATCGGAATCCAAATCACAGCAGTAACGGATCAAACGCTAGAGACTGTATCACCGGTCAGAGGACGATCACATAATTGAAAAGTCCCCTCTGATCACAATGTATAAACCCATACTCTGATTGAAGATGGGAGAAAATTCACTTGATTTTCTCCACATTCGTTCTCTGTGTTCTCTACCCATTGTTGTGTCTTTGTCGAATACATACTTCTCTCAATATTGCACTCACAAAGTTGCACACCCTATAATGCTTACACCGAAGCACACACTCTCTGTATGATTACTGTCGCATGCATATTGCATCTCATGCATATTGCAAATATATTGCTTGACTTCTCAGAAGTACACACAAAACTATAATGCTAATTCACGTATTATCTTGTTAGTGTAATAACTGTTAATGCAATTTTTTACATGTTCATTTTGAACTTCTTATGGGCTTATGTTTGGGCCATGTTTACATGGACTTAGACTTGGCTCTACTTGGGTGTCTAAACCCAAATATACCAACATAAGTTTTTGTTATTGGTATAATTTGAAGAAATAACACGTCAGCATAAACAATTATTGACGTATCAGCCAAAATCGAATCAATCTAAAGTGATCAGAAAACAACCTTATAACACTGATCAGAGTTATTTAGATGGTCGGGTTTTAAATACCCGACCAAGGTAATCAGATTGATCGGGTTATCATGATAGTGATCGGTGGAAAATTAACTGATCAGGTTTGACTACTTGATCCGGTGAAGATCCCTGGTTGGGGATAAAAAAGATCTGGTCGGGTTTGGAGGACGATCGGCTAAGTGACACGTGGGCAATGTTTAGATACGTTCAGATGCTTAGCATGTTGATAGCATTATTACGACTCAAACATGTAAAGAAGAATCCTCCTCAAACAAGGTTGCGAGAAGCATAATCTGAAAAGGAAACGAATTTCCATAAGGGTTATTAGAACACTGAATAGGCAAAGTCCTAATGCGATTAAAACAACTCCAACAAGTCAGAGTTTTATAAAATCACTACTACATTTCTCTTACTTGTATTCCAAGAACTAGGGTTCCATATATGTATAAATAGACCTAAAAAGTACCCAATGGGGGTTAGCGAATCATTAAGGATTGAAGAGAGAAAGTAAGATTGTGTGTGTAATCGTAATCATATAGTGATTTTTCCTCTCTCCGTCACCGGTAACCGTGGTTTTTTCCCTTCCGGGTTTTCCACTTAAAATCTTGCTTGCGTGATATCTTCTATTTCTTTTTGATTCAATTATATAATTGCAAACCTTGCATGTTTTGTGTGATGTGTGATTGAATTCATACAATCCAAAAATCGCCGTCACAAATTTGCCCTAGAAGAAGGGGGTAACCGGGCAATTCTTGTTGAACGAATTTTTGTTAAGTTAACCTCGAAGAACTTGTGAAGCAGCAATATGACAGACAACATGGATGGAAGTCGCTCCCCACTTGACACTGGTACCCCGCGCGATATCAACAGTTCTGATCCAGTGAACGCCAGTATCGCCGGAGGAAGCTTACCTTCAGTGACTCCAACTTCGATTGATCAAGCCGCCATAACTTCCACAAACACCCTCTCAGCAATCTCCCCGGATGCATTCCAACAGGTTCAAGAGTCCTTGAAGAGAGTCGTCAAGGACGCCGCTAGACAGGGAATCAACATAACTGCCACTGTAAATTTAACTTCGCCATTCCAGTTACACACACCAGTAGTGGCACGGGATCCAAGAATACAGTCTGAGATAGTAATTCCAACTCCAGATGCCCCACAGAAAACTGGTAAAAATAAGGCGAATCCCTATGAAAAGAGGGATCGATCCCAAAAGAATGATAGCCGGCGTGGTTACCAGGACCACAGAGGGAATGGAGACCAAACCAGCCATAAAAGAAGGGAGCGCAGCCCGCATGATGACGTCATAAGAAGTCAAGAACGGGAAGTGAGTTATGACCGAGGGGACAGATATGACGGATACAGAAGGAGGTCCCGGTCGCCTTCAACTGACAAGGAGGAACCCTTAAGGAGGCATAGAGAGACAACCCCCGCCCTCAGATACAATGTTCGAGATACTCAAATCACTGGGTGAACATCTAGAGACCCCTATGGTATCATCATCCAGCAGAAATTTGATGAGTGCAGTGAGCCAGAAGGAGAGCGTGAAGTTCTACTAAGAAGGATAGAAGCGCTGGAACGAAGGCAGAGACGAGGAAATTTGCTGATAGGCAATTCTGGAAGTCCATTTACCGCATCCATAAGACATGCCCGTTTCTTATAAAAATTCAGGATACCGCATATGGAACAATTCAAGGCTAACACCGACCCCCAGGAGCATGTCAGGAGATATCAGAGCTTGATGGCACATTATGATTACGATGACGCGCTCTTATGTAGAATGTTCCCCCAGACATTAGGGGATCAAGGGTCCAGACAGTTCGGTGGCCTTACAAGCGGGTCGATCGGGAATTTTGAGGAGTTGATACAGGCCTTCACCAGGCAGTTCATGGGAAATATCCAGCGGAGGAAGTCGATATCCGTCCTGTCAACCCTAAAACAGAGGAAGGATGAGAAATTGAAAGACTACCTCGCCCGTTTTTCGCAAGAAGTCTCGGAGGTATAGGATCCCAATGATGATGCGGTTGTGGCTGCATTCGTTAACAATTTGCAGCACAGCCAATTATCGCTCAGCTTAAGACAAAATGGACCAATCACCTATGCTAATTTGGTGGACGATGTGGGGGGATATGCGATGGCTGAAGAGGAGCAAATAGCCCATGGAGGTAAAAATACATACATGGCAGCCGGCCAAGCAAGAATCAAAAGCCCAAAACCCTAAAGGAGACCAAAAAAGCAATTCTGGGAAAGCCAAAGAGAGCCGCAAGGAGGAGGACCAAAAGAACAATAAGACCTACAAGAGGCAGTACACAAATTACACCCCCTTGACTCAGAAACAAGAGGAAGTCTTGAACGTAATCGAGGATAAGAATTTATATAAAAAGCCTCCAAAGCAATCCAGTTTTGCTCGTAGAGACACCTCGAAGTACTGCCGTTTCCATCGGGAAAATGGTCATGAAACCTCTAACTGTTACTAGTTGAGAGACTACATTGAAAAGTTAGTCCGAGAAGGGCACCTAAAGGATATAATTCTCAAAGGAGATGATGACCGGTAAAACAATCCTACAAAACCCGATCAAGATAGAAAGGATAGTCCAAGGAGAAGTTCAGATGCCGGAGCTATTAACACTATTTTTGGTGGTCCATATACGGGAAAAAGTAACAGGGAAAGAATGTCAGAGGTCCGTGAAGCAATTGATGGCCAGAGAAACCTGAAAGTAAATTTGGTAGGTCCCGGTCAGAAAAAACTCAAACAAGGGTGGGATCCGATCACTTTCTCCGAAACTGACACTAACGGACTGGAGGTCAAGCCAAATAATGCGATCGTTGTGACAGTTCAGTATCCACCGTGAGGTAAGAAGAATACTGATCGATAATGGAAGTTCGGCAGATATCCTGAGTGCGGGGTTGTTCGATCAATTATGACTTCATAGGAAGGATTTACAACCACTGGATGTCCTGCTCAGAGGATTTGGAGGAGTGGAAGTAAGATCTTTTGGGACAGTCAAACTCCCGGTCGAGGTGGAAAATTTTCCTTGTCAGAAAACAGTATTGCTAGATTTCGTAGTAGTAGACACCGAGAATTGGCCATACAACGCCTTGCTAGGCAGACCCTTTTTGAATAAAACAAAGGCAGTTACGGCAACTTATGCCCTGATCGTTAAATTCCCGATAGAGGCTGGAGTCGGAATACTGAAAGGCTCCCAATAATGGGCGAGAAATGCCAATTTAGCGGTTTATAGAGACAAGGCAGAGCCGGATGTTATGCAGATAGATCCTGTTGAAGGAGAAGCGGAAACGCCAACTCGGTTCGATTTGGACCCAAGGGAGTCATCTCTAGAAGATGGAAAGAGCCGAGAAGGGGAATCAACCATCGATGTAGCAGTAGGATGGAAAACCCGACCAGACAGTAAGATTGGGAGCACAACTGACTGGACAAGTGCAGCATCAATTAATCAGTTTACTGCATGAATATAAAGATGTGTTTGCTTGGAGGCATGAAGATATACCAGGAATCGACACCAAAATAATTTTCCACGCTCTGACTGTAGACGCAGAACAGAAACCGGTAATTCAGAAGAGGCATCGATTCAATCCGGAACGAAGTAAAGCAATTAAAGAAGAAGTTAGTAAGTTACTGGCAGCAGGATCAGTCAGGGAAGTCCAATACCTCGACTGGGTGGAAAATATAGTACTTGTGAAAAAGAAAAAAGGACAATAGAGAATGTGCGTAGACTTCACAGATCTGAACAAAGCATGCCCGAAGGATAACTTTCCTCTGCCCCGAATAGATCAGTTGGTCGATGCGACTGCGGGGCACGAATTGTTGAGTTTCATGGATGCATATTAGGCTACAACCAGATCAGAATGTTCGGCCCAGATGGGGAAAAAACTGCTTTTATAACGGATCAAGGGCTCTATTGCTATAAAGTGATGCCTTTTGATTTCAAAAATATCGGGGCAACCTATCAAAGACTGGTAAACAAGATGTTTGCCCGACAGATCGGTAGAAACATGGAGGTCTATATAGACGATATGTTACCAAAAAGCATCACTGCAGCTAAGCATGCAACCGACCTCGAGGAAACATTCAAAGTGCTAAGAAGATATGAGATGAAGCTGAACCCGAACAAGTGTGTCTTTGGGGTACCATCGGGAAAGTTTCTCGGGTTCCAAGTGCACCAGAGGGGAATCGAAGCGAGCCCCGAAAAAATAAAAGCCCTGGAAATGATGAGATCCCCGGTTACCATGAAAGACATTCAAAGGTTGACAGGATGCCTAGCCTCATTAAGCCGATTCATTAGCAAGTCGACCGAAAAATGTCTACCTTTCTTTAGAGCAATAAGAAAAGGCAAGGGGGTAGAATGGAATGAAGAGTGTGAACAGGAGTTCAAGAAGATCAAAGAATACTTGGGTAAGGCTCCTATCTTATCAAAGCCTCGAATGGGAGAAACATTGTACTTATACCTGTCAGTCACAACTGTAGCTACTGGCTCGGTATTAGTAAGAATGGAAGAAGAAATACAAAAGCCAATATACTACACTAGCAAAGCTCTGTTGCCAGCAGAAACAAGATATTCGGCGGCCGAACAGATGGCATTAGCATTAGTGACAGCTACCAGAAAATTAAGACCTTATTTCCAAGCCCATAAAATTGAGGTATACACAGATTGTCCGTTAAAGCAAATTCTATCCAAGCCAGAAGTGTCAGGAAGATTGAAAAAATGGGCGGTTGAATTGAGCGAGTTCGACATTACTTACTTACCAAGGACATCAATAAAGGGTCAGGCAGTGGCGGATCTGATCGCCGAGTTTATTGAACCTGACAGGGAAGTGGTCAGGATGCTGGAAGAAAATGAAAGGAAGATTTTCAACTGGAAACTACATGTTGATGGGTCATCAAATGTGTATGGCAGCGGGGCAGGCATAGTGGTATCAACACCCGAAGGTGATCAAGTAGAATGTGCCTTGCGATTTGACTTCAAGGCTACTAATAACATGGCTGAATATGAGGCGTTGCTGGCAGGACTCAGAGTTTGCACGACACTGGGAGCATACGAAATTGAAATATTCAGTGATACCCAGGTCGTGGTCAACCAGGTCTTGGATGAATACCAGGCAAAAGACTCTAACATGGTGGCATATTTAGAGATAGCTAAGATGCTCCTCGGGAGGTTCAAGGATTATAGAATCACTCAGATCCCGAGAGAAAAGAATGAAAAAGCTGATGCATTATCCAGGCTGGCATCAGTAACCACTGGAATCTGGTCTAAGACGATCCCGGTGGTTCGTCTCGAAAAACCCAGCATTGGAGAATGAGAGAAGTTAGTTGTAGAGACAATAGAAGCAGAGCAAGTCACTTGGATTACCCTGATCAGGCAATACCTGCAAGACGGCACGCTCCCAGAAGATACAACTGAAGCAAAGCATATTAGATACAGGTGATGAGAAGGTTTTTGCCGTCAGAAAACCGTCCGTCAAAACAATTTATAAAACCTATGCGATGCTTTCACAAGTATAAATACAAGCAAAACGGCAAGCATGGGTGTCGTCCACTGAGATCGGGGTAGCGGTGATAAGATTAGGATTAATATAACTAGTATGCATAAAAGTAAATTGATGGTGAATGAAGATATAATATAAACTAAACTATGAAAGCAAATAAAATAGGATGACAACGGAGTGATGAATGAATGATGATGGAACTACGGAGTTGATGGACTCGTAAGTGAATATTGGGGCAATTGCAACAAACTCTCAATTAAGCACGTGTTGACAAATGTAACCAACCTAGGGTGTATAGTGTTGGTATATATCTCTAGCAAGAGGTCAACCTAGGGTGTATAGCAAATACCTTCTACTAGAGATTAATCCCTCCTAAGCAACCAACAGTGGCTAGTTACTCAATTGGGACTTGTTCCATGAATGCTCATCTATCTAGCTATGGCTCAACCTATTACTAATGTAGCCATCCTAGGATGTATAGTGATGGCTTCCAATTCCCTCACAAGTGGCCGACCTAGGATGTATAGTGAAGGCCACCCGTTTGAGATTGGATGAGGCTTTAGGTTATCAACCGAATTCTACTCGAAGGTTAGTTCTCGTAGAATCACTAAAGTAGCCAACCTAGGGTGTATAGTGGAGGCTTCTAATTCTCTCACAAGTGGCTAACCTAGGATGTATAGTGAAAGCTACTAATTCAAGATTAGATTAAGGGCATGGTTTTAGAGCCGGATTTCCGGAAATCCTTCCATTCAATTTAACATTAGACAACCTAATTGCCTACTCAAGTAATCCAAATCAATCATGCAAAGAGGGTGTATCCAAGCAAATCAATAATGGAAATCAATTAAAGCAATGGAATAAAACATAGAGATAGAATAAATATAACATATAGAGTTTATTTACAAAGCCCAAATATCCATCATACAAATAACATCAACCCCATAGTGGGGTATTTTAGCTACTCATGTTCTATTACAAACCAATAAACTAAGAGAGAGAGTAGAGATAACCCTTGAAGATTGATCTCTTTCCTTGAAGCTTGAATCCAAGTCTCCTAGTTGCCTTTGATTGAGTAGAGATGGTTTGGATGATAGGGAGATGTGTTTACTAGCTTAGAATACAAGTGTTGGGAGGTATGGTGATCATTTGGTTCGTTCCCATCATTTTCTATTTATAGAGGATGGAAAAATAGGTCACTTAAGCTTGAAACCAGAAACTGTCGCGCGCGGAGTGCGGGTGGAGTGCGGGTGAATTACCCGTACTATAACCGCACTGTAAAGGTTTTCTTCATCTTCAGGTTTCTGATTTGGGCAATAGTGCGGGTGGAGTGCGATTGGATTACCTGCACTTGACCCGCACTTGACCCGCACTGTAGTCGCACTTGAGTCGCACTATACTATCAGGTGTAAAATCCCTCCTCTGTTTTGAGCAATAGTGCGGGTGGAGTGCTGGTGGATGACCTGCACTGTACCTGCACTCTAATGTCAGGTACAACTCTGATCTTCTGTTCTTGGTGACAGTGCGGGTGGAGTGCGGTTTGATGACCCGCACAGTACCCGCACTTTATCGTCAGGTGCAACATCAGCTTCCTGGTTTGGCATTAGTGCAGGTTAAGTGCGGTTGGATGACCCGCACTGTACCCGCACTTTATCTCTTCACTTGCATCCTGTCCCAGCTATGAATATGAGTGCGGCTGGAGTGCGGTTGCGACCCGCACTTGACCCGCACTGAACCCGCACTGTAGGGCTGTTTGTACTCCTTTGCCTTTACTTTCGCCCCTTTTCTGCTGGAACACTGCAATAAGCTTCCAAACCCAGAATTACATCTATTGCCTGCAATTAGCACTAATGAGCCTATTAGACATAAAATATATAGAAAATACACACAAGAACGAGACAAAGGAATATGAATGAGGGTCGAAATATACAACAATTTAGGCACGATCAACATGGCTACCCGTTATTCAATATTATGAGGAGAACTCTATAGAAGGGGGTTTTCCAAAGCCCTACAGAGATGTGTCAGTTAGGATGAGGGAGATAAAATTCTAGCTAGTATACACGGAGGTGTATATGGGAACCATACTGGAGGGAAATGTTTGGCTCATAAAACCCTCAGGCAGGGCTGTTATTGGCCGACTTTGTGTTAAAGACGCCAAGATGGTGGCAGAAAAATGTGCTACCTGTCAAAGAATCGCAAATGACATCAAACATCCACCGGAGAACTTGATGAATCTGACTTAACCCTGGCCGTTTGCAATGTGGGGACTTGACCTGATCGACCCTATGCCTACGGCAACTAAAGGTCGAGCAAAGCACGCTATTATGGCAGTCGACTATTTCACAAAATGGGCGGAAGCGGAAGCATTGGTACATATCACCGAAGCTAACACCACTAGCTTCGTAAAGAAAAATATCATCTATCGATTCGAGATCCCAAACACGATCATCACTAACAATGGGACTCAATTCGATAGTGATAATTTTAGGGAGATGTGCCAAAAGTACCACATCAAAAATTATTATGCTACCTTGGCTCATCCTCAGACCAATGGTCAAACTGAAGCAGTCAACAAGATCATCAAGCACACTTTGAAAGCCAAGCTTGACAATAAAAAAGGAAACTAGGCAGATAAGCTACATGAAGTACTCTGGGCATACCGAACAACGCAAAGAACTTTGACATGAGAAACACTTTATTCCTTAGCATTCAGAATAGAGGATGTTATCCCGGTCGAGGTCGCATATAATTCCCCAAGAGTCCAGCTATATTAGCGCGACACCAATGTAGAAACCTTGGAATAAAATCTGGACGAGTTGGAAGAAAAAAGGGATATGGTAAGGGTAAGAAATGTGGCCTACCAACAAAGAGTCGCAAGATACTACAACTCGCACGTCTGAGAAAGAAAGTTCCAACTTTGAGATCTGGTCCTTAGAAGGGTATCCCCAAATACAAAGGATAAAGCGGTTGGGTCGTTGGTGGACAAATGAGAAGGGCTTTATCAGGTGGTCGGGCTAGCTGGGCATGGATCATATCGCCTTGCCCGACCAGAAAGAGAAGAGTTGCCCAGACTGTGCAACGCTCAATATTTGAAGATATTTTACCCTTAAGAGATTTCTCCTTTCTGTTAAAATTAGAGTAGTTGCAGACTTATTTTTGTTATCTAATTATTCGGTTGCTTTTTATAGTTTTTGTTGAAGATATCAATAAAATCCCCTCGAGGGAAGCATAGTTCAAGTAAAAGTATTCTAATGTTGCTTTCTTTAAAAAGCAAGTCTCAAAAAACCCCGAACGGGTTCTCGAGGGGCCCAGTGATGGGGCTGAAAGAGTATGTTGCAACGACAACACACTTTCTCCGAAACTAACTAGGTGCATTAAAAGCACTGTTTGGGCGTCTTCAGGTGATCAGATACCTGACGGGATGTGCCAAAAGTTGGATGGGGTGGTCAAAATCTCAAGCTTGAATATCAGCCAACCAGAAAGTTGGATGATATGAGCTAAGTTAGTGAGATAAGAAAACCCACATTACAGCAAATCTTGAGTAACAGCCCGTTGGGAGACGTTCCCAGTAACTTAGTTGCCAGATAAAAGATAAAAGTCTATAAATTAGGTACCATGTAAATGGTCCATTGAAAGAACACTATTTGAACCAATATACAAGGCAACTACAAACCAAGCCAGAACCGATCAGTTGATTAGATAACCAATCGGATTCATCAAATGCTGATGGCCAAATTGGCCGGGTAGAAACCAACCAATCAAAAGAGGTTATTGAACGAGTTAAAGATAATTGATAATAAATTGAACTAAGTTCTATCAGTCAAGATAGCTGATCGGGTCAATGATCAATAACTCGATCAATCGAATTACGAATAATCAATAAATATGGGCGAGCAAAGCAAAGAAGATCACACTAGTAAATCAAAAACTTGTATCATTAATAGATGAACGAATCGTTTATTTAGTGCTACAAAAAATTACAAGGTGTGTGGTATAGGGAGATTAGGTTCCAGGAGCGCGTGAAGGGCCGCAGGGGACCAGAGGTTCCATGAGGATTACTTTCTTCTTCATAGCCCTTGGCCAGATCTCCAAAGTCTGGCCAGCAGATGTCATCTTCATGATCTTCAACCATGAATGAAGAGTAATCGGTCTCAGGTAAAGGACCAGTATCAACACCCTTGGATACTGCACCACCTTCATTGACCGCATGAAAGGTCACCAGAGAAGATTTGGAGGGAAGCTCCAGATGCATACTATGAGGTTCTTTCCCGATAGATTTGCAATAAGCCTTCCATCTCATCCTTTGGTTTTTTATCGCACGGAGAGACTCAGCCTTGTGCTTTTCAATCGTTCAGTCCCATTTTCGGCAAGCTTCTATAGTGGACCTTTCTTTTCCCCCAAAGAACATTCTAGCGGTGGCTAGCCCTCGTTCCAGTTCCCTCAGCATAACGGCCTCGAATGCTGGAGATTTTTTATATCGATCGATGCTCTGGATTTCAAGAGCTAAATTGGTTTCTTGTGAGAGCACCTCCATGCTGACCTTCTGTTGCTTTAAATCGTCGACCAGCCTCTCATAGCGAAGCTTAGCCTCCTCAGACCATTGCTGAGCCTCGAGCATGGATTGTTGAGAAGCAGCTAGAGTTTCCTTGGCAGTGCGAGCTTCTGCCTCTTAGCTAGCAGCCGCCTTTTCGGCCAGAGACAGCTTGGTCTCCAACTCTGCACACCGCTGGTCGGCCGTGACCAGATTCACTTCAAGTTCGGCAGTCCTCATTGCAAGCTGTGTTAGGCTGGTAGTGGCATTGTCAGCTTTAGTTTCGGCAGCAGCAACTGACCTCCTCAAATGATGCCTTTAGCTTCGATTCACTTGTTGATGGCGAACTGACCGCTTTATTCCTCTTTCCAAGCTTCATCTTCAGCTGAGAAATCTCAGCATCCTGTTTCTTCTGAACCATCATGGCCCTGGTCATCTCCTCGACAGCCTTAAAAAAGGGAAGAAAAATATGGTAAGTTTATATATAAACTCAAAGCGTAGAGAATAAGCAAGAGGTTGGAAAATACATACTTAAACGCCGTTGTTATAGATAGCATGGACTCTTTCCACATCACTAGCATTTCAAAAATCAGTCCAGTAGCCTGTGCCAACATAGCCTTTCCCAGCAGACATAGACTTCAGTATGTCTAAGGGGTCAGGTAAGATATCCCCTGAGCCAGAAGCTCCAGTCACACTAGGAGGAACTATTATCCCGGGGGTCAGCGGGTGGTTTGTCCATCGGTTCAAAATGAGAAATTGGAATGGCTTCAGGAGTAGCTTGAACTTGCTCCTAATCAGCAGTCCCCGATGGGCCCGCTTTAACATTATTTATGACAGGGGCAAGAACAATATTGGGTAAGGGCCTAGATGGACGGCCCAGTCGGAAAGATGTTTTGTCAATATGCTCCGCTTCATGGTCAGATAAGTTATCTTCAGAAGCGAGTGGATCAGCTGATATTTTTTCAGGACTGGCCTGCCATTCGTCAGAATCTGAATCAATAAAGACTATCTGACGCTTGACGGAAAATTGAATAGGGGCCTTACCAGCACGATGAACCGGGAGGTCAGAAGGAACCTGGCTGATTGGATGACCGGTTTGGAGAGGAGTTGGCTCAAACGGTCTTGGGGGTTGGACTTGTAAGGAGGTGGTTTGCCTAACAGTCCCGGTAGCAACTGGATCATTCGACTCAGATCGATCATATGGCTGGAGGGTAGAGGGAGCTGTAGCTTGATCATTTCCCCATTTAGATCGATGCTCCTTGCGGATAAGATCAGTCAACGTATCCTGATCTTCCTCATCCTCTTCAAAGATGATTGCTTTGACTCTAGTCTGATGAGCCCCTGACTTAGATAATGATTCGAGTTTCTTTTTTCCGCGAATAACATCATGAGCGAAAGAATTAGCAGCAATTTTGGTCGCCTTACTGGCAGGAGATTTTCCAGAAGATTTGGTCGGGCGACGACCAGCTGTTTCCTTAGTGAATTTCCTCTTTGAGCCTCTAGGATATTTATTTTGCTTACCCCGATCAGAAGATTAATTCTCTCTCTCTCTCTCTCTCTGTCGGGAACGTCTGAAGATGCGTTGGGATCAAGCTCGTAAATATGCTCAACCATGGTCTGTTGAGGAGGAGCAATACCCTGAGCCAGCTGGGCAGAAGCTTCCGTACGACTGACCTTATCAACATTTTTAATCTTCTCGGCTTGATCCCCGGCTACGATATCTATCTCATACACTGACAATTGAAGAAAGGAAAAAATATCAGTAAACAAAATAAAGAAGTATATAATAATGGGAACAATTAAAGCAACGAGACTTACAACATTTGCGTCGACTCAAAATCGGAGGAAACAATCCAAGGTCTTGATAGGCCTTTTCAGAAAATAGCCCACGTAATCTCTGGCCTCCCACAATGTTTGAGCAGCCTTATTGGGGATCAGCAACGACGGTTTCACCCCATTCTCCCAGAACGAAGAACCAGTTGTTCTTCCAATATTTATTAAAAGAAGGAAAGCCCCAAATGAAGCCCTTGTGGTCTTTACTGGATGGAGGAGGGGGACGTTGATTATATCCTTCAGGAATCCAATGGTTGATTGAGCTAGCCTGAAGGTAAAAAGTACCTTCATTATCTGATCGACCCAGTGTATAGAAGTTCTGAATTTCCTGTGGGGTCGGGGGGGTACTTGGCACCGATTTTCTTCCATATATGCCATAAGCGTATAAGGACTCGATACGAATTTGGTGAGAGCTAGGCGGGAGCGATCCCAGCGTCGACCATGAATCTGGCAATAAAAGGTTGAAAGGGGTAGTGTGACCCCAGAGGTGAGCATAGTCTCATAGATGGCCACTGCGCCCTGAGGAGGATTCCAAATTGCGAGCTGATTGCTTAAGAAGAGTTTAGCCGATCGGGGGAGATCGAACATTTCGCTATATTTCACTATCTCTAGCTCATCCACTGCATTTATTTCCGAATCAAAGGCACATAGATGTTCTGCCAAGAATTTCAGAAGAAAAGCTCGACACACCCTGGGAATGTCCCCCATCTTCAGTAACTGAAAGGAATCTTCAAGTCAACCGTAGAAGAGTCCTTGGAACTCGGTATGTTTCCCCGGTCGGATCCGGTTGTCTTTGACATATCTAGGTATGTATTGAGAGAAGAAGGAAAAGAAGCATCGGGTTAGCAATGTTCGATTCAAAATAAGAAGGTTGAAACTCGGGAAGAGCCTTAGAATAATCAATATTAAGAGGTACATGATGAACTGGACGAGAAGAAGAATCTTGGAAAAATCCCTCTAAAATGGATTCAGTCCTGATAATATTCTCTTTGTCGCCTATCGCAATATGGCAGATTAATAACTCAACATAACGATGACGGATAGCAGGATCCATACCTGATATTTGAAGAAGGTGGGAAGGAACTCTGACGATGATGAAGATTCAGTTGGATTGACGAACTTTGAGAGGATCGTCGGTGGAGGACAGTAACACAGAAGATGAAGAGTTGTGTAAATTAACAGAAACAAACATGTGAGAGAGAAAACGAAAGGGCTTAACAGTATTTATAGGCAACAATGACGTCATGTGAGAGTGGTGGTTGGTATTCGAATCCCGAAGATCACGCGCCGTGTGAAATTTAAAACGCCGTTGTCAATTGCGTCAAATCATCGATACAAATCAACCATTTGTGGCTAGGATTTAAAGTTAGTTGTCTACCATTATTACGCATGTAAGAGCTATACGACAAAAGACTCCTGAGTTAAACATATCTCACCAAACGAATGGCTGTCGTTTAACCAAGTGCTTGGTTTCAATGTTTAAGGGGGTATTGTTATTGGTATAATTTGAAGAAATAACACGTCAGCATAAACAAATATTGACGTATCAGCCAAAATCGAATCAATCTAAAGTGATCAGAAAATAACCATATAACACTGATCAGAGTTATTTAGATGGTCAGGTTTTGAATACCCGACCAAGGTAATCAGATTGATCGGGTTATCATGATAGTGATCGGGGGAAAATTAACTGATCAGGTTTGACTACTTGATCGTGTGAAGATCCCAGGTCGAGGATAAAAGAGATCTGGTCGGGTTTGGAGGACGATCGGCTAAGTGACACGTGGGCAATGTGTAGATACGTTCAGATGATTAGCATGTTGATAACATTATTACGACTCAAACATGTAAAGAAGAATCCTCATCAAACAGGGTTGCGAGAAGCATAATCTGAAAAGGAAACGGATTTCCATAAGGGTTATTATAACACTGAATAGGCAAAGTTCTAATGCGATTAAAACGACTCCAACAAGTCAGAGTTTTATAAAATCACTACTACCTTTCTTTTACTTGTATTCCAAGAACTAGAGTTCTATACATGTATAAATAGACCTAAAAAGTATCCAATGGGGGTTAGCGAATCATTAAGGATTGAAGAGAGAAAGTAAGATTGTGTGTGTAATCGTAATCATATAGTGATTTTTCCTCTCGCTGTCACCGGCAACCGTGGTTTTTTCCCTTCCGGGTTTTCCACGTAAAATCTTGCTTGCGCGATATCTTCTATTTCTTTTCGATTCAATTATATAATTGCAAACCTTACATGTTTTGTGTGACGTGTGATTGAATTCATACAATCCAAAAATCGTCGTCAACAGTTTTCAAAAAAAAACTTTCCCATGTGTTTTCATTGTATATAGTCCAATTCACAAAGGTTTTCGATGCATTGGTCCATCAACAAATAAAGTATATATTTTCAGGCATGTAGTATTTGATGAGCAAGTTTTTCCTTATTCTAACAAAACTTCAACTGGTAATGACTTTTTGCAGCTTGCTGTCACAACCTTCCCCGATCCAGAAGAGTGGTTTCTCAAGCCAATAAATCACTCTCCTAGATAATAGAAATGAAAACACTAAAATGTGTTTTTTAAGGCTTGTGTTTGTGAACTCACAGGTAGTCTCCACTATTAGAAAAAGGTGAAAGAGCACCGAGTCCCATCAACTTAAGCACAGAAAGGATGAGACTAGCCCATGACGTACAAGTGAGACCCTAGAGTGACAACTAGTTACTCAATTAAGCACACTACGCATAAATAAACTCGCCATAAGCACACGCTCAAGGCATCACACCCAAGCTAATTAAAGCTCGAAAATTTTGTCCATGCAACAATTTGAAAATTTTGGACTCAAAAAGACTCAAGACTCAAAAAGACGACTCACAAAGGCATCTACAAATACCCCCAAACCAAAACTCAACATTGTCCTCAATGTTGGACAAGAGAGCACAGCCTAACGGCGCGCACCTAACTGACACAACATAAACAAACATAGACACTAATCAAACACAATCAATGCCCACAAACAAATACTCAAATAAAGGCTCACAGTATGAATAGGCAAAACAATGCAATATATCAATGAAACACAAACCATACAAACCCTTCATCATCAATTGACCACAAACATTTCAAAAATGACGGAGTGAGGGCATGGCAACCCCCAAACCAAACTAAACAATATGCACAATACCAATACAAAATGTGCATGCATCGAAAACTCCCAAACCGAATTGGGCTATATATGGCAATTAAAATTGTACACTCGCATGCAACATTCACTAGAGCCTTCAGCTCATCCATCAGCAAAAGAATAAATCAATAATAACCAAAAATCAAATATCATCATTCAAAATTGATCTATCATATCAAAAATTTGCCACCCACACACTATCCACCAAAATCTCCACCAATTATTCAACCAAAGCAAGTAAGAACAAAAATGGGGAAAAAAGAATTCATAAATGCAAACTTAGGTGGGTTGCCACCCACAAACGCTTTATTTATCGTCTAGGCAAGACGTTGTTGTAGCACTTCCGCTTTTCAAACTCTAATTTGTTGCTTTCCTTCATGAAGATGAGGTTCTTGCTCTTTTTATGAGCACTCCTGGCTTGCTTGTCCCTCAAAGACTTGCAAGTTGTTGGTGTTTCCTTCCAAGAGATGAAAAACCTCACTTTATCGCCCAAGCTGCAAAATAGCTTCCTAGAGAAGCTATAGATAGTCTACACACTCACAAAACCTATTAGAATGTTCAGGAAAATAAGATTCATTCAATATCTGCAATTGCCAAACCAAATCTTATACCATTTATTTAGGAATAACAAACTTAACAAACTAAGCATAAAAACAAGCATAATGTTTTAATCATGAAGCACATAGGCGGTTTCCGCCTTGATATCAACAACCATATTCCCAATTACAATTAGTAACATCAAACCCCTCCCAAAGCATTTAAGCACATATATCAGCACCCTCTAATCAACTCACTCAAACAGGCTTCGACAACATGCACTTTACCCATCAACATTAAGCTATGCTCATCTAATGTAGGGTAATATAAAAAGATAGAAACCAGTTAGAGGAGTCAATTACCAACATTTTTATTTTTTAAGAAATTTGCAGAGACACTATTGCTGGCTACGCTCTGACCTCTTTTCCACTGGATGATCTACGCGGCACTACTCGTGTCCTTGGTTGCATTAACCACATAGGCCGTCTTGGCACTGACGGTTTGCTTAGTGAAATTGTTGCATTGCCATAAATGCACTCAATGTTCTCCTGAGTTGTGAGGTCTTAGCTTCGGTGCTCCACTTTGCGATTGTTTGTCACTACTCCAACCTTGATTTGATTGCTCACCAACCTGAAAATTTTCTTTCCTTGCAGAAACACAACACAAACAACATTACATGTATATGCTTTAAATAAAAGAAAAATAATTAAAAAAACACAAAAACTGAAACACTTTAACAAAAAAACAATGCGAAAGAACATCTCAACATGGAGGACAAAATTCCAAAAAAAAAAACTAGTGACTTTTGAAAGCGACTTATGTCCACTCTTTAGTGCATATTTCAAAAAATACTAAATAAAACGTGCTCAAATTTTGGCACAGGAAACTAAACATGCAAATTCACACTTTACAAATGGAAAATGTTTTAAAATTCAAATTGAAAAAGTGTGTAAACGGATGTGGAAAAAGTGTGCAGATTTTCAAAACTGGGCATCGCATGTGACCTTTGGTCGAAGAAACCTTCATAACTTTTGAACCCCGGCCAAGAATTTTACGTTCTTTATATCATTGGAACCGTATCGAAAAATTAAAGGATGTAGAGTAGACAAAATAATTTATTTCCTCACCGAAAGGTACAGTTTAAATGAAATATTATGCCTCAAAAATTTCAAAACAGGGTATTTTGGCAAAGGTCAAATAAAAATATGAAAAAGTAAAATGAAAAATGACTCAATTAATGAATCTTCACCCCCAAACATAATCTAAACATTGTCTTCAATTTTTTATATGACATGAGATGCATGGACAATGAATAAACGAAGCATGGAAGGCAAGAACTCAAAACAAAAACAACATAAACATCCTACAAATAGATAATTATAAACTATTTACATTTCTACATTATTTGCTAAAACTAGAAACAATTAACAAATAGGCCACCTCCCCGGCAGCGGCGCCATTTTGATACTCGTTTTTTTTGTGTCATTACCAAATTGTGGATCAAAAAATATTTATAAAAAGTCCTACTCAATGTGCTCTAAAGTTTTGAAAACTTAGTAAAGCGGTAAACGAGGGTATCGTCCACAGGAAGGTGTAATCCGTCAATCGTCTCACGTTTTAGTGAGTATTGAGAGCAATGTAAATAAGAACATGGCAATGGTGAGAGTGGTGTGTGTGAAGTGTAAGCATTTGAGTGTATATGAGTAAAAGAAATAGTATAAGAGAATATAGAAGGATGAGAATGGTGATTAAATGAGATAAACAAAAATAGGATGGATAGGAGAGATGCAAGAAAATGTACACACAAGGTACTCATGACCACCAAAACATTCACGCCACAAATAATAACTAACTGGAAAGACACTCCTAACATATCAGGCTAATCGTCCTAGCTAGAGTTTCCGGGATGGCTTGGATTGAAATGCTCACAATCCACCCCTTTCACTTTTGCTTGGGAAAGATGTAAGGTAGCCGGGGTGACTTGGATTGGAATGCCCACAGTCCACCCCTTTTACCTAGCTGGGATATATTAGATTGGAATGCTCACAATATATCCCTTCCAATTCAAATGAGCATGGTTAAACACCTTAGGTGTAGATGGTTAAAAATATAAATTGATATCTAATGCAAACCAAGAGTTTGAATGCCTACTTGGCTCACAAAGAAACCACAATTCACTCTCCATAAAAAGTTAGGAGTTGGAATGCCTACCCAACTCAAAGTGTAAATTAAATGCATTTAAGAGCAAATTCAATCACTAAGCTAAATGGGAGTTGGAATGCCTTCCCATTTTCACAAAGATTTCAATTAAAGATTAGTAACTCTAATAATTTCAATTAATTCACAAGAATCAAGAGTTGGAATGCCTACTTAATTCAAGAGATAATTAAACACAGTTAAACACAATGAATGGATCAAAACAAGAAGAAATCAAATACAAGCCAATTAAATAAATGGAACTAGAGTTAGGGTTTACATATTTCCCAAATAGGGGTATATATCAAATAAAGAAAATACAAGAGAAGAGTAAAGAGAAGAAACCCAAGGTATCAATCTCAAGTCTCCATCCTCCATTGAAGCTCTTCCTCCTTATAGACAAGAAAATGATGGCTCTTTCCTCTTTAATCCTCCTCAAAGATGGATGGGTGATGGTAGAAGGTAGTGGTGGAGAGGCAATCCATGGAGGAAAACCTCCATGGATGCCTTTTGAAGCTCCTCTCTCTCTTGATTTGGTGGAGAAGATTTTGGGATCTAAGGTTTGGTGTGTATGTTTTGTGGGTTGAAAGTTGATGGGTCTTTTGAAGAAAATGGTGTACTTATAGGTTTGGGAGGTTAAGGCATGATTTAGACATGAAAGGACAATATTACCCCTCTAAAATTGCCCAAAAACCTGTCATTCTCTGCTGGAAAGTGCAATTCACGGGTAGTGCACGGGTAAGGTACCCGTGTATAGCCGCGCAACAGTCGCTAAAATGGCCATAACTTTCTCTAGAAAACTTATAATCGCAATCCGTAAAAACCGCTGGAAACTAGACTCCCGGGGTTTTCCAAATATATATAATCTGAAATATGGTTCAATCTAAGTAGGGAGATATGACCCTCCAAAATAGGATGTGATGTATAAGCTTTTCACAATTTCAGCCCATTTTTCTATCAAATTCCATTTTTTGCTAATTTTTGCCTCCCAAACTCCGTTTTGCCTAAAAATGCCTGCATTGACTAGAATAGAGCCATTAGACACCAAAACACACTCGAAAACAAGCTAAAGGATATGGAATTAAAGGCCAAAATATAGCACAATTTTGACACCATCACACACCCCTACTCCTAAAATTGAGTTTCAAAGCATTGTTGGCACCCTTTAATATCTTACCTTCACTCGCCCTGATATTACTCATGCTGTTAACCATGTTTGTTAACATCTTCATTAACCAATTATTGCCCATTTGCAGGCTGTCAAACGAATTCTTCGTTACCTTAAGAGCACAGTTGACAATGTTATTTGTATCATAGCTCAAAGCTCCCTAACATTAAATGGTTTTAGTGATGTAGATCGAGCTAGCTATCCTCGCACACGCTGAAGTACCACTGGATAATGTATTTTTCTTAGCTCCAATTGTGTATCATGGTCCTTCAAAAAGTAGCCAACGGCTGTCCGATCAAGTACTGAAGCCGAATATCGAGCTCTTCCTTCCACAATTGCTTAATTGACTTGGATTCGATACTTATTAAAGGACCTTGGCATGCCTTCTTCTCGATCACAACTTTTCAGTGACAACATCAATGCTCTTCATATGACTATCAACCTTGTGTTTCAGGCTCTCATAAAACATATTGAACTTGATTATTACTTAGTTCGTGAGAAAGTAGCACATGGAGGTCTTGTTACCAAATACATTCCATCACACTTGCTGATCGCTGATGTCTTAACCAAGCCACTGTCAAAAAGTTTATTCTAAGAATTTCGTGTCAAGATGGGAGTTCATTATCTTCCACTCGCCAGCTTGAGGGGGCTTAATAAACTCCATGATTCTGGTCCAATAAATCAAGAAGAAAATCATAAAGATTACAACAAATAAAAAAGGAGGAAGTCAACACATTGTTACCGTTTGAAATCAATCCCAAATTACCTCAATCTTTTATTAACCGTTGGAGACAAACACAACATGATTCTTTGCCACAACTAATGCTCTTTTCTTATCTAAGAATTGTCTGAAACAAAATATAAGGAAATTGTCCTCATTTGTTTATTTCAAATATTTATTTCCTTTCTTATTTTCTTGTATATATACACATATAACGTACCTTGCAAAGACATGAAAGAATGAATCAAATTATATTTTTATTCATTGCTTTCTCAATCTCTTCTCTTATCTCAAATTACAAAATTCATTATTAGTACTTTAGTAAAGAAATCCCCTTTTTCTTCCTCTTTCATAAAATCATGGGGTTTACATCATGGAAACGAATTGATTAAAAACTGTTGCAATTCGTGTTGAAAATGTTGATATAAGAGACACTTAAAAAATAGAAATTAAAGTATTGAAAGTAAAAATAGAAAAATGTGACATAAAAAGAAAAAAAAATCTTAAAACATAAATTCAACCACAATTACGTTATATCATTGTAGGTTGCAAACTAGTATTTAGACATGACCGAGGTTCGGTTCCGATTCCGGTTCCCCAGTTCCGACGATTCGGTTCTTTGTGTTTTTTTTTTACCTTATATCATATGTTATCATGTTAACCCAAATCTTCAAATCTCCCCAACGCATATCAGATTATATACATCAACCCCAAATCTCCCCAACCCAGATTTTTTTAAATCATTTCATCTCTCTCTCTCTCTCTCTCTCTCTCTCTCTCTCTCGCTCGCTCACACACAAAAATCAACCCCAAATCACAAATCACCCACCACTGTTCCATTATCCCCATATTTTTCTTCCGACCATTATCTTCTTCTTTCTTTTTCTTTCTTCTTCTTCTTTCTTCTTTCTTCTTCGTCTCAGCTTCTTCGTCTGTGGATCGATCATCGATGGAATCGATATAGATCTGTGGAAGAGAGAGAGAGAGAGAGAGAGATTGATGGAATCGATCTATGGATCTGTGGATTCTGGATGTGGATGGAATCGATTGATGGATTTGTGGATCGAGGATGGAAGAATGGAAGATGGATTTGGGGAATGAGGATTCTGGAATTCTAGAAAGAAGAATGAAAGAAAGAAAGAGAGAAGAGAGAAAGAGAGAGATCAAGAAAAAAAATGGGGAAAACGTAAAAAAAAAAAATTTAAAATAATAAAAAAGTGTCTAGAACCAGCGGTTTCAGAACCAGCGGTTTCAGAACCGGAACCGAACTACCGGTTCGAATCGTCGGTTCCATGTCAAATTTTTTTTTAAGGGACCGGAATTGGAATCGAAACCTTAAGGCTCACAGTTCCGTTCGGTTCCTATTTTTTTTCACGGTTACGGTTACGGTTATAGTTCGATTTCACGGTTTGAACCGAAGCGCGGTCATGTTTACTAGTATTACATAGATATAGTTACGGATTTAATAAATAAATAAAAATCCAGAAAAAGTCATATGTGCCATGAAGAGTGCTTATTTATTAATTAATTAGAATTGAAGAGGCGTTAATGGGTTATTAGTTATTAAGAAGTAAAACTAGGCGTTAATTAGAATTTAAAGCCCAAAACCCTTAAATTGTTGTATGCTTGAGAATCTGAAAGCGAGAGAGCAGAAATAGAAATATAGAATGAAGAAAGCCGATCAACAAAAACATGAAGAATCCGGCAACAAAAAGCGGCTGCTCTCCGGCGGCGCCACCAAGATTCCGGCAACAACAACAATTGTACCAACAACGGCTCACAGTATGAAGACAAGAGACTTACCTAATTTGAGTGAATGCCAATCCTGCGGTTTCCGTCCAGACACATGTACCGCCGGTAAGATAACTATGCAAATTCTATTTAGCGAATGGCGAATTGTACTTCTTTGTTACAAGTGTCTCTCTCGCGTTGAATCTTCCCAAATTTGCTCTTATTGCTTTAATCAAATTACCCAAGAAGACGACTTTTTCACTTGTTGTCAGTGTAACCGTTGCGTCCATAGAAATTGCTTTTATATGTACAAATCTGTTGCACCTTGGTCCTATTCTTCTTCTTCTTCTGCTGCTTCTCAATTTTCCTTTTGTGTGGATTGTTGGGTACCCAAATCCATTATTAGAACGAGAGCATTTTTTACGGCTAGGAAAAGTAGTAATAATTGCCCTGAATTGTACAATTCGAATTCTGGTGTCAAGAATTGTGCCCGGTCTTCTTCGGAGGCCAATTTTGATGGAGATCCTAGGATTGTGGCGCCTACCATGTCTAGGAATGCAGTGGTGGCAAAGAAGGCTGTAAAATCATCAGAACAAGGCTGTGGAAATGGGAAAAAGGCGATTGTCGATGATGCTGAGTTAGCATTTCATTTGCACAGGGTGATGAATAGCTCTCCTAGGATTTCCAAGAATTTTCATTCTGCGAATTCAAGTTGTTCGAGTGTTCAAAAAATATTGGATTTTGATGATGATTCGATTGTTGGAGGGTTCGACTCGAGGAATTCTTATGTGAAGTCAAATGAGAATTCTTTGGTTTGTGTTGAGAGCGGGAATGTGGCAGTGCCATTTAAGGAGGGAGAAGGGAGCTGCTCGGACAAGTTCGTAAGGTCAAGTGGAGATGAAAATAGTATGAACATAGAGTCTGTATGTTGTCAAAATAATCAAGACCTATCTAGTGCTTTTATGGTAGAAATAAACAATGGAAAGCCCGATCGCTATTTGCTCAAGTATAAAAGGAGGAACTCAAGCGCTAAAGGAGTTCCAAATAATACGTCTAAGACTCTTTATGAAAAATTTCCCTGTCGAAGTGAGATGTTGGCTGATCGCTTTTTGTTCAAGTATTACAGGAAGAGAAGGAACTCAATCGCCAATGGAACTTCAAATGTTAAGCCTAAGACTCTTTATGAAAGATTTTCCTGCCAAAGAGAGACATTGGATACTCGCTATTTGTTCAAATATAGAAGGAGGAAAACAAGCTTCAAAGCAGTTCCAACTTCCAATCGATAACTCTAAGGCTCCTTCTGAATGACTTCCATGTCAAAGAAAGGATTTAGCTGTTGAATTGCCCTTAAATTGGTCCAGGGAATCTAAAGCATTGTCTAATGGTTCGCTCAAGTCTTGTGCTTTCCCTCTTCAAGCGTCTACTTCCCAAGGCAAAACCTAGAGGGATCAGGTATCAGACTACTCCCATGTTTACCTCCCTTTAGTTTGTATTGTTTGTAATTCTAAACATTTGTTGCTTTCTTTGTGATTGATAATATACTCTTCCTTGTTTTGTTCAAAATTTGTCATATATCCCGGGATCAAAGCTTTATTGAGTTCAGTCTAATTAGTAGCTATTAGAATTACATGATAAATGAATAAGCCCTTGTACCTATAGTTGATTTATTGTCAATTATTATGATTTTCTTGCTGAGTCAGTGTCAGATGATTTCTTTTCTGTTTCATTCTCTAATTTTGTGGCACTGTGAATATGTTTAATTTTCCTGACAGCACTGTAACAGTTAGATTTTGATGGCTTTTCTGTGGGAGTTTCTCCAAAATTTTGAGGAGTATTGTTACATTAATTTAAAGAATTGGGCAGCTATTTTATGATTTGTGGATTACGTTCAGTCTTTCTTCCTAGTTTTACTAATGTTTTCTTTTTCCTGAATCCTGATAAGAAGGAAATGAATTTCTTTATATGTTAGAAACTAGAGTGACAAATAGAGTGGACAAGCAGTCTACCCGCACCTATTTGTCTTAGTTTATATAGCATGATTGTAGAATGTTTGTGTGCACTGTTGGTTCACCTTTATTGTAAGTTTAATACTTTTTGTTATTAATCTTCTGTAAAAACTTTTCTTTGCTCATCAAAGTGAAAAAAAGAAAAGGTTAGGGAGGTGGAGGAGTTCCAGGCACTATTGTGCCAGAGCAACTCATCGATAGATGATTACTCAATTTATTTTATATAACCATGGAGTGGCTCAGCATGTTGATTGTTTGAATCTGGCATTAAAATTGAAGTATCAGGTTTATTTTTTAAGTTCAATTTTCTTTTCTTACACTTGGTTAAATCTTGCAATATGCAAATGAAGATCAGCTGCAGATTTAATTTGTTGCAAAGTTTCATAGCATTAAAACATAATATTGATCTGCAGATCTTCAGTATACTATGATAAAATTTAACATCATTTTTGATAATGAGCATTGAGCAACCAGTGATGTAGACAATATTTTTCCTTTTTGATCCTAAAGAAAGTGTGAATGTTCGCACCAGAGAATGACTACCTATATATATAAATATATATATATATATAGTCCTTATCTAGTGCGGTGGCGGACATCTGAGTTTTGTTCCCATGAGGATGTCAAACCTCAATTTTTAGATTGCATCCAACAGCCACTGTGGAAATGAGTTATTGTCTTTTTGTGAGCTTTTATGATTAAGAGTTAGCTTTTAACTTAAATAGTCATATTTATGTAAATTTGTGACTTCAATCTAAACATCAACATCTACAATTCATTTACACTTAGTCCAAGGGCTGAGTCTAATCCATGTTATCTTTAAAACCCAATTAAGTAACACTTATTGTTATAGTACTGTTTCTATGTTTGATTATTCTTTGGTTGTTAAAGTTATACAATTACCATGACATTGTGCATGACAAGGTGTTGAAGTGAAGGCCCTAGAACCACTTTTTAAGTTAAATTGAAGTTTTATTTAGTTGTTTAGTTACACCATAGTCCTCAAAGTTTTTGGTTAAATGAGGGTTTCTTTTCATCTTCTTGGAATTTTATTTTCACACACAACAAACACTGTGTATATTACATTTACTAATAAGGAACGCTCAGTCAATCTATGATAGGATTAAGGTAAATTGCAGATATGTACAACCATCTGCAAGGCACATAAGTTGGTTTATTTCACATTTTTTTTAGCTCACTGTGATTCAAGCCTATGAAATTTTAGTTTACCACTTGTCATGGATTCACCCTTTACATGTTACAGGCAGTTTTGTATATCGTGGTATTTCCTTGTATGTTAGTGAGATCAAAAAACATTACTGGATATATATATGCTTATTGTTTGGAATTTGCTATGTTTCTTGAAAGTTGTAGATGTGTGTAGTTACTTTTAGTTTTTGGGTTTGGTTTCTTAGTGATATCTTCTTCTTCCTGCCTAATATATGTGAATTTTGTTGGAACCCTTCCATGAAATGTGTTAGAAATCTTTCTAGAATCTTTAAACATGTCTACAGTAGAAGTCGCCAATGAAAGAACAAATCAGTCGTACCATCATTCATCATCAGCATCATAATCGTGATATTATCAACTCTCCTAGTGCTTTAACTTTCTGGTTCCAAGTCCTGATTACATTCTTAAAGGGTTTTTGCTTGCTTTTGCACGGATGATGTGGCTCTGTCGTGACCATATTCAACAGCTGAGAAAATAGAATTCATGTGTACTGATGAGGGGAGGTTATGCTTTAACACCTTTGTTGATCCTAACTGCTTGTATATATCTCTATAGCAAAATGTAGATTCTAGGTGCCTTGTGTGACTGACTAGGTTATAAGTAAGAACATTTTTCTCATGTAATAGTATTTGGAGAAAAAATTTGGTGTGGTAATATTCTATCTGAAAAATCATTCGATATTTCATTGTCTTTCTTCTCTTTTTTCTCATTAGTGAATATGTATTGAAGTCCGCTTAGATCACGGCTTATCAGATTTTGTTGCTTTATTGCAGCTCATGTTAATGAAGAATTTATTAATTTATCTTATATAAATTATGCAAAATTAAAAGCGAGTAGAAGTTGACGGTGGCTGCAAACATTTGTTAAGAATCAGCCATCCTAGCGGTGCCGAAAGTCTGTTATTTATGACAATGTCAAACTGGAAGTCTTGGAATGGTAACACTTCAACTGACATTTCAAGAATGTGGAAGGTCCAAAACAAGGGTTTGTCTATTTTTCCCATTTATCATTTAGAGTGTTTTTGGTATAGCTTTTCAAGTAGAGCTTTTAGAGTAGATCTTTTTACGGTAGAACTTCTAATGAACAGAGCATCTAACAAAAAAAAAATTTGTTGTATAAATTACAAAAAAGGTGTTGACAATGTATTTATAATGAAAGATTATATGGTATAATATTTAAAATTTATAAAGGGTAGTTGAAACAATTCATATGTTTTAAAAAGCTCAAAAAAGCTTTTTGGAAAATCCTAAATTTTGGGCTTCTCTAAATAGGTTTTTATAAAGGATAATTGAAATAATTCATATATTAAAAAAAATTGTTTTGAGTTTTACCAAACAACAAAAAAAGAACTTTAAAATAGCTTCTAGTATTAAAAAAACGTTTTTTATTCGTACAAAAGCTACTCTAAATAAACAATTACTGGGACTTGATGGGAAAAGTTCTTATTTTAATTAAGTACTTAATAAAGTGGTTTAAATTTAAACAAACTGCACCAAACCTACCTAAGGTTCGGCTAATTAAAACCGGAACAACTTATTGAGAAACTTGCACCGATGACAGTTGACCATAGAAAATAGTAACAAGATGAAAATGTCTCTAAATAAATAAAAAAGATTTAAAAGCTCTAGATCTCTACCATCCATCTTGGAAAAGGTGATGGACGGTGGGGATTTATTCACTAAAAACAGATATTAAAAGAAAAAAGATCTTCATAATCTATCTTTAAGTGGATGGAGGAGAATTATTAAAAAGTTTAAATTAAAATAATAAAAGTTAAAATGGGATCTTTACAGTCCATCTCAATTTTTTTTTAATGTATTTAATTTTTAGTAGATTGTCAATAAGGTAAACAAAATGGAATTTTCCTTGTTTGGTGCACCAGAATTGGAAAAATTTCTGCACCAGAATTGGAATTTATTCTTTTCTGGCAAAGATTCATGTTGCTCCTTCTGTATTGCTGCCTAATCTAATTATTAGTATATCACTGATTCAGGAAATTCTGCAGTTTTGTTGTAGAAACTTTAAAGTTCTCATCAAAAATGGACTTTGAGCATGAAATCATTTAACACAAGTACAATAAGAGGTCATTGAACAGTAAGTGACATCGAATTTGTCCACCAACCAGTGCTTTTGGGGTCACAACCATGCTATAGTTGTGACTTTTACGGCACATCATGATGACTGCTATGCTCTAATAAAGAACAACGAACTAAAAATTAACCCCATACTAATGCTCAATTCTTGTCAACTGAAAATGGAAACTTGATTGCTACATATTCTGAACAGATTACATGGTCAAAATGGCTATTATGATACTTGTGCTCGCGACATGGTTGTTCACAACTAAGTAGCTGATATTAAGACTAAACGTATTTTCCTCTGTATTTCCGCCTTGGTTCTTTACTGAATTTGGCATCACCAGTTGCAGTCAACTGTGTATCTGTTGAAGCAAACACAGAAGAATGAAGATTCCCATCTTCTAACCACTTGAGATGGTTCTCTCTGAACTCTAAATGTTTTATCCTAGCTGCCTCTGCAATCTCCTCAGTATATGGACCTATCTTCACCATAGTTAGTAAAACTCGACTGTAACGTGAGCTTAGGATCTGTTCCGAAGAAGAAACCAATTTAAAACATGGGTGCTCTGGGAAATGATTCTCCCTTGAATCATCTTCTCTTAGTACAGGATAGAAGTACACTAGCCTGCCGCCCATTACTAGCATCTTACCAGCAACGTCAAGCAAATCATGTACGCATTCAGATAAGCAGTATGCACCTGTTGATGGTATATGGTCGGTCCTCTTATCATCAGGAACTGTATAAGGGTCCACAGTTCCTTTCAGCAACTTTCTGCCACCGGATTTACGTCCACCGGCCCGAACTCCATAAGGAGGATCACAGATTATGGCATCAAACACCTAAATACAGAAACATATAACTTGAATTACAAGTATAAAATGTAGAAAAATAATGAAAAAAGAGGGGGAGGGGAGGGGGGGGGGGACCAAGTCCAATCGCCCGAAACTGTTACTATAAATGAAAAAAATATTTTGGCATACAATATATTTTGCAAGGAAGTAATATCGATAATATTCCCGTTATATCCCAGATATTTTCCATATCTTAGGGTACCGATATAAATAATAACCTTAAATATCTCCGATATTTTGATCCTCCAATATTTTCACCAAAACCGATATTTACTTCCTTGAATATAATTATCAAATTTTTACTTGTTTTTGAAATCATAATTATCAACTACGGTGATTGCAAAATACATTCCAGTAAGAGCAAATTGCAATGGAATACCCGGACTTTAGGTGTGATTGCAACTAGAATGCACTTTTGCCTAAATGATAGATTAGTATCCTTGACCAAATAGTAGACTGTTAGAATTAAGTAGTTAACGATGCACCGGTCAAATATTATGAAATGTCTAAATTCCTCCTTAGCAACCTATTTTATAGATTATCATAATAATTTATTTTTTAATTAAATATTAAAATATATAAATAAATAAATAAAATCGATAAGCTTTGGACCAAATCTCCTCCATGGAGATCGCCAGAGATCTCCATTAAATTCCCAAATCTCTTCCAAAAACAAATCTCCTGATATATTTTATCTTGAAATTTTTTTTTTTGCCTTTTTTATAATTCTTAAAATAATTCCTTCTCTTTTTTCTTGAATTTTTTTAAAGATTTTTATTGTTTCACTTTCTTTTAAGAGTCAAATGACCTTATTACCCTTCTGACATACTAACAACCATTAACCCAATCGGTGAACCGTTTGATAGTAAACTATCTTTTTGTGAAAAGTGCGTTCTAGCTGCAATTTGACCAAACGTCAGGGTGCTTCATTGCAATTTGCCCCTCCAGTAATGGTGCAAAAGCAATGATTGTCCATCATTATCAAGATAAATGACAAATCATAGAGCACCTTAATACATAACATAGACCATTCAAGTAAAAATCAATAACAAAAACAGAAAAGATAAAGGAAGCACATATAATCACGCATGGCAAGAATATGAAATTTTACAAAAGATACCTCTTTCAGTGAAGGACGCCAAGGAGGAAGATTATTATCTGCCCTTAGCAAAGCAACCGGTGCTGGTAATCCATACTGCAAGCATACATTGTAATGAGTCACAGAGTCAGTCTCATGCAGTTCATTATAGCTCATTGATACATACGTAGAAACCATGTAAATCTTCAAGAATGGAATAAGCTAATATTATGCAAGTAATATTTAATAACCTAATAGAAAAACACTTGCTACAAAAAGATGGTTTGATAGCCATTCACCATTTGTGATGTGCTGCGCGAGAAGCATTTCAAAGGTACTTCAATAAACACAACATTCAGGCTTTTTGTTATAGATTAAAAAGAAAAGAAAATGTAACTTTAATAGCAAGTTCACCTGCTTGAAATTGCTCCAGACATTACAGTCAGGGCCACGCCCATCACGGACCACTCTAATGTCGATATCTGCACCCTGAAGATACATCAGTTAATGAAAGGAATTTACAGTAAGTAACTTCTCACATAAACTTATATGGAGCAGTATCAAGTGCAAAATTACCAATATAAATAATTGTGAAAGAAAAACAAACCATTGTCATTGCACCAAAGTGAGCTGCAGCAACAAGAATGCTCCCAGTGCCAACAAAAGGGTCATAGACAAGTTTCCCTGGTTTTACCAGTGCTTGGTTGGCCATTAAGAAAGCCATTTCTGCATCCATTGCTGTGGGGCCAAGATAATTGCGGCTTTTTAATTGATATGTTGGTAAAAGCTTCCTATCAGCAGCACCAACTTCCCGACCAAAAAAGATTGTTCTCTTGGCAACTGGTGGAAGCCCATTACTAACTCCATAGTCATCAGTTTGCATGAGCCAGAACTTGTGCTCCGGAGTTTTTAAGTTAACTCGACCCTGCAACAGATTGATAAGTCCCAACAGATTGATAAGTCCTAAAATCAGTGATAATCAAGAATCACATAATTGACATGGGAATCAACTACCATTTGAACTTGAGTAACATGACTTGTATTCCTTCTATCCAAAATTAAAAATTTAGTTTAAATTCTCACACATTTTAAGGAAATATCAAAAATATCTTCAACTCAAAATATGTCCCTATATATAACATAAAAATAAAGGAAAGTAAAACAGTTAAAGTAATTTTGGAATTCGATGAATAAAATGTCTGTTACACCTTAAATTGGAGCATCTGAATAAAAAAAGATGAATGAAAGCTTGTGCTAAGAAATAACATGAACGAAGTACATCGTTAAGCATTATATGTCCCAAAATGCATTTTATAAAACTAATAACTTTATGACTACATTCAATCATAGTGACAAGTTTGATTTTCAAAGGAAAAAATAACAGTGACAAGGAATCATTAAAGGAAATGGTGCTCGAAATTTACAAGTCAACAAATATAGTAGCTAAAAGTTAGAATGACCGGTAAAAAGATGCATGACAGGGTGCCATACACACTAAACCCGTCCTCAGGTAACCACAAAATGTGAAAATGACTTTTGAAGTAAAAAAAAGTAGACAGGAATATCCTAATTAGAAGCAATATGGCATTTTGGCAGTAGACAGCCAGGAAATCCAGTCAAAGACTAAATCTAGAATACATATTTATAAGTTCCATCTCCCCATATAAAAAAGTTTAAGCATATAACTATATAAGACCAAAAATAAATTTCAAATGATAAAGAAAACAAAATGGCAATTCATTATAGATGAACATGTGGATCGCTTCAAAACCAATTTTTGGCACGCAATAAGCCTATATGTTGTACCAAAGTTGACAGTATAGCATCACTCGGTATGAATGATGCAATGCATGAGAGAAAAAAAAAATGACAAGTGAATGCATGAAGAATAATTTTCATAACATTGTAAATGACTTTGACCAAGCATATACATAGTCCAAATAGTGATAACACACGCAGAGACATGTAGGTAGCATTATTCTTCAATTAAGACTTCGGAGTTACAAGCATAATCAGAAGCAACAGTAGATAGTGAGAAGTCACTCCTGATTCTAAAAGCATCCAGGTGTAAGCATTTTGCAGTAAACTATCATAACAGCAAAAGCACAGGCAAAGAAAAAACTTGAAGAGTACAATGCAAAACAGATTCTCTATTTGCAAGAAAAGAAACTCAAAACATCCCTTGCCCTCACTAATTTCATCCTCATTAAAAAGATTGATCGAAAATGAATCCACTAGTGATAGTAGAGTGGATAAGTCATTAATTTCTGTATCATTAAAATTCCCTATAAAATTAAGAAGCGAACCTCCTACAGATGAAGTGATGAGAGGGAATCCACACAGCCTTGAATGGAAACTTTACAATTAGGAAGAAGATTATAAAAATGGGGAAACAAAGAACAAAAAGCTAAGGTTGGAGCAAATCGACATCTCTTCCCAAAAGTGAAATCTTTCACCACTAGCCTCTTTAAATTTCAAATTAGAAGAAAATTCATTGAGGTCTTGCACAATCTATACCCATGAGCTACACCGAATCCTTCTAGCGTCCTATTCAATTATCTCAAATACCATACATGGTCTTGATACTTCCTATTCAAGAAAGAGAAGCAACTAAGATGGTATAAAAAAGACAGTGACCTTGAAAGGGATATAAGCAAGTCCCTTAATTCGATCATTTTGCTCCTGAAAGCTCATGACTTTCCCAAAGCTATCAACAGTAATCCTAAAAGTTGAATCAGCAGTCAAATAAGGCAACTTCCGGTCATCGGGATAATTTCTTATAGCCTCTTCCAGTTCTTCATAGCTTCCTCCTTCTCCCCAGACTTCGTAGATTCCCTTAACAAGAATACCTATAAATATAACCCATTAAAAAAAATGATAATATATTGCTTTAAAAACAAAAGAAGAGAACTCACTTCGATTGGCGATGGTTCGAGCAAGTTGTTCAGACGGAAGATTGACGAAATGGAAAGGAGAGTCCGGGTGGTGGTGTTGGGGGAGTCGCCATTCCAATCCATCTCCGACATAACCAAAAAGCTCGGCTAGAGATTCCACTTCTGCTTTTCTGTAGTCTAACAATCTGTGGAAAAACATGCACAGATACCACATTTTTTTTCTCAACTCCCAAAACCCAAAACCCAAAACCCTTCTTGTCTTGTGTTGTGAGTTGTGTCTTCTTCTTCTTACTTTTTTAATACATATACGGTGCGGACTGAGGAGAAGTGTCAACTGCAATTCAAAAACGACGTCGTTTAAACAATTCGGGTTCGGGTTCGGGTTCAAAAATTAAAAAAAAAAAAAAAAAAAAACAGAGCAATTTTCATTTCATTCCCTCCTCTTCTTCCAATTTTTTTTCCAAAGTGGGAGTCTTGCAGTTGCATTTGCTAAGCATGAACAACGTGCAATCTTTCTGGGTTTGATTGATTCACACGTTGTCTTTAAGTAAGTTTTTATTTCTTTCGAAAACTTTTCAAGCATATTTTCTTGTTTATGTTTAATCTTTTTATCTTCTGTTTCTGTGACTGTACTTTATTACAACTTAATTTAATATTTGTTAGGCCTGAGTCTGTGCTACTTGACATACTAGAAACAATCTCTCTCATATGGATGGATATTCAATAAGTTACGTGTACACATGATGAAGAGCAGAAGATATTTTTGGATATTGCATGTTTCTTGTAAAAAAAAATATCCTAGATGCTTGTGGTGGCTTTCAGGCACACACTGGAATACAACTTCTAATTCATCATAAGTCTTTGGATATGTCAAAGATAAGAGATATACACTTGACTGGGAATACGTTCATGAATATGCATGGACTGAGATTCTTAAATTTTAATCACTCTAGACTCTAGAGAGATACGCTTGAATGTTTCTCAAGCCTTTGAATTTGATATTGCTAAGCCAAGTTATCTTAACTGGGAACAATGTCCCTTACAATCATTGTCAGCTTTTCACCTAGAGAACCTCCTTGGACTTGAAGATGTATTTCAGCAAAGTCGAACAACTATGGAATGGTGTTCAGGTATGTTAATTTTCATATTTATATATATTGCAGTATTGATGTTGTTATTTGTAAATACAGTACTACCATATAAAGTACTAGATTTTTTTTATAATATATATTTTTGGTACTTGCAGCATTTTGCTAAGTTGAAAGAAATTGACCTCAGTTACTCTAGCCTAATTACCTGTTTCCCAGACCTCTAGGTTGCCCAAATCTTAAGATATCGAATCTATTAGGTTGCAGATATTTGCTTGAAATTTCATCTTTTATTCAATATCTCAATAAGCTTGAGCTACTAATACCAAGTTATTGCAGTTGCCTCATGAGTATTCCAGATTGTAGTTGCCTGAGATGCCATGTAATATAGAAGAGCTATGGTCCCTTATCCATCAAGTATCTAAGCAGACTAGTTGTTTTGTATCTTACTTTTTGTCAATGGAAATCTCTTAAAAATATGCATCTTAATTAATGGTTAATGAATTGCATAATGATATAGGAACTTTAGAATCTTTGGAATAAGAGAATTGCCATCATCAATAATATATTTGCAGAATCTTGAGGAGTTACTTTTTGATATAGTGTGTTGACATGTATAAATGCATACAATTGCACATCACCGCAAGTATTACTTGTTTCTTTCATTTCAATATAGCATTTATTCAATGTATGCCTTCTATGCTTATTTTGGCAATTGTCACAAATTGGATCAAAATATATTCCAAGACATTGTGGAAGAAGCTCTAGTGAAAATACAACATTTCCTCTTAATATGATGTTATTATTTTTTGTGAAATTTCACTTTAATATATATATATATATATATATATATATATAATTCTCCCCTTCTAACATTTAATAAACCTATTTCAAGAAAAAAAAAACATTTAATAAACCTAAAAGGACAATTCTGTCTATAATGTTTTTAAGATTGTACAATTTCATCCTTACATTGTTTGTCCAAAATGCTCTTTTTTTTCTCACTTAATAAGTACCCTTAATTAACAAATAAAAAGAAAATCAATTTCTTAAATTACATAGATCAATTTAACAATTCTTTTAAAAGTTGGTGGGTTTTGTTCTTATTTTTGAAGTTTTATACATAGCACATTTTTCAAGAGTATTGTGTATTAATGTAAAAATATCTTTAAATTGTTAATTTTTTACATAAGGTTGATAATAGAAAGATTAAAATGATATATTTTTTATAAAATATAGACCAAAGTTGCTAATAAGTAATAATATATGAAAATGTGATATTTTATGAAATAAAAATAGAGACTTTAGTGATATTTTTTCTCTTTTTTTCTTTAAGAACAATTTTGACCCTACTATCAAACAACATAACAAATTAATTACTTTCACTGTATAGAATTATCATGAAATTCCAAAATGGTTTAACTTTCGAAGTCGGGGATCTGTCATAAATATGGAGCTACCACCAGATTAGTTCGATCATAACTTTATTGGTTTTGGTTTTGAAGGATGTGAAGATTTTAAGTGGAAATGCAAACACCCATGTGTTAGGAGTAGAAGTTTCAAACAATCTGGGTGGTCAAACCATGTATTCAATGCCGGTCTAGGAGGAAATAAGGGGTTGTAGCAATCTTTTGAGTTGGTGTTGCACGTGAGACATCATTTTAATAATTTAAGTTTACAAGGCATCAAAGTAGTGCGACTTCCAAAAATGCCCTTATTGTATATATTTTTTAATTATTTTTTTGACTTTAACTTTTGGAAGATACTTTGAAGTTGTCTGAGATCTACTTCTTTCTCTAACTGTTTTAAAGTGAAAAGCTCTGTAAACTGAAATCCAAGTTCATCTTCTTCTCCAACAAGTTCGACGTTCATATAGTTACATAAGATCACTCATATTATCATTTTATGAATATCAAATTGATAAGATGAGTGATCTTATGCAACTTCGAAAAATGTAAATACTGAGCAATTGCAATTTAAAAGCAGAATCAACGAAACTCTAGACCATTAACGAAACTCTAGGCCAAATATAATGATGGCTCTCGCCTCTCAAGTGGATTTGATCAGCAATTGAATGATTCTACTTTGTTCTAAGACTTTATATAAGCTTTCTGAGACTTTGTTCTAAGACTTTATATAAGCTTTCTGAGACTTTGTTCCAAGACTTTTGAATAGGGCCTCCGAGTCTTTTATAACATGTTTCGAAACTTTTATCTGAGACTTTTGTATAAGTTTTCCGAGACTTTTGAATAAAGTTCTGGAGATTTTTTGAAAACTTTTTCCAAGAAACTTTTGAAAGCCTATTCAAAAGTCTCGGACAAAAGTCTCGGAAAGTATTTCTAACGTCTCGGAGCACAATCACAAAGTTAATGTTCAACCTCTTCCCCACTCGAAAATCCCAACCCTCAACAACTTTAACAATGGAAGATTCAAAACCAAAACCCAATTTGGGTTTTAATTGAACAAAAACCAAAACCCTCGAGTGCGTCAACGTAGCGTCACTCCGTCTCCGTTCGAGTGATCACATGGGTTTCAACGGGATTTTCTCTCTCTACTTTCCAACTCTATCACTATAAACTGAATGAAAGAAAGCTGATGTGGAAGTACTGTGGAGGTATTTTTGGAAGAATACCATTTTATGTGTCTTTTAAACATAAGTTTTTAAAATAGTGATACTATTGCAATGCCACATCATAAATGTGCCATTTAATTTTTGAACTCGTCGGTCGTGAGGATTTGGAGGCTCCAGAGCAAATATTTAAAATGGGGCTCTTTGTTCAATATTGCATCTAAATCTTGTGAAATCCCTTACTTAATAACCTAGAGGGAGTAAATATGTTTTAATCGATTAATTACCAACTTTATCGATTAGTCAATATTAACAAATCACCTAAAAATAACAAGCAATCATTAAATGATTTACAAGTACGGAAAACTATAAAAACACGTTGAATTGATTTACGTCAGAAACCCTCCAACTGAGCAAAACTCACGGGCTAGCCACCTAGCCACTCAGGTCCTCAAATCCACTATATGTAATGATGTTTACAACCTAAGTTGATCTCTGATCACACCATTCTTGGAACATAATACATCACTACTACCGGCAGGCCTTTTATAGTGATTCTAAACCAATTACTTGTGCACTAACACTCTTAGTCACAAGACTTGACTCAGTAAGAGATTAAGCAACCTAAGTCAATATATGAAAATATTCTAATATTCAAATAATGCTAGGCAATAGTAAAAGCTTATATAGAGATTTATGATGGCAATCAAACAATCCTGGATATTAATATGTCTATATGAAGATTCATAAAGACCTAACTAGATAAAGATATGCAAGTTTAAAGCCTGGTCATCAAACAAAACCCAATCAACACAAGTTGTCACAAAATATAACAAAGATAATAAATTTGCAATCAAGAAATGCAATCAATGAAGAATCAATCTCAACCAACAAATAAAGACTCAAACATATTCAAGATAAGCTTAAACAAAGAGTCATGCATTTAATCACACAATAAATGCTCATCCTAGGCAAAGATGAACATATAATTGAAGCAATGAGTTATAGGGAATGCTCAACTTACCAAGTTATAAAACAAAAAAGACCTATGAAGAAATGCTGCTTGAATGATGCTAGATGCATGTGGGATTGGAGTTTGGTTGAGTAAAATTGAGTTCTTGGGAGTCCCTTCTCTTTTGAAGAACCCTTGGTCTCACAAAAAATGGATTTTGGACTCTTGAAGACAAAGTGCAGAAAAGAAGGGGTATATAATTCAATCCTAAATAAAGCTACACCGTTTTAAAAAGTTGTACAAAAATAAGGGTAAAAGTCGTTGTACGGTCCTTGTACATAGGGCGACAGTACAACCCCTACCTACTGGAAAAAGTCACTGTACGGTCACTCAACATAGAGTGCCTGAACAGCCGCCACCTACTGGAATAGCACACGACAACGCATCAGCTCGATATTCGAGCCCCCCAAAACATGACCAAACGATATCTAAATTTATTGTATAATATACCGTTGGAAATTTATTGATGTCTACTTTCTACTCCTTTTTACAAAAAAAAGATTTTGATATTTGTAGAAAGAGTTATGATCATTTGAGTGACCAAATGTTAGATTCAGATAGCAATAGAATTGCCCTGTTTTAATGCTCTCTTTGGAGATTTCAAAACCAATCCAAACGATCATGAAATATTACAAATAATATACCGTTGGAAAGGTATAGGTATCTAGTTTATCTAGAAATTTCAAAACTCAATTTGAATTTTTGTATAAAACGTTATGGTAGCAAGACCATACAAAAGTCAATTTTGAAAAACATTTAAATAATTGAAAAACCAATCTTTCGAAATCAGACCCATTACTCCAAATGACCAAACCATATCTAACAACACGCACACAACAAGATATCACATGATGAAATGCAATGTATGATCAAGGAAACACAAATGCAAGAGTAAAGGTAATGCATGTAAAACCACGAGGTGTGGTTCAGCTGGTCAATTGTACTCTATGTGGGGCGAATGGTTTGGGCAGTGCCCGAGTTCAAACCCTACTGAAAACACCTCATGGCCAGGCTTTACTGACCTCCCGACCAAGTAGGGATTAGTCCCACCTCAATGTAGGTGGGGACCACCTCGTGCGAAAGCCAAAAAAAAATGCATGTAAGTGTGTGTGTACAACTATTCTCTTCAAGAAATCAAGAACAAGTGAACTACCTTTGTTGAAGCACTTTAGGATCTCTGAAGCTTGTTGAAGAAGAACCACGATAAGAGACTCAATGTGGTTTTTCATGAAATAAACCAATCATAAAATATAGGTCATTACAGAAAAGATATATTTGGTAATGTTTTGGGGTGTGCTTACAAAATATAATTTTTTTAAAACTCTTGATGAGGTGTACATGCAAAGATGATACACATACAAATTTTCAGAGGTGCAAGTAGAGTTATTCATTTGCTTTTAATAATTTTGATGAAAATCCACATTGGGCACGATCTTTATATAAGACGTTGATTTCCACATCGTTTTTCTTATTTGGGGCCCAAATTTGATATAATTATATGGACTATGTTTTGTGTGTCAAGTGTGAGCAGCACTATCATTTTATGGACCATTTATTTATCAAAGTACAAAGATGTGAGCATTAAACATAAAAATAAAAAATAAAAAATAAGCCCTTTCTGGACCTTTTTTTTTATATGCCCCAGGTGGGTGCCCCTGGGCTCTTCCTCAGGGTCGGCACTGCATGTATTGGTGAAGTCTCCCATCATCCCATGAATTATTATATTATGTGAATGAGTTCTCTTTCGAGTTTGATAAAAATTCAATATTTGAAAAGTGATGAAATTAATATTTGGCCTATGCTATGAAAGGTAAATAATAGCATTTGAATGCTATGTCGGTCCATATGATTAATTTTTTTTTCATAGCATTCTTTGTATGTTATAAATATTATTTTACAGTATTTAAGTAATGGCATAACATTAATTAAAAAATGTTATATATTATTGTAACTGTTATAACTTCTTAAAATGCTATCGTAATTGTACCCAATATAAAAAGTATATATTTATATTTCTTACTTAATTATTAATTCAATTTTTCTATGCACAAAAAAAGAAAGAGAAAGAAATACAAACAGTAAAGAAAAAAAATATTTATTAATGAATCAAGATAATTATATGATCCACACTGCATATAAAAATTACAAAGAAATCTATATATATACAAAAACTTGAATTTGTTATTATAAGAAAAAAAAATTACAAGAATGTGATTTTTTTTTTTGAACTAATTACAACATCATTATTTCTCCACTAATTTTGACGAAGCGAAAGAGATAAGTTAGTCAAATGCATGAAAAGAATTTTGCTCCAAAGGAACAGTTTTTTTATTAATATAAATCGAAAGTTACAAACAATTATTCTGACTCCTGCTTAAATAGAAAGAAAACAAACCAGAATTTTCTAGAATTCCGGACTCCTAACTTGACTGAAAAGAAAAGATCAAATCTTAATAGGAAATGTAATTTTTGATTTATTTTCTAAACCTAAACTTAATTCCTAAACAAATTGTAAGAAAGAAATCTTGTTGAAAAGGAAACTTTTAAAAGAAGTAATTTCCAAAAGAAAGTGTCCTATATTCGACACCCCCTCTTAAAAAAATTAATGGAGATCATCGGAGATTGTAATGGAGATTACTGAAAGTCATAATGGAGATTTCTTGATTTGTTTTTGCCTTTTTCATATTTCTTTAAAAAATTCCAGAATTTCGTTGTTTTTTTTTAAGATTTTTTTTTTGTTTCAGTTTCTTTCATAGTCAAATGACCTTATTATTTTGACATACCGACAACCATTAATCCAAACGGTTAACAGTTTGGTCAAGGGTAATAAACAATTATTTTGTGAAAAGTGTGATCTAGCAGCAATTTGACTAAATGTCAGGGTACTTCATTGCAATATGCCATTTCAGTAGTGGTGCATAAGCAATGATTTCCTTTTCAATAATATCAAATTGTTGGACAAACTAAAGCACCACACAACAACCTAATAAATTCTTTATTCCATTATTTTTGTAATGATATTAACCATTTTGATTGGGACCCTAAAGTGAAATGATGTTCAATATATTCTTAGCTGTCTATAATTATCAAGATAAATGACGAATTATAAAAAAACCATATAATATATAATACATTTAACAACATAGACTATTCAAAGAAAAAAAAAACAAAAAAGATCAAAGGAAACATATATATCACACATGACAAGAATATGAAATTTTACAAAAGATACTTCTTTCAGTAAAGGACGCAAGGAGGAAAATTATTATCTACCCTTAACAAATCAGCCAATGCTGATATTCCATATCGTAAAAAGAAGTTGTAATGAGCAAGTCTCATGCCGTTCATTATAGCTCATTTATATACCTAGAAACCATATAAATCCTTAAGAATGGAATAAGCTAATAATATGCAAGTAATACCTAATAGGAAAACAGTTGATATAAAACGATGGTTTGATAGCAATTCACCATTTGTGATATGCTGTAGAAAAAATTATTTTAGAGGTACTTATATAAATATGACATTCAGTTTTATTTTTTTATTTGGAAAAGATTAAAAAGAAATGAAAATGCCACTATAATAGCAAATTCATCTTGAAAATACTATAAAGCGTGTGTCTACTAACCTAGATGGGGGTGAATATGTTTTAGTTGATTTATTACTAACTTTTCGACTTAATCAATTTTAATAATGCTATCCCATATTAGTAATCAACCAATCCAAAATAAACATGCGGAAAACAATAAAAATATAAGGATTGATTTACGTGAGAAACCCTCCAACTGGGCAAAACTCACGGGCTATCCTTCTAGCCACACACGGTCCTCAATTCCACTATTTGAATGAAAGTTTACAATCTAGGTTGACCTCAAGTCATACCATACTTGGTCAATAACCCTTTCACTATACCCAACGGGCCTTTAATAGTGGTCCTAGACCAATAAGCTTGTGCACTAATCCACTTAGTCACAAAGCTTAACAATCAATGAAGAGATTAAGCAACCTATGTGAATATATATGAATACTTTATCATGCAATTAATGCTAGGCTACACTAAATACTTATTTAAAGATTTAAAGATGTCAATAGATACAAATTCTAGATATCAATATCTAAATGCAAATGCATGAAGATTTAGCTAGAAGGGTAAAATCGTCCTAAATGCTAGCTATCAATGAACATGCAATCTGAACCAATATAAGGTCACAAACATACTCAAATCATGCTAAACAAACTAAACATGCAATTAATCAACTAATAATTGCTAACCCTAGGTAAACTAAGAACATAGAGATGAAACAAGAAGTTTTAGGTCATAGTTAATTACCTAGTCAAGAAAAGCATGAAGACCCATGAAGAAAAGATGCAAGAATGGAGCTAGATGCACATGGGTATGAGTTTGGTTGAGTAAAAATTGGTTCTTGGAGCTCTCTCTCTTAGATTTACTCTCTCTCACTTAAAGGTTTAATTTTCAAAGCTCTAGGGCTAAATGGTAGAGAAGAAGATGTATTTATAGGAACCAAATGCGTGCTTGTGTGAAATACCAGAATTGCCCAGAAAACGGGCTATTCGGCGGTTAGAAGCCGCCGAGTCCTCAACCGTCGAACCTACTGGAGGAAATCGGCGGTTCAAATCGACGGTTCCCAGCCGTCGAATCCCCAACCGCCGAACCTACTGGAGAAAATCGGCGGTTCAAATCGACAGTTCCCAGCCATCGAATCCCCAACCGCCGAACCTACTGGAGGAATTCAGCGGTTACAATCGACGGTTCCCAGCCGTCGAACCTAGGCAGCCGAACATACTGGGAAACATTGGCGGCTCAAAACGGCAGGTACCAATCACCGAATCCAGACCGCCGAAACCTACTGGGAGAGACAGTTTCCCAAGCGACCACTCATCGCGCTTGAACAAGCACACCATCGTGCATGCGGGGACATTTCCAATCAAACATCGGGAAACGAATTATACCACAAAACAACTAACAACAAGGTGCATGTGAGAGCGATGCAAAGAAGAGCACATACATGAAATATTGAAACACAAAGCAAGATATAAGGCATGCATGATAGTGTGTGTGTGCAACAATACATGCATGTCAATACAAATGCATAAGATGTGAGTGTGTGCAACTAAAACCTCTTCATAGAGAATTAAGCATGCGATATACCTTTGAAGTGCTCTTTGAGAATGATGATGCCCTTGAAGCTTGATCACACACAATGAGGCCTAATCTACCCTTACAAAATAAATTCTCAATGTGGTTTGTCAACGAAATGAGCCAATCAAAAATATGAGGAACTTACACATCTGCTTGAAATTGCTCCAAACATTACAAGCAAGGCCACGCCCATCACAGACCACTATAATGTCGATATATGCACCAAGAAGATACATCAGTTAATGAAATGAATTTACAGCAAGAAACTCCTCACATAAACTTGTAAAGGAAAGTATCAAGTGCAAAATTATCAATAGAAATAACTCCAAATGCCAACAAAAGGGTCATAGATAAGTAAAATAGGTTACAGTTTACACACTCAATAACCTTTCATTTCAGTAAGACCTGTATTGCCCTCCCATATCGTGGTACAATGCTTGGTATTTATAGATGCTGGCAGGTTGTTGCCATAATCCTTACCGTGTACGGAAAGGATTCAGAGTTAGAATCCTCATGGGATTCTGGTTGAATAACTCATTTGCATGTTCTTCTAGAAACGTACAGTTATTTCTCTAACGAAATACAATTCGGAGAGGATCCTGGGATTTTGTATCCGAATAGATGTCTGTTATATATGGTGTATCTTAGAAAGATTATGTTTCCTAATATGCTGAGAAGATCTGCTTAAGAAGAGATTTTAAGCGAGTGTAACTCTGGCTTATTAAGACTCCTTAACCGAATAGGTCTCTCTCACCGAGTAGGTATACTTAATGTGTACGTCTGATAGTGTTGTATAAAGCGCTAGAAAGCGATAGGTGCTAGTCGGGCTGCAACCCGCTGCCTAGCGCCTACCCTACCTAGTCGTTGCTTATGTGGCCAAGAATAAGAAGAAAAGAAGAAGAAAGTATGGAGCCAACGAAAAGAAGAAGAAAGTATGTAGATCGGAGGTTGGAGAAAAGAATAAGAAGAAAATTGTCCAGAGTTATTTTATATCAACCCCAAAACGACGTCGTTTTAGAGTTGAATTTTGTTTTTGAAAAAAACTAAACGAAACCTTAAACTATCAGCCTCAAACTTCTTTTCTAGCCTCCCAACTTCTTTTCTTCTTTTTCTTCAGTTCTTCTCCAGCCTCTAACATCTTTTCCATCCACTTTCGTCTTTTTCGGCCTCCAACCCTAGTCGGTCAATGGCCACTAGTCGCCAACTTTGACCGACTAAGCTGACTAGTTTGTGACTTGAGCCAATAAGATAACTGGCCGTCTAACTACAGTGATTTCATGGAAATCGTGTCGGTTGGCGGCCGGCTAATGATCAGGCACTGACTAGTGCCGACTTTTGCACCATTGATGTCTGGCTGGCTGATTTTATTAATCCGGTGACATGTCATGGTCACGCCTTCTATGTTGACTTTTGATGATGTGTCATTATCCCCGAATCAACTACCCTTTGAGCTTAAGTAACATGACTTGTATTCCTTCAATCTAAAAATAAAATTTTAAGTTTAAATTCTCACACATTTTAAGGAAATATATAAAATATATTGCGATTCAAAATAAATCACTATATATAACATAAATAAAGTAGAGTCAAACAATTAAAAGTAATTTTGGAATTCAATAAATAAAATGGCTTTTACATCTTAAATTGGAGAAAAATGTTTAGATCATCTCAGTCATTCAATTTTCATAAATACATCAAAATGTTTTATTTGACAAAAAATGTAACCATCAAATTAAGTATTGATGGACTGAAAGCCAACTCGATAGGGAGCTGAATTGGGTTTTTTAGGATATTAAAATATTTTCTTAACCATAAATGCAATTTTAAAATGTGCATGCGAATGTAAATATAAGAAAATTACAAGTAAATTGCAAATTAAAAAAATGATGAGTAGGTTTCTAACGTTCAAAGTGTTACTCTAAAACTCAAATACAATAGAAAATGATTAAACGATTAAAAGATAGTACTTTCACTACAGTAGACGTAATAATGTTCCTCAAATTTTGTTCAAAAGATTTGAATGTATTAATTCAAGTTAATTATCTTTATGAAAAACTCAACAAATGATTTTCAAAAGGTTAATAACAATGAATGTGAGATGTTTCAACCTCATTGTTAGGTCATCACCAATGGAGAGCTATATGCTAATTTTAAGTCTCAAAACCATCTCCAATAGAGAGTTAAATTGAGAGTTAAAATAGGTTGAGAGTTATTTGAAAGAGTTATATTTAGTAAAGGTGAGAGTGAGAGTTATATGGTGGGACCCATGTGTAAGGTGGTGGTGCACATGTGTTGGATGAATAAAATAATGATATTTTTATTTTTTATGGGACCAATACCATAATTAAGAGAGATGAATGTATGGTACCCAGTTGGATTTGGACGGATCAGATTTGTTGACCGTTAGAGATGGACGGTCTACAATTTTTCATACATTTAAATTTGAAATAAATTAATTTTGTATCACAAAAATACGATCCACGCCAGGCTGAAACACGATCTAATGGAGCACGTCTGGAATCTATTTGGAGAAACAAATAATAATTTGTGATTTACGTTTATATTTGTGCTTTCAAGTATGCATTTAATTTTTCCATATGTTTGTTTATGTTCATTGTTTTCTAATCTATGAAATTTAAATTTTATGATGTTTCTTATTTAAAAATTAAACTTTTTAATGTTATCAAACTTGGTAATAATTTATAAATATTTAAATATATTAAATATTATTACCATTTTAAAGATCTCATTGAAAATTTTACAATTGTATTATTTTTATCAACATTAAAGTTTATAAATTACAATTTATTGACCACTTATTATAAATTAGGCATAATTAAATTTGTTATAAAAATATCACTCTCAGATATCACTCTTAGCACCACTTGGAGCAAAAGTTTATATAAGCATCACCCTCGGCACTATTTGAGACCCAAATATAACTATAGCTCTCACCCTCTATTGGAGATGGTCTTATAGTCTAAGGCTTGCATTTATAGTGAAAAATGAGATATGGTTATTTTTTTCTCCTAGATATGTGCATTAAATGCATTCAACGGATGATTGGCTTAAGGGCCAGTTGAAACATCTAGCCGTAAGACGCAAGGACTAGGATCTTCTCCTTACCTAAAATATCATCACCTTGTCATAACCTTTCAACAATCCATTGACACATGTCTTCTAATGAAATCAAAGGCTAGGATTATTTTATTAATTTTTTTTCTCCAGACTTCCAAAACACTGTCGTTTTAAACAAACTGATGTCTTCATCTTTGCACAAACTACGCCTTTCCGGCTTCCATACGAAACCAAACAACTCTTTTCCTCCTCAAGAAATTTTTCAGAATCTGTAATGGGACTTGAAGATTTGCAGTGTAACTAAGAATCCCCCTAATCATCACAGGAATTCTTGGTGAGTTTTTTTTCCTTCACTGTTTAATCACAAAGGTCATATTTTGTGTTGTGTTGCTCTGCTGTTTTGGCTGTGGAAGATGAAGTTGATGGTTTTCCGTTTTGTTTTGTTTGGGTTGGTTTTCATCTGTTGTTTTGTTTTCTATTGGTCTCTGTTATTGTGGTGCCTCTGTTTTCTTTGTTTTAAGGAGCCTATGTTTCGGTCATGTTGCTATTCATTTGCTCTGTTTTGTTTCTACTGTTTCCTGTGGTGTTTTGTGGTCTTTTTGGCCTTCTTTGAATAGAATTGCAATTCAAGAAAAAAAAACATTTTTTTTTTGTGAAATCTAACAAATTAAACAAGCTATTCTTATTGAAAATACTAAAAAGCGTGTCTAAACAACCTAGAGGGGGGTTAAATGGGTTGTTAATCAATTATTACAAACTTTTTCGATTAGTCAATATTAAACATATAACTCAATAACACAAGCATACAAAATCAAGTATAAAGTATGGAAATATAAAGAACACTTGATTTTTACGTGGAAACCCTTCAACAAGGGAAAAACCACAGGCTATCCTTCTAGCCACACACGATCACAGAAATCCACTATATGAGTAAAAAGTTACACCCTCAAGTGATACTCGGACTCTCACTCTCGAAAACCTCAGGCTATGGACACTACCACTAGCCACTCTTGGTTCAATCCTTAGTGATATCCCCTGATCCACTACTCTTGGCGTGAGCACCTCCAACTCTACCCCGCGGGCCTTTTACAGTGGCACTTGACCAATGCTTGCCAACCACACCTTGATTGCAAGACTTGAATGCTGTGCAACTTCACCCCGAAGCCACAAGACTTTGACTCAGTAAAGAGTATAAGGTCTAAGTGAGTGTGATACAATATGCTCAAATGCAATAATGTGCAAGACCAAAGGAAAATGCTTAACTAGATGTTATAATGCAATTTAACAACCTAGTTATCAACCAAATCTACATGTATACACATGAGGTCTCAATTAGTTGTAGAGAAATTCTAACAACCTAATTGTCAAATAAAACTCAGATAAATATTCAAGAACTTGACTAGATGTACAAAGTCAACCTAATCATCAATTAAACATACATGAACATTTATGGATTAGCTATTTAGGCGTAAATGACCTAATAATGCAAGTTATCACAAACAAACTCAATCATGCAATTTTGACTCATAAATATATGCAATAAAGTGAGTCAAGGTATTTAATCAAACAATAAATATCCTAATATAGAGTAAGTAGAACAATAAATGATATTCAATGAAGTTCTAACATACCTAGTCATGAAACCATAAAGACCCATGCTCAAATGATGTTGAACGATGCAAGATGGAGATGAGTTTTGGGTTTGGAGAGTTAAATAAACTCAAATGGAGCTTTCTCTCTCTAAACTCTCTCTAGACTCTCTCTCTCTCTCTCTAGAGTTTCTTTAAATTCAGAGGAATTAGTGAAGAAGAAGAGATAAAGGAGTTTATATAGTGGGATACCCGAGCTGATGGGAAAAGACATTTAGTCCTTACATTTATCATGTCTGAATACATAATTTTTTCCTTTTTATGAATAAACAATTTTTGTATTACTTGGTAATTATGTATCATGTCTGATATATATAATTTTTTCCTTCTTATAAATAAACAATTGTTATATCTTTACTAATCTTATACTTTTGTTTAATTAATGGTTCTAAAATTGTTCAAGACTCAAAATATACTTGTTGAGATTGATTTTAATATTTACTCTATCTGGTTTACAAATATGGTTAATGCTGATCCAATGCTTGTCTAGCAAAACATCTCTTAATTCAACAAGGCAAGTTACTTGAAGCACAGATAAGTAACCCAAAATTGAAAACTTGTCAGTATATATATATATATATATATATATATATATATATATATATATATTACAATCTCATTATAAGTTATAGTGAGTGGAACAATGTTGTTTGTGATTATCAATAATCCAAAACTGTCTTTATTGATTTGTGTAAATGTTTAACTTTTACTCTTTTTTTTTCTTTTGTATTAGGTATGCAATTGGCAATTCCAATAGTTTATCTTCAGGTTTTTATTTTTTTTTTCTCTCTCTCTCTCTCTTTATATTTTTAAATGGCTGGTATTGAGACTACAACTGCAAGTAACTTAGAATGTGTTATTGAGACTACAACTGCGAGTAATTTAGAATGTGTGAATGATTTGGAATGGAAGCCTAAATGTGATATGGAGTTTGATTCAGAACAATCAGCTGATGACTTTTACAATATGTATGGTGGAAAAGTGGGCTTTAGCATTAGAATATAAGGGTTTGGCAAGAATAGAAGTACGGGTGAACTCACTTCTAGCAAATTTGTTTGCAGTAAGGAGGGTTTTATGTCAAACGATAAACGAGATATTTTAACTACTAAACCTAGAACATAGACTAGGACCGGTTGTAATGCACAATTATGTATCAAGTTAAATAGGGTGAAAAAGAACTTTTTTGTTACTCATTTTGTAGAATATCATAATCATCCTTTGGTTATGCAAAAGTGTACTCATATGCTGTCTTCACAAAGAAAAATGGCTAATTCACAGGCAATTGAAGTAGATTTAGTAGAAGAATCTGGGATTTCACTTAAGTCTTCTTATGAGTCATTGGGTAGGCAAGTTGGTGGAAGAGAATTTCTTGGGTACATAAAACAAGATCAAAAAAACTATATCAGATCGAAGAGACAAATGAAATTGGTATTTGGAGAAGCATGATGTGTTTTGAAGTATTTCTCTGATCAATCTTTAAAAAAAACCTATTATTTTTTCAATCAGTACAGTTAGATAATGAAGAATAGATCACGAACATATTTTGGGCAGATGCTAAAATGATTATTGATTATGGCCAATTCGGAGATGTTGTAAGTTTTGATACAACTTACAAATTCAACAAAGCAAATAGATCATTTACAGTGTTTGTTGGCCTTAATCACCATCGAGAAACTGTTATATTTGGGATCGTTTTGATGTATGATGAGACTATAGACTCATTTATATGGTTATTTGAAACATTTTTGAAGGCAATGTCTAGAAAGGCTCCAAAAACTATTTTTACAGATCAAGATGCTGCAATGGCCAAAGCTCTTTCACATGTAGAGATGCACATTTGGGGAATGAGGATGGATATAGGTCCCCCCATCCCCATCCCCACTTCCCAGACCCTTCCCCCATTCCCCCCCCCCCCCCATTTCCCCATTTGGGGAAAATGGGGATGGGGAATTTTGGGGGAAGGTATATCCATCCCCAACCCCAGTTCCCCATTTTTCCCCATTTTTCCCCGTTTCCCCATTTCCCCATTCTCCCTTTTGATTAAAAATTAAAAATTAAAAAAAATAATTCAATTACAAATTAAAATTAAAATCCATTAGTGCATTATAAATACATAATAAAATCATAAAATGTTATATAATATATTTATTTATTTATATATGTTTGGGGGTAAATGGGGAAATGGGGATGGGGTGACCTCCCCCCAACCCCATCCTCATTTCAATATATTTATAGGGGAAATGGGGAAATGAGGAAATGGGGATGGGGGGACCTCCCCCCATCCCCATCCCCATTTCAATTTGGGGATGAAAATCATCCCCATCCCCACCCCATTCCCCATTTTCCCCCAAAAAAAACTCCCCAAATGGGGATGGGGACGTGGGGATTTGGGGATCCGGAGGAAAATATGCATCTCTATTCACATGTGATGCCTAACACATACCATAGACTTTGTATATGTCATATAATGCAAAATGCACTAAAACATGTACATGGTGTATTTAGGGGACCCTGCAGAGTGAAAAATGTCTTATCAAAATTTATGAATGAGATTGAAGAACAAAATAAGTTTTTGATGGCTTGGAATAAGATTCTTGATGACTATGATATACATGAAAATAGTTGGATGAAGTGCATATTCGCTATAAAAGAGAAATGGGCTTATGCATATGTTAGGCATGAATGGTCTGCTGGAATGAATACCAAACAACTTAGTGAAATCTTTAATGCTAACTTAAAGGATTATTTGAAATCGGATCTTAATATTGCACAGTTCTTTATACAATTTGAGAGGGTAGTGAATGATATACGCTACAAGGAGTTAGAAGCAGAGTATGACTTGTGATATAGGTTGGTTGATATAAAAGTTCTTGCTAAAATGTTGACCCAAGCTAGAGAATTTTACACAAAAGCAATATTTGAAGAGTTTCAAGTTCAATTTTTAGAAGCTATTGAGTTGTCCTTGGAGAGTTGTGTTGATGATGATGAAAGCTTACTTCATATAGTTACCAAAGATGAATCTTTTAAGAAGTGACTTGTGAAAAGAAAGAGTGATAACTTATTATCATGTAGTTGTAGAATTTTTGAGATGAATGGAGTCTTATGTAATCATGTCATCAAAGTTCTCAGAGAAGCCATGAATGTTAAAGACATTCTCGATCAATATATATTGAAAAGATGGACAAAACAAGCCAGAGTTGAATGTGTGCAAGACATGCATGGACATGAGATTCAAGCAGGCCCTAAGTTGCAACAAACATATCAATATAGGTCTTTGTGCTATATTTTCACTCGGATATCTAGTAGGACTTCTGAAAGTGAAAAAGCATATAATGTAGCACATGAGCATGCAAGTAACTTGGCAAGATTGATAGAAGATATTTTACGCTTAGAAATTGTTGATAATATTCTCAAAACAGGCCATGAATCTCAAGACGTCAACCTTGGAGTAAATTCCATTCAAGATTCCAATATTATAAAAGCAAAGGGGCTAAAAAAGAAAGAGTCAAGTCGCGGACGACTCAAAATAAATAGTTGTTTAGAGAAGGCCTTGGCAAAAAGGAAGAAATCATATAAATCTTTGATAAGCTCTCAAAAATTTGAGGTAATATTCTTTTATGATTTTGCTAATTTATATATATTTTTAATTATACTAATTTAATAGTTATTCCATAATAATTTTCAAATTTTAATTATGTACATACATCTACCTACTTGCTTCCTATGATTAGTAACAGTCTTAATCCATCAATGGTCTATGCTCCTCATTCGGTAAGTATTTTACGTTTTTAATTTTTTTTATTTTATTCAAAGTTTAGGTTTTAACTTTAATTATTGTTCATTATATTTGTATTTTTTTGGTTACAACCCCCAGTACAACTACACGATTATAATATGCATAATCTATTCTCATGGACCCCTAATGAATAAGTTCAAACAATAAGTTGCAAGAATTGACTCCTAATGAACAAGCTCAAACAATGAAGCAGTAAAAACTGGTTCAAAAAAATGAAGCTACCATTTCATTGGTATTCAAAGATTCTCAAGCTTCTACAAGTTTTTCTTTGATTTAATTTGATGTTGAACTTTGTTGGAAATCTACACGTTTTCTTTAATTTAATTCGATGTTGAACTTTGTTGGATACTGAAGCTTTTGTCTTCCTCTGCTTCTTGTGCTTATGTTCTGGTTGTGGTGTCAGGTCTTTTGTTTTTGGGGTGCCCGTTTGCTGGAGGGCTGTTTTTTTGACTCTGTTTTTGTATCTTCTTCTTGTCATCAGTAAGAGATACTGATGTTTTTACAAACATAATCATAGATTTATTTAAGGAAACAAGATAAAGAGCAAAAGAAACATAAAAAAGAAAATAAGAGATACTGTTGTTTTTACAAACATAATCACAGATTAATCAAGTACTTAATACTTTTTCTCAGAAAATAATGTTGGTACTTTTTAGTACCAAAGCATGAATACAATCATTGAACCAGCCAGATTCCAACCTATAAAAATGGTTGCTTATAGACATATACTTACAACCATTCTGGTAAAAAATATTTATAAGGAAAAATATGTTTTTACCCATGTATTTCTTCTCTATCATCAAAATCCAATGTACATCTTACCAAGGTCAACACCAATACCACTAAAAACTTTAAGAGATTGTTAGTCTTGAAAGATTTCAAACCTACATCCTCCTTCTGAAACTAAAATCACAAAGAATAATCTACATGGGTGCTAATCCACTGATATAATCATCCCACGTTTCGGCCGCGATAAAGTCTCGGAACTGTGAAGTAAGATCTAGCTGATCCAGTTGAAAGCTGATGTCTAGAGGCTGGGCAGCATCATGCATCAGTGGTTGTTCCACCTCTAATGGAGGCATGGACTCGGCCATTAGGAATGGATTACTGGCATCAACATAAAGTTTGTATTATACTATAAGTAACATATGTATCTCTTACTGATAGTATAATACAAACTTTGTTATCAAGCTAGACTAATATTTAATTGTACAGAGTGAATGGATTACTGGAATCAACACAAATGGAGTGTTCCTTGCTTTCCAGTAATCTAGACTCATTTAAATACAGTAATCCATACTCATTTCTTGCTTGTCAACATCTTTTGATTTATGAAAACTTTGAATGCCATACCAATATCATCCATGGCTTTGATCAAATTTCAATTCTCAAGAAATAAATAGATTCAAATTAAAATCAATCTTCTGAGAGATTGATGAGAGAAATTTTCCCAGTTGTCGATTGAGAGGAGATGTGCTGCTAACTAGCTAGGGATTGAAACAGGGGTTAACAAATTTGGGGGTTTTTGGATGATGTAAAACGGCGTATTCAATTTTTTGAGAGATTGATGAGAGAAAGAAATAGATTCAAATTAAAATCAATTTTTTGAGAGATTGATGAGAGAAATTTTCCCAATAATCGATTGAGAGGAGATGGGCTGCTAGCCAGCTAGGGATTGAAACGGGTTAATCAATTTGGGGGGGTTTTTGGAAGATGTAAAACGACGGTGTTTTGGAAATCTGGAGAAAAAAAATTAATAGAATAATACTGGCCTTAGATTTCATTAGAAGACATATGTCAATGGATTGTTGAAAGGTTATGACAAGTTGAGTAGAGGATCCTAGTCCTAGACAAATAAATTAAAAAATTTCACTATTGGCTGAAAGTTGTTTCAACCACCAGAGAGTTGTATTACTTGCTCAAATACGGATCAATGGACATGCTCAAATGTTTTAGCCACTTTTATGAAACTTTATAGTGACATGGCACACATTCGATCTCAACGATCCCAACAGTTGAGATAAAGTGTGAAGATCGATGGGCATTAAGGGTGCGTTTGGTATGCATGACATGACATGACAACGTGGTATTGTTTCTTCTCGTCCCACGTTTGGCACGACCTTGGCATGAGACAACATGGGACAAGGTGAGACAAAAAAAAAACTGTCCCACCTTAGACCCTGGGACTACTTGTCCCATGACATGGCATAAGCGTCAAAAAGAGGCATTTACCCTTCAAATTTTCAAACAATTACAATCATGTCCAATATTTATATATATATATATATATATATTTATTATAATTACATATGTAATATTATATTATATAATAATATATTATATTGTATTATTATGTATCATAATATATATTATATTAGATATATTATTATAGATATAATAATATTTAATATATATCTCATATATAATAATATTTAATATATTAGTTATTAATACATCATATATATGATATATATATGAGAATATTAATACAAATATATATTATATTATATAATATATATATGTAATATAAATATAAAATTATATATATATTATATATTTATATATGTATTATAATATATATAATATAATATATTATATTTTATTATATATACATGTAATAATATTTAATAGATATTATATATATATATATAAATATTTAATATATCATATATATTATATATCTTATATACACTATATATAATAATATTTAATATATCATATATATATATTATATTATATTATTATATATAGGATACATATATATAATAATATATATTATTAATATATATGCATATAATATAATATATATATAATATTATATTTTTTATATGTATATAATATATATATATTACAATATATATATATTATATTATTTTTTATATGTATATAATATATATATATTACAATATATATATATATTATATTATATGTATATATATATATTAATAATATATATTATATTATATATATTATTATATAATATATATAATAATATAATATATCGTATTATATATATATTATATCATATTATTATATATATAATATAATATTACATTCTTAATATATAATATATTTCAATTACAATATTTTTTAATATTTATTTAATATTGTTAAGTATGATATATAAAAATATTTATTTAATAAAATTAAATAAATACTGACTTATCATGTCCAATATGTCACTATCATATGGTAACAAACATTAGATAGAACAAGGAGGGTATTCTGGTCATTTGAACCTCTTGTCCCGTCATGTCCCAGGCATACCAAACGCATAGCAGTATAGTCCACAGTTCTGTCACAGGTATTCCAAACACAACATGGAACAACAATCCAGTCCAGTCCAGTCCAGTCCAGTCCAGTCAGTCTTATCTAGTCTAGTCTCGTTCCCGTATCAAACGCACCCTAATCGTACCCAAAAAATCTAAACGACAACCATTTGGATTTTTGGAACTCAAGAGGCGTGAATCTTCGTTTCCTACGAGATGTGAGTCACATGACGCTTTCAATTTTAGGTTTTTTGTTTCATGCAACCAAAACATCGGAGCGAAACTCACCTAATCTAATCTGGTTCAAAGAAAAACATGTAGGCCAACTTACCCCAATCCATGTAAAGGTCAATCAAAGTCCCAAACTCCAATCTTAACCTCCGAAGTTGGAAACTTGAATGGACAATTGTTGATGGTAAATAATAAATACAAAGTAAACCCAATGAAAGCGTGACACGGAACAATAAATGCCTCCAAAGAAGTAAACTACCCCGACCCAAGGTTGGGGGAAGGAGTGCCATTGATGGAACAATGGAAAAATAGTTTCAATCAAAGAAAACTAAATGGGTGTTTGTTTTTTTGTTTAAGTATTATAAGACCTTATTTTAAGTAAGTAAAGTAATGTCACTTAAAATTTAAGTTATTATTATTTGTTTGTTTTTTATTTGATAGCATTCCACTTAAATATTTAGTGGTTTTGATTTTACTATTTTATCCCTATTTTAACAAATCATTTAACTTTTAAGATATTTTTTTTAAATAAAGATTTTTTTATAAGAAAAAAGTTATTTGTTTTCATTTAAAATTTTATTTAAAACAAAATAAAAGATAAAATAAAATATTTATATCATTGAAAGAAAAAAAACCAAACAGCATCAAATGCATCACTGCATCAATCCACGACCAACAATCAACCTTCACCGTCGCTGCCGCCGCCGCGTACCAACATTCGCCGCCGTCACTGCCGCGAGTCACTCATCACAGCCTATCTAGAAAGATTCACCGGTCACAGATCACCAATCTCCCGTAATCAAATCTGAAAGATTTGCAGCTCCGATTTGTTCGCTTAATCCGCGAATGAAATCCGATCACCACCTCCGTCGCTCCCGCTTCCACTGTCGCCCCAATCCAGAGCCGAGCTCACCAAATCCTTCTCCACTTCCACTGCCGTTCGATCTTGACGTCTCCGGAGAGGAGGAGGAGGAGGCCGGCCGACCACCTCCGATAAATCCCAGGGAGGCGGCGGCACCGCCTCCTCCTCCTAGGTTCATTTAGAGTTAGGGTTAGGGTTAGGTTTAGAGTTATTTAGGAAATTAAAGATTTTATTATTTAAGGTTATTTTTGGTAATAGTAATTGTTTAAGGTTAATTATGGAATTAGCTGTGGAAATATTAATTATGACTTATTATTTAAGTGAAAAGCCAAAAATTTTTAATTTTTTTATCAGATATATATATATATATATATATATATATATCTTAAAATAAGATATTAATTGAAACAGAAATTTTCAAGTCAGTACGCACTGATATAACTTCATCAGTACGTTGGATGTGGACCATTAGATTTACATATTTTAACTCAAAGTGTATGCACTTGTCAAAACTTCTCCATAATCAGTGGTCCACATGCAACGCACTGATATAAGTTATATTAGTACGCACTAAGAAGAAAATGACTGTAAATAGAAAAAACAAACAAATGTATTTCTCATAATTTAAGTGATAAGAGCTGATAAGATTTATAATAGAAAAAACAAACAGCCCTGACATTAGTTAAAAAAAATGGAAATTGGAGACGATTGAAAGAAACTATTCAAAGGGAAGCAGTAATGAGTTGCGTTGTGTGTAAGGGCAATTTGGGTAATGTATGCAACTTTTTTTCTCCCAGGATAAATGTGCAAGTTGCAATAGGGCAATTTTACTAAACACCCTTGAATTTATAACTTATAAGATACGATTAAATAATAATAAAAAAAAAAAAAAATATATATATATATATATATTAGAATCGGCGGACGAGTGCTTGCAAAACATAAGTATATTATAACATTTACTGTGAAGTCTGAAGTGCTGCTGTCTCTAGGGTTCGAAACTGCTGCTGATCTAATTCTCTCTTCAGCTTTCCCGGTACGCTCATGCTCCACTTCTTTTCATTTATCTTTTTTTCTTCATTATTTTCATGAGATCTATCTCTACTTTTCAATTATCTCGTTTGTTCGTTAGCATCTTGAAATTATTTTATAGTACATGCTTTATTGTTTTATGTCGCTTAGAGATTAATTATTACTTTTTGTTTATTTTGATGAGATCTAAATACTTTTGGTCTTTTGTCTTCTTAATTAAAGCTGCGTGTTACTGATTATTAGCAGGTATCTTGCTTTGGTCTTCTTTTATTGATTTTTGACCTAATTTTCTATTCTTTTGTTTTTTTATCGTCAATTTTATTGTTGCTTGTGTTTTGTACCCTAATGGTAACAGTTTTAAATACTTGTACTTTAACCGAAAGGAATTGCTTGGTAGTTTTTCCTGAATAAATAATTCGAGTTGGGAATTTTAGAAATTCGCAGTTTGTTAAAGAATGCACAATCGACTGTTTTACTTGTCATTGGGGTTTCTTTTATTTGTTATCTGAAATTAAAATTATATATAGAAATGAAATATACACTAAAATACTAAATTTTGTGTGTAATGTTATCCGCTTGAATTATTGTCTCTTAGCAGACTTGTAAAGTTACAAGTTCACTGTTCATAAAGAATTTCATGCGCCACCCAATAATTTCCACACACACACACATATATATATATATATATTTGTATGTATTTATGTATGTATATATGGTTTTCAGCAGTGTTGTAAAACAAGGCCTAGGCGGCAGCTGGCAGCACAGATTTTAGGGTAATCGGTGAATTTAGGCAGACTGGTGCCTTATTGGCACTAAGGGTTTTATTTATTTATTTAATTGTTTTTGTTTATAAAAGACCCCAAAAACGATGTTGTTTTGGGGTTGTCTTCTTTAAAAACCCTAAAACCTCCTCCTCCTCCTCCTCCTCCTCCTCCTCTGTTCTCTCGCCTCTAGCCTTCGCCTAGGAATTACCTAGGCGCTAAACGCTGGTCCACTGCCTAGCGCTTTTTACAAATTACAACACTGGTTTTCAGACTGATATTTGGTGTTGTTGGAGCCAAATGAGACTTTGACATCAGCAAGTTAGTATTTTGCTGAATATATTGTTTTCTGATATCTCCATCAATTTTGGATTTATTGCTTGGTAACTATTGCTATTATGTGAACCCCGTTTTCTTCAATCTATGCCTGTGGAACTTAACATTGCTTGTTTATTAGCTGCCTAAAGGTTTTAAGAGCGACTTATACTACACTAGTACACTATGTACATCATATATTTTTTTCTTTCATTTTTCATGTTTATTGATTATTTTCACTTAAAAGTGCAGTTGTGAGATGTCAGAAGAGATAGAGTATCGCTGTTTTATAGGTGGCCTTTCGTGGTCAACGTCTGATAGAGGTCTCAAAGATGCTTTTGAAAAGTTTGGCCATCTTCTCGAGGCAAAGGTACTCAGTCCTTGAATTGTTTCTACATGCGTATTTTTACTTTTTACTTATGTTTGTTCCTATGATGTGGTCTGTCACATGAACTGCACAGCATAACATAAAAGGTTTTGATGTGCATAATCTTGAATTCAGCCCTCTGGCTTAGATTATATGGCCACACGTTGATATAAAAAGATTTTATATAAATCAGGGATTGATTTAGGTGTGGATTAATAGGTTATATGGTGCTGGAAATATATGGGAGGTTGTGGAACTGCATAGAAGTTGCAAAGCTAAAAGTAAAAAAAAGGATAGAAACTGGGCAAGGGCAGCTAAGGTTCCTAAGCATTAACACCTAGGAAAGAAAGCAATTTCACCCTTAAGAATGCTTCTAATTTTTTCAAGTTCTTGATAATTACTCACTTACTTGATTGTTACATTACAATGCATGTAGATATACAAGCTGTTGGTTCTCCGAATCATTAGCACTAAGATTACTAATTAGGAATTAGGAAACATGAAACTATCAATCTCATACAGATGTAACATACATATATACATACAATAAGTGGTATTGCTGGTGCTATAGATTTGCCTTACTTTTTGAACTTAAAAATGTTTTTAACTTTATTGAACCCATAACATTCTTAACTTTAAACGTATATGAATAATATTTGATTTGTTCCCAAACTGAAACCCATCTATCTCTGTATGTGTGTGTGGTAAGACAAGGAATAATAAAATAATAGGTATTGCACAGTTTTCCCTTCTCATTAATCTTAAAAGTTTTTAACATTTTTTGAACTCGTAACACTTTTGTAACTTTTAAGATCTGATATCATCCCAAGTTGTCTAGGTAAGGTTCCAATAAAGTTCCCTTTCTGGTCTTTCTTGACTTACTGTTTTCCCTTACTTGAAGAAAACTAGGCTTCAAGTTATGAAATATCAAAATATAAGGGCAGGTTTGGCAAGGATACTGTGCTATACGAAATTGTTTGAAATTGTTTTTGGTTTAGTATGTAAACTGTACTATTATTATTGTTTGTTTGTTTGTTTTTTTTTTTTGAACTTTATTTGAAACAAAAGCTTTGTAGTAAGTGTAGAAAAAAAAGAGATACAAAAGGGGGACAAATTATCCCAAAAACATGCATGTGCTGAACAAAGCTCCTTATATTTATATTTTATATTATGGTGTATCAAGAACAACTGGCCTATGGGAGGGGTGGGTTTTTTATTGGATAGGATAAGCTAATCCTATTTAAATAAAAAACCAAATTAATTTTAACCCAGTTTAATTTAATTTAAATAGAACAGACTATGATAAATTAATTTAATTAAAAAGTAGTTACAGCTGGGTCCTTCTATAGCAAGTTGACCTTCTACTTCTTATTGTATGTATATATGTTTATAGTTTTGGAGTACCAAAGGCTGATTGATTATAATACTTGGCACATTATTAATTGTTAAGGTCTGAGAAAGTTTGGTTCTGACTTCTGAGCACTGCCTTTTGTCCCACTTATTTTTTGCATGCAGCTTGAATCCTTTGAAGGGGACGACTAGCACTAGGGCTGTCCTTAGAATGAAATATATAGTCCCTCTTTCTTTTTGCATCATGTTCCAAATACGTGTTTAATGTTTTCCATCCAATTTTAATCCAGTAGAGTAAGCATTATTGACACAACTTGCTAGACTTTTAATCTGCTGAAGATTGGTTAGACTTTGCTTCAATAAATTCTGACTTCCAGGCACCAAACCTCTCCATATTCAAACAGAGAAAGTTACTACACAATTCTGGTACTGTTATTTTAATGGGAAAAGTTCTGCTATGCAGAATCTTAAATTTAGCTTAAAATAGGGCTATAATTTGGCGTACATAGACTCAGATACCATTTGAAGATTAATCTAGAGGTGAAAGTTATGATTATTTAGTTATTAGATGCTGTAAATGTAATTAAACAGACTATAACTTATGAACTATAAATGAGGACAAATAACCTGACAAAACCTAGGCAGTTGCATCTAGGGGTTCTAGGCCGTTGTACCCAGGGTTCCTAAGTAGTGACACCTAGAGAATAAGGCTATCACACCCTAAAGCTTAAAAACCTATGAAAATTCTTTGTACACGAGATGGAGGGAGGGAGGGAGGGAGGGGTCGTGTTTTAGTGTAAAAAAGGAAGCACCTCACTTAATAAAGTGACATATTTCATAGGTTGTTGGTTTTTCTAAACCATATAGGAATTGAACTTATCAGACTTGCACCTTTCACATAGAAAGGCCAAATAAGAACTACATATAAGGTTGCCCTTCACTCTTTATTTTGTTTTCTTTTTGGAACTTTAAAGTATAATTGGGCCAGCAAATTGTATCCTCCAATTGTTCATGAAATAATATGTTAATTGACCTTTTATTAATTAGGTAAGAGTAATCCCCACATCAAGTGATCATTACAGTGCTCAGTCTGTGTGGGCATTAGTATCTTACACATTTGGTTCTTAATTCAACAGAATTGGGTATTAGCATCTTACACATTCAGTAAAGAGGAGTTTTTTTCAGTTTTGTTTCAACTATGTTTGGTTTTTGTTTTCAGGATTTGTTATTTTTGTACATGGAGGGGAGAGGGAGGTTTAGTTGCATCCTTTTGTTTTTCGGTTTTGCGGATTGCCTTTTGGTTGCCATTCTTGTAGATATCTTGTTCATTCGCTTTACGGATAACTTCTCTTCCTAGTAATCATTCATATTTATTTATTATTATTTTGTTTTCTGATAAAAGTATCAGGTTTCCTCATAACTGTTTCCATCTTTATAGTAGTTAATAAGTGCTGCTATATGATTATAACCTTCTCTTTAGCAATTATTCTTATTTATTATGATAGAACACTGCATTTTCTGTCGTACTTCCAAGTGAAGTTAGTCTGAAATAATTAGTTTTTAAATCTCACCTTCATTGATTCTTTGTGGAAAGAAGTAAAATGAACAACGATTTTTTATGAACGTACAAAATGATTACTATGCAATAATTTTGTTTAACTGAATAGTTGTGTTAAATTTCAGTTCTGTCAATTCCGTTTCTTCACTTGTTTTCTGTGATGTTTAGGGGATGTTCACAGAATATTTGTTTTGTTTAGGTAGTTATTGACAAGTTCTCTGGTCGCTCTCGTGGATTTGGATTTGTCACTTTTGATGATAAAAAAGCAATGGAAGAAGCTATTGAAACAATGAATGGAATGGATTTAGATGGTCGAACAATAACGGTTGATAAAGCTCAACCTCACCAAGGATCAGGTAGGGACCATGACCGTGACCGTGACCGTAGTCGTGACCGTGAACGTGACCGTGGGCGTGACCGTGACCGTGACTCTAATCGTGACTATGGTGGTGGGCGTGGAGGAAATGGTGGAGATTGCTTTAAGTGTGGTAAACCTGGACATTTTGCTAGGGAGTGTCCCAGTGAAGGGGCAAGAGGAGGAGGTAGGTATGGTGGTAGGGATGATAGATATGGTAGCAGCGGTGGCAGCGGCGGTGGCGGCAGTCGATATGGTCCTGACCGAAATGGTGATAGGTCCAGTGGGCGCAGCAGAGATGCCAATGGTCGTGGTGGTTCTGGAGGTGGTGATCGCTACAGCCGCGACCGTTCTGGACCTTATGAGCGACGTGGATCAGGGGGCTTTCGTTCTGGATAGAATGACTGCTTGTGATTGTGGTATGTTAGATAGATGTACTGAAATTTTTGGATACCGGTTTGTGATTTCTGTTATACTGATTGAACCATTTTCCTGTCCTGTTGCAGCTGAGGAATTGGAGTTGCTGCACTGTCTCCAAAGCTTGAAGTTTCTGTTTACAAGATGTGTTTTCTCATTACTGTCTGGGTGCATCATCAATATAGTAGATAAGTCTTGTGAGCCGCAAAACTTGGAACGAATATTCAACTGTTATGTGTTCCTGAAATGCTGAATTCGATGTTTTGGTTCGTTGGAGTATTGTGCATTCTTGACATGAACTTTGAAATTTCTTCTTATACTCTTTGAATGCCATAATTGCTGTTCCATATCTTACGATTACAACTCTTGCATAATGAACTGCAAATACCATATGGGGGGTTTTTTGGCATCAGCTATTGCGATTATGGAAGTGGTCCAAGTGCTAGATGGGTATCTGGAGGACTGATTGTGAGGGGTCTGCTGTTGCGAATTTGATTTTTCTCACTTGGGGAATAAAAAGCTGTCTTTAGAAGTAAGATGCCCTCTTTGGCTTTCCTGTCTCCAATATCTTACTAGATAAACAGGAGTCAAGCGGGTAAATTGTTTTTCTACATAAAACTTTTGCTGGTGCTTGTTTTTGATTTGTTGTCTTGTTATATTAATGATGTTAACCTTTTGGCAGGATACTTGGCTGTTTATGGTCTTTAAGGGTACATGATTGGTTTCTTTGTTGCTAATTGGACATTGTTTATAACTTAAAAATCCTGAGCCTTTTCGGCAGCAACAAGCCATTGCCATTTAACTGTATATAATCACTCATGATCTTGATGGCGCACTGATGGGGAGAGTTAGGCTGTTTGGAGCTGTCTTACTTTTTCTAATGAGTTTCTATACCACCATTCTCGTCTTTGTTGGAAGATTCTTGTCCCTGCCTTGTTTACATACCTGCATTCCAGAAAAGTGGTTACATTTATCTCTATTCAGATTGTGGTTTGCAGTTCCAAGCCTCCAACTTTGACGGTGGATTTGCATTGAGAATTTTTGTTGGATATTGCTAACCTCTCTCATGCTCTATTTTTCTGGATTGTCCTAGGATATAAATTTATATGATTAGTTTACCATATGCCAGCTTAAATATGATACAAGTGTTTCTATTTTCCCTATGTTTGTAATCTGCAACATGACTTTAGATTCTGCCTCCGAATTTCGACTATCCTCGTTTGTTTCTCCCATCGTAGTTTGGATGCTTTTAAGGTAGATGGTCAGATAGTTCAATGCTTCTAATGAAAATGCTTGGTCTGTGGTGTAGTGATTGTGATGTTTATAATTACTGATATTTATTTTTAATACTATTTTACTTTTCTGCTTGTATGAGGTGCTAGGCAGCTTTCTGTATGTCAATGAAGATGTTATTATGTTAAAAATTTAGGTTAGGTGTGAGTGTGATTTCTCCCCTATGATCCTTATTTTATTAAAATCATTTAAATTAAAGCATGGGAATTTTTTTTTCTTTCCAATTTATGTCTTGTTTTACTATATTATATCTCCCTAGAAGATATCATAACAATATACCACGTTCATTTGATAAAAAAAAATATTGTCTAGAGCTACACTATCTTTTGTAGAAGAGTTCCTTTGATGCTGATCAGTTTATTTTGAATCATTGCTTGTCAAAGTACACTCAAAACCTTGACTCACCCTTTTAGTGGTATGAAGCTGTAAATATTACAAATATTTACCGATAGTAACATGATGAGTTAGAGTATGTTCTTAATTTTTAATCCAAAAGTGATTTTCTTAAACCCAAATGCCTCTTTCCTTCACATGGAGGAGGTATCACACCTGCTTTTTATGGAGAAGTTAGCGGCCTCCTCTTACGGGGGAGGCCACCGACGGCGACCTCCTTCGAGGATGCTCATGATTCTCAAATTAACTTTGAGTGTTGTTTCCAAAATTGGTTGACATGATACCCATGATGGGTATACTAACCAAGCCCATAAAGTTTAAGGTCTCATATCATGAATATCCGTAGAATAATCATTTCGAACTTTAATACATAAATAAAATAAACAAATAGACTAATTTGACTTGAAAAAAAATCAACATCTCTCGGAAATAAAATTCAAACATTGATGTGGAACAGATGATAAGCACTTATTTGGGTTGTTTAGAGCATCCAAAACGGGACTTATTTCGTGGGCTCATGATTTTTATATACAGGTTTTAAATGATTATTATAATATATTTTTGGAAAGCTCAAACAGTATTTTGTAATTTATTATCTAAACTACGTTTCCCGTGACCAGGTCTAGAAGAGGTCTAAAAAGTGACGTTTAGATTGTTGTCCAGAGACTTTTAGTTTATTGCGTAATAATTATTGTTTTCTTTCTTTTTTCGCTTAACATTTATTTTTATTTATTTTTTAAGCTTTAATTCGGGATTGTTCCACGATTTATTTGGGATGTTTTAGGAGACAACGAGGTTTGTTCATCTATTTATCTAGTTGTAATCGTTTGAAGAAGACATATTTTGATGAAATAAAAACTTCTTGAGTAATTTAAACTCAACATATCTCTTATTTTCTGCAATATTGCGGGATTACATAAAATTAGAAACCTTTGTTTGTTGAACGCGTGTGAGTTCCGTTCTGGTCTGCATCAAACATATTACAGAGATTAAATGAAGAAATGTTATAATCAATATTATAATCTCTGATCACCAGCAACCATCGCCGGCGCAGTAATTGAGAGAGAATCATCGGTCAACGATGGATCCCCAGACAAATCTTCGTCGTCTTCTGATTCATCAACAACCTTAATATTCTCAACAACTCTGACAACTTCTGTCATCTCCGGTCGCTTCTCCGGCGATTTATCACAGCAACGTAATGCAATTTGCAACAGCTTGAGCATACCAGGACAAGCACTTCTCTGCTTTGATATTTCAGGATCAAAAATTTCAGCCGTCCATTCCTCTCTGACCGCACGATGAACCCATGTAGAAAGATCAACACCGTTGATTCCAGGCGGGGCTGAGTGGACAGAAACTCTTGATGTCAAGAGTTCTAAAAGAAGACAACCATAGCTCCAAACATCAGATTTTCTTGAAACCCTTTTGTTGGATTGGTATTCTGGTGATTTGTATGAGACCATTCGTTGAGATGCAATGGGAAGTGCCACTAATGAAGAGAGACCATAATCTGAAACAACAGCTGTTTCATGTTCATCAAGAAGAATGTTTGTGGATTTCAAGTTTCCATGGGGTACCATACCACTGATGTTGATGTGAAGATATTCTAATGCTCTTGCTACACCTCTAGCTACCGATAGTCTTGAACCCCATCTAAATGCAATCCTGTCTTTACTTGATTTCTCTCCTGCAGATTTAGACACAAGTACTACAAATTAGATACAATTACGAAGCAAAAGTGATAAACAAGTCGTATTTACACTCCAAAGTAACATTTTTTATTTATTTATTAATGATGATATCAAAACTAACAATAATTATTCGGATTCTTTCCTAAATAGAAATAATTTAAAGGGACTAGAGATTCTTAAATTGATTAAAACACGAATGCAAATTTGAGTTTGAAAACGGAAATTCCTACTACCAGTTATTAAGATCCGAAAATACTATCTAAAAGGGGAAAACTAAAAAACGGAAGAAAAACCGCTGATTTTTTGGAAAAATTCCATGTATTACGGGATAAACCCCTCTAGGGTTCGTCTCCAACGATATATTAAGCACAAAAAACGGGACTTTATTTTCCCCTCAAAGAGGCTCCCAAAGTGTCTTACATCCAGTGGAGCGGAGGAAGGGGGATGGTCGGAGACATGGCCCCCTACCCTCAAAACAACTTAAAAAAATAAAAAATTGTTACTATATTTTAAACCCTTTTCACTTTGGCCCTGCCCCTAAACTTTTTTATTTTTATATAACAGCCTCCAAACTTGAATTTCTGGCTCCGCTCCTTCCCACATCACACAAGTACAAGTTAATTATAAAAATGAAATAGATACTCACCATGAATACGGTTGAAGAGACTTCCGTTTTCAGCATATCTGTAAACCAGCAACTTCTCATCTTTGGAATAATAGTAAGCAAGAAGAGGCAACAAGTTTGGATGGTTGTGGTGTGCATGAATCATGTTCAATTGCTTTGTGAATTCTTCATTGCTTAGTGGTTTCAAGTCTCTCAACCTTTTAACAACCACACTTTTTACTCCCATGTAACCTTCAAGCTTTGCTTTATAAGTATTCCCAAATATGCCCTTACCCAATCCCTCTGCTGGTGCTTTAAAAAGATCATTTAATTCAAACTCTGCTTCCACACCTCCCATGAAAATCAGCTTCTTCTTATTATTCTCTTCTCTCTTTTCTTCAACTACTACTACTCTTTCTTCCGCTTCTGCTTCTGCTTCGGCTTCTTCCCCGTCTTCTTTTAAGTCCTTTTGCATGTTCTTGATCATCTTTTTAAGCTTCTTTGCTCTCTTGTAGTATAGTATGAAGAGTAACAATACAGCAACCAAACCAATAACATCAAAAATCAAAAACATGGTTGCAAACTTATAAGTTCTCTTGGAAGAATCTTTATTATCAGAATTCGATGTGTATTTTTCGCTAAAGGCGCTGCTGCTGCAGGGATTTTCAGATGGTGGACCGCATAGCTCGTGATTGTTAGAATACGAAACACTGCTAAACGATTGCAGAACTGGAGTTGTTGGAATTTTGCCTTCTAGATTATTGTTTGAGACATTGAATACTTTCAAACTAGATTGATTGAACTCCGGGATTGGACCTGTTAAGCTGTTGTCTTGAAGCTGCAATGACTCTAACAGATCAAGACTCATAAGCGAAGGCGAAATCTGTCCGTACAACCTGTTTCCTGAGAGATCAATGTGCTTCAACTTGTGGCTTGAAGACAAGTTCACTACATTTCCTGATATTGAGTTGTTGTTGAGGATTATGAAAGTCAGTTCAGGAAAGTAGGCGAATCCATCTGCGCTTACTTTTCCGGTCAATCCCATACTTTGCAAGGATATTCCGGTGACATGATCATCGTGGGAACACTGGATACCGTACCAGTGTGAAGGGGCGCCGGTCCAGTTTTTGTTTAGAAAAGGATCATTAAAGATTGCTTTGAGAGCAAGTAATGCATCCATTTCTTGCACAAAAGATTGACTCATTGAATTTGAAGGATCATATTGAGCAACGAAAAGAAGAATGATCAGAGTAAAATATTTGGTGAGAAACCCCATTATGCATCAACTTCAAAAGTGATCAAAGTTGTGATTTTGTTAGGAGGATCTAAAAGCAGAAATCATAAATATTGTCAGAAAAGATCCAATTACATACAGCTAATATATGATGCTTTGTTGAAGACAAGAACAAGGAAATTGTCAAGTGTTTTTGCTGAGAATCCTAGAAGGAATGTTCATTTATCCAACTATAAACATACTAGAAGCTGATCCAAATGAACATAAATAAATATTATGTAATGGAGAATATCATCGAATTCTCCTGACTTTTAAATTAAAATATTGACAAATTATAGGAGATATTTTCGACTAATTTGTCATTTGGAGGAGGCTGAAAAGCATAACAAATTTGGAATTTGGAGGGGGATAGATATGATTTGAACCCACAACTTCAATGTACAACTTATGCTTATCAGTTATCACTAAACCTTCATCCAACTTCAGTCTGTCCCAATTATGTTCATGTTCATTAACCCCAATTAGGAATGAGCTAAAACATTTCTGGTGACTCAAACCCACATGAATGGGCCAAAACTTAACTTAATCAATTATGATAATTAGGACATTACATATGGGTGAAATTAAATTTCCTCAAAAATTTTGATTTTGCTCTTAATTCAACAAATTTTATTTACTCATACCTACTCTTGCTACCATTGAAAAGAAAATAACCCTTCTTTTTAATAGTTGTGAGAATACTGTATAATTATTGTTAAAATACAATATTAAGCGTTTAAAGCCTTTTTTTTTAAGTAATAACTAATTTTTAATATGATTAGGGGTGGGCACATTTCATGAAATGGGATGGTAAAATAACCCGCGGGTATGAGGCTTCGTAGGGACCCGCACTTATTGAGTGAGGATGAATTTCAATTTTGTGGGAGTAAGACAGGGATATGGATAGATAGTAAAACCCATAATGATATATGGAGAGATATATATTATATTTCCCGCTATGCCCCACTTAAAATATAATCTTTATTTTTTTATTTAGTTATTTTCTTTTAATGTTATGTTTAAAAATTAATGAATTTATTTGTTCAATGGTGAGATTTATATTTATTTTAAATATTTATAAGATATTTTTCAATAAAATTTTAGAATTACTTTATATATTATATCATATTCATTGGTTATATATTTATTATTTAGGATATTAAGATTTTAGTCTCTCTAGTCTGCATTTATCTGGGTTTGGTCCACTAGTTTTTGAAATTACTAACTTTAGTCCTTCTATTAGAAATTCCGTTAAAACAAACGGATATTGGTACAATGACCAAAATACCCTTAATGAAGGTTTCTTATGAAGGGCAGTATGGTAATTTTTTTAAAAAAATTTAAAATGTTAAAAATATCCAAATTTAAAAAAATGAATTAATTCGAATTACAAATTAATTCCATCTGCTTCATCATCAACAACCTTACAAATTAATTCCATCCTCATCATCATCAACAACTTCAACCCCGAAAAAGTTAAAAAAAAAAAAAATTTAAATTTAAAAATCCATCATCCTCGTTCATCTTCATCAACCTTCAACTTCAAACCCTCTATCATCAACAACCTTCAACCCAAAAAAAAAAATTGAACATCATTCAAAACCCATCATCCACAACCAAACCCAGATTCGCTCTCTTTTTCTCTCTCTGTCTTCTCCAATTCTCTCTTTCTCTCGCTCATCTCTCACACACCAGTCACCACAACCGTCTTTCTCTCTCTCACACACCAGTCACCACCGCTTCTTTCTCTCTCACCCCAGATCCGCTTCTTTCTCTCAAACCAACACCAAACGTCGATCGACTCAAACTACCACCGGCGGCCGGATAAACCCACACCAAACGATCGATCTGAGCAAACCTGGGTCTGATTTGGTGGCGCGGGTTTGATTTGGTCGTGGCCAAATCTGAGAGGAGATTGGCGTTGGTGGTTGAGGTGTTGCTGGCAAAGATTCGAGAAGGAAATGGATTTTGAAGAATGATTTGGTCGAATCCAGTTTTTTTTTTTAATTTGGTGTGGTGATGGACTGGTGATGTGATACAGTTCTAGGTTTTATGATGGTCGGTTCGGTTCTGAGTTTTGTGGCTGCAACAACACCATGGGCGCCTTCGTCGGCAACGCAACAACGGGGACCGCCGCCGAGCTGATCGATAACCTGCCCAAGTTGGAATTGTGTCGAGCTTCAGTGTTGGGAAGAATTTTTGAAGGGAATCGAAGATTTAGTGAAGGAAGAAGAAGTTAGGGATTTGGATTCGAAGAATTGGGGAATTTATTTGTTAGGTTACGGTTTGGTGAAGAAGAGTTCAATCAGTGGAGTTTTTGAGGACTTTTGTAAAGGTGAAGATAGAGTTGAGGAGGTGTAGATCAAGATTTAGAAACAGAAAGTAGATTCTGAATTGGGTGTTTGATTAGAGAGAAGGAATTTGTGAAGTGAAAAGAGGATTTTTGAATTTGGTTTAGTGAATTAGAAATGAGAGATTTAATTAGTTTTATTTTTAAATTTATTTAATTACAAATTTAATTATTTAATTAGTTTTTTTATTTTATTTTTTCTGGAGATTGTCTTTTTAACATTAGTTTGTTGTTTTTTTAATTATGAAATTCCAGAATTACCCTTCTTCTAGACCAGTTTCTAGAAGCTTTCATTAAATTTCCCATATTGCCCCTGTTGACCTAACGGAAGTCAATAAAAAATTAACAGAATTGGACGGTAGGGACTGTATTAGGTATTGTTAGAGAACTAGTGGACTAAAGTTAGTAATTTCAAAAACTAATGAACCAAATCCAGATAAACACAGACTAGAGATAGGAAATAATTTTAATAAATGGATAAATGGACAGAGATGGGAAAAGCATACCCCGCCACTCCCCCCCCCCTCTATATGCCCTGGGGTTTTACATGGGGATGTGATTTCAAAATATAAATGGGGCGCACCGTGCCCCATTGCCATCCCTAGAAAATTGAAATCTTCAATGCACTGCATCATGCCGGCCACTAAAATTATGTCATGCAGCAAGAAAAATGCATTTGAAGACATGATACAATATTAGTGGAGTGAATATTTTCTCATGTTTCATAGGAATAATAACTAACGAAAAATTTGAGCCAAAGGCCATCTTCTCCGGCACTAACTCAGTGAAGCTAAAGAAACAATAGCAGGGTCAACCTGAAACTAATCTGGTTGAATCTGAATCTGAATCTGCATCTTGATAACTCATAAGAAAAACCTGAATAAAAAATGTATAACAGAACTTAATAATAAGATTCAATATCAATAACATGTCAATCTTGAGTGAGAACTATTTAGTCTCAATAGGAACAATGATCCCACCACCTTGATTGATTGAAACATGAGAAAGCTTCAACCTCATAGCCTCAAATTCATCAGTAGCACTCTGCCTCTCTTCAATCGTTAGCCACAACGATAAGCAGTGGTCAATCAAGTCTTTGCCGCAACTTAAAGGGCAGTTTGGTTTAAAAATTCTAGCCCTTCCAAATCTTGTAATCCTCAACAGATTCAAATCAGATGGCTCCTCTGCATAGCTTTGAAGAATGTCTTTAATAGCACTACACCAGACCGTCCGAGCTACCTTCAGAAAGTCGTTCAAAATCAACACCGGAAGGTTCACACTTCCCAGTTCAGATTCACCATGTCCACCTCTTCCATGAAAATCTGACCCCCCTAGCTTCAAAAGACCATGAGTATCAGCTAAGTCGCTGTATGCTGTCAATCAAACAAATAACGGGATCAAGAAAATGCACAATCTAAAGAATAAAAGAACTCAACTATCATAAATATAATTGCTAAAGGTACCGAAGCCCAAGAAAATCACAAATTGATTGCATAGGGTCCAGTTCAATGCTATATAATCAATAGAGCGGAAACCAAAATAGGAGACAAGTTAAATATCACTTTGTGTTGTTTCGTGCTGAACAAAAATGTTAGAAAGTGTACAAATTGACATGTTGACCATTCAAGGTATCTATATTTATTTATTTTAATAGGAAGATGTCAATGTTGCAAGCAGATTGAATTGTAAAAACATAAAGTGCACAGGGAAAATGAGAGAGAGAGAGAGAGAGAGAACCATATTTCATTCTAAATAATATACCTGCTAGTTTTCCATCACTTCTGAAAACCTCTACCCCATCAAGGCCCGCATCTTTCAACCTTCTAATAACGGCAACAGGATTCTTCAATGCCCATGGATGAGCCAGTACTGCCAACCCCCCTGTTTCATGTATCAGTTGCACTGCTTTCTCTGCAAGAGGTTCGGTTCCCCTGCTTAAGCAAACATAGAATTATAAGTCATCAAATCCATGTAAATAATATATGCATAAGCATTAACGACAGTCAAAAACTTCTTATAGATATGCACTGGTTCATTACTTTGAGTATGCAGGTCCACCATCATATAGATATCTGGCAAAGGCCTGTTTTAGATTCTCCACATAACCAGCTTCAACCATAGCACGAGCCACGTGCAGTCTTCCAGGAGCAACTCCCTTGCCTGCAATCTTGGCCACATGCTCCCATTTAAGAGGTAATTTCAGTTTATTTAGTTTCAAGACCATGTCCTTTGCTCGTAGGTAACGGCCATCCCTTATGTCACCCAAGAACTTTTCCAATTCTTCATACCTTTTAGGCCCACAGCTGCTGTAGTAAGCAAGGACGTGAACCGGTTCCTCTGATTCGGGGCCCCTGCTTTTTGATCAAGAAGCCAAACAGCGACATATTAGAATTATGGTAAGTAAACAATGAATAACGTTAGACTTCTCGCCTCCCACTAGAGATTTTTTGCAATATATAATCATTAAACAAAGTTTTTGGATGAAAGTGATTAAGATAAAAAGTGCAAGAAACTGCAAAGAAATATGATGGTTGCAAAAATTAAACAAAACCTTGGAGAGAACATTGTGCTGATTTCAACGCCCGGGATAATCTTGATGCCAAATCTGCGGCCTGTTTCGATGGCTTCAGGTATGCCAGACATTGTGTCATGATCTGTCAGAGCTAGAACTTTCACCTGTTCTGAATACACTGTAGTAATTAAATTCCTACTTGCAGAACTATTAATAAATAAAATGTGAAAATCTTTCCCTAGCTAATTCATATGGAGAATTTAGAAGGAACTACAAAATTTGATAGCAAATGGACTTCAATTGCATTAAAAAAAAAATCAAACTGATTATTTCTTAGAAATACTCTCACATTCCTTCTTCCTTGAGTATTATTAATTCCCACAGATAAAGGATATATTGAGTATGGTGATTTCAGTTCAAACATAGAACCAAACTCCCATTTTTGTTCATTCACTGTAAAAATTTAAGTTGTTCAATTCAAAGTAAACATTTTGATTATAACACTGGAAGAAAATATATTAACGCTATGACTGTTGAATTGTTATAACAATTGCCTCTTCAAACTATAAAAATTGCATATTGAAGAAACAGTAAAGTTCCTTATTGTTCTTCCTCTTGATCGAGACTAGTATGAACTGCCAGTTCAAACATTAATAACTGAAAAGCTGAAAACTGTAGAATCACATGGAATTTACTTAAAAATCTCTGAAGAAATATTCATGTAAAGAAACATACAAGGAGCAAAATGGTTTTTCATGAAACAGTGATGGAGATAACCCATGTGAAACAATATACTAAAGAGTCATATGAAATTTTTTCACAACACAGGTCTTCTTGACCTAGAACAAACAGGTTAGACATAGCTTTAAATTCCTTAAACTTCATCTTTTAACAAGATATTCTGCTTTGAAGCAGTGGTAAAGTGCTTTTTTTTTCAAATCTACTATATATATAATAATAATAAAAATAATAAAAATAATAAAATGCTCCAACAAAAGGCTTTGGAGGACCAACTGATGTAAGCAGAAATATCCACTGATTATTGGCTGCTCCATAACACTTTTGCAATGAAAGGGATAGAAGCATATAGTTACAACTTGACCTTATATCTAAAAGCAAGAATAACAACTCAATAACTTGAATACCAAACATTACTTAGGAATGACAATCACATGGTTTTTTTTTTCGCTCCTAGAGAAACCCACAAGATTCATATTGCTTGCTATATTAATGTCTTAATACCACATGACTAATATCTTTATCAACACATGTGAATAGTTACAACAAGCAGTCAACAATATGATTAAGTCTTAACAAGCCTGGAAAATGTCCTCTCAGCATTAATTGTTTCCCCTCCCTCATTGAAGATCTTATAAAATTGGCTTTACTTGCATGTGTGATATGTGTGAGCATGCACACATGTGTCCTTGTGATTAACTATCCCAGTACCACATTACATCTTGACAAAACTAGTAAATATTAACACCCTAATGATCACCTACATCCAAGTTTCCAAGATTCTCACCATTCTCTATATCGTCATTGTCTTTATCAATCTACATCACCACTCCTGTTCTAGTATCCACGGGTTCCGCTTTAAATTCAAATTCACAGTTATGCCCTAGATAAACAAATTTTTTTCTTTTAAGTGATCTTACAACCATATAACTTATTTCCATCATGTATTAGTTCTATATCATTATATGTTTAATAAACTTTGCTTCAATACCTTCATTATTATATCTTCAAATCACAAAACTGAAAATATAGATCAACTTGAAATGTGTTTGATTTGTTAAAAAGCAAAAGAAAAAAAAAATTGCTTACATTCTCACTACAAAGGACAACTTTAAGAGTGAACAATTAAATCAAAACTTTCATTAGTTACACATAGTAACTTTACCGAAAATCGGACATTTCAGTTCAAGAGGAGTATGCGAAAAGAGAGTGATAAGAACCTTAATGTTTTTTGACTATAGAGTAGCCGCTGTATTTCGAATTGTTTTCTTTCGTGATACTAATATGTTCCATTTCCAATATTTAACTGATCTTCTTGAACAGCAAAGATACTGTAACTTCCATTTCCTTCAAATCTACTCTTTTTACATATTAAAATAAAGCAACCTTGACAAATGATCAAAACTCTTCCCTGTCTACGTACAAGGTTAATGCTTTTATCATAAAAGTCCGATTACCTTTTTAATAATTTTAAAATATCTGCATTCCGAGAATATTAAAGCACCCAAATTTGCGAATACCCTAGATGTCAATGCATACTAAGATGTTTAAATCATTAATAATAAGCATATTAAAGGATACGTAATGTGATAGTATTAATGGATATGGCTTAGCCTCCACATGTTAAAGTTAAAATTCATGCAATTAACTAGAAAAAATGAACAAACTTTGGTCACCAAAAGATAACCAGAGCCCAAGAAATCCAAATTCACAAGCAGTAACATCGCCAATATCAGAACAAATATATGAATGAGAACTCAAAAGGTCAGAATTCAAACTAAAATATCCAATTAACTGAAGAACTAGCAAATGCTTAAAACACAAAGCAAACATCTATTTGAGCTTACATTGAAATCACATATCAATATTCAATAGCAGAGAAAACCTATTTGAGAAAAAATAAAAAGAAAAGCAATGGAATATGAGTGCTACTGACCCCATTGTTATGAGCTCTCTCAACAAGCTTTGAAGGTGACAAGTAACCATCACTGAATTTGGAATGGGAATGGAATTCAAAGACGACTCTGTCCCCACCACGGCCAAGAGTCTTTTGGACACCAAAATCATCGACAACACAAGCAGCAGCAGAACTAGTAGTACTAGTATTGTAATTAGGCTGATCTAGAAAAACCCATTCGTTGACGGATTTGAAAGCGAGAGTCTGCTCAAGAGTCATCTTCTTCTTGGTACCACCGCGCTTCTTCTTCTTCTTCTTATCTTTTGGTTTCTTAGTGTTATTGGAAATGGGATTGGTGGCGGTGGTGGTGGTGTTGTTGTTGTTGGTCACGTAACCATCACCAGCCATGGCTATTGATCAGGGTTTTTGGTTGGAGTTGGACCCAGAGAAAGAGAGAGAATGAAAGTGAAAAAACAAGTGGGATTGTGTTGTGTTATCTAAATTCTAAAGGGTAATAGAGAGTCGTCGTTAATAGAGTAGAGTAGGGTACGATGGATTATCTTCTTACAAGTCAAGTACACAGAGAGAGTAGAGGTTATAAAAGAAAACTGGTCTTTCTTTTACCGTTTGTGTCACAGATTCACAGGTGTCCTCCTTCCCACCTGACCACCTCTTCAGGTCTCACCTTTTGCGCCCCATGTCTCTTTACCATTTTCATTTAGGTTTTTTTACAAAGCACCCCCTAATTCCATATATATTTTAAAAATATTTGTCTTAAATATAGAATTCAATATCAACGATAGACTGAATGAGTGTCATGGGGGAGGCGGAACTCTAGCGAGATTAGACTTTATAAGATAGTCTGAAATGCAACTTGACAAAACGTTGCTTCCACTAAACATTGTTAGACAATGTGTCATTGTGGGCTAGAGGTATATCAGGAGGCAAGCCCCCTAACGAGATTAAGATGTACAAGATAATTTAGAATTCAACCAACTTTTACTGTAGGGGAGAGATTTCAAAGTGTGGTTTAACTGATAAGTGTAAGATTATATTTATAATATCAAGATTTAAACTTTAACGGTGGAGCTTCATTTTGAAATCTCCAACCATTAAGGGCCGGAGGTAAAGAACCCTCAAGCAAGGGCAGAGTAAGGGAGGGGGGCCCATACCTCGTTAAAAAAGCTATACTAATTTTATTAAATTTTTTTTTATAAAATTATAAAATTGTCTTTATATTTTAAAATTTTTCATTTTAACTTCTCTAAAATGTTTTATTTTTGTATTCCTAATTTCGTCACTGCCTTGAGGATTGAAACTCCAAATCTGATATGAATATTGATGCTCTAATGAGATAGTGATACTATCCTAACAAAATTGTAAGAGAAAGAAATGTTTTAACTTATTATAGCCATATATAGGTGAGATGAGTAGTACACTAGATGCAATAATGTAGTCACCGATCACCATAATAACTTAAGGGCATGTCGTGGGGGTGACCAACTCCACTAGCAAACGCAAAGGCGCGTTAAATGCAGCATCACTGCATGCCTTCCGACATTACTTGAAACATTCAACGAATGATGTCATCACACATGCACCGTCGTCTCTTTCAACCTACCACTAGCTAGATGACCAGAAGAAGAAGTAGTATATTTTTCATATCTCAATTTGCATTCACGTAAACTATGATTTATATTTAAACAATATATTATTTTTACAATCGTAAATATTTTCCCTCCAACAACATATGTTATAATGTTAATAACAATTTTGTGGTTTTCATCATCTTATAAACAAAATTTCTGGCCTTCTGGGTGATATAAGTGTATGTGTACGTTTTTGCTACAAATACCTTAAAAGAGAGTTGAGATTATTTTATATGGTAGTTTGGAACATGGACAGTTTATAACTTATAAGTTATGTTTTTATTCAACAATATGTATCTCTTACATTACATATACAATATATTGAAAACTTTTGAAAAGGGTTGTTCAAAAACTACTGGAATAGGCCATAGGGTCTTAAGATAATATTGGTAGGGGTGACAACAATAGCACAAGCCTTGTAATTTTCTACTGTCTAATCATGTAGTCGAGGCCCGAGGGCCTTAACCCAAAGGTTAGGAGTATGCATGAGCCATGTGACTTCAAATGTGTTCATGTTTATTTGATATTTTTATTGAATTACAAAGTCAAAATTATTCTATTAATATAAGGAAGTTTGTTGAAATTTTCATAAAAACCACTTAAAATTTGTATATATTTTCTTTTAAGAAAAATACTGTTATAAAATTCATATTTTTAAGAGATTCTTAGAGACTCGAGGAAAAAACGGTCATTATAAATAAACAAATTGCACAACCTCTAGCGGTAGAGTTCATTTTATTTTTGATTTTTTTAATCATTTTATATATTTTCCTTTCTTTCCTTTTATTTTATTTTTTCTAAAAACTTATTTAAATAATGGATAAAATATCTCATTAGAGGCATTTTAGACATTTCATACAAAAATACCGGTCAATATTTAGCTTTTATAGAAGTCAATTGACAGCATGGGAGATTTGTGTAGTTTCAAGTAAAAATGTCTATACAATATTAATTATGCCTAAACACATGAGATTATGTGCATTTTGCCCATATTAATATAAGAGCAAATTACACCAATTTCCGTTGAGGTAAACCCTTTTAAACCCCGAAATAATATTTTCGAAAATTGACACTCATATCCCCTATTGTTAGGGTTTGACCATGAGTTTTTAAAAGGCCAATTTGATTGTTAAGTTTAACACCCCTTAATTTAATAAAATTTAAAAAAATTATATATATATATATATATATATATAAAAAGATCTCCACCATCCATCTTTGACCAAGATGGATGGTTGAGATCAAATTAAAAAGAAATAAAATAAAAATGAAAATTATATATATATAAAAAATTCTTTTAAAAGACCTCACTTGGTCCAAGCACACAAAGTAAATATTGTCCGCTTTGAGTTTCAAAACAAGCATATTTCACATTTACGGATTTACTTTGGATCATGAGTTTCATACAAAGGTCATTCATTTATGGCTCAAAACGTGTATTCTTAATTAGGAGAGACCTAGACTTATATACAAGTCATAAACCTTACTTGCTAGTGATATATGATGTGACAATTTGTCCTTTATGCAGATAGTAATATGGAGGTACTAACTTTGCTAATAAGGTTAATATAACCATTACTAACTTACCTATTAAGGTCTTTAATAATTGTACTAGAGCTTCGGATTCATGTATCAGTATCACTCACTAGTCAGTAGTCACTACAAATGAGTGATCCAAGTTGTATTTTGGGCCTTTGAATCACCAATCTGGACATAGATATACATTAATACCCTACCCACAGGCCACATCTTTTTATCAATCCACAACACTGAAAAGCATGCCCATCATGTTGTGCTAACAGTTGAGATTGATATAAGCACTGTAGTCTGTACACAAGTACACAACAATATCAAAATTAAAAATTAAAAATAAAAATAATAATAAAAGTGAATTATCAGTCTAAACTGGGAAAACAAAATTAAGCTGCTGAAGAGAAATTCAAATTACATCTTGTAAAATACATATTACATAGGCATTAGTTTACAACCCAACATTAATACTAACAAATTATGAACTTGATTTCTACCATCCGAACAACTTTCCGGAAAACCAATTACCAAAGCCAATGCTAGATTAAAACCATTATCTGAATTTACCGATTTTCATCTTCTTGAGTGTTCTCCGACCATGATGTATAAATGCATCTATTATACCGGCCATTGCAAAAGTACCTGAAATACACCTTAATCGGAGATAAATCATAAAAGAAAAAAACTCCGGGATGAGATTACGATTATTTCATAAAAGTTTATTTCTTGATAGTTTGGTATTATTAATTTATTTATCTTAGAGAACATATATTTATAGATATAGACATCATGACTCTTATTATAAAGAAGAGTAAATACCACCTTATGGATCTTACAGGGTCTTGGATAATAAACCTCGAGTATTTAATAAGAGTTATTAAATCATGGTTTCTTGATAAATCACATTATCCATTAGACGTAAGGACGATCCTAAGAAACAAAATAATTGGTAGGGAAAAATGGTCATGTAATGGCACTTCCAATTATTGGTATTTTTCATGAGGAGGATACACGTTCCATAAAATTGCTAAGGATTCAAATATATTAATTATTAGATTATGTATTTATTTTATATTCAAGAATACAATTTTAGTTTTTTTAGTGTAATAAACTAAAATTAATAGATTAGGTTCACTTGATTAAGAGTTAATCGGAATTGGGCCAAGTCTATTGGAGCTTGAATTAAAATAGCCCGCTCGGTCCTCAATCTTCACAAAATTGTTTGGATTACCTAACTTGGATCAAAAGGCCCAAGAGTTGGGCTCATGGGAACAAACTCGAGTCCAATTTGATTCTTGCTTAAGAGTAAATTTGGCCACCTTTGAGTAAGGTGGGTCGAATCCACCTCAACGGATAAGGTACACGGTTACTACACTTAGGTGGAGTGCCACCCAAGCCTATTTATTCTAAATGATGTCTTATTTAAGAAAGTTAGTTTCATAATATAACAAGAAAAACAATCATCTTGAAGGTTTAGTGCCCGACATGTTCGGTAATGTTTTTATTTTTTGTTTTTTGTTTTATATAATTTAATTTGAAAAAAGTAATTGATTTAAAAAATTTAAGAAGCTGAAAACACTAAAAACACGTTTGGTAGGAATAATTGAAAACAGTATTCTGAAGAAAAAAATAATAATAATATAATATGTATTTAATCAGTGGCGGACCCAGAAATTTTTACGAGATTGAGCACTTGAACGAAATAACAATTACATAAAAAAAATATATTGAAAATTTAAGATCCTAATAAAATGAGTTTTTATATATATAAAAAATTGATGGTATAATGAAGTTTAGATAAATTAAATAAATAGAATAATGGATCGTTTGTTTTTTCCACTTAAAACTTAATGGGTATGAATCATAATTATTAAAATGTTTTATTTGTTTTTTTAAATGGTCAAACAACTTAAAAATACCAAAAAACAATTTAAAATAAAAAGTAAAAAATCCTAACTTTTCACTTAACTATAAATCACTGAATTGCATTAAATGCAATTCAATTTTTTTTTCCGATACTATCCCCCGTATATAACATATTTTCAATTTTATCATAATTATATATGGTATAGTAATCTTTATTTTAATATATTTCTTATTTTAAATAGCTTTAAAAATAAATAAATAAACCCTAATAACTTTTTATATTGGTGTTTAATATCAATACTTTATTATGATATTAGGGTGATGTATTTATATATTAATTTTCATGCCACCCCTTTCATTTTTTGAAAAAAAAAACATTTTCTTTTCTTAGTAAAAATGAGGTTTGTTTGTAATTGAAGAAGAAGATTATGATAATATGTGTTCATATGTAATTATTATTTTTGAATTGTTTTTATTCCATATTATATGTATAATTGTTTAACATGGGTATAAATGTAAAATTACTTATTTTTAGACAATTTTACTTTTAAAAAACAAACATGTTAATAATACATTCAGATGTGAGGAAAAAATCAAACAAACAAACATGTCATTCAAGTTCAAATTTCAGTCCCTATTCAGTCTTTAGAAAAATTCAGAATTATTCAATCTTTAGATAAAAGAAATAAACGACCCCCTGAACTTAATAATCTTACATTGAAAAAGAAATAAAAACAAAAAACACGATGTTAAAAATAAATAATAATAAGAAACAACAAAGACAATGGAAAAAATATAATCTTTATTCTTAAAAAATAAATTACAGTATAATTTTATAATAAGAAATTTTGTTTTTGGATTTATAATGAATTTACTTTAAATTTATGCAAAAGTAATTGACTAATAAATATAACTAGCTATGTTTTTGATTTTTTTTTTCTAATTGTTGGTAAATTATTAATTTATTGATTCTAAAGAAATTAAAACTATAAAATAAAGAAAAATACCGAGGATAAAATAAAATGAATCGTAATAATAAATAAACTATTTTAATACAATTTATAAATTTGAGATTTTAGGGATTGATCGGATGTGTTAGGACTTAAGTATGTAAAACTAAAACTATTAGAAATAAGAAAATTTTAAAATAATAATATATAAATTAAAATTAAAAAAAGACAAATTTAAAATAATAAAAACATTAAAGAATGCAAGTAGACTTGAACACGTACCATCACCAAGCTGGCGAGCTCCAAAAAAGTAGTACCAACTACCAAGTAGACATGACGCCGGTTCGGTTCGGTTCGATCGTCCGAAAAAAACCAGAACGGGAACTGGAAAAATCGGTCCCTGTTCTGGAACTGGACCAGAACTAGTACTGGACGGTTCCGGTTCTAAATTTTAAGGAACCGCCCGGTTCGAACCGGACTGGAACCTACGACTCCGGTTCTGGTTCGAACCGACAGTTCCAATATATATATATATATATATTTTAAACCCACTACCCTACCCATTTACCCAATACCCACTACCTTACCCACTACCCTACCCACTTAGCCACTACCCACACCCATTTTTTTCTCTTTCACATTCTTTCTTTCTTTTTTTTCTTTTTCTCACTTTCTGAAACTTCTCTCTCTCTTTCTTTCTTTCCTTCTCTCTTTCTCTCTTTCCTTCTTCTACTTCACGACGCCGACGACCGATCTCTTCGCCACCGCCGGTACGCCAATCCCTTCATCCCGTCGTTGATCTCCTCTTCATTTCGATCTCTTCTTTCTTTCTATCTCTCTCTCTCTCTCTCTCTTCGATCTCTTCCCTTTGATGGATTTTGGGTTTGTGGTGGTGTGTGTGTGTGTGTGTTTGAGTTACTGGTTTGAATGTTTGATTGGTGGAGTATTGGTGTGTGTGTGTGTGATTTTGGGTTTGTGGTGGTTGTGTGTGTGTAATGTGTTTGAGCTAATGAAAGTGATTAAGGAATAAGGATTGGGAATTTAGGGTAGGGTTGTTTTAAAAAAATAAAAAATAAAATAAATAATAAAAACCGGTTCCGAACCGGCAGAATCACCGAAACCGAATCGAAACTGGAACGAACCGATTCTAATTCTCTCGGAACCAGAATCATCGGAACCGACCTCATGTCCACTACCAAGTACCAACTATGCTAACAAAGTTTATATCGTTGTTGATGTTATTTGATATAAATATATATAGAAACCAGTACAATCAAAATTTTTTAAAAGAAAATTGAGGTATGGCACGGGCCCTACCTGATCTACAGGTGGGTCCGCCCTTGTATTTAGTAAAATAGTTTTGAAAACATATTTTTCAAATATTGGGAGAGTAAAAGGTAATATTTTTTGTAGTTAAATTATATATATTATTAATAAAATAATTTAAATTAAATTAAAATAGATTTGTGTCTTCTTTTTAAATTTTTCCAAAAAGAAATTTTTTTAAAAAAAATTTTAAATTTTTTTTAAGAAAAATATATTGGTAATATATATATATATATATATATATATATATATATATAAACACACAGTATTTCTATTGTCAGTTCGAACTCATATAAAATATATCAGTTCCTTACATGTAGGCCATTGGATTTAAAAAATACTTTGACAAGTGCATGTAGCCAAGTCAAAGCATTTAAATCCAATGATCCATATGTAAGGAACTGATATATCTTATAACAGTTCGAACTGACAATAGAAAAATTGTTTATATATACACACTATTGTACCATATGGGAAATATTAATGGGAAAATAGAATTTTCTTTAACTCATTTTTATTATTTCAAAATTTAAATACTGTTTTTTTATCCAAGTAAAAAAACAATAATTATTTTTTATTAAAAATAATAACAATTGTTAATTAAAACCGAGGGGCCCTCAAGAAAATTGAAAACCGAACATCTTTTTTGATGTTATAAGGTTTCTATGCACTTTTATGCATTAATCAAGAAAACTTGACTTCTCCGTTTTCAAGAATTTTGAAGTTCAAAACTTTACCGAATGCATTTCCATAAGTTTTGTCATCTCGAAAAATGAAAAACATATTATGAAAATGGTACCGAATGACACGTTAGTTACCTTAAAAGAAAAGATTCTTAATTATTAGGAAATAAAATTGGAAAAGAATAAAAATATGAGATATTAAATTATTATAGTCATAATTAAATATATACTTATTTAAATAAAATTTTAATAAGATTAACATTGTGAATCATAGTAGGATTATGATTGTGTATTCAATAAAGATTCAAATTTCTTTTCTTGAATGCTTTAAATAAATGGTATTATTTGAAGAAAGAGGTTGAAGAATAATAAGCTAATTATTCTTATTGGTGTGATACATACACAAGAGTGAATTATTATTCTTTTCTTGAGATCTAATCCTTTTCTCAAGAGTGTGGAGGAGTATTGATTCAAGAAATAAGAAGCGCACACTTCTAGGCAATTCATATTTGTGCAAAGATTGGAAGATCAAGCGGTTGATACACTCAAAAGACCTGTGTAGAACGTCTAACTTGTAGAGATCATAGCTTCCTCCATAAATTGAACTAGGTTACGATCTACATATATCCCGAAAGCCCCAGAAGTCTAGTTTTCGAAAAAAAAAATTACAGTTCATGATTCTGAGTTTTCTCAATAACGTTATACCCATTTTAGTACCTAATGATTGGATCAGAAAAAGTTCCGCGAGCACATGTTGCGGATTTTGGGCAAGGTTTGAAAGATCAAGAGGTTGATACACACATTAAAGATACCAATCTATTTAGTTTTTGATTTAATGTTTGTTCAATGAATTCGATCCTTGCTCGAATTTTTTTTTTAAATGTTTTTATTTTACTTTCCGTTGAATAAATTGGTTTTAGAAAAGAATTTTCCCAACACCCAAATCATTAATTTCTGAACAAGAGAGTTTACCATGCCATTTTGTATTACAACTCGTAGGCATAAATTCATTATTAAAAAAGATGCAATTGGCCATGCCAGCTAGGGGTGGGCAAACCTTGGCTTGGTTCGGTTTTCAATTTAACAAACCGAACTGAACTGAACTGTTTAAAATCGGTTCAGTTTTTTCGGTTTTAAAATTAAAAATAAAAAGTCACATTTATAAAATAGTTAGATAAATTTTCAAATACAATCCAATCCAATCAATATAGCTTTTATAAACAAAGTCAAAATTTCTTTTCATTTCTTCTTTGCTCTCACGTCAATCAAGATTTTTTGTCTCTTCTCACCCCTTCCATTTCTCTTTCATCTGTAACTTGTCAGCATCTATCGTTCTTTCTTTTTATTTATTCTTTATCAACTCATCTCTGTCTTGATTTCGTTTCTAAAACCATACAAAACTTTTGTTTTTGTACGAAATAAAGCAAAATGAGAAAAAAAATTGGAAACAAAAATTTAAAAAACCCTCCAAACTACATCGGAGAGAGTTCATCTGTGTTGATACTCGATATAGCATTCGATATCAGTAAAACAATCCATTTGTGGTGTGTTGGATGATGGCTTGGCAGATAGTGAGAGAATGATAAAAGAATCTCAGTCAAGAGCTGCTCAGTTAAGTTAATAACCTAAAAATAACCTTAAAATAAATAGGTAATAACCTGACTCAATTATCTCTGAAGGAGATAATAACCTAAAAATAAATAAACAATTGGAATAATATCCCCAACAGACTATCAACGTTTCCGAGACTTACGTCTAACGTAAGTTCTCAAATCACTAACCACATCCTCATCATTCTCCCTCGGTTGAAAAGAATTCATCTCCTGCTAGTGGTGCTGCAAATAATTCTCCATCAAGGACGGAGCAAGAACACGAATCTTAAACTCTGAAATCCAAGTGTCTTCGGTTGAAGAACATCCATGCCAACGAACCAAGAGTTGTCGGCAACCACCCTGAGTAGAGGTAACAAGGTGATCATCCAAAATCTGCTCAACATGATCGACATGATTGTCTGCAACATGAGGAAGGCAATGCAACTGGCTACTAGAAAGACCTGCAGAGACATCAGAAGAAATAACAGGAGGCTCGAAAGTACCCCTGGTAAGGATACAAGTCTGCCACATTAAACACTGGACAAATCGTTAAATTAACAGGCAAATCTAGTAAATAAGTATTAGATCCAAGTCGTTTGAGAACAAAATATGGCCCAATGGCGTGAGCATGCAATTTTTTTTTTTTTTTTACAAAATGTGGGGGAAAACGGGTAGGACATATGCGAACCGTAACAAAGTCACCAGCACCAAACTCTAAAGGTCTACGGTGCACATCAGCAACCGATTTATAGATATCGTTACTTAATGCAATTTGACGGCACACTTTAGTATGTAAGTCACACATATAAGTGACAAAATCATTAGCAAATTTAGAACAATGTTATTCAAGTGGTAATGGTGCAAGGTCAATAGGTTGACAAGGGGAAATGCTGTGAACAAGACCGGTGTTCTGTTCAAATCTCTTTAAATGGTGATGGGAAATAGGCAATGGAGTATAAAGACCGGTGTTATGTTTTCTTGTCTTAGCAAAGTGACGGGTTATAAACTGGGAAACTATACTAGCAACATCACGTTTCACTGAAGGCTAGTAAAATCTATCTTCGACCAAAGCTATGGTATTATCACGGCCCAAATGACTAGCTAACCCAACAACATGCATTTCCCAAGCTAAGAATTCTCGAAGGGAAGTACGGGGGAGACCCATGGGAACCATAGAAAAGATAAACATCCCTAATGACAAACTCTACATGGTCTTAACGATGGCCGTCCAAAATTTCTTGAAATATAATTCCAAAGTTTGGGCAAGTGGAATATTCTGATTTGATTCTGTCCAATCTTGGTACCTTGATACTTAAAGACTGGACAACCGTAAGAACACGACTAAAAGGCATTTATGATAATTCCATTTCTACACTTGTTGTAGCCCCCATTTTCTATTAATTTACACCCGATTCTTGGGAAAAAAAAATGAGTGTTTAATGGTTGAAATAAGCGTGTGCATGTCATTATAGCATTTCAAGGGTATTTAAGCAAAGTTGGAAAAAATTGGAGCGAAAATGAGGATTTGAAGACCATACGTGGCACGCGTCATCAAAGTGTACAGTGCAACAATCAGAGTTGAACCGCGAATCCATTCCAAAGAATTGTTGTGGTTTGATACATTAAAGCATACCGCGAAATGTATAACAAATCCATTCCAGAGACTTGTCATAGTTGGTTTCGTCTAAGTGTACTGCGCAAGACGTACAACGTAAGTATTATAGTGAGTTGTCGCGGTTCGATGTGTCGAAGTGTACCCGCATATGATTTCCAACTCAGCAAACATAGAACTTCATGCCCTAATCCCACTTACATATAAGTCCCCAATCTTCTTTCGTGCAAAACACCCACTCCACGACCTTTGAGCTCCAAACCACTCAAGAACTCACCTATGAAGAGCCTTTTATAATGCTTTTTAGCTCATATCTCATTGACATGGCATCCAACACTATTGGAGAGGGTTGGTTTCCAATATTAGGCAAGGCTTATTCCCCCATGGTCATCCTTTGACCTTGGTTAGCGAAAGCTTCATGAGGCGCTTGGTTCTCCATCCTTTGAGTGTGTGGAGTAGCTTCTTCAAGTTGTCTTACTATCCTACCCACATGATTGATATTGCATAATGCTAGATGTAAAGTTCATCTTAATGAACACCTTCCGTGCATAAACATAAGAGCCTGAAAAACAAAAAGAACACACAAAACACAAAAAGGTAAAAAGAACTAATGGAAATCTAAAACTAACGAAAATGTTAAATGGCACACTATACAACCAAGAAAATCTAATTGCAAAGATAAATAACACAATCCAACTAATCTAAACGTTGATCCTCGGCAGCGACACCATTTTTTGACAGAGCCGTTTTACACATGTCAAATTGAATTGTGTCTCACTTGCAACCACACTTAAATGTAAAATTTACTATATATGGTTAGTAAGGGATCGTCCTCATGAATCAAATTTAAATGATTGAAATTCTATCTACTCTAAGTTAGTCTAACTAGGTGAATAAAAACATAAATCATTTTTGGTTGAGATAAATTTTTGAATTGATAACAGGAAAAGTAAACAACAAGGATTAAAAGATAGAATCTCAACAATCTAGATAAGAGTATTGATTAAATAAAATTAGAGATATCTAGGGAATTAATGGAGTTGCAATCGGACCATGAGTAATCCTTTCACAGCTTCATTATCGCACCATTCACACAATTAAGGACCCGATCTCTTTCGAGAGTGCGATTTGGCCATAGAAACAAAACATTACTTCTCACCAAAATTCATCACCTATGGCATTTAGAGTAAGGGGATACATGTGGTATCAATTAAATGATGATCAATGGGTGTAGGCCATTAGAAGTGGCCTTCCCATCAACAGCCTTATCTATTCATTAAGAGCTCTAATCAACTAAGGGTGTCAAGTCTCAATCAATTGTATCTCAAATTATCTTATCAATATTGCAATTAAAGAGTGATGTTCAATTCAATAACATAAAGAATAAGAACTAATTAAGCATATGAATAGAACAATAATTGTGTAAATATTCCATTGAATGCTAAACAAAACCCATTGCCCAAAAGTTCCTCACATGAATCCCCTAGAAAGGGAGAAATTCATAGAACAAAGAAAGAGGTGAAAAATATAGAAGTAACCCATAGTTGTAGCCAAGTGTTCTCTTCTAAGTTTGATCCCTCATTGAGCTCCTTGCCTTGAATCTTGGTGTAAAGAATGGAAGCTAGGATGTGTAGTGTGATGGAATCAAATGGGTAGTGACAAAGGGAAGTGGTAGAGAAGATGGGTAGATATGATTGATTAAAAATAAGTAAGTCTAGATTTGGTTGTTCAGTTTTTGGGTGGAACAGACGAGATCATGATCTAGAAATTTTGATGTATTAGGTGTGAAGGTCGTATCGGGGTGTATGAAGGTTGTTCTGAGACAGGAACTAAGAGATATTTATATAATGGTTTAAGAAGCAAGCTTGTAACAGCGAGATTCACTTATTTGGCAAGTGTTGCGGCTTGGACATAGTGACATCGGCCGCGACAGACGGTTATTGTCATATTGATTTGGGATTCATGGTGGTTGTCCTAACGGCCAAAAAAGGGTAACATCTAGATCTCAAACTTCGCTAAAAGTGTCGCTACCATTTAGACATGACGGATGTTCGGTTCCAACAGTGGAACCGAATCAGAACAATGGGCTCTAGAACCGAACCGAAATCGATATTTTGGTTCTAGTATCGGAACCGGTACCGAACCCGGATCGTGAACTGGAATAGGGCGGTTTCGGTTTCTGTTCTCCATTTCTTAGAATCATACCAAAATCACCGGTTCTGGACCGACGATTCGGTTTCGATTCTGGAACTGCCGATTCCCTTCCCAATTTTTTTTAAAATCTGAAAAAAAACTAAGGAAAAAACCCTTAAACTCAAAATTCAAACTCACGCAGCTTCAGATTTTCTACAAAGCTCACAATCAAATGATCAATCATCACCTTAACTCAAAATCCACCACCACAAACCAGTCACACACACACACACACACACACACACACACACACACACACACACACACACTAAATCCACCACCACCTATCACACACATCCACCGAGTCACCGACCGACGACCACCATCAAAGAAGAAAAAAGAAAGAGGAATAAAGAAGATGAATCGAAGAATTTGTCAGTATTGGAGAATATTGGTGTATCGAAGAAAAGGATATTGGATTTAGGGTTTTAATTGGATTAGAATTTGGGAAAATAGAGGGTTAATTTGTCGATTAATTGTGGATTTAGGCGTTTAGAGATTGGGTGATTCACCATGAACTGATGCTAGTTGATTAAAGGGTGGTGGCCGCCGCCGATGAGATTGAGAGAGAGAGAGAGAGAGAGAAACGGGTTCAGTGAAGGTGATTTGGGGTTGGGTGAGAGAGAGTCTGGTGATAACTAAGAAGATGTAGGTCACGTGTTGGTCTTGTTTTTTTTTTTTAAGAACCGAATGACCAGAACAACTGGACTGGAACTAGGGAATCAGAACCAGAACCAGAACCACCAGTTCTAAACCAGGAACCAGACCGAACATGAACCGGCACCATAACTACTGCCATTGCTTAGCGACACAATACTGGGCGATTTCCTCTAGATTTGATCTTTGCTGGCTTATGCATATTTGTCGCGGTTATGCCCTAGCAAAGCAAAATGGGTGACAATCTCCGGTAGTGGGTTCACTGATTGCTTCTGTAAATATCGCAGTCACCTCCCAGCTACACACTGGGGGTGAAATCCTTTGATATTGTGTTTGCTCCCTGTTGATAGCGACATGCCCGCAACAAGCACTTTTGTTTCACTTTTTCTCTCTTTTAGTACTTTTGACCTCCAATTCTTCAGTTTGTGCTCAAATGCCATTGTGACACAATTTTGCCTGCATAACTCGATTCAAGCTATTAAATGATTGGATTTTATCCGAGAACACACAAAAAGTCAAAATTATGGGCCAAAATCATATGTAAATTTGGCTTCATCAATACTCGGCTTCAGTTGAAGTTCGAGCAACAGTTTTTTATTTCTGTGTGCACTAAGAAATAGTATTACCACCCAAGTAAACCAAGTAGGCTATAATTTAGGTGCAATCATGTCTATTTTTGGCTCAATCTACATCTGAGAACGTTGTAAGCTATTGTGGTTGATTTCTCTTCAAATGTAGACCAAAGTGAATGGTATTCTTAAGATTGTGGAGAAGACGTTTAGAGGTAGACCAGTGAACTTGAAAGGGATAGTGTATGAACTGAGCCAACTTATTGACATTGAAGGATATATCATGTTAAGTTAGTGAGAGATACAGGAGCGCACCAATGACGCTTTGATAAAGAGAGGCATTTGCAGCTGCGACACCATCATTGAGGACGTTGGGGGTTGAGGTAGACATTGGCGTTTGCACATTTTTCGCACCATCCATATGAGTGCGAGCAAGTAGAGTTTTGATATACTTGTGTTGGCTTAAGAACACACCATTATGAGTAGGTAACACTTCTACACCAAGGAAGTAATAAACTGCACTTAGATCTTTGACAGAGAATCGCTTGGACAAAGTGTGGACAAACTGAGTAGTGGCTTTATGACTGTTACCTGTTAAAAAATATCATCAACGCACATAAGAAAATACATGGTGATGTTGGTGGCATTGTATATAAACAGTAATGCATCTGCTTTTGAGTTGGTAAAGCTAAAGAGAGCTGAAATATTTTAGGTCATTGTACTAGGCACTTGGAGCCTGTTTAAGACCATGAATTGCCTTACAAAGTCGGCAAACATGAAATGGATTTGTAGAATCATCGAACCCTTGTGACTGAGTCATGTATACGATCTTGGTTAAAGTGCCATGTACGAAGGCAATTTTAACATCCATTTGTCGAATCGACCAACCCTTACTTAAAGTAATTACTATCACCATTCGAATTGTGGTTGGTTTAACCACATGACTAAATGTATCATGATAGTCAATACCAGGTTGTTGATGAAATCCTTTAGCAACAAGTCTCATCTTATTGCGAGCAATAAAACCATCTGGATTTTGTTTAAGACGAAAGACCCATTTACATCCAACCACATTCTGATAAGGATGAGAAGGAACCAATTCCCATGTCCTATGGAACAACAAGGCATTTATCTCATTAGTCATGGCAACTCGTCATTTTGTATCTTTCATGGCTTTATTATCACTTGTAGGCTCAATTTGTTCAAGTAAGGGGTGTTTTGTTATGGTATGGGCATATTTAGGCTTAAAAATATTATTTTTGGGGCGGGTCACCATTGGTTGTGTACGGTTTGGTTTTAGAGGACTAGGTGGGATTGGATATTGATCAATAGAGGCATATGGAGGGGTTTGAGAGTGCATACTTGCAGAGGAATATTGAGATGTTTTGGATGAAGCATCAGTAGACAAATCATCTTGTGAGCATGTAGGGGATAATACTTGTGATGAAGGCACTGACGGTGGAGTGGACACATGTACAGTAGAAGGGACCCGAAAATGTGGAGGATTTAAGGCAGCAAGTGATGTAGAGAATTTTGACCAATGAGTGACATCAGAATATTTGAGAGTGTGTGTTATTTGTATGAGAAATAAATGGGAATTCATTCTCAACAAATCGAATGTGTCTTGATACAAAGATTTTATAGGTAGCTAAGTCAAGACACATGTAAGCATTTTGAGATGTAGAGTATCCAAGAAAGATACAAGGCTGAGACCGTAATTCCAACTTGATTTTTGAGTATGGACAAAGCCAATGATAACACAAATACCCAAAGGTGTGAAGTTTCGTATAATTGTGAGTGGTATGGAAAAGAGCTTCAAATGGGCATTTAAGTCCTAGAATAGGTGTCGGTAAGTGATTTATTAAATAACTCGTAGTTTGAAAAGTGAAAGACTAGTAAGATAATGGAATAGAAGCTCAGTGAAGTAATATGAGACCGGTTTCAACAATATGGTGGTGTCTTCTTTCAGCAGAGCCATTATGCTCTAGTCTGTGAGGTGGGTTGTGAGATGTTGGACACCATTGGATTCAAGGAAAGAACATAATTTTGGATAGTCACCACCACCATCAGTGTACAAAGACACTATTGGTGTTTTAAAATGCTTCTCTACAACATATTTAAATTTGATAAAAATGGAAGACATCAGATTAAATTTCATTAGATAAGGCCAAACATACTATGTAAAATGATCAACAAAAATCACATAATAAGCAAATCCATCAACTAATTTAATTGAAGCAGGGCCCCAAACATCAAAATAAACAATATCTAAAAGACATCGACTTTTAAACTAGAGACTCTGAAGGGTAGTTTGTTACTCTTATTACAAAAGCATAAATCACATGTTACAGTAGTTGACTCAGGTGACATGGATATGGACTTTTGTTTTATAACTTGTTGCAGGGTTTTGGTTGAAGGATGTTCTAACCAATTGTGCCATTCATCCAATGAATATTTTACTCCTACAAGCACACAAGATGGGTTGTTTTCTCTGTCCACTGGTTGAGGCCACTCATAAACATCTCCATTAATCAGTCCCCCAAGAATAGGTGCCCCCGTGGTGAGATACTTGATAAGAAAACATGAAGGAAAAAATTCAAGAGATGTATTATTAGTTTTACAAAATTTGCAGACCGAAATTAAATTTTTATGCATGCTAGGAACACATAAAACATTAGATAAAGAAAATGAAGGAGAATGAGAATTAGATGAAAGCTTAGAAGATCCAATATGGGTAATTTTTAAGCCTGAACCATCACCAATAACAATTTCATTAGACTCCTCATAATCATTGTGTAGAGACAGATTGTATAATTATGATGTAATGTGGTGAGAAGCCCCATAGTCAATGAGTCACTTTGGTGAGGAAGATGGATAAGTGGCAGCATGATTAACTGTAGGAGTATGTGATGGAACCGGGCGAGCATGAGAACACCGCTTGGAAGAATGACCACGCTGATCATATAGTTGACATTTGATTTTGGTGGGATCAAACGGACGCTTGTTGTTGAAACGATGATCATGAACTTGGTGTTGGACTTTGTTGGAGTAGAAAGATTTATTTCCATTCTTGTGGTTACCAAACTTGAACGAGTTTCATTGAGAACTTGAACTATGATTGCGAGAAAAATTTGCAGTAAAGGTGGAGTTATCCGGACCAGTCTCCTCTCATTTAAGTATAATCTCATGTTCGACGAGTTTATCATGAAGTTCTTTAAATGTAATAAGTTGTCCCTAGCACGCACAACAACAACTATCTCTTTGAATTCAGGTCCAACGTCATTAAGAGCATAACTAATTAGATCTTCCTCTACAAGAGGGGAGTTGATAAGTGTCAGTTCATCTTCAAGCCTTTTCAATGTTTGTAGATATTCATAAGCTGATGTAGTTCCCCTTGTTGATAGGGTCAAACGCTCTTTGAGATGCATTACATGTGAGAGTGAACTATTAGCATAGAGATGTGATAATTTGGTCCATGCCTCATTCGAAGTATTTGCAAAGGCAACAAGAAAGATCATTGTTTCAGTAAGAGAGGCAAGAATGGCATGAAGGGTCAAACGATCATGCCACAACCAAATGGTGTAAGCTGGGTTAATTGCTTCAACACCATTTGTAGTGATTTTTGAAGGTGGACAGATAACAGAACCATCTACATACCCAATAGGGTCATATCCAAATAGAAGCAAATAAAACTGAGCTCGTCAAGAAAGATAGTTTGATGGGGTAAGCTTGAGAGGTAATTGTATGGCTGCATTAATAGTGATAAGATTTGTTTTTGGTATGGTATTAACAACAAAAGCAGTAGGTTGGGTAGATTGGGTGCTCTTGGTCATTTGGTCAGCCATAATAGGAAATGAAAAAAAAACTTACTCGTTAGAGCTAAGGGGCTCTGATACCATGTGAAGACTTGAGAATTTGAATAAAGGATTAGTATTATTAAGTCATTGACATTGTAATCTTCTATATAACTACACAGATTGTGAGCTATACAAGGAAATAAAATGTTCAACTCCTATAATACATAACAAGAAAAGGAAAGATTAGAAATGTAGGAATTGTGCTCTGTTTTCATGTACTTAAGTTACAGTTTGATTGTCTTGATTTACTGATGAGGATTGTTGACTATTAAAACATACAGTACCTAAAATTAGAACTACGATCATTAATAGCACCAGCCCAGTCTGCATCAGTGTAAGCCTCAATTTGCTAAAAGCTCACTTTCTTGAAAATTAAGCCCTTTCCAGGAGTTTTTTTTCTTTCAAATATCATAAAATTCTGTTCACAACATCTAGATGTTCTTATTTAGGTGAATGCATAAACTGGCTAACAACATTAACGGAAAAAACTATATTCGATCATGTATGAGACAAGTATATCAACTTACCAACCAACCGTTGGTACCTTCCCTTGTCAACTTCTGGTCGAATCGATGGTCCTCTGAGCATATGATTGCAGTCGATTAGAGTATCAACAGGTTTACTCCCAATCATCCATGTCTCAAAAAGCAAATCAAGGGTGTACTTCCTCTGTGTGACAAAAATGCAACCTTTACCCGATCTGGCCACCTTAATTCCAAAGAAATACTTTAAAGAGCCAAGATCCTTAATCTCAAACTCTGTAGCCAAGTACTCCTTCAATATGCTTAGTTCATCACAATCATCACATGTGAGAATGATATCATCAATATAAACTATAAGAATGGTCTTCTTACCATAATTAGAATGCCTAAAGAACATAGTATGATATGCTGGACTTTACTTTGAGAATATCCTTGTCCTTTAATGGACTTAGTGAGCTTCTCAAACCAAGCCCTTAGAGACTGTTTTAGACCATACAAGGACTTTCTTAACATACACACATATCTAGACCCATAGGATTCCTAAAATCCTAGCGGAACATCCATGTAAACTTCTTCTTCCAAATCACCATTCAAGAATACATTATTCACATCTAATTTCTGCAAGGGCCAATCCAAATTGGCTGTAACAGACAAAAGAACTTGAACTCGAACTCGTGCCCATGGGAACATAAATAGGACTGAGAGGAAAAAACACAGATGTTTCCCAGACTTAATCTTCAAGATTAATATTCTCCCCCTAAAGAGAATTCTAGGTAAATAGGGTTGATCCATAATGACGATTTTTTTTGTTAAGATTAAGTCAAAACACGTGTACCCCTTTTTGATAGGTGCATACCTAACAAAAACACACTTATGAGATATGGGGTCTAATTTACCTCTATCATGATGGTGGATATGAATAAAGGCCACACACCTAAAATATTTCGGAGGCAATTCCATGTGGGTTCGGTCATGAGTATAGATCAGGGATAGACACTATATATGCGTTTTGAATTGATGAATTCTGGTGGGCATTATATTTATCAAGTAGGGTACGGTCAGTATTACTTCCCCTTATAGATACTTTGGAACACTTATGGTAAACATTAAAGACCGGACAACCTTTAAAAGGTGTCTATTTTTTCTCTCTGCAATCTCGTCTTGTTGAGGTATGTCAACATATGTAGACTGGTGGATAATCCCATTATTAAGAAGAATCTGCCCAATGATAGAGTTAAAATACTCAATCCCATTATCAGTTCTAAAAATCTTAATTTGGGTTTGGAACTGATTTTTTATCGTGGCATGAAATTTTTTTAAAACATTTGTAGCATCATATTTGTTCTTTAACAATTATACCCAACATAAACGTGTATGATCATCAGTAAATATAACAAAAAGTACCATTAATATTTATAACAAGAGAAGGTCCCCAAATGTCACTATGTACAAGATAAAAATGATAAGAAGATTTATAACTATGAGAAGGAAAGGAAACACGGTGGTGTTTAGACCACTGACAAATTTCACACCGAAAATCTAAAGGATTTTTATTATTGAATAATGATGGAAATAGTTTAGACAAATAATTAAAACTTGGATGTTGTTATAAATCAACTAAGAAATAAGCAAATAAAGATGAAAAAGAAACAAGAGAGAGAGAGACACGAGATACACGAGAGAGAGAGAGAGAGCAAAACTGATGTATTGATATTCTGGAGAGTTTTCTCAGCAGCATTTACAAATGAAGAGATGCTGCATATATATAGTATTTAATCAGATCACTTTGGCCACCCACTTGCCTATTTGCATCACACCCAATTTGCACCACTTGACATAACTTAGTAGCTAAGCAAACTCAAATGGGAAACCCACCTGTGTAATGAAGTCAAGAGAGATGTGAGAGGCGGTGATGCAAGTGGGTGTTCATTGTATGTATTACACATTTGGTAAAATCCACATATTATAATACCCCTCTCTTGGATTTATACCACTTGTATTAATTTTTTAGGAAAAACCCAATGGGACAAAATCCGAGAAAAATGTATACAATGATCTCTCCGGATCTAGTGGGGTTGGATGTTCTCAAAACTATCTCGTTAAAAACCTTGTCAGGAAAACCCAGTGGAATAAAACCTGATCGAAGGGAAAAAGAGTATAGTATATATATGTCAAGATTTATTGTTTTCTTCAAAACATTTTTCATATTTATACTTTGCTGAGAAAACCCAGTGGGATAAAAACCTGAGCAAAGATATTCATTGATTTGTCGGATCAAAGTAATATTTATGATGATCTTCTAGATCAAAGTAACATATATACGATGATTATCAAGATCAAAGTAATATTTACAATGATCTTTTTGATCAAGTCAACATATATACGATGATCAACTGGATAAAGGTAATATTTATGATGATCTTTAGGGATTAAATAATTTTTGGGTGTGCTTATAGAATTGCCTCATTAAAACCTTTTCAGAAAAAACCCAGTTGGATAAAAACCTGATTGAAAGGAAAAAAGAGTACAATGCACACATACCCTAATATAATTAATATACTTCATTTGATATTCTCCCCCTGATGGGACCCCCCCCCTGTAATAACATCATAAATGATTGGAGGGAGTATAAGCAAAGACTTGCTTTGTGAAGTAATATCCATATGGAATCTTTTCAGAATCTTGTCAACATATTCTGATTGATGGACAAGCATTCCATTTAATCTATGCTCGACCATCAGGTCGAGACAACGTTTTTTTTTCTCATTTCTTTATGAGGACACATGAGTATATAATTTATTATATCCATATCTTTATCAGATATTAACTGAGACGGCTATACAACATCCGTTCAAATTGTTTTTAATCCATATAAGGATTTTTGTATGTTCATCGAATACAGATTATGAGATCTCGATTTACATGCTCCCAGCATTTTGAATCCTTCAAAATTTATAAATATCTGCATTGAGTGAATCATATCGATAAATGATTACTACACCTAGAAGACGTATATCAAGCCTTTTAAAAGACAACCAAATTTATCAAAAATTTGGAACGTAATTGTATTCATCAGTAGTGAATACCAAGTTTCTATAAGAAACTTTATACTACGAGTCGTGCCTCATATCTCACGATCTCGTTTTTCTCATTACGTTTCCGTATAAATATCCATTAGTATCCAATTAGTTTGACATCTCCAGGTGTCTGGAGTACTATTGATCTAAACACTTTATATTTGGCTTATGAAGTCAATTCTTATTGAATTGCTTCTTTCATCTAGGCAAATCATGCCTTTTGTCTACAATCATTGATATTATGAATAATATAATTATCATTTATATTTTCAGTAGCGCTACTGTGTATAAAAATATATTATTAATGATTGTTTCCTTATGATTCCACATTTCTCTCATATGACTTATAGAAATTGTCGCAATTTCTATACTCTTGTATCTCTGTTGAGATTTTTTCCATTTCAATGGATTTAGTTATTTCATATACTCCGTATGATTTATAGAATTTCTCTCAATTTCTATATTCTTGTATCTTTGTTGAGATTTCTTCCATTTCAATGGATTTGGTTATTCATAGACTCTGTATGATTTATAGAATTTCTCTCAATTTCTATATTCTTGTATCTCTGTTGTGATTTCTTCCATTTCAATGGATTTAGTTATTCATAGACTCTGTATGATTTATAGAATTTCTCTCAATTTCTATATTCTTGTATCTCTGTTGAGATTTCTTCTATTTCAATGTAGTCATTTCATAGACTTGTGTCTCTCTAGATATATCAGACTCTTATAGAGTTGATTTAGAGAAAGTGGATTTATTTATAACTCGAGTTTCGTTTACTTTTGGGATCCCGATAATAATACCTTTCAAAAAGGTTTATAAGCTTATGATATGTATCAGATTATTTATTTGTTGCATTTTTCTCTGATCGTTCTTCAAGAACAATCACCCGGCTGGGGTTTAATGAAATGGCAACTTATAAAATCTTGTTACGTTTAATATATCATGTAACAGATTAATAATTGATCTGATGATCAATTATCTTTTGTATTTGAGAGATATGAAAACTGAAATGAGACACATAATATATAGAGAACCGAACTGGTATCTCTATTTTGTATATAAGTAATTTTTCATTTACTCCTCTTCTTGAGAAACTTTTTATTTGAAAATTAATCAATATAATAATATGGAGATGTTTGATAAGTGATTCCCCTGATCCATTTTGATTATGAGCATAACTGAAAAACTAATAATCAATGCAAGTAATATGGGGATGTTTGATAAACAAACATGTGATCATCTAGTAGATGCATCAATTAGAACCATATAATAATGAAAATGATCATTTGGTGGATGGATATGTCCACATATATCCCCTTGAATTCTTTGTAAGAATGATGAGAATTCAAAACCAACTTTTAGAATAAGATGGTTTTACTGTTAGTTCCCCTGTGAACATCTGGTACATAAGTTCCCATTGGATAAAGAATCTTCTGGTTCTTTAATGGATATCCATAAGAATTTTCAATGATTATATGCATCATTATAGATCATGGGTGACCTACACGGTCACGCCAAAGTACAAACTTTTGAATATGGAAACTTTTAATTCATAATTGCATAAATATCTACACTCTTTATAATAGTGTAATATAATCCAGATGATAAAGCACACAGCTTTTCTATAATGAGTTTCTGGCTTGGATCATGAGAAGTAATGCATACATATTAAACATTCTCATTATTTATAGTTTCAATATGATATCCATTCCTCCGTGTATCTTTGAAACTAAGCAGATTTCTTTATATTCTGTGTGAATGATACCCAGTATCATTGATACACAATTTAATATCATCGGGTAATAAATTTTGGCTATTCTAGAGCCTTTAATCAAATTCGTCGGATCTGATCTGGTATTAACTTTATATATCCTTGAACTAAGAATATTTCTTTATGTTCTGTTAGAATAATATCAAGTATCATTGATACATGATTTAATATTGTTTGATAACAATATCCTGACTCTTCCAAAGCTTTCTGTCAGATCCGTTGGACTAGATACAATATTAACATTTGCTTAGAGCAAAGTCAAATTCATAAAATATATCTGATTCCGCAGAATTGTATGAGTCGTTGCACTCTAGGCAAGACATATATTTCCTTTCTGGGAATTTTATAGACATTATGTGTAATGTCATTTTATATCTCATCTGAAATGATAATAATCTTTTCAATAGGTTTATTCTATAAACCTTTTCTTTTGTCATTCACAAACATCTACTTTTGTGGTATGTTTTGATATCTTATGAATATAAATATATTCAAATTTACTTACTTAATATTGCTCCTTCAGAACCAAGTATAAAATGGATAAAATATCCTTTACAATCTCATTGTATGTGATATTAGGATCATAAACCCTTTTATGATACTCACAGCATCCTACTGAATGTGTATAAAATTGATAAAATATTATTTCCAATTTCATCATTCGTTAGGATCTTAAATCTCTTTTATAATACTCACAACATCCTACTGGACGTGTAGATCCCTTTTTTTTTCTTCAAATGAATGATACGGTAGGATCTTAAATCCCTCTTATGATACTCACAGCATCCTATTGGATGTGTATATTATTTTTTTAAATAAGTGACATGTAAACGTATCACTTTATATATATGAGATAACTTCATATTATGAACGTGTTTGAAACCCCAGGTTCCAAATAATGAATTATGACATTCATGTAATAACACTGGATACAGAATTCCAGGTTCTCATCGGTTTTCAAAACCGTACCAACTTAAATATCATAATTCCAGGAACTTTAAGTTCTGGTTAGTTGGTCTAACAAATCTCATATATTGCATATAATTAAATAATATGAATATTTAAACAATTTATTTGGAGACACATCATAAGCCAGTCCTGAGATACTGCATAAGCCAGTCCCGAGACACAGCATAAGCTAGTCTCATATATTGCATAAAAATAACAGTGTCAGAGTCAGAGTCAGTATATATATAGAGAGGTTCCGTTGACGGCATAGCCATCTTGTACGTTAGGATCTTAAATCATTTTTATGATATTCAGAGCATCCAGTTAGATGTGTATGAAATGGATAAAATATTATTCCAATTTCATTATATGTTATGATCTTAGATTATTTTTATGATGCTTATAACATCCGACTGGATGTGTATATTTCTCTGAATATTGCATCAAACATGTATATAATCCTGGATCCAGATCTCCAGATTCTGGATATTCTATCGTGCCCGAAAATAGAGTCAATAAAACTTAAATAAGTCAAAACTATACTTACAAGCTGAATTAGCTGAAACGGATGGCGCGGTTGCGTCCGAAACGATCGAAATAGCTGGAAACAAGTCCGACCTGCTACTGCAGTGCTCACTTGCCTTGAAAATTGCACTGAAACGGGCAAAAAACATTTCTGCTGATGTGGCACGCCTTACGCTGATGTGGCGTGTCTGCTGCTGCCGTGGCGCTGACGTGTCACAGGATCCTACTGATGTGGCATTGACGTGGCGACCGCTACAATGTCGTCTTCCACCTTCGAAAATCTGCAGAAAAATTCTGGGGAAAAATTAGGCGTTGACCGAACTTTGACCGGAGCTAGAGGTTTCGTTAGAGCTCAGTTTGAGATGCGGTCAGTGATTTCGGAATCGTATTTCCGAGACAAACACACTGGTATCCTCCGAACAGCGATTCGAACACTTCGAATTTTCTGGGTTTTTCGAAAAACCGAAGATCTATACCTATTTTGTTGCTCACTTGCCTTGCCTAGTCTCTAATCATTAATCGTGCTGATAACGTGTTATAAATCAACTAAGAAATAAGCAAATAAAGATGAAAAAGAAACAAGAGATAGAGAGACGAGATACACGAGAGAGAGAGAGAGAGCAAAACTGATGTATTGATATTCTGGAGAGTTTTCTCAGCAGCATTTACAAATGAAGAGATGCTGCATATATATATATATATATATATATATATATATATATAGTATTTAATCAGATGACTTTGGCCACCCACTTGCCTATTTACATCACGATTGCATCACACCCAATTTGCACCACTTGACATAACTTAGTAGCTAAGCAAACTCAAATGGGAAACCCACCTGTGTAATGAAGTCAAGAGAGATGTGAGAGGCGGTGATGCAAGTGGGTGTTCATTGTATGTATTACACATTTGGTAAAATCCACATATTATAACAGATGTCCTAATCTAAAGTGCCATAATATGACATTATTTTGAATAGAGGGAGAAACATCATTGCTAGCTGATAGGGCTTGTGTACTTGTAGCGGTTTTGTTCTCAAAGAAATATATCTGATCGATCTCACTAACACTGCCAATCGTCTTCCCCAAACATAGGTCCTGAAATTCACAATGATTTGAAAAAAAAATAGCAACACAATTTTTATCTTGAGTAAGCTTACTAATGGATAATAAATTACAAGTCAGTTTAGGAACATGATGGACGGATTTTAGGGTGATGTGATCAGAAAGAACAATTGACCCCTTATCAGCAACCGATGCAAAGGTACCATCTGCAATCCTAACTTTAAGAATACCAGCACAAGGATGATAAGATGTAAACAAATGAGAAAGACCAGTCATATGATCACTTGCACCTGCATCAATGATCCAGTTCCAGGGTGCTGAGTTATAATGAGAGACATTTAGAGCACTGACAAAGTTACCTTTGTAGGCCATAGAACAAGATGGACAGATTAAGGAATTTGTACAAGTGTTCTAATTGTTCCTTGCTGAACGAAGGTGCCTCATTTTTGAAAGGCTGGAGATAAACTTTGGGTGGCCACTTGCATGCCCTGACCAGTTCGACGTGATTCCTTTAATTTGCTAGTATTCCACGATTTTTCCAGTAAGTCTCTCTTGTGTGTCTGGGCCTATTGAAAAAATCAGACCACCTCTTTATCTTTTTCAACTTCTAGAGTCTAGCCTTCAACATGCCTCCTTACCATGAAGTAACACCCCTAACCAATGCAAAGACCTGATCAAGGTCGGGAAATGTCTCTCTCCTAAGAATACGATCACAAACTTGTTCAAAATCCCGGGTAGGAATGTAAATACACGTTCTTTTTCCAATAAATCTTTCAAGCGTGCAGCATCTGTGGCCGACTCCATCTCAACATTTTGATACAAGTCTAATTCTATTAGGAGTCTTTTGAGATTGTTGTAGTAGTCTGTAACACTTAAATTCCTCTGCATCTGTCGCTTGATATGAAGTAAAACCTATCTTGGAATAAGTTTTACGAACAGCAAGCAAAATCTTGATAGGCAGTGAGATATGTTTTACTTATCTCTGGTTGCATGGGATGAATAAGCCATGACGTAACAGTGTAGTTCTCGATCTCCCAAGTCTCATACTTGGATCTGTTTTTTCTGGTCCCGTTCACATACTTCATCTTCCTTCAATTCATGAGAATGATCTTAGCAGATTGGGACCACTCCATAAAATTTCGAATTCCGTCATCGTCGCAGTAAGTGTAAATAATTACCTCCAAGAGAACAAAAAAACTGCAGAGAATGAAGGAACTACTGCATAGAAAACAAATTTTGGATATTTCTCGGACGCAACCAACAAACAAGAAAAGTGGATGGATTCTCAAGTCTCAACCCCAGGAAAAAGAAGATTTATATAAATTTTACACAAACATTAAGTGACTAATGCATTTCAGGTTCTTCTCTTTTTTATTAAATTAATATTACATTACTTCACTTTATTAATTTGCTTTCAAACGATTTCAATTATAATTTTTCTTTTCGATTAGACTATTAATCTAGTAATTTCTTTTTAATATCCATTTAATTTGGTGCATGTGTGAGGAACATCCTCTTCTCTTGTTACTTATTACTCAACCATTAACACCGATATCTATATTTTCGATTTGTATCAAATGTGAGGTGTAAATGAGCGTAAATTATTAAATAAATAAAAATTAATGATGATTTATTTCACTTGAAACATGTCATATAAATTAAATTGATATCATATAAGTTGAAATACATTGGGACAAGATGAGAAGTGGTATGCTCTTTACATTTACATGATTAAGGTTGTAAGTTTGAGTCATCCCTTTCTCATAAATCCTGAACTAATTGTAATTGTTCATAAATAAAAAAGTTGAAATACAATACAATATTTAGCGTTAATATGTTATTTTTAAAATAGTAAATATTTTCCCTTCAACAACTTATGTTAATAACAATTTTGTGGTTCATCATCTTATAAACAAAAGTTCAGGGTGAAATAAGTGTATGTCATTGCTACAAATAATACAATATGTTATTGTGCAGTTTCACTTAAGAGTAATGCTATACAACCCAAATAATCAACCCAAATTTCAATCCAAATAATGTGGTAAGTGAGTTTTTATCACCACACACAACATGAGATGATATGGTTAATAAAAAAACCACTTGCCATATCATATGGATTGAAATTTGGTCTAGTATTTTTCTAAAAATAGACAATATGAGGTTAGCCCGGTGGTAAAACCTTACACACACACACAATGAGGTTGTAGGTTCGAATCTCTCTCCACTCTCCCATAAAACCCCGAATTATAGTAATATTTCAAAAAAAAAATAATAACAAAGCAAAAATGATTCTATTAATATAAGGAAGTTTGTTGAAATTTTCATAAAAACCACCCTAACATTCTTTTTAGAAAAATACTATTATGAATTTCATATTTTCAAGAGATTCTCTTAGACTCAAGAGAGGACTTGAGGGGAAAACAGTCTTTATAAATAGGCAAATTGCACATCCTTCGACGATGGTAGAGTTATTTTATTATTATTTTCTTAATAATCATTTTATATATTTTCCTTTCTTTTCTTTTCTTTTTTCTAAAAAAATTATCTAAATAATGGATTAAGTATCTAATTAGAGGTATTTTAGACATATTGTACAAAAATACCGGTCAATAGTTAGCTTTCAACCTTTCACAGAAGTAAATTGACTACGGATGAGATTTGTGTAATTTCAAACAAAATGTCTCTCCAACTGTAATTGGGCCTAAACACTTGAAACTCTGTACAATTTGCCTATATAAATATAATATATATTTTAAGTAAAATATAATGTTTCATTGTGAACAAAATGATAAACACTTATGCCCGTATGATTTTTTGTCTGAATAGTGCTGAAAACTGAATAGTGACTAAAAACTGAATCTGAAAAATATGTTTGGTTTTTTTTTTCCACTGAAAATTGAATATGAGTGATAAGTTGTTTTTTTTTAAGTTATAAATGTCTGAACATAAATACTTTTACATATACATCCTTCTAACTATTATTTGTTATATATTTACATTTTAATATATGTAGGACAACCATAGCAGGTAAATTAATAATTCTAAAATAAATTTATTTAGTTATTAATAATATTTCAAATTTATATTATTCTGGATAGGTTGGTTTTTGGATATGTTGGTTTTTTTTTGTTCTAAATTGAATATCATTACCAATGAATTGCAACATGATTAATTTCTCACTATAATGATTAATGTTGTTGATTTACATCCATCAATATTATTTAATTGATAAATGTCCACCGGTACTACTTAATTAATAAATGTCCACCGGTACTACTTGATTGATAAATGTCATGTACACTCAATGATGTTAAACGGGACAAACCATAATACCATATATATATATATATATATATATATATATATATATTGAACAACTATTTTATTCAATGAACCAAGGAGGCTAAAAACCACAATACAAGCTAACAAAGCTGACACCGTAGCTGCCAGGAGAAAAGAAAAAAAAACGCCCAAAGCAAGACAAAATTAGAAATATATTAAATTAGTAAGGATAGTTTGGGGAGTAAAACTTTGTATTAAATTCCACTGGATTTTTATTAAGTGAAAAGTGAAAATTTTCACTTTTCAAAATAAGTGATTTTAGGGGTCCATTAAGTGATTTTAACACTTAAAAAATCAAACAAAATAACTGAATGGAACATATTAAGTGACATTCAGTGTTAAGTGGAAAAATCAAACAGGGCCTTAAACTAATGGTGGTTTTAACGCCCAATGGGTAATATCATCTTTTAAATTAAAATTTAATTCAATTAAATAATTAATTATGGAATAATTTCACTAAAATCCCTATTTTTTGAATTTCTAACAAGCAGGCAATGACATACACTTATGTCATCCGGATCTCCATTGTTGAAATGTCGATCAGATCTCCACCGTTGGATCGAACAGTGAAGATCCTTTGAAGTTTTTTTTAATATTTTTTATTTATTTTAATCTTTTTAATTATTATTTTAGTTTTTTTATTTATTTTAATCTTTTTAATTATTTTTTTTAATATGTCAAAAAAATTAATATATGCTACAATACATTGGTTTTTTTTTTGTTTAAAAAAAGTTATTTTAACTGTTTTAAAAAATCTTTTAATTAATATTTTATATGAATTTGTGTTTTTAAAATTATAATATATAGTTTTGTTTGTTTGTGTTTTTGAGGAAATAATTTTTTTTTTGTTAATTTAATTTTTATAAATTATTTTAATAATCAAATCTTTAAAGTATTTGAGAAAAATTCAAAAAAGTAGAGAATGGCAAAATCATATATATATATATATATATATATATATATAATTTAACCGTTAGTTTTTTTGGTCAAATTGGACTAAAGTAATGTATTTAAAAAAAAATTGGGACTAAAGTTACTAATATGACAAAAACGTTTAAATATATGACATTTCAATAAAATAAAAATAGGTGTTACCCCATTAATTATATTTCAAAAATAAGATAATCTCTGATCTCTCTCCATTTTCTCTTTCCTCCCTTCTCATTTAGCTCCATTGAAGAAGAGTTGTGTTTTAAATCTGATTTTTTTTTTCTGTGAATTACATTTGTTTAAATAATAATCTAATAATTTTAAATAGTTAACCAAGAATTGTTATGGACATTTCATAAATCATAATATTAAATTGGTCAACGGTTATCTCTAAGGTTTACTTGACTAACGATATGGTACTTTTGTGTTGAATTTTTCAGATGTGATATTCTTAACAGTTAACATATTGATGCAATATCCCATGCACACTGTTAATATAAGCAATTGGTGTGCACCTCCACCACATTCGTGGTTACACTTAGCGCATATACCGGTGCGGTAAGTATTGGGAGACCCCGGGAGTTGCTATGAAAATCATGCTCTAAAAAAATGGGAGAATCGAGGTTATTTGCAAATAACCTCAACATTTGTCCTTTATGTACATAGCAATACGGGTACTCTACCTTAGCTAATAAGGTTAATATTAACCATTACCAACTCACCTAGTAAGGTATCTAATAATTGTACTAGAGCTTTTGCTTCATATATCACTCACTAGTCACTACAAATGAGTGATAGATTTTAGGCCTTTGAATCACCAATTTGGACATGGATATAGTAGTAAATTAGTACCCTACCCACTGGCCACTGCTTTCTATCAATCCACAACACTGAAAAACATGCCCAACATTTTGTGCAACTGTTGAGATTGATATAATCACTGTAGTCTGTAGTCTGTAGTCTGTAGTCTGTAGTCTGTATACAACAATATCAAAATTAAAAAAGGAAAGAAAAAAAAAAGTGAATTATCAGTCTAAACTGGGAAACAAAAATTAATCCACTGATGATAAATTCAAATTACAACTTGTAGAATACATAGGCATTACAACCCAACATTAATACTAAAAAAATATGAACTTGATTTCTACCATCCGAATGAAAACCAATTACCAAAGACAATGCTAGATTAGAAGCATTATCCGAATTTGCCGATTTCCATCTTCTTCTTGATTGTTTTCTGACCATGATATATAAATGCATCTATTATTCCGGCCATTGCAAAAGTACCTGAAATACAATCAAGTATTATTAATATCACTGTAATCAAATAAGGGAGTAGAAGAGGTAACAACTGTTTGTTTCTTTAAAAAAAGAAACAAGATAAGCATATTTTTTTCCTTGTCAATTCATCTCCTTCACAGAAAATTCAATATTCTATAATTTTAAACAAGATAAAATTCTAATTATCATTCAGATATTTAATTTCATTTTCATAAAAGTTTACATCAAAATATCGAACAATAAAATATTAATAATCTCAAAATCCTCATTGTGCAAATCATAACTCTATACAGGTTTAGTTTCAATAGGATTATCCAATCCTTCAAATAATTAGCTTCAATAATCTTTGGTAATACTTGTGAAATACACTCCAATCAACTTGTAAGTTTGTAACAACAAAGTTTTTTTATTCTAGACATGCAAAGAAGATAGCATATAGAGTAGGGAAAGGCAACTTCCCAGTTTCTTGAAGTCTCCTCAACCCTAATCATGATTCTATACAATTTTTACCTGAGTATAACTATAGTTTCTGCTACAATAGAGAGATGGCTGGTGAAGAGAACACAAAAGAAAATGTTTGGAAGTAGATTAAGGGGGGTGTATTGGATTGGGATTTTAATAGACAATTTTGAGATGCAATGATTTTATGGATTTGCAAGACTATTAGGATTATTAAGATTGTTAGGATTATACTTTTAGGATTATTAAGATTGTTAGGATTATACTTTTAGGATTATTAAGATTATATTGACTAGACTTTTAGGATTATGAAAGAGTCTTTGGATTTTATTTATAGACTATTAGGATTATCTAGACTTTATTTTAAGATTTTTTGGACTTTTAAAAATACGACTTTCAAGAATCGATTGTAGTGCTCTATAATCTTGTTAAGGGCAGTCACTGATCAACAAAGCAAAGAGATGTTCAAGAATTTCATTACAGTGAAGTAGCAAAGCACAAAACAAGACAACTCAAAGACCCAAAAAGTGAATTCAAATTGGGGATTCATGAAAGATTCTTTTAGACTAGGAAAGAAACAACAACAGAGCAAAGCCACTGGACCAAATTTGATTTTGCTATTATCCATCTGATTATCACTCCTATTATTCACATACCCACCACCAGATTTTGACATCACCAGTTCACCAACATATGATCCTCATTTTCAATAACAACCATGATAGAAAAAAAACAGTTTTTGTTGCGTATTACTATCTGATTATGATTATAATGATTCTTTCAAAACCAAAACACAAAAATACAAAATTTTGATAACAACCTAGAAACCAGAAAAGAGCGAAGCAAGAGAGAAGCTAAAGATGATTTTGAGTAGGGGTGAGCACCCAAACAGCCAAACCGATCAACCCACCCAACCCAAACCAATTTAAACGGGTTGGTTTGGTTTTGTTTTGTTAAAGAAAAAAAAAACCGAATGGATTATTTTTTAGTAACCCGATTGGTTTGGGTTGGCTTGTGAGTTGTCTTTTTATCAACCCATATAACCCAAACCCAAATCATTACATACTTATATATATATATATATATATATATATATTATCATATAAAAAAAATCAAATTTAACCTAATTTTATATTATATTTATGTTCAAGGTTACCCCTTCCCCAGTTCTAAGTTCTAAGTTCTAACTCCCTCTATTTATTCTTACAGCTATTTCATCTCATCCGAAGTTGTTGGCACTAAACAAATTTATTAAGGATAAGTATCTATTTTGTTATTATTATTATTATTGTTTCGTACAAAAACGCATTAAGCAATACAATTTACTTTTTTTATATAAGTTTTATGCGTTCTACACTTAAGTTTTTTTTTTAACTATTATTATTATGTACTTGGGTTAAATTTAGTATTATTGTTTATCTTATATCTACTTATATTGATATTATTATATTTGTTCAAATAAAAAAAATGTAATTATTTTCTTACCGACAAACCAAACCAAACCGAACCAAACCGATTTTTATTGGTTTGGTTTTACCTTATAATTGGTTTGGTTTTGGTTGTAAAAAAAAAATAAACTGATTAAATAATGATTTAGTTTGGGTATCGTCAAACCCAACCCAAACCAACTCATGCCCACCCCTAATTTTGAGTGAGAGAGAAAAGTCTAGAAAGTATTGAGGGAGAGGGCAAGACAATTTTAGGTTCAAACTATTTATACAAATCACTAAAAAGTTTGGAAAATCCATTTTGTCATGAAATCATAAAAATCTTGATCTCAATCCAATACCACCAGACAATTTGCTGTCACTTGAAAGTCTAGATCAAATACCACAAGACAATATAGACTTTTTAAAAAAAATTTAAAAGTCTAGATCCAATACCACAAGACAATATAGACTTTTAAAAAAAATCTTAAAAATCTAAATCCAATACCACAAGACAATATGAACTTTTAAAAAAAATCTTAAAAGTCTTGATCGAATACCACTGGAGTTATCTAACTTGTTAAAAAGTCTCAATCCAATACCACCCGACTTTTACTTCCCCAAATTGTCTAATAAAATCTTGAACCAATACACACCCCTAAATACATGTATACAACGTGAATCATTTAAACTTTTAATTCAACCCGAAAATGAAACTATATACAATATTAAATCATCTTTTCCTTTCCTTTTGTATTCATAAAAGAAAATTTAAAATTGTAACAAAATGATAAGGTTCTTTGACTTCTTTCAGAAGTATAAATAAGTATTCAACATGACTAAATTTGTAGCTCATAATATTGTATATGCTCTATTATTTGCAAAATTCACATCCATATGGACACATCCAATTTGGATGAAGCGATTGGTACACTCATTAATCTCAGTGAGAGTACCAAGCATTCCTCTTAGGCTTTTCTCATTATGTTTGGCATAATGGATATGAGTTTATAGCTAGGCCATGTAAGAAAACGAAGTTATAGAATAAATATTTTACACAATGGATTTATTGTTTTCGATGACATGATCCACCAATGGAAAAATATCTTGGCTAAAACGATATATAGCTTCCTATTGCATATGTTATTAAATTCAAATCTGAAAGTAGAAGGGCACTCATTTGGCTTTTGCAAATCATTTTCTAGAATGGTTCCATGAACTGTTCCATCTGTAAATTTTGAGAGAGAGAAAGAGATGATATTACCTCCAATTATTGCACAAATATTTGTCAGGAAGTGTAAGAACGAAATATGTTCTTCTTTATAAGTCACCTGACAAAATGTAAATATGAAAAATAAATCTGATGAGTACTATTGTAGTAACAAAAGGCACCCAACCTGTAGGGTCATGTCTGAAACTTAATTAAGCACCATATTTTGCAATGAGTTCTAAATTTTACTAGAACCTCTTATGCATCTATGACAGACTTTAAGATATTTTATCCAAATCTAAATCCTTTATAGTAGGATGAGATTTTAATGAATTTAAAGAATATCACACAAGTTAAACAGGGCCACAATAATCGGTCTGTTTTCTTATATTCAGATGTTCATTAAAAGTCACTAAATCCACAAAGTCATGGGTGTTTAGTTACCTATTACCTTAGGCGTTAATCTCTCTCTCTCTCTCTCTCTCATTACTTTATCCCACTGATAGGGCTTTACTACTTTCCTTTGTTTCTCTTCCAACTTGTCAAGAATGTCCCCCACCAAATTCATTTTTTAGTAAATAAATGAAAACAATTTTACTATAAACTTTTTTTTTTTTTTTAGTTTTAGGTTTCTAAGTAATTTTTAAATGGTCTTTATTTACATTTTTATAAGATACTGTTTATCATGTTTTTTTTTTGACATTATCTATTATCCACCTATCTAGATCGGGTATTTTTTTGAAACTTTTGCCATTGGTAGGATTCGAGTTGCTGCCCAAGCCCCAAACTTGTCCATCTACCAGCTGAGCTACGCCATTGGAGGCAATTTATCATATATTTTACTGATTGACGTGCATATAATTTTTTATTTGCTATCTAAGGGGTCGTTTGTTTGTTTTTCTGAACACTAAATAGTCCTGAATTTTTCTGAAGACTGAATAGGGACTGAAATTTGAACTTGAATGACATGTTTGTTTTTTTTTTTTCTCACATCTGAATGTATTGTCAACATGTTTGTTTTTTAAAAGTAAAATTGTCTGAAGCTAAGTGATTTTACATTTATACCCACGTAAACAATTATACATATAATATGAAATAAAAACAATCTAAAAATAATAATTATATATGAGCACATATGATCATGATCTTCTTATTCGATTACAAATAAACTTCATTTTTACTAAGAAAAAAAAAGTTTTTTTTTCAAAAAATAAAAGTGGCGGTAGGAAAACTCACACAAAACACTTTAAAAAATAATATATAAATACATCACCTTAATATCATAATAAAATATTTATATTAAACACCAATATGACAAGTGATTAAGGTTCTTTTTATTTTTAAAGCTATTTAAAATAAACAATATATTAAAATAAAGATTTTTGTACCATATATAATTATGATGAAATTGAAAATATTTTATATATAGAGGATAGTATCGGAAGAAAAGATTTTGGATTGCATTTAATTCAATTCAGTGATTTCAATCAAGTGAAAAGTCAGGAATTTTTACTTTTTATTTTAAGTTGTTTTTTAGTATTTTTAAGTTGTTTGACCTTATAAAAACAAACAAAACAACTTAATAATTATGATTCAGACCCCTTAAATTTTAAGTGAAAAAAACAAACGACCCGTAAGTCTCTAGTAATGAAGACAAGAGTTAATATAATATGAAATATTTATTTTTGAATAAAAAAGCAAAGGAATATAAAAGGAAAAGGAAAAGGAAAAAACTTTCATTAATGGCAGATGAAGCACCCATATGATCATAAAATATTCCAGTCCAACATTTAATTAGCTTGGGAGAAAGGAATGCACCTTAATTGGAGATAAATCGTAAAAGAAGAAAACTCCAGGATGAGATTCCGGGCGGCCAAATTCTGAACTCCTGAAGTGCTCTGTCACAGAATACTGAAGAGTACCAATGCTGGTGCATCTCAGGGCACGGTTTCATAAATAAAGACAAAACACTCAGAGCCGATATGTATAACATTTTAATACCTGATTTGATTGGATGTTGTAACCTCTGATGCTAGTGTATACTGTAGGCACCACCTGGAAAGTCAAACAGTAAATCAATTATAACATCCTTCTGAGTTATGCAAATTATAAGAATAGTAGCAAATGAAAGCTCAAACATTAAGGAAGAGGGGGAGGGGTAGTTACATAAATACTAGAGAGAGAGAGAGAGAGGGAGAGAGAACAAAATTCATTCATTCCAAGGATTTAAGTTATATTTTTCTCGCATGATATTGACTATCAACAGGATAAAACTCCACAAACGTGTTGGAGTTACAAAGTCTGAACAACATATATAATTATAATGAATTCCTGATCAGATAACTTGAAAAAACAACAAAAGTTCAATTTCAATGCATGATAAATAAAAAACTTGCCATGACGAAAAACTGTTATAGCCAAACAAGTAAACAGTTGCATTGAACTAGAAATGGCATCACTTGCTTCTTAGTAGAGGAATAGCAAGACTCATATTCCATTCCCAAACTCAAACACAAGAATAACAGCAACAAAAAACATTGGCTAATGCTGGGACAATACCAACCTTGATGAAATATTGATACATACCATACGGGTTTTCATTCATCCATTGCACCCTGAAAAAGCAGCAGAAAATCAAATATTAGAAGTGGATGAGTAAACAACCACATGCATATATACATTTGTGTGTACGCATGTGTGTGTGTTAATTGTATGCAAACAGATACACTATAAATCAAAGTAACTTTTCTAGAAATCATATACTTTTCATCCAATGTCTTATCAGCAAACAAAACAAAATAAAATAGCACCCCTTATAAAAAAATATTCAATGCCAAGAGATTTCATCCTCCACTATTTCACTCAATTTTCCAACCTTTGCAATGATCTAATACAAGTTGGTCATTAGATTTGTGGGGTCTAAAGTTGCTTATTCCGCGAGATCTATCCTTCTTGGGAATTAAGGCTAGGACAGTTGCAATTTTTCTCTTCAATAAAAACAGTAAAACACCATTTCTAACAACATCGCCGTTGCTGGTGTCAAATCTATCCGGCCTTAATAGCAACTAACCTATCTTGTCCATTTGATGACATAAACCTGGCATTGCCAATAGGTGAATGTTTACACAACATAACAAAGTCAGCATACTATATCAAACTCATACTTATTCTTCCACCATTTAGTTTCTCAAAAGTATACCTAGTCACATATAAATCTCGGCTTCAACTTAAAAGCCAAAAGACTCATAAGCACTTCCAAAAGAATACCCCTATAACAAGCCCAATACACCAAATGAACCAACACAATCTATTAACAAGGAAATACCCTACATCTCAATTTGACCACCTGATTGAGCAACTTAGGGGAACAACACCCAAACAATAGTAAATTTTTTATCGATATATGAAGTGATACTGCATAACCAAATATGATACTGCATAACCAAATATGGCAACAGCATCCAAACCAATGTAAATTGTTTATCCATTATTGAAGTGATACTACAAAACCATAAAAATTATTTACCATATACATAGCCCTTCCGAAGAAAAAGATGCTTACAGACATGCACAAAACAACAATCAATTTAGCTGCCACTTAAACAAAATTTTCAGTTATGAAGAATATCTATCTTTGTTTCAATTAGTACTAGTATTTACAGTAAGGTCAAATAGAACATAAATTTGCATTTTTAAAAGAGCAAATAGCTATATGTAAGAGAAGAAAGAAATAATTATTAATTACCCATCCAGAGGATTTGTCACGCCAGGAAAGTAATCACCAAAAGCTAACTTATTGATGCTGTGAGTTATCTGTATCATAGACCATAAAGTTATGACCACACTGACATATATGAACCTAGTTAAGATTCCACGTGGAAATTTTTTAATTATATCCGAAGATTTTTAGAAACCAAGATGAGTCTCACATTATAACTATCCCTTTGGAAAGCCAGCAAATCAAGGAGATGAAAATTAGACTGGTGGAAGCTTTTCCCAGGTGAAAAATGGAAGTTCCCAGCCACTTTATTAACCTCTAAAGATCCATAAATATGACATCCTTCACCTTCTTCATCTTTTACCTTCTGAACAAAGCCCTCCCTTTTGCACTGAAAACCAATAAGGCATATTAGAAACTCACATGCAGTGTAAAGCTACAAAGCATATAAACAAGTTCTCAAGCTCAAGAGCTGAATACAAGACATTAGAAAGAACATGAAACTTAGATGTCATTGAGAGCATGTGCTTATTTTACTGATGCTTAAACATAAGTTGCTAAAGCACTTATACAAACTGCAGTACTGCATAAAGAATAATAAGAAAGAAATTGCATTTTGGGATTGATTGCTTGAATACCTACATGTAATGGCTAATTTTATCTCAGTATCAGTATCTGCTCTTCTAGAACAAGTTCCTAACCCCTCTCTAATCTCTTTCATCAAGCCAGGCAGAATGAATGAGATTCATGCCCCTACTGTTTTATTATTTTTTATTATTATCTAATATATGTGACGGACTAGGCTATTTGGGGTTTGTGTCATGTTATGTAGTGGGTGGATCAATGCTTAAACAAACAAAGACTTTGGCCCCCGCTTTTTTTTTTAAAGGTTTGATTAAACCGAAATGAAGAATAATAACCTTGGAGGAACTTTTGTTTTCCCATATCACCTAAGCTGGCTGAAATGTATTGTACAAATCATCATTAATCAACCATAAGAAGTACGTTTTACATGAAAAACTGTAAGTGGATTAGCCTTGAAGCCAATGGAAAGCTTAAAAAGAAGCTGAAATCCAATCTGCATATCCTCCCAAAATCTAATTGTCTAGCCATTCCCCACCAGCAGTCTCACATACTCAATGAATGATGATTATCCTTGAGCAATGCTTTCCATGGACTTTGATTGGAGTCATAGTTGACTATATTAGAGTCCCATACATCGGAATGTAGTCCATATTTACTCTTTCTGATGGGGTAGTGGGGTACCATAAAGAGTATAGGCTAATGCCACGTTCCATAATTATGCCCAAACAAGTGAAATTTCTGATAGCTTCTATTTAACTTCCATATGATTTATGCTAAAACTTTTTTAATTCCTGACCCAAACTGTACTTGAGTCATAGAGGTTAAGAATCATAAGGTCTCGCCTCACGAACTTGGTTAAAAAATTAATAATTGCAATGAGGAAGTCATCACCAAAGAGATAAAGGAGCTTGATTTTGCTGCCATTTTCCCATGTATGAGAATAAAAACTATCACAAATTATAATTAACAAGATAGCCCAGGGTTTCTGACTTGGATTAAAAAAGAAAGAGCAGTGGCCGACAATTCTAAGAAAAGAAACATCAATATAAAGAATGCATCCTTCTCCCATTCATTCCAAGTGTACAGGTCTATTAGGAGTTTAGGATAAGGCAAATGACTGGGGAATGGGGATACATCAAGAGATACTGGGTAACTAAGCCTCGGGTTTCCAGGGCAAGATAGACAAATTACAGAATATGAAATAGTACAATAACTCGGGGTTGGGACTTGGGGGGAGGGGGACAGACTCGAACCCACAATATCATGGTGTAAGTGTGAGAGGCAAACCACTAGACCAACCTCATCTTGTCAAGATAGACAGAATATGAATATTATAGCAGCACGGATTTAGTCTACAGAAACCAATTGACTTAATCAGCCTGCAAATGCCCAGTGAATAATTAAAGAACTTTGCAGGAAATTAACTTAAAATTTAAAGTATAAACATATGTAAGGAGATACCAAAATTAATCGCAGATCGTTTGCCATTTTTATTGATATTATGACTGTTCACAGAAGATCTTACAACATGTGTTATTCTAAAGTAGTTGAATACCAAAATAATAGAATAAAACTGACTAAATGTAAGCAAATACATAGAATATGAGACATAATAATAGGAAAATATTTATATTAAATAAACTTAGTTTCAGCAGTTCATGCAATTTATGTATTTAAAAAATCATTAAACATGAGGATGTGCGTAGTTGTACCAAGAAACCTCTAATGAATTAGAGCTGCAAAAACAAACCTGGTCGATCATATCTGCATTTGTAAGTGCCCACCCTTTTTTCCTATATGCATCTTGAACTTCTTCACACGAATTACAACAATCATCATCCGACTGCATGAGAGAGGTTACTAAATTAAGAATGAGAAGAAAGAACAGATGTATTGGTTAAAAACCATGCTCAAGAATAAAAAAACCAGAACATTAAATTAGGAAAGATTACAGATAAAAAGTACCATTTAAAAAAAAAATTGTATTGGCAAGCCCTGGACATGAGGGAGTGAGTTAGAGTGCTTAAATACTATTATTGGGTCCTTTTCTATAAGTTTAAGCTTTTGGGTCTGATGTTTACAAGAAAATTTTTTATTCTTAAATCGGTATAATTTGATTTTTTTTTAAATTAACATTTATTTAAGGAATAATAATATAATAATGGATAAAATACTAAAATAGCTAACTTAAAAGCAATTTCGACACTTGACAATGTAAGGCCGGTCAACTGTTAACTCTAATAGAAGCCGACTCTGTCAAGGGTATCTCCCGGTAATTAAAGCAAAAGTTTAATATTCTTGTTGCCAAATATCAGGTATGTCATTGCAGTTTGCCCTAAACATTCTAATTTTGTTGAATCAGTTCAACAACATGCATCAACTATTTGAAAATCATAATAGTATCTAATATATCTAGCTATTATCAACTTTAAAAGTTGTAAACAATATACAAACACAACAGAAACAAACACCAAACATACCGTTTCTGCACCAAAACACGAACCACAATATGTTTCATTGTGTTCAAGTCTACCACCATGCCTTTGCAAAGGCTTCTCAATCTGCATTTTGAGGAGGGAGAAAATAAGAAAAATAACAAATTTTATGGTAAACAAACATACAAGCAAATTAGGGTAGAAAAGTAAAGATGAATTATTTTTCAAACACAATACAATGCAAATAGCAACACAAAAAAAGAAATATCATACATAACATTTGCAAAACATAAACATAAGTACATAACAACAAAATGAAGTAAAAACTAAACTAAGGAGGAAAAACAATCCCAGCATCCTAAACTGGATTAAACATTTCAATGGATACAAATGTGTCAAGGTCCTTAGTTTGTAGCCAAATGAGCATATAATATCTCAACACCTCAGACTATCTTAACAGGACATCCTTTCAATCCTTCAAGTTAAGACAAAAGGAAAAAATGTTAGCAAGTTTTTAACTTCTTGCAACATCACACGGTTTAGCAGATGGGTTCCTTTCTTGGCTTGAGGATTTTTATGTCATAAAGAACACATTCAAGAAATATTTTAGGAACTTATATTTTTGGAATTTTCAGAATTACTAGTTTGAGTTCAGTTAGATTTGCTTTCTGGCCTCTATAATAGCTTTGATAGAATTATTATAAGAGAGTACATGAATGAATGAATTAAGTTTCAGAGACCTTAATTCTTCTCTCTTTTCCTTTTCTCCTTTCCCATCTGATTCCATGTTCTTCTCTCTCCTATTTCTCTTTTCTTTCTTTTTGCCCTACTTATTTTTCTTTCTTTCTTCCTATATTCTGCTCTTTTCTAGATCTTCTTTATCACTCTCTCTAATTTCTTTTTCTTTTTCCCTCTTTTTTAAGTCCTTTCATTTCCTTCTTCTCTTCCGTGTCTTACATCAATTAAATCAAAGCCTTCTCATCTGACATCAACTAGGAACAGAGCCAAACTTCATTCCACATACTTCTCCAGCGTCTGCAGGACTGCAACAACTCTTCCAAGTTCCAACCCCATACATATGCCCCAGATGCTCTCAGGAAAAAAACCCCGCATGCTTGTCACACAGCCATCAAACATCCCAAGAGTCCACTCACTTACCCATGGCCTGCACCATTACTGCCATGCATAAAACATCACAGGCCCCTTGCCTCAGAACTCCTGATTTATCAACCATTGGTGATTCTTAATGCACAACCATATACTGCTACGAGCCCCATCTGTAGTCCCAATGACGCTGCTATTCTCGCCATTGTCAACCCAAGGCAAGTAAGACTCTGTTGCTACCTCCAGAGTCAGCCAATGTGCTAATCTCTATACCCCCACTACCATTTGACTTGTTGTTTGGCTATACAGGCTACCAGAAGATTCAACCACTGTAATTTCACACTGCCCCGAACTTCAGTGGTGATACATTGTGATCACCAACTTCCACTTTATTGAATCTGTGTATTGCCAAACACCATAGCTACCACACTATCACCAGTAATGCTTTCTTCAAGCAGATCAGGACTGGTTCAGCACTATTACGATTAGTTCAGCCCCTTCAAAACCAAGCTTTCCCATGTTTTGTGTACTATGAGCTCATCATTGATTACTTATACATAAGATGCTCACTTCTGACTCTCAGACCCGGTAGAAGTTGCAAATGCTCCCAAATCATCAGAGTCCTGAATTTTAAGACTTTCCAGAAAATTATATCTCCAAAAACTTTATTTTTATTTTTACTTATTTGATAGGAAATGTAAGAATTTTGTTCTACAAAATAAAATTGATACAAAAAGAGTACAATGGTGGACTGCAAAAAGAAGCTATCGACTTATCCAAACAAAAGCTTTAAACAGCCCTCACAAATGCAGCAGCTTCCCAATTATTGAAATGAAGACAATGAGACATCCCAAAACTTCTTTAGATACAGTAGGCCACAAGGAAGACCAAAAACGGTCTCTATCCCAAAGAAGGTTTATGTCATCCCCCTCAGAATCTTCCAAAATTCTCTTATTTCTTTTAGACCATATTACCCAGAATATTGCCATAATAGCATAGCCCCAGACTGCCATGGGCTTCCAAACTCCTCTAAAAGCTCTCAAAACCTCCACCAAAAGATCTTTACATGATAAAGGAGGAGCCCAATTTTAAACAGCAGATTATTCCACAAAATTGATGCAATGGAGGAAGAGATGGTTTATAGTTTCCTCTCCTCTTCTGCAGAGCTGACACTTATGAGAAGACAAAACATATAAGATCTTCCTCTTATGAGATTTTCATTACTATTAATTTTTTTGAGAGCCACCGACCAAACAAGCAACTGGACTTGGACAGGACTTTAGACCTCCAAATCATCTTGCAGGGCTTGAAATGATCTTGAGTCAGCCCTCGGCCATGTAAAATAAGAACTGCAAGTGAGAATCCCAGATATCTCAAGGTTCCAAAATCTTGAATCCTGTCACAAAGAAATGAAGGAAATGTTTTCCAGCAAAGAACTATTCAGCACACCCCGATGCATCCATGTCGTTCAGATTTCCTAAAGTTCTGATTCTGGCTACAAGAACAGTATGAGAAGTGCAAATTCTAAAAATCTTTGGAAATTGATCTTGAAAAAATGAATTTTTGGGACAAACATCTTCCCAAAACCTGATTTTTTTTCTCCATTTCAAAGCACAAATCTGGTTAAGAGAAATAAAGAACCAAGGGCATCTTCCAAAAGCATTAGAAGAGTGTCTAGCATCCTATCCGTTGGGATGCTTTTAAGCCTCAAAATCATTTCTATACAGGCCCTTCATCTCATACTATGAGTAACCCGTGCCAGCTTTGCATCATTTAGGTCTCTCCATTCATCATCTTCCTTATACACAGTATAATCCCAGCTACATTCCTTTCCTTATTCTAGGCTTCTAGCTAGCTCTAGCATGTGTTGCACAACATTTTTTCACCTAATGTGACAGAAAACACCTCAATTCTACTCGCACAAATGTAAGAGGAAGGCCCAAGATCAGTTAAATAAAAGTCCTAGGAAATCTGGCTCCATGTAAATCTGGGTGACCAAGAAAAATATTGTTTAATAGACCCCATGTAGGCAATATTGAGGCTTTGCTTAAACTAATTTTAAATGCATTGTTGGTAATATCTCGTGCAAATATAAGCAAGTATATTCATGTAAAAACCATTTAAGGAGAGGTTACTACTGATTCTAGGTCTCAAATACTACCGAAAAAAGTAATCAAAATTACTTTCACTACTGACCTTTGGTGCACCAATGACATCTTGCTTGACTTCAATTACATTACCGTGAGCATCGATCCTCTTCTTGAATATATCATGCCTCTGCGAGAAATAAACGAAACAGTGAATAGAATAAATACAAATAGAATACATAGATATAACATGAAGCAATTAACATACAATATCGAGATGCTGCTCGCCACTGATATCCATGGCATCGAGACTAAGTAATGAACATCGAATAGCAGGAAACGTGACATCAAACTGCAAGTTAATTAAGCAAATATGTCGTATTTAAAAATGGAAACCCTTGAACACCAACAGTGATTGGAAATTGAAGAAAAAGAAAAAAGGGAATTACAGTGATGCGAAGTTTTTCGCCTCTAGAAGTATCGACTAAGAGCTTGGTCTGAGTGACAGTGTGTAGATAGAGACTGAATTCAGAGAAGAAGAGGAAGAGCATAACAAGAGAAGAAAGCAGAGTGATTAAGCCGCCGGAGAGTGTACGGCTGTAGAAATCCTCGTTGATTTTGGGGTAAGCATCCAAATTTCTGAGCTTGTTAAGGATGCTGGACATGGTGGACGACATCCAACCAAAACAATTTTCGAAACAGAAGAAATTTCTGAGCTTGTTTGGAAATCTAAAGCAGAGGTACAAGAGGACGACGGCGCTTCCGAGAATTTGTCAAGTCGGTCCAACTTGGTGTCCAAATGTCAGCTCTTTTTTTTTTTTTTTTTTTTGGATTTTGTTTTTTTTATTTTTATGAAAAAATAAGCAAAACAAAACAAATAGATAGTTTGAACACTTTGAACACTTTTTTGAGTTGGTGTTGTATGTGAGGTACCACTTTAATAACTTAGGTTTAAAATGCACTAAAGTAAGTGACTTTCAAAAATGTCTTTTCTGTATACAATTTTTAATTATTTGTTTGATTTTAACTTTTGGAAGACACTTTAAGTTGTCTGAGATCTACTTCTCTCTCTAACTATCTGTTAAGCGAAAATTCGCTCCGGGTGAAAATTCTGATCAACACCCTCAACCCGCTATCCCGAAGGCCGCAGCGGGGGTAGGTACTTCGTACCGTGATTCTGGTAAGGTGAAACAGTAAGGTGTAGTAGGTAGGAGACAAATCGTCTCGTCCGTTGGGCTTCGAGCATAAGGAGAAGATATGATGTTGGAGGTTCCCTTGCTGGTGTGAGGGAGGTGGTCCTTGTACTTGGTCCCTGGTCCCGGTCCCTAGTCCTGGTACCTGATCCTGGTACCTGATCTCTTCTCTAGGTATCCTCTGTAGTTCCCCGACTCAAATAGTAAGCAAGGAGAGGTACATGAGAGCTAGGACCAGCGGAGTCGGTGCCTAGCTCACATCCATATATAATAAAGGAGATAGATGGGAAAATAACAATTCTTTTGGTAGAGGTGGATTGACCTAGGGGGAAAAAGCATCGTGAATGATCATATGTTGAAAAACCCCTAGGTAGTATCCGGAAGAGGGAGACAATCCATTCTTTTTATATATCTACAAGAGGTGCTCCAGAGATCTTACATAAGTACAATCAAGGACCTAGCAGGTCGTAGTTGGAGGGGTACCACCTGGTACCGATACATTCCTAATGAAAATTGATATGTGTAGTAGACGATACAATAGTGGTGTAGAGGGAATCTGGGCAAGGTATTTCTGATGTTGTAGACGTTGACGAACTGTCTTCTCTCTTGTTGATTTATGGATTCGATCTTTCATTTTTTTCGGTTGGATCTCGGTTCTGAACTTGAACCCCTCGTAGAGAGAGCTTTGTCATATTTATATGTTCTGATTCTTATTGCCCACTCCATTAATTAATTCGCAATCAAAGGAACGTTGATTTGACATTAATAGAGTTGAATATTTTCTCATTAATGGCATTGTGAATATCTACATTAATAGAGTTGATTGATTCCTCATTAATGGCGTTGTAAATGGTCATTAAAGAGTTGACTGATTTCCTCACTAATGGCTTTGTGAGGGCCATTAAAGAGTTGACTGATTTCCTTATTAATGGTTGGAGGCGAAACTTGGCTTCATTCCTTTGGTCTAGGTACTGCTCTAGGCTCTCTGGTGTACCGGTCCATTTCTGCTTGGGCGGTTCACTCCATAGCGCCCTGGAGCCTCCTCGATGTCACTCTCCCTGCTGGATGGATGGGATACACATACTGTATTGGTACAGGACAGGTATCGCGGTACCGGGGTCCCAGGTAACCTGTGTTGTGGTACTGGTACTTCTAGGTACTATGGAGAAGGGTATGTGGCAGTATCGTGGTTCTGCTAATCGTGGCATCAATGATTCTCGGTACCTGGGAACCATGATGATCTCTACTTAGGTCCTGCTAGGAGCTAGCATGATGAAAAATTCTTCTTTGAACCCCGGCCAAAAATGGCTTGTTAACAGAAGTCCCCCCTAACTTGAACACCAGTACCACTTTGGGGCTGGAGTCAAGATCTTGTACTGTTTGAAGAATTTTTCTCGTCGTTTCTTACTGGTAGCCATTACTTGAAACGAAAACTGTTCCCAGCACGTTTGGCTTAGGCGAATCAGGGTACTGGTCATTCCCGCATCAAGAATCCCAGTACTAAGTCGAAAAAATCTTGGTAGGCAATTAAAGCCGCTTTCATACCAGGTCTTTATACATAGGTGAAACATAGGCGAATCCAGGTACCTGGCCCTCCTGCAAAATAAATGAGCGGTGGCGGACCACAGATGGGGATATTCTCTTGGGTGGAATTTCTGACTCTCTAGTCAATATAAATTTAATAAGCGAGAAAGGTAAGATATGACAAACTATGTTGCTCGATTATATGGTGTTAACGGAAAAATTCACTCGGGGTGAAAATCTCAGTTAACACCCTCACCCACTACTGGTAGCAGCAACGGGGTAGGTACCTTCCGTACCGGGGTCCCTCTTTTAGTATGATCGAGATCGACAGACCAAAGAATGGATAAAGAACACAAAGGGACCGGGAGATGTAAAATGAATACGGTTTTATTCAGTCAATTACTACGATAGGTTTATAATATGAATACATACATATCTCTCTCTTTTTTCACTCTTTTACACAGGATGGAGATGGAGGAAACGTTCTTGTCGATAAGTGGATATTTTTCTTCCAGCGATTGTCAATGGACTCTCACTGGCTTCCGGGAATCTCCCGGGATCTCTCTCGTTATGGCAATGAAGAATACTCTCCCAAAAAAAAGGTCCCCTTGCTTTACTCTTCAATGCCGTATATATAGTACTTCCCGAATCTCCTTAAAATCCGATTGTTGTTAATGAAGATTATAGAGAGTCATATTTTAAGCGTTGAAAGGCATTTACGTGGAGCTGAAGGCGCAGGATTAGATCCCGTTAATCAATGGTGAATTCAAATTATGTTTCGGTCGACCATTGGGTCATTAATGACGCTTTATTTTGGCAACGGAGTCAACTTTCCTTTTTCGAGGAGCTTGGAGGGAAATTCTGACTTTGAGTTCTGACGAAGGGCAGTGCTAATACCTCATTTTGATGAGCTTGTTCTGCCTCCTGCTGGAATGGTGCTTGTATCTTCGTACACCCCATCGTATTGCCTGGGGGTAGGATACTTGCCTCGAAGGAGCTCTGGATAAGCATACTAAGTACCAGGCGGGAGTTAGGGTGGCACAAAGGGAGACATCGATATGGTACCGAGATAGGTATCGAGGTACCTGGTACCTTAATACCTTGATCAACGTCGAGATGCTTGCGGGGTTCTGGTCGTGCGAGCTACCATCGTACTGGTCTTGAACTAGTATCAGGAGCTTCAGTAGGGCGAGATACATGCTTTCGAAACTGATATCCTACCTAGATAGATGGATAGTCGAGGTTCCAACCTCGTCGGATATCGACTCCATTTAAGTGAAGGTACCGATCTCGCGGGTCTTTTGGATTATCTGGGTGAATCTTCATGGATAGATCTCTTGTTTGGAAAATTCTCCTTTGGTCCCTTGCCATAAAAACCTGTTAACATATGGGATGAGGTTCCAGTGGCCATTCTGGGTACCTGGCATTCCTGTTCTAGGAATCTTAGTACTTTGGCGAAAACAAGGCGAATACATTGGCGAAAAGATCCTGATAGGCAACTATGCCATCCAGATCCTTCCTAGCGGGGGGTGGTACCCGATCAGGGCAGTAAGAGGGCCATTTGGCTCATCCTGGTCTTGAGGAAGCGACGGGCAACCAGCCACGGCTTCACAACCTTGGTCTGGCAAGCAATTATGCCTTAAATGAACCAGACATTTCCTAGCCGGGGGTGGCTCCCGGCCAAGGCCTTGGTCTAGTAGGAAACTATGTCTTAAATGAACCAGATCCTTTCTAGCGGGGGGTGGTGCCTGGCCAAGGCAGCAGGAGAGCCATTTGGCCTGTCCTGGTCTTGAGGGGATCCTCCCGGAGGGATTAATTCTGTCTAGGGCATCAGGAGTGCTGTATAGCTCTCCTAGTCTTAAGACGATCCTCCTGGAGGGATTAATCCGGTCCAGGAAATCAGGAGTGCTGTGTAGCTCTCATGGTCTTAAGGCTATCCTCTTGGAGGGATTAATCATGTCCAGGGCATCAAAAGTGTTGTGTAGCTCTCTTGGTTTTAAGACGATACTCTTGGAGAGATTAATCCAGTCCAGGGCATCAGGAGTGCTGTGTAGCTCTCCTGGTCTTAAGGTGATCCTCTTGGAGGGATTAAACCAGTCCAGGGCATCAGGAGTGATGTGTAGCTCTCCTGGTCTTAAGACGATCCTCCTGAAGGGATTAATCCGGTCCAAGGCATCATATATTTATACATAAGAAATCTCGATCTTCAGGCGCTTTCATCATAGATTAGTAGCCCGATCAAATCTCTGAATGTAGGGGTCACCATCCCTTCCTTGGGGATTGCAGAGAGAATGGCGAGCTTTCAGTCCCCAAGTAATACAGCCGGTTTAAGGGCCTACTCGGGGTAGATAAGAGTCTTCAACAATCGTAATGGCACTCGAGATTCCTCTTGAACGAACCGGGACCTCGGTAGTTTACTGGAAGTCGGGTGGCCCAGTACAATAAGTGAGGAACCACATGTGTTGCAGCTATGCTACTGCTTCAGAGGCTTGCTTAGGCATGTAGAAGGCCTTACCATATGTGGGAAGCCTTTGGGCTCTCCTTGAACAGATCGAGACTTCAGTGACTCACTAGGGCGTTGAGGGACCCGGTACAAGAGGTAGGGAGCCACCGGCATGATACTGGTCTAGAGGCATGATTGGGATCCTCGAAGTCTCCAGCAAATGAAATGTGGCTATGGATTGTCTTGGAAAGATCTGGAACCGCAGTGGCTCACTTGGGCCTTGACCGGCATGGTACAAAAAATGAGGAGCCACTGGGCCTTACAACGGTGCTGCTGCTGCTCCAGAGGCTTGCTTAGGCAGGTAGGAGGCCTTAGCAAATGTAGGAAGCCTATGGGCTCTCCTTGAACTGATCGATACTTTGGTGGCTCTCTAGGGCGTTGAAGGGCCCGGTACAAAAGAAGAGGAGCCACCAGTATGATACTGGTCCAGAAGCATGCTTGGGATCCAAAAGTCCCTAGCAAATGAAATGTGGTTATGGACTGTCCTGGAAAGATCCTGAACCGCAGTGGCTCATTTCGGCGTTGACCGGCCCGGTACAATAAGTGATGAGCAATTGGACCTTACAGCTGTGCTGCTGCTCCAAAGGCTTGCTTAGGCATGTCGAAGGCCTTAGCAAATGTGGGAAGCCTTTAGGCTTTCCTGGAACGGATCGGGACTTCTGTGGCTCACTAGGGCGTTAGGGGCTCGGTACAAGAGGTAGTGAGCCATTGGTATGATACTGGTCCAGAGGTATGCTTGGGATCTTAGAAGTCTCCAGCAACTGAAATGTGGCTCTAGACCGTCCTGGAAAGATCTCGAACCGCAGTAGCTCACTTGGGCATTGACCGGCCCGGTACAATAAGAAAGGAGTCACTGGGCCTTACAGCGGTGCTGCTGCTACAGAGGCTTGCTTAGGCAGGTATGAGGCCTTAGCAAATGTAGGAAGCCTCTGGGCTCTCCTCGAACAGATCGAGATTTCGGTGGATCTCTAGGGCGTTAAAGGCCCGGTACAAAATGAGATGAGTCACCGGTATGATACTGGTCTAGATGCATGCTTGGGATCCTAGAAGTTTCCAACAACTTAAATTAAGAACTGGACCCTCCTGGAATGAACTGGGAGCTCAGTGGCTCACTTGGGAGTTGACCGCCCTGGTACACGAATTGAGGAGCCACTGGCTTTACATCAGTCCTGCTACTCTAGAGGCTTGCTTAGGCATGTAGGAGGCCTTAGCAAATGTGGGAAGCCTCTGGGCTCTCCTCAGATAGATCGAGACTTCGGTGGCTCACTAGGGCGTTGAATGGCCCGGTATAAAAGAAGATGAGCCAAATGTATGATACTAGTCCAGAGGCACGCTTGGGAATCTAGAAGTCTCTAGCAACTGGAATGAGGCTCTAGACCCTCCTGGAATGAACTGAGAGCTCAATGGCTCATTTAGGTGTGACCGGCCCGGTATAAGAAGTGAGGAGCCACTGGGCCATGCAGCGATGCTGCTGCTCCAGAGGCTTGCTTAGGCATGTTGGAGGCCTCAGCAGATGTGGGAAGCCTCGGAGCTCTTCCCGAACGGATCAGGACATCGGTGGCTCGCTAGGACGTTGAATGGCCCGGTACAAATGGAAAGGAGCCACCGGCCTGATACTGGTTCAGAGGCACGCTTGGGATTTTAGAAGTCCCCAGTAATTGCAATAAGGCTCTAGACCCTCATGGAATTAATCGGGAGCTCAGTGGCTCACTTGGGCGTTGACCTGCCCGGTACACGAATTGAGGAGCCACTAAGCCTCTACTTGTCGTGCTGCTCCAACGATTACACAGTTGAGTTGGCATCTCGGTTGTATGTGTTGACCTACTACCTGTGAGCTTTTGAATAGTGGATCCGGTGACATGAGGGGATCTATATGAACAGATGTAAATCCAGTGGATTTGCTGGGTAAGAGATATACCGGTAGCGGAGCAAATCTTGTGTAAAAAAGCAGAAGAGGTGCAGCTCTACTACTTAGGAGCTCTAAATTTATCAGTGCGGATCTGCTGCAGAGGAAATCGTTGCGGATCTGTTGCATAGGAGATCTGCTTATAGCGGAGCAAACCCTTTGTAAGGTAACAAAAAACGTGCATCTCTAATGTATAGGAGCTCTAGATATACCATATCAGATCTACTGTAGAGGTGCCCTACATGCGTGGAGCTGCTGTAGTGGAGCTCCATAAGTATATGAGCAGGTTCGCTACATAGGGGCAACATAGTAGGCCGGTTCTACCAAAAGTCCCATATACCATCTCAATAGTAGAAAGTTGAGCTTGCATGGCAATAAATCAGATTGATGTTAAGGATGCTCATGTAGAGATATTGAAGCCACGTTGGTCAAGTGAGCTTCCCAGTTCCCACAGACGGCGCCAAAAAGTGTTAACCGAAAAATTCACTCAGGGAGTAAAATTCCAATTAACACCCTCAATACTACCGATAGGTGGCAGTGGGGTAGGTACCTTCAGTACTGTGATTTCTTTTACTGGAGAATGTGAAATGAAATTGCAATGAGAGAAATATGTGAAAGGAAGATGAGTATGAATCAGGATAGACATTGTTTTATTGAACATTCATTTTTACAAGTATGGTGTTTAAAACATTTTACTCGGTCTCTCTCTCACACTAAGGCAATGACGAAATCGTTCTTTTACTGGAGAATGTGAAATGAAATTGCAATGAGAGAAATATGTGAAAGGAAGATGAGTATGAATCAGGATAGACACTGTTTTATTGAACATTCATTTTTACAAGTATGGTGTTTAAAACATTTTACTCGGTCTCTCTCTCACACTAGGGCAATGACGAAATCGTTCTTGTCGATAAGTGGCTAAAATCCTCCCAGTGATTGTCAAAGAAACTCTCACTGTTTTCTATAAAGTCCAGAAAAAGCTATCCCTTCTCCTCGTCCCTCATGGCCATATTTATGGACCCCCCTTATTCCTGAGAATCTAGTCTCTTTATTGAGAAATATTTTGAGTCTTTTTTTAGGGGTTGAAAGACGTTAAGTGAGGCTAAAGACGTGGGATTTGATCCCTCTAATTATTGTAGCATTTAAACTCTGATTCAGTTGACTGTTTGGTCTCATTTATGACGCTTTAAATGGCGAAGAAGTCAACTATTCTCTCCTACGTTGCTTGGAGAAAGATACGGATTCTATATCCTGATGGAGCAGTACGCTGGTATACTGGTTCGTTCTTGCTGGCGTGGAGCTTGGTCTGTACCTTGCTGGCGTGGCGTTTTCTCTACTCTACATCTCGATGGTATGGTATACCGATGTACCGGTCTTCTCTTGATGGCGTGACGCTTGCTCTAGCATGCTAGTGACTTCGTGGCTATATTCTTCTTGCTCTGCGGGTAGGGTACCGGTCTTGGGTGGATTCTGGGTTGATGTTGAGGCACTGAGGTACCGGGTATATATGTCGCGGTACCTAGATGTTAGGTAGAAGGTACCAGGCATATGCGAGATACTGTGGTATCGCGGTACCAGTTTTACCTGGTATCAGGAACAAAAAGCACAACATGGTACTTGCTCTTCTAGGCTCGTAGTTCTGGTGCTTATCTAGGTAGACAGGTAGTCAAGGCAGTCGTGGTTCTGGCCCTACCAAGTAGTAACTCGGTGGAAAATTCTTCTTTGGACCCCTGCCAGAAAAAAGCTATTAGCTGAAGTCCCCCCTGACTTTAACACCGGTACTAGGTTGGGGTTGGAGTCAGGATTTGTAACACATGGAGAATTTTCTGTAACCGTTTTGTAGAATGAAATCTTCCTTTTGCACACTGCCATTAACGTTCTAGTCCACGTGTTGGTCTAGGATAAGCAGATTTTAAAAAAAGGAAAGATTTGGAGGCGCTCGTTTCTCGAAACCGTTTACCCTAATTTCCGAGTATCCCGCTTATTAATTGCCTAACATGTTGCAGATAGCTGTTTCACTCTGTTATTTACAAATACCTCTACTCTCTATAACTTACTCACATTGCTGGACTGTTTCTTGCTTTCAAACAGAATCTCAATCCCATTGAAGACTCTAGTTTTCTCTTCTTTAACAATCTTCGACTTCTTCAAACCTCGAAATTCCAATTTAATCTGCCATGTCTTCCTCTGATAGCTTGGAGCGAATTTTCGGTGATGATACTGCTACTAGTGGAAGCCTATCCCGGGAAAGAGGACCCGTAAAACATGCGGTGAATGAGAAGGTGCTTCGGCTTCCCAGCGCCGTCGGTCGAACCGGAACGTAGCCATCGGGTCAAGTTTCACTAACAATCCTGATGCCCCGGTTGATATAGATGGGGAATTGAGCAAGGAGTCCGGTGCAGTTAGGGGAGGTGGAGACCTGACTGGAGACACGGCGACCTCGGCTAGAGGGATGCTCACCCTTCCGGGTGAATTTCGATGCATCCCCGACTCTATCTGTACTGCAGAGACGATAAAACGCTTGAGGAGGGATTTTTTGATTCCAACCGATATCACTCTCACCATACCTCACCAGGGGTATGCCATGTACTCCCCTCCTATTGGCCAGATTCGAATTCATGCAGTGGCCTTCGAATGTGGGGTTAGTCTACCTCTCTACCCCACTCTTCGCAGGCCCTCCATGCTGTGCAGCTTGCCCCCCTGCAACTGACACCTGGGTTTTGGAGGAATTGATAGGATTCCTAGTGCTATGGAGGGAACAATGCGAGATAGACAAACTCAGCAGGGAACCAAGCATGAATGAGCTGAGGTACGTCTTCCAGATTGCCGTCAACTGTCCTAGTCCAATGGGCCAATTTTATGCTCGGACCAAGAATTCCCTAAACTTCATTATACTCGGCACCATAAAGAAAGATTCTTCCTAGAAAAAGGAATGGGTTGTGGTAGGTGGTGACTGGGGGAACTCGGTCCACATCTGGGGGTCCGAGTGGGAGAAAAACAGCATCTCCGCTGAGTCAGAGAAAATTTTGACGAGCATCATGGCTCGATCGTATCTCAACATGAAGTATCCTACCTCGGATGCCTTCGAGCCGGGGATGGTAGAATTCTCACTCTGTATCTCTCATGCTTTACTAGGTAGCTCGATTTCTCTTTCCTGTTCTTTAGGATTTGCAGTGGATTGCGGGTACTAACTCTTTTATCTTGGTAGTTTCTGTAGTGCCTCTACCGAACGAAAAGGAGCTTACCCAGACTGATGGCTGGCATGTTTCCCCACCGGCCACCCCTATCAGGCCTTTAACTCGCAGTGATCCTACTCTAGGGGCTGGTACCTCCGCTGAGTCCATCAGGCGCGTGTCGGTCCCGGCCGCGGTACCCGGGGCATCTTATCCACCTAATTATGCTTCAGCTAGATCACTTCTGGCAGACTTTACAGTTAGAATGGCTAGGGTCATGGGTACTTCTAGCCAGGTACAGGGTCGGATGCCTACTGATGTTGTTGTTGTTGCTGCTGCTACTCAACCAGTTCCATCTCCCCCTCATATTATAGTGACCGAGCAACCTACCAGGGTTGGGAGGGGTCAAGACTCTATCACCACCGCTCAAGCTGCTCCTCGCAATCGGTCTCGATCTCGGTCAAGGGATAGAAGCCAAGACGAGGTCTTAGCCAGGTTCGCTGCTTCCTGCCCAGGTAGGAGTCTGGAAAGCCATGACCTCCAAGGGATCTGCTCTTTTAGCTGAGGTAAGTTACTTCATTCTGTTTTTTTTTGTGAACTCCAGGTATCTTAGTGATGACTAACATGTACTGTGCGTCTGGCAGGCCTTCAAAATTAATGTGGCGATGAGCCACCAGGTCAGCTCTCTCTGGAAGCAGGTTAAAGACGCTACTACCGAGCTGGAGAAGGCCAAGGAGGAGCTAGCCAAAGCTGCCCGGGGCATGGTAGTCCTGAACTAGTTATTGACCAAAGCTGAGAAGACCGTGACTAAGGCGTATGTAGATAAGAAACGAATGCAACATGCTTATGACACGGAGCTGTTCAGGTCTATTCACCATAAATCTCAAAGGGTTGATATGAAAGAGAAGGCAGATGAGCTAGAGAAGGGGGTTCAGGCTCTTCGTGCTAGCGTGGCCAGTCTGGAGGCTAAGGTGGATGCCTCTTCTGGTGACGGCTACTTCTTTACAGGGTACCAGGTGGCATAAGCTCTTCCTCATCCGTTCGACCCGAGCATTATCGAGGGATGGAGTAGGGAGGAGATCATGGCTAGAGCCGCCGAGCTAGCAGGGACTGCTCCGTTTGATGAGGCTGGTCCTTCTCGAGCTACTGGGGTAAATGAAGAGGTGGATGATGAAGACCAGCGACCTATCTCCTCTCTTCTTCCAGGTTATACTGGGACAGATCCTAGTTTGAAGGTTCTTGATATTGCAGCGGTCCAGACTGAAGGTGGAGCTCTCGATCCGCCCACTTCTCCATCTGGATCTGTCATGGAGGTAAGGGTCCAGCTTGCTTCTAAGGATAGAGATTCTAACATGCCTCCCCCCATTTCTGGTTCTGCCGAGGAGGCATAAGACCAGACTGGTCCCACGAAGAAGGTGGAGGAGCAAGTTGACCTAGCGGTAATAGATAAGCTTCAGGCCGATCCATCTTATGTGGAGGCCCCAGTTGTTGCAGGTGCCCAGGTAATAGGCAAGGCCCCAGCTGGTCCAGGAGATGGCGCTTCAGTAGGAGCTGTAGAGGAGGTGCCCAACCAAAATCAAGTGGAAGCATGATCTAGCTCGACCATTTATCAGTTACCTTTCAGTTTTGTTATCGAAAAATTTGCTCAGGATGAGAAATTTCGATTAACACCCTCAACCCGCTACCTCAGAGGTCGCAGCGGGGGGTAGGTACTTCGTACCGTGGTTTTGATAAGGTGAAAGTGAGATAGATGCCATGGTAGGAGAACAACCATCCCTCCCATCTGGTGCAGTAGGCTGGTACCCGGTCTTGGTATCTGATCCCGGTACCTAGTCACCTTTCTAGGTGCCTTCAATATTCCCCCGACAAAGATAATGAGCCAGGAGAGGTACATGAGAGCTAGGACTAGCATGGTCGGTGCCTAGCATGTATATATGCATTCATAACAAGGAGATTGATTTGAGAATGACACCTCTTTTAGTAGTGGTGGACTGACCTAGGGGGAAAAAGCATCACAATTGATCACATACTGAAAAACCCCCAGACAGTATCCATTGGAAGGGAGAAAGACCCTTCTTTATATTTATATATCTCGAGAGGTGCTCCGGAGAGCTTACATTAATACAAACTGAGTCCTGGTAGGTCACAGTTAGAGGGGTACCACTTGGTACCGATACATATTTGGAGAAAATTAATGTGCATAATAGTCGATACAATGGTAGTGTAGAGGGAATTCAGGCAGGGTCCCTTTTACACTCCAGGCGATGGCAAACTCATATTCCTAATGGAGAAGTGGGCGAAATCTAGGATCGGAGACATGGAGATGTTGGAGAGCTGTTGGAGATATGGAGATACTATAGGGCTCTTGGACTATGTCTATTGTTCGAACCTCATGTTGGAGAAATGTCCGACTTGAGAAATATTGGGGAATAGACTCTTTTCTTAGAGAGTGACTTGTTATATTTATATCTGTTCATCCTTGTTGCCCACTCCATTGGTTTATCGACATTAATGAGTTGAATATCTTCTCATTAATGGAGTTGAATATCTTCTCATTGATGGAGTTGAATATCTTCTCATTGATGGAGTCTGATTATCTTCATTAATGAATTTGACTCCTTCATTAATGGAGTTGAATATCTTCTCATTAATGGAGTCTGATTATCTTCATTAATGAAGTTGACTCCTTCATTAATGGCGTTGTGAATGGCCATTAATGGAGTTGACTGATTCCCTCATTAATGGTGTTGATTATCTCCATTAATTTACCAGAGAGGTCAACTTTCTCTTTTATGTTGCTTGAAGGAGAATTCTGACTATGTATCCCTGTGGTATGGTACACTGGTGTACCAGAGTGCTCGTTGGCGTGGCGCTTGTTCTAGCATGCTGGTACCTCTTCCTGGTTCCATTCTTCTTACTTGGAGGGTAGGATACACATTCTGGTTAGATCCTTGACTGATATCGCGGTACTTGGGTACTGGGTAGATGTCGCGGTACCTAGGTATCAGGTAGGAGGTATCGTGCTATCTAGGTATCAGGTAGGAGGTATCGTGCTACCTAGGAACCATGTAGGAGGTATCATGGTATAGACTTGCTTAGTACCTGGTAGACTGTGAGATGTGGTACTGACTTCTTTCCGGTTCATGGTGTACAGCATCCCCGGTATCTAGGTATCGATCCCGATCTAGGTCCTACCAGATACCTGCAAGATGGAAAATTCTTCTTTGGACCACTGCCAAAAATGACTGTTAACAAGTTTACTTCATTTTCATTTTTTTTTGTAGCCTGTGACTGAGGGATGGGCTCCCCGGTTTAAAGTAATGAAAGAATCATTCTTTGCCATTGTGTCTGGTTAACCTTCAGTCTGATCTCCTTGGTAGAGTTCCGTTACATGCTTCTAACTCTGATATGGCATAAATCTAAGATGTAGTCCCCAGTAGAAACCTGATTTAAACAATACCTGGTAACACAAGGAAAACTTAAAACTTGATAAGGGCGAGAATATGGCACGATAGGTGATTGGTACCAGGCTACCATGGTACTTAGTCAATGAGTCTCAGAACATCTTTCTAAGATACATCATTAGCATTGATTGTTCCATCCAGGAGAATCGAGGTACCCGGCGTTCCTTTATAGGAATCTCGGTACTTAGATGAAAGTTTAGTCGAAAGAATGTAAGTACCATGGGATCCTCATTCTTTTAGGATCTCGGTACCTAGGTGTAAGGCACTCCTGTATAGATAGGAGCACGAGTGGATCCAGGTACCGAGTATTCCCTTGTACATGGTATCCCGGTACTTAGTCGATATCACGATCGGGGTATCTAGTACCCATGTATTAGGAATCCTGGTACATAAGTGAAAAATCTGCAGGCGAGACTGGGTACCTATTGTTCCTGTTCTGGGAACCAAGGAACATAGGTAAAAAATCCGTAGGCGAAACTGGGTACCTGTTGTTCATGTTCTAGGAATCACGATACATAGGTAAAAAAATCCGTAGGCGAAACTGGGTACTTGTTGTTCCTGTTCTAGGAATCACGGTACATAGGCGAAGATGATCCTGGTAGGCAATTATGCCATCCAGATCCTTCTTGGCGGGGGGTGGTACCCGACCAAGGCAATAGGAGGGCCATTTGGCTTGTCCTGGTCTTGAGGAAGCGTCAGGCAACCAAGCCCACAACTTCGCAACCTTGGTCTGGAAAGTAACTATGCTCTTTTGAACCAAACCCTTGTTGGCAAGGGGTGGTGCCCGACCAAGGCCTTAATCTAGCAAGCAACTATGCCTTAATAAACCAGATCCTTCCTAGCGGGAGGGGTGGTACCCGGTCAAGGCAGCAGGAAGGCCATTTGGTTTGTCCTAGTCATGAGGAAACGACGGGCAGCCAAGGCCACAACTTTGCAACCTTGGTCTGACATGCAACTATGTTCTTACGAACCAGACCCTTCTTAGCGGAGGGTGGTGCCCAGCCAAGGTCTTGATCTGGCAGACAACTATGCTCTTACGAACCAGATCCTTCTTGGCGGGGGGTGGTACCCGGCCAGGGCAATAGGAATGCCATGTGGCCTTTCCTAGTTTGTGGAGATCATGGTGAATACAGGAGATAGAATGCAGACAAGTGTAGATGAAGAAAAGAAGAATCTTCTTTATTGATAGATCATATGGAGATACAATAATTTATGGGGTACAAGCATCCGGTAGTATCTATCTGGTATAGTACCGCTAAATTTTCACTCGAAACTCCTGCTCTTCTGCGGGCTTGATTTCTTTCGATTCTTTCTATAGGGTGGTCATTAGCCCACCCTCTGCATTTCTCTTCTCTGTTCTCTATAATCAAAATCTCTGCCCCACAGCTCCTCTTCTACTCCTTCATCTCTTCTTCAAAATCCAGGTCCTTAGGGTTCTCTCTGTTAGAACCCCGTTCACTGGTAACAGAGCGGAAATAGGTTTTAAAATTTTTATACATATCATAAACGATCTGGAACAAGTGAATTTAGGCTCATAATTATTTTTCCGGAACTAATACATACAATATGTAAACACAGTAAATTGTAATTAATATATTAAAAGAAAATTTAGAACCTTACCAACGTTTGGATGCCCCTTTCACTTTACGATATGCTCCTGGTCTGTACCACTGATCTTCCTAGTTATTCCCGGAACTGGTAATTGCGTGTGGTCGCATCACATACTCAGGAACTTAAGAGGATGTAGAGGGAATGAAGAAGAAACAATTTCTTCAAAGAGAATAATTCCTAGAACAACTCTTATTCTTCAAAAGAAAAAAATATATAATAAAAATAATTTTTTTTATTCACTTGGTGCACGACCTGTACCACTTTCCCTTTTTTTCCTTTTTCTTTTTTACTTGTGCAGGCCACTCCAATTTGTATCCTATACAAATTGGAATAGTGATCATGCATTGTGCTCTATCTTTTGTTATAAAAATATATATCATATATATATTATTATAACTAAAACTCTTTAATTGATATCTTTTCAATTTTAAAACTAAATCTTTTAAAATAATATCTCATATCTTTTAAAAGATAATTAAATATTTATTTTGAATTTAAACATTTTAAATTCAATTTCAAATATTTAATTTAATAAAATAATCATATTATCTTATTCTTTTTTAAATCAAATATCAACTAACACCCTTCATTTAGTGATTAATAACATAATTAAATAATCATATTATTTAATTTATTTAATCACCATTATTCATTAATTAAAAAATCTCATTATTCAATTAATTCCCGAATAAATACATGTCACTTTCGTAACACAATTAATTGGATAACACAATTAATTGGACAATCCAATTAATTAACTGTGACCCTTGTTACCTAAATCGATCGGGCTAGCAAGGGGACCTAATGGACCCACAATATTTTGAGCTCCAATAATCCTTGGAATCATTAATTAAACTATTTAATTAATTTCCTTGATTATTAACTCCGGTGTTATTTCACTAAAAACCCGAAGCTGCACTCTCTCAACTGCACACGTTTTTACACAGACCGATACAACTCGGTGTCCATCGATATAGCTATTACACATGGTGTGATCTTCCACACTAGTTCATAATTAGAGATAGATCATAATGTCTGTTATACCCCTCTAATTACATATATTATTTAAATACTGTTGATTCTCTAATGGACAATAAATCATATTTCCTCACGGAATTAGGAGAGCGCTCATATTGTCCAAGCCCCAAATCAACCCTTAAGGGAACTACCATCTACTTCTCACAAGAAGGAGTGGATTCCACTATTGTGTACATACCTTCCCAACCACAAGCCAAACAACAGTTCTAACATACGGAGTATATTGATCAGGAACTGCATCCGACCTCACCCATGGTATATCAAAGACCACGATCTAACCTGAAAGAGTCGATAAGACACTCAGGATTAAGATCACCCACATATAACCATCATTAGTTGATATATATGAATCTCATCAGTAAACGGATCTTAGTGAGAGATTCATATAGATCATGACCCAGTCCTATATGATCACATCATACAAGGTGTCTCCATTCCCAAATCTCATATGAATGATTCAGGATAGAATCACCGTACATTACGGAATGGACCGCAGCTATAGATTAACCATAAATAAAGTACCCAGCTTTATTTGCTATCTATGGACTCTTTAGATTGCACGTCTATTACTGTATCCATCCATATATGACACTCATATATACAGTTCGAGATTACATCTGGCAATCTAGGATGTTAATATATACACAAGTTATAAAATAAACAACACAACAAGAATGAATTGAACTTTTCTTTTTATTTATTTCATAAATCCATTTACAAATTACATCTTTAAGGCATAAACCCTAACAATCTCCCACTTGGACTAAAGCATGTGAGGCATGTTTCGTAACCCTAGACCATCTAAGTGACCCGAAAACACTTTAGCCGGTAAGGTCTTTGTAAATGGATCAACATGATTGTCTTGTGAGGCTATCTTGGTGAAGATCACATCTCTTCTCTGCACTATCTCTCTAATGAGATGATACTTTCTCTATATATGCTTCTATCTCTTGTGGCTTCTTGGTTCTTTGGAATTAGCCACAGCACCTCTGTTATCGCAATAAAGTATGATGAGCTTATCCTGATCTGGAACAACTTCCAGATCACTCAAGAACTTGCAGAGCCAAACAACCTCTTTAGCAGCTTCACAAGCGGCTACATATTCTGCTTCCATGGTAGAGTCAGCAATACAAGATTGCTTAATACTTCTCCACACAATGGCTCCACCACCTAGGGTGAAAACTGATCGAGACATGGATTTCCCAGAATCCCTGTCTGACTGAAAATCAGAAACTGTGTACCCAAACGAGATCAAATCCTGTCCGAAATACACTAGGATATAGTTTCTCGTTCTCCGAAGATACTTGAGAACAGTCTTGACAACAACCCAATGATCCAATCCTGAGTTGGACTGGTACCTGCTGACTACTCCCACTGTATAGCAGATGTCCTTGTGCATAACATATCATACATGAGACTACCTACTGCTAATGCATAGGGTACACGTCCCATATCCTCAACTTCTTGAGGTGTCTTAGGACACTATTCCTTAGAAAAGTGAACTCCATGCCTATAAGGTAAATTACCTTTCTTGGAGTTCTGCATTGAAAATCGCACAAGAATTTTGTCGATATACGATGCATGAGAAAGTGCTATGAGTTTGTTCTTACGATCCCTTATAAGTTGGATCCCTAGAACATAACTTGCCTCTCCCAAATATTTCATTTGAAATTGGCTAGCCAGCCAGCCCTTTACATCATATAACACTCTCACATCATTCCTAATGAGTAGGATGTCGTCCACGTATAGGACCAAGAAAATTACATTTTTGTCAATGATGTGCTTGTAGACACAAGGCTTATCAACATTCTGTTCAAAGCCATAGGTTTTGATTACATCATCAAACCTGATGTTCCAAGATCTAGATGTTTGCTTAAGTCCATAAATGGACCTTCGCAACTTGCAAACATTTTGCTCTTGATCTGGAGACACGAATCCATCTGGTTGCATCATATAGATGCTTTCGTCCAGATTGCTATTCAAGAATGTAGTCTTGACCTCCATTTGCCAAATTTCATAATCAAAATACGCAGCAATGGATAAGAGAATACTAATAGACTTGAACATGGCTACTGGCGAGAAGGTCTCTTCATAATCGACCTCCTCTTTCTAGGTATAACCTTTAGCTACTAGCCTTGCTTTGAAGGTCTCTACCTTCCCATCTACTCCTCTCTTTCTCTTGTAGATCCACTTACATCCTATGGGTTTTACCCCATCCAGTAAGTCTACAAGATCCCAGACTGAGTTGGAGTGCATAGACTCGATCTCAAGATTCATGGCTTTAAGCCATTCCTCTTTATCAGGATCTTCCATTGCATTCTTAAATGTCAATGGATCATCCACACTATCAGTAGAGACAACACATTGTCCCTCACCTATGCCTAAATAGCGTTCAGGTTGTCTTACAACCCTCTCACTACTTCTAGGTGATAGTGTATCCTGATTAGGAACCATCTGACTCACAGATGATTGTGGATCAACAACTCTTGTTGATGAAGCACTAGTCTCACCAGGCTCCAACTCATTCAATACAATCTTAGAACGAGGTTTATGGTCACTAATATAATTGTCGTCAAGAAATGTTACATTTGTCGATACAAATACTTTGTTATCTTCGGGACTATAGAAGTGTCCACCTCTGGTCTCCTTAGAGTATCTTACAAATAGGCAGACCACAGACTTGGAGTCTAGCTTTCCACTTTTGTTCTTCAGCACGTGTGCTGGACACCCCCATACGCAGAAATGTCGCAAACTAGCTTTACGACCATTCCACAACTCTAGGGGAGTCTTAGGAATAGATTTGGATGGCACTACATTCAAAATGTATGCCGCTGTTTGTAACGCATATCCTCAAAAGGAATTTGGTAATGATGAGAAACTAATCAGAGATCTCACCATTTCCGTCAGGGTTCTATTTCTCCTCTCCTCTACGCCATTTTGCTGAGGTGTACCGGGAGCTGTGAGTTGGGAAACTATCCCATGCTAGACCATGAAGTCTTCAAACTCTTGGTCAATGTACTCACCTCCACGATCCGATCGTAGTGGCTTAATAGTTCTACATAATTGCTTTTCAACTTCAGCATGGAATTCTTTGAACTTCTCAAATGTTTCCGACTTTCGTTGCATCAAGTAGACATATCCATATCTTGAGTAGTCATCTATAAAGGTGACATAATACTCATAGCCGCCCCTAGCTCTAACATTCATCGGTCCGCAGACATCTGTATGTATGAGTTCTAGTGGCTCTATTGCTATAAGCCATTTTCCAGTAAAAGGTCTCTTAGTCATCTTACCTTCTAAATAGGATTCGCAGACAGGTAAGGTGCCAACCTTTAACTCACTTAAAGGTCCGTTTTTACTAGTCTGTCTATCTGGTCAAGGTTGATGTGACCAAGCCTTAGATGCCAAAGATACGTGTCATTATCTGGAGAAATCTTATGTAGTTTAGTTTTTGGTTTTTCAACCTTAAACATTTCGGTGTTAAGCAGTGTAGTATGTATTAACGGTCTTAACACATACAAATTGTTTTCATTAATTTCTGAACAAATATTCAGACCAATCTTTCCAATAATAACATACTTATTATTAAAAGAAACAGAATACGATTGTTCTAACAATTTAGAAACGGAAATCAAATTTCGTGTAAATCCAGGAATATAAAAACCATTGTTTAATAATAAAAAAACTATTATTATTACAAAATTGCAATCTTATTGCTCCCACTGCTTTAGCCGACACTACATCCCCTGACCCCACGTGCATTGAGAAGGCGCCCTCCTCTAGCTGTGTCCAAGAATCAGTCCACTGCAAAGAAGAACAAACATGGTTAGTGGCCCCCGAATCAACTATCCAGGGTGAAAAATCATCTTCCAATAAACAAGATTCAAGAACAAGTAAATCATATTTACCTTTCGTCTTCTTCTTGGCTACCTCATACAGGTACTGAGGACAGTTCCTCTTCCAGTGCCCGACCTTGTCACAATGAAAACATTTTCCCTTGCCCTGGTCAATGGAGGCGCCTTTCTTTTTGCTCTGGGCTTTCTTGGGTTTGGGCTTACCCTTCGCATTCCCAACAGCCTCATCCTTTTCTTATTATTGGAGGAAGATGGTTCGGCAACATTTGCCTCATCGGTCTTACTTTTTTTGTCCTTAGTCAAGGACACAAAAGTAGCGAGCTCATTGAGCAACTGTGTGAGATTGAACCTTAACTTGTTCATCCCGTAGTTGCTATTAAACTGATCGAAACTCTTCGGAAGAGTCGTCATTATGATGCCCACTTGACTGAGTTCGTCAATGGCCCCGCCATTGACTTCTGCCGTGTTGAAGTAAGACATCATGCTCAGGACATGTTCCCGAACTGATGTACCTTCCTTCATGCGAGCGAGCATAGCAGAACGAACAGCTTCGTGTCGCTTTTGCTCGGAGGGCTGCCCGAATATAGCTTGCAATGACTCCATGATTTCGAATGATGAAGTCATTGTTTCGTGCTTTGTGACAAGCACGTCTGTCATAGAAGCCAACATATATGTTCACGCCTTCTCATCAGATGAGACACATCGCTGGTATGCCTTACGAACAGTTTGTGTGGCATTGGCAGTAGGCACCGGAGGACATTCCTCCGTAAGCACAAACTTGAAGTCTTTGGTGACCAATATTGCATTAATATTAAGTTTCCACTTAGTGTAATTATCACCAGTTAATTTGTCGTTTGCGAGAATTTGAAGTAATGCAGAAGACATAATTGCTGAAATAAATAAAACATTCATTCAGTCATTTATTAAAACAAGTGCGAGTGCTTTGGCATAAATTTAAACATGATGCTTGAACAGTTGAACATGTTTAACGAACTAGAATACCCAAAAAACAGTTACTATACCACGACAATCCAACATACCACAAAAAAATGCCGCCTTAGGGTCGGTCAAGTCTTTGCATGTTGGACCGAGACATTCTCAATCAAATGATATTCTAGAATAACTCTTATTCCATATAACTCAACCATCATTTATTCAGTTAGGTTTTTAATTAACAAAACTTAATCAAAACCTTCGTGAGTGTAACCCACCATTTCAGATCTCAAGAGCTTAACTCGAGAATTGCCGCCTTAGGGTCGGTCAATCCCGAAATACCCTCAGAAATCCTATCTGTTAGGAAGTCAACCTTGATATTGATCTTTGTGGAAATCCTCCGTAGGGAGAACGAAACCAAAGCCGTCACGAGGCCCCACTCGGATCTCACGGTGTTGAACTAATGATGGAGACTGCGGGATATATATGTCATGTATCCCTCTCCCACTTACTATTTAAAAATTAGGGTTTTCTATTTTCCGTTAATACACCTAGACTCTACAGGATCAAACGGCTAACTTTAATCAAGTTATCTAGCGCATTAACAAATTCATTATTATAAATAAATTCCAATTAACTAATAAATTATTAATGATTTTTAACTGTTACAAATCTAATCTATTAGTGAATAATCTAAGCTTTTGTAAACAATTTTCTAAGCTCATATTATTATGATAGTGTTTACCAAGTTTTAACTATTAAAACTCTAACACAACGTTAGGTTCATTTATTATTAGGTCATTAATCATATTAATACTAATTTTAATAAATGATTATATTAATATAACTTATTAAACACTTTAATAACCATATTAATATTAATGAGAATTAACAAGTTTTCTAACTATTAAAAAAAAAACTAATCTCATTTTCATAGCCAATAATGTATTTACCTATTTTAATCATATTAAAAAAAATACATAAAAATTAGGCTATGATGCATGTATGACATATCAAATATATTTGTATAGTCACATCTAATCTAAATGACATACGTATGCATGACAATGCTTTTATCATCACATAATATAAAGCATACATAAATTGACCGAGTACTGTGGATTATTTAACCTAAAAAAAAAATTGGAATATAAAATTACAAAAATATCCCCAAAGCATTCCTTGGTCTTTTTGTAATTTCCGAGTCTTCCAGTCTCTTCAGGTCACTCTGATTCATCTCATGAATCCGAAATAGGAAATCGCACGGAACGTACTAGGCAACACTTGCCAACAGAACCGTGCAAGACGATGTGAAACAGTGCTGACTGTCCGCATAAACAGTACCTGCATGAACAGTACCCGTATGAATAGTATGCATGAACAGTGTCATGAATAGTACCGTATGAACAGTACATGAACTGTACGCGTGAACAGTACCGTAGAGTGTATTTCCGATTTTGCCCCTCCGTCTTCGCGATTTTTCCAGGTCTTCAATATAGGTAACATTTTTTTATACAATACAATAAAAGAATATATATATATATATATATATATATATATAATACAACCCATGAACCCTAAATCCACAGTACCATATAATTAACGATCATTCATGTTTTTGTAAATTAACAAATTTAATATACATACAAAAACAACATCCAGTCAATTTAAATAGTGCCTACACAATCATACATACAGGAGCATCGAAAACAATTTCCTGTTCCGAATTTTTTTTTGGCTCTGATACCCATTGTTGGAACCCGTTCACTGGTAACGCAGCGAAAATAGGTTTTAAAAATTTTATATAGATCATAAATGATCTGGAACCAGTGAACTTAGGATCGTAATTATTTTTTCGGAACTAATATATACAATATGTAAACACAGGAAGTTGTAATTAATGTATTAAAAGAAAATTTAGAACATTACCAACGTTTGGAGGCTCATTCACTTTACGATATGCTCATGTGGTCTGTACCACTGATCTTCCTAGCTATTTTCGGAACTGGTAACTGCGTGTGTGCGCGTCACATACTCGAGAACTTAAAAGGATGTAGAGAGAATGAAGAAGGAACAATTTCTTTCAAGAGAATAATTCCTAGAACAACTCTTGTTCTTTAAAAGAAAAATATATATAATAAAAATAATTTTTTTTATTCACTTGGTGCACGACCTGCACCACTTTCCCTTTTTTTTTCTTTTTTGTTTTTTACTTGTGCAGGCCACTCCAATTTGTATCCTATACAAATTGAAATAGTGATCATGCATTGTGCTATATCTTTCGTTATCAAAATATATATCATATATATATATATATATATATATATATATATTATTATAACTAAAACTCTTTAATTGATATCTTTTCAATTTTAAAACTAAATGTCTTAAAATAATATCTCATATCTTTTAAAAGATAATTAAATATTTATTTTGAATTTAAACATTTTAAATTCAATTTCAAATATTTAATTTAATAAAATAATCATATTATCTTATTTTATTTAAAATCAAATATCAACTGACACCCTCAATTTAGTGATTAATAACATAATTAAATAATCTTATTATTTAATTTATTTAATCACTATTATTCATTAATTAAATAATTTATTATTCAATTAATTCTCGAATAAATACATGTCAAATTCGTAACACAATTAATTGGACAATCCAATTAATTAACCGTGACCCTTGTTACCTAAATCGATAGGGCTAGCAAGGAGACCTAATAGACCTACAGTATTTTGAGCTCCAATAATCATTGGAATCATTAATTAAACTCTTTAATTAATTTCCTTGATTATTAACTCCGGTGTTATTGTTAGGATTATGCTCAATGACAAGAGTGTAATATTGTAATTGACAATCTTCTCATATTAATAAAGTGAATTCTGATTCTTACAATTACTTATAGCATTTATTATTATAATTGTCAAGGTAAATAATCATAAGGTCAAAAGACTATGAGACATGAAGAATTGTTCATACATCCGGATATGTATGAGGTAGACACAATTCTTTAGTTAGTCTTGAATAACGTTCACAACTTAAGTTAAAGGTTGAGCACCTCTATCTTGTTAAAGTTGTAGAATTCTTTTACTAGCATTTGAGTGAGATCAAATGAATATGATGAGTCTAAAATCATTGAAAGGTTTTCGAGTAAAAGAATCTAGTGCACTAGGTGCATTGAACTGGATCACAATGAAATACTTTATCTAGAACCGTCACTAGATATAAGTCTTTTCATTAAAGAGGACGATCGGAGAGTCTATCTTAATCCTGAGATAAATGATGGACTTATGGTTGCAAGTGTTATCATTAGAGCTATCAATGAATACGATTATATAACATAGTCTATCCTGATAATTTGGTGGTATACATTTGTTAATCGATAGAGGACTTCATTTATAGATATGGACATCGTGGCTCCATTTATTAAATGAGAGTATAATATCATCATATGGATGTTTTGAGGTATTGGATATTAAATCTCAACGTTGAGTTTTCAATAATGATTATTGAAAACATGGCTTCTGGACAAGTCAAAATATCCAAGTTCGAAATGTGGTCATATGAGGAAATATGGTAACTTGGAGAGCTATAGGCGGTCTATGAGCTCTTGACGATTACTGATATTATTCACGAGGATACACCATCTCCTATAAGATTGTCTAGGGTATGAATGAGAAACATCTCCTTATTCTATCTTTATTTAAGAGTTCAATTTTAGCTCTTTAGTGGAATGAGTTAAAATTAATAGATTGGAGCTAAGTGAATCATTGTTGATTGTGATTAGGTTGTGTCTATTGAAGCTTAAATTTAGATAGCCCGCCAAGATCCCCAATCCACACGTATTTGCATGGACCACTTGATATATTCTACCGGGCCGATTTAAGGGTTCATCTAGAATTGTTTTTAATATATCAAGAATATAATATGTCTATTATTTAATTAATGGGCTGCACTATTATATTAATATATTAAAAGGAGACATGTGTGCTTGTTTCTTTTAGTAAGAATGGGTCTAGTTCACATGTGGGCTTTTATTTAAAGTCCAATGGATTAAATGAAATAAGAAAATAATATATGGCCCATTTATATAAGTGGGGCGGCAAGGTGTATATATTAACCTAATATATTATTTTGTTTCATTGTTTTAATTAAATAAGAATTAGTTAATTTATTAATTAATTGTTTAATTAAGAAACAAATCTTTTTATGATCAGGAAATATATTTCCTAAAGTTATACTATTGGTAGTAGTATATTAAAAGTAAAAGACTTGTTTAATAAGAAAATAAATAATTAATTTTATTTATTTAATCAAATAAGAAGTCTTTTTATTTAGTCGATAAAAGAATAAAAATATCTATGAGTTGGATTAGGTTTTGAAGTCTAAAGGTTGATGGAAATTAGGGTGCAACACAAAATCTTTTTGGTATGTGATTTGCGGCAACCTTAGTCCATTTAGAGGAAGATTTCGGCAATCCTAAATAGAAGAGGAAGCAAAATTTCGGCCACCTATATAATACCACATTTAGAATTCGGCCACAACGATAGTTGATTGAATGATTCAATTTTTCTTCTTCTTCTCAATTCATAGAAAAGGATAATTTTTATTCTACTAAACATAAAAGAGAGAAGAGATTATTCAGTGATAGTACACTGATTGCTTGTTCATCAATAAGCTTGTGTGTACAACATCGAATTAGGTTCACGCGAGTTTCGATCATTAGATTGAGAACTCAAAAGTGACCGGAATAATCTTTGTCTTCTTTAGATTGTTTTGTGACTAACAAAAGAAAAAGAAAAAGAAAACTTTGTTCATCCATTCTCATGTTTGCAATTCAAAGAAAAGGGAGACCACGCTCCTAGGCGATTCACGTATGTGTTCGGATTGGAAGATCTCTCGGTACTGTTCACGATCACTGTTCACGGGGGGGGGGGGGGGGGGGGGGGGGGGGTACTGTTCACGATCACTGTTACGTGTTCGGATTGGAAGATCTCGCGGTACTGTTCACGAGGGGAGGGGGGGGGAGGGGTACTGTTCACGGGCATCGGAAAAGATTTTACGGATTACCAATCGACGTAAGTCAATCGGATCACGCGTCAAGAGGTATTTAACTCTAACCGTATATATTTGAGTTTAATTAATTAAAAGGTTAAGGTTCAACTTTGAGAAAAATTTTAAAACCATACGAATCTATTTTTTGTTTCTTCCGCTGCGTTTTATATCGATTTTCCCTACAGTTATTCCACTAAAAACCCGAAGCTGCACTCTCTCAACTGCAGACGTTTTTACACAGACCGATACAACTCGGTATCCATCGATATAGCTATTACACATTGTGTGATCCTCCACAATAGTTCATAATTAGAGCTTGGTCATAATGTCTATTATACCCCTCTAATTACATATATCCTTTAAGTACCGTTGATTCTCTAATGGACAATAAATCATATTTCCTTACAGAATTAGGAGAGCGCTCATATTGTTCAAGCCCCGAATCAACCCTTAAGGGAACTACCATCTACTTCTCACAATAAGGAGTGGATTCCACAATTGTGTACATACCTTCCCAGCCACAAGCCAAACCGCAATCCCAACATACAGAGCATATTGATCAGAAACTGCATCCTACCTCACTCATGATATATCAAAGACCACGATCTAACATGAAGGAGTCGATAAGACACTCAAGATTAAGATCACCCACATATAGCCATCATTAGTTGATATATATGAATCTCATCAGTAAACGGATCTTGGTGAGAGATTCATATAGATCATGGCCCAGTCCTATATGATCACATCATACAAGGTGCCTCAATTCCCATATCTCATATGAATTATTCAAGATAGAATCACCGTACATTACGAAATGGACCGCAGCTATAGATTAACCACAAATGAAGTACCCAGCTTTATTTGCTATCTATGGACTATTTAGATTGCACGTCTCTTACTGTAGCTATCTGTATATGACACTCATATACACAGTTCGAGATTACATCCGGCAATCCAGGATGTTAATATACGCACAAGTTATAAAATAAACAACACAACAAGAATGAATTAAATTTTTCTTTTTATTTATTTCATAAATCCATTTACAAATTATATCTTTAGGGCATAAAACCCAACACTCTCCTGGTAATTCTTGGTCGGCGTGATAGTTACTTGCGCACATTGCTTGGCAAGTGTTGTTGGGTTGGTAGACACTGCGTAGCATTTGCACGCTGCCTGCTGGTCTTTGGCGGCCCTGGTAGCGTTCTGGACTTCCATTTGTTGCACGAAGCTCTCAAGGTGACTCAGGGGATCCTCTATCCTGGAATACTTATCGGTTGGCATCTTGAACTTATAGGGTAGCTCAGCCTCCCTAATTCTTCTGGAGAAAGGGGAGTTTATCTCGTCTAGGGGATCCTTCCGGTTTTCCCGGTGTTTGCCCTTCTTTAACTCTTGGATCTTCTTTTCCATTCTGGTTATCTGGTCCCGGAGGCGCTTGTTACCACCGTTTCTGGATTCGTCTTCGGAGTCTTCATTGTCAGACCCCTGCCACTGAAGCTTTTTCCCGGTTCTCTCCCTAGAGAGGGTTCTCACGGGCTCTCCTTTTGTTGTTGGTGCTACCTCCTGCTCCTGGCCGAGGTTGCCTAGAAGCAGTTGCCGGTTAGACCGGGTGGAGGCGCTACCTAGGTGGGAGGTCGATGACAGATTTCACCTGTTGAGGTCGATATCTCGCTGGTTGGCCTGGAAACTAGAGCATGGGCCCGAGCTTGTCGTGGATCGGTGGAGCCGGGGGTATGGGCCCGAGCCTGTTATGGACCGATACTGGAGGTGGCGGTCTTAACCAGTCGAAGGTTGGCACCTGGTCTGCTGGTATCTCTCACGGTATCGGGTACCGCTAGTTGGGGGGTGATACCTTCTGCAACCAATCAGAGGCGGATGCTTTCTACGAAGCCTGCGGCCTATTGCTCCAGAAGGGCCTGGCTCGCTGTTGGGGCAGTCGAGGCATGGGGTGTAGCCCGTGTAGTTGCTGAGGGTGTTGGAGCTGGATCGCGGTGCTTCAACCCTTTTCGTTGCTTCTGACCCTTTCAGGTTGAAGCGATAGATTGGTGCCCTGATGGATCGAGCTGCCCCTAGGAAGATCAGAGTCTCATGTTAATGTGCTGCAAAAAAATCTGATCCACGAGCTTTCTATTAAAGGGTGTGGAAACTTCCCACAGACAGCGCCAAAAAAATGTTAACAGGAAAATTCACTCAGGGAGTAAAATTCCAGTTAGCACCCTCAACTGCTACCTATAGGTGGCAGCGGGGTAAGTACTGCCACCTACCGGTACCATGATTTCTTACACTAGAGAGTGAGAGAGGAATATCACAAGGAGAGAAGTATGTAAAGAAGAAGATGAACATGAATTAAGATATGCACTGTTTATTGAATATTCATCTCTACAAATATGATAATACACTCTCTTTTCTCTCGTTACACATAATGGTGATGGAACACTCTTTCGTGTCGATAAGTGGCTAAAATCCTCCTAGTGATTGTCAAAAGACTCTCACTGTTTTCTCAGAAACTATAGAAAAGCTTCTCTCCAACAGCCCTCATTCTCCTCGTCTCTCATGGCCGTATTTATAGACCCCTTTTATTCCTAAGAATCTGGTCTTTTAATTGAGGAATATTTTGAGTCCTTTTTTAGGCATTGAAAGACGTTGAGTGAGGCTAAAGGCACGAGATTTGATCCCTCCAATTATTGTAGCATTTAAACTGTGATTCGGTTGACAGTTTGGTCTCATTTACGGCTCTTTAAATGGCAAAGAAGTCAACTCTTCTCTCCTACGTTGCTTGGAGAAATATATTGATTCTATATCCTGATGGCGCGGTACGCTGATATACTGGTCTATTCTTGCTGGCATGGCGCTTAGTCTGTACCTTTCTAGCGTGGCGCTTATTCTACTTTACATCTCGATGGTGTGGTATACTAATGTACCGGTCTTCTCTTGTTGGCGTGGCAGTTGCTCTAACATGCTGGTGACTTTATGGCGACATTCTTCCTGCTTGGCGGGTATGGTACCTGTCTTGGGTGGATTCTGGGTTGATGTCAAGGTATTGGGGTACCGGGTATATATATCGTGGTACCTAGGTGCAGTGTTGCAGAAGTCGGCGACTAGGTCCGACTAGTCGGTAGACGGTGGGTTGCCGCCGCGATTTTAGAGTAATCAGTGGTCTTAGGCGGTTTCAATCAAAGTCAGTCAAAGTCAGTCATAATCGGAGATAGTTGGAGCTAGTCGGAGTTACGGTCAACAGTGAAACAAGTCAACTTTGACTTTTCGATCGATTTAAAAAAAATTTAAAAACCCCCTAAAACGACGTCAAATCTGGATGTTTCATTTTTTTTTTAAAAAGACCATATTTGATCGATTGAAATCGAACAAACAGGCAAAAAGCAAACAAAACCTAAACTCAAACACTGTCCTAAACAGCAAATCGAACCAGATCTTCTCTCTCACCTTCGTCGTCATCTTTCGCCTTCGTCGCCGTCATCTGTCGCCATCGTCACCGTCGCCGCCATCGCCGTGGTGGCCGTTGTCAAACCAGATATTCTCTCTCTCCAATCGAACTGGTCTTCTCTGTTCTGAGTGTTCTCTCTCGCCGAATATCATCAGTTGTGAGTTTCAAGTTATATATTTAATAAGCATTATTTAAAGTGTTGAGTGGGTGTTGACTGTTGACTTGTGCAGTGTTGACTTGTACATTGTGCATTTTTTACTTGTGTGTTGTACTTTGTGAATTATACATTGTGTGTTGAGTTTCAGTTTACAAACAAACAAAATGAACAGAGCAAAGACAACTGATTGTTTTAAATTAATTAGGAAGGAATCTTTTAATACACTGATACAAACTTTTAAATTGAATTACTGATTTTATAATTAAACTACTGATTTTAGTATTGTAAATTACAATTTAACTACTTTTTATAATTATATTTGTAATTATAAATGTTTATTTTGTAAGCTGAATTGTGGTTGTTGTTAGGACTTAGGAAATGACTTTAGTAGACAACACGATCAATGTCAACTTGCGTTCTGGGGGGTCCTCTAACGAATCTATTCTGAAACGTAAATAAGATGATATTGGGTGGGAGTATGGAACGTTGATTGATCCCTCCAATTTTGATAGAGTTAAGTGTAATTTGTGTTCAAAGGTGTTTTCTGGGGGAACATGAGATTAGAACAGAAGTTAATCTCGTCGGGATTGAGGAAGAAGAAGAAGTTGAAGGGTTAGGGTTCACGAAAAGACCACACTTTCTTGGCCCTATGGATAAATTTGCATTGAAAATCGACTCGGAAGCTTCGATGAGTGCCAATAAGTCTCGTTGCCAACAACATATTAATGATGTACTTTTTAAGGAGAGAACACATTCCGTGCATCGATATGTGGCTAGGTAGGTGTATGAAGCAGGCATTCCTTTCAATGCTATTCAAAACCATAGTTTCACTACAATGATGGAGGCAGCTGGTCTATTTGGACCGGGATACAAACAACCAAGTCGATACCAGTTGAGTGGACCGTTGTTGAAGGAAGAGTTTGACAGTACCCAAGAGGCCCTAAAAAAATAAGAAGAGTGGAAATTGACTGGATGTTCGATTATGACAGATGCTTGGACTGATAGGAAAAAGATGAGCATTATGAACTTATGTATGAATTACAGGGAAGGTACCACTTTATTTTCTTCCAAGGAAAGCTCTGATGAGGCACATACCGGGGAACATATTTTTGAGTATGTGTTCAAATGTATTGAATAAGTTGGGCCACAAAATGTTGTTCAAGTAGTGACCGACAATGCCTCCAACAATATGGCTACGGAAAAGATGTTAAAGGAGAAGATGCCTAAGATATGTTGGTCCTCATGTGCTACTCACATCATCAATCTCATGCTTGAAGGTATTGGAAAATTACCAAGGTACAAAAAAAATCCTTGATAATGCCAAATCTTTCACGATCTTTATTTATGCACACCACAAAACCTTATGGTTGATGAGATCCTACACAAAAAAGAAGGAAATAATTAGGCCGGGAGTCACTAGGTTTGCCTCAGCTTTCCTAACATTGCAGAGTTTGATGGAGAAAAAGGAAAACTTAAGGGCAATGTTTACTAGCATGGAATAGGAAGAGTGCAAATGGTCGAAGACCGTTAAGGGGAAGACGTCCTACTCTATCGTGTTGAACATTGGTTTTTGGAATGGGGTGACAATGTGCTTGAAGGTATTTGCTCCTTTGGTAAATGTGCTTTGACTAGTTGATGAGGACAGAAAACCATCTATGGGTTTTTTATATGGGAAGCTTATAAAAGCAAAAGAAGAGATAAAGGTGGCCTTGAAAAAAAATGAAAATACTTATCGGCCAATCATTGACATTATTAATAGTAAAGCCAAAGATCGGCTCGATAGTCTATTGCATATGACGTCATATCTCTTAAAACCCTTCTATTGCTATAAAGATCCTTGGATTACACAAGAGGGTGCTATATGGATGCGGTATGTAGTTGTTTGGAGATACTCTTCCCCGTTGACATTGACAAACAAACAAGCATCTTAATGACTGACTTGGCAAAGTATACAAAAAAATGGTGCTTTTGGAAAAGTAACTGCTCAAAAAGCATGTGAGAATAACAATAGCACATATGATCCAGGTAATAACAAGTATTCACTATTATATTAGTAATTACTAATTACTTAATTAGTATATTCATTTAAAGTTTAAACTATTTATCTATAATTCTCTTATTATGTAGTTCAATGGTGGTCTGTGTTTGGACATCAAACACCTGACTTGCAAAGGATGTCATAAAGGATCCTTGCATTAACTACTAGTTCATCTGAATGTGAAAGGAATTGGAGCACTTTTGAGGGGGTAAGTTATTTACTAAGTTATTATTTACTAGGCATTAGCAAGTGCTAGTTTTTATTTTTAATTTAATTTTACATTTTCGCTTTTATGTAGATACATACGAAGAAAATGAATAGACTAGATGTTGATCGATTGAACAACCTAGTATTCATCCAATTCAATTCCAAATTGATTCATAAGCATAAAAGGTTAATGAATAAGGAGGTTAACATATATGTACTACTAGCAAGTGATGGTGATGCTAGTAATGCCCAATGATGGATAGTTGATGATGGTGATGACGAGGTTGAGCCGGGTACGGGGCCTACTTGGCAATTGGTTGATGAAGCAATCAGGGCGGATGAAATGACACAACCTAGAAGAAGTGCTAGAGTTCGTATAGATCTTGAAGAAGATTTTGAATCCGAAGATGAACCGGTGGAGGAAGATAATTTTGAGTACTAAACCGATGAAGAACAAGTGTTGGAAGTATATGGAGAAGAACAAGATGAGCTAGACACCTAAAGGCTTAGAGCTAGACATTTATTTTCGTATTTGCTTACTAATTACTACTTTATGAACTTATTTGTTTACTATTTTACTTCTTGTTGTTGCCTTGTTTGAAACTTGGATATGATTGAGTTTGGTTTGACTTGTAATTTGATTGACTTTGGTAGTTTGGTTGGAAATTGAATGAGTTTGTTTAGTTGTTTATATATTTTCAATTCCAATAATCAATAGTAAATTCCTATGAACATTTACTCAATTACAAGTTTTAAAAAAATATGAAAAAAAACTATAAAAAAATTTCCGGCCTGCAAGCCGACTGTCCGCCTAGTCCCCAACTAAGCGGCCTTGGCACTAGGCGGTGGGTCGGCCCCCAGTTAAGGCTTAGCGCTTTCTGCAACCTTGCCTAGGTGTTAGGTAGGAGGTACCAGGCATATGCAAGATACTGTCGTATAGCGGTACCAGTTTTACCTGGTATCAGGAACAAAAAGCACAGTGTGGTACCTGCTCTTCTATGCTCGTAATTCTGGTGCTTCATCTAGGTAGATAGGTAGTCGAGGCAGTCGCTATTCTGGCTCTTCCAAGTAATAACTCGGTGGAAAATTCTTCTTTGGACCCCTACCAGAAAATGCTATTAACAGAAACATTAAAAAAATGGAGAAAGAGAAAAGCAAATGATTAAGAAAAGAAAGAATGAATGTAGGATGAGATGAAAAATGAAGATGGAGTGAGATATAAATTAATTAAGAAAAATGAAAGAGAAAACAGGAGAGAGAAGAGCAATGAGAGAAACAACTTAAAAAGGGAAAATCTATAAAAAAAATCTTGAAAATAAACAATAGACATATAGATTAATCTAAACCATTATTATATAATTGATCCAAAGACTACAAAATCGTGTCAAAAATTGTGCGCACCCACCCCCCCGCCCCCCCCACCCTTAATTAAGAAAAATGAAAGAGAAAACAGGAGAGAGAAGAGCAATGAGAGAAACAACTTAAAAAGGGAAAATCTATAAAAAAAATCTTGAAAATAAACAATAGACATATAGATTAATCTAAACCATTATTATATAATTGATCCAAAGACTACAAAATCGTGTCAAAAATTGTGCGCACCCCCCCCCCCCCCCCAACACACACACACACACACACACACACACACACACATATATATATATATATATAATTTTTCTATTGTCAGTTGGAACTGATATATAACTGATATAAGATATATCAGTTTCTTGCTATGTGGGTCATTGGATTTAAATGCTTTGACTTGGCTGCATACACTTGTCAAAGCATCTTTTAAATCCAATGGCTCACATGCAAGGAACTGATATATCTTATATCAGTTCGAACTGATAATAGAAAGACTGTATATATATATTATATGTTTGAGATATGTTATATGTATATACACACACTAAATATAATTATTCGTTTTAAAAAACAAAAGCAAAAATTGACGAGTAATGCTACTTTTCCGAATTTGGTGCCCAAATGAGGTGTCCAAATTTGGTGCCTAAATGAGGTGTCCAAATGATGTGGCTACACTTTAATCCGTTCATTTAAATCATGCAAATATAAATACAATTTAAATAAACAAATTAGAATGTTACCACATCATTTAGGCAACATATTTAGACATCAAATTTGAGCAAAGTAGCATTACTTAAAATTGATTTCAAAAAAACAAAATCTAAAATAAATTAATGTCATCCCCTTATTTATTAAAATGTCACTCATTTAACGTTAAGTTAACGTAATTGGATGAAATGACCATTAGCGTCACACTTTTTGCCAAAATGGCCATTTTGAAACGAAATCTCCATCTAATGGCCATTTTGATAGTGTGAGAGCAAATGGGTGGCCACCAGGGTAATTATCCCAAATATATATATATATATATATTATTATTATTATTATTATTATTATTTGAGTAATTTTATACAATTCAAAATCCAACCTAAATGGTATGTCATATGAATTGTATTTATGATGATATGTGGGTGTGACTTGTGAGAGAATCAATCTCATCTTATCAGATTCAATATCATTCTTAAAATTACTAAATCCACCAATGATTAATCAATTTCCATTTTCTCAACAACAAAAAAATTGTCTAGATGAGGTAAGTCTGGTGGTACCTCATATCTATCCCACAAGGTTGTGGGTTCGAGTCATCTCTCTAAAAAAAAACTATAAATTTATGTAATACTTCAAAAAAAAAAAACTCATATAGATTTGCACAAACACACCTTGACATTTGACCTAATTGCACGTATATACAAATTTTATTCAAAATTTGTTAATCATCCTCTATCAATAATCATGCACCTTTTCATTACATGTTAACGGTTGAGGGGAAAATCGACTTTTGACCTATTAATTTTTAAATATCATTATTAATTATTTATATAATACTTAATTATTTAAAAAAAAATGGATGGAAGAGATCCGATCTCCCCCATCCAATAAACAATGTCCACCACTGATTTTTTTTTTTGAGTTAGAAAAAAACAATTTTAAAAAATAAAATAAAAATTTTAGGAAAAGATTTGGAATTTCTTTTCAGATCTCCTCATACAAGCTCCATCAAAGCTCTATCACATATCAAGATGAAGCTTCAACTACGATGGTCTATCATAGATGGAGAAAAAGCTATATTTGAGCTAGAAAAAGAAGCTCAATCTACGAGATATAACTCCCTCATTTGCGATGGTCCATCGTAGATGGATAAGAAGCTCTATTTGGGAAATGAAGATCCATATGCGATGTTCCATAGCATATGGAAAAGAAGCTTCATCTGCGAGATGAAGCTCCATCTTACGATTAAGCATCGTAGATGAGAAAGTAGCTCTGTCAGCAATTGTCTATCGCAATTGTGGTAGCCAAAATCTGGCCTTAGGCCCAATGCATGGGCCTACAAATTATATTACTTATAGACCCGGGTTGAGTCCAAAGGCAAATGGTCGACCCAGGGCCCATTCAGTTAAACGACTCCTCTCAATAGACACTTGACCAAGTCAGACAGTTATCTAATAGTGATAATTGTTAGTTCAAGTTTGACTTGGTGATGGGTATCAGATCCCACATTATTTGGACGTGATCGAAGGGATCACGATACTCACTATGTCACGTAACCCACTATGTCACGTAACCCACATGCATTAAGGCTATAAATAAGACCCTCTCTCCACAAAGAACGGATTATGACTTCTCTCTAGCAATTAAAGCTTTCTTGCGTCTTGAAACTCTGCAAATTTCTTACTCTGGTCACCATAATGATCCATTGACCTTACTTTAAACACTTTAACAACTTGATATATCAATTTACAACTGTTTTCAGCGCATTCAGATACAAACATCATACTTCACTCTATTGTCATCAAATTTAAGCTATTATTGAACTTCAACTAGCGCTCGACAAGCTCTTCGAGAGCCCAACGGTCTGACATATCTCTAGTTATACTTATATTATTTAAATCATTCATTGTGACAATTGATTCTAGCACTCTATATTGTCAAACCTTCATGAATAAATCACTGACATGAGCGTCGGAGAGTCCCCCAAGGAACACCCCTTAATCGCTCATTTCTTTACTTCTGTTTTACAGGTAGTAAAAATGCTTGACGAGTCTCAATTCAACTAGATCTACGTACAAGTTGCAAGTGCCTAGAGATCTACAACTGTAAAACGATCCTCTACAGCGATGGAGAATAAGCTTACCATTTGAAATGGACCGACTTGCTCTATTAATAGAGCAAATTTGCTCCATTGCACCATTTTCCCGATTTAATGATTTTTTTTTTGAACGAGGGGTTCTCCATTTATAAGAAGGATACCATTCGGCTGTTGGAGTGATCCATGGGATCGCGGGTCGAGATCGTGGGCTTATCTTACGATTCCTGAAAGCGAGGATAATGTCATTGATTTTGTCAATGACAAGTACAACAACTGTTTGCAATTTGACTTGGTCTCTATTGATTTGGTTAAGAGTGGCGATAATGGCACCCCTAAAAAACTGTATTTACACCATTTTCGTAATTACATCCATAAAAGTTTTTTTTTAATCTATAATTTGTAAATAAACCCCATTTAATGCCAAAATACCATTTCTTTACTTATATTGTATTATATTTTTGTAAGTATACACCACCTATAACTATTATTATGTTACTTAATCAACTTTATTATTATTTTCAATTTTGTTGTTATCTTTAATTCTCTTACAATTTTTTCTCTTCCTTACTCTTTTCTCTTCTCGTTTTTTTCAAAATCAAACTCCATTTTCGATATTTATTTTTCGTTAAAAATCCATTTTAAGATTTTTTTTTACTAGAGAACTACCTTCTGTTTGAGGGAGTTGTAGGGATACACGATTTGTGTCATATCCCAATTGATGTGGAACTAGATAGATATTAAATGATATTTCAAAAAAAAAGAAGATAGGTGTTCCATGAAATTGAAGAACATCTAATATATATTTATAAGAAAGAACATCTAATATTGATTAATAAATAAAAGTCTAAAGTGTGTTTGAAAAAAATAAAAATATAGATTATATAATTAATTTAAAAGTCTGTTTATATACATAATGATCTTGTTTTTTGAATAAAAAATAATAAAAAATAATTTAAAACTTACTTTTTCACAACCAAATTTATTTTATGATTTTGATTCATTTTTCAAACTTAGTAATAAATTTGTATTTCCTTAAAAGAGATTGAAAATATATTTACAAAAGAATCTAAGATTTATTAAAATGGAAAGCGTTTTTATGATATATATTAATATCAAACCATTAATAAGAAAAAAATTAAAAAAATTTTAAATATGAAACTAATTAATAATTATTGGTGGGTGTACTAACAAACAATTAGTCATCTTAATAATTTTACTTAAGAATATTATTAGATTTTGGGATGAATATACTAGTGCAAATATCGTAAAGACCCGCAATTTGGCCTTTTGGGCCTTATTTTGCAATTGAAATTGTTTAAGCACTGGACCTGTAGCCAATTTTTGGACACTACAAAGACTGACGATATTTACACCCTTTAAAAACTGTATTTGCACCTCAATTTAGTATATTTTTAAAATCCAATATTATCCTTAAGTAAAATTACTTAAAGAACTAAATAGTTTGTAAGTACACACCAATAATTATTAATTGGTTTTATATTAATCCTTTGCAATTTCCTATTAATTGTTTGATATGATAATAAAAACCTTTCTATTTTGTCAAACTCAACCGTATATTTTAAATACTAATTTCAATTTCTTTTAAGGAATACAAATTGATTGAGTTGACAAACAATTTACTACTGTAATTGAATGAAACAAAAATCAATATCAACAATAAACTTTCTTATGAACAATTGATTTTTTTTTTTAATTTCTTAGGAACAAAGGAATTGAAATATACTGTTTTGTGTTGAGAACCTCTTTTACATATGACCATTATTCTTGGTTGGTATAATTGTTGTTTTTTAATAGTTGATTTTAAATTTCAAATTTTTTTTTTAAAAAACTAAAAGAGTAAAAGCAACACTTGCACCGGTTACGGTCACAATTAGTAGTTTTTCAATTCGGTCGAATTGGAGAATTTTGTGCTTAAAAAATTAAAGAATTAAAAAAAAAGTTTTAATACAATGAAAATAATTTTTTTTCATACAATTTTTTATTGACATCAAATGTTTTTACGAGAGTTAGAAATTATTTTTTAAAATAGAAATTAGATATAAAATAATAATATTTTAAATAAATTTGATTAGATAACAAAATAGTATGATGTGCTAATAAAAATATAATACAATAAAATTAAAGAAATAGTATTTTTAGCATTGAGTAGGGTTTATTTACGAATCAGTGATTTTTAAAATATTTTAAGTGTAATTATAAAAGGAGTGTACATACAATTTTTTTAGGGTGTAAATATCGCCACTCCACAACAAATTTCAAATTAGCCGGTACTAGAGTTGCACAGAACCACTCCCCACGGGCCCCACCCTCCATTTGGGATAAGTAAATTTATTTTAATGGGTTGAACCGAGCCTGATTGGTTTGAGTCGTTTTTAATCCTAAATTTAACACGTTCAATTACGGATGCCACCATTTCTTTTTTTTTTTTTTTGAAAAACTCATCACCTCGTAAAACACGACAATAAATGGAGCAGGACGAGTATGCTTTCCATATTTCCATCCAATTTACCGCATTTAACCCATTTATCAATATATATATATATAACAATGAATATGATATTATGTATAAAGTAATTCTTAGAATTATTGAAAATCATTTCAAAAACTTTAAAAATAAATATAAATCTTAGGACTAAATTAATTCAAAAAAAAAAAATCTCAAGACTAAACAAATAAATTTAATACTTTTTAAACATAAAAAGTAAAAGAAAAAAACTAAATAATAAGAATATATATATACAATTTTTTTACTGTCAGTTCGTCCAGATATAAAATATATCAGAACGAAGAATATGAACCACAGATTATGGATAAGTTTTGACAAGTGCATGCACTTTGAGTAAAAACATGTAAATCTAATGGTCAACATTCTTCGTCCTGATATATTTTATATCATAACGAACTGACAATAGAAAAATTGTATATATATTATATTAAGCAGGACGAGACGATAATTATAAAACTCATTTCCGCCACATATCCATTGCGGGTTTTACTATCTATTCTCAACTCTACCAAATTGAAACTCAATCCCATCCCATAAACGCGGGTTCCTACTAAACTCTCTCCCGGTGTATTATTTGTCATCCCTATGTTTAATTTGAAACGAAACATATCTTTGTTTGGTTCATTTTATGCCATAAATATAACCGAATCGAGATATGTTCGGTTTTTAAAAACGAACCGAACCGAGGATGCTCACCCCTAACTGCTCAACTTTCTTTGTAATCCTTTCTGATTATAATTAATTTTATTTTGACTGAAGATAAATGTTTATTTAATTTATTTTATTTTCAATTTTTGAGTGATTATAAATAGAAAACAATTTTTAATTTTGGGAAGTGGCATAAATATATATGTGGAAACAAGAAGATGATTGCAAAGGGAAAAAAAATGAGCTTGACCCTTATTCAGAACTATTCTTCAGCTGAAGAAGAAGAAGAAGAAGAGCAACAGGAGTTGCATTACCACAACTCTTCAGACGATCATGATGATGCCTCCGCCGCTGCCGGAAACTACAACTCCTCCGTCTTCCACATCTCCAAACCATCCCCTGCCTCCGGTCTCCCCTCCGCATTCGACGTTTTCTCCGAAGTAATTCTTTCTTTTTTATCGTCTTTAATTACCTAAGAAAGGTTTCGTTGTAGTTAGATTCTGATTTTTTTGAGTTTGGGGTTTGGGAGGTTTCAGGACCACCACAGTTTCTTAACAATTGTGTGGAAGAAAAAGATTCATCAGCAATAGATGTGACCTATCAGCGAGGTCGGCGGAGGAATCGCAAGGAAAAGCATGATTTACCCACTGGTATGGTATCCCTAACCAACTGAATCGTTTTTTCTGTTGTTACTTGCATATAAATTGATATGGTCTTTTGAATTATTTTGTGTTCCTAACACACAACACACTTTACTAGTAAGCTCTGTCTTTCTCTGTAGTTCACACACAACTGTAGCTTTTCACAATGATTCCTTTATTTTTGATTATTTAGTCACACATATGACATATCCCATCATAAGAAAATTTTAAGTCTGATAATGCAACAACAAGAACCCCCCTAAGGCTCTAAACACAATATTTAAATTTTTGTTCTTAACAAATTTGAAGAACTTAGGAAGTTTTTCGAATTCCTCATACGTCTTAGCACTCCCTTTTCTTGATGCCTACCTCTTTGCTGCCTACAAGTTACTGTGCTTTCAAGGCTAGTAATGGAGCCTGTTCCTCGACAGCCAACCAATATGGAAGGCTTAAGGAATTTGAAATAGATTTTTGGCTACCAAGGTTGTAAGGTCCAAGAGTATGCCCAAGTTTAGAACCTGTAGAACCAGGGAAAAATCGAAAGTTTTGGGTAGCAAACAGAAAAAATAACAAAGGAAAAAAGATGTGTGTGATTTCAGAAAGGTTTTATCAAAGATGGACAACCTATATAAGCACTTCTTGGTAAATTGGTTGGGTAACCCAGCTACTGAAATACATGGACCGCGCTATTGAAGAGTTGAAGAAAATGATTCAAATTTATATGCTGGACTATTGAGGCTTTCTCAACGAAATGAATATTTCTCAAATTGGAGTTCTTGCAGGAGCTATGAGCTCAGAATGCTTAACTTAGTTTTCTCTTTTCAGTTTTAAGTCTTGAGTGTTTCAAAAGGGACTATCATGACTCATGTGATGCCATGAATTTGGATGGCTCGGATTTATTTGTTATTTGTGAAGGTTGAGACTTGAGAGTAGGTTGTTAATGATTTTTCGTAAGTAGCCTTTTAAGTCATGGTAAGTGTAGGACACACTCTGCTTCAAGAAAGAAATAGATTCGAAAATGGGTTGAAAATGATCAAGAGAAGATTTTTTATTTTTTTATTTTTATAGCTTTTCTTGTAATATAGAGCTGATATTGTTTTGTTCATCACGTGCTACTAAGGGGGGTATTGCCTTGTTATCTTACTTACATGGACATAATAATGAGCTGGTTCCCACACCATTCTCCCCTCTTTTGAGCAATTTGTTTTCTAGGCAAATTAGTAATGAAAATTTTGACTAGGGCTATCAGCATCACCTATAGCACAACCCCTTTCTTTTGCTTTATATATATACACACACACTTCTTTGGTTCTTGCATTCAGTTTTTTAGAGGAGTCTCTTTTGTTTTTAGGAATGTAGGCATGTGTCCCGACGAGCTTTTAATATATTTTTTCTGTCTTTTCCTCCTTTCAGCTACTGCTTTTTCCATTTTTTAATCTTTTTTTGTCCAAGATTCCCAAACTTTATCCGGATGATATCAACTAGATTCGCAAAGGTTTTAACATTCCAAAGTCAGTCACTCTTCGTTACTTTGAGTCTGAAGGTGTTGTTGAGTTGGCTTCTGGTTGCAAACTTGCAATTCTGGTGGGAGTAGATGAAAGAAGGACAAAGGCAGAAAAATGTATTAAATGTCCTTAGGGATACATGTCTACACTCCTAAAAACGAAAGAGAGTCCTCTAAAAAGTAGAATGCAAGTACCAAGGAAGTATATTTTTATATATAAAAGCAAAAGAAAAGAGTCTACAGGTGATGTCAGCCTAGTCAAAATTTTCATTACTAATTTGCTTGGAAGACAAATAGCTCAAAAGGGGGGAATAGTGTGGGAACCTACTCATTATTATCTCCATGTCAGCAAGATAACAAGGCAATACCCTCTCAAGTAGCATCTGATAAACAAAACAATTAAATAACATCACCAGACAAGAAGAATGAAGAAATATCAGCCATCCATTTGATAGTGATGTGTATAAATGCCCTTAAATCAAGGGAATATTGTTAGAAAACTAGCTATAAATTTCAGCTATGTATTACAAGAAAATATATAAAAAATCTTGTTTTGCTCATTTTCTGCCCATTTTCAAATCTATTTCTTTCTTGAAGCAGATTGTGTCCTACAGTAAGCATTTTTTTCTTAATATTTTTTTGTGATCCCTTTTTATCAAATTTTAATTTCTTATCTAGATTCTTCTATCAGTTCTATGAACTCTGAGTCCACAAAATCATCTTTTGTTGTTCAAACTTTGATCCCTTATCTCTGTTGTGATCTTCAGCTTTATTGTTGCAATATATCCTAAAACTTGTTTGTTTCGAAATTTGATAATGTGGCATTAGTACTAGTGCTAGAATCCAATTATACATCTGCAAGTTGAAAAAGAAATGAGGAAAAACATGAGCGTTTTAATTTGAGCAATCTTTTCCCATAAGTATTGGCTTCCTATTTGTGTTTTGAATTTTTAAGTATATTTTCTTTTAATAAAATGTAATGTCTTTTTTAGGTAACAAGTTTTTCCTGTGTGAAGACCAATACTCTATTGTCATTTTTATTTTCAATTCTTAAAAAAAAAAAATTATATATGACAACTCCTTATTTTTGTTGATTATATACATAGGAAAGAGTCGAAAGACACATTATTAAATTCAGTACTTAGCTTTCGTTGGATAAAAATTGTGTATGGCTTATCAATATCTGGAATTAATGAGCTGAAGATTGTATTTTCAGTGTTTAAAATTAGGTGTCTCAAATGGAACTAATATTGATTTGATTTTACATTGTTTTAGGCGCTGTAGTAGAAGCCAAGCCTCAACTTGTTGGTATCCATGAACGTGTAAGAAGTGATATTGAGGGTAACCAACCTCCAAAATCAGTGTCAAGTACAGCACAAGGAGTAAAGCGTGTGGCCACTGCAACCAATCCTAATGCAGAAGATGCTGCAGAGCTTCTGAGGTACATATTATATCCTAGCCATTGAACAAAGTTATCACTTTTTACATACGTAACAGCTTCTAGTGTTGAGCATTTGTGGAGGATTAGTAAATTTTGTGACAAAGCATGCTATTAATGGCAGTCATTAGCTGTTGGTTTTAGTCTTGTGTTTTTGAATTCCTAACTAAAACAAACTTGTTTCACTTGTATGGGTGTCGATGAATTTTGACAGCCAGAATTCAGATTTAACTGCTGTTATGAACTTTCCACATTTTTTAGTCTGATGAAAATCTTTGCATTTCTGAGTATTAGAACATCTCCAATGCTATTATGCATTTGGAGAAAATAGAGTGCCACATAGGATAGATACTAAAAAGGTTAGAAAAGGTTAGAAAAACTCTCTCTAATGCAATTATCTAAGTTGAATATGGAGATGATGTGGCAAAAAAAAAGTTAGAGAATATGGAGTTGTGTTTCCAATTTCTAGAAACTCTCCTAGAAATGCTGATTAGGATTTCTAACTATTTCCACCAATAATATTAAAGCTCATTTAATGGGAAAATAAAAGAGGAGAGATAATGTAATAATTGTTTTATTATGATTGGTTATAAAATACATACATATTTGACTTTAGATAATTGCATTGGAGATGTGAATATACATTTCCCTTAAAAAAATTCAAAAGTGGGCCCATAGTGAATAGAAATGCTGATGTGGTACTAATTAGAAACTCAAAAATACATATTTGCATTGGAGATGCTCTTAAACATATACCTTTGTTGCATGTCTATCCTCCCTTGAGGACTAAGCTTAGTTGTTTGGATTGCAAGTTTTCACACCTTTTCACATGTACCATGAAACTGGATTCCTCTCTAATGGCCAAACTTTTATGAGTTGCATTTCTGCCCTCTTTTGAGGAATAAATAGAGTCATGTGCATGTACGTTTCTCATCTGGGTGTTTGACTGTCTTTATCTTCTTTTTTGTTTTGGGTCATCATGTGTCCTCAAGTACACCGGTATTTTAGTGTTTAAAGTTTTATAAACTGTCCTGTAATTTGAAAATTTTGTGTTCATAGGATGTGCTTGCAATGTGGAATACCCAAGACCTTCTCTAATGCACGTGGGATGGTCTGCCCAGTATGTGGTGATCGCCCTCCTGTAGACAAGAGCAAAGAGGAGTCCAAGAATAAAGGCTCTACCATCAAAGACAAGGAGAAGAGTAAAAGGATGAAAGGGCAGTCATCTCATGCCTCTTGGAAAAGCGAAACAGAGATGCAACTCCGGCAGCAATTTGATTAACTGAACCCGAAGATGTATCCTTCAATTATTATTTCGGTTGTGCAATTTGTTAGGATTATGAAGAAACAATTCTAGAACAAATGTAGTTTACATAGCAATGAGCAGATAAGTAGCAGTGCTCAAGTGTGTTGGGACGCATTCATTGTAAAACATGTTGCACAGAAGTTTTTCTCCTTTTTTTAGAGACTAGCAAGGGTGGATTTACTCAATCTTTCAGTATTGGTGCGTCATTTTTTTGGGGTGAAATCATGGCTGTTATCCTTGCAATTGAAATTATTGTTGAGAGAGTAAATTTTTAGGATTTTTCCTTTAGTTATAATTTTTTTTAAAAAAATATTTGATTTTTTTTGTAAACAATTGGATTGGAATATAATGATTAGAAACCAACCCAGATTTTTATAGGGTTTGAAATTGACCCACTTTCGGTCATCCAGTGTCTCCTTTTGGCCCTCTTTGACATGTTAGGCTCTAAAAGCCCACTTAAAAGCCTTGATATGGGTCATACTAAGCTTGGAGCGGCCCGTTTTATACCTTCGATTCTAAGGAGGCCTGTTAAGGAAAGTGAAATATAAAAGAGAGAGCAATCGCCTATGTCTTGAAAGAATTGGAGGTGTTTTCAGGAGTATGGCAATACTAAAATTATTCTAATGTCAGTTTTATTCTCAATTAAAATTGGGATTGGGTTAGGTTAAAACAACTGAAAATTTCAAATTTCCTCTTAAATTGTTTGACATTGATATGCACCCATTTATTTGGTTTAAATCTAAGGGTTCTCATCTACTCTACTTCTCCATTATTGGATTACGGGCAAATGAATGAATAAATGTGGGCAAATGAATGAATAAATGTTGAAGTCATAAATTTAAGTCAAACTTTTAGGTCTATTTAGCTTAACCCATTAAATTTATTAAAGAGGACAAAACAAATTCTAATTCTAAAGACACTATAGGCCTGTTCAGTAATGTTTTTGTTTTCTATTTTTATTTTATATATTTTCACTTTGACTACGAGAAATATATTTTAATGTTTTCAGAGGCTGAAAATGTGTCTAGTAGAAATAATAGAAAATTGTATTCTAATAATGAAAATGATGAAAATGCGTCTAGTAGAAATAATTGAAAATAATATTTTTTTTTATAATAAAATTGGACTGACCTAAAGGGAAAAAACATCACAAGCCATAATATATTGAAAAATCCATAGGCAATATCCATATATATACAAGATAAAAGAAAAGTACATAGAGATAAAAAGCAACAAAGCACAAAGAATCAGTGGGAAAACAACCTCAAACAAAAAGAGGCACGCATGCCACACCAAAAAGAAAAAGAAAACATCAAGAAAAACGAAATGACTCCTGGCCTATACAACCATTGCCAACTAAAGAAGAACAGAACGGAGGGGCAGAGAACCACTAAGAATCAGCCTGAAGCTTCAAAGCATGCTTAGAAAGCGCATCTGCAACCTGATTCCCCTCCCTGAAAATATGGGAAACCTGAAAATCCATCTGTGAGATCTAGAAGATGCAGTGCTGCCACGCCTGACGAATCCTCCAATGAACCATCTCAAAACGAGAAGAAAGAAGTTGAACCACATAAGAAGAATTGCTCTCAAACCAGATTCGATGCCACCCATACTTCGAAGCAAAATTAATGGCTAGTGAGGCCGTTGGAAACTCGGCCTCAAACGCGAAAACCTGACCAAGAGGAATAACAAAGCAACCCCTCACAAAGGCTTTACAGTTCCGAAAGATACCACCACAACCACCAACCCCCCTGATAGCCCATAGCAACACCATCTTTATTCACTTTGATCCAACCAGAAGCCGGAGGCGACCAAACCACACTTTTGATCACCGGGGCTTTAGAAGGGCGACCTCGAAGACCAAATCGATGAAGAATCAAAAGGTCGTCCATACATTTTCACATACAACCAATCTCTAGGCGATTAGACTCTGAAACTGTATGCCAAACCAAAGAAAGCACGAATCTAAAATCCACCGACTTCCCTTCAAAGATCCACTGATTACGGGCAGTCCACACCCCCCAAATCACTGCATGGATAGCCGCATTCCATAAAATCCTAACCTGCTCACTAAAGGAAGTCGACATTGCAGGCAAGAAGAAGGATTGCCAAGTTTTGGTAGAGACACGTCGTTGGAAAGCCGAGAAAATAGCCTCCCAAAGACATTTAAAAAAAAAAACAGTATCCTAAGCCAAAAAAACATATAATATATATTTAGTGAAATTATTTTAAAAACACATTTTCATTATATTGTAAGAGTAAAAATAATATTGTATTAGTTAAATTATATATATTATCAACAAAAAACATTTTTGTTTTAAATATTACAATAATTTGATATTTGGGGGAGGGGGACAGATTACTAGGCCAACTTTATCAACTATGAATAATGCAATGCTCCCCAAATAATGTGCTATTTAAGTTATGCATATCACATCACTCATTAAACAATCTCATTTAACTAATAATAATGTTTATCTCTTCAAAAAAAAAAAACTAATAATAATGTTTATCTATTTTTTTTTAAATATATCTATCTTTATCATAGTCATTCCACAATTGTAAAGCAATCATTCCATAATTGTAAAGCAATCAGAGATTTATTGTCCATGAAATTGATTTTTTTATATAAAAATAATTTACAAGAAAAACAATTAGAAGATTTGACAAGACCTGTTCCGACTTCTATCTTGAGTCCGAGAGGATCCTGTGAGAATTCAATCTTTCTAACTGAAATCTGTGACTTATGGTAAATTTTACAGAAAATCATAAGAATCTCAAGGTGGCTTGTAATAAAAATCTTTAATAAATCACTTCGCTTTTCAAAACTTTTCCACCTTGTAAGTTAAAGATGCAATTTAAATCTATGGGTTATGGCCCATCATAAAACATAATTCGGTTAAAATGAATTTTTTCTTATGTTGGACCCATTTGCTGAACATTTACATAATCAAAACTAGTTATGAAAAATATGACATCTGAAAACCAGACAAAACCGACCATACAAAACGCTGCAGAAAATATACACATTTGCATGACTAGTCAAAAACCGACCAGCCAAAACCGACCGATACATAAAAACCGACCAATCAACATGAAAACCGACCAGCCAAAATCGACCAGTACAACATAAAAACCGACCAGCCAAAACCGAGCAGCCAACATAAAAACCAACCAACGAACATAAAAATTGACTAGCCAAAACCGAGCAGCCAACATAAAAACCGACCAGCCAAAATCAACCAGCCAACATAAAAACCGACCATGTAAAATGCGGCTGAAAATATACACATTTACATGCTTTAATTAAATCATGAACTACCATTTTCTATCATCACATATGGTCTATCTCACGATACTAAAGAATCTGCACGAATCTGATGATCACCTGGGGAAAACAGTTTAAGATAAAAGAATGAGTGCTAAGGCCCAATGAGTGGAAATAAGCTTAGAAAACATCTTTTCTTTCTTAGAAACTTTACTAAAACTATTATCTTGAATAAATCTAAAAACATGTCTTTTCTCTATGCTTTTGAAATCAATTAATATCTTTATGAAAACATCAATGCTTAATAAACTTATACTAGCTAAACTTAATCTAATCTGTAGAAAAATATTTTGTATATGTTTCTATAACTAAATCATGTATCTTCTTCTATATCTCTTTTTGAAACTGTATCTCTTCCTAAAACTGACCATGATTTAATCCGAACTGTTTTGTGATCTGAATCTGTTTAGTATTACAAGCTGAGAACTAACTAAATATATTCTTTGTAAATAAAACTCATTTTCTATAAATCTATAGTAAAATCCTCATTTCATTTCATAAAATAACTTACAAACTTAAAATCAAATAATACTTTTCTTTTGAGAAACTTTAAACATTCTTTCTTTACAAATCTAATATATATATATATATATATATATATATATATATATGAATATACATAACTTGCAAAACTGTTTAATATAATGTTCTGCTACAGTATAAAAAGGGTTGCTCCAATCAAATCTTTCGTTATTATGAATCTTTACAAATTATACAATAAAGCCATTAAAAGTATCTTTGGCATGCTTCATGAAGAAATCTCTTTTTCTTTTAAATATTAAGTACTATAAATCTAATACTGTTAACAAATATAATGCAGTTTATAAATAATCTAATTTCTTTACTGAATTTCTCATTCTCAAATATCTTATGTAAATCTGATAATTTCTTTTCTTTCTATGCTGATCATAATCAGTATAATATATAATATATATGTATATATATATATATATAAATATATATATATATATATTCTGTAAATCTGCACCAAACTAGTACCCAGGGAAATCTGTTATACGTGTCCCTGTCTCTCTGAGCTCACGCAGAGCTGAGGATAAACATCTGTCATACACGTGCATAACGACTCTGGCTCTGACTGAACATCTGTCATACACGTGCAGAGCGACTCTGACATACACATGTGTATAAACCCCAAAGGCCAATAATCTAAATCTGATACTGTTGGGGACGGGTACATATCTCGTGTTTGAAATCTATTTCTGAATATACATATAATTCTTTATAAATACTTTTATCAAAACATACATAAAAATTCTTTTTCTTTCTTTTCTGAAAATTCTCATAAATAACTTTGAATCTGAAATCTGGAAATCTGTCTGAAAATACTTGTACTGATTCTTCTTTGTAAAATCTTGTTCAATAAAACCAATTCAATAGTTAATCTAATTCTGAATTCTAAACATCTATACATTTCTTAAATCATATCTAATCATCTGAAAATCTGATTTCTAAATAAAAATGTAATCTGGAAATCTATATTCTAAATAAATTTCTATTAATTTCTAAATAATAAAATCTAACAAACAGTTCTTCTACTTACACAGTTATTAGAACATATTAAGTCATCTGAAGATTTGTTTTCTAAATAAATGAATAAATCATTTATTTATATTAATTCTCTAAATAACGTAATCTAACATATAATTCTAAATAAATAATTTGTAATAAAAGTATCCACTCACATAACTCATGTACTGAATCTGCTTATTCGACTAGATTCCGTCTGGATTTATTTATTTTTGGATCCATCCTAAAATCACATAAACTCAATTTAGGAATTATTAGGAAATCTAATAACTTATATGTATCACAAATCATCAAATCACTTATCTTTGCAATATCCACCACCATATTTCTTCATCTCTTTCTCGATTATTACTTGACTTCCATGTCTCTCGTTTTCTTCCTATTTCTATTCTTTCTTTTTCTTCTTCACTTTCCTCTCTTTCTCTTACTTTCTTTCATTTATCTTTTTGCTTTCTCTGTTTGCCCAACCGAAATCTGCTTCTCTCTCCTCCATATTTCTATCTCTCTCTCAGTCTCTCTCACGCATGCACACATGGTCTGGTTCATATATATTTTCTACTTTTCTCTTCTTTTGTTTTTGGTGCAAACGACCAGTCTCTCTCATTCTCTTTCTTTTTCTTTATTTCTATTCTCTAATTTGGTCGAATCACCCCTTTCCCGATCTCTCTCCTCTTCCTTTTAATATAAATATCCTTTTCTTAGTAATATTTTGTAGGGAAAATATCGTTTTGCCATATAACCTTTACCCTATTAGAAATGTGAGGACATGGTTTGTCTATATTGGCCTTTAATCCCCTCAAATAGAATTAATGGAAAAAGAACCCCTTCTGTTAGGAATTCCGTCCAAAAGTAAAGTTCACCATTAATGAATGATGGCAATTTCATAATCTCATTAGTGGGGACAGTAAAGTAATTAGGGTTGGAGGTTAAAAAAGTAAATTGATATTTATAATAAATAATATATTAAATCAAAAATCAAAAATCAAAATAATTTTTGAACAATTCTCTCTCTCTCTTTCACAAAAATAAAAAAATAAAAGAGAGATCGAGAGATCCATCTCTCTCTTTTCAATCCACAAACCCAGACACAATCTTCAAAATCCAAATCCATATCCAAACCATAACACACTTACCATTCACAGACCACCACCATCAACATCATCACCATCACCAAACCATCATTCACCAGCCATGAAACACCAGACAAACACAAAACCCAGAAACCTGAACCAGAACACTACACCACCAACATACCTTGAACCGGACCACCACCACCACCACCACAAGAAGCCAAATCAACCAAGCACCACCAGAAACCACAACTTCAAACAGATCAACTCAAAAAACAATAGATCAATATCGATTACAAAAAAAAAATCACAACTCGAATATATCAAATAAACTTTCCAAACCCAGAAATCCCCATTTCTTCAAACCCAAACCCAGAAATCTCTCTATCTTCAACCACCATCATCAACAACACCAAACCCAAATCTCAAAAACCCCACAATCATCACAACCCAGAAATCACTAAACCCCACAATCTCTCATATGTAACCAACATCAAACCCAAAAATCACCACCCTTTATCAGATTTTCAGAAACCCCATAATCATTACAAACCCAAAAATCAAACCACTAAAGCCAATCAAGAAGTCCATAATCCGAAACCCAAAATCCATCGATCAAAAACCCACTCGAATTTATCTCTCGCGATCTTCCCTGTCGTCGCCAACCACCATAAGCCACCAAAGTGCGAAACCTTCCCATTTTCAAGACAGATTCAGACGATGGAGAGTGAAAGGGATGAACTGGTGCGAGAGAGAAAGGGATTCAAGAGAGAGAGAAGGATTCAGGAGAGAGAGAGAGAAATGGATTCAGGTGGTTCACTGTGGTGGTTGAATTTTAGAGGTGGTTCACGATTTGGTCTTTGAGGTGTGGTGGTGGCTAGGGTTTGGTGTTTGAGTTGTGATGGATTAGGTTAGGGTTTGGGTGTTGGAGATGGTGGTGGTCTGATGGAGAAGATGATGATGGTCCAGATGTTTTTGATCTACCACCGGATTATATATATTTTAATTTTTTATGTTATTTTTAATTTATGTTTTAAAATTTAAATAAAAAAAATAAAAAATAGAGATATTTCCACCGTCCATCTCAAAGATGGACGGTGGAGATTTATCTTCTTTTTTTTAATTTTTTAAGTTTTTTAATTTTTTGTTTTTTTAATATATATTTTATTTAATGAATTTTTTAGAGGGTAAAATTGTAATTTCATCTATTTTATCATTTGTTGTCTGGCATTTAAAGTATAGAAGGACAATTTCATCTTTTTATTCTCTGAATAATGTCAGAGTTAGTTTTTCCGTTGAAAAAGCTAACAGAAGGAGGAATGATTATATCCCTATTTTGTAACACCTCTCAGCCGAAGATGATGCCCCCTATCACCCAAATTGGCCACCTGCCCACCTTGGCCTCTTCAACTTATTTTATTATATATTTTTTTATATCCTTCTTCTTATCTTCTACTAATCCACTAACAACCTTTTTCTATTCTTAATTAATTATTCATTTCTTTGACATCTCCATTCTTCATGCATCGCCACCTATCCCCAAATTGCCATATTTCTCCAGCTGCTGCCACCTGCCAATTTTATGGCAACAAATCTTATTTTCTATTTTTGATTTCAGTTTGATCAACTTTTGGGTCTTGGATAGTTGGATTATATGTTTGGGTATAGGTTATGGATTTGGGTAAATTTCTGAGATCGGGGTATTACAAGATTTGTGGATTGATAAATAATTAACTATTATGTATGATATATAATTTTATTATTATTATTATTATTATTATTAGTATTATGTTATGTAATTAAACGTGAGTGAATAAATGAAGTTTTTTTTTTCTCATTTTAATTCTTAATAAATAAGTTAAGTTTTTTTTAGAAAGATAAATAAGTTAATTTATTTTAAAAAGATAAATAAGTTCTTAATAATTAATTTCGAAATATATATATATATATATATATATATATATATTTATGAGTAATGCTAGACGTCCTAATTTTTTTTTTCCAAATTCTATCCCAAATGATGTGGCACATGAGGTGTCAGCATCTTATAAATCATGAGATTATATGGTGACTAATATGATATTGACACCTCATGTGCCACATCATTTGAGAAAAAAATTTGGGACGTCTAGCATTACTCTATGTATATATAGATTTTCTATTATCAGGTCGTCCTGAGATTAAATATATCAGGACATTGAATATGAGCCACTCATTTTATATGCTTTGACTTGGTGTGTATGCATTTGTCAAATCTCTTCCATAAATGAGTGGTTCACATTCAATGTCCTGATATATTTAATCTCAGGATGAAATGATAATAGAAAGACTATATATATATATATGTATTTATTGTTGGAACCTAGGGTTACAGATTGCGCAGCGGAAGGTTTTAAATTTTTTTATGCAATCATTAAATTAACCCATTTGTACAGTAATAATCAAATGCAATAAAAAGTGAAGAAGCTTTTCATACCTACGTAGGAGGCTCCTTCACTTCAATACGAACTACTCCTGATTTGAACCACGTGATCTTCCTCGCTATCTCCCGAAACTGATAACAGCGTGTGGGCGCGTCACGATATTCAGGACCTGTATATGGAGGAAGAAGAGAAGAACACACATAAAAACAAAACTAGAAGTGCAGCTCTTGTGGTCTCACAACACCCTAATATTTTTTTTTGTTTGCGTTTCGCTTTTGCTGTCACGACTACTTTTTGTTTCCCTTCTTTGCTGTGTGTTTTATGTGTATATTGTCTCATTCGGTTTATGCTGCTATTTTATTAAAAATATATATCTAATATATATATTCAAAAAAACAACCGAATGTCAATTTGATTTTTAAAACAAAGATATCTCATATCTTTTTTAAAAATTAAAAATTTATTTATTTATTTATTTATTTATTTTGAATTCAAACATTTCAAATTCAAATTCAAATATTTAATTTAATAAAATAAAATAATCATATTATCTTATTTTATTCAAAATCAAATATCAACTAACACCCTCAATTTAGTGATTAACAACATAATTAAATAATCTTATTATTTAATTTATTTAATCACCATTATTCATTAATTAAATAATCTCATTATTCAATTAATTCCCGAATTAATACGTGTCACTTTCGTAACACAATTAATTGGACAATCCAATTAATTAACCGTGACCCTTGTTACCTAAATCGATCGGGCTAGCAAGGGGACCTAATGGACCCACAGTATTTTGAGCTCCAATAATACTTAGAAATTATTAATTAAACTCTTTAATTAATATTTCATGATTATTAACTTCGGTGTTATTCCACTAAAAACCCGAAGCTGCACTCTCTTAACTGTAGACGTTTTTACACAAACCAATAACTCTCAGTGTCCATCGATATAGCTATTACATATGGTATAATCCTCCACAAGTAGTTCATAATTAGAGCTGGGTCATAATGTCCGTTATACCCCTCTAATCATATCTTTCCGTTAAGTACCATTGATTCTCTAATGAACAATAAATCCTACATTCCTTACGGAATTAGGAGAGCGCTCATATTGTTCAAGCCCCGAATCAACCCTTAAGGGAACTACCATCTACTTCTCACAAGAAGGAGTGGATTCCACTATTGTGTACAAACCTTCCCAGCCACAAGCCAAACTGCGATCCCAACATACGGAGTATATTGAACGGGAATGCAACTCCGACCTCACCCATGGTATATCAAAGACCACGATCTAACCTGAAGGAGTCGATAAGACACTCAGGATTAAGATCACCCACATATAGCCATCATTAGTTGATATATATGAATCTTATCGTTAAACGGATCTTAGTGAGAGATTCATATAGATCATGGCCCAGTCCTATATGATCACATCATACAAGGTGCCTCCATTCTGATATCTACATATGAATGATCCAGGATAGGATCACCGTACACTACGAAATGGACCGCAGCTGTAGATTAACCACAAATAAAGTACCCAGCTTTATTTGCTATCTACGGACCCTTTAAATTGCTCGTTTCAAACTAAATCCATCTATATATGACACTCATATACTCAGTTCGAAATTACATCCGGCAATTTTGGATGTTAAGTGCACATGTTATATAAAGTATGACACAAAATGAATGAATATACTACTTCTTTTATTTATGTTCAAATTACATTTACATGTTACAAGCTTTAGGGCAAAAACCCCAACAATCTCCCACTTGCACTAAAGCATGTGAGTCATGTCTTGTAACCCTAGACCTTCTAGGTGACCTTCAAACACTTTAGTCGGTAAGGTCTTCGTAAATGGATCAACATGATTGTCTTGTGAGGCTATCTTGGTGACGATCACATCTCCTCTCTGCACTATCTCTCTAATGAGATGATACTTTCTCTCTATATGCTTCCCTCTCTTGTGGCTTCTTGGTTCTTTGGAATTACCCACAGCATCACTATTATCACAATAAAGTGTGATGGGCTTTTCCAGATCTGGAACAACTTCCAGATCACTCAAGAACTTACGGAGCCAAAGAGCCTCTTTAGCAGCTTCACAAGCGGCTACATATTCGGCTTCCATGGTGGAGTCAGCAATGCAAGATTGCTTTATACTTCTCCACACAATGGCTCCACCACCTAGGGTGAATACTGATCCAGACGTGGATTTTCTAGAATCCCTGTCTGACTGAAAATCAGAATCTGTGTATCCTAACGGGATCAAATCCTGTCCGGAATACACTAGCATATAGTTTCTCGTTCTCCGAAGATACTTGAGAATAGTCTTGACATCAACCCAATGATCTAATCCTGGGTTGGACTGGTACCTGCTGACTACTCCCACTGCATAGCAGATGTTCGGTCTCGTGCATAACATAGCATACATGAGACTACCTATTGCTGATGCATATGGCACACGTCTCATATCCTCAACTTCTTGAGGTGTCTTAGGACACTGTTCCTTAGACAAGTGAACCCCATGTCTAGAAGGTAAATTACCTTTCTTGGAGTTCTGCATCGAAAATCGTATAAGAATCTTGTCGATATATGATGCCTGAGACAATGCTATGAGTTTGTTCTTACGATCCCTTATAAGTTGGATCCCTAGAACATAACTCGCTTCTCCCAAATCTTTCATTTGGAATTGGCTAGCTAGCCAGCCCTTTACATCAGATAACACTCCTACATCATTCCCAATGAGTAGGATGTCATCTACGTATAGGACCAAGAAAACTACTTTCTTGTCAATGATGCGCTTGTAGACACAAGGCTCATCAACGTTTTGCTCAAAGCCATAGGTTTTGATCACATCATCAAACCTTATGTTCCATGATCTAGATGCTTGCTTAAGTCCATAAATGGACCTTTGCAACTTGCAAACCTTTTGCTCTTGATCTGGAGACACAAATCCCTCTGGTTGCATCATGTATATGCTTTCATCAAGATTGCCATTCAAGAATGCAGTCTTGACGTCCATTTGCCAAATTTCATAATCTAAATAGGCAGCAATGGATAAGAGAATTCGAATAGACTTAAACATGGCTACTGGCGAGAAGGTCTCTTCATAATCGACCCCCTCTTTCTGGGTATAACCCTTGGCCACTAGCCTTGCCTTGAAGGTCTCTACCTTCCCGTCTACTCATCTCTTCCTCTTGTAGATCTACTTACATCCTATGGGTTTTACCCCATTCGGTAAGTCTACAAGTTCCTAGACTGAGTTAAAGTACATAGACTCCATCTCGAGATTCATGGCTTTAAGCTATTCCTCTTTATCAGGATCTTCCATTGCATTCTTAAATGTCAATGGATCATCTACACTATCAGCAAAGACAAGATCTTGTCCCTCACTTACACCCAAATAACGTTCAGGCTGTCTCACAACCCTCTCACTTCGTCTAGGTGGTAGTGTATCCTGACTAGGAATTATCTGACTTTCAGATGTTAATGGATTAACAACTCTAGTTGACTGAGTACTGGTCTCACCAGGCTCCAACTCGTTTAATACAATTTTAGAACAAGGTTTATGATCACTTATATAGTTATCCTCAAGAAACGTTACATTTGTCGATACAAATACTTTGTTATCTTCAGGACTATAGAAGTATCCACCTCTGGTCTCCTTGGAGTATCCTACAAACAAGCAGACCACAGACTTGGGATCTAGTTTTCCAGTTCTGTTCTTCAGCACGTGTGCTGGACACCCCTATATGCGAAAATGTCGTAAACTAGCTTTACGACCATTCCACAACTCTAGAGGAGTTTCAGGAACAGATTTGGATGGCACTACATTCAAAATGTATGCCGCTGTTTGTAACGCATATCTCCAAAAGGAATTTGGTAATTATGAGAAACTAATCATAGATCTCACCATTTCCATTAGGGTTCTATATCTCCTCTCCGCGATACCATTCTGCTGAGGTGTACCAGGAGCTGTGAGTTGGGACACTATCCCATACTCGACCATAAAGTCTTCAAACTCTTGGTCAAGGTACTCACCTCCACGATCTGATCGTAGAGACTTGATAGTCTTTCCTAACTGGTTCTCAACTTCAGCTCGGAATTCTTTGAACTTTTCAAATGTTTCCGACTTCCGTTGCATTAGGTAGACATATCCGTATCTCGAGTAGTCATCTATAAAGGTGACATAATACTCATAACCACCCCTTGCTTTAACATTCATTGGTCCACAAACGTCTGAATGTATAAGCTCTAGTGGTTGTTTAGCTCTAAGCCCTTTTCCAGTAAAAGGTCTCTTAGTCATCTTACCTTCCAGACAAGATTCACAGACAGGTAAGGTGCCAACCTTTAACTCATTTAAAGATCCGCTTTTTACTAGTCTGTTTATCCAATCAAGGTTAATATGTCCAAGCCTTAGATGCCAGAGATACGTTTCGTTTTCTGGAGAAATCTTATGTCGTTTAGTTTTTGGTTTTTCAACCTTAAACATTTCGGTGTTAAGCAGTGTAGTATGTATTAACGGTCTTAACACATACAAATTGTTTTCATTAATTCCTGAATAAATATTCAGACCATTCTTTCCAATAATAACAAACTTATTATTAAAAGAAACAGAATACAATTGTTCTAACAACTTAGAAACGGAAATCAAATTCCGTGTAAATCCAGGAATATAAAAAACATTGTTCAATAATAAAAAAACTATTATTATTACAAAATTGCAATCTTATTGCTCCCACTGCTTTGGCCGACACGACATCCCCCGACCCCACACGCATGGAGAAGGCTCCCTCTTCTAGCTGTGTCCAAGAATCAGTCCACTACAAAGAAGAACAAACATGGTTAGTGGCCCCCGAATCAACAATCCAAGGTGAAGAATCATCTTCCACTAAACAGGATTCAAGAACAAGTAAATCATATTTACCTTTCTTCTTCTTCTTGGCTACCTCCTCCAGATACTGAGGACAATTCCTCTTCCAGTGTCCGACCTTGTCGCAATGGAAACATTTTCCTTTGCTCTTGTCGATGGAGGTGCCTTTCTTTTTGCTTTGGGCTTTCTTGGGTTTGGGCTTACCCTTCGCCTTCCCAGTAGACCTCTTCCTCTTGTTGTTATTGGAGGAAGATGGTTCGGCAACATTTGCCTCATCGGTCTTACTTTTGTTGTCCTTGGTCATGGACTCAAAAGTAGCGAGCTCATTGAGCAACTGTGTGAGATTGAACCTTAACTTGTTCATCCCGTAGTTGTTCTTAAACCGATCGAAACTCTTCGGAAGAGTCGTCAGTATGATGCTCACTTGACTGGGTTCATCAATGGCCCTGCCATTGACTTCTGCCGTGTTGAAGTAGGACATCATGCTCAGGACATGTTCCCGAACTGATGTACCTTCCTTCATGCGAGCGAGCATAGCGGAGCGAACAGCTTCGTGTCGCTTTTGCTCGGAGGGCTGCCCGAACATAGCTTGCAATGACTCCATAATTTCGAATGCTGTAGTCATTGCTTCGTGCTTTGTGACAAGCACGTCTGTCATAGAAGCTAACAGATATGTTCGGGCCTTCTCATCAGATGAGACCCATCGCTGATATGCCTCACGAACAGTTCGTGTAGCATTGGCAGTAGGCACCAGAGGACATTCCTCCGTAAGCACAAACTTAAGGTCTTTGGTGACCAGTATTGCATTAATGTTAAGTTTCCATTTTGTGTAGTTATCACCAGTTAATTTATCGTTTGCAAGTATTTGTAATAGTGCAGATGACATGGCTGAAAAAACATAAATTAAAGATTCATTCAGTCATACATTCTAAACATGTGCTAATGTTCGGCATAAAATTAAACATGATGCATGAAAATGTTTAATGAACAAGAACAACCCTAAAAACAATGTTTCTATGCCACGACAATCCAACATACCACAAGCAAGTGCCGCCTTAGGGTCGGTCAAATTCTTGCATGTTGGATCGAGACCTTCTCAGTCAAAGGATATACCAGAATAACTCTTATGCCAATATCATTCAACCATCGTTTATTAGGTCAGGTTTTTAATTAACCAATTTAATTAAAACCTTGTGAGTGTAACCTATCATTTCAAATCTCAAGAGCTTAACTCGAGAATTGCCGCCTTAGGGTCGGTCAATCCCGAAATCCCCTCCGAAATCCTATCTATTAGGAAGTCAACCTTGGTATTGATTCTTATGGAAACCCTCCTTAGGGAGGACGAAAACAAAGCCGTCACGAGGCCCCACTCGAATCTCACGGTGTTGAACTAATGATGGAGACCGCGGGATATAATGTCATATATTCCTCTCCCACTCACTATTTTATATTAAGGGTTTTCTATTAATATTAATGCACCTAGATAAAACTAGATTAAACGGCTAATATTAATCTAAGCGTCAAGTGCATTAATCACAAATTATTAGAATCCTATTCCAATAACTAATAAACTAAATTGATTTTTAACACTTGAAAAATTTAGTTCATTAGTGATAATTCAAATCTATGTAAAATGTTTACTAAGACTAGAATTATTATTAAATGTGTATTTACCAAGTTTTAACTATTAAAACTAAACACATTATTAGGTCCAATTATTATAAGGAGCTTAATCAAATTAAGCCTAATATATATATTAAGGACCCTACTAATCTAAGTATTTAAACTCTTTAATAAAAAGATTAGTAATTAATGAGATTTACCAAGTTCTTACTCCTAAAAACTAATCCCATTAAAAATAGCCAATTATGTGAATAACCCATTTTAGTCAAATTAAAAAAAAATTAAACACATAATATGGATGGCTATTATGCATGTATGATATATCAATATATATATATATATATATATGTGTGTGTAGGCACAACTAATTTAAATGACATGTATATGCATGGCAATGCTTAATCATCAAATAATTAAAACATACATGAGTTGACCGAGTGTTGTGGATTATTTAACCTACAAATTGGAATCTAATTACAAAAAATATTCCCAAGGCATCCCTTGGTCTTCTTGTAATTTCCGGGACTTCCAATCTCTTCAGGTCATGTGCACAGGTAGCATCGCTGGTACACATCACTGGTCAACAGGCGCTGATCTGCATGCTCGCAGGTGGTAGGTGCGCGCTGGAAGGATTGCGCGCGATGTGCTGTGCGCGCTGGAGGAAGTGCGCTGGTGGCCTGCTTTGCGCGCTGGTAGGCGCTGCATGGGAAGGTAGGCAGCGCTGGAAGGCACCACTGGTCAACGCGCGTGCGCAGTCTTCGTTGAGCGACCAGGTAGTAGGGTGCTGGTGGCAAGCGCATGATGCATGCTCACTGGTACCAGGTGCGATTACACATAATTTTTTTTTTAATAATACAACAGTAAAAAAAAATAAAAAAAAATTATACAATCCAGAAACACTCTAAATCCACCACACCATAAAAAATTACGATCAACCACGATTTTTAAATTAAACAATTTAATTATAAAAAAAAAACATCATACACTCATCAAAAAAATATGTGCCTACACATTCATACATATCAAGAGTAATCGAATTCGATTATACTGTACAAAAATTGGCTCTGATACCAATTGTTGAAACCTAGGGTTACAGATTGCGCAGCGGAAGGTTTTAAATTTTTTTATGCAATCATTAAATTAACCCATTTGTACAGTAATAATTAAATGCAATAAAAAGTGAAGAAACTTTTCATACCTACGTAGGAGGCTCCTTCACTTTAATACGAACTACTTCTGATTTGAACCACGTGATCTTCCTCGCTATCTCCCGGAACTGATAACAGCGTGTGGGCATATCACGATATTCAGGACCTGTATATGGAGGAAGAAGAGAAGAACACACATAAAAACAAAACTAGAAGTGCAGCTCTTGTGGTCTCACCACACCCTAATATATTTTTTTTTGTTTGCTTTTCGCTTTTGCTGTCACGACTACTTTTTGTTTCTCTTCTTTGCTGTGTGTTTTATGTGTATATTGTCTCATTCGGTTTATGCTGCTATTTTATTAAAAATATATATCTAATATATATATTCAAAAAAACAACCGAATGTCAATTTGATTTTTAAAACAAAGATATCTCATATCTTTTTTAAAAATTAAATATATATATATATATATATAGAGATATATATTTTTTGAATTCAAACATTTCAAATTCAATTTCAAATATTTAATTTAATAAAATAAAATAATCATATTATCTTATTTTATTCAAAATCAAATATCAACTAACACCCTCAATTTAGTGATTAACAACATAATTAAATAATCTTATTATTTAATTTATTTAATCACCATTATTCATTAATTAAATAATCTCATTATTCAATTAATTCCCGAATTAATACTTGTCACTTTCGTAACACAATTAATTGGACAATCCAATTAATTAACCGTGACCCTTGTTACCAAAATCGATCGGGCTAGCAAGAGGACCTAATGGACCCACAGTATTTTGAGCTCCAATAATCCTTAGAAATTATTAATTAAACTCTTTAATTAATATTTCATGATTATTAACTTCGGTGTTATTCCACTAAAAACCCGAAGCTGCACTCTCTCAACTGTAGACGTTTTTACACAAACCAATAACTCTCAGTGTCCATCGATATAGCTATTACATATGGTATAATCCTCCACAAGTAGTTCATAATTAGAGCTGGGTCATAATGTCCGTTATACCCCTCTAATCATATCTTTCCGTTAAGTACCATTGATTCTCTAATGAACAATAAATCCTACATTCCTTACGGAATTAGGAGAGCGCTCATATTGTTCAAGCCCCGAATCAACCCTTAAGGGAACTACCATCTACTTCTCACAAGAAGGAGTGGATTCCACTATTGTGTACAAACCTTCCCAGCCACAAGCCAAACCGCGATCCTAACATACGGAGTATATTGAACGGGAATGCAACTCTGACCTCACCCATGGTATATCAAAGACCACGATCTAACCTGAAGGAGTCGATAAGACACTCAGGATTAAGATCACCTACATATAGCCATCATTAGTTGATATATATGAATCTCATCGTTAAACGGATCTTAGTGAGAGATTCATATAGATCATGGCCCAGTCCTATATGATCACATCATACAAGGTGCCTCCATTCTGATATCTAGATATGAATGATCCAGGATAGGATCACCGTACACTACGAAATGGACCGCAGCTGTAGATTAACCACAAATAAAGTACCCAGCTTTATTTGCTATCTACGGACCCTTTAAATTGCTCGTTTCAAACTGAATCCATCTATATATGACACTCATATACTCAGTTCGAAATTACATCCGGCAATTTTGGATGTTAAGTGCACATGTTATATAAAGTATGACACAAAATGAATGAATATACTACTTCTTTTATTTATGTTCAAATTACATTTACATATTACAAGCTTTAGGGCAAAAACCCCAACATTTATGAGGAAATTGCAAGAAATGGTCATAAAATATATGAGTTTATTGTTTTTAGCCAAATATATATTATGATTATACTTAACACTTTTATGCTTGAACTTCCAAATATACCCTTATTTTGTCTTTACTTCCTTCAATATTTCCCCCCAAAAATAATTTCTCTTATTTCCAAATCCCTCCAATATGTTTTTCACCGAAAACATACACTCTCTCTCACGAAATTGTGAGCTCTCTCTCTCTCTCACGAAATTTTTCAGATCTCTCTCTCTCTCTCTCACGAAATCTTCAATCTCTGTCTCACGAAATCTTCAATCTGGGCAAGACGAAGTCTCAAAGAAATATTCTAGGCAAGAAGCTGAAATTTCTGGGCAAAGACACCACCATTCGAAGCTGAAATTTCTGGGCAAAGACACCACCATTCGAAGCTGAATTTTCTGGGCAAAGACACCACCATCCGAAGCCAAACGACGTTTTTCAACGGTATGTATCTCTTACCCACTTGTTTTTTACAAGGATCATTATTTTTGATATGAAGATAAAGACATCGGTTTCAATTTAGAGTGAAACCAGCTGCTGTGATATTTTGTTCCCAGGTTACATGCTAGTTTATGTTAAAGTTACATGCTAGTGTATTTGTAAGTTACATGATAGTGTATTTGTAAGTTACATGCCAATTTATTTTAAAGTTACATGATAGTGTATTTGTAAGTTACATGCCAATTTATTTTAAAGTTACATGATAGTGTATTTGTAAGTTACATGCCAATTTATTTTAAAGTTACATGCTGGTGTGTTTGTAAGTTTAGAGCGAAACCTGCTACTGTGATATTTTGTTCTCAGGTTACATGCTAGTGTATTTCTAAGTTACATGATAGTGTATTTGTAAGTTACATGCCAATTTATTTTAAAGTTACATGATAGTGTATTTGAAAGTTACATGCCAGTTTATTTTAAAGTTACATGTCAGTTGTAATTTTTTGTACCCATGTTACATGCCAGTTTATTTTAAAGTTACATGTCAGTTGTCATTTTTTGTACCCATGTTACATGCCATTAGTTATTGTTTTGTTACATGTCAGTTCCCAGCCAGTTTAAATGTTTCATGTAAATACTTGACATGCAGGAACATGGGTGCAAAAAAATTGGTCATCCATCACGGTGGAAGTTGGGCGGCCAATTGTTACGAGGGTGGTATGACAAAGTGGGTCCATGTTCTTATCGGTTTGACTTATGATGACTTGGTGAAGTTGGTTCAAGATGTTGCTAAAGTTGAAGTTCATAGGTCTACCCTAGAATTATGCTCGTTAGCCTTTACGACTACTGGTACTGCCCGTCTGAGAATTGATAATGACAAAGACGTGTCATGTATGATGGATGAAGATAAGTTATTACCCGAGGTTTATGTTACCGTTTCGAAGAAGGTAGCAACACATTGTGTGCAGAATGGTACTATATTGGAGGAAGATGACAACCTAGTACATTCAACGTTTCTTCAACAATGTAACCTATTTACTCCACAACCCTTGTATGACGGGTTTCTTCGGCAACTGGCAGCATGTGGGTCCATTTCAATGTTAGACCCAATTGTCTGTAATGATGAAACCATTGATGATGAAGAGAACAGTGAGTCATCAGACACCGATAATAGGGATGATAGCTCGATACCCGACATTGACAAAGGTAGTCACGGAGATGAAGATTGCAATCATAGTGTGGGTTCTGGTGCTGGGAGTGTTGGAGGACATGGATGTGCTGGTCTATCGGGTTTTGCTACATTTAGTGGTGATTCCTTTTGAGAGGATGGATTGGGTGACGGTGTTCATCAAAGTTGTGAACATGCTTCCCCACAAGGTTGAATTATTCCTGGATCCGAAAGGTATTCGTTCGAACTCATTAGCACGGAGGAATCGATTTCAGATGATGGCCGGTTATACAAGGGTAAAATATTTCAATGCAAGAAAGATCTTAAGCGAACGTTGCATATGTATGCTTTGAAGGAGCAATTTGAAGTCCGGATTAGAAGATCTAGCAAGACACGTTATGAGGCCGGATGTAAGGATGGCGAGTGTGAATTCCAATTACGTGCATTTAAGATGCAAAAAGGAGAATATTGGGTGGTTCGAATGTTCCTGAAGGATCATACTTGCAATATCGATGGTTTCCACGCACGTCTTCGACAAGCAAATTCTTGGACTGTCGGCGAACTATTAGCACCAAAGTTGCAAGTACACGGTCACTCTCTAAAACCCAAAGACATAATGGTAGAAATGCAAGTGGATCATGGACTTCATTTGTTGTATACAAAGGCTTAGAGGGTAAAGGATCATGCAGAGGTTTCTGTTTTTGGTCCTCCCGAAGAATCATTCAAACTGTTGCCTGCTTACTGTCATCGATTGAAAGAAGTAAATCCAGGGACTATTACTGCAATGAAGACAAATGTTGCAAATTAGTTTGAATATTTGTTCATTGCCCATGCCGTAACACTTCATGGATTTCGTACCGTGATTCGGCCGGTTATTGCCATTGATGGTACTCACTTGAAGTGTAAATTTTATGGTATTATGTTTGTAGCTATATGTTTGGATGCAAACAACCAGGTTTTTCCTTTGGCATATGGGTTTGGCGACGTTGAAGATGAAATGTCATGGACTTGGTTCTTAAATGAGCTTAAAAATGCTATTGGTAGTCCTAAGGATTGCATGATCATTTCCGACCGCCACCTCGGGATCAAGGCTACAATGGAGAAAGTGTACCCTATTGTACCGCATGGATATTGTGTGTTTCACATGGCTCAAAACATCAAAAATGATTACAAAAGGAAAGATGTGAGTCTTCTTTTCAAACAAGCATGGAAGGCTTACCGGAAAGCTGATTTCAAGGAAGTGATGTTGGAGATGATGAAGGTTAATAGGGTAGCATTCGAAGATTTAATAAATGTTGGGCCCGAAAGGTGGTCTCGTGCTTACTCTCCTGTTAGGCGTTATCGGTTGATGACCTCAAGCATTGCCGAGTCAATGAACTCATGTTTGGTACATGCTCGCCAAATGCCAATAACAACCATGGTTGAGTTTATTAGAGAGATGCTCCAGAAATGGTTTTATAAGCGCCGTACAAAGGTTGAAAAAACCCGGACACAATTGACTCCATGGGCCACTGAATTAATAAAAGAAAAAAATAAAGATTTAGAAAAGTACACGGTTCATCCAATTGATTCGGTTAACTTCAATGTGAAGGATGGAAATCAAGATGGTTTAGTGAACCTTTCTGAAAAGACTTGTAGCTGTACGAAATTTCAAGTTGATAAATTGCCATGTCGCCATGCATTAGCCGCAATAAGGTTATTATCCTTTTGTCCCATTGCATCTTAGCATCTTAAGAAATGTGATTCATTTAATTACTCATAATCTCTAATTTTGTAGGTATGCAAATAAGCCTTTTCCAGATTTTTATGGGGATTGCTACAAAACTACTAGTTGGCTTGAATCATATTCCGGGAACATCTTCCCGGTTGGGCATCCTAGTGAATGGAATATTCCTCAAGATGTGCGATCAAAGGTTGTTCATCTGCCTCCTTTTCGTGCACAAGCTGGAAGGCCAAAAAAGAAAAGATTTAAATCTGCCGGGGAGCATGGAAATGGAAAGACCAGAATTGTACGATTTGTAAAAAATCTGGTCACAACCGACAGAATTGTAAGAATCCTCAACCATGTCAGGCTCCTCAACCATGTCCATCTGCAACATCTGCAACATCTTCAACATTGAAGCGACTACGTAGACCGTACAGGTGTAGAAAATGTGGAGAAGAAGGCCACAATTCACAGAAATGTCCATTGACATCGGAAGTTGGTGGTACGACTTAGGTATTAGCAATGATGTTGTAATTCTTATATTTTGTATTTTAGATTTTATTAAGTAAGATTCAAGTATTTTTAAAGACTGAAGTTACATGCCAGTATTTTTAAAGACTGAAAACAAATTCCAGTATTTTTACATGCTGCAAGTTACATGCTAGTGCATTTTGAAGTTACATGCCAGTGTAATTACAAGTTACATGCTAGTGTTCAACAGTTTAAAGATTGAAAACAAATTCCAGTATTTTTACATGCTGCAAGTTACATGCTAGTGCATTTTGAAGTTACATGCTATTGTAATTACAAGTTACATGTTAGTGTAATTACAAGTTACATGCCAGTGTTCAATAGTTTAAAGACTAAAAACAAATTCCAGTATTTTTACATGCTGCAAGTTACATGCCAATGCATTTTGAAGTTACATGCCAGTATTTTTAAAAACTGAAAACAAATTCCAGTATTTTTACATGCTGCAAGTTACATGCTAGTGCATTTTGAAGTTACATGCCAGTGTAATTACAAGTTACATGCCAGTGTTCAACAGTTTAAAGACTGAAAACAAATTTTAGTATTTTTACATGCTGCAAGTTACATGCTAGTGCATTTTGAAGTTACATGCCAGTGTAATTACAAGTTACATGCCAGTGTAATTACAAGTTACATGCCAGTGTTCAACAGTTTAAAGACTGAAAACAAATTCCAGTATTTTTACATGCTGCAAGTTACATGCTAGTGCATTTTGAAGTTACATGCCAGTGTTTTTAAGTTACATGCTGCAAGTTACAAGTTACATGCCGGTTATTATTGATTTTCACAGTAAACTTCATACATTTCAAGAACTTATGCAGTTAACAATGTAAACAACTCCATACATTTCAAGGACTTCAAAAACAGTGATGATGTACCAACAAAGTTATCAATCTAACGCTACACTATTTGCAAATATCTCTAGTGCCATTTCCTCCCTAAACCCGGGGACATTCTTGGTTCCCCATCCCCAAAAACATTTATGACGCATCAACATGTCTGTGTATCGACATATGAAAATGCCACAACTATCATTGTCCAGTTGTGCGGGTAACTTTTTCGGAATTGATTGTTGAACAGTAAACATTGTCCCATTGGGTTGTATGCCTTTTTGCTGATAATACCCGGACTCCTGTAGAATGAATGGAATGAAACGCAGAAGTGCGGTGATTTGCTTCCTACGAGTGGCAATCTTCTTCTGACGGTGTAATGGATCATAAATGCAAACAGTTCGTTTCTCCAAATCAATTACACATAAGATCCAATGTTCATCTGGATCCCCAACCGCACATGGGACCAACACCTGCAAGAAAGGATTAAAAAAATGAGTGGTGTTCAATGTATTTGTTTATATAACATGTGAAACAATACTTACATATCGAACAGATGACCAACATGTTCCCCATCCAGGCTTGTCACTCGATGCATACAACAACCAATCTGTTGGACATATATGACAGTGCATCGAATTCACCTGTCAATGGTGCATCCTCAGACGGTTGGAATTTCTTCCATTCCTCGTGCAAATTTGCCTACAAAATAAACATATTTTTTACTATATGTATAAATTTTTGTCAACGGAATATAGGAAAAAAATAATTATTATAAAGTCCTTACGAAGAAGTCCGAGCATAGCACTGCAACGTCTGATTTGTAAATATTAGATTTCAACCGTCTTTGCTTACATAACAAGCTCATATACGCGTCGATATGCTACATGAAGATATATATTAATAAAAATTAGTACGTTTTAATAATTTTGTATGGAATTAAGTTCCATAAAAAATTATTCAAAAATGTTACAGAATTATATATCTTGAAATTACTAACCTCATTAGACAACCAACATGTGAGAGATTCCATCTCCACAAAGAATTGTTTTGTTGCATAGTAGTCTGTACCGACGTTCAACCTGTGTTGAACAGTCAACATTTTTAACTTACAAGTTATTATAAACCAAAATGATTGTATGAAAAAGGTTAATATATACAGAGACTTACGCTGCATCTTTTCTGCTTCTTTTAAAACGTGAATAGTCTGTCTTTAACTTTTGTTTTTCCTTGTCAGGCTCTTGGAAAAGGTCAATGTAGGGTGAATTCATGTAGCGAGATGTAATCTTCAAGCGCTGCTCACGCTCATTCTTTACAGCGATGTACTCTAGCATTGTTGTGTCGTCCTGAGATGGGGGAGGGGTCTGCACCACCATTGCCTCCGGGAGCAAAGAGTTATGGACCACAATCTGAAGCCCCTCACTATGGATAGCATCACCCCTAACAATCCCCTCACTGGGGGTAGCATCACCCCTAACAATCCCCTCACTGGGGGTATCATCTCCCTCATTAACCCCTTTTCCAACGGTACCATCCCCCTCAACATTAGGACTCCCCACATAGTCCCCTTGCACTTCAGGGGTAGTCTGTACTCTATGTGATTCAAAATGTTGATGTACTGGTGTGGAGAAGTCATGCACTTCAGGGGTAGTCTGTTTAACAAAAAAAAATCCATGTCATGACGAAGTTACATGCTAATACATAAAGTTACATTACCCTTAAAACAATGTTATAATTAGTTACCTGGCGACGTTGATTTACAAGTTGAGCCAAACTTGCCTCCACGCTGGTAAGCCGTGCGTTTAGGTGACCCTCTATTGCCGAAATCTCCTTCTTAATCTCCTTCTTCACAATGTCTTCAAATCTATCTGACATTGCACTCATTACTTCCCTCATTAATCGAGAAAAGTCAGTCGAGTCATCACCCACCTAAAGTTTTGAAAGAAAAAAACAATTAATATTGGTAGGTATTTCACTTAGCACAGTTAGTATCGGTTAGGTATTGACTTACCAGTGACGTGTCTGGAGATGTACGTTGCCTTTTGGTCCTTGCTGCCATTTTTTGTTTATGAGGTGACACCTTCCTCTTCACCGGTTTTTGCTTGTTTTGTTGAGGTCGTGACTGACTTCCATCATTACCACTATCATTACCATCTTCATTACCATCATCATCATCATTAACATTAGGCTGTTTCTCACCATCGTCTAATTCAACATTGAGTGCTATAAACTGTGGACCCTCTGCCAAATCTGTGTCAACACCAACCAAGTAAGGTTGTGTCTTTTCATCGTCCGTTGGATGTAATTCCTCCAATACAACATGCTGTACAATTAACAAAAGTGTCATCATTATTTTGCATTAGATTCCAAAATAAATTCCAGTGATGTTACATGCCAGTGCAAATTCAAGTTACATGCCAGTGCAATTTCAAGTTACATGCTAGTTAGAACATATTTCACAGTTGACACACAAGTTCCAAAACAAATTCCAGTGATGTTACATGCCAGAAGTTACATGCCAGTGCAAATTCAAGTTACATGCCAGTTAGTACATATTTCATAGTTGACACACAAGTTCCAAAACAAATTCCAGTATTGTTACATGCTGCAAGTTACATGCCAGGCCAATTTCAAGTTACATGCCAGGCCAAAGTCAAGTTACATGCCAGGCCAAAATCAAGTTACATGCCAGGCCAAATTGAAGTTACATGCCGGTGCAATTTCAAGTTACATGCTAGTTAGTACATATTTCACAGTTGACACACAAGTTCCAAAACAAATTCCAGTATTGTTACATGATGCAAGTTACATGCCAGGCCAATTTCAAGTTACATGCCATGCCAAAGTCAAGTTACATGCCAGGCCAAAATCAAGTTACATGCCATGCCAAATTGAAGTTACATGCCAGTGCAATTTCAAGTTACATGCCAGTTAGTACATATTTCACAGTTGACATACAAGTTCCAAAATAAATTCCAGTGATGTTACATGCCAGAAGTTACATGCCAGTGCAAATTGAAGTTACATGCCAGTGCAATTTCAAGTTACATGTCAGTTAGTACATATTTCACAGTTGACACACAAGTTCCAAAATAAATTCCAGTATTGTTACATGCTGCAAGTTACATGCCAGGCCAATTTCAAGTTACATGCTGGGCCAAAGTCAAGTTACAGGCCAGGCCAAAATCAAGTTACATGCCAGTGCAATTTCAAGTTACATGCCAGTTAGTACATATTTCACAGTTGACACACAAGTTCCAAAATAAATTCTAGTGATGTTACATGCCAGTGCAATTTCAAGTTACATGCCAGTGCAATTTCAAGTTACATGCCAGTTAGTATATATTTCTCAGTTGACACACAAGTTCCAAAATAAATTCCAGTGATGTTACATGCCAGAAGTTACATGCCAGTGCAAATTCAAGTTACATGCCAGTGCAATTTCAAGTTACATGCCAGTTAGTACATATTTCACAGTTGACACACAAGTTCCAAAATAAATTCCAGTGATGTTACATGCCAAAAGTTACATGCCAGTGCAAATTCAAGTTACATGCCAGTGCAATTTCAAGTTACATGCTAGTTAGAACATATTTCACAGTTGACACACAAGTTCCAAAATAAATTCCAGTATTGTTACATGCTGCAAGTTACCTGCCAATGCATTTTGAAGTTACATGCCAGGCTAAATTCAAGTTACATGTTAGGACAAAATCAAGTTACATGCCATGCCAAATTGAAGTTACATGCCAGTTATAACAAAAATTGGGAAACAAAAAACGAACCTTTCCATCTGCCACTTCTTTTTCATACTTTGCAAATTTCCCAAAGATATCATGAGGCCTCTTAAATATTCTCCAATTCTTCAAACGAGGATGTCTGTGGCCTAAGTTTTTCCCCACCAAATCAATCAACGATCCGAAAGCTTCCATTGCCCATATCTAAAATTTTAACAAACTTAAAATATTTGTACTTCAAAAATCAAGTTATGGAGAAATGCATTAATATAATATTTGAAATCTCACCTCTAATGCCCAAGGGAAACCGTACAAGTTATAGTGCGCGATGTGCTTCAATGGTGCATTTGCGGACCGAAATCCTTGTCGTAGGTAGTGGATTGTCATCATATACACATAACTCCCTCATGGAAAAGAATTGAAGGCTTCTAAATCCTCCACCATTTGAAAAAGCCATAATGTGGCTTTCCTCCTAAGATCTTGACCGAACAACACATTGTTCGCAATCAATACTAGGGCCAGTCTTCAGACCATCCTTTGGTTGATCAAATCCCCCAGCCATAAACCTTGCCCATACGTCTGTAAGTCGTATATTCTCATCATTCTCAAAATACCTAACATGGATCCCATCTTTAGTGGCAGCATACGGTTTCAAGAATATGTCCGACATCACCCCAAATTGTAGCCCCGTAACCAAACAAAACTCCCTTTGTGAGAACTTCGCCAGTTTACCACCAACTAAAAAGTGTAACTCATTTGCTCCGGTTACACCAGGTACATGTATCTGCCTCAATAGCAAGTTATGAAGTACGGCAGCAGAAAAAGTCAACTATTTAGGGAAACCAAGTAGGTGCCAAAAACATGTCTTCCGCAACTCTTGTAATTCTCCAACTTTTTGGAGAACCTTTACAATATCCAGGAGGCCATTCAAATTGCAGTAGAAGTTGGTGGTGGATTTTTTTATCCACGAACTCCTCAGTTTTATGAGAAAATCCACGTAATTTATGTTCTCCATCTGTAAAATCAAATAAATAAATGCATTAGTGTGTATTAAAAAAAGTTACATGCCAATATAAAAAAAGTTACATGCTAGTACAAACAAGTTGCATGTTACTACAAACAAGCTACATGCCAGTATAAACAAATTACATGATAGTATAAACGAGTTAATTGAAAACAAGTTACATGCCAGTCCAAACAAGTTACATGCTAGTATAAACAAGTTACATGTCAGTACAAACAAATTACATGATTAAATTATGTCAGCTCTCTAAGTTGAAATTTCAAAAGGGGGGAAATTACACTGACACTCATGAGGTTCAGGTGAAAGATAAATAGATGGAAAAATAAATGAGTTTCCACTTTCCAGTGATGAACAACCACAATGACTTTCGGCTTTTTTGAATGCAACCTCTTCAGTCTTCATCACCCACCTCAAGATATTGTTGTCTCAACTCTGTCTTGTTTCCCATTCAATTAACCATTTTCTTCTTCTTTAGATGATTATTTCTATTTAGAGAATTACAACTCTGTTTTTGTTTTATTTTTTGTAAACTTAAATTTTAAAATTTATTGACAAACAATCCAATTAAAAAAAAAACCTAAATACAAAACAAACTCAGAAACCATTTGAAGACAGAAAAGATAATCAATATATCAATAAATAATTAAAACCAGAGAAGCAATCAAGTAAGTTAACATAATTTGAAATTAAAAAAAAAGTGTCAGTTAAATAATAAACCTTCAGCAAACAATACCCAAATCTTCAGATTCCAGAGAGGGGCGATCGACGCCGACCGACCGACTGGGAGAGAGGTGCGACTGGTGGTGACCGACGGCGACTGACAGCGATGGCGACGCAACGATCTCTTCTGTTCCTTTCTCTCTCTTTCTGTAGCGACGGTAAGAAATATTCGACGCGACGGCGAGCAGCAGCGACGACGACAGAGGTGCGAGCGGCAGCGACGGCGAGTGGCAGCGACGGCTTCTCTTCTCTTCCTTTCTCTCTCTTTCTCATTTTTTACTGTAACCCTAACAAAAGTTTGATATGTCGTTTTCACGACAGCTTTTTACCTTTTTTTTTTAATTTCAAACTTAAGGACTTTTTTGTCCAGAAGTGGTAAAAACTGACGAAAACAATAAAAATAAATTTTGTGGCTAAAAACAATAAACTGGTAAACTTTTTGGCTCTTTATGAATTCAACCCTTTATTTATTGTGTAAGCTGTTGCTTGTTAGAGAGTGAAATTGCATTAATGAGTATGTGGGGCTAATAGAAATTAAAAGAAAAAGTTGAGAACAACATATTGGTGTTTTCTCTCAGCGTAGTTTTAAAGCTTTCCATGATGTTTTTTTTAAAATAATCTAACAACTTGTAAAGCTTTAAAACTATGTATCGTTTTCCATGATTTTTTTTTAAAGTAATTTAAAAACTTGTAACGTACAAGTTTCCATCATTTTTGCATCTTGGAAGACGGAAAAGGGGTGATTTGAAATGATACCCAACAGTTCCTGCACTTATTTCCGCACAAAAATCCGACATTTAAACTATGTATGAGGTTGTTTTTCTTCAGAAATAACTTATTTCTCAAGTTTTGAACGAATGAGTGTTTTGTAAACTTCGCAAAAACAGCTTAGTTTATAATGTGTCCCTCTAACAATTAACTTTTGAGAAGTTGGTAGGGGGTGTTTTTGAAAGGTGGTTATTTACGAAGCTAATCCCTTGCATTGAGAATGACCATAATGTCCTTACTTTTAATGAAAAAACTATAATGCCCTCATCTTTAATATTAATATTTTTAAATTTTGAAAAATTAAAAATTTTAAAAAATTATTGTTGTTAATAGCCAAATTTGGCTAGGGACCAAAGGGAAATTTTTTCACCCTCCTAGTCTGACTCCAGGCCCGAGGTCATCCACCAGGAGACCACACTTCCCAAAGTCGAGCTACGGTACCATCCCACAGAAATAAAGGCGAGCTCCAGAAACACCCGGAGTAGAGCCCGTCGAGATCAGATCGAGCCTGAGTCACCAAACCTGAAATCAGGAAGCTCCCCCGAGGTCGAGATTACCTCGCAACCTCTCCAGAAGCTCGCCTAAACCCCGCTGTCATAGAGGAGTATCCGCAGGGGGTCGCATCAAGCTCCAAGAAATCAAGGAAGGTCAGATAGAGCTCCTGGCTAGATTAAGCACCTGAATATTGGAACCAAGACACTAATCTACCTCGCCATACATACCATATTCAACGACCTCTATGAAGGATCATGCTATGAAGATACAAAGATACACTGGATCATATCTGGAAACATTACGTACGTGCAGAACAAGTATTTGAGTCCAAAGAGGAAACAAACTGATCTCCCCCAAGATATTCTCCATTCAGCTATTAACTCAAAGTCAATGACATTTAAACGAGGAATTCTGCCCGGTAAGGAAGGGAAAGACTGAGAAAATCAAGAGGAGAATCAATTGATTTAACCTACAAAAACTATGTATAAAAGAAAGATACTACTTTTTTTGTTTACTTTTTCTAATTTAAAAACAAATCTGATTTTTTTTTTGAAAAAATAGAAAAATGAAAAATAAAAAGAGACAATAGTATTAGATTTTAACATAATGTCCATTTTGATCTTTTTACATAATCTAATAAAGTTTTCTAAACACATTTCCCTTATTTTTTTATTAATTTAATTATTTCTAAAGCTAATATACAAAACACCTCTCTACTTTTCTTTTAAACCGATTATTTCTTGAATTAAACTAGAATTGATTATTTCTTAAGCTATAACAACCTCAAACACAGCCTTAAACGATCACAAGCCCGTAAAGTACAAACTTTTTGTTAATAGTCAAAATTGGCTAAGGATCAAAGGGTAATTTTCCACCCTCCAGGCCTGGCTCCATGCCCGAGATCATCCACCAGGAGACCATGTTACCCAAAGCCGAGCTACGGTACCACCCCGCAGGAACAAGGACGGGCTCCAAAAACATCCGGAATAGAGCCAAGAATGATCAGATCAAGCCCGCGTCACCGAACCTGAAAACAGGAAACCCCCCCCCCCCCCCCCCCCCCCCCCCCGAAGTCGGGATTACCTCGTAACTTCTCCAGAAGCTCGCCAGTACCTCGCTGACATAGTAAGGTGTCCGCAGGAGGCCGCACCTAGCTTCAAAAGGTCAAGGGAGGATAGACTTAGCTTCTGATTAGACGAAATTCCTTTATATCAGGTCTAGAACACTGATCGACCTCACTACTTGATGTACCCCGCCACATTACATGTCATATTCGACGATCCCTACGGGAGAACATGCTAGACCTGAAGACACACATGATCATATCTTAAGACATTACATGCGTACAAAACAAATAATAGAGTCCAAGTAGGAAACAAATTGATCTCCGCCAAGATATCCACGATTCGGCAATTAACTCAAAGTCAATAACATTTAAAATGAAAATCCCGTCCGATAAGGAGGGGAGAGATGGAGAAACTCAAGGGAAGAATCAATTAGTTTAACCTACGAAGACATTGTATAAAGGAATGACTTCCTCATTCTGAAAAGAGGAGACTACTATTAGACAGGCACACAACAAGTACCCAACTGCACCTTAGAGAAAAGTGAGATCAATTTGGGAGAGAGAGAGAGATGTATATCACATATTATCAATAGAGGAAGCCTTTTTTGATTCTTTTGAGTAGCTAATAATATCGTTGTTTCCTTGTCATTTCATTAGGCATTGTTATATATATATATACGTTCTACCTTGGTCATCACTTACGTGGTAATGATCTCGAGGGTGCTAACTGAGATTCATTGCCCCGAGCTAAATTTCCGTTAACACTTTCTGGAGCCGTCTGTGGGAAAATAAAACCTACACCCAGTTAATCAGATCAACTATTTGCATTTACATTTTTATTGTTTTACAGGAACTATGAGGCTCCGCTCTTGTCAAGGTCAACATGGAGTTTCGGAGCAACCCCCGGCGAGGCCTACGCGAAAGGCCCCAAGAAAGGGGAGAAAATCAGGTTATGACAGTCAAGCTCCGGTCCAAACAACTAATGCGCGGGCTTCTGGCCACCCTATAGTGAGCCAGGCCGCGCTCGATCAACAAGCGGTAGCCTTCGTGGAAACCGTCCGCATCCGCCTGCTCCCTGAAGGCATCATGGTCCAGCCAACCAACCTAAATGATCAGGGAGAACCGAGCAGGTTCGGAGCTAGGCAGCCTGCATTCGATCGCTTGGGACCTCCTCTTCTAGAGCCAGCTCTAGACAGGTCTGGGCCCCAACTTTCGATCCGGGATAGGCTGGGACCCCTGCCCCGAGTTCTGAAAAGACCTCCACAATATCAACCCAGACGAGTTAAGTCCGCCGCAGATGCTTTGACCCGGGAGCAACGAGAGCTATCCCATCCAACTGCATCAAGGAGGAACGCCCGTGCCCAAGAGGAGGAGAGTAGACAAACTTCCCAAATGGATCTTGTCCATAAAGGGGACCGGATAGAGGTTGCCAGTTCATCAGAGAGACTCGATAGTGAAGAATCCGAGGTCAATTCAAAGAAACCTGGGAACAAGCGATTGAGGATCAGCTGGCAAAGCTACAGAAGGAGGTCCAACAGATAAGAAAAGGAAAGAATATGGAGGATAAAAAGGATCCCTTGAGTGAGATGAACGCTCCCTTCACTAGGAGGATCCGAGAAGCGGAGCTCCCACCAAAATTTAAAATGCCAGCAGATAAGTTCTCCTGAACGGAAGATCCTCTAAGCCACCTGGAGAGCTTCGTTCAACAGATGGAGGTCCATAACACTATCAGAGCGGCTATGTGTAGGATGTTTCCAACGACCCTAACCGACTATGCTAAAACTTGGTTCAGGAAGCTGCCCGCTGGTAGCGTGGACTCTTTCACGAAGTGATCAACAGATTTTTGCTAGCAGTTCCAAGGGGTCAAACCTCGTCCGAAAGATCCCATACACCTCCAATATATGATTCAGGAACGAAGTGAGACACTTCGATCTTACATGGAACGTTTTCACAAAGAGGTCATACAAATGAGAGTTTTCGCTGAGAAAGAAACTCTCGCCAACTTTAGGCGAAACCTATGGACGGGAAAGCTTTTCCGCTCCTTCACCAAGAGACCTCCCGAGACTTACCAGGAGGCCTACGATCTGGCTCTTGAGCAGGTCGAGATCGATGAGCAACTCAAAGTCAAGATAGAACACGACGACATGAGAACGGTGAAGCGTCTGAAAAAAGAAGCCCCCAAATTTGAGCCAGCTCAGAAAGCTCAAAATAAACCTCCCAATAGGTCGACCTATCGCATTCCCGCTCCTCAGCACAGGCAAGAAAAATATCTAGCAAGACGAACCCCTCCTCGGGCTTCGCCACCTCCTAGGACCGTGGCCCCCGTAATGCGAGGGGAGAAAGGGTATGACTACTACACTCATTGAACGCTTCCAGGGAAACGGTCTACCTTGCTATACGAGACAAGGGGCTACTCCAAAAGCCTGCTCCTATGAAAGCCCAGCTGACAGGAGGAACCGGTACAAGTACTGCGACTTCCATGAAGACGTAGGCCATAACACTTCAGAGTGTTATAATTTGCGCAACCAGATTGAAGCCCTGATAAGGGGGGGATGCTTGATTGAGTTTCTACAGCAGATTGGAGATAATATTCAGACTGGAAGGGAGGTACAAGCCGAGATCCGTGAGGATGCAGATAAGAGAAAGGGGGAACAGACTGACTTAATGCAACAAATCTAGGTGATACACACCATCAGCGGAGGGCCCACACTGGCTGGCACTTTAAATAATTCCTGAAAAAACCATGCAAGGAAGATTCCTTGCATAGAAGAAAGCCAGGGGGTCTTGAAGGTCAGCCAAAGCCCGTTAGAGTCCTCCCATTATGCACATATCGTTTTCACTGAAGCAGATGTCTTTAATACCATGCAACCTCATGATGATCCCATGGTAATCACAATACAGATTGCCAATTGTCTAGTCCATCGCGTGCTCAGGTAGTAGTGTAGATATCCTCTTCAAGGATACTTTGGAAAAATTAAACTTGAAGCAATGTTTTTACAATAGCTGTACAACTCCACTTTATGGTTTCACTGGAGATTCGATCATACCAGTGGGGTCGATGATCCTCCCAGTGATTATCGGAAGTCACCCCTCTCTAATAGAATGTTATGACCGACTTTGTTGTGGTTGACACCCCATCGGCCTACAACGCCATCCTAGGGAGACCATTCCTGTCCTCCTTGAAGGGAGTCTTGTCCATATACCACAATGTCTTGAAGTTCCTGGTTGGAATCAAGGTAGGAGAAGTACGCGGAGACCAGCAGACAGCTAGGATATGCTACGCAGTGTTTGCCAATCCTACAACTCTAGCAAAACAATGCGTACAGGTGACATTAGTCTAGGAAGACATGGAAACATCCCAGATAATCCAGGAAGAGATGGAGCCCGTAGAGCATCCTAAGCATCCAGAAAGCAAACCTATTATGCCTTATGAGGAGGAACAGAGCAAGGAGTGGGCAAGCGGACAGCCCGTAGATAGACTAGAAGAGATACCCATCAAAGATGACGATCCCTCCAGGGTTGTTAAGGTCGGGGCCACACTTAAACCAGAAGTGAAAGAAGATTTAATTAATCTTCTCAGAGAATTCAGTGACATCTTCGCTTGAAGCCATGATGAAATGCCTGGAATCCCGGCATCATTGGCCGCCCATCGACTAGCGGTAGATCAAACAGTCAATCCCGTCAAACAGAAGAGGCGTCACTTCAATGCTGAGAGGAACGCTGCGGTACAGGAAGAGGTAGATAAATTGATCGCCAACGTGGTCATGGTTACGAAGGCGAATGGGAAGTGGCGTATGTGTGTCGATTACACCGACCTCAACCGGGCCTATCCAAAAGACAGTTTTCCTTTACCAAAGATCGACTAGCTGGTTGACTCCACGTCTGGAAATAAACTCTTGAGTTTTATGGATGTGTTCTCAGGATACAACCAAATTAAAATGCACCCGGCTGACCAAGATAAAACCAGTTTCATTACTGTGCAGGGCTTGTATTATTACAAGGTGATGCCGTTTGGTTTGAAGAATTCAGGGGCTACATACCAGCGGCTGGTTAACAAGTTGTTCAAGCCCGAGATAGGAAGGACGATGTAAGTAAACATCGACGACATGATCACAAAATCACCAACCGCAGAAGGACATCGGGAAGACCTTCCCAAGACCTTTCTCATACTGAGAGAAAACCAGATGCGGTTGAACCCCTCCAAGTGTGCCTTCGGGGTAACAGCGAGGAAATTTCTAGGCTTCATGGTTCATGAGAGAGGCATAGAGGCCAACCTAGAAAAAATCAAAGCTATATTGGACCTGGAATCCCCAACATCACTCAAACAGGTACAAATTCTGACTGGACGTGTAGCGGCGCTCAACAGGTTTATCTCTCGCTCCACCGATAAATGTCTCTCTTTCTTCAAAGCCATCAAACAAGGGAAAAACATGAAGTGGAGCCAAGAGAGCGAGCAAGCCTTCCAAGCCTTGAAAGAATACCTAACAAGCCCATCGTTATTAGTCAAGCCAGTTCTCGGAGAAGAGCTGCAGATCTACCTGGCCGTCTCAGAAACTGCAGTAAGCGGAGCTTTGGCCAAGGAGTGTGGCGATGGTTTTCAAAGACTCATATACTATGTGAGTCATGCTTTAACCAAGTCAGAGAGGAATTACATTCTCCTGGAAAAGCTCACTTATGCTCTGGTGATCTCAGCGAGGAAGCTCTGTCTCTATTTTTAAGCTCACACAATAGCAGTGGTGACAGACCAACCTCTCCGCCAATTCTTACAAAGACCAGACGTGTCCGGAAGGCTAGTCTTATGGGCCCTAGAGCTCACTTAGTTTGATTTAAAGTATAAGCCCCGGACCACAATTAAGGCACATGCTTTGGCTGACTTCGTGGCAGAATTTTCAGCGCTCCCAGATCAAGAGAATCCCTCAGCACCAAATGAGACTCCTGAAAAGACATCCGAGATCGATAATTGGCCGGAAGGCTGCAAGCCATGGACCCTCTTTACAGATGGAGCATCCGGGCAAGCTGGAGGAGGGGCTGGCATAGTTTGAATAGACCCGGAGGGGACTGAATTCTGCCACTGTTTCAGATTCGAGTTTAAAGCCACTAATAATAAAGCAGAGTACGAAGCCCTCCTAGCCGGGATGACGGTAGCCATCAAACTAGAGGCCGATTACCTGCAAATCAAGAGCGACTCATTGCTTGTTGTCAATCAGGTGACTGGGGTGTACCAGGCAAAAGGAGATAACATGGCTGCCTACCTAAAGCTAGCTCAGTTGCTAAAAAATAAGTTTAAGGGGTTTAAGATCGATCAGGTGCCTCGACACCAAAACCACCACACAGATGTCCTAGCTAAGATAGCTGCAAATGGAGGCCAATCCTTACCACAGGGAGTTCCCCTCCAAGTGATCTCCCAACCAAGCATAGCCACAAATAAAGAAATCTGCTCCCTAGATCGCCAGTCTTGCTGGATGGACCCGATCGCTGCCTACCTCCTTAAGGGAGAGCTCCCCGAAGAGCCCGACCAAGCCCGAAGAATTAAAAGACTCTCGGTCCGATATTGTTTGGTAGACGGGTACCTCTACAGAAGGGGCAGATCCCTCCCTTTACTTAGATGCTTGCATCCTGATGATGCTAAATAGGCACTAAGAGAGGTCCACTCTGGGGACTGTGGGAACCACATAGGTGGGGAAGCTCTAGCATATTAGGTGCTTCGTATGGGGTACTATTTGCCGACCATCCACCAAGTCGCAAGGAGTTTTGTTCAATCTTGCGAGCCATGTCAAAGAACTTCAAACTTGAACCACCAGCCACCTAAGCGACTGTCGTCCCTTAGTTCACCTTACCCCTTTGCCATGTGGGGAATCGACCTAATTGGACCACTCCCTACCACTCCCGGACAAATGAAACATGCTATCGTGGCTATCGAGTACTTCACAAGATGGGTCGAGGCAGAGCCTCTTTCTCGGATATAAGAAAAAAATACGACCAAGTTTATCAAAACCAACGTGGTATGTAGATTCGGGACCCCTCTCATCATTATAGCTGACCTGGGGAAGCAGTTCGACAATGCCCTATTCAAAGATTTCTGCAAAGGATTGAGGATCGACCTCAGGCTTGCTTCAGTAGCCCATCCCCAAACTAACGGGCTGGTGGAATCCACCAACAAGACTATCAAGAAACTTTTAAAGAAGAAGCTACAGCAGAAAAAAAGGCAAATGGGCTGAAGAACTGCCAGAAGTCCTCTGGCATACCGGACTACAAAGAGAACAGATACCGGGGGGACACCTTACTCCCTGGCTTTCGGAGTTGAAGCGGTCCTCCCCATCGAGCATAAATTAACCTCGTTCAGGGTATAACACTTTGAGCCTGAAAGTAACGAGGTCAAGCTCCGGGCTAATCTGGACCTCCTAGAAGAGAAACAAGACCGGGTAGCGGAGAAAGTGGCAATCTACCAAAGCAAGATCGCTAGATATTTCAACCGAAAGGTCAGAGCCTGAAATTTCAAAGAAGGGGATCTGGTGCTTAGGAAAGTGACCCTGATTACTCGGAAAAGGTTGGATGGAGTCTTAAGCCCCAATTGGGAAGGGCCATATTTGATAAAGCTAGTTGCTCGCAATGGAGCCTACAAACTCGGAGACATGGACGGATGACCCATCGACCACACTTGGAATACAGATCACTTGAGGAAATTCTACCCTTGAGCAGAGAGTTTTTCAAGCAGACTACCCCTATTTAGTTTTCATTAGAATCCCTAATAAAGATGTACTACATCTCGATCATCAATAAAGTCATTTTTCTTTTTCATCTTTATCTCCAACTATGTTCAACATTAGTGTTTACATCCTTGAGTTGGAAATTCAACATGGACACTTCAAGACCAGTGATTAGCAGGGGAAGCCCCCTCGCTACCTTCTGATGCCTTGGTCGGGTTACCACCCCCAAGAAGGGTCTGAGTGTAAGAGCATAGTTTCCATCCAGATCTCGAGACCAGGAAATAACTAAATAGCCCTTCTGATGCCTTGGTCGGGCTACCACCCCCAAGAAGGGTCTGAGTGTAAGAACATAGTTGCCATCCAGATCTCGAGACCAGAAAATAGCTAAATAGCCCTTCTGATGCCTTGGTCGGGCTTCCACCCCCAAGAAGGGTCTGAGTGTAAGAACATAGTTGCCATCCAGATCTCGAGACCAGGAAATAGCTAAAATAGCCCTCTTGATGCCTTGGTCGGGCTACCACCCCAATGGAGGGTCTGAGTGTAAGAACATAGTTGCCATCTAGATCTCGAGACCAGGAAATAGCTAAAATAGCCCTCCTGATGCCTTGGTCGGGCTACCACCCCCAAAGAAGGTCTGAGTGTAAGAGCATCGTTGCCATCCAAATCTCGAGACCAGGAAATAGCTAAAGTAGCTCTCCCGATGCCTTGGTCGGGCTGCCACCCACAAGAAGGGTCTGAGTGTAAGAGCATAGTTGCCATCAAGATCTCGAGACCAGGAAATGGCTGAACAGCCTTCCTGATGCCTTAATCGGGCTACCTCTCATAAGACGGATTTAAAAACAAATATTTGTTTTCGTGTGCAGGATCAAGATCATTATAATAAGAATTCCCTACCAAAGTTTTAATGAAGTATGAACAAATTGTCGTTGCGGATGCAATTCTGGTTCCTATTCAAGACCAGGAATGAAACAAGAGTTCTCAAAGCGAGTTGATTTCTCATTAAAGATAAGAGGAGCCTATCCCCCGGTAAGGCTACATCTATCCAACGGGGAGCTCAACCCCCCGAGCTCGGGCTATAAAAAAAAAGAGAAAGCTAAACTAAATAAAAGCAAAACTAGGTGCCCACCCCTTTTTCCGTGCAATCAAAACACTTCATGAACGAACTGCTTCAAGCTTTGGAACTCTCTTGGTTTTCCTTTGCCGGTCCTCATCCTTCACGCCGATCCTCGCCATCGACCCCCCCTTCAGGTAGTTGTCCATCTTGGTTATCCTCTCTAACCATCCCTCAATTTAGAGGCTCCACCTGTTGGTCAGCAGGATCTTCCTCCAGGACTTCATTAATCACTTCCATAACCTCAGGCGAGATAGCCGCATCAAGAAGGGCAGCCATGGACCCCTTCTGGCTCATGTCGACCTCCATCTCCATTATAGGGAGTTCCTCAGATGGGCTCCTAGCCCCTTCCCCAGCTCCTGACTGGTCCCCCTCGGATCGAGAAGACAGAACCTTACTGGAAGACTCCCCAGGACCTGAAGTAGTAAAGGTAGGAGGAGGAAATGGAGGATCTGTCTGGACTGGCTATTTTCCAGCTCTTGCTTGGCTCGAAGGAACCGCCTCGTCGCCATCAGGGTGAGATAGCTCAGCAGCCTTAATCATTATTTCCTATCTATCCCAGCCGGAAATAAATGACAGGTCAAAGGGAAGAGGGAGAGCTTCTGCGGCCTGAAAGGAAGCGTAGAAGTATCCATCGCTGAAGAAGGTCTTCGCGTCAGCTTGCAGATTGGTCACCTGAGCAATCAAAGCCTGATTCTCGAGGTCCAACTTTTTAGCCTCAGCTTTCCAAGAATCCCTCGGTCTGGCCCGCCAGGTAGATTGAAGACGCTCTTGATCATAAGATTGCTTTGTCCTCTCATGGTCACAACGAAGCTCAGCCATCTCGATCTCAATCTTTCCCTGGTTGGAGGTGATCTCTTCCACTAAAGACTGAGCCTGCTTGAGCAATCCCATGGCTTTCTCGGCTTCGGCTTCGGCTTTTGCAGCCTGGTCGCGAAAAAGGGCTACTTGCTGGCCCATCGCTACATTAAACTTGAAGGCCTACAAAAGACAAAGTCAGAGTTAGAGATTGAACAAATTAGCAGAAGCATTATGAGGGAAATGCAATTACCTCAGCTAAGATAGCAGACCCCTTGGTGATCAGGACATCCACGGGCATGGAGGCCATCCTGGAGATCCCACCGTCCCGACAAGATGCGATGAATTGTTCCAGGACTTCATCCTGCCCCGTCGAGCTCGACTGAGGGCGGGAACGCTGGAAGGAATCCTCACGACACTCATTCCAAAATCCTCCGAAGCTTGGGGGTTGGAAGCGTAGCGGAATCAGAAGGGTGAATCGAGGGGGTAGCAACTTTAGCGACTACAACAGAAGGGGCAGAAGCAGTCGGACCAACAGCCTGGGAAGCTTTACCCAAAGCCCGGAAAGCCCGCGACGCAAGGTTGGCCATCTTGGACTCAGCCGGGGAGGTAGATAGAGCAAGAGCTGGTGCGACCCCAGCAAAGGGAAGAGGAATTCTTGTTTGAAGAGAACGTTGGACGTCGAGGGAAGCTGGTTCAACGACAAAAACTTTAAGTAAACAAATCAAAAAGGAAAATGTCAGAACCAAGCTAATCATCAAGACAAGGCAAGGTAATTCAATGACACTTACGAGGAGTAGCGTCTGAGATCCACAGGTATTTGTTCACTCTACGAGGATCGAAGGCTTCAGCGGTTGGGAACTTCAGGTTCAAGTAGTTCCTGGCTAAAATAACCTTCAAAATAGCTTCAGATTCAGAGGGCAGGGAGTCCCGGTCCCACGAGGGTTTGTCACTGAAAGCTGTGGGAACCTCGAACTCATGCCTTCCAATGAAAATCGAGCTCCCCCATTCATCCCCTGCAAGGATCCATTCTTCCTTCCAGGCGGGGTCCTTCTTCGAAGCGTCGGGAATAACAAAGTTGAGCTTGTTCTTGGCCTTAGCGTAAAACTGACCTCGAGGAGCGCCAGATAGACTCCCAATTTGGAAAAGATAGGCTAGCTCCTCCGCTCCAAGCTCTCTCGTCACCTTGTTTAACTGGCATTGTTCCCTCCATAGCACGAGGAAACAGATCAAATGCCTCCAGAAGCCGGGTGTCAACTGGAGGGGAGCAAGCTGGATGGCGTTGAGGGCTCACCGAAGAGTAGGATGGAGAGGGAGCCCAACCCCATTCTCGAGAGTCGCTACATGAATTGGAAGGACGCCCTTAGGGGGGGGGGGGGTCTAAGAACTCATAACCCTTGGGAGGTACAAAGATGGAAACGCTGTCAGGAATACCATACTTCAACCTCAAACGGTCAATCACGACCGGATCAACGATGGAATCAGGGATAACCCTAAAATCATAGGGAGAAAGCCTCTCCAAGGGGGGCCGGAAGCTGGGACTCGATGCTCCCCCGCGGTGTCAACGCCCGCCTCTCTATCGGAGTCATCATCGGCTATATCCAAAGGGTGGTCAGGATGGTTAGAAAACCCGGTCCCAATAGACACATTCCTGTTCGATCGCCGATGCTGCGGGTTGGGCGGGGAATCGTCGCTGTCTAAGCTCCTCCTTGCCCGTTTCCCCGGAGCAAGGCTAAAGACCTCATCGCCTTCAACTATGGAGTCAACTGAATCATGATTGGTTTTTGACATGATGAAGTCAGTAAGGATGAAGAATGAAGAAAAAGATAAGCTTGAGAGAAAGGCTATGAGAGAAAGTATATCTTGGAAAAAAATTGAGTTTGAGAGATGTGAGGAAGACGTTGAGATAAACAAGTATATATAGGCAAGAGGGCAGCATCACGAGCTGTCGAGATCTTCAGTTGAGATCACAAAGAATCTCGGGGACTGCCGTAACGTAACCGGATTAACTCGGAAACAAGTTAGTCAGCTCACGCCATGTCACTTGCGCAGTTAATGAGGAGATCTCCCCAAGATTCTGGTAACGGTAAAGAATCTCGGGGACTACCGTAACACAACCGGATTAATTCGGAAATAAATTAGTCAGTTCACGCCACGTCACTTACGCAGTTAATGAGAAGATTTCCCCAATATTCTGGTAACAGTAAAGAAGGAAAGATTTCCCAAATAAAATAAAAAATCTGACCCCAACCCCAAGCTCGACAACCGGTGTTCAAGTTAGAGGGGACTTCTGTTAATAGCCAAAATTGGCTAAGGACCAAAGGGAAATTTTTCACCCTCCAGGCCTGGCTCCATGCCCGAGATCATCCACCAGGAGACCATGTTACCCAAAGTCGAGCTACAGTACCGCCCTGCAAGAACAAGGACGGGCTCCAGAAACATCCGAATAGAGCTAGGAATGATCAGATCAAGCCCACGTCACCGAACCTGAAAACAGAAAATCCCCCCTGAAGTCGGGATTACCTTGTAACTTCTCCAGAAGCTCTCCTGTACCTTGCTGACATTGTAAGGTGTCCGTAGGAGGCCGCACCTAGCTTCAAAAGGTCAAGGGAGGATAGACCTAGCTTCTGATTAGACGAAATTCCTTTATATCAGGGCTAGAACACTAATCGACCTCATTACCTGATGTACCCCGCCACCACTTTACATGCCATATTCGACGATCTGTACGGGAGAACATGCTAGACCTGAAGACACACAAGATCATATCTTAAGACATTACATGCGTACAGAACAAATAATAGAGTCCAAGTAGGAAACAAATTGATCTCCGCCAAGATATCCAAGATTCAGCAATTAACTCAAAGTCAATAACATTTAAAATGAAAATCCCGTCCGATAAGGAGAGGAGAGATGGAGAAACTCAAGGGAAGAATCAATTAGTTTAACCTACGAAGACATTGTATAAAGGAGAGACTTCCTCCTTCTGAAAAGAGGAGACTACTATTCGACATGCACACAACAAGTACCCAACTGCACCCTAGAGAAAAGTGAGATCAATTTGAGAGAGAGAGAGAGAGAGATGTATATCACATATTATCAATAGAGGAAGCCTTTTTTTTTATTCTTTTGAGTAGCTAATAATATCGTTGTTTCCTTGTCATTTCATTAGGCATTGTTATATATATATATATATATATATATATATATATATATACGTTCTACCTTGGTCATCACCTACATGGTAATGATCTTGAGGGTGCTAACTGAGATTTATTGGCCCGAGCTAAATTTCCGTTAACACTTTTGAATCACAAACTATAAAATTCCTTAGAAAGCTTCCTTTCGAGGATGTACAATTTTATACACAAACTTGCATGCATGTTTTGCACCGACAGTCTATGTTTTTGTCATGTTTTATTTATTTTTGCTTGGATTAACCTAAAAGTTTTGAAGTAGATTAAATTGAACAAGATGCATGTTTGTTTTGTTTTTTAAATAAAACAAAACAAAACTAGATAACGCTGTCCTCCATCCATTTTGTTTTGTTTAAGTAAACGGTGAATGAGATTAAATCCATTCCATCCATTATTTACTTAATTTCTTTAAATTAATCATTATTTGAAAGAATAATGTGTAATTTGTCTTATTTGACAGGTGAAAATGAAGATTTAATTTGCTCGTCAATCGTTAACCTTTAACATAGAACAATTATGTACAATTTAAAGCAATTCACAATTGAAAGTATTGATTTCTTTTGTTGAGTGGCATTGAAAGTGTTGATTTAAATTTTGGTATAAGTAATCAATGATTATAAATGGAAAAGTGAAAGGATACATCATACATCATACATCATACATCTATGGAAACTGACCTTACTTTTATTGGAAAACGTTGGGATTTGAATGGAAAAAGGAAATGTTAGACAAGCACACACGTGAACACAGTGTACGCATTACATTTTTGGGCGATTGACATGAAACAAAAATCAAAATTTGTCTCCTCATGGAGGACTATATTTTGCCAACGTATTTTATATTGTGAAAATGGTGAGAAATGTCACTTTTTTGTCTCGTTGTTGTACCAACGTCACCGGTTTAATAAATTATGTTTAAAAGGCACCTATTTTGGTGAACTACCAAAATAGCCTTTAAATAATCATTTTTTTATTGTCTCTGTACTTCCATCTCCACACTTGAAACACTGAACGCAATAACTCCTCTCTTTCTCTCTCTACAATAAATTTCAAAACTACTCAACGTTCTTCAGCACAACAAGGTAATATATTTGTCTGAAATACTGTTTTTTATCCTTCATTTTTAAAAAAACATTCCTTTTGTAAACATGAAGCTGGTTTTGTGAATTTTGAATCTGTGAAATTTGAATCTCCGATGCTGTTAATAAAAAGCTCGGAGCCATTGGAAAAGCTCGGAGCCTTTGAAAAAGCTCGGAGCCTTGGAAAAAGCTCGGAGCCTTTGAAAAAGCTCGGAGCCTTGGAAAAAGCTCGAGCCTTTGGACAAAAAGCTCGAGCCTTTAGAAGACAAGCTCGGATACTTGAAAAAAGCTCAAGACTTTGTAAAAAAGCTCGGGCCTTTAGAAAACAAGCTCGAAGACTTGAAAAAAGCTCGAGACTTTATAAAAAAGCTCGGGACTTTGTAAAAAAGCTCGGGACTTTGTAAAAAAGCTCGAGTCTTTGGAAAAAAGCTCGAGCCTTTGGAAAAAGCTCGGCTCTTTTCGGGAAAACCCTCGAATCTTTGGAAAAAAGGTTGGAGCCTTTACTAAAAGCTCAGAGATCATAGTAAAAACTCGGAAACTATTTTAAAAGGCTCTGAGCCTTTTCCATAGCTTTTATGTTTGTCATAATGGTTTTGTGGTGATGAATGTTACAGGAGAATGAATCGGGTGAGCATAGTAATATCTTACAACGGTCGATGGGAGCAGTTACCTGATGGAAGTCAGAGGTTTGTTGGATCCGACAACCAAGGAATGTATGTGTCAAAGAATATGAGTTATGAAGAATTGGTGTCGATCGTGCATACTGTTGTGAAGTATGATGTAAACAAATACAATGTTGATCTACAGTCAATATCAATCGTTCCTGGCGCTACATGTCGCACATTTGTAAGAAATGACGATGATGTTCAGTTTATGCTAGGGGAAGATCGGATGATCCCTCAAGTATGTGTTAGTCTAATTGAGAGGGCAACTGGAGATGTGATACAGAATGATATTCCTGCTCCTGAAAATACCCAACCATTTGGATCTGCTAGCGGTAGCAACCAAGTGTTCACATAAAGGAGTGCCACTGAAGGTGGGGAAAACATATGTGATGTCCAACCGGTAGTGGTCGACTATGCAGATGTTGGTGAACCTCAATTCGACGATGTGTTTGGTTGTCGATTTGAGATGAATGATGGGCGGTACAATGAGCAATACAATGAGATGTACAATGAGATGTACAATGAGATGGAGGAGATTCACCGTCGCCAATGACAAGCTAGTGCAGTTATAATTGGAGAAGTGGTTGCACCTAGACTTCAACAACAAGATGGTCGTCTCATGTGTCCTAAGGATATAATCGCCGATATGAAAACAATGTATGGCATCCAAATCATGTACAGTAAGGCATATCAAGCCTTGCATTATGCATTGTCACTGACCTATGGGACACATGAAGAAACCTTCCAACTACTGCCATCTTTTGGTTACGTGCTGGAACAAAAAAATCCTAGCACAATCACTGACTTATAGTGCGCTGACGACGGTAAATTCCTTTACTTTTTCATATCGTTAGAGGCCTCAGTTAGAGGTTTTCGGAGGTGCATGCGTCCTGTTATTGCAGTTGATGGTACCCATTTGAAGGGAAGATTCGGGGGTACAATGTTTGTTGCAACTGCCCAAGATGGAAACGAACAGGTGTATCCAATTGCTTTTGGGTACGGCGACTCCGAAAACAACCTTTCATGGGAATGGTTTTTGGATTGCTTGAAGGGTGCTCTTGGTCATATAGATGATCTAGTTTTTATTTCCGATCGACATGCAAGCATTGAATCAGGGATTTCTAAAGTGTTCCCTTATGCAACCCATACCATATGTTGTTAGGCACTTTTCTGAAAATGTGAAGAAGCGATTTCACATAAAAGATGTTGCCAGCTTAATGGACAAAGCCGCTAGAGCGTACACTGAATTCAAATATAACCGGTACATGGGTGAGTTACGTAACCTGCACAAGAATGCTTTCGATTATGTTGAATCCGCTGGTCCACATAAATGGTCTCGTGTACACTGTCCCCAACGAAGGTTCAGGGTGATGACAACAAATGTTGCAGAGTGCATAAACTCATGCCTTAAATTCGCACGACAACTCCCTATGTTGACATTAGCAGAGTACATTAGGAATATGTTACAGCGTTGGTTTCACGATCCGACATCGAGCTGCACAGTCCATGCGTCATCAGTTGACCGACGTATCACATCTTGTGATGCTACAACAGGGTCGAGAAGTGCGGTTATATGACCGTCAATCCAGTGGACTAGAACATATTCTCTGTCAAACGGTCCGGAAAGCAGTGAACTGTTGACTTAGCCCGGAAGACATGCACATGCAACAAATTCCAAATGGACCATTTTCCGTGTTCTCACGCACTCGCTGCGGCAAGGTACATTAACAGTATACAATTATACGCTATATTAAGCAAACATGATTGTCACTTTTTTCATTGCTTTTGCAGGGAGCGGAACTTGGATTTCACATCGCTGTGTTCGGACTACTACAAGAGACAGACACTTATTGATGCATACTCAGTTCCTATTATGCCTGTTGGCCATCCTTCTTCATAGGTAGTGCCATCCGACATCGCTGAGCGGGTGGTTTTAAATCCAAAGACCAAGAGACAATCAGGTCGCCCGATGAAGGGTCGACATGCATCATCTTCCGAGAGGACAACCACCCAATCGTGTAGAAGATGTGGACAATCAGGTTATAATAGCAGGAGTTGTTCTAATCCGCCCTTGATTAATGAAGGTCCGAGCAGAATTGTTCCAGAGGAATACCGTCGCAAGTGTATCGTATGTCATCAAGTTGGACATAACAAACAGACGTGCCCACATAAGAAATCTTCCGTGGAGTGAATCGAGCCTTTCATACTTATTGTTCATGTCGTTGGGGTGTGAATTATTACTTTTGTTATTGTATGAAATGCGTGTGTTGTACTTGTAAATGCAAACACTTGAAATTTTAAACAAAAAATTTGAAATTTGAAAGTTCATTACTATAATTGTTTGTACATCGACAACTACAACATCTAATGGGGCTTGGAGTTACAAAAAATCTCCACAGCCATCTTCTCCCGTAAGGTGCACATATCTTCTTCTGACCAGTCGAACGTCTTCCTGTTCGCCATTACGTACTCCATCAATCTCAAGGTATGAGCACCACAGTTACCCCTGCGACTCAGCACATGAACAACCGTTACAATTGAAGTTTAATAAAACAAACTTAAAGTTTAAATGATGTTCGTACAGTCATACCTTCTAGTCTGTTGGGGCACATGTGTTGTAGACACCATGCTTACCCCAAATGGCCTATTCCGCTTCTCGTACTTCACCTCACCCGTTAGTCTGGCATCGTGAAACCCCACCTGATGCAACATCGAGGATAGAAACCACCACAATGGAGCGACCTGCTCTTTCCTGATCTGTAGGGGGACTTCCTGTCTGAACGAGTCTAGCAGGTGGATCTTCCCGAGAGTAAGGTCGACGCTGGCCATGAGCCAATACTGGCCACCAATGTTGCACGGAATAAGAACCTGTACCAAGTGTTTAAGATATTGTTATGGTCAAAATAAGAATTATTAATTAAACACATTGAAACCATAACTATATTGCGCTCACCGCGTCAACCTCGTGCCATGGTCGGTTCCCTACCGAGAGTAATCCATGTACTATCATCAGATCTTCAGAGGACCACCTGTACTTCAACACAGACCAGTTTTTTGGGGCTTTTCCCACAGCATCGTGAGGCATGATTCTCCACTACTGAAACTTCAGCATTGACTGAAAATAGATAACAAACCGAAACGTTAGAAACAGGATGAAACACAATAAACAGACGTGCGAAAATAGTACATTTGAAACACTTACATAGAACTGAGAATCTAGTAGGTTCATCCTCTGAATGTAGACAGTGGGGAATGCTCGCTGAAGCTTCCGTAAAATATACATGTACACGTCCATATGCTGACAATATAAACATTATACATTATTAGTATTCTTCCATAAGTTAAACAAACTTAAAAGACAATCGAAGTAAGGAAAGTACCGAGTCCTCCAACTCCATAAAGTTGGCTTGCAACCGGTGGAACCAAGTCACAGGCACGGGGGTCATCAGATCCACATCACGTCTGCGTAATTTTTAATTATTTAGAAAAACAACTAATTTAACTTAGGTGTTTCAAAATAAATTCACAATATTATAATACTTACAATTCCCCCATCACGTTCCTCTTGTAGGCTTTGTAAGCCGCAAGCTGGTCAGCGTCTACCAAATCATTGGGCCTGAATGTATGTGCTGATGACAGGGGCAGTATCCTTGGCCTTTTCGGCCGACAGGGGTCAGTGTATGGGCTCACCAACTGCCAGCCTCGTTTGCGAATCCGCTGCTGCCTATGCTGACTGTGGACCACTAGGAGGGTGTTGGGAGGAGGAACTCTGTCCCCGTGGATCACGTTGAGGGCTCCGATGGGATGAGATAGACCTGTGGGGTAGGCTGTGTCAGGATGGACCGGCAGTGTCACTGGGGGTGAGGTGTGACGGGATCGAGTAGAGGAGAGCGGTGTTGGATGGACTGCAGAGGTGCTACCTATGGATCGCCTGGTCAGGTCAGGAGTGTGGACTGTACGAGAGGAGGGACTCTGACTCAGTGGACTGGATGAGTCCGCTGTATGGTCCTGGATATGAACAGGAGGATCCACATCCTGTACCTCCATAAGCAGAGGAAACTCTAATAACGCCTGGGTAACTGTCTCCCTAAATACTCATGTATCCGTGCCACTAGGGACTTGCATCTGCTGGTCTCGTACTGTATCTCACGCTATTGGACCCTGCGTCTGAGGTCCATCAGCCTCCGTCGTAGGTCCGGTGGCTGGGTCTGTCCCTCCGTCTCTGTCTCTACGTGGAGAGTCTCGATCATGGGAGGGTGGACCATCCCTGCCTGACTGTGATGTCGAACCCCACCGCCCCCGGAGAAAGTCCATCACCTCCCTATGTTGCCTATCCCATTCCTGATCACTCTTTCGGAGATCCTCCCGTAACGCAGCGACTGCATCCATCACATCTTGGATTTTTAGTTCCAAACGGTCCTGAAACAAAATCATTATTGTTAGTACTAAAACCCAACACTTGTTTCAACATAAATAAGGCATTACACCATTTTTGACATACCTGGCGATGTCCTCCAACGTCTTCTCGTGAATGTACTCCACCGGGCATCACAAATCGAACCTGTCTGCGCCTAAGAGGACTCCTAGCGACAAACTCTGGGTCCGAACCCTCCGTATCCGGCCTGTGCCTGAGGGGACTTCCACCGCCAAACTCTTGGTCGGAACCCTCCGTATGACTGGGTCCGGCGGTCGTATGATGTAAGGGATCTGGTACCGAGCAGTCGTGTCCATCGGCAGCCATATATATACTGCATCCCTCATTTATGCCCTCGTAGTACAGTGCAACCTTCTCAGCTGCTGTCGGCACCAGTGCAGTCCTCGCAAACATCTGAAATCGTTGTTAGACCATTGTATTTGTATAATCGTAATATGTAAACACTTTAACACAATAGATCCTTACCCTAGCTAAGAAAATCTTGTCCAGCTTGTCCGACCTTGGTTGCTTATGCAACTGCCATTTCAGCATACGGGGGGACAACTCAATCCGCCTACGAGTCCCAAATCGGGTCCCAAGCTCGGGGATAACCTCATACGCAAATACCTATGTAAAAAAAACAAGTTATTCAGAATCCAATCATTTATTCCGTAACTCATGTAAAAAAATATTCAGGTTTTCAAACGATACAAATTCTAAATTCTCACCAACAGTGCGTGAGCTAGACCGTAAATGTTGTACGTCTCCACCGTGTGAACGTCAGCGCCCTTTTCCTGCTGTCGTCTCTCATACCGCATACGTCGACCGTCCAAGGCATGCTTGAATCCAATAATGGACTGCCTATACACTTGGGCACCCCACGGGAATGCATCAAAAGCGTCCAAGTCCTCGACTAGCCGGATCTGCCATAATGGAATTTTCTCTCTCTCGTCCAACCCCATCAATAGCCAGTTTAGCATATAAAGAAGGCACAGCTTCACAGCATTGTACTGCTCCTCAAATGCACCGATCCGTAGAACAGCTCTCAGCTGTTCATAATCCACCTCATCTACACCATTGAAATACCGTTGGTGTATCCCGTTCTGAACCATCTCATACCTCGTCGTGTCGGGAATCACTCCAAACTTCAATCCGGTGATCAGGCAGAATTCAACCTTGGAGAACCGGACCGAACGAGGACCTAACATAAATCTCATCTCATCCTCCGGCCTATTGTGATGTAGCTCGCGCAATAGCAGTCGATAGACTATGCTACCCGAAAACTTCATCCCCCGATCCATCCTAAGGAAATGACCAAAACAAGACTCTGTATACCGACGTCGGTCTTCGACCTTGAATTGTTCTGGTACACTGTCCAGTGCGACGTCGATATCTTTAAGGTCGCTGAAATGGCCATGCCGAGTGATTTTTCCATCGTACCATTCATTCTCTAAAGTTTTAAGCAAATCCTTTAGTTCACTACCCATCTGCATTTTCACAGAAACAATGCATCAGTAAATGTAAAAGGCTCGGACATAATAATATAAAATAGCAGGGAAGCAGTTTTAAAAAGCTCGGACTCAGTTTGAAAAAGCTCGGGCAGTTTGAAAAAAGCTCGGACGCGTTTTGAAAAAGCTCGGACACAGTTTGAAAAAGCTTCGGACACATTTTGAAAATGCTCGGACTGTTGAAAAAGCTCGGACTCAGTTTAAAAAAGATCGGACTGTTTAAAAAAGCTAGGAAACTGTTTGAAAAAGCTCGGACAGTTTAAAAAAGCTCGGACTGTTTAAAAAAATCTCGGACACTGTTTCAAAAAGTTCGGAAACTGTTTGAAAAAACTCGGACAGTTTAAAAAAGCTCGGACTGTTTAAAAAATCTCGGACACTGTTTCAAAAAGCTCGGAAACTATTTGAAAAAGCTCGGCCACATTTTAAAAAAGCTCGGGAACAGTTTCAAAAAGCTCAGGCATTTTCAAAAGCTCGGACTCATTTTTTAAAACGCTCGGATACCCAGAAAAAGCTCGGAACCAGTTTGAAAAAGCTCGAAAACCCAGAAAAAGCTCTGAAAATGTTTTAAAAAGCTCGGAATCACCTTAAAAAAGCTCGAGAACCCAGATCTTCAATAAATTTACAAACCCTAAACTAACCCCCCAACCATTCTCAGATCAACAAACAAACCTAATCTACAAGTTTAATCAACAACCAACATCAAACATGAACTTATTAAAAACAAAATCTACAACATAATCTGACTCAACTTACCACAGTCGATTGAAGATGTTCTCGTCTGAACACCCGAAAAAACACTGTTGTCCTACCGCCGGTTACTTCGACGTCTTTTTCAGCCGGAAAACCACTGATCTTCCAATGCCGGTTCTTTTTCCAGCCGATGTTTTCTCTCTCTGGTTTTTCTCACTAAGTTTGAAAATGACAAAAACTCACTTGGAAGGGGTATTTTTGTCTGGACACCTATATTGGTGCTTTTTAAACATGAATTAGTAATGTGGTGATATTTGCACAACACCCACCCCAAATAGTGCTATTTATTTTTTGAGCCCTTTTATATTTTAATAATTGATACCGACTTTAATAATCTTCATCACAAACTTGGTTTAATACGTAAGCCTATAATTATATTTTATATTCATTTTTGTAATAAAATGTTTAATGTGTTCAAATGCTGGAATTCTTTTAAATATTTTTCAACATTCGTTTCTCCGTTTGACTTGACAAAGATTATGAATGTTAGTTACATTTTTGTTATATAAAATATACACACACAAAAAATTCAACATTTTCTATTGAATGCCTGCATACTGTATAGATGAGGCCCCTACCTCAATTTGAGGATTTTCTGAATCCATCTTTTATTTTTCCTGCCTACTTGTTACAAACCGGGATGAATGCATAGATGATAAATAAAAGATAAAATTAGTTTTTTAGATTTTTATTATTAGTTTGGTAGTTTTTAGATTCGATAAAGTTAGATTGTAGTTACCCAATCTAATCTGATGTCTTTTAGTTATTTCATGTTTTATCAATTTAGCTGTATAAATTAGGATTTACTATAATTAAATAATATGATTAGAGTTTATTCCTGAAAATTATGTGTTAGTTTATTCTGACATTTTGGAGACTTTGGATTTTCTTGAAGTAAACTAGTACCATTTTTAGTTTGATCAAATTGTACACTTAATAGATTCTCCATCTCAAATGGATATGGGGATAAAATTTGGGATATCCATTCCCAATTCCTTCCATTTTCATCCTTTTAATCATAGAGTCATTAAGAATTAATGTACAATTAGGGTAAGTAAAACAGTTTGTTGGACAATTAAAAATGAGAATTAGCGCGCGGCCCCTTGTAGAAATCCACGTCATGAATTTTTGAACATGCAAATGGTCCTCACCTCAAGTCAATTTTAGAAATAAATCCATGTCCATTATGTGATGATGATAATAGTGACCGAAATAAATGTATTTTCACACATTACCTCTTAATAGATATGGTAGACCATCTTCCTTCCACAGTGGTGTTGAGGAGTTTGAGTTCTACTATACACCCGATTTGTAGGAGTAATTATCTGGTCGTACATATCCCGACAATCCCATTATAATAGTTGTAACCTGTAATACTTCAATATATATATATATTGATATATATATATATATATATATATATACATTTTTAAGAATTTATATAGGATGATCTCTACATAAACTCGTTTTCGATAAGATTAGATTGTAGTCCAATCTAATCAAATGTCTTTTAGTTATTTCATGTTTATCAGTTTAGCTGTATAAATTAGGACGTGCTATAATGAACCTGAAAATTATGTGTTAGTGTATTTTGACATTTTGGAGACTTGATTTCTCTCGAAGTAAACCAATACCCTTTTTAGTTTGATCCAATTGTACATGTTACAGATTCTCAATCTCAAATGGATATGGGGATGAAAATTGGAATATCTATTCCCAATTCCTTCCATTTTCATCCTTTTAATCATAGTCATTAAAAATTAATCTACAATTAGGGTCAGTAAAACAGTTTGTTGGACAATTAAAAATGAGAATTAGCGCGCGGCTCCTTGTAGAAATCCACGTCATGAATTTTTGAACATGCAAATGGTCCTCACCTCAAGTCAATTTTGGATATAAATCCATGTCCATTATGAGATGATGATAATAGTGACCGAAATAAATGCATTTTCACACATTACCTCTTAACAGAGATGGTAGTCCATCTCTCTTACTATCTCTCTTCCACACTGGTATTGCGGAGTTTAAGTCCCACTATACACCCGATTTATAAGAATAGTTATCATGTCCGTACATATCCCGACAGTCCCATTATAATAGTTGTAATCTATAATACTTCATATATATATATAAATACATTTTAAAGAATTTAAATTAGGATAATCTCTAAGTCTCTATAGAAACTCGTTTTCTGTTTTCCAAAACAAAAAATGGGGTTAAAGTGTTCGTTAGTCATGTTTTGGGAATAAAATGAAATTTTCTTTCTCTTTTATTGAACAAACCGAACCATTTTTTTTTATACTTGTTTTGCACTTTTTTTTTTGGTTTTAATTTTTTTTAAACCATCCAAAATTCGCAATGTTGCATGTGATGTACTTGTGTTTTGAAATACATCCAGTCTTTTTATCTTGTGACTTGTATAACATGATTCTAGGAAAATTCTTTAAAGGGTTAATTTTATTTTAGTCCCTCTAGTTTGACCTAATACACAAACTGGTCCCTCGGTTTTCAGTATTATGTTGACAGGTCCCTATAATTTTCCAAAATCTCTATTTTAGTTCTTACTGTCCAATTCTGTTAGGGTTTATAAAGATTCCGTCCAAGTGGTAAGGATAAAATCATAAACTGACATAATAAACATTAAAATCTGATTAAAAATAATTATTAATTAATTAATTAAAGAATAAAACAAACATTTAATCTCTCTGTCTCTCTCTATTCATCTTCAACATCAAACCTTTTTCTTCTATTCAACTACACCATTACCAAACTCTAACCACTGCCACAAACTAAACTCACCGCCACCACCACCCACTGATCGATCTCCTAGTTGGACCACTACCTCTTCTTCATCAGGCCTTGAAGCTCACCATCACCCTCACCAAACACACCAGTTCATCACCATTTACTAACACCGGTTCATCACAAGTTTATCACCATCACCAAACTAACATCAGTTTTTTCGATCTCATCTCTATCTCGATCTCGACCTCAGATCTCTCTTGAATTAGAAAACAAAATTTTAAAAAACAAAACAAAACACTACAAACACTACCACTACCACCCAAACCCTAGCCATCAAACCCACCACCGTCGAAAACCAGAGCTCGACCCATTGTTGTGTAACGCCGCCGCCTCACCAGCCTTCGTCTTTTTCTCCTTCAGCCAAATTCCGCCGCAAACCTCTTCTCTTCCTTGCCGTGACCACCCTTAGCCGTGACTTTCTCTCTCTCACTCTTCCTCTCTTCTGATGTGTGTGTGGACTGAAATGGTTTGGGTGTGGATTTGTGGTGGTTCAAACCAAATCTAGGTTTGAGTATTTGGAGGTTTGGTGAACTGGGTGTGGTTGGGTGTTGATTTGGTGGTGGTTTGAGTGTGGGTTTGGTGGTGGTTTGAGTGGATTTGTGGTGGTTCGAACCAGATCTAGGTTTGGGTATTGTGAAGTTTGATGAACTGGGTGTGGTTTGGTGGTGGTTTGGGTGTGGATTTGGTGGTGGTTTTAATGGATTTATGGTGGTTCGAACCAGATCTGCGTTTGGGTATAGGGAGGTTTGATGAACTGGGTATGGTTTGGTGGTGGTTTGGGTGGATTTGTTGTGGTTCGAACTAGATATAGGTTTGGGTATTAGGAGGTTTGAATGTTTGATGAATTGGGTTGGGTTTCTAGGTTTGAGTGTTGGGAGGTTTGATGAACTGGGTTGGATTTCTGGGTTTGGTTGTTTAAAGGTTTGATGAATCTGGTTTCTGGTGTTGATTAAGATGAAGATCCAGAGAGGATTTTTTTAAGGCTATTTAAAAAAAAATTAAAAAATAGAAAACAAAAATCAGGGGTAGCTGGGTCATTTGACCCTCTGTCCCTATCAGATTACACTTTTTCAACGGAAATCGTGATAGAAGGACCAAACGAGATAATTTTGAAAACCAGGGAACCGGTTTGTATATTAGGTCAAACTTGAGGGACTAAAATGAAATTCACCCTTCTTTAAATGGAGTTTTATTTTTGGTTTTAACTAGTCAAGCAAGTGACACGTGATAACCTGGGCTAAACAAAAATTTGTTTTATTGTCGTTAGGTCTATTTAAAAAAATATATATATTTGTACTCTTTATTTGAGATACAAATTTACGGATTTAAAAGCTAAAATCTAAAAATATACCATTGAAAAATTGTACGTGCACTCATTTTTGTATACACACCCTATTAATAAATTTAAAATGATTTAATTTATAAGCAAACCCTATAAATGACCAAATATGTCATTTCTCTTTTTTTAATAAATATTATAAATTAATGAGTTGTAAAATAGTTAAATAAAAATTGTAAAAAAATAATAATACTCGTAGTCTCGTACAGATGAGCCACTCCTCTTGGAATCAAAAACCTGGAGATGGTGCTTTTTTATGTTATTTTTTTCCTTATATATTTTTTTCCTTTTCATTTCTTTTAGTACAAGAGAATTAGGTTGCGTTTGATTTTTCGTTTGAAGACTGAACAATGCTGAATTATACTGAAGGCTGAATAGTGACTGAAAACTGAAACTGAAAAACATGTTTGTTTTTTTTCACTAAAAACTGAATATAAGTGATAAGTTGTTTGTTTTTTAAGTTATAAATAGCTTAAAATAAATACTTTTACATCTATGGCCTTTCAACTATTATTTGTTATATATTTATATTTTAATATATTAAAGACAACTAAAAAATTAATTTAATAATATAATAAAAAATTTATATAAAAAATACCATATAAAATATAACCCTTAGAGTATAAAATTGAACAAATTAATTGAAGTTTAGTTTAAGAAATAACAGTAAATTAGAGCCGGCCATTAATAATCCGTACAATATTTATATTATATATGTGGAATAATAATATAATAATAAATTTATAATGAAATATATGTCTCTTTCAAATTTTTTTTTTTTGAAATTGGCTGCTAAAGTTTTTTAAATAGTGAGAAGAAAAAATATATTAATATAGTTAAGGGGTGTAGGAGAAGACTAAATTGAAAATAAATAAGAGTTGTAAGGTTAAATTTGGAAGTAATAAATTGATATTTATTACAGCAATTTTTCATTAAGTGAAAAGTGAAAAAATTTCACTTATTTATTTATTTATTATAAAAAATGGTTTTAGAAGTTCATTCAGCGGTTTTATAACTTAAAAAAATTAAACGAAACAACTTAATGACACACATTAAGTGCCATTAAGTGTTCAGTGAAAAAAATCAAACAGGCCCGGGTCCATCGATGAAATTCATTGAATCTGACTGTATCGTCATTTTTTATATCAGTTTAGTTTTTTAATTAACTTCAATTATTTTTTTCATATCTTAATTTTTTTTATAACAGTGAGTTATATTTATAACCACTATTTAGATCTCAATTAATAACAAAACAGTAATTTAATCAAAAAAGTATTTTTATTTATTTATGTAACTAATTATAATATTTATTAAAATATTCAAAATATTAAATATTTTATTAATATGATGCTTGAGTTATATTTATATTAATCATTTTAATAATTTTATTTAAGGGTAATGTTAAATTTTAAAAATATGTTAATTTGCGGAGTATATACAAATATTGCCACTTAAAATCTAATCTAATAACTGATATGAACTAGTTTTGGGTCTATTAAAAAAAAATATTTGAATCTGTTTGTTTTAAACATAAATTTCTGGACGTAACCGTCTAAACTCATATTTAAATCTAAGAAATTAACTTTATTTGTAAAAAAAAAAAAAAAAAAATTTGGACCCTTTATTTCATTGGCCCAGCTTGCACTGACCCAGGGCCGGCATCGGTGAGAACTGCTAGATGAATGTGTCTTTAAAAAATAAATAAATTATTAAAGATTTCTTATTTTAATTTCGATAAGTTTTAGTACCGAAAATTAGTTTATGATGTCTTCATATTTAAATAATCAGGATAAATAATTCTAATACTTGAAAAAATGTTTAAATTTTATTCATAAATAGATTTCAATGAATTTATCATAAAAAAAAAATTCAGATCAAAATTCGTTCAAACTGATGTGATTTTATAGTAGTCCTTACCTAAATTAAAATAGACGATCCTTTTGAGTTTTGAGAGACCCATTATATATATAATTATATTAACTATATATAATTTGAAAATATGTTTTAAAAATGATTTTACCAAATACATATTATATTATTTTTAAATAATATTTTCCATTTTCGCTACAAAATATGTTTTTAGTTCTTTAAGAAAATATAAAATCAATTTATTATTTTCGAATGAAAATTGATAAAATAGAAAATGGGAACGGTAAACATTATCAAATCTGCCATATATATATACAATAATTTTCACATAAGTGCGCCTGATAGAATTATATAAGGACATTGAATGTGAGCCACCCATTTTACATATTTTGACTTGGTATGTATGCACTTGTCAAATCTCTTTTATAAATGAGTGACTCACATTCAATGTCCTTATATAATTCTATCAATGCGCACCGATAGGAAAAGAACTAAATATATATATATATATTTTGAAGTAATCACTAATCATTGCTATAATATTAATTATGAAGAAAATCTGGTCATTAAAAAAAAATGAAAATTGAGGGTGTAGTAGGTCACTACTTTAAAAGTTTGATCCAAATCAGCATGTTTATGGCGAGGAAAGAGATTCGTATCATGAATTTATGGCATTAGTTTGGATGACGATGACATGGGATTCAAAAAAAGTGGTCCAACAAAATAATAATTTTATTATTATTATTAGTAGGAGAAATTGAAGCTAGGGAATGCGTATTTATAAATACCATACTTCAACTGCTTTCCCTCCTCACAATTTCAGCAAGAGCAAAGAACAAAAAAGTTGGACCAATTCTCTCATGTAAGCTACTCTACTCTCTCTCTCTCTCTCTCTCTCTCTCTCTCTCTCTGTTTTTTTTTCACTTGTGCAATGCATTTATTATAATATTTTTCTTTTTGAAGCTTTGAATCATGTTTTCACTATTGTATTTTACGCACAAATGGGTTCACTCTGAGTAGTTTCATCTGGGTATGATTCAAGAATTCAAAAAAATGGGTTGGCCAAATTTTGAACAGATCTGGTAGTTATTAAAGCATTCAAATTACAAGGAGAAGGGTGGGTTCTGTTTTCTGACAATGTTGAAAACCATGGTCTTTATTTGATAGTTAATGTTCCATGGCTTGCTTCTGTTATGGTATTATATGCATTTCATCTAGAGAGAATATGGTGTATTTCTAAAGAGGACAAGTTTTATAAGCAATTAGCTTTACTATTTCTTGCATTCTGAATCTTACTATCTATTAGGGGTTCATAGAATGGTTAAGTCTGTGGTTTGATTCCAGAAGGTTTGGGTTTTTAATCCCCTAGGATACCTATATGGCTAAATGCTATGGTTCCCTGTTTCTCAAAGATTGTAGAAAGTTTCAAACTTGACTTCGTTAAGCAAGTTCAGGGAATTTCTGGGTTATTAAAAAAAAAAAAAAGTCTGAATTCTAGCTTTTACTAATGTGTTCCCTTTTTCATGCCCACCAACAATGTTTCTACAACTAGTTTTAGTTTCAGGAGAATTAGTACTTCATTGTTCTACTTCTTTTTATATTTTTTTTCATCATGTAAATCATGTTTTTGTTGTTGTTGGATCATGTAGAAGTTGTTTGGATGGCTACTACATACACACCAAAGAGCATCCTCATTACTGGGGCTGCTGGCTTCATAGCATCTCATGTGTGCAATAGGCTCATTCGAAACTACCCTAACTACAGGATTGTTGTCCTTGATAAGCTTGATTACTGTTCAAACCTCAAGAACCTCAACCCTTCTCAATCATCTCCCAAATTTAAGTTCATCAAAGGAGATATTACCAGTGCTGACTTGGTCAATTACATTCTTCTCACCGAGAATGTCGATACCATTATGCACTTTGCAGCCCAGACCCATGTTGACAATTCTTTTGGCAACAGCTTTGAATTCACTAATAACAACATTTATGGCACTCATGTTCTTCTGGAAGCCTGCAAAAACACAGGTCAAATCAAGAGGTTCATCCATGTGAGCACAGATGAGGTTTACGGGGAGACTGATGAGGATGCTGTGGTGGGAAACCATGAGGCATCTCAGCTCCTTCCAACAAACCCATATTCTGCCACCAAAGCTGGGGCGGAAATGCTTGTCATGGCATACGCACGCTCATATGGTTTACCGGTGATTACTACCAGAGGAAATAATGTTTATGGGCCCAATCAGTTTCCAGAAAAGTTGATTCCAAAATTCATTCTCCTGGCAATGAAAGGAAAGCCTCTTCCCATTCATGGGGATGGATCAAATGTGCGGAGTTATCTCTACTGTGAGGATGTTGCTGAGGCATTTGAAACGATTCTCCACAAAGGTGAAGTAGGCCACATATACAACATTGGGACGAAGAAGGAAAGGAGAGTGATTGATGTGGCCAGGGATATCTGCAAACTTTTCTCTTTAAACCCGGATGTGCAGATTAAGTTTGTAGAGAACAGGCCTTTTAATGACCAGAGGTATTTCTTGGATGATCAAAAACTGAAAACCTTGGGGTGGTTTGAACAGACTACATGGGAGGAGGGTCTTAAAAAGACACTCGAATGGTACGTTAGCAATCCTGAATGGTGGGGTGATGTTTCTGGTGCACTCCTCCCTCATCCAAGAATGTTGATGGTGCCTGGTATTGAGAGAAAATTTGATGCGCCTGATACTAACAATTCTGCTTCCTTGCTTACGACAAATAGTTTTAGTCAGAGCCAAAAGGTGGCTCCTGCTCCAAAGAACAAGTCCTCTGCTCAGAAGTCTCCCTTGAAGTTCTTGATCTATGGTAGAACAGGTTGGATAGGCGGCCTTCTTGGGAAGATTTGTGAAAAGCAAGGGATACCCTTTGAGTATGGAAATGGGCGTTTACAGGACCGATCACAACTCTTGGCAGATATACGAAATGTGAATCCAACTCATGTTATCAATGCAGCTGGAGTGACTGGCAGACCCAATGTGGACTGGTGTGAAACTCACATGCCAGAGACAATCCGCACCAATGTTGTTGGTACATTGACCTTGGCAAACGTTTGCAGAGAGCACAACCTACTTATGATGAATTACGCTACTGGTTGTATTTTTGAGCATGATGCTGAACATCCATTAGGTTCAGGAATTGGATTCAAGGAGGAAGACAAACCCAATTTCACTGGTTCTTTCTATTCGAAAACCAAAGCTATGGTAACTTGATATCCACTTTTTGTTTTTAATTATGTTCTCTAGTTTGATTCCACTGCTGACTAAAATATTATTTTTGATTTATGTACCAGGTTGAAGAGCTTTTGAAGGAATATGACAATGTTTGTACCCTCAGAGTACGAATGCCTATATCATCTGATCTAAGCAATCCGCGTAACTTCATCACAAAGATTTCTCGATACAACAAAGTGGTCGATATTCCTAACAGCATGACTATCTTGGATGAGCTTTTACCCATTTCGGTTGAGATGGCGAAAAGGAATTTGCGCGGTATATGGAACTTCACAAATCCTGGTGTGGTGAGTCATAATGAGATCCTGGAGATGTATAAGGCATATATCGACCCTGATTTCAAGTGGGTTAATTTCACACTGGAAGAACAAGCTAAAGTTATTGTTGCCCCTCGAAGCAACAATGAAATGGATGCATCAAAGCTGAAGGAGGAATTTCCTGAGTTGCTGTCCATCAAGGAATCACTGATTAAATATGTTTTTGAACCCAACAAGAACACCTCTTTTGGAGGAAAGGCAAAATAAGCGTTTTTTTGATCAACTTGAACCTGAGTGAGGACTGATCTCTGCATCACTTGGTTTGTTAATAAATCCTCTGTGTTATCATTTTTGTCATTAATATGTTGTATTATTTCAAATAAGTCCAATGGGGATGGTGAATTCTTTAATTTCGTCATTGTCAAAAGGGGTCGATTCTTTGTGTCTTAAAGCTGTACTGCTAGCTAGTAGCCATATGGATTTATGTATGAAGCTATTTATTCAATAGATCGATTTGATAATAATTTAATCTGTTGAATGGCATCATCATGCTTTGAAAATTTTCTCTGTTAAATGTTAAGCACTTAAGCCATTTTGCATGTGAAGTGCTGTTTACCTCAGTCTCCCATTATTAGGATGAGTACTAAGGCTCGAGACAATCCACTAAGCTGATCTCCGATAAAGAGTGAGAGCTATAGTTATATTTGAGTCTCAAATAATGCTAAGAGTGATATTTTTATAACAAATTTAATTATGTTTAATTTATAATAAGTGGTCAATAAATTGTAATTTATAAACTTTAATGTTAATAAAAATAATACCATTGTAAACAATTAGATCTTTAAAATGGTACTAATATTTAGTATATTTAATATATTTATAATTATTACCAATGAGAGGAAGAATAATTCATTGTATTATTAGAAAATTTAGAAGCTCAAACTATGGATGAATATGATGTAAATTATGTGAGAATGAAGTCTATATAGACAATTTCAAAAAACTAGCCGTTGGAAGGATTTTTGAATTTTTCTATAATTTTTTATAATTTATTTTGAATTTTTGTTGATTTTCTAGTATTTTTGTGATAAAAAATTAATTTATTTCAAATTTAAATGTTTGAAAAATTGTAGACTGTTCATCTCTAACGGTCAACAAATATGATCCATTCATCTCCAATGGTCAACAAATCCAACTGGATCCCACACATTCATCTATCTTAATTATGGTATAGGTCCCACAAAAAAAATTATTATTTTATTCATCTAACATATGTGCCACACCACCTTACTCATGTGTCCTACCATATAACTTTCACTTTCACTTTTACTAAATATAATTCACTCAAATAACTCTTAACCTATTTTAACTCACAATTTAACTCTCTATTATAGATGATTTTGAGACTTAAAATGAACATATAGCTCTCTATTGGAAATGGCCTAACTAACCTATGTATCTATATCATTAAGGTTCAAGTGTCAATTGATTAAGATTCCGTACCTAAGTCTTGTTAAAACGCCTAAGCCAAATTTTATTTTCCTTCACTATAATTACCGTATATATTAGGATTTAGGATCAAGCGCTTACGGACTTGGCTTACTCTCACTGAGGTGAATGTTCACTTCAACAACGTCTCTTTGCGGAGCTAGCTATTTCAAGTTCTAATCCTTAAGAAGCGGTCATTGTTAGGTCGAAAAATATTATTATTTGAGACTCCTAATTCCTATGTTTTATGTTATGTTCTTGTGTGAAATTAAACGATTTAATGTGTTTGTCCGGTTTGTGCAGAAATTAGCTATTGAGAGAAGATCGAAGATAAAGATTTATTTTAGAGAGGTTTGGAAAAGGGCCTAACGTCCATGTTGCAGAGGCCATAACTTTTTCCACAAATCGAATTGGGCATAAAATGATTTTTGGATCCAAGAACTATTTTCTTTCCATTTTGACTATGTTTTAACTTAAAAAATTTAAACAAGATGAGGTTGGTCCGGTGGTAAACCTCTCACACCTGCACAACAAGGTTGTAGGTTCAAGTCATCCCCTCCCAAAAAAACCCCAAATTTATGTAATAGTGTAATACCTTAAAGAAATTTTTAGAAAAAATAGTTTTCAAACTTGTAAAATTTTGAAATTTTTTCTATAAATTTCATTTTTCTTATCATGCATGCAAAAAATCTCATCAAAATTCATTACATTTCATCAGGGTGTGAATGGTTTGAACATAAAATGCTTTGTACTAAGAATTCTCCTATCTATGGAAAACATTTAAAAAATGGGAAAACATAGGAAAAATGGAAAGAAAAATAGCTTTTGGATACGAAAATGTTCAAATTTTTTCCCAAATTACATCTCATTGATCTTAACAGATATACAAAAATCTCATCAAAATTACAAGAATTAAACACTAGGGAGTGGTAGAATAATTTTTTTTTTAACTGAACATCAACAATACGAGAAAATTTATTAATTAAAAATAAATATATACCTAGACCGTAGGGCCTAGCAAATTAAGCTTAACTCTAAAATATATATTTTAAATAAATATGATAGCAATTTTTTTTAAAGTCAAAACTTATTTAAAAAGAAATATGGGAATGCAAATACTTAAACACTAACTAAGTTGTATCTTACAATTTTTCAAAAAATCAAACTTTATCAACTATGAAATTTGAATCATTAGCAATGTAGAAAACCATGAAATTTGTTAAAAAATAATAAAACAATATCGTCATTAAAAAAGTATAGCAATCCTAAAATTTGTAAACAAAATAAATATTTGAATCCATAAAATTCAAGAAATTGTTGTCTTTTGCTTAGATTTGGGAAAAAAAATACTTTAATTTATTTTAGTAGGGCTAGCCCACCCTAGCCCTCATAAAGGTACGTTTTTAGATACACCGATTGTGATCATGCCTTTTTTGGCAAGATTATATCAACTCCCTTGCGAGATACATATATATATATATATATATAGTTTTTCTATTGTCAGTTCGTCCTAATATAAAATATATCAGGACGAAGAATGTGGATCACAGATTGTGGAGAAATTTTGACAAGTGCATACACTTTGAGTCAAAGTCTGTAAATCTAATGGTCCATATTCTTCATCCTGATATATTTTATATCAGGATGAACTGACAATAGAAAAATTGTATATATATTTATATTGTTCATCACCCTCTTATTATATTACAATCAACATCTTTTAATGAAAGCCCTTAGATTAATCTAATGATTGTTATTTAATATGTCTTTGAGGTAACTTTTATTTGGCTTACACGTCAGCTCAAAGCCCAAAATTCATGAAATCAAATCTCCACGACATCATGTCACGTCAGCTCAACAAGCCAGGTGTGGCAGCAGCGAGCTGGGAAGCAAAGAGCAAGTCACAAACCAAAGAAATCAGCTCGCCGGACCATCCCCAACTGGAGAATTGACAAGAGCTCGCCACCTGCAAAGCATATAAAAGATATCCTCAATATCATTACAAAATTGGATTCTAGCCTATATTAAAAAAAATCCAACCTTATATTAGGCAAGACAATCACCAACAATCAAACATTTGACAAATCAAATAATAATTATGGAGATTCAGAAGACAACTCCCACAAGGAATGAAGATCTTTGCATCATAAATGCACGAAGACTCGATTCACCAAGAATCTCGCCTAGATACGATCCTTCTAGGAGCTCGCCTAATCATAATTTTTGCTTGCACGACAAAAACTAGGGTGTCACCCTAGTCCCTATATAAGCGCATGTATCAAGCAAAGAAACGAGAGGCACCACAAACACTACATCACTTGTAAATTGTAACCATTTTTACATAGTGAACATTTTCTCTTTTTTTGTCGTCACGATGACCGTGGTTTTTTCCCTATGTCAGGGTCTTCCACGTACAAATCTTGGTGTCTCTTATTGTTCTTTATCCTTTTCTTTTATCTATTACGTATCTCATTAACTCATACACATACCAGAAAGACGTCCTAATCACACCGCATTGGTTGATCCATGTGTCGATCTGCTAATGTGTTGTTGTTGACTAGACCAACCAAAAACGACATCAACAAAATGTTTATCCTTTCCTTTTCTTATTTTACAAAATAAAAGGCTTATCCTTTTATTTTTATTTTTTATTTTTTATAAAACAAATTAAATAAAAAGAAAAAAACATTAGTAACTTTAAAACACATAATTTTTTTTTTCAAAAAGGTAGTGAGTAGTGATAAAGATCGTCAAACCATGAGTAAGCTCTGCATTTTTTTTTGTTGCTTCTATTTGATAGCTTCATAATAAGTAGAGAGGAATTTCTACAATTCATTGACGATTCTAACTCTCGTATTTAGTGTTTTTTTTTTTACGATTTTTGCAGTTTTTTTCTTTTTATTTAATTTGTTTTTGTAAATTAAGGAAGGAAAAAATATATATATTTTTAAAATAAGATAAGAAAAGGAAAATAAAAGGTGTTGGTTGTAATACAATGAGAGAAGCTGGACAGAATATATATATATATATATATATATATATATGTAATGCTTGTCAAGTGCAATCCTCTTGATGTAGTTTACGTCAGGGTTCACTGATTTCTCTTGCCATAATCGGAGTATGAGTTCACTGATTGTCTCTTACCACAATCATGTTTGTAGTTGTTTGGGGAAATCTTAGTCAACTTGACACGTCAGCATAAAAGCGGAATTCAAGGAACCAAGTCTCTATATCATCAAACCAGGCCAAATCGATAGGGTACACGAAGCAACTACGAGTTCAAAGACGGAAAACAGTTCGCCCATTTAGGACCAGATCACTAAAGTAATCCTAGGTGGTGAATTGATACCAACTCATTGATTACGTTGTGAACACGAAAATATCCCCGAAATCACTATAAATCTTGGATTCTTCACATTTTTCGTAAAATCCTGGCTTAAATCGGTAAAGACATTCACCGCTAATCAAGCAATTAAAGAATCCGATAATAAACTCGAAGATCCAGAAGATAATCAATACAAGGAAAGAGGATCCCCCAAATACAAGTGAATCACCAAGATACCATCTCCCCAAAGCCTTTGCTTGCACAATAGGGATTAGGGCAACACTTTAATTCCCATATAAATACATGTAATCAGCAAAGACAAAATGGGGCGATAGGATGATACAACATTAAAGAGACACTTTTTGTAATTTGTAATCCATTTCTACACATAATGAACATTCTCTTTTCATGTCTGTTGTTAAGGCAACTACGGTTTTTCCATGCCTTAGGGTTTTCCACATAAAAATCTAGTGTTATTTATTGCTTTTATTTTCCTTTTCCATTACAAATCACGTTCACATAGTAATAGGGTGTTTTGATCACAAGTTTCCTAGTTGATCCAAGCATCAACTTGCCTACGTGTTATTGTTGACTAGACAATCCAAAAACCGATGTCAACAAGTGGTGGTCTTTGAACACTAAACTTCGAAGGATTCGTGTGTAGCCAAGCAAGGAGACTAGCCGAGATGAGCTCCGATGAGGATATCAATCAACAACCACCAACTGACGGTGGGCAAAAAAGTGTCAATCCCTCACTGCGGACCAGTATCCGCCTTTGCTACCCTAGGAATAGGTGGAATCGGTCGTGACGTTGACCTACCGCCAACTTCAATCCACCGTAGCACATCTATTTGGCATGTTGAGCAACGACACCCTTGAAACCTCGGCAGCAGGATTGAACAATATCCCTACCTCGCGATATCTTGTAGGAGAGGCTTATAGAGAGGAGCCTCTGGTCCAAAATCCATAGGAAGACGTCTGATGCCTCCATGAAGGCACTCAAGGAGAGGCAAAAGTGTGTTGAAGAACATGATGCCTCGGCAGCTAGAAGACGCCTCAACAAGGGTAAAGTCAGGATGAGAGATGATGAGGATGAAGAAGGACAATCTGCTTCCACCCACTCCCTTAGAGGGAGTTCAAACCCTAAGTATCTCAACATAGCAGATCGACACTGCCCCAGCTCGCCATCATTTAGTGACCATATGAGAAACTAGCAGAGATCCGAAAAATCTAGCTCCTAGAAAGTTAGCCCAGAAAAATCCCATCCTACGAGGAATAGCTCAGGAAAGTCCTGAGATCGCCACAATGACATCGAGAACGAGGAGACTAGTGAGCAAGAGGTATCCCAGGAAAGATGACGATCCACAAATACTTAGGCTTGATAAAGAGCTAGAAGGCTCGCGCGATTTCATCATGGAAGACGTGGAAAAGTTCAAAGAAAAGATTGCTAGGACGAGGTCGCGAGGCATATGCGTACTGGCTAGGCGAACATGAATCAAATTTATTGAGAGGATCGCCAACATCACTTTTCTATCAAGTTTAGGGCCTTGAAGATGGTTGAATACCACGAGGGTCGAGACCTAGTGGAACATGTCTGCTATTTTGAAACATTGATGGAAACACATACCCTAGACATTGACTTATGGTGCAAGGCCTTCCCGATAACTTTGGGTGACCTCGCATCCAGATGGTACACTCAAGTAATCAACTGCCAGAAAGAAGTATAACCAGCTTCGAACAATTTAGCGACATGTTTATACACCAGTTCACAAGAAGCGTGCAATACAAAAATCACTCATGCACCTATCTTCCCTAAAGCATGGGTTGAGAGAAACGATCATGAGTTACATGAATCGCTTTATCCAGGAGGTAATAGTAGCGGTGGAAGACTTCAACGACATCGCAACAGTGACCTCTTTTACCAATGGGCTGCAGAAGAGGCCAACGCCCCAAGAAATGGTGAGATCCAATAATCTTCTTGGTAAAGAATGCGTAAAAGGTCGACACCAAGCCCAACGATGCCATCATCATAGAACTTCAGATTGGACATCGAGACGTTCAACTTAGTCATGATCGACAATGAAAGCTCATCAGACATCTTGCACCTAACAGCTTATGAGCATCTTAGCTTTGATCGTAGATATCTAGAGGCATTCCATGTTCCTTTGAAGGGGTTTGAGGCAACAGAGGTTCGAGATCGCGAAGCTACCTGTCCATATAGAAAATCGACCATGATGTACTATAACTCTGGTGGAATTTCTGGTAGTAGACATGCCCCATTGACCATACAATGCCTTTTTGGGAAGGCCACCCCCTTAACAAAATCCAAGCAATAACTACAATATATTGTCTTAAAATCAAATTCCCAACCGAGTAAGGTACATGTGAAGTCAAAGGCAATCAGGAAGCAGCCAGACTGATATGTAAAATCGTGTTAGAAAAACTGAACTCAGCAATTGCACGAATCGTAAGATAAGTACATCGGCAAGTATGGATCGTTCCCATGGGAAAAGTGATTTATTGACTAAAACTGATTCTAAGTCTAATTTATCAAAGTAACCAAAAGATTGTTGAGAGTTGAATTAAACTAAATTATGAATTAAACTAAGAAAGCAGTTAAGAAGAATTTGATGTTTGTGATCAATGGATGAAAGACTAGGTCATCAATGCTACCCATCTATGTTTACTCAATGTTTCGAATTGACTTTGATAACAAAATATTATTCAAGTCAAGGGTTTGTTCTTATCTTAAGTATGATTGTTACCGTATGATCGTATGATCGTAGGATGAATCAAGTGTCCTCAATCATAATTTACCCATAGATCAATGACGCAAATTACAACAACCCCAATGAACCAAAACCTACTTGCATAAATCAATGCTAAGATCAGTTTTATCAAATCAATTGAATATTAATTAAGGTTAGGTGAAGATCAACACTCCAAACTTAATTGTTAAATTATCCAACCCTAAATTCATGTTAGTGTATGATCATGCATTAACAAAAATAAAGAATTAAGACATATAATTAATTGACTGAATCAAAACTTAAATTAATGAAAATATTGTCAATTCTAACACAGAGCATTCATAGAGGTTCACATTGATTCCCTAGTATGGAGTTAGTTACACATGACAAAAATAACAAGAGAAGAGAAATAATAGATAACCCATCATGGCCTTCAGTGAGTTCTTCAAATATTTAATGATGAAATCTTCTTCGTCTTCAAATCTTCTATGTGTAAGATGGATGTGAGAATTGTGTTGTGTGTCTTGTGTCTGATGGTAGGAGTATGGTGATAATCCTCTAAAACCCTAAAATATTGATGTACTTATAGGAATCCAGGTGTTGGACTGATTTCGGGAATCTTTCTCGAAGTGGATTGTCAGACCGCTGTGCCTACCGCTATGCCTTGCGCAACGGTTGGCAAGAAAGGACAATGGTGGCATGGCGTTGAGACAACGGTGGCGTGGCATGATTCTTTGAAATTGGACCGTTGTGGAATTGCAAAGTGGTTTGGACAACGATCAACATGGCAGTTTTCTCCAGTATTAAACTGCCTCCGGTATTAAACTGCTGTGCAATTGCAAAACAGTTGGTGGTAAATTACAAATAAATCCCGTGAATATTTTGAAATTACCTTTTTTCCATTGATATACTCTAAACACACCATTTGGAACCAACAACCTGAAAATGCTTAAACAAACAAATTAAATTCCTAAATGGCTTGAGAAACACGCAACTGACAGAGAGATTGGGGATAAAAAAACATATACAAATAATTATTGATCATAGATGAACTAACTTGTTGGTCTTCAAGGACTATGAGGAATGGGAAAAGAAGCCAATGGATGAGGGATAATCCTAGAAAGAACTGCGAGTTGCAACGAGGTTTCCATGATTAAGGTCGTACCTCCTCTTTTAGTTTTCATTTTATTTTTTATTTTTCTTTGCCAAAGATTGAGTCATCAAGCAATTTAAAGTCATTTGTCTTTTTTACCTTCCAATTGAATAATGCTTCTCGCAGATTAAACAGCCTCGGCACTACGGAAAAAAAGACTCAAGTTCCCCATCAAAATGGATTGGGTGAAAGCATCACCGAATTCACCCACCTCGCAGCGTTAAAGAATAGGCAGCACCTAGGATAACATGCATGAGTAGTGTTAAAACCTACCCCGAGAAAAAGCGCTTCTGACCTTGCTTGGCCACCTAGCTGTGTTAAAGATTGGATAGCGCCCAAGATAACATATGTGAGTAGCGTTAAAAATTGGGACTTACCCAAGGAAAAAGCGATGCCGACTTCGTCCAGCCACCTTGCTGCGTTAAAGACTGGGCATCACTCATAATAACACGTATGATTAGCATTAAACATTGGACTTACCCTAGGATAAAGAACTGCCAACCTCATTCAGACACCTTGTTGCGTTAAAGATTGGGCAGCACCCAGGATAACATACACAAGCAACATCAAATACTTAAACTTCCCAACAAAGTCGGAGGACCAAGAAACACGCTTGGGACACATTGCGGTATAACAATTATGTTGATACATAAAGGCTCGCATATAGGATAGTCACAAAAGGTTAAGACACAAGTACGATTCAAAGAAGAAGAATACCAATGGCTATGAAAACTTGTGCTTTCTAGTAAATGTAATTTGTGTCGTTAAGACTTAAAGTCTTAGCTAAAGAGGAGAAATCCATGTTCTTTTTAATCACAAAAGAAGCGTTGTGAAAATTCGTTGTAGATGAGTTGTTGGATCAATTCTCAGTCATTGATGTCAATCAAAAGCTCTGATACCATATTAAGTTTGAAGAAGAAGTGATAATAGAGAGAAACCGAGTTGTAAGTATTGAGAAGATGTATAAGTGTATGATAAAATGACTAAGAGAGCAAAAGAAGAAGATGAGAAATGTAAACCTCTGTTAATGGACTCTCGAGCTCAAAAGTTAATTTTCCATTTCATTTTCTGAGAATTCTAACAAACTAACATCAATTACACGTGATCTTGTATATATATATATATATATATATCTACTTAGCTAAATTTAGAGACTAACTTCTAACAAAGGCTTGATGATTAGGAAAAGTAAATTAAGGAGATGATGACAGCACATCATCTGTAACTACTTTGACCATCAACTTGCAACAGCCTAACCTCCAAGGTTGACTTCATTTCTATCCAATTTTCTTAACCCTTTTATTCATTGATGAAGGATGTAATCATTCTTTTCAATGGCCACATACACTTATAGACCAGTATATGGATATGACTTGCTACACATATGATCAAATCCTTTACTAGCAGATACTCTTTTGTTCGATGTATATTGTACATGTTGCACACTGCCACTTGTTGGATATGACTCATATTCCCATGATTATCAAATGGGATTCAACTAATGCGGAAGCTTTCTAGAGATGTGAGAAATGTTTGGAAGTATGTAATCTTGTTTAAGGGAGGCTTTAAGACCGAAGAAGAATTGAAGAATCAGATTTTGAAAGGAACCACATCGTGGACCGTGGCACATACACAGTGCATAGACAGCGGCACTGAACACGGTCAATTACAGTAAGATAAGCATGGTGTATACTGCGGTGGAGGCAAGAAGCGCATACCGCAGTATTTTGAGAGGTCATTTCCTATGAAATTTCATAGTGTAGGGCGGGGGTAGCCAATCGCGACCCAGACCGCGGCGACGATAGATTTTGCATAGATCAGGAAAGGTGCACGAAAATAGGAAAGATTTTATTCTGGAAGTTCTTGTGCTTAATAGAAAAGGAAACAGAAAAGGAAAAAGAGTTTGTCTTTGTGCGGAACAAGAAAATCTTATGCGTAATGGAGAAGAACTTTGAGTGGAATAGGAAGACTTGTGCGTGAAGAAAAAGTGTTTCCTTGTAGGTTTCAAATTCCTTGTAACTAGTATAAATAGACCTAATAACTAGGTTATTGTGTGTGGAGCAAAATAGAAAACACCAGAGAGATCTCAAGAGATTTTTTAAACAGTCCGAGCTTTTTTAAACTGTCCGAGCTTTTTAAAACTGAGTCCGAGCTTTTTCAACAGTTCGAGCTTTTTCAAACCGTGTCCGAGCTTTTTCAAATAGTGTCCAAGCTTTTTTCAACAGTCCAAGCTTTTTTTAAATGAGTCCGAGCGTTTTCAAACTGATTCCGAGCTTTTTCAAAATGCGTCCGAGCTTTTTCAAACTGCTCGAGCTTTTTCAAACTGCCAAAGCTTTTTCAAAATGAGTCCGAGTTTTTTGAAACTGCTTCCTTGCTATTTTATATTATTATGTTCGAGCCTTTTACAGTTTACTGATGCATTGTTTCTATGAAAATGCAGATGGGGAGTGAACTAAAGGATTTGCTTAAAACTCCAGAGGATGAATGGTACGATGGAAAAATCACTCGGCATGACCATTTCAGCGACCTTAAAGATATCGCCGTCGCACTGGACAGTGTACCAGAATAATTAAAGGTCGAAGACCGACGTCGGTATACAGAGTCTTGTTTTGGTCATTTCCTTCAGATGGATCGGGGGATGAAGTTTTCGGGTTGCATAGTCCATCGACTGCTATTGCGCGAGCTACATCACGATGGGCCGGAGGATGAGATGAAATTTATGTTAGGTCCTCGTTCGGTCTGGTTCTCCAAGGTTGAATTCTGTTTGATCACCGGATTGAAGTTTGGAAAGATTCCCGACACGACGAGGTATGAGATGGTTTAGAACGGGATACACCAACGGTATTTCAATGGGGTAGCTGAGGTGGATTATGAACAGCTGAGAGCTATTTTACAGATCAGTGTATTTGAGGAGCAGTACGATGCTATGAAGCTGTGCCTCCTTTATATGCTAAACTGGATATTGATGGGGTTGGACGAGAGAGAGAAAGTTCCATTATGGCAGATCCGGCTAGTCGAGGACTTGGACGCTTTTGATGCATTCTCGTGGGGTTCCCACGTGTATAGGCAGTCCATTTTTGGATTTAAGCATGCCTTGGACGGTCGACGTGAGCGGTATGAGAGACGACAGCAGGAAAAGGGCGCTGACGTTCATATGGTGGAGACGTACAACATTTACGGTCTAGCTCACGCACTGTTGGTGAGAATTTAAAATATGTATCGGTTTGAAAACCTGAATATTTTTTTACATGAGTTACGGAATAAATGATTGGATTCTGAATAACTTTTTTTTACATAGGTATTTACGTATGAGGTTATCCCCGAGCTTGGGACCCGATTTGGGACTCGTAGGCAGATTGAGTTGTCCCCCCGTATGCTGAAATGGCAGTTGTATAAGCAACCAAGGTCAGACAAGCTGGACAAGATTTTCTTAGCCAGGGTAAGGATCTATTGTGTTAAAGTGTTTACATATTACGACGAATACAAATACAATGGTCTATTTCAGATATTTGCGAGGACTGCATTGGTACCGACGGCAGTTGAAAGGGTTGCATGGTACTACGAGGGATATACGAGAGAGGCAGTCTATATATGGCCACCGATGGACACGACAGCTCGGTACCGGATCCCTTACATCTTACGAATGTCTGACTTAGTCATACGGAGGGTTCCGACCAGGAGTTTGGCGGTGGGAGTCCCCTCACGTACAGGCCGGATACGGAGGGTTCAGACCCAGAGTTTGTCGCTGGGAGTCCTCTTAAGCGCAGACATGTTCGATTTGCGATGCCTGATGGAGTACATTCACGAGAAGACGTTGGAGGGCATCGCCAGGTATGTCAAAAACGGTGTAATGCATTATTTATGTTGAAACAAGTGTTCGGTTTTAGTACTAACAATAATGATTTTGTTTCAGGACAGTTAGGAACGAAAAATCTAAGATGTGATGGATGCAGTCGCTGCGTTACGGGAGGATCTCCGGAAGAATGATCAGGAACAGGATAGGCAGCATATGGAGGTGATGGACTTTCTCCGGGGGCGATGGGGTTCGACATCACAGTCAGACAGGGATGGTCCACCCTCCCATGATCAAGACTCTCCACGTAGAAACAGAGACGGAGGGACAGACCCAGCCACCGGACCTACGACGGAGGCTGATGGACCTCAGACACAGGGTCCAATAGCTGGAGATACAGTACGAGACCAGCATATGCAAGTCCCTAGTGGCACAGATACATGAGTATTTAGGGAGACAGTTACCCAGGCGTTATTAGAGTTTCCGCTGCTTATGGAGGTACAGGATGTGGATCCTCTTGTTCATATCCAGGACCACACAGCGGACCCGTCCAGTCCATTGGGTCAGAGTCCCTCCTCCCATACAGTCCACACTCATGACCTGACCAGGCGATCCATAAGGAGCACCCCTGCGGTCCATCCGACACCGCTCTCCTCTACTCGATCTCGTCGCACCTCACCCCCTCAGTGACACTGCCGGTCTATCCAGACACAGGCCACCCCACAGGTTTATCTCATCCCATCGGAGCCTTCGTCGTGATCCACGGGGATAGAGTTCCTCCTCCCAACACCCCCCAGTGGTCCACGGTCAGCATAGGCAGCAGCGGATTCGCAAACGAGGCTGGCAATTAGTGAGCCCATACACTGACCCCTGTCGGCAGAAGAGGCCAAGGACACTGCCTCTGTCATTAGCACATACATTCAGGCCCAATGATTTGGTAGACGCTGACCAGCTTGCGGCTTACAAAGCCTACAAGAGGAACGTGATGGGGGAATTGTAAGTATTATAATATTGTGAATTATTTTGAAACACCTAAGTTAAATTACTTGTTTTTCTAAATAATTGAAAATTACGCAGACGTGATGTGGATCTGATAACCCCCGTGCCTGTGACTTGGTTCCACCGGTTGTAAACTAACTTTATGAAGTTGGAGGACACAATACTTTCCTTACTTCGATTGTCTTTTAAGTTTGTTTAACTTATGGAAGAATACTAACAATGTATAATGTTTATATTGTCAGCATATGGACGCGTACCTGGATATTTTACGGAAGCGTCAGCGAGCCTTCCCCACTGTCTACATTCAGAGAATGAACCTACTAGATTCTCGGTTCTATGTAAGTGTTTCAAATGTACTGTTTTCGCACGTCTGTTTGTTGTGTTTCATCTTGTTTGTAACGTTTCGGTTCGTTATCCATTTTCAGTCAATGCTGGAGTTTCAGTGGCGGAGAATCATGCCTCGTGATGCTGTGGGCAAAGCCCTAAAAAATTGGTCTGTGTTGAAGTACAGGTGGTCCCCTGAAGATCTGATGACGGTACGTGGATTGCTCCCGGTAGGGAATCGACCATGGCACGAGGTTGACGCAGTGAGCGCAATACAGTTATGGTTTCAATGTGTTTAGTTAATAATTCTTATTTTGACCATAACAATATCTTGAACACTTGGTACAGGTTCTTATTCCGTGCAACATTGGTGGCCAGCATTGGCTCGTGGCCAGCGTCGACCTTACTGTCGGGAAGATACACCTGCTAGACCCGTTCAGACAGAAAGTCCCCCTACAAATCAGGAAAGAGCAGGTCGCTCCATTGCGGTGATTTCTACCCTCGATGTTGCATCAGGTAGGGTTTCATGATGCCAGACCAACGGGCGAGGCAAAGTACGAGAAGCGGAATAGGCCCTTTGGGGTAAGCATGGTGTCTACAACACATGTGCCCCAACAGACTAGAGGGTATGACTGTACGAACATCATTTAAACTTTAAGTTTGTTTTATTAAACTTTAATTGTAACAGTTGTTCATGTGCTGAGTCGCAGGGGTAACTGTGGTGCTCATACCTTGAGATTGATGGAGTACGTACTAGGCGAACAGGAAGACGTTCGACTGGTCAGAAGAAGATATGTGCACCATATCGGAGAAAATGGCTGTGGAGATTTTTTGTAACTCCAAGCCCCATTAGATGTTGTAGTTGTTGATGTACAAACAATTATAGTAATGAACTTTCAAATTTCAAATTTTTTGTTTAAAATTTCAAGTGTTTGCATTTACAAGTACAACACACGCATTTCATACAATAACAAAAGTAATAATTATCACCCCAACTTAATTAAATAATAAGTATGAACGGCTCGATTCACTCCATGGCAGATTCCTTGTGTGGGCACGTCTGTTTATTATGTCTAACTTGATGACATACGCTACACTTGCGACGGTATTCCTCGGGACCAACTCTTCTCGGACCTTCATTAATCAATGGCGGATTAGAAAACCTCCTGCTATTATAACATGATTGTCCACATCTTCTACACGATTGGGTGGTTGTCCTCTCGGAAGACGATGCATGTCGACCCTCCATTGGGTGACCTGATTGTCTCTTGGTCTTTGGATTTAAAACCACCCGCTCAGCGATGTCGGATAGCACTACCCATGAAGAAGGATGGCCAACATGCATAATAGGAACTGAGTATGCATCAATAAGTGTCTGTCTCTTGTAGTAGTCCGAACACAGCGATGTGAAATCCAAGTTCCGCTCCCTGCAAAAGCAATGAAAAAAGTGACAATCATGTTTGCTTAATATAGCGTATAATTGTATACCGTTAATGTACCTTGCCGCTGCGAGTGCGTGAGAACACGAAAAATGGTCCATTTGTAATTTGTTGCATGTGCATGTCTTCCGGGCTAAGTCAACAGTCCACTGCTTTCCGGACCGTTTGACATAGAATATGTTCCAGTCCACTGGATAAACGGTCGTATAACCGCACTTCTCGACCCGTTGTAGCATCACAAGATGTGATACGTCGGTCAACTGATGACGCATGGACTGTGCAACTCGATGTCGATCGTGAAACCAACGCTGTAACATATTCCTAATGAACTCTGCCAATGTCAACATATGGAGTTGTCGTGCGAATTTAAGGCATGAGTTTATGCACTCTGCAACATTTGTTGTCATCACCCTGAACCTTCGTTGGGGACAGTGTACACGAGACCATTTGTATGGACCGGCAGATTCAACATAATCGAAAGCATTCTTATGCAGGTTACATAACTCACCCATCTACCGATTATATTTGAATTCAGTGTATGCTCTAGCTGCTTTGTCCATTAAGCTGGCAACATCTTTTCTGTGAAATCGCTTCTTCACATTTTCAGTAAAGTGCCAACAACATATGGTATGGGTTGCATAAGGGAACACTTTAGAAATCTCTGCTTCAATGCTTGCATGTCGATCAGAAATAAAAACCAGATCATCTATATGACCAAGGGCACCCTTCAAGCAATCCAAAAACCATTCCCATGAAAGGTTGTTTTCGGAGTCTCCGTACCCAAAAGCAATTGGATACACATGTTCGTTTCCATCTTGTGCAGTTGCAACAAACATTGTACCCCCGAATCTTCCCTTCAAATGGGTACCATCAACTGCAATAACAGGACGCATGCACCTCCGAAAACCTCTAACTGTGGCCTTTAACGACATGAAAAAGTAAAGGAATTTACTGTCGTCAGCGCACTGTAAGTCAGTGATTGTGCCGAGTTTTATTGTTCCAGCACGTAACCAAAAGACGGCAAGTAGTTGGAAAGTTTCTTCATGTGTCCCATAGGTCAGTGATAATGCATAATGCAAGGCTTGATATGCCTTACTATACATGATTTGGATGCCATACATTGTTTTCATATCGGCGATTATATCCTTGGGATGCATGAGACGACCATCTTGTTGTTGAAGTCTAGGTGCAACCACTTCTCCAATTATAACTGCACTAGCTTGTCGGTGGCGATAGTGAATCTCCTCCAAGGGACAACTGTGTTCATTGACAAAACTTCTTACTTGGAAGTACGTCCCTTTATCTCTTCTCACCGCTCTTAATTTCCATGTACAGTTGTCAATCAAACAAACAAGATGTAACGTTGTCTTATTGGACTTTTTCACCTTCCATTCGAAGTTTCACCGCATTGCAAAAAGGCCAACTAGTCTCTTCAAATCCTTTTTAGTCGGAAAGAACTGACCTTTATAAATCATGCTTGTAGGTTCTTCTACTACCAAGGTTGTGCTTCTACCAATCCCAAACGAGTATGAATCTGCTCCGGAAATAACCCACGTTGTGGTATTATCAGAATCATTTGCAGATACATTATGCCGGACCTCGAAAGTACCAGGCATATTTGCTACAGTGCAACTAACTCCTTCTTCATGTCTTCCACGTCTTTGAATTTGGACATGATCTTCATCAGTGTTCTCTACATGATCTACCAGATCAATATTGGCCTCATTATCCACCTCCTAGTTCGGCCCAAGGTTCGGTTCAGTGTTCTTCTCATTGTACATCTCATTGTATTGCTCATTGTACCGCCCATCATTCATCTCAAATCGACAACCAAACACATCGTCGAATTGAGGTTCACAAACATCTGCATGGTCGACCACTACCGGTTGGACAACACATATGTTTTCCCCACCTTCAGTGGCATTCATTTGTGTGAACACTTGGTTGCTACCGCTAGCGGATCCAAATAGTTGGGTATTTTTAGGAGCAGGAATATTATTCCGTATCACATCTCCAGTTGCCCTCTCAATTAGACTAACACATACTTGAGGGATCACCCAATCTTCCCCTAGCATAAACTGAACATCATCGTCATTTCTTACAAATGTGCGACATGTAGTACCAGGAACGATTGATATTAACTAGAGATGCACATTTTTCCCCGGATCCCCAAATCCCCACGTCCCCATCCCCATTTGGGGGAATTTTTTTGGGGGAAAAATGGGGAATGGGGTGGGGATGGGGATGATTTTCATCCCCAAATTGAAATAGGGATGGGGATGGAGGGAGGTCCCCCCATCCCCATTTCCCCATTTCCCCATTTCCCCATAAATATATTGAAATGGGGATGGGGTTGGGGGGAGGTCACCCCATCCCCATTTCCCCATTTTCCCCAAAACATATATAAATAAATAAATATATTATATAACACTTTATGATTTTATTATGTATTGTAATGCACATTTTATGATTTTATTATGTATTTATAATGCACTAATGGATTTTAATTTTAATTTGTAATTGAATTATTTTTTAAAATTTTTAATTTTTAATCAAAAGGGAGAATGGGGAAACGGGGAAAAATGGAGAAAAACGGGGAACTGGGGTTGGGGATGGATATACCTCCCCCCAAAATTCCTCATCCCCATTTTCCCCAAATGGGGAAATGAGGGGGGATGGGGGAAAGGTCTGGGAAGTGGGGATGGGGATAGGGGGACCTACATCCATCCCCATTCCCCAAATATGCATCTCTAATATTAACTGTAGATCAACATTGTATTTGTTTACATCATACTTCACAATGGTATGCACGATCGAAACCAATTCTTCGTAACTCATATTCTTTGACACATACATTCCTTAGTTGTCGGATCCAACAAACCTCTGACTTCCGTCGGGTAACTGCTCTCATCAACCGTTGTAAGATATTACTATTCTCACCCGATTTATTCTCCTGTAACATTCATCACCACAAATCATTATGACAAACATAAAAGCTATGGAAAAGGCTCAGAGCCTTTTAAAATAGTTTCCGAGGTTTTTACTATGATCTCCGAGCTTTTAGTAAAGGCTCCAACCTTTTTTCCAAAGATTCCGAGGGTTTTCCCAAAAGAGCTTTTCCAAAGGCTCGAGCTTTTTTCAAGTCTCCGAGCTTGTTTTCCAAAGGCTCGAGCTTTTTTCCAAGGCTTCGAGCTTTTTCAAAGGCTCCGAGCTTTTTCCAAGGCTCCGAGCATATTAGTAAAGGGTCTGAGCTATTTAATATGGGCTCCGATCTATTTACCAATTGCTCCGAGCTTTTTATTAACAGCATCGGAGATTCAAATTTCACAGATTCAAACTTCACAAAACCAGCTTCATGTTTACAAAAGGAATGTTTTTTTAAAAATGAAGGATAAAAAACAGTATTTCAGACAAACATATTATCTTGTTGTGCTGAAGAACGTTGAGTAGTTTTGAAATTTATTGTAGAGAGAGAAAGAGAGGAGTTACTGCGTTCAGTGTTCCAAGTGTGAAGATGGAAGTATATGGACAATAAAAAATTGATTATTTAAGGGCAATTTTGGTAGTTCACCAAAATAGATGCCTTTTAAACATAACTTATTAAACCGGTGACGTTGGTGCAACAACGAGACAAAAATGTGACATTTCTCACCATTTCCACTTAAAAAGTATAGAGACGAGAAGCTGATCTACTTTGATATCAAGGAAAAAAGCCCGGTCAACCAGCCACCAACTCGGTGCGGGTCACCTGACCTACATCTCGACATTTGCTTTTCGAGAAGAAAGAGAAGGCCACTCTTCTTCTAAATAAAAAAAGATCGCATATCTAATTCAATTCTTTGTGTGCAATAGTCGTGGACATGTCTACTTAGTTTTAGTCGTAAGTTTAGTGGATTTTAGTGTTATAATTTTAATTATATATAAACATTTAATAATTTATTTATTTATAATAAGTTTTTAAATTTTAAAACAAAGCGTAATTAGAAATGTGCATAGTAAGCTACAAAATTTCATAATTTAATTTTTTTATAAGGTATCCATACAAAAAGGGGTGCACAAATGGTTTTTTAGGGATGTCAATATCATAACTCTTTTTTATTAAAATTGAATTTCCAATCCAATTTACATAATGTTTAGGGTTTGTGGGTTAGAGGGGGCAAAAAGAGATGTTGGACGGTGGCTGGCCGGGTGTGAGCTCAAAAAACTATATATGTAGGGTTTGTGTGAAAGGAGAAAAATAAGTATATGTAGCCTAGTTCGGTTTTGGGTCTGGAAACCCAAACAAAATCGAAACCGAAATTCATTGGTTTTCAAAGGGAAAAACCGAACAGAAGCCGCACGGATGGAGCAACCGACTAGAACATGCAAAAATCAGTTCGGTTTTGTTCGAGTTCATACGCCTTACCCTAAATATATTTTTCATGGTAAAATGTTGGAGGAGAATGATATATATATATATATATATATATATATATCATTGGATGTTACAATTCAACAGACTAGTTTGTTTAATTATAAAATTATTTAATACCACTTCACAGTAAAATAGGAATAATTACCCTAGTGACCATTAATTTAGGTGCACACGATCAAAATGGTCATTAAATGGGGAGTTGGTTTCAAAATAAGCATTTTGGACTAACATTGTGACACTAATAGTCATTTAGTCAAACTCCGTTAAGTTTGTCGTTAAATGAATGATATTTTGGTAAATAAGAGATTGATATTCCACCACAAGATTTATTTTACATTTTTTTTTGTTTTATCTTGTTTTAAAAGAGTGTCTTCAAACTAAAACATTGAAAGATTGAATTTTCTGTAAATACTACCTGTTTATTCATTTCTGGCCAAAAGACTAAAATATTTTGAAGTCTAATGATTCACTTATGTGAAGAAAAAAAACAGAAAAAAAAATTGAAGAGAACAAAAAATGGGAGATCACGTAGCGCGAGCAGAGGAGTTCAATTAAACGGATTTGACTAGTTTTTTCGATGAGAGTTGTGGATGCTTGAGTTTGAATCTAGAACATTGAGTTTGGGTATTTGTTTTTCAATTTCAATATGAAATTTGAATGTTGTTGGGCAAAGATTTTTGAACAAGATAAATGGATATTTTTTGTCAACTAATTAAGAGATAAATGATTATGGTTACCATTCATATGATTCTAGAGGTAGGTTTTCCAATTTTGAAAAAGTATTTCCAATAGCTGAAAAAATAATGTAAATTAAATTTTGTGATAGAATGTCATTCCTCTTATTTATCAAAATGTCACTCATTTAACGGAATGAGATGAAATGTCATTAGTGTCACAGTGCTCGCCAAAATTGGTCATTTTAAAACCAATTCTCCATCTAATGGTCATTTTAATAGTGACCAAAATTAATGATTACCGGGATAATTATCAAAATAATAATAATAACAACAATAAAGATAGGTATGAGTGAAATGAAAGTGTTTGGATCAAATACAGTGGAGTGAAGGGAGTCTAAAGTCCAAGTTTGGACCACAATTCGGGCTTTCGGCCATGGTGGGTTGTTAGCTCCGTTTAATTAAACAATACTTTATGCAATAACTAACATACAACAAAACTCTATAGTACAAGTTAAAGTTTATCTGAGCACCACTTAACGTGAGTATGCGATGAGAAAATCTTCAATAAGATTGTCTTATTGTTATTTAATGAGACTGTTTTAATAAAATTATACTATTTATTTCAAGAATATAAATATATATTATTAAATTATAATTTAATATAATTTTATTGAACGATCTCACAAAATGATAATAAGACTGTCTCATTAAATATCGTCTCACATGTGACTAGTGGTAATGGTGTTTATTTAGTTTTATGAGATCGAGTTGCCGACAACACTAAGGTAGTTAAAGTTTATGTATTTATCATTTTTGTGACTTTTGTCTTGTGAGTAAGTGAAACATTGAACAAACCCCACCCCCCAAGTCTTTATTATTTTTATTATTTATTTAATAATGGATCTGGCCAAAATCGTTTCCATCGATTATTCATTATTATGTCTCTACTCTCCACAAGGACCACAAATAAAGCAGATATAATTATGACTGCTCACTCCCATACTTTCTCTTCTTATTTTCAAACACACATGGTCCCCCTAATTAAATTTCTTCTTCATCAACTACATTAAAAGGTCAATCAAGTGAGTCAAGTTCTTCACCACACACACACACACACTCACTCACTCACTCACTCACTCACTAACTCTCTCTCTCTCTCTCTCTCTCTCTCTCTTAAAACGAAAATGGTGCAGCAGGGAAGAGGCAGTGCAATGTTAGCGACGGTGCTTGTAAGCTTGTTGGTGGTCCAATTGGAGGTGGCTCAAGCAGCAACCTACACTGTGGGTGGTGCTGGAGGTTGGACCTTCAATGTCGTTGGCTGGACCAAAGGAAAACAATTCAAGGCTGGTGATGTACTCGGTGAGCATCTGTTTTGCTTGTATAATATCTTTTATATAATCTCTCTTATTTTTTTATTTTTTATTTTTTATTTTTTTTGACATTATCGATCCATCGACCTATTTAGACTATAAATTTTTTTTTATTCGAACCGCTAATATATATATATATAATTATAGTGTAAATATTGGCACCCATAATATATATCATCTATATCTTATTAAAAAATTTAATTATAAAAATATCCTAACAGAAATTTATCAACAAAAACATATTACTTTAATTATAAATAAATTAAATATTATATAAAATTATTAATTACACTAACATCTTCAATTATATTTTTTTATTAAAAAAACTTACAATTTAAAAAAAACTTATAATAAATCATAATTTTTATGATAAACCCTAATTAAACTTTAATTTTATTTCAAGTACCAAAATTCTCATCATTACATGATTATCTTATTATTTTTGTCTTTTTATAGTTATGAACCATATCAATAAACAATTTTTTTTTTACAATAACCATAGATATCAACAAGTTTTTTTTAAAAAAAATAGTCGTATATATCAATAAGTTTTTTTTTAAGATAGCTGTATAAATAAGAGAATTCCAGATTAAAAATCTCTTCACCTCATATACGGTTCCACATATTCCCTTTTATAAGACTTCTATATTCGAGATATTTCTAAAAGTAAATTGGACCATCATTAAAAGAAGATTTGATTTCAAAAATAATATGATTTTTTTTTATAAATTGAGTGTGATAATAATTTACGAGTGTTTATAAATAATATGTATTAAAATAAATATATTTACTATTGACATTAGAATGGATACTTATAGTAATTTTATTTTTTAAATTTTAAACATAGATATACCGATAAAAATAAAAAATGAATGTACTAATAAATTTTATAGGTGTCAGTATTTATACTGTGTATATATATATATATGTTCTAAACATTTTTTTAGTCTTTTTATATGAAGAATAACGCTGCACCCCCAACCTTTTGTATTTCACTTTCTCCCTCTTAATAATATGATGTCAATTGATAAATCAATTCAACTGCCACGTTTCATGTGAGTCTAATAGCTATATCATTAAGGAGTCAATTCAGTTGCCACGTTTCATGTGAGTCTAATAGCTATATCATTAAGGAGGATCAACGTAGAATATAAATTTGAGATGTCTAACATTATTTCTTTATGTACTTAGAATTGTCCACATTTTGTTGATTTAAAATCTAAATTTTTTAATTTAGTTTTCAGGGAATTATTTATATTAGAAATCAATTCTAATGTAAAAAATTATCTAATTAAAAAGATAAAATAATGCAATGTTTAAACTCCAATTGAATGATTGAGATTTGAGTTTCGTTTGAAATTAAGTTAGATTCAATGGTTGAGATTTGAGTTTCGTTTGAAATTATTAGATGATAACTTTTATATATATCTATAGTAATTTTTCAATGAGGACTTTTTTTTAAGCTTCAATGAGGATTTTTTACAATGCACACTTTACATACTTTTGATGAAATTTAATGAAATATGTTGAATCTTGATTTAATATTTTGTATGGATGGTGAAAATATTGAAATATATTTATGGAAAAAAAATTAAAAAAAATCTCGGGTGCAAGAACTAATGTTTTCCGACTTTTTTGAAAATAAAACATTTAAAAATAGGGAAATATAAGAAAAAATAGTTCTCAAATCCAAAAAATTTCTAAATTTTTACCAAATGTGTATTTTAATTTTCTTAGGAAGCATTCAAAAAATCTCATTGAAAAACATTCGATTACATACAACTTCATTAAAGGTGCTTAAAATATGTATTGTAAAAAGTCTTTATAGGAAAATTAATATATACATATATATATATATATATATATATATTGGAAATAGGAGAAAATAACACTATTTTTATATGGACTTTTAAGAGTAAATCTAATTTAATAAGTTAAGTTTAAATGGTACCAATAGATAAAAATACCCTCATATCCTTCTTTTATTATGTTTTTACCACTTTTAGGGTTTTAAAAAAAAACCTCCATTGATGGAGGATTGGAGGGTCAATAGAGGTCCTCTTTATTTTTTTCCAATAAATCTCAGAAATTGTAAATATACCTAATAAGTCTCGGAAATTAAAGAAATCTTTGAAATTACAAATAAGTTTTATACATACAAAATAAGTCTCAGGAAACATGAATATAAGTCTCGTAAAAAAACGTAAGTTATGAGTGTGTTTTAAGAGTATTTTTGTCAGATCCACACCTTAAGTGCAAAGTGTTATTAAAACTTAAATTATTAATTAGTTGGTAATAATTTTAAAACTCACTCTTTCAAGAGTGCTATTAAATTTTTGAGCTCAATAGCATTACTTTAATTTTATTGCTAAGATTACTACTGATTATACAATTGGGGACGTTCAAATAAAATTAGCTAGCTAGGTTAAATCATGCCATTTATTTTAACATAGAAATCATGAAACACTTCGTCTTTATACATTCAAATTATCCAAAAAATCATAGTATATAGTTGTGATATAACGATTCGATCAGGGACATTGCTAGACAATAGTTTCATTACTTACTAATAGCTAATTATATATATATAGTACATGATTTGGGTTGAAATGTTGCAGTGTTCAACTACAGCCCAGCAATCCACAACGTTGTAGCTGTAAACAATGTTGGTTACAAGACTTGCTTAACTCCAAGAGGTGCCAAAGTGTATAAATCAGGAAAGGATCAAATCAAGCTTTCAAAGGGACCAAATTTCTTCATCTGCAATTTCGCTGGTCACTGTGAGTCTGGCATGAAAATAGCCGTCACTGCTATATAAATGTAAAATCTACTAGTGTCCGGCTGTTCGCATGTCGTCAGCCAAATGTTTTGTGTGAGAGACAAGTAATAGTTGTGGGTGTGGCCCACTTAATTTTACTAAATAAAGTGTTGGGTGAATATATGCTATTATTATGAGTCTTTGGCTTCATTTCGGTTCAAAGCAATGACCTGTTTTACCATAATAATATTTCAAAAAGCATATCCAAATTACTGTGACTGTTCAGTTTTAGGGTGTAGATATTGACATCTATAAATATAATAAGTATATCTATATTTTAATAAAAAATTTAATTATAAAAATATCCAAACAAAAATTTATCAATAAGGACAAATTAATTTAATTAAAAGAGTAGTGCTATTGGCACACCCCTACCGGTTTATTTATATTTCACTTTTAAAATTTTGATTTAATTAAATAAACTTAAATGTTTTTATTGATTTTTTTATTTATTTTCAAAACTACAATTTTTATTTATTTTTCAAATTTAATACACTCCTTCTCTAATCTCACTATATCTTATCTTTGTAATATGTATCTCTCACTTCCATTAAACGATTTGTTTTTCTTCTTCTTATTTTTTTTTTTTTGAGTTTTTTTTTTCTTCTTATTTTATGGTAGAAAAAAAATACAGCTATTTCAATACAACGATAACTTGACATCATGATAAAGAAAAAGTAAACTCCAAACTTAGTTCTAAAGAAGAAATTGTTTCTTTAAATATGGAAATTTTCAGATTCAAAGAGATCTGGAAAATAAAAAAAACAAAAAAATTAAAATTATATTTCCAAATTTTCAGATTGAATCTCAACCATCCATTATAATTATAATTATTTATTAGAATATGGGAAATTTGAAAAAAAAATATGATTGCTATTATATATATGATTATTATTAATGGTATCATTTAATGCGTATGTTGATGACTTTGTGAACTCCAAAAGTTCAGACTATTATATATATATATATCATAAATTGGAAATATAATATTATTATTATATTTTTTCTTAATAAATATTATTCGTATTATATGTTATGTTGTATAATTAGATATGTTAGAATATATAAAAAAATTCTTTAAAAAAAATTCTTAAAATATAGTATAATTTATTGTATACCACGTGTCGTGACCACAACAAAAATAACTATTTTTATGTTATATGAAAAATAAAATTAAAAATTATAGTATCATTTAATATAGTCATATCTAATAATCATATGAGGTTTTTACAATTTGATCCCAATCTAATTGAGAAATGTCATTTTTTTACTCATGAATTCAAATTTCATCAATTTGGTCATAATATAATTTTAAATCAATCAAATTAGTTCTACCGTTAGTCAAAGTAACATTTTTGACTGACGGTAGGACTAATTTAATTGATTTTCAATTATATAAGGACCAAATTGATAAAATTTAAATTAAGGTGTAAAAAAGTGATGTTTCCCAATTAAGTTGGGACCAAATTGTAAAAACCCCATATATATATATATAAGTAATTTTCCAATGAAAACTTTTTACAATGCACAATTTAAGCACTTTTAATGAATTTGCATGTAATCGAATGTTTTTCGATGAGTTTTTTTGTATACATCCTAAGAAAATTAAAATACACATTTGGTATAAATTTGGAAACTTTTTAGATTTGAGAGCTATTTTTTCTTATATTTTCCTATTTTTTAATGTTTTATCTTCAAAAAAGTCGGCAAAAATTAGTTCATGCACCAGAATTTTTTTTTAATTTTTTCCATAAATGTATTTCAATGTTTTCACCATCATACGAAAAATCAAATCAAGATTCAATATATTCCATTAAATTTCATCAAAGATGCTTAAAGTGTGCATTGTAAAAAGTCCTCATTGGAAAATTACTCTCTCTCTCTCTCTCTCTCTCTCTCTCTCTCTCTCTCTCTCTCTCTCTCTCTATATATATATATATATATATATATCTTTTCCTATCAGCATCCCCTTATTTTAATGCAATGAGCACCTTTAATGAAATTGCATGCAATTAATTGTTTTTCGATGATATTTTTTGTATGTTTCCTAGGAAAATTAAAATACACATTTGGTAAAAATTTGAATTTTTTTTGGATTCGATAACTATTTTTTCTGATTTTATCTTATTTTTAAATGTTTTAGTTCTTGTACTCGAATTTTTTTCAATTTTCTTCCACAAATATAGTTCATTATTTTTACCATCTATACAAAAAAATCACATTAAGATTCAACAAATTTCATTAAATTTTACTAAAGGTGTTTAAAGCGTGCATTGTAAAAAGTCCTTGAATCGATCCTTCACCTCTGGACTTGACCCGGATCCATCTAGTAAAGTCAACATAGGCCCAAGTGTTGGGCCTAAAGCCAGATTTTGGCTAGCACAATATGAGTGGAAATATCAATATTCTTATTAATGGTAATAAATAAAAAAAAATCAAACAAATTAAATTAAATATCAATAGGTAATCTTAATTTTTAAAGAATTAATGGTAAATTTTAAAACCGTATCTTTTTTTATATATCAATGGTAATACATTAATGATAACGTAACAAAAAATTAAAATAATTGTTCTTAAAAAAAATATTAATAGTAACACATTAAAACCATTAATTATTGCATTCAATGCAATAAATTCTTTTTCTAAATATATGAAATTTACTCTGAAATTTTGAATTTTGAGTAATCATTTCTTGATATAACTATATAAGTCATATAACAAAGAGTAATGTTGTACAACCCAAAAATTTAGTCTAAATTTTAACCAAAATGATGTGGCAAGTGAGTTGTCATCACTGCACACAACATGAGATGATGTGGCTAATGAAAAAACCACTTGCCACATCATTTGAATTGAAGTTTGGGCTAATTTTTTGGGTTGTCTAGCATTAGTATATAACAAATGATAGTTTTGAAAGAAATTAATTATTCGTCTCATTAACGCTATGTTTGGTTTGATGGAATATGAGAGAAAGGAAATGAAAGAATTTGGATGAATTTCTAATTTTTTGTTTGGATTGTTAAATACTGTAACACTAAGTTTGTATTGGTGGAATATGGGAGAAAGGAATGAAAGGTAAATGAGGAGAGGAAAGGAAAGGAAAGGAAGGGAAAAGAAAGTGTTTTTAATGATGGTTGTTTGGATGGTTATAAATATAAAAGAAGGAAAATAAATCAATCTTATTTGGAGGGAAGAAATAAATGAATTCATTTTATTCTATTTACGAAAATATCATTCTTTCAACAATATGAATACCCAATATTAATAGGGTTAGTTTTGGGATATTGAAAAAAATCATTAATTCTGGATTCCTTTCCCTCATTTATGGGATATTAGAAATCCATCTAAATCCTTTCATTTCATTTCTCTCTTATTCCATCAAAACAAACATAGTGTAAGAGAGAAAGGAAAGGAAAGGAAGGAAATGGAAGGAAAAAGAGGGAATAGTTTCTTCTTGTTTTACTCAATTTGGTTTCCACCCAAATTTGGGTGGAAAATGAGGGAAAAGAATCCAAAATTAATGATTTTTTCACTATCCAAAAAACTAATCCTATTATTATTGGGTATTCATGTTGTTGAAAGGATGATATTTTCGTAAATTGAATAAAATGAATTCACTTATTTCTCCGCTCCAACTAAGATTGGTAATCTTTCCTTTATTTTATATGTATAATCATCCAAACAACAATCATTAAAAACATTTTCTTTTCCTTTCCTCATTTACCTTTTTTTTCTTTCTCTCCTATTCCACCAATCCAAACACAGTGTAAAAGTATGTATGTGTGTGTGTGTATATATATATATATATATATATATATATATATATATATATATATATATATATAATAGTAGATAAACTTCCAAAAAAAAATAGTATATATATATATATATCTATTTTAGAAAGAATTAAAGTAGATATTTAGATATGGTAAATTGATAGAGTAAATTAATTATGTTGATTGTCATGCGTTAAAATTCATTTGCACAAAATCAATAGAATTCTAGTAAAATAATTCATATAAATAGGCTAGAAAAACTTGTCAGATGTTGCAGAAATTACATTAAAACATTTGGCTTTCTCTTTTCATAGTTTTATTCTCATAAAATTGAACGATTATGGCTCAGGCAAGAGGCAGTGCAACTATGACCATGGCCACATTATTGCTGTTATTAGGTCTTCAATTTGAGATTGGTTTTGCAGCCAATTACACTGTTGGAGATGATGGAGGTTGGAGCTTTGGAGTGAGTGGTTGGACCAAGGGAAAAAGCTTTAAAGTTGGTGATATTCTTGGTAAGCTAGGTTCTCTTTATTTTTAAAATTTTCAACACAACTATTGATAAACAATTGCCAGTAGTGTCGAGTGTGCACATCCAAATAGCATTCTGGATCCACTCCATGTATTATGCTGTGTGCACATCCATGATCCAACCCCTTCCCTCATTTTTTTTTAAATTATAAATTTTTTTTCCTAATATAATGGCCCCGAACTAATATTTCCGGCTCCTTCCCTGCCACCTTCCCAAGTTTTTCTTTTAGATATGATTTTTCTAGTTCAATATTTCTAACAGTATTGTTTTTTTGTAAAATACATAAAAGTGATTTTTTAAAAATTCAGAAAAAAGTTTATTTTTCCCTAGATTAAAGGCATTATTCATCGAATAAAGATGAAGTTGGCCAAATGGTATATCCCTCATATATACCATTATGTTGTAGGTTCGAATCTATCCCCTCCCTTGATCTCGAATTATTGTAAAAAGCATTATTCATTGATATTATCATATTGAGAATTTCATTTCAACTTTATGATTTTTCAAAGGCATTACATATTATTTTGAAGGAAACATACACTTGTCCAATTAGTTAAAACTTAAAACAAGCATATATATATATATATATATAATTATATAAATTTGATTAATATATAATATTGAGTATAATAATTAAATATTGCAGAATTCAACTACAACCCGGAACAACATAACGTAATTGTTGTAGATGAAAAGGGTTATGAGACATGTACAGCTGGAGGTGATGCTAAAACGTTTAACTCAGGAAATGATCAAATCGAAATTACAGGCAAAACCTTCTTCATCTGCGGATTTCCAACTCACTGCGATAGTCGGGATATGAAGTTGGCCATCTCTGTCTGATCGATGCTCTCTTATTATATTTTATAAATGTTGACAAATAAAAGCCTACAAAAATTTTAATTATTTAATAGATTTCAGTACGTTTTATTGGTCTCTGCATTTCTATATATATTTTAGTTTGATTTTCCAGAAAACTCACAAATCACAATAATACAGAATATTATCTATCGAAAATTTGCATGGTTACCTTGTTGAGAGACTAATTCCCAATAAAGATTTTAGGACAAGCTAGGGTCATCAAATGACTACCAAGAACTTAAAAAAAAAAATGAAGCAACTGGATGGTTATATAACCACTTCTCTGGTTGCTTTTCAAATTTGTAGATTTTTATATGAATTTTTTTTTTCAAATAGATATTTATTTGATACTAGAGTCCATATTTTGTTCTTTGATTATTTTGTTCACCCAAACTTTCTTTAATTTCATATGAAGAAACATTTGTAGAATCTTGTGTGGTATCTAAAGAAGTAGAAGACACAATCATTAGTACAATCATGTAAAAAAAAAAAAAACTAAAAACCTTAATAAACTAAAATTAAAAGTTTCATAATTGAAAGTAAAAACTAAGAATTGCATTGTGAATAAAATTGAAATACGAGAATTATAATAGCTAGTAATGATATATAAAACAAATCCACGTCACCTTTGATCAAAGATGGAAACAGTCGCCCGAGCCTGGTCACTGCGACCCCCTTTGTGAAGAGGAACCCCTTCTCCCGAAGTTATGGGGTTATTTTGCCGAGTTCCTTAGAGAGAGTTGTCTCGCGCCCCTAGGTATTCTCTACCTACCCACTTGTGTCGGTTTTGGGTACAAGTACACTTTTGTTGAAGGTCGTTGGAATATTGGTGCCGTACTTCAAGTAGGCGATGGCATCGATCGCTCGTACTTATGGTCTTGATGAAGTAATGATGGGTGAATTAGTAGAATTTGAAGAGGGTACAATAGGCATTGCTCTGAATTTGGAATCAAAGAATGTTGGTGTTGTATTAATGGGTGATGGTTTAAGGATACAAGAGGGAAGTTCTGTAAAAGCAACAGGAAAAAATTGCTCTTCCATCCAAATTGTTGGTAAGAGATTAGAGTCTCACAAAGTGCATTCAAATATATATATATATTAAACAAATAAGCTTACCCTATATAACAAAAAGAATAAAAAAAAAACTAAAAATAGAGTACTAGAGTCAAAATCTCCATGAATGTGATTGGTAGGGACAGGTATGAGGGCCAATGGGGTGGGGGAGGGTCCACCCACCCTCACCCTCACTCCCACCCCCACCTAGACGTGACCGCGGTTAGGTTCAAATTGTAGAAGCGAACCGTAACCATAAGAAAAAATCTGAAATTGGAACTAGACCAGGACCGGGACCGTGAGTTTTAAGGTTCCGGTCCCTGTCCTGGTTCCGGTTCCTTTAAAAAAAACCGGACTGGAACCGGCAGTTCGATTCCAGTTCTGGAACTGCCGGTTCTAGCCAATTTTTTTTCTTTTCTCCGTTGACTCTCTCTCTCTCTCTCTCTCTCTAAATCTCAGACATCTCTGATCTCTCTTTCTTTCTTTTTTCTTTCTTCAATCTCTCATCTCTCTTTGATCTCTTTCTTTCTCTCTTTCTTCTTTCTTCTTTTTCTCTCTTACTTCCTTTCAAATGCTCCACCCAGAATCCCAGATCAAGTGACGGCAATCTCTTCTGCATCCTGTCGTCGGCGATCTCTTCTTCGATCGATCTCTTCTTCGATTGATCTCTCGTCGGCGATCTCTTCTTCAATTGATCTCTCGTCGGCGATCTCCTCGTAAAAACCCTCTCTCTCTCTTCGATCTCTGGTGGTGGTGGGTGATTTAGATTTCAGGGTTGATTTGTTATTTAGGTGATTTGGGGTTGATTTGTGTGATGAAGGGGATATGGGAATATGAGATTTGTGATATGTGTGATGATTTATGTGATGAAGCCATGAAGGGGATTAGGGATTTTGATTTTTTTTAAAGAAACTGAACCGCCTGGAATCGGGGAACCGGAATTGGAACCCCCTTCTCGGCCGTTCTGGTTCCGATTCCGGTTCCATGTTCCTTTAGAACCTGAACCAGCGATTCTGAACCGGAACCGAACCGCCGTCATGTCTACCCTCACCCCTATTCCTAAACCCTACTCCCGCCTTTTTTTTAATGGAATACATAATCCATTAAAATATGAAAATGATTAAAGATGTGATTGTTTTGAATTGGATTAATTAGTTTAGATATATAATAAATTGGACCCTTTTTTATTTTAAAGAAAAAGCAAAATAGCAAATCTACCATAGTACCATCTTATTCATTTAATTAAACATTTCCATGCAAATAGCAACCACATGCAAGGAATTAAAAGAAAAAAATCTTAAAAATCGATCAAGATTCAAGAGTACTAATATATACTTTTTTATACTTAAAAAAATAGTACTAATATTTTCCACGTGTTTTCTATCCTTATCTACCTTGTCACGTATGAGAAAAATCTTCGTTACATGTAATATATGTTAAGAAAATATAAATTTCATATCGACAATTATACTAATGTTATAAATAATATGAATAATATATGAAGAATTATGAAGAACAATGAAAAGAAGAGATGAAACACATGAAGAATAAAGATGAAGAGAAAAGAGAGAAAATAATTAGCACAATAACACAAACCCTTTATATGACCTTTTGTTGATCTTTTGTATTGATATTTTGTGACCACTCTTTACAAAGAAGGTTAAACATAGGCAAATGAGTGGCTTGTGGGGGAATCCATAATAGTGGCTTGTGGGGCAGTCCACATGAGTGGCTTGGTGGGGAAGCCATAAAATTACAACACTCCCCCTTGGATTTCCCACCACTTGTATCTTAATTTTGCTAGGAAAAACCCAGTGAGATAACAACCTTAGCAAAAAATATATACAATGATCTTCTAGATCAAGTGATATTGGATATGTTTAGAACTGCCTCATTAAAACCTTTCCGGTAAAACCTAGTGGGACAAAATCCAGTAAAGGAAAAAGAGTATAGTATGTCCATTCAAATTTTGCTCCCCCTGATTGAACGCTCCCCCTGAACAAAACTTCAATATCAATCTTGTAATTTACAGAGTTGACGCATGCCAATCTCATATACCAGTTTCTCAAAGGTTGATGTAGGCAATGCTTTCGTAAACAAATTTGCAAGATTATCTGTAGACCGTATTTGTTTAACATCAATTTGTCGTCTCTGTTGAAGTTCATGGGTATAGAAGAATTTAGGAGAAATATGTTTGGTTCTATCTCTTTTGATATACCCCCTTCTAACTTGAGCAATACAAGCCGTATTATCTTTAAATATCGGTGTCGGCATTTCTGTAGATAATAAAAATCCACATGTATTTTTGAATATGATAAATAACTGACCTTAGCCAAATACATTCTCGACTTGCTTCATGAAGTGCAAGGATCTCTAAATGATTTGAGGAGGTAGCCACAAGAGTTTGCTTTGTGGAGCGTCAGGAGATTGTTGTGCCATTATAGGTAAAAACATATCCCGTTTGTGAACGAGATTTATGGGGATCAGATAGATACCTGGCATCAGCATAACCAAGTAAACCTAAAAAGTTGATAGATTTTGAATAATATAATCCTAAATCTTTCGTTCCACGAAGATAACGAAAAAGATGTTTAATCCCATTCCAATGTCTTCGAGTTGGTGCTGAACTGAATCTAGCAAGTAAATTTACTGAAAATGCAATATCTGGTCTAGTACATTGAGCCAGATATAATAAAGCACCAATTGCATTATGATATGGTACTTTAGGACCAAGTATCTTTTCACCATCTTCAGGTGGCCGGAATGGATCTTTCTTAGGATCAAGATTTCAACCAATCATAGGGGTACTTAATGGATGAGCATTGTCCATATTAAATCTTTTCAGAATCTTTTCAATATATGCTGATTGATGGACAAGTATTCCGTCTGATTTATGCTCAATCTCCTAGCGAGACAATATTTTGTCTTTCCCAGGTCTTTCATTTCAAATTCTCTTTTTAAATATTCGGCAGTTTTCAGGAGCTCTCCAGGAGTTCCAATTAAATTCATTTCATCAACATAAACTGCTATAATAACAAATCCAGATTCTGATTTCTTTATAAGGACACATGGGCATATAAGATTATTAATATATCACTCTTTAATCAAATATTCACTGAGGCGGTTGTACCACATGCGCTCAGATTGCTTTAATCCATACAATGACCTTTGTAATTTAATCGAATATAAATTGCGAGGTCTCGAGCTATATGTTTCTGGCATTCTAAATCCTTCAGGGATTTTCATATAAATATCTGAATCGAGTGAGCCATATAGGTAGGCAGTTACTACGTCTATAAGACGCATTTCAAGTCTCTCTGAGACAACCAAACTTATCAGAAATCGAAACGTAATTGTATCCATCACTGGTGAATATGTCTCTTCAAAATCAATACCAGGTCGTTGTGAGAAGCCTTGTGCTACGAGTCGTGCCTTATATCGCACCACTTCGTTTTTCTCATTACGTTTCCTTATAAAAACCCATTTGTATCCAACAGGTTTGACGTCTTCAGGCGTCTGGACTATTGGTCCAAATACTTTACTCTTGGTTAATGAAGTCAATTCTGTTTAAATTGCTTCTTTCCATTTAGGCCAATCAGACATTTGCCTATAATCGTCGAGGTTATGAGGCTCATAATCATCATTTAAAATTTTGGTAGCCACTGTGTATGAAATATATCATCGATGATTGTTTCGTTATGATTCCACATTCCTCTTGTATAATTTATAGAAATTTCCTCATTAGGAAATTTATATGTTCTTGTATCTCTTCAGAGATTCCTTCCCCTACGGGGGTTTCTTGTGTCCTTTCAGGGACATCTAACTCTTGTGGAGTTGATCTAGAGAAAGTGGATTTATTTATAATTTCAGGAGTATGATCCTGATATTTTGTTTTCTTCCTCCGGGGAACAGTATCTTTCGAACCAAGTGGCCTACCATGCTTCGGGCGTACAGTAGATGATTCTTTTGCTATTTTTTATTTAGATCGTTCTTCTGGAACAATCACCCGTGCCGGTACATTAACAGCTGGGATGCATGATTTTTTTACCCTAGTAGCATCTGTAAATGCATCTGGTAATTGATTTGCTATTGTTTGAAGGTGAACTATCTTTCGTATTTCATTCTCACATTGAGATGTGTATGGGTTAAGATGAATTAGACTAGGGACTATCCAAGAAAATTCACGCTTCTCTTTAGGAGAAGTTTTTCCTTTCCCTAATGATGGGAAATTTTTCTCATCAAAATGACAATCTGCAAATCGTGCAGTAAAAAGATCACCAATTAAAGGTTCCAGATACCTAATAATTGATGGTGAATCTAGACCAACATATATTCCCAAACGCCGTTAGGGTCCCATTTTAGTTCTATGTGTAGGTGCAATAGGGACATATACTGCACAACCAAAAGTACGCAGATGACAAATATCTGGTTGATGGCCAAATACAAGTTGCACAGGAGAATATTGATGATAAGTTGTAAGAACCTCATTTTTATGATTGGCTTATCTCATGACAAATCACATTGGGGATATTTATGTAACGGGTAGCATAGGTTCTCCAAGTGTGGTTTTCTCGGAGATATGCTTTCGGTTATCCCAAAGAGCTTTAAGAGAGGTAGTTCACTTGTCCTTAACTCTTTTGCAGATATTTTAGTTGCACACACTCACTTGCATGCATTATATTCTTGTTTACATATAATTGGATGATGCATTGTATGCCATTCATCACACTCCAAACTTGCACATTTTTGCATATTAGATTAGTGTGTTGTGTCTGCCTGGAAAAGAGGATTTTCCTCTTTACAGCGGTGCAGGTCACTTGCTGGGCACCTGCCTCCGTCGCGGTCCCAACAGCGGTTAGTTCCAGAAGGTGCTTGCGTTAAAGACCGCGGTCTGTGCACCTGTATGCGCAGCAGTCCATACCGCAGTATACTTCAGTAGGCCTTGCTGCCTTGACCGCGGCTTGTGCACTACACGCATAGCGGTCCCAACCGTGATGTTGTTCAGTAGGCACACTGCTGCGTGTACCGCGGTCTGGGCACTTACCCGAGCCGCGGTCCAGCAAGCGGTATTGACGGGATTTTATTTCCCAAGCCTAAAACAACGCAGTTTTATCTAGGGTTTCTATATATATGTTCTCTTCTTTCCCAACTCGTTTTGAGAGCTTTATGAACCCATTTTTATGAGAGAGAACAACCCCTAGAGAGAGAAAGCTTCAAGCTTTGTTCCTTGACTCTTCAAACCCAAAACCCATCATCTTCATGCATTTCTAAGCATCTTTAAGGCATGGGTCTTCATCATTAGTTGACTTGGTAAGTTGAACAAAAACCCCATCTTTATCATTTGTTCATACTTTCCAAGATTGTGTTTTTATTGCATTTATTAGTTGATTAAATGCTAGGACTCTATTTAATGCATCTATCTATGAGTTCCTTTGTATGATTAGGTTTGTATTATGATAGCTAATATTTAGGACATATTTGCCCTCTAGCTAATTAGGATTCATTGATTGCATTTGTTAATTGCATTTGTTAATTGCATTTATTGTCCTTGCAATTTTATGTGACAACATGTGTTGATATGGCTTTGTTTGATGACTAGAGTTTAGGCTTGCATATCTATATCTAGTTAGGTCTTTATGAGCATTCATATAGACATTGATATCTAGGATTTGTACTTAGTGTCATATTTAATCCCTAGATAAGCATTTAGTGTTGCCTAGCATTATTTGCATTTTGAGTATTCATATATTCACTTAGGTTGTTAATCTCATCTTGAGAGTTAAGTCTTGTGACTACAAGGTGTAGTGCACAAGCAAGTGAAGTCTTGCAACCAAGGTGTGGTTGGCAAGCAAAGTGATCAAGGATTCATTATAAAGGCCTGTTGGGTAGTAGTGGTGGGTTAGTGACCGAGAATGGTGTGACTAGAGGTCAATCTAGGTTGTAAACATCATTACAATAGTGGATTTGAGGATCGTGTGTGGCTAGAAGGATAACCCATGGTTTTTCCCTTTGTTTAAGGGTTTCCACGTAAAAATCAAGTGTTATTTATTATTCCGCACTTTACACTTGATTTTGTATGTTTGTTTATGAAGTGAATTTTTAATATTGACTAATCAAGAAAAATTGGTAATTAACTTGATTAAAACCTATTCACCCCCCTCTAGGTTGTAGACACACGCTTAGAGTAGTATTTTCATAAGTAATGGGACGAAGACGAATTAATGCAGCAGCATGTAAATAGCATGTCCCCAAACAGAAATTGGTAATTGTGTTCGTAATAATAAAGTTCTTGCAATTACCTGGAGATGCTTGATAAGTTACTCTACTAATCCATTCTGAGTATGAACGTGTGGAACTGGATGTTCAACATCAATCCCAACTGATCTGCAATATTAATCAAATGTCTTGGAAGTAAATTCACCCACATTATCAAGACGTATTGATTTAATTGGATGATCGAGGAAATGTGCCTGAAGCCTGATAATCTGTGCGAGTAACCTTGCAAAAGCAACATTGCGTGTTGATAATAAGCAAACGTGTGACCATCTGATGGATGCATCAACTAGGACCATAAAATAGCGGAACGATCCACTTGGTGGATGAATAGGTCCACATATGTCCCCTTGAATTCTTTGTAGGAAAGACGGGGATTCAAACCCAACCTTAGAATGTGATGGTTTTATTACTAGTTTCCCTTGTGAACATGCAGTACATAAATTTTCATGGGATAAAAGAATCTTCTGGTTCTTTAATGGATGTCCATGAGAATTTTCAATGATTTTACGTATCATTATAGATCCCGGGTGACCGAGACGGTCATGCCAAAGCATAAATATTTTTGGATCTGTGAACTTCTGGTTCATAACTGCATAAACTTCTACACCTCTTATAAGAGTATAATATAATCTAGATGATAAAACACGCAACTTTTCCATAATGAGTTTCTCGGCCTGAATTATGAGAAGTAATGCACAGATACTCAATATTCTTATCATTTATAGTTTCTAGGTGATATCCATTACACCGTATATCTTTGAAACTGAGCAGATTTCTTCTAGATCCACTTGAGTATAAAGCATCATTGATACATATTTTAGTATTATTTGGTAACAATATTATAGCTCTACCGGAGCCTTCTATCAGATCTGCTCGACCTGATATTGAATTAACATTTTCTTTCAGCAGGGTTAAATTCAGAAAGTATTTCTGATTCCTCAGAATCGTATGTGTCGTCGCACTATCGGCTAGACATATATCTCCTGTATTTTGCTTTTCAATGTCACCCAACTTATCGTTTAAAAACATATATATTCACAACATCAAAAACAACAAAACAAAAAAATAAATAAATAAAGTACATATCAGATAGAGTGGTAAAAAATAGGCATATATATACATAAGAGATATTTACATAAACATTTCACATGATAACAAAAAAATTACAAGCAGTATTTAATTGGTATGGACATTTCCATCACCAGTTGAAGTGGTCACTTTATCTGGTCTGGCCTTATAAACATTCCACTTCTGGGGAGTGTTTTGATTATAATCACCCGGACCAAAATTACCATATGATCTTTCACGACCTCGACCAAGGTAGGAACCGCGACCACGACTAAGACCGCGAGTATGTCCTCCAATAGTGTTGGCATTCACTTCTGGGAATGATGTAGAGCTCGTCGGGCGTGATTCATGATTTTTAATTAAAAGCTCGTTATTTTTCTCAGCAACCAAGAGACATGAGATTAACTCTGAATATTTTGAGAATCGACGTTCTCGATATTGCTGTTGTAATATAATGTTCGAGGTATGAAAGGTTGCAAATATTTTTTCCAACATATTGTTTTCCTTTACATCCTAACCACACAATTTCAGCTGTGTAGTGATTTTAAATAAAACATAATTATACTCAGAGACTAATCTATAGTCTTGAAAATGTAAATGTTGCCATTGATATCTAGCATTTGGTAATACAACATCGGGTTGGTTATTAAATCGATCATTTAGCTCTCGCCATAGAACTTCTGGTTCTGTGACTGTTAGGTATTGAGACTTTTGATCCTTATTCAGAGGGCAACGGATGATAACCATGGCAATAGATTTCTCTTTTTCATTTGCCTGGGTTCCATTGTTAATGGTGTCATACATGCCTATTGATTTTAGAAGTAACCCAGCAACAATAACATAGGACATGTAGTTGTCCCCAGATACTTCAAGTGCAGCAAACTTCAGATTTGCAAGCTTTGGCATTTTTACAGCTCCTGGTTATTTTTCTGAAAAATACAAGTAGAATCAGAACTTCTGGTCTGATAAAAATTCGAGGAATTTAATTTTCAGATATATAAAGGAGTATTTGTAAATCCAAAAACTTGAGGTTCTGGTAATGATAAATTCAGAAACTTCAGGTTCCGGTGATGATAAATAAATCCATAAACTTCAGGTCTTGGATGGGTGACCAAACATTTTAAATAAAAAAAATGCGTAAAAGTAAATAAAATGCGAGAAAGTAAATCGCGTAAAAGTAAATAAAATACTAGAAATTAAATCTAGAACTGCAGGTTCTAGTATAAATAAAAATCTAGAATCTTCAGGTTCTAGTAATAATAAATTCAGAAGCTTCAGGTTCTAGTAGTAACAAATTTAGAAACTTCAGGTTCTGAGAATAATAGCATCGTGCTGATAACGTGTTATAAATACTATGAATAATATATGAAGAATTATGAAGAACAATGAAAAGAACAGATGAAACACATGAAGAATAAAGATGAAGAGAAAAGAGAGAAAATAATTAACACAATAACACAAACCCTTTATATGACCTTTTGTTGATCTTTTGTATTGATATTTTGTGACCACTCTTTACAAAGAAGGTTAAACATATATATAGACAAATGAGTAGTTTGTGGGGCAATCCACATGAGTGACTTGGTAGGAAAGCCATAAAATTGCAACAACTAATCATATTTTTAGGTGCATTAAAATGTGATGTACGATAACTAACGATACGAAAATACACCGCTTATATTTACAATTTTACTAATCACAATATCAGTGGTCAAGTACGTAACTTACGGACTGAAAACCGACATTATCCGTGGTCAAGATGTCAAGTACGCAGCTCATAGATGCACTCAAAATGGGTAAACCGAATATTTTCTCCTCGTATTCATAATTCATAAATCACGATAAAAGGGGACAAAACAAAAAGGTTTTCTAGATTTTTGGCAACCTACAAACAAACACAACAAAAGTTGAGAGTTGAGAGAGTCACTACTTAGCTTGTTATCTTTGTAACAGATAAAAATAAAACAACAACAAAAGAGAAGCAATTTTTGAGTTGCATCATTTACGGCACCAATGAAGGCAATTTGAATCCTCACTTTACCCATTCAAAACGTAAATTAATATTGTTGGGCTTGGGCTAGACAGGTCTAAAGCCCGAGTCAAGTCTAGGTTATTTTGCTCTATGAGTCCCTTTTTTATGGTGCTCGAACTGGCTTGATACATGTTTTATCCTTTGTTTAAGGGAAAGTATTATTTTCCCCCCTGACTTTTGCCATATTGTTAAGACGAGGACAAGGTTTCACCATATTGGCTCTTCTTCCCCCTAAAATGAAAAGAATGTATAATATACCCCTTCTGTCCATTTTTCTATCCATTTAGATGGTTGACCGTTAAGTTGAAAGGGTATTAACGTAATTGAACCCACCAGATCTTAAACAAATAATTAAAAAATTAAAAACAAAACAAATAAAACCCAAAATAAAATAAAATAAAATCTCTCACAAAATTTTAAAACAAATTTTTTTAAAAGAATTGTGGATCTTGGATCTCCACCAAAATCATCAACATCAATTTTTAACTTTTTGTTATCCCAAGTCCATCACGAAACCACACCACTAACATCATCAGCCATCATCAAACAACCACCGATTCCAGATTCAAACAACATTCAGATTTGGTTCCAAACCTAAATAAAATTTTCCAGAAAATGTTCTGATGTCTCTCCTCTCTCACGATCTGTCATATGTTTCTCTCATCTATCTCTCTCTCTCTCATCTTCTCATCTATTTATCTTCATCATCAAACCCTAAACCGATCTCTTTCTCTTTTCTTTTTCTTCTTCTTCTTCTTCTTCTTCTTCTTCTTCTTCTTCGTCGTCGATTGGGTTTGGGAGTTGGTGTTTTCTGGGGTCGATTGGGTTTGGGTGTGCGTGTGTGTGTGTGTGGGGTTTGGTTCGATTGGATTGGGTTATTGCTGAGGCTGCCGGTTGGTGGGGTTTAGGTGGATGGTGGTGTTGGAGATGGAGGTGGTGGCGCTGTGTGGGAATTTTTCCGATTTGGGTTAGGGTTCATGGGATTGTTTTGCATGTGGGGTGAATCGGTTTCGATTTGATTTCAATTTGGGTCGGTTTCGATTTGATTTCAATTTGGGTCGATTTGGTTTTGGGTTGATTTGGTTTCGAATATGGATTTTGGGTTGGTTGTTGTGTGGTGATGGTGAAGGGTGGTGGTGGTGACGAGAAACTAGTGGTTCACGGTGGTGGCTGGATTATATGGTGGTGATGTGTGGTTCACGATTTGGTCTTTGAGGTGTGGTGGTGGCGAGGGTTTGATGTTTGAGTTGTGATGGATTAGTTTAGGGTTTGGGTGTTGGAGAATGGAGACGGTGCTGGTGTCTGGTCTCTAGTGGAGAAGACGGTGCTGGTGTCTGGTCTGGTGGAGAAGACGATGATCACCAGATCATTTTTTTTTAAAAAAATTATCTTTAATTTATGTTTTAAAATTTAAATAAAAAAATTAAAAAATGGAGATATTTCCACCATCCATCTTTGAGATGGACGGTGGAGATTCATTTATCTATATTTTTTAATTTTTGTTTTATGTTTTTTTAATATATTTTTTATTTTATAAATTTCTTAGAGGGTAAAATAGTAATTTTATCTATTCATCACATGTTTTCTGGATGGTTAAATGGTTATTTTGTGATTATTTTAAGGATAATATGGTCATTTGACCATGGTCAACGTTAGTTTGGATGGAAAAATGGACAGAAGGGGTATATTATACATTCTTTTCATTTTAGGGGGAAGAACGGTCAATATGGTGAAACCCTGTCCTCGTCTTAACAATATGGTAAAAGTCAAGGGGGAAAATGATACATGTTTTATCCTTTGTTTAATGGTGGGCTCATTTATTGGGTCATAGACCCGTTTTTGAGCACTACAGTCTGTCCCCTACTCTTCAAGCTTGAAATCCTTAAGCTTGAAATCTTCAAGCTGGAGAGTTAAAATGTTGAGCTCGAGGTCGAGTGTTTATTTCGAGCGAGATCAAGGAATTTTCTAGGTCAAAAATTGATGGTTGATTTCACGTAGATATTGCAGAGTTTTTTTTTTTTTTTTTTGAGGCTAAGGGTGAATGTTTCATGTTTTAATTGCCAGTTCCAGGGGCGAATCCAGGACTTTCCATTCGACGGGATTGAACTAAATACTAGTTATAAAATTTTCAACTCACTAATCACTATCAAATATCAAATAAATTAATTTTCAATTGAAGTTTCAACTCACTAATCACTATCAAATTAATTAAATATAATGAGAAATAATTAATTTTATTAATGTTTCAATTCATCAATCTCAATCTCAAATATTAAAGGTTTTTTTTTTCAATTATTGAAAATAACAAACAAATTATAATTATGTATTTTGTTCAAAATAATTTTAATCACCAAATAGTAGAAAAATAATGTTCCACAAATTAACACACAAATAATTGTACATATATCTATATGCTAATATGCCCTATAATTTTAGTAACAAACAAATCACAAACAAACTTAATTAAATCAAACTAACCCTAAATCAATTTTAATGTAATAAGAAAACCTTAACAAGTAATAAAATAAAATAAAAGTAAATAATAAAATAATATACAAGTAAATAGAAAAGAATAAATATTTTTACCGAGAGAGATCTTACAGATATGGTCCCAAGTTTGTTAAAAAATTCAAAGTGGGGTAGATAAAGATTAATGAAGTATAAAACAGCAGAGAAAAAAATGAAAACAAAGAGAAAAGTCTGAGAAGAAGACGAAAATTACGAAGAGAAACAAAAGAGTTGTGAGTCTCAAAGTCAAGAGGTGGGCCATACTCTTGGGGTAATTTGGTAATCTAACAAAATGAATGAATATTGAGCTTGATAGTTAATAATTTGTGTTGGGCTTGTGTTAGGTTTGTAATACTTTGTATAACTTAGGCCCAGTTAAAACTTGAAGTTTTTTTTTTCTTTTAAATGATGGACGGGGCTGCAGCCCCGTGCAGCCCACACAACAATTCGCCACTGGCTAGGTCAATATTTTGTGTCGATCTATTCTTCACCTCGAGCAATCATGCCAATCTAGGATTGTTGTTGAGCCTGCCAATATCGAGCAATTAAGTAAAGTTGGAGTTTTGTAAGCTTCTAGCTCATTACGTGTTGGGGTCATGGAGTTAAGCCAAACCTTTATTTTGATTTAGGAGCTTTCTAGGGCTGGCGTGGCAGGCCCTCTAATGGGCGCATTTATTGAAACGATGAGAACTCCTTGAAATTCGAACGGGCACCTTTGAGTTTTTACGGCGACATGAGTCTTTTCAAAAGAGCGTTAGATTGAAGCGACGTCCCCTGTTATATTGCAACAGGTGTCCTCTGGGGTCTTTATATTACAATTTCTTCATCTCTTTTCATAGATTTGACATTTTTCTTGCACTTGATTAAAAAAAAATGGAAAAGCTTTCGTTGATTTCTCAAGCAAATCTTCATCTCCTTTGTCAAATTTCTGGTAAGGTTTTTCCTTGTTTTTCTTCGTTTACTCTTTTTGTATTTGTTTTGTTGCTTTTGAATGCATTGTTGCATAGCCATTTTGCTTTTTGAGGAATATCTTGCCTTTTGGGTTCTTGTTCTTGGTTAATCTTCTATAGATTTTGGTTTTTTCGATGTTTGATCTGTTTTGTATTTGAATTCTCTTTGATACATCTGATTGTAGGAGATAGATATGAAATAGAGCGTTGAAAATAAATACTAAGTGTCTAAACTAACCCTAGGGGGGAGGAGGCGAATAGGTTTTAATTGATTAATTGCCAACTTTTTCGATTAATCCATGTTAACAATTTTACCCCATATTGGTGAGCAAGCATTTAACAAAAAACAAGTGAAAAACAATAAAAAGACACACGAGTTGTTTTACGTTAGAAACCCTCCAACTGGGCAAAACTCACGAGCTATCCTTCTAGCCACACACGGTCCTCAAATCCACTATATGTAATAATGTTTACAACCTAGGTTGACCTCAAGTCACACCATTATAGGAACGTAACACACTACTACTACCCGTAGGACTTTTATAGTGATCTTTGACCAATTGCTAGTGCACTAATCCACTTGGTCACAAGGCTTAACACACAACGAAGAGATAAACAACTTATGTTAATATGTGTCAATATTCGAATATGCAATTAATGCTAGGCTATACTAAATGCTTATATACGAATTCAATATGGTAATAAAAAACAATCCTATATATTAATATATAAATGCAAAACATGAAGATTTATCTAAAGGGCAAAAATGTCATAAATTCAAGCTATCAATGAACACTTAATCTCAACTAACACATAAAGATTCAAACATGTTAGAAACAACATTAAGTAAGGAGTAATGCATTTAATCAACAAAATAAATGTTAAACCTAGGCATAATTGAACAATAATGAAATTAAAGAGTTCTAGAGCATGTTCAAGTTACCTAGTCAAATAAAATAATAAGACCCATGGTTAGATGATGCTAGATGCTTATGGGAATGTGTTTGGTTGAGTAAAAGTGGATTCTTGGAAGTCTTTCTCTCTCTCTCTCTTAAGGAAAGCTTGGTCTCACAAAAATGGCTTCTTGGACTCTTTATATCGAAATGAGATAGAAGAGAAAGAATATATAGGGGGTCAAAATGAAATGGCAACGTTTTGGCAAAACAGGGCAAGACCGCTGTGAGTTTCGTTGTGGAAGACACAACGGTTTACACAGCGGTCATTTAGATCAAAAAACAGACAGCTCAAGCCACTGTATGTACCTATGTGGCTCACACAGCGGTCTTGACATCGATTTTTACTGGAATGTTAACCATTGTGTATACCGCTGTGAAAACCCACAACGGTTCTCACAGCGGTAACTAGGCAATAATACATGGACCCCTAAATCTCAAAAAATCAACCAAGATGCAACAGTATTGAGCATACATGAAGAGAGATATAACATGAATGGGCACCAACATGAAACACACAACAAGTATACGAGATATGATCATGCATAAGTTTTGTGTGTGTGCAACTAAATCTCTTTAAAGAGTTAAGCACAAGTGTTATACCTTTGAAGTGCTCTTGAGTTTGAGGTCTTGAAAGTCCCTTTGTAACTTGATCAGCATAATGAAGGCATAGTCTTTCCTTACAAATTACACAACAATGTGATTTTTCAACGAAATAAGCCAATCACAAAATGAGAAACTAACAAGCGTTTAGGTTTTGTGAAGATGTCGACCTAGGGCTTGGATAGTTGTGGTCGACCTGCTTACGATATCTCGATCCTTTTGACCTAAGGCTTTGGATTGTTGTGGTCGCTCTGTTTAGGATAATTCGATCTCTTTGTGCTAAATTGGGTTTTTTTCCTTTTCGACAACGTTTAGAGCTATGTCGACTCAAAGCAAAGACTCGTCAAACCCATCACTTAAGAAGATGATCGATGATTATCAGGGTGACCCTAGTGAAGTCAACCTCACTTTGTCAGATACGGGGGTCTGATGTGGATCACCTTGATGGGGTGACTTTCTCTCTGAACCTTTTGCTTACTCGAGCATTGGTGAGGTTGAAGTTCATCTACAAAAGATTCTGGTGGTAGGTCATTTGGCGATGCTTAATGAGTTGAATATGGAGCCGTCATCGACCTCTAAGGGTGAAGTATGAAGGTTTATGTCTGATAACCTTGCATCGAAATTGTCCCACCATGACATCAAGAAATTGGAATACGAATTAAAATTCCATCTTTGGTCAAGCTACGGGCAGTGGCGCCATTCGAACGGGCGGACTGATCGATATCCTGGTGGACTTGTTTCTACTTTTTTCCTTTCAAGTTGGGACTTAGGTTTACCATTCCTTCGTTGGCTTGTCAGTTGTTAAATTTCTTTGAAATCGCTTCAGGCCAGTTGATGCCCACCGATTGGAGAATTCTTTTATCTCTCGAGGTCTTGAACGAGAAGGAAAATATGGACTTCTCGTTTCAAAATCTTATGTATACCCATCATTTGAAATAACACGACACCGATTGTGGGAGGTACTTGACTGCTGCTCGTCAAAATCGAGGTCATCTGATTTCAGAGCTTACAACTAGATGCCATAATTGGAAACCGAGGTTCATTTTTGCTCAGGGGGATTTGGTTGAGGGGGTCAGATCGATCCGGAATAATGCCGGTGGTTGTTCAATCATTTCACATAGACAATATATATTTAAGTAAATTTACACTTTTCTTTGCTTTACAATTGATTTGGACGGGAAAGCGAAGTTGATCCAGAGAGTGGATGGCGTGAGAATGACTTATAAGATCCTATCCATTGATCTAAAAGAGAGGAGTTGGAAGAAGCTGCTGCAAGAAGGAAGCCTAAGGAAGAGCTCTCTGTGGAACTATACCACTTTCGCTCAATCAAGTAACCCATATCATCGTCTTGAAGATTTGGTTAAGTACGCTTGGAAAAGGCACCGGTTTGAGATTTTTTATGGTACTCAATTCCTCGAGCCTGTTACTAACGCCAAGTGAGGTTTCGATGCAGTAACAATGTCTAACCCGAAGCTTCTCTCGTCTGAGTAAGCTTTGAAGGGACAAATAGAGAGGATAGAGAAGAAAAATGGGAAAAGAGTTGCTAATGTCCCTGTTACTCAAGCTGTCGAGCCAACTGAAAATGTTGGCTCCCTCAAACCCTCTGAACCTACTGTGAACAAGTCGAAGAAACATCCTCATCCAGATGAGGAGGGTTCAGATGAAGGTATGGTGATCAAGTTTTCACCTGATGTGTTAGTCTACCCTGATCCTGAGTAGATGCTAAAGCAAGCTGCAAGATGGGAGCTTCCCGAGTTGTCGCTGGGGGTTGGCTGGTGCTTTCTAGGATAGATAATTTATTTAATTAATTTTACTTTACTTCACTTCATCGTTTTGGTTATCAATGATTGTGATTTGATTATTTTTGTAGGCCTTCAGTCTCAGCTCTTTTTGAGGAAAAATGCTAAAAATCTTTTAAAGAGAGTGATCTCTTTGACTTCCCCCACTTCGAAAGTGAAGAAAGAGCTTGATGAGGCTAAGGAATCTGAGGTTGAGGCAAGGAAGGCATAGAAGGAAGCTATCGACAAGCTCACTAGTGATCGAGCCATAATTGTTATATATTTTAGCCCTCATATCCTTATCCCTTGTCTCGTTTTCGAGTGTTTTTGTGTGTGTCTTATGGCTCTTTTGTTACAATTGCAGGCTTTAGGTGAAAATCATGAATCAAAATCGAAAAGGGACAAATTGGTGCAAAAAGGGAACTCTTGAAGACCTTAGTGCACATGTACCTTACCCGTGCACTACCCGTGCACAACCCGTGCACTGAATGATGGATTTCAGAGCAACCTCAGTGCACGGGTACTGCACGGGTACCAACCCGTGCATTTGTCCAAACCATGGAGCAGACCAGGTAGCAAGTCCTTAGTGCACTGGTACTGCATGGGTAGCCAACTCGTGCACAACCCGTGTACCATACCCATATCAGAGAGCAAGAAGAAGATATCATGGGTATAGCATTGGTCTCTTACTCGTGCATTACCCATGCACTACATGCGTCAGGTGCAGCCACATCAGTAAAATTAGACCTATTTCGGGGAACCTATATATAGAATCTTATGTTAGGCCAGCCATACACCCACACACTATTTTACATCACATCTTCTCTCTCTAGATCTACAAACCATTCTCTCCCAAATCATCCAAAACTCATACATTATCTTCATCATTTGCTCCTCAAGAAGGACATCGGAGGTGGGTTCAAGCTTGAAGGAAGAAGGTCTTACATTGATCATTTCTATTTTTCTCCTCTTTGTCATTTTCTTACATTTGTCATGAGTAGCTAAACCCAAATTGGGAGTTGATGTAATTAATTCATAGATTGTGGGATTTCCACCATTTTGATTTGATTAATATATTTCCATTCAATTTACTTAATTGTTTTGTTTTTAGTTATCTCTTGAATTAAGTAGGCACTTTAACTCTTGATTCTTGTTGATTAATTGAACTTATTATAGTAACTAAACTTTAATTGAAATCTTTGTGAATTGGGTAGGCACTCCAACCCCCATTTAACTTAGTGGTTGAATTTGCTCTTTAATGCATTTAATACTCATTTTAGGTTGAGTAGGCACTCCAACTCCCAACTCATTGTAGAAGTTGAATTGTGGTTTCTTTGTGAGCCAAGTAGGCACTCCAACTCTTGGTTTGCATTAATTATCAATTTGTGTTTTTAACCATCTACACCTAAGGTGTTTATCCAAGCTCAATTGAATTAGAAGGGGTATGTTATGAGCACTCCAATTTAACATATCTCAGCTAGGTAAAATGGGTGGATTGTGCTCACTCCAATCCAAGTCATCCCAAAAACTCTAGCTAGGAAGATTAGCCCTATATCGAAATTGAATCGGTCTTCATATGTGGAACTCTCACTATTTGTGTCTATATTGCATCTACTCCCATATCTCTCATCATACACTTTTCACACACATTTTCATTGTCTTCAGTTTTGTTTAGTTTCTTTAGTTTAATAGTAGTTGCATTTTCATTTAGTTCATATCATCAATCATTTCAATTTACTTTTATTGCACTTTGTTTTATTGCATTCATTACTAGAGTAAAGATTTGATCATAGCTATATCTCGATCTCTGTGAATGATGTAAGAAAAAAAAAACACGCAGCGGAAGCAAAAATTTAGGTTTTGTATATTTCAAAAATTTTCCTTTTTGAAAGAAAGAATCTTAACCCTTGATTAATTAACATATAATAAAAGTATCATACCTTTTTCACGTGACGATTGATATTGCGTCGAATTGATTCCGCTTGCTTCGAATTGAATCCGCAAGATCTTCCAATCCAATCATGAATGTGAATCACCTAGGAGTGTGGGCTCCCTTTTCTTTAAATTGTAAACCTAAGGATGGAAAAACAAACCCTTTTCTTTTGTTAGTCACAATAATCCTCCTATAGATAATAAAGAACGTTTGGTCACTTGTGAATTCTTAATCTTTTTAATCAAGAACTCGCGTGAACCCTAATTCGATCTTGTGCATAAAGCCTTTTGATGTAAAAGCTTCTAGTGCACTATCGAAAATAAAACGCTCCTTATTCTTCTTCTTTTTGGCCGACTTCTACACCTCATTCTTGTGTTGGAAGTTTTTTTTATTTAAAAGCAAGAGAATAAAAATTTTCTCAAAAAAAATAAACTTCTTCTTTGAACTACTCATCTAAAAAGAATTTTATGATATATATATGGTGGCCAAAATTCTCCTACAATGTGGAGGATTTGATTTCACCAAAACCTTATCAATTTAGTAGTTCAAACCTACAAGAACTCATGAGTATATTTATCCAATAATAATGTTAATAGCCAAAATTGGCTAAGGACCAAAGGGAAATTTTCCACCCTCCAGACCTGGCTCAATGCCCGAGATTTTCCACCAGGAGACCATGTTACCCAAAGCCGAGCTACGATACCGCCCCGTAGGAACAAGGGCAGGCCCCAGAAACATCCGGAATAGAGCCCGGAATGGTCAGATCAAGCCCGCGTCACCGAACCTGAAAATAGGAAATCCCCCCGAAGTCGAGGTTACCTCGTAATTTCTCTAGAAGCTCGCCTATACCTCGCTGATACATGGGGATGTCCATAGGGGGCCACACCTAGCTTCGAAAGGTCAGGGGAGGCCAAACCAAGCTCCTAGCTGGACGAAACTTCTCAATATCGAGGCTAGGACACTGATCGACCTCACTAAACTGATGTACCACACCGTGATATATTCGACGATCCCTACGAGAGAACCTGCTAGACCAGAAGAAACACATGATCACACCTAAAGACGTTACAAACGTACAGAACAAGTAAATAGAGTCTAAGTAGGAAACAAATTGATTACCACCGAGACATCCTCAACTGATCAATTAACTCAAAGTTAATGACATTTAAAGATAAAAATCTCGTCCGATAAGGAGGGGAGGGATGAGAAAATCAAGGGGGAATCAATGAGTTTAAACCTATGAAGACATTGTATAAAGGGAGGACTTCCTCCCTCTGAAAAGAGGAGACTACTATTCGACAGGCACACAACAAATACCCATCTATCCCTCAGAAAAAAGTGATGGTAATTTGAAAGAGAGAGAGAGAGAGAGAGAGAGAGAGAGAGAGAGAGAGATGTATACCATATGTTATCAATAAAGACTTTGATTTCTTTCGAGTAGTTAACAATATCATTGTCTCTGTGTCATTCCATTAGGCATTGTCATATACATATACATTCTACCTTGGTCATCACCTACGTGGTAATGATCCTGAGGGTGCTAACTGAGATTTATTGCCCCGAGCAAAATTTCTGTTAACACTTTCTAGCGCCGTCTGTGGGAAGAAAAGCCTACACCCAGTTAATCGGATCAACTATTTGCATTTACATTTTTGTTGTTTTACAGGAACTATGAAACTCCGCTCTTCCCAATGCCAACATGGAGTTACGGAACAACCCCCGGCGAGCCTGCGCGAAAAGCCCAAAGAAAGGGGAAGAGAAAGTCAGGATATGGCAGTCAAGCCCCGGTCCAAACAACTAATGCACGGGCTTCTGGCCACCCTATAGTGAGCCAGGCCGCGCTCGACCAACAAGCGGCAGCCTTCGTGGAAACCTTCAGCATCTGTCTGCTCGCTGAAGGCATCACAGTCCAGCCAACCAACCTGAATGATCAGGGAGAGCCGAGCAGGTTCGGAGCTAGGCAGCTTGCCTTCGATCGCCTGGGACCTCCTCTTCCAAAGCCAGCTCGAGACAGGTCGGGCCCCAACTTTCGATCCGGGATAGGCTGGGACCCATGCCCCCAGTTCCGAAAAGACCTTCACAATATCAACCCAGGCGAGTTAAATCTGCCGCAGATGCTTTTACTTGGAAACAACGAGAGCTATCCCATCCAACTGCATCGAGAGGGAACGCCCAGACCCAAGAGGAGAAGAGTAGACAAACTTCCCAAATGGATCATGTCCATGAGGGGGACCGGATAGAGGTTGCTAGTTCATCAGAGAGACTTGATAGTGAAGAATCCGAGGTCAATTCAAAGAAACCCGGGAACAAGCGACTGAGGGATCATCTGGCAAAACTACGGAAGGAGGTCCAGCAGATAAGAAAAGGAAAGAATAAAGAGGATAAAAAGGATCCCCTGAGCGAGATGAACGCTCCCTTCATTAGGAGGATCCGGGAAGCGGAGCTCCCACCAAAATTCAAAATGCCAGCAGATAAGCTCTCTGGAACGGAGGATCCTCTAAGCCACCTGGAGAGTTTCGTTCAACAGATGGAGGTCCAGAACACTAACAGAGCAGCTATGTGTAGGATGTTTCCAACAACCCTAACTGACTATGCGAAAACTTGGTTCAGGAAGCTACCTGCTGACAGCGTGGATTCTTTCACGAAGTTATCTACAGATTTTTGCTCGTAATTCCAAGGGGTCAAACCTCGTCCGAAAGATCTCATACACCTCCAATATGTGATTCAGGAACGGAGTGAGACACTTCGGTCGTACGTGGAACATTTTCACAAGGAGGTCATACAAATGGGAGTTTTCACCGATAAAGAATCTCTCGCCAACTTCAAGCGAAACCTATGGGCGGGAAAGTTTTTCCGTTCCTTCACCAAGAGACCTCCCGAGACTTACCAAGAGGCCTACGATCGGGCTCTTGAGCAGGTCGAGATCGACGAGCAACTCAAAGTCAAGATGGAACACGACGATATGAGAACGGCGAAGCGTCTGAAAACAGAAGCCCCCAAATTTGAGCCAGTTCAGAAAACTCAGAATAAACCTCCCAATAGGTCGACCTATAGCATCCCCGCTCCTCAGCACAGGCAAGAAAAATATCCAGCAAGACGAACCCCTCCCGGGCTTCGCCACCTCCTAGGACCGTTGCCCCCGTAATATAAGGGGAGAAGGGGTATGACTACTACACTCCTTTGAACGCTTCTAGGGAGATGGTCTACCTTGCTATATGAGATAAAGGGCTGCTCCAAAAGCCCGCTCCCATGAAAGCCCCAGCTGACAGGAGGAACCGGTACAAGTACTGCTGACTTCCACGAAGACGTGGGCCACAACTCTTCAGAGTGCTATAATTTGTGCAACTAGATTGAAGCCTTGATAAGGGGGGGATGCTTGATTGAATTCTTAAAACAGATCAGAGATAACATTCAGACTGGAAGGGAGGTACAAGCCGAGATCCATGAGGATGCGAAGAAGAGAAAGGGGGAACAGACTGACTTAATGCAACAAATCCAGGTGATACACACCATCAGCGGAGGTCCCACACTAGCTGGCATTTCCAATAATTCCTGAAAAAATCACGCGAGGAAGATTCCCCGTATTGAAGAAAGTCGAGGGATCTTCAAGGTCAGCCAGAGCCCGATGGAGCCCTCCCAGTCAGCACAAATCGTTTTCACTGAAGCAGATGTCTTCAACACCGTGCAACCTCATGATGATCCCATGGTAATCACCATACATATTGCCAACTGTCTGGTCCATCGCGTGCTTGTAGATACAGGTAGCAGTGTAGATATCCTCTTCAAGGATACTTTGGAAAAATTAAACCTGAAGCAACATTGTTACAATAGATGTACCACTCCACTCTATGGGTTCACTGGAGATTCAATCATACATGTGGGGTCGATGATCCTCCCAGTAATCATTGGAATCACCCCTCTCCAACAAAATGTTATGACCGACTTTATTGTGGTTGACACCCCATCGGCCTACAACGCCATCCTAAGGAGACCATTCATGTCCTCCTTGAAGGGAGTCTTGTCCATATACCATAATGTCCTGAAATTCCCGGTTGGAACCAAGGTGGGAGATGTACGCGGAGACCAGCAGGCAGCCAGGAAATGCTACGCGGTGTCTGCCAATCCTACAGCTTTAGCAAAACAATGTGTACATGTGGCATTAGTTCAGGAAGACATGGAAACATCCCGGATAATCCAGGAAGAAATGGAGCCCGCGGAGCATCCTCAACGTCCAAAAAGTGAACTTATTATGCCTTATAAGGAGGAACGGAGCAAGGAATGGGCCAGCGGACAGCCCGTAGATACGCTTGAAGAGATACCCATCAGAAATGACGATCCCTCCAAGGTTGTCAAGGTCGGGCCCACCCTTGAACCAGAAGTGAAAGAAGGTTTAATTAATCTTCTCAGGGAATTCAACGACATCTTCGCTTGGAGCCATGATGAAATGCCTGGAATCTCGGCATCATTGGCCACCCATCCACTAGCGGTAGATTCAACAGTCAAGCCCGTCAAACAGAAAAGGCGTCACATTAATGCTGATAGGAACGTTGCGGTGCAGTAAGAGGTAGATAAATTGATCAAGGCAGGGTTTATCAGAGAAGTACGTTATCCCGAATGGATCGCCAACATGGTCTTGGTTACGAAGGTGAATGTGAAGTGGCGTATGTATGTCGTTTATACCGACCTCAACCGGGCTTGTCCAAAAGACAGTTTTCCTTTACCAAAGATCGACTAGCTGGTTGACTCCACGTCCGGAAATAAACTTTTGAGTTTTATGGACGCGTTCTCAGGATACAACCAAATTAAAATGTACCCTGCTGACCAGGATAAAACCAGTTTCATTACTGGGCAGGGCTTGTACTGCTACAAGGTGATGCCGTTCGGTTTGAAGAATGCGAGGGCTACATACCAGCGACTGGTTAACAAGCTATTCAAGCCCGAGATAGGAAAGAAGATGGAGGTATATATCGACGACATGATCACAAAATCACCAACCGCAGAAGGATATCGGGAAGACCTTCGCAAAACCTTTCTCATACTGAGAGAAAACCAGATACGGTTGAACCCCTCCAAGTGTGCCTTCGGGGTAACAGCGGGAAAGTTTCTAGGCTTCATGGTTCATGAGAGAGGCATAGAGGCCAACCCAGAAAAAAATCAAAGCTATCTTGAACTTGGAATCCCCAACATCACTCAAACATGTACAAATTCTAACTGGACGCGTAGCAGTGCTCAACAGGTTTATCTCTCGCTCCACCGATAAATGTCTCCCTTTCTTCAAAGCCATCAAACAAGGAAAAAACATGAAGTGGAGCCAGGAGAGCGAACAAGCTTTCCAAGCTTTGAAAGAATACCTAACAAGTCCATCGTTGTTAGTCAAGCCAGTTCTCGGAGATGAGTTGCAGATCTACCTGGCCGTATCAGAAACTGCAGTAAGCGAAGCTTTGGCCAAGGAGTGTGGCGATGGTTTTCAAAGACCCATATACTATGTGAGTCATGCTTTGACCAAGTTGGAGAGGAATTACATTCTCCTGGAAAAGCTCGCTTATGCTCTGGTGATCTCAGCGAGGAAGCTCCGTCCCTATTTTCAAGCTCACACAATAGCAGTGGTGACAGACCAACCTCTCCGCCAATTCTTGCAAAGACCAGACGTGTCTGGAAGGCTAGTCTTATGGGCCCTAGAGCTCACTCAATTCGATTTAAAGTATAAGCCCCGAACCAAGATTAAGGCACAAGCTTTGGCTGACTTCGTGGCAGAATTTTCGACGCTCCCAAATCAAAAGAATCCCTCAACACCAAATGAGATCCCTGAAAAGACATTCGAGATCGATAATTGGCCGGAAGGCTACAAGCCGTGGACCCTCTTTACCAGATAGAGCATCCGAGCAAGCTGGAGGATGAGCTGGCATAATTTTAATAGACCCGGAGGGGACTGATTTATGTTATTATTTCTGATTCGAGTTTAAAGCCACCAATAATGAAGCAGAGTATGAAGCCCTCCTAGCTGGGATGAAGGTAGCCATCGAACTAGCGACCGATTACCTACAAGTCAAAAGCGACTCATTGCTTGTTGTCAATCAGGTGACTGGGGTGTACCAAGCAAATGGAGATAATATGGCTGCCTATGTAAAGCTAGCTCAGTTGCTTAAAAATAAGGTTAAGGGGTTCAAGATCGATCAGGTCCCTCGACACCAAAACCATCGCGCAGATGTTCTGGCTAAAATAGCGGCAAACGGATGCCAATCCTTACCATGGAGAATTCCCCTCCAAGTGATCTCTCAACCAAGCATAGCCACAAATAAAGAAATCTGCTCCCTGGATCGCCAGCCTTACTGGATGGACCGGATCGTCACCTATCTCCTTGAGGGGGAGCTTCCCGAAGAGCCCGACCAAGCCCGAAGAATTAAAAGACTCTCGATCCGATATTGTTTGGTAGAGGGGTACCTCTACAGAAGGGGCAGATCCCTCCCCTTACTTAGGTGCTTGCATCCTAATGATGCTAAATGGGCACTAAGAGAGGTCCACTCTTGGGACTGTGGGAACCACATAGGTGGGGAAGCTCTAGCATATCAGGTGCTTCGTATGGGGTACTATTGGCCGACCATCCACCAAGATGCAAGGATTTTTGTTCAATCTTGCGAGCCATGTCAGAGAACATCAAACTTGAACCACCAGCCACCTGAGCAACTGTCATCCCTTAGTTCACCTTACCCTTTTGCCATGTAGGGGATCGACCTAATTGGGCCACTCCCTACCGCTCCTGGACAAATGAAACATGCTATCGTGGTTATCGATTACTTCACAAGATGGGTCGAGGCAGGGCCTCTCTCTCGGATATCAGAAAAGAATACGACCAAGTTCATCAAAACCAACATGGTATGTAGATTCAGGACCCCTCTCATCATTATAGCTGACCTTGGGAAGCAGTTCGACAACGCCCGATTCAAAGATTTCTGTAAAGGATTGGGGATCGACCTCAGACTCGCTTCAGTAGCCCATCCCCAGACTAACGGACTGGTGGAATCCACCAACAAAACTATCAAGAAACAACAGCAGAAAAAAGGCAAATGGGCCTAAGAGCTGCCGGAAGTCCTCTGGGCATACCGGACTACAAAGAGAACAGCTACCGGGAAGACGCCTTACTCCCTGGCTTTCGGAGTTGAAGCGGTCCTCCCCATCGAGCATAAATTAACCTCGTTCAGGGTACAGTACTTCGAGCCCGAAAGTAATGAGGCCAAGCTCCGGGCTAATCTGGACCTCCTAGAAGAGAAACAAGACCGGGTAGCGGAGAAAGTGGCAATCTACCAAAACAAGATCGCTAGATATTTCAACCAAAAGGTCAGAGCCCAGAATTTCAAGGAAGGTGATCTGGTGCTTAGAAAAGTGACCCTGAATACTCGAAAAAGGTCGGATGGAGTCTTAAGTCCCAATTGGGAAGGGCCATATTTGATAAAGCTAGTTGCTCGCAATGGAGCCTACAAACTCGAAGACATGAACGGAAGACCCATCGACCACACTTGGAATGCAGATCATTTGAGGAAATTCTACCCTTGAGTAGGGAGTTCTCAAGCAGACTACCCCCATTTAGGTTTCATTAGAATCCCTAATAAAGATGTACTACATCTCGATCATCAATAAAGTCATTTTTCTCTTTCATCTTTATCTCAAACTATGTTCAACAGTAATGCTTACACCCTGGAGTGGGAAGTTCAACATAGACACTTCGAAACCAGGAAATAGCTAAATTGCCCTCCTGATGCCTTGGTCGGGCTACCACCCCCAAGAAGGGTCTGAGTGTAAGAGCATAGTTGCCATCCAGATCTCAAGACCAGGAAATAGATAAATAGCCCTCATGATGCCTTGGTCGGGCTACCACCCCTAAGAAGGGTTTGAGTGTAAGAGCATAGTTGCCATCCAGATCTCAAGACCAGGAAATAGCAAAATAGCCCTCATGTTGCCTTGGTCGGGCTACCACCCCCAAGAAGGGTCTGGGTGTAAGAGCATAGTTGCCATCCAGATCTCAAGACCAGGAAATAGCTAAATAGCTCTCCTGATGACTTGGTTGGGCTACCACCCCCAAGAAGGGTCTGGGTATAAGAGCATAGTTGCCATCCAGATCTCAAGACCAGGAAATAGCTAAATAGCTAATAGCCCTCCTGATGCCTTGGTCGGGCTACCACCCCCAAGAAGGGTCTAGGTATAAGAGCATAGTTGACATCCAGATCTCAAGACTAGGAAATAGCTAAATAGCCCCTATGATGCCTTGGTCGGGCTACCACCCCCAAGAAGGGTCTGAGTATAAGAGCATAGTTGCCATCCAGATCTCGAGACCAGGAAATAGCTAAATAGCCCTCCTGATGCCTTGGTCGGGCTACCACCCCCAAGACGATTTTAAAAACAAATATTTGTTTTCGTGTGCAGAATCAAGATTATCATAATAAGAATTCCTTACCAAAGTTTTAATGAAGTATGAACAAATTGTTGTTGCGGATGCAGTTATGTTTCCTATTCAAGACCAGGAATGAAACAAGAGTTCTCAAAGCGATTTGATTTCTCATTAAAGGTAAGAGGAGCCTATCCCTCGGTAAGGCTACATCCATCCAATGGGGAGCCCAACCCCCTAGCTCGGGCTATAAAAAAAAAGAGGAAAGCTAAGCTAAATAAGGGCAAAACGAGGTGCCCACCCCCTTTTCCGGGCAATCAAAACAAGCCATGAACGAACTGCTTCAAGCTTTGGGACTCTCTGGGTTTTCCTCTGCCGGTCCTCCTCCTTCACGCTGATCCTCACCAACCGCCCCTCCATTTAGAGGCTCCATCTGTTGATCAGCAGGATCTTCCTCCAGGACTTCATTAATCGCTTCCATAACCTCAAGCGGGATAGCCGCATCGAGAAAGGCAGCCATGGACTCCGACTGACTCCTGTCGACCTCCATCTCCATTATAGGGGGTTCCTCAGACGGGCTCCTGGCTCCTTCCCTAGCTCCTGACTGGATCCCCTCGAATCGAGAAGATAGAAACTTACTGGAGGAGGTGGAAATGGAGGATCTGTCTGGGAGGGCTATTTTTTGGCTCCTGCTTGGTTCGAAGGAACCGCCTCGTCGCCATCAGGGCGAGATAACTCGGCAGCCTTAATCATTATTTCATGTCTATCCCAGCCGGCAATAGACGACAGATCAAATGGGAGAGGGAGAGCTTCAGCGGCCTGAAAGGAAGCATAGAAGTATCCATCGCTAAAAAAGGTCTCTGTGTCGGCTTGCAGCTTGGTCACCTGAGCAATCAAAGACTGATTCTCGAGGTCCAACTTTTTAGCCTCAGATCTCCAAGAATCCCTCTGTCTAGCCTGCCGGATAGATTGAAGACGTTCTTGGTCATAAGATTGCTTCATCCTCTCATGGTCACAACGAAGCTTAGCCATCCCGATCTCGACCTTTCTCTAGTTAGAGGTCATCTCTTCCACTAAGAACTGAGCCTGCTTGAGCAATCTCATGGCTCTCTAGGCTTCAGCTTCAGCTTCGGCTCTTGTAGCTCGATCACGGAGGAGGGCTACTTGCTGGCCCATCGCTACATTAAATTTGAAAGCCTACAAAATACAAAGCCAGAGTTAGAAACTGAACAAATTAGCAAAAGCAGTATGAAGGAAATGCAATTACCTCAGCTAAAATAGCAGACCTCTTGGTAATCAGGACATCCACGGGCATGGAAGCCATCCTGGAGATCCCACCGCCCGGACAAGATGCGATGAATTGTTCCAGGACTTCGTCCTGCCCCGTCGAGCTCAACTGGGGCCGGGAACGGCTGGAAGGAATCTTTGCGACACCCCTTCCAGAATCCTCCGAAGCTTGGGGGGTTGGAAGCGCAGCGGAATCAGGCTGGCGAAATCGAGGGGGTAGCAACTTTAGCGACCACAGCAGAAGGGTTAGAAGCAGCCGAACCAACAACCTGGGAAGCTTTACCCAGAGCCCGGAAAGCCCGCGACGCAAGGTTAACCATCTTGGACTCAGCTGGGGAGGTAGATGGAGCAAAGAGTTGTTTCGACCCTAGCAAAAGGAAGAGAAATTCTAGCTTGAGGAGAGCGTGAGACGTTACGGGAAGCTGGTTCAATGATAAAAACTGTGAATAAACAAATTAAAAAGGAAAATGTCAAAACCAAGCTGATCAACAAGGCAAGGCAAGGCAATTCAATGACACTTACGAGGAGTAGCGTCTGAGATCTGCAGGTATTGGTTTACCCTACGCGGATCGAAGGATTCAGCAGTGGGGAACTTCAGGTTCAGGTAATTCCTAGCTAAAATAGCCTTCAAAATGGCTTCAGATTCAGAGGGCAGGGAGTCCCGGTCCTACGAGGGTTTGTCACTAAAGGCTGTGGGAACCTCGAACGCATGCCCTCCAATGAAAATCGAGCTCCCCCAATCATCCCCCGTAAGGATCCATTCTTCCTTCCAGGCGGGGTCCTTCTTCGAAGCGCCAGGAATAACAAAGTTGAGCTTGTTTTTGGCCTTAGCATAAAACTGGCCTCGAGGAGCGCCGGACATGCTCCCGAATCTGAAAAAGATAGGCCAGCTCCTCTGCTCTCGGCTCTCTCGTCACCTTGCTCAACTGACATTGTTCCCTCCATAGCACGATGAAGCCAATCAGATGCCTCCAGAAGCCAGGCGTCAACTAGAGGGGAGCAAGCTGGATGGCATTAAGAGCCCACCGCAGAGTCGGATGAAGGGGAAGCCTAACCCCGTTCTCGAGAGCCGCCACAGGAATTGGACGCACGCCTTTAGGTGGGTTGAAAAACTCATAATCCTTAGGGGACACCGAGATGGAAACGCTGTAGGAGATGCCATACTTTCGACCTTAAACGGTCAATCGTGACTGGTTCGACGATGGAATCATGGACAACCCTGAAGTCATAAGGAGGGAGCCTCTCCAAAAGGGGTCCAGAAGCCAGGACTCGATGTTCTCCTGCGGCGTCGCTGCCCACTTCTTTGTCGGAGTCTTCATCGGCAATATCCAAAGAATGGTCAGGGTGGTTGGAAAACCCGGTCTCAATGGACACATTCCTGCTTGGTCACCGACGTTGCGGGTTGGGCGGGGAATCGTCGCTGTCTAAGCTCCACTGTGCCCATTTCCCCGGGGCAAGGCTAAAGACCTCATCCCCATCAACTATGGAGTCAACTGAATCATGACTGGTTTTCGACATAGTGAAGTCAGTAAGGATGAAGAATGAAGAAAAAGATAAGCTTGAGAGAAAGGCTATGAGAGAAAGTATATCTTAGCAAAAATTTTAGTTCAAAAGATGTGAGGAAGACGTTGAGATAAATAGATATATATAGGCAAGAGGGCAACAGCACGAGCTGTCGAGATCTTCGGTTGAGATCACAAAGAATCTCGGGGACTGCAGTAACGTAACCGAATTACCTCAAAAACAAGCTAGTCAGTTCACGCTACGTCACTTGCGCGGTTAAGGAGGAGATCTCCCCAAGATTCTGGTAATGGTAAAAAATCTCGGGGACTGTCGTAACGCAACCGGATTAATTCGAAGATAAATTAGTCAGTTCACGCCACGTCACTTACGCAGTTAATGAGAAGATTTCTCCAATATTCTGGTAATGGTAAAAAAAGGGTAAAAAAGGAAAGATTTCCCAAATAAAATAAAAAATCTGACCCCAACCCCAAGCTCGACATCTGGTGTTCAAGTCAGAGGGGACTTCTGTTAATAGCCAAAATTGGCTAAGGACCAAAGGGAAATTTTCCACCCTCCAGACCTGGCTCAATGCCCGAAATTTTCCACCAGGAGACCATGTTACCCAAAACCGAGCTACAATACCGCCCCGTAGGAACAAGGGCATGCCCCAGAAACATCCGGAATAGAGCTCGGAATGGTCAGATCAAGCCTGCGTCACCGAACCTGAAAAATATGAAATCCCCTCGAAGTCGAGGTTACCTCGTAATTTCTCCTGAAGCTTGCCTATACCTCGCTGATACAGGGGGGTGTCCATAGAGGGCCACACCTAGCTTCGAAAGGTCAGGGGAGGCCTGTAAGAACCTAACTTTTATGATTGGCTTGTTTCATGACAAATCACATTGGGGATGTTTATGTAACGGGTAGCATAGGTTCTCGAAGACATGTTTCCGATCATCCTAAAGAGCTTCAAGAGAGGTAGTTCACTTCTCCTTAACTCTTGAAGAGATTTAGTTGCACACACTCACATTCTATGCATTTGTATTGACATGCATGTATGGTTGAACACACACACACACACTCACACTTCTTGCATTTTGGAGTTGATGGGCTGCACAGTGGGTTAGGCGACATGCAAGGCCACTTGTGCATGTCGTCTGACAAGTCGCCTTAGACTTGAGTTTTTCCCACAGTGTGTTAGGCGACATACAAGGCCACTTGTGCATGTCGCCTCCAATATCGCCTTTGTCTTGTAATTTTCCTCCAGCGTGTTAGGCGACTTGGGCATGTCGCCTTACATGTCGCCTCAGGCTACGTGTGTTTCTTTCCAGTGTGTTAGGCGACTTACGAGGCGACTTGGTCATGTCGCCTTGCATGTCGCCTCTGTCACCCGAACTGGGCATTTTCATCTTTTCACGACAGCTCGTTTTTTTCTCCTTTATATATTTCATCTTCTCCACCATTTAACCCTAGAGCTCAGATATTTACATCCTTAGTGAGAGAAAGTGACTCCAAGAGAGAGAGCTTCAAGAACCCATTTTTTGATGAGAGAGAAAGCTTCAAGCTTTGTTACTTGACTCTCCAAACCCCAACACCCATCATCATCTTGCATATAGAGCATCATTCAAGCATGGGTCTTCATTAATGTCTTTACTTGGTAAGTAGAACTCACATCCTTGCTCATTTATTGTTCTAGCTTATCAAGACATGTCATTTATTGCTTAGGTTAGCAAATCTTCATATTTATTGTATATCAATTGAAGTCATGACATGTTTGGGGTTTGTATTGTGATAGCTAATGTTTAGGACATGTTTGCCCTCTAGCTAATTAGGACTCATTGATTGTATTTGTTAATTGCATTTATTGTCCTTGCCATGATTAATGACAACATATGTTGATATGGCTTTGTTTGATGACTAGAGTTTAGACTTGCACATTTATATCTAGTTAAGTCTTTATGAGCATTCATATAGACATTAATATCTAGGATTTGTACTTAGTGTCATCTTAAATCCCTAGATAAGCATTTAGTGTTGCCTAGCATTATTTGTATTTTGAGTATTCATATATTCACTTAGGTTGTTAATCTCTTCTTGAGAGTTAAGTCTTGTGACTACAAGGTGTGGTGCACAAGCAAGTTAAGTCTTGCAACCAAGGTGTGGTTGGCAAGCAAAGTGATCAAGGATTCACTATAAAGGCCCGTTGGGTAGTAGTGGTGGGTTAGTGACCGAGAATAGTGTGACTAGAGATCAACCTAGGTTGTAAACATCATTACAATAGTGGATTTGAGGATCGTGTGTGGCTAGAAGGATAGCCCGTGGTTTTTCCCTTGTTGAAGGGTTTCCACGTAAAAATCAAGTGTTATTTATATTCCGCACTTTTACTTGATTTTGTATGTTTGTTTATGTTGGGTTATATTATTAATTTTGACTAATTGAAAAATTGGTAATAATCGATTAACAACCCATTCACCCCCCCCCCCCCCCCCCCTCTAGGTTGTTAGACACAAGCTTAGAGTGTATTTTCAAGGCCAAACCAAGCTCTTAGCTAGACGAAACTTCTCAATATCGAGGCCATGACACTCATCGACCTCACTAAACTGATGTACCACACCGTGATATATTCAACGATCCTTACGAGAGAACCTGCTAGACCCGAAGATACACAGGATCACACCTAAAGACGTTACAAACGTACATAACAAGTAAATAGAATCTAAGTAGGAAACAAATTGATTACCACCGAGACATCCTCAACTGAGCAATTAACTCAAAGTCAATGACATTTAAAGATAAAAATCCCGTCCGATAAGGAGGGGAGGGATGAGAAAATCAAGGGGGAATCAATGAGTTTAAACCTATGAAGACATTGTATAAAGGGAGGACTTCCTCCCTCTGAAAAGAGGAGACTACTATTCGACAGGCACACAGCAAATACCCATCTATCCCTCAGAAAAAAGTGACGGTAATTTGAAAGAGAGAGAGAGAGAGAGAGAGAGAGATGTATACCATATGTTATCAATAAAGACTTTGATTTCTTTCTAGTAGCTAACAATATCATTGTCTCCGTGTCATTCCATTAGGCATTGTCATATACATATACATTCTACCTTGGTCATCACCTACGTGGTAATGATCCTGAGGGTGCTAACTGAGATTTATTGCCCCGAGCAAAATTTCTATTAACAAATAAATTATTGAATATCAATTAGAAATTGTGACTTTATCAATAACTTCCTAGTTGATTATCAATTAGAGTTTTGACAAATATCAAATATGTCCTAATTTGACTAGATAAATAAAAACTATTTTTAATTTATCTACTTATCAAATAAAGTATTTGATACTTAACATACTACTAACAATAGTATGACACTAAGAGTCCTTCTCCTAGTATACTACTATCAATAATTATGACACTAAGAGTCATTCTCCTTGTAAATTACTTATAGTAATATGACACTAGAAATCCTTCTTCTAGTTAGAAAAAAGATTTGACTCTTAATCAAACAATTAATTAATTAATTTCCATTTGATTAATTAATAATATAAAACAATATATGAAGCGAATATTATAAGCCTTGCCACCCAAGTATATATATTTGGGTAATATATTGTTTTTCCATTTTATTAAATCCATTGGACTTTAATAAAAAGTCCACATGTGAACCAGACCCATTATTACTATAAAAGAAACAAGTCTACATGTCTTAAATTAATACATTAATATAATTTAACAGCCCATTTAATTAAAATGTGCAAATTATATTCTTAATGTATTAATGGAATGCTAAATGCACCCCATTAGGGCCGCCCAAGAATTCCCACATCCTTGGCCGCCCATTCCAGGTATTTGAAGAGTTACCGCGTGTCTTGATCACACATGGCTGCACCTCTCCAAAACTTTTGGATTCCGAAATCCAAAAACAATTCTAGATAGACTCAGAAATTAGTCTGGTAGAATATATCAAGTGATCCATGCAAGTTCCTGTGAATTGGGGATCTTGGTGGGCTATCTAAATTTAAGCTTCAATAGACATAATCTAATCACAATCAACAAATGATTCACTTAGGTTCAATCTATTAATTTTAACTCATTCCATTAAAGAGCTAAAATTGAACTCTTAAATAAAGATAGAATAAGTCAATGTTACTCATTCGTACCCTAGACAACCTTATTGGAGATAGTGTATCCTCGAGAAAAATATCAGTAATCACCAAGAGCTCAAAGACCGCCTATAGCTCTCTTAGTTACCATATTTACTCATATGACCATATTTTAAACTTGGATATTTTGACTTGTCCAGAAGCCATGTTTCAATAGACACTATTGAAAACTTAACGTTAAGATTTAATATCTAATAACTTAAAATATCCATATGATGATATTCTACTCACATTTAATAAATGTAGCCACGATGTCTATATCTATAAATGAAGTCCTCTATCGATTAACAAATGAATACCACCAAACTATCGAGGATAAACTATGTTATATAATCGTACTCATTGATAGCTCAAATGATAACACTTGTAACCATAAGTCCATCATTTATCTCAGGATTAAGATAGACTCTCCGATTGTCCTCAAATGAAAACTTTTATCCACTAACGATTCTGGATAAAATATTTCACTATGATCTTATTCAATACACCTAATGCACTAGATTCTTATGCCCAAAGACACTACACTTTGATGATTTTAGACTCACCATAACACATTTGATCCCATTTAAATGCTAGCAAAAGAATCTACAACTTTAACAAGGTAAAGGCTCCCAACCTTTATCTTAAGTTGTGAATATTGTTCAAGACTAACTAAAGAATCGTGCATGCCTCATACATATCCATATGTACAAACAATTCTTCATTTCTCATAGTCTTTTGACCTTATGATTATTTACTTTTGACAATTATAACAGTTAAACTATAAATGCTATAAGATTTGTTAAACTAGAAATCCCTATATTAATATGAAAAGATTGTCAAATACATTATTACACTCTTGCTATTGATCATAATCCTAACAGACGATACCTTAACTTGACACAATATTTGTTTAATACATTTGAGTGCATAGTTGTGGTTTATAAATTTTGTTTTGATATTGCATATACGACAAATGCGTGTCAAAAATGCCGCCGCTGCCGGGGATCAACATATATAGTTATGATTAAATTTAGCTTTAGTTAGTTGTTTATTGTTTCATTTGTTTCTTTTACCTCGTGGTATTTGTTTGTTGTGTGAAATTTTCAGGTGTTTAGGTTTATGCACGGTAGATGTTCACTTAGAGGAACAGTCTTTCCAGCTCAAGACAACATTAACCAAATTGGAAGGATTATTAGACAGTTTGAGAGGAACTATTTGGAAGAAGAAATGGCTGAAGAAGCTCCACCAAATATACCAGTTGAGGAACAATGAACAAATGAGGAAGATTTGAGACTAACAATTGGGGAATACACTCTCCTGTCAATAGGAGATAAGCAATCGATAGCTATTGTCTTGGGTGACAATGTTAGGCAATATGAGTTGAAGGGTATGCATGTAAACCTATTGTCATCCTTCCATGGGCTACCAACTAAAGATTGTCTTCAATTTATGAAGGAGTACAGTGCAGTATTAGAGACATTCCCAATAGTAGTCTGGAATACAGTGTTAACAAGGGGATAGTTACTGATGCGATGTTTCCAGTATTGTTTGAAGGATCGTGCCAAGCAGTGGTACATGGAGTTGAAACCAGGGACACTTACAACATGGCCATAAGTTTGTAAGGTCTTCTATAACAAATTCTTTCCAACTGCTAAGGCAAGAGAATTAAAGATAAAGATTGCCACTTTTATTGAAGAGGACATGGAATCATTTCATAAAGCATGAGAAAGATTTCACCTCTTGAACACATGTTCCACCACATACCTACCCTGACGAATTGAAGGTCACTTCTTTTTACCAAGGTCTCTCCACTATTACTCAGATGATGGTGGACAATGCTTGTAGAGGTACAAATGCCAACAAGAGAGCTCCAGAGGCATACGAAATTATGGAGAAGTTGCCCAAAAATTCACAGCAAAAGTCCTCAAAAACAAGGAGAGGTGGCAAGATAGAAATAGATGGAAGCACGGGCGTGGCAATTGAGATGTCTAGAATGACAAATAAGATGTAAGCAGTAAAAGATCTAGTAAAGAGCTTGTATAAGTCCGGAGCCTAAGTTAATCACCTTATAATTGACACAATGATTGGAGAAGGTCAAATAGAGCAGAAGGAGGCTCAAGTGTCAGGAGGATTCCAAGACAAAGAAATGACCTTTACTCCAACTCTTACAATCCAGGTTGGAGAAATCATTTGAATTTCTCGTGGAACAACAACAACTACTCAAATTAGAACCAAGGATTTCAGAATCAGGGTTACAATAGATACAACAATCATTGTGGCTTTAGCGCAAACAACCAGTGGGGAAACACAGAAAATAGTCCTTAGACATATTTCAACAACCAGTCAGGATCATATCAAACAAAGGTCAAGTCACTTGAAGACATGATTAAACAATTGGCATAGAGTTATGAGAAATCCACCCAAGACTTCAGCAACACTCAAAGTGCAACTTAGCAAAAATTACAGAACTACATTGACTCAAATGACTAGAGGACCCTGGGCATAGATGCCTCACTTAGAAGAGTAGAGACTCAGTTGGCCCAGATTGCAGAGTCTCTACTTAAGCAAGACAAAGGAAAATCTGTACGTGGGAATGAACATGCAAAGGTTTTAGAAGTAGTTCAGTGTGGGAATAAGGAGTTGGTCAAGGAAGAGGTTGAGCTTGAGTCAAGAAAGGCTAGTGAAGATTACAAGAGTGAGAAGTTGGATAAAAAAGTAAAGGATGTGGAGGAGGATAAGAAGATAGTGAGGGAGATAATCCCTTTAAAATTGGAGGATCCTGGTAGTTTCATCATCCCAGTTAGCATTGGAGATTCAGGAATCATGGAGGCAGTGCTTGATATATGGGCTAGCATCAACATGATGCCCTTGCAAGTATGAAAGCAATTGAAGACTAAGTCGATTAAGCCTACCTTCGTTACCCTAAGAATGGCTGACAATTCCCTACAGACCCCAGTTGGCATATTTGAAGATATTCAGTTGGATGTTTATGTGCTAAAGGTACCAGTGGATTTTATGATTTTAGAAGTAAAAGAAGATAAATCTCAAGAGCGGGATTGGAAGTTAATCTTATGGAGGTCATTCATGGCCACATCAGGAAGGGTGGTGAATGTAGTTTCTAGGCAGTTATCGTTCAGCTGTGGCAGTACAAGAGTTGAATTCTATATGAATGGACCAAATTAAAAGTTGAATGAATAAGGGTGCTTTGTGATGGAAGTACCAAAAAGCCAAAAGAATAAAAACAAGGTATGTGAGTTAGTGAAAGAGTTTAAGTTGGCTTCCGAAATAGAAGAAGGCTATCAAGATGGCATTGAAGAGAAGAAGGCAGCATAAATGGAAGAAGTAACTTTTGATGAGGAAATTCTTGAGGAAGTGGCTAAAAACTTCGAGTTAGAAAAAAAGAACAAGAAACTAAGGCTTGAGGTGAAGCTTCTCAAGGCTGAAAATGGATTTTTAAGGGAGAAAGTACATAAACTTTCTTTTATCAACAAAGAGTTGAAAGATCAACTAGGAAGCCTTGAAGAGGAGAAGGAGTCGAAAGCAAAATACCCATAGAACTTGCTACGCTTTCGGAGGAATTTGAAGAAGAATATGCAAGAAAAACAAGGAAGATGATGATAGAGGTGGAACAAAAGGCAAATGCTTTGAAGGTGGTCAAGGAGCAATGGAACAAGAAGGAAGAGCAATTGAAAATCGCCATGGTCAAGGAATGTGACTATTTAGTCCAACTTGACAAAGTGGAGAAGGAAGTAAAGACTCTTCAATGGAGGCAAAACCAAAGGCCTCATGACAATGACTATAGATGGAGTTCTTCTTATCACCCATTTACTTGCTTCTTTTGTTCTAAGAAAGGGCACATTAAGGCCCTTAAGTTCCAAGGATTTAAGAAAAAACAAAATAGGTCTAGGAAGAACCCATCAAAAGTTAAGAAAATTTGGGTTAGGAAAGACCTATTAGATAAAGTGAGGGCTAAGGGGAAGGGAATTTTAGATGAGACCTTGGCACCCATTTGGGTGATCAAGAGGAATGGACCTCCCCACCCGGTCAAACCACCTTCGGTTGACCTATATCCTACCTTACATGCATTACATTGATCGATTTCTAAGAATGGTTGGATTTCATGATCCATTTTCTCTTGTATCTTGACTTTCCCTTATTTTGAATTAATGTCATGTGCCTTTTAGTGTTTGGGTAGCTCCTAGTTTAGAGAAAATCTATTGTGAACTTCTAGAGTGTCTTAATTGATGAAATTGTTTTAATTAGGATGGCTTTCCACCAACTTTATCAATGCTTATGGTATTAATGTGGGGATGCAAGTAGGGGATAATTAGTCTTATTAACTTTCTAAACAAGTGGTCACAGGCAAGTGGTTTTAGAAGATATTTACTTAGCATAATCAATTTACTAAATTGAGTGATGCAAGTCGGTAGTGTCATTTTTTTACTCACTATATATATGTACTCTCTCTCTCTCTCTCTCTCTCTTTTGAATTTTAAATGAAACTAAAAAACTTTCTCTACTCTCTTGTCTCTCGTCTCTCTCTCCATCTCTCATCTGTTCTTCATTCATTTGTTCTTTAATAATTTACAACACGTTATTAGCACAATTAATGGCTATAGACTAGGCACATAGCAAATATGTTTCAGAGAAAGTTCATGTGAGTTTTATCTTTGGTTTTCGAAAAACTCATAAATTGCAATGTGCTCGAATTACTGTTCGGAGGATACCGTTGTGTTCGTCTCGTAAATACGATTTAGATGCCCTGACCGCATCTCAAACGGAGCTCTAACGAACCCTCTAGCTCCAGTCAAAGTTTGGTCAAACCTGGAAAATTTTCAAAAAAAATTCGGCAACTTTCCAAAGGAGGAAGACGACACTGTAACGCCACATCATCACCACGTTATCACCACGTCAGTGCCATATCATCAAATCATCAGCGACACGGCAGCGCCATGTCAGCGTACAGTCACGCCATGTAAGCAGTGGTCAGTACCACATCAGCAGGTAGTTATTGCCACGTCAGCAGTACGCCAAGTCATCGCCACTATGGTGCCACATCAGCGCCACATCAGCATTCAAATTTTGCTCATTTTAACCTAGTCGGACGTATTTCCAGCTATTTCCACCGTTCCGGACACAACCGTACCATCAGTTTCAGCTAATTCTGCTTGTAAGTACTGTTTTGACTTATTCAAGCTTTATTAACTCTGTTTTCAGGCGTGATGGAAGATCATGATCTCCAACACGATTGCGTATAAGTAAAAGGGATCCCCTGATGGGTAATTTATTTACATCTCTACATTCTGGATATATATATATACACACACCTCCATATAACAAGATGGCTTATGCGGTCAACGGAACTTATAAATTATAGTTCTGGGTTTATTTTTATGCACATATCAGATGATCTCATGACCCTGTAAGGTGATCTTATGACCCTAAAATCATTTATTTTTATGCACATATCAGGTGATCTCATGACCCTGTAAGGTGATCTTATGACCATGAAATCATTTATTTTTATGCACATATCAGGCGATCTCATGACCCTGTAAGGTGATCTTATGACCCTGAAATCATTTATTTTTATGCAGTATATGAGACTGGCTTATGTTGTGTCTCGGAACTAGCTTATGATATGTCTCAGGACTGGCTTATGCTGTGTCTCCAGATAAATTGTTTAAATATTCATATTATTTAATTATACGCAATATATGAGATCGGCCAGACCGACTAAACAAAACTTAAAGTTTCTGGAATTATGATATTTAAGTTGATATGGTTTTGAAAACCGATGAGAACCTGGAGTTTTGGATCCAGTGTTATATACATGAATGTCATACTTCATTATTTGGAACCTAAGTTTTCAAACCAGTTCAGAATCTAAAGTTATCTCATATATATCAAGTGACATATTTACATGTCATTTATTTGAGAGAATGATCTACACATCCAACAGGATGTTGTGAGTAACATGAAAGGGATTTAAGATCCTAACTAATAATAAAATTGGAAATAATTATATTTTATCCATTTCATACACATCCAGCAGGATGTTGTGAGTATCATAAAATGATTTACGATCCTGATATCACGTATAATGAGATTGTAAAGGATATGTTATCCATTTTATACTTGCTTCTGAAGGAGCAATATCAAGAGAATAAATTTGGATATATTTATATTCATGAGATATCAAAACATACCCTAGAAATGGATGTTTGTGAATGACAAGAGAAAAAGTTTATAAAATAAACCTATTGAAAAGATTATTATCATTTTAGATGAGATATAAAATGGAATTACATATAATGTCCATAAAATCCTCAGAAGGGAAATATATGTCTTGCCGAGAGTGCAACGACTCATACAGTTCTGCGAAGTCAGATATATTTTACGAATTTGACTTTGCTCTGAGCAAATGTTAATACTGTATTAGGTCCAACAGATCTGATAGACAGCTCTGGAAGAGTCAGAATATTGTTATCAAACAATACTAAAATTATGTATCAATGATACTTGATATTATTCAAGCAGAAAGAAATATGTTTAGTTCAAGGACATATAAAGTTAATACCAGATCAGATCCAACGAATTTTATTAAAGGCTCTAGAAGAGCCAGAATCTTATTACCAAATGGTATTAAATTGTGTATAGATGATACTTTATATCATTCAAACAGAATATAAAGGAATCTGTTTAGTTTCAAAGATATACGGAGGAATGGATATCATATTGAAACTATGAGTAATGAGAATGTTTAATATATATACTTTACTTCTCATGATTCAGGCCAGAAACTCATTATAGAAAAGTTGTGTGCTTTATCATTTAAATTATATTACACTATTATAAAGAGTGTAGATGTTTATGCAGTTATGAATCAAAAGTTCTCAGATCCAAAAATGTTTGTACTTTAGCGTGACCGTATCGGTCACCTAGGATCTACAATTATACTTATAATCATTGAAAATTCTCATGGATATCCATTAAAGAAACAAAAGATTATTTATCCAATAAGAACTTATGTACTGCATGTTCACAGAGGAAACTAGCAGTAAAACCATCTTATTCTAAAAATTAGTTTTGAATCCTCATCATTCTTACAAAGAATTTAAGGGGATATATGTGGACATATCCATCCACCAAATGATCCCTTTCATTATTATATATGGTTCTAATTGATGCATCTACGAGATGATCACATGTTTGTTTATTATCAAACATCTCCATATTACTTGCACTGATTATTAGTTTTTCAGATATACTCATAATCAAAAAGGATTAGGGGAATCACTTATCAAATGTCTTTAGGTAAATTACGGGGAACTTTATTATTTCAATACAGTTACTAATTTCTATATAGGGACTTACTCACTTTTAAGATATTTGATTATGTTATATATCTCCTTATTACATCTCTGGCATGATCTAAGATAAAGCTTCTATATCATTATGAGATGTATATTGATTTTGTTTAATCTGCTATTATATCATTTAAATTTCTGATAGTTTATATTTTTACACACAATCTGCATATTATCATATTGATTAATTTCCAAATGGGAAAGTTTCTCTAAAAGAGAAAAGTAAATGAAAAGTTACTTATATACAAAATAGAGATACCAGTTCGGTTCTCTATATATATGTGTGTCTCATTTCAATCTTCGTATCTCTCAAATACGAAAGATAGTTGATCATCAGATGACTATTAATCTATTACATGGTATATTAAAGGTAACATGATTTTATAAGTTCCCATCTCATAAACCGTGACCAGGTGATTGTTCTTGAAGAACGATCAGAGAAAAAGGCAACAAATAAATCATATGATACATATCATAAGCTTATGAATCTTTTTAAAAGGTATTGTTATTGGGATCCCAAAAGTAAACAAAAATTCGAGTTATAAATAAATCAACTTTCTCTAAATCAACTCTATAAAAGTCTGATATATCTAAAGAGACACAAGTCCATGAAATTACTAAATCCATTGAAATGGAAGAAATCTCAACAGAGTTACAAAAGTATAGAAATTGAGAAAATTTCCATAAGTCATATGAGAGAAATGTGGAATCATAATGAAACAATCATTGATGATGTATTTTTATACACAGTAGCGCTACTGAAATTATAAATGATAATTATGATATTCATAATATCAATGATCGTAGACAAAAGGTATGATTGGCCTAGATGAAAGAAGCAATTCAAGAAGAATTGACTTCATAAGCCAAATATAAAGTATTTAGATCAATAGTACTCCAGACACCTGGAGATGTTAAACTAGTTGGATACTAATGGATCTTTATACGGAAACGTAATGAGAAGAACGAGATCGTGAGATATGAGGCACGACTCGTAGTGCTAGTTTTCTTACAGAAACTTGGTATTCAATACTAATGAATACGATTACGTTGTTGATAAATTTGGCTGCCTTTAAAAGGCTTGAAATACGTCTTCTAGACGTAGTAATCATTTATCTATATGATTCATCCAATGCAGATATTTATAAATCCTGAAGGATTTAAAATGATAGAAGCATGTAAATCAAGATCTCGTAATCTGTATTTGATGAACATACAAAAATCCTTATATGGATTAAAAACAATATGAACGGATGTGGTATAACCATCTCAGTTAATATCCGATAAGATAAGGATATAATAATCATATTATATACTCATGTGTCTTCATAAAGGAATGATAAAGAAAATATTGTCTCGACCTGAAGGTAGAGCATAGATCAAATGGAATGTTTGTCCATCAATCAGAATATGTTGAAAAAAATTCTAAAACAATTCCATATGGATATTACTCCATAAAGCAAGTCTTTGCTTATACTCCCCCCAATAATTTATGACATTATTTCATTTCATGAAATAAACATCTGTATGCTTATGTTCTAGCAATCCAGAAGATTGTTTCAAAACAAACATTTATCAGGGGGAGCATATCAAATGAAGTATATTAATTATACTGGGGCATATGTGTATTGTACTCTTTTTCCTTCCAAGCAAGTTTTTGTCCCATTGAGTTTCCCTGATAAGATTTTAATGAGGCAATTCTATGAGCACACCCAAAAATTATTTGATCCATAAAGATCATCATAAATATTACATTTATCCAGTTGATCATCATATATATGTTGACTTGATCAAGAAGATCATTGTAAATATTACTTTGATCTTGCTAAACATCGTATATATGTTACTTTGATCCAAAAGATCATCATAAATATTACTTTGATCTGACAGATCAATGAATATCTTTGCTCAGGTTTTTATCCCACTGGGTTTTCCCTAGCAAAGTATAAATGTGAGAAATGTTTTGAAGAAAACAATAAATCTGGACATATGTACATTATACCATTTTTTCCTTCGATCAGGTTTTATCCCACTGGGTTTTTCTGATAAGGTTTTTAACGAGATAGTTTTGAGAACATCCAACACCACAAGATCCAGAAGATAATTTTATATATTATTTGCTGAGGTTTTTGTCCCATTGGGTTTTACCTAGAAAATTGAAATACAAGTGGTGGAAATCCAAGAGGGAGTATTGTAATTAAGATGGTTTTCCACCAACTTTATCAATACTCATGGTATTAATGTAGGGATGCAAGTAAAGGATAATTAGTCTCATTAACTTTCTAAAAAAGTGGTCACATGCAAGTGGCTTTAGAAGATATTTACTTAGCATAAGCAATTTACTAAATTGAGTGCTGCAAGTCGGTGGTGTCATTTTTTTATTCACTATATATATATATATACATATATGTACTCGCTCTCTCTTGAATAAAACTAGTTCTCAGATTAAAGAAACAAAAAAAACTTTCTCTACTCTCTTGTCTCTCGTCTCTCTCTCTCTCTCTCTCCATCTCTCATATGTTCTTCATTCATTTATTCTTTAATAATTTACAACATACATTTCATTTTGAGTTTTTAGTTGTTAAAGGTGTTATTTGATGAATAAGGCAAGATTAGTTTATGGAAATAATGGTTGTGTGTAGGGAATCCAATCAAGACATGGAAAATCGAGCAAAGCAAGAGAAAAGTGTAAGAGCACGTGGGTGGCAAAATGTGTAGTGCACGGGTACCTACCTGTGCACTACCCATGCACCAGGAAAGAACCAGGAGTTGGATTGGTTGTGCACAGGTAACTGCACAGGTATCTTACATGTGCTATACTCGTGCATCGTGGGCCTATATATAGCACGTCACATTCGTGGTAGGGCTCACCAAATCTAAAAGAAAGAAAATTTGTCTCCCTCCTTATCTTGCAAACCAAAAGGTATTCCTTGTGATTCACGTTTTCAATTTTTCAAGTCAAAGGTAAGGATTCTTGTTCTAACTAACTTGTTTCCCATTATTCAATGTATGCATTGCACATTCTTCTCTCCTCCAAACTCTCTAAAATATGCTTGAACCCTAAGCTATGAACAACCCACAAAAATTTTCAAACTTTAATGAATATTCTTTGATGATTTATGTTGGGTTTGTGTAATTGTTGCATGTAGGAGTGAATTTGATTAACTTTGAATGATAATAGATCACTTTTGCATATAAATTGGAAATTCTAGGGTTTGTTGAATTGGTACTAAATTGAAGTTATTTGCACATGGATTTGTTGTGTTGTATGTGCTTATTTGATGGTAAACTATTCCATACGCAAATTGTTATTCATTTGTGCACATTTTGCATTTTGCCATGGAAGAGTCGAAGGCAAACTCGCAGTTCTGGGAAACAACACGGGTACCTTGCCCATGCTATACCCGAGCACTGGGCAATTATGCCTGATTTTTGTCTGCTAAAATTTTTGCTTAACTCTGGTCTATAAATGTGTACTTTCAGCCATGGTATATCTCTAATTGAGTGCTTTCTTTTGCAGATGTCAGGCAGAATGAAGTTTGTATCTAAGAAACATGGAACAAGGGAGAGTAGGAAGAAGAAAACTAACACTCCATTGCCTCCATGCACCCTGAACAACGATTTTGAAAGACCGCTGGAATATTTCAGGCAGAGGGACATAGTGGAAGAACTTGGGATAGCCCTACCCAAGCTCTCGCACACTCAAATCCGTAACAAGGTAAATCAGAGGGGATGGTAGGCTTTTGTTAGCTCGCCTCCCAGATTTTGCATAAGGATAGTGCAGGAGTTTTATGTCGGGATGGTTCACAATGACTTTATGAGAGGAGTCCCAGGTATGGTGAGAGGGGTAGAGGTCCAGATGAACTCACTTGATATTCAAAGTTCTCAGAACAGAGCTTCTAGATGATCCGTAAATAATGAGCAGAATGAGGGATGGAGTCACTTGGCATGAGAGTTTTGTCAAGAAAAATATGGATCTCGCCAATGATTTGGTCATCACTCCAATGGATTTCTAGGTGACTCTAACATACCCGATCAAGCATACAAATCTAAAGACTGAGTTGGGATTTTGGCATGTATTCATATCCTACTCCCTCAGGCCATGCACTTATAGAACAAATGTGTCATTCGAGACTGCCACCATGTTACATTGCCTACAGCACAACCAGCTGATCAATGTTTCTTGGATCGTGAAGTCAGAGATCCTGGCAGTGGGAAACAAGAAGATAAATAAACAGGCTCTAATTTTCCCCTATTCGATCACTGAGTTTTACAGACAATCTGGAGTGGACCTCAACAATGATGATTTTGAGTGGACACAAGGAGATTTGGACCTCAGGACATGGCGAACTTTAGAGGTGGAACGAGACTTGATCAATACTAGGAGGAAAACAGGCAGAAAGAAGATTAACACTGAAGCTGGTTTGAGTACCCATCCACCCAAGGACATGGATCTCGAACAGAAGCAGATGGATCACGATCAGCGGCCCCAGCCTCAGCTTCAGAACCAGCTGTTTCAGTAAGGAGTGACAAGGTCCCTTGGCAGACATTGATCTTAAGGATGACAAGCCTCCAGACTTTAATGAACTTACTGAGATCTAGTTTTACTACAGAGATTAGGGAGGCCAATGACAACATTGAAGACCTTTGGACAAACGTCACTAACATGAGACAAGATTTGAACTTGATTCCCTACTCGAGAAGGAAGAAGCAAGCCACTCAGTAGCCATTCACATCAGGATGGCCTACCATTGATTCAGACTTTCAGGCGGCCATAGAGATGTCTAGGAAAGAGTTTGAGGAAAGGGCCAGAGCAGAGTTGGATCCAAAGCAGAAAGAGCCAGTGGTTGAAGAAGATGAGTCTGAGTCAGATACAGATTGACCTTTTTACTTGCCAAATTATTTGAACTTTTCTTAGTTTTATTTAGCATATCTAGTATTGAACTCATTTATTTTATTGCATTTTATTTTGTTTTAATATTTCTCTTGCTTAGTTACTGGTAGTGGATAGTTTTGAATGTTTGTGGATGATTTTGATTTGTGAGATATTTGGTTTGAGATATTTTTGTGTGGTTGTTGACTTTTGTAGTTAGAATTTATGCTTTAAGGATAGGTTCTTTATCTCTTGGAATAGACACACCAGCAACTTGCACGTCTCGGAGGGACAAGCAAGCCAAGAGTGCTCATAAAATAGATAAGAACCTAATCAACTTTGAGATTACAAGAAAGCAACCACCTCGGTTTCATCTCTTCATCTCAAACTCGTGAACTATATTTCTCTCTATTTTTATATATAGACAATTGTGGATAATTGGTGAATGTGGATATACTTATTGAATATAATTTTGGGTTGAATGTGTGGATAGTTGTGAATGAATGGAAATGGATGTGTTTGTTGATAAAATTTTGATTTCCAAATTTTGCATTTATTGATTCATTCATTTTTTATTTGATGAGCCAGAGGCTCTTGTGGATATTGCATATGAATTTACATGTTTTCTTTTCATATAGCCTAACTCAGTTTGAGGGTTTTGGAATTTTTGCATATACTTGTACAAGAATGAGCATATAGTAAAAATCAGTTTGGGGGTCATTCACCCCATTCCGACAATTTTGTGAATGGATGCTTGATGTGGTTAAACTTTGAACTTTATTGCCATGTTTACTTAGAATGCCTTATTTTATGATGAGCTTATTTGTGAGACTTTTATTTTGTTGGGCATTGATTGTTCATGATTAATGCCTAGGTTTTTGTGTTTTGAGTCAAAGTTAGGTGCGCGTCGCTAGGCCGGACTCGCTTGTCTTCAACATTGAGGACAATGTTGGGTTTTGGTTTGAGGGTGTAGACGCCTTCGCTGAGTCGTCTTTTTAAGTTATTTTGAGTCATTTTTAGTTATTTTGGTCAAAAAATTTCAATTTGTCGCAATGGCCAAATTTTGTGAGCTTTAACTAGCTTGGATGTGATGCCTTAAGCATGTGCTTTTGGTGAGTGTATAAATGCACTTTGAGCTTGTGTAGCAAATCGTTGTCACTCTTGGGTCTTACTTGCATGTCATGGGTTAATCCCATCCTTTTGTGTTTAATTTGAGGGGACTCAGTGCTTTTGCGCCTTGTTCTAATAGTGTAGACTATCCAAGAGTTCACAAACACAAGCCTAATTAAAAAGCGCATTTAGTGTACAATTTTTCTATTCATTAAACACTCTTCTCGACATATGTGTCACATGCCATAGGACATTTTATCTCATACATATATTGGATTGCTTGTCAGATGCATTTATTCCCTTAATAGACTAATTAGGGAAATGATTTTAGGCTATGTGTGCATTTAACTACTTAAAAAGCCTAAACACATTCCCATGTCCTTTCTGTATGCTTCCAAGCCAATTTTGAGGCCAAACACTTACCTTTCATTTGGAACCATATTAAACCATATAGCCATAGACCAAACACAAACCAACCCTTTATTGCCAATCAGGTGGGGTGTGTGTGTGTTGTGCTATGTATGAAGGTATGAGCTCTAATGTTGAAATAACATGTACTTAGGCAACTATGTAAAATGTGAGAGAAATGGTTCAAAAAATGTAAAAGTGCCAAAATTTGCACTAATGAGCCAAATAGTCAAAGTGTTAAATGAAGTTGTGCAAAAGAAAAGCAAAGAAAGAAAATCAATGCAAAAAATAAAGGAGAAGTGAAAAAAAAAAGCCTTGTGAAATAATTGTAAAGTACTCACAATGTGGAGTACAAAATTGTAAGCACAAATGTATATATAAGTAAATGCCTAGTCGCTAGAATGTAATTGATGTTTAATAGAGCTTTGTATGGGGTGTGTGAGTATGTTTAAGCATGATTGGTGATCTTTGAACTCAAAAATTTTCCCTATTTATTTGTTTCACCACATCTAACCCCATGGCCCCATTACAACCTAAGAAAAAAGTCCTATTTGATCTATGATATGTCTTGATTGGGAATGTTTGTTGATGTTTGATCTTCCACGTTCATAGCATAGTGAATCTTTCTTGGGCTAGTTCACAGACATTATTGGTCTTTTAAATACACATTTTATGCAATGCATTAGAATTCTATGCTTAAATTCCATGTTTGCATACCTTGCATGAGTGTGAACTTAGGACTCTGAGCGGAAAAATAAAAGTGAATCCAAGTGAGGATTAGAGTTGAAGCGAATTATGCTCAAGGTGTGAGAGTTAGTAGTTCCCGATATGAGAGCACTCTTAGGTGTGGGATTTGTGATAATGCGAGTTTCCATCTAGTGCTTTCGAGTTGTTTTAGAACATTTTGCATATGTCTACTTCTCTCTATCACACATCCTTGCATCTCATCACCGGTTGGACATGCGGCTTGTTGGATTATTTGTTTAGAGTCTAGAAATTTTTAAAAATATACAAACACGGTTAAATTGCCTTAACCTAACCTAGAGGGGAGGTGAATAGGTTTTTAAACCTTTTTTCAATCCCTTGAAACAAACAAAAGCTTGTCCCTCTAGCTAGCTTGAATCACAACACTTTAGATCATATGCTAATGATGGCCCTTGGGACAATTGTGTAGTCTCTGAGGCTACAACAACCAATGAAGTATATGTAGATATTGGAGTTACAGCGGAGGGAGCTGAAGGAAGAGCAATGCCTGGAGCTGAAGTCGCATGCAAGGATGTAGCTGGAGCAGCTGGAGGTGATTTGGTTGCTGGAGGAGATAAGGTCAGTAACGGATCATTCATCTTTGGAGAAGCTGGAGGAAATGGAGGAGCTGGCCCATGCAGTGCCTTTATCATACTAACCAACTGCCTGATGTTGTTCTTGTCTTTTCTTCTCACTGGTTCGTGTTGGGGTTTATGCCCTAAAGATGTAATTTGTAAATGGATTTATGAAATAAATAAAAAGAAATGTTCAATTCATTCTTGTTGTGTTGTTTATTTAATAACTTGTGCATATTAACATCCTAGATTGCCAGATGTAATCTCGAACTGTGTATATGAGTGTCACATACGGATGGATACAGTAAAAGACGTGCAATCTAAAGAGTCCATAGATAGCAAATAAAGCTGGGTATCTTTATTTATGGTTAATCTATAGCCACGATCCATTTCGTAATATACGGTGATTCTATCCTGAATCATTCATATGAAGATATGGGAATGGAGACATCTTGTATGATGTGATCATGTAGGACTGGACCATGATCTATATGAATTTCTAACCAAGATCCGTTTACCGATGAGATTCATATATATCAACTAATAGTGGCTATATGTGGGTGATCTTAATCCCGAGTATCATATCGACTCATTCAGGTTAGATCGTGGTTTTTGATGTACCATGGGTGAGGTCGGATTCAATTCCTGACCAATATGCTCCGTATGTTGGGATTGCGGTTTGGCTTGTGGATGGGAAGGTTTTTACACAATAGTGGAATCCACTTTTTCTTGTGAGAAGTAGATGGTAGTTCCCTTAAGAAGTTGATTCGGGGCTTGGACAATATGAACGCTCTCCTAATTTCGTGAGGAAATAAGATTTATTGTCCATTAGAGAATCAACGATACTTAAAGGGTATATGTAATTAAAAGGGTATAACGAACATTATGACCCAGCTCTAATTATGAACTACTGTGGATGATCACACCATGTGTAGTAGCTATATCGATGGATACCGAGTTATATCAGTCTGTGTAAAAGCGTCTGCATTTGAGAGAGTGCGGCTTTGGGTTTTTAGTGGAATAACACCGGAATTAATAATCAAAGAATATTAATTAAAGAATTTAATTAATGATTCCAAAGATTATTGGAGTTCAAAATATTGTGGGTCCATTAGGTCCCCTTGCTAGCCCGGTCGATTTAGGTAACAATGGTCACAGTTAATTAATTGGATTGTCCAATTAATTGTGTTACGAAAATGACACGTATTTATTCTGGAATTAATTGAATAATGAGATTATTTGATTAATGAATAATGGTGATTAAATAAATTAAATAATAAGATTATTTAATTATGTTATTAATCACTAAATGGAGGATGTTTGTTGATATTTGTTTTTGAATAAAATAAGATAATTTAATTATTTTATTTTATTAAAATTAAATTTTAATTTTTGAATTTAAATAGTTTGAATTCAAATCGAATCAAATAAACTAAATATTAATCAATATCTTTAAAGATATTTGATATCTTAAAAGATTCGATTGATTGGTTTAATTGATTGGTTTTGATTAAATATTGATTTTGAATTTTAAAAAAAAGTCAACACATCATCAATATTAAAAAGAGAAAAATGCATCGGTGCTTATATAGAAAGTGAGCAATTGGTGTGCGTGAGAAAAGAGAGAATATATATATATATATATATATATATATATATAATATTTTTTTTAACAACTAGAATTGTTCTAGGTATTTTTCTCTTGGAAGAAATAGTTTCTTCTTATTTTCTCTACATCCTCCTAAGTTCCTGAGTAAGTGACGCGCTCACACGCAGTTACCAATTCCGAAAATAGCTAGGAAGATCGGTGGTACAGACCAGGAGCATATCGCAAAGTGAACGAGCCTCCTACGTAGGTATGAAGAATTGATTTCTTCTCTTCTTCCGATTATTGATTTCAATTTCTTGTCTATACATATATTTTATTATTGTAATAATGATGTATGTATAAGTTCCGAAAAATTGCAATCCTAAGTTCAAAAAAAAATTTAAAACCTATTTCTGCTGCGTTACCAGTGATCGGGGTTTCAACAGTTCGGATCTCATCCAGTAACTTCCTCTCACTCATTCTAACCTCCCCCAGTAACTTCCTCTCAATCGTACTGACCACCTCTCATAACTGCTCTACGACGTCCATGACTTCCTTAAATCAACGCTCCAAATGGTCAGTTACTGGCTGAAGGAGAAAATAACACGTGAGAGTTATAGTAAACAATTATTATCTACAATTTACCTCAGCCAATAACAATTTATATACCTCTCGTGTCTCTGTATGACCTCTGGTGCCTTCCCGAGCATGCCCTGTATAGGTCGCCTCAACACCAACAAAAGGTGTATCCGTAGCCACCGTCTCAGAATGTCTCACTATTTCCTTGTTTGTTACTAATGGGACATGGGTGGACATGACAGCTGTAGGGTAACTGCTCGGGCCAGGAGAATTAGAATCAAACGTCTCCGCTGCATCCGGATCAGGGTACAAACAACCTCTCTCGTTTATCCCCTCGTAGTACCATTGACCCTCTCCGCTTCCGTATGGGTCAATTTAGCTTCCGTAAACATCTGAAATTTTATTATAAAAAAATGACATTATAAACTTGTCCTCGAAATCATATTCAACAAATTCCAATAGATAATTACCTTTGCGGTGAAAATATTTGACAGTTTATCTACACTCGGTCACCCGTCAACTTCCACTTTAGAATACGCGGGAAGTCACTTTCTTTCTTATGAGTGGCAAATTACGTGGTAAGGGTTGGGATAACTTCATAAGCAAAAACCTACAACATAACCAAAGAAAATATAATTGGTTAGTTGGAACAAATAAATTCAATAAATAAATTATTGGTAGTCATCAAGTTTGAAAGGCTCACCAACAGTGCGTATGCAAACCCGAAAATGTTGAATATATTCTTCTTTTTGTGAAGTGCCTTTTTAAACCCAAAAATGGAGGTCTTGTACACATACGAACCCCACGGGAACACATTGAACGCATCCAAGTCCTCAACAAGGCGCACCAGCCATGTAGGGACAGAATGCCTCTCATCCAATCCGTGTATTACACAGTTGACCATCAACAGTAAACATAGCTTCAGTGCATCGAATGACTGTTCCCGTTGACCTTGTTGAATCTGAGCTTCAAGTTCGCTAAAAGTCACCACATCTCGACCACCAAAGTACCTTTGGTGCATGCCATTCTCCACCTCATCATATGTGTCTCCGAACTTCAGCCTAGTTATCAAACAAAACTCCACCCTCGAAAAACGGACGCTCTGGTTACCCAACATGAACCTCATCTCATCGGTGGGTCCGTCCTGGTGTAACTCACGAAATAGCAACCGATGCATAACACCACCGGAAAACTTCATTCCGCGTTGCATGCGTAGAAAATTGCCAAAACAAGAGCCATTCCACCTCTCCCGCTCTTGGATTGCATCTTCCGATAATCTGGCAATTGCGTCCTCCATTAGTGTGAGAAGTCCAAAATGGTTGTGTTGGGTGATTTTTATGCCCTCAAAGTACCACCGACTCTTGGGAATTTTTAAGTTGACCCTCACATTCACCATCTGCAATTCAAAACCAATATGCATACATAATTAAAAACAGAGGTCTGAAAATTTCCCCAGTAAGTCTTGGAGTCTCGGAACATGTTATCAAAGTCTCAGAAAATAAAGCTTATAGAAAATTATACTGAAGTCTCGGATAAAGTTACAAAAGTCTCGGATCATAAAATAAAAGGTCTGGGAAAAATTATCCAAAAGTTTCAGAAATAGTGTTACTTACTATTAATAGAGTTTTATGGCAATGGTCCAAAGGAGAATTTTCCACCAAGTTACTACCTGGAAGGAGCCCGTCCCAACTCCCACGTACCTAGCGGGATCGATACCACGACTTTGAAGGGATCAACACCTGGTAAGGCCAGAACCTCGACTATCTATGTACCCAGATAAGGCACCAGAGATACAAACCAGGAAGAGCGGGTACCATGCTATATGTTTATTCTGACACCTGGTGAAGCCAGTACCGCAATACCATGAAACCCAGCACCTTGCATGTATCTTGAACCTCCTATCTGACACCCAGATGCCACGACATGTACCCGGTACCCTAGTGTACCTCGACATCAACCTAGAATCCACCTCAGACCGGTAACATGCCCGCCAAGAAGAATGTCGATGTGAAGATACCATCATGCTAGAACAAGCGCCACGCTAGCAAGAGGGGATTGATACGTTAGTGTACCTCTCCAAGCAACGCAAGCAAGGAAAGTTGACTCCTTCGCCATTTAAAGCGCCATAAATGAGACCAGTCGGTCAACCAAATCAGAGATTAAATACTACAGTGATTAAAGGGATCAAATCTCGCGCCTTTAGCCTCACTGGACGTCTTTCAAAGAAGGACTCCAAATAATCATCATTAATATAACCAGATTTTCAGGAATGTTGGATGTCTATAAATACGGCCATAAAAGACGAAGAGGGGGGGGGGGGGAGGAATGACAGAGAGAGAGAGAGAGAGGGATTTTTTATCTCAGAAAAACCACTCTTGCTTTCTCTGAAGCCAGTGAGAGTTTAGAGACAATCATTGGGAGGACATATAGCCACTTATCGACATAAACGTGTTCTCAACCGCCTCACTGTATAAAACGAGAGAAAATGAGAGTGTATTGTAATATTCATGCAAACAAATAGTCAATAAAACAATGTCTTTCATACTCATTCTTATCCTTTCATTCTCCTATATCAACCTCTTACATAAAAATATCCCGGTACCGAAGGCACCTACCCCACTGCCACCCACCGATAGTGGACGAGGGTGCTAACTGGAATTTCACTCCCCGAGTGGATTTTCCCGCTAACATTTATGAAATTCTCGGTAAGTGTTACACAAGTCTCGGATTAAAGTCCCGAAAAATGTCACAAAAGTCTCGGGTAAAGTCTCAGATAGTGTTACAAAAGTTATATTGATCCGAGACTTTTGTAACACTGTCCGAGAGTTCTGTAACACTCTCCGAGACTTTTATCTAGACTTTATTGTTCTGATACTTTTGTAACATGCTCTAACACTTTTAATAACCTATTTACTATTCATCATCTTCCCCAATCTAACCCTGGAAACCAGAAACCATATCTAAAACTCAAAAACCTAGAAACTAGATCTAAAATACAAAACGAATGAATAACCCAACAAAACACAATCAAATCGGTATTCAAAATCAAATGGTTAAAGTTACATACCTTGTTTTTGACCGAAATCGAAATCGAAATGGAAATGCTCAAGAAATCGTCGTCGTCGTCTACCGTCGAAATCTGGTTGGTTGGCTGCTCTGAACCGTCGTAGTAACTTCTCTCTCTACCCTTTCAAGTCTCTCACTGTTAAATGAAAAGTAAAAAATAAAAATAAAAATAAAACTAGACTAAATTATAGATAGCTAACGTGGAACAACTGTGGGGGGCATTTTTGGAAGAAACTCACTTTAGGTGCATTTTAAACATAACTTATTAAAACAGAGACAGTGTTGAAAAGCTACCTCCAAAAAGTGTCATTTAATTTTTGAACTCTATACGGTTCCACATATTCCCTTTTATAAGACTCTTACATTCGAGATATTTCCAAAAGTAAATTGAACCATCATTAAAAAGGGATTTGATTTTAAAAATAATACGATTTTTTTATAAATTAGGTGTGATAATAATTTAAGAATATTTATAAATAATATGTATTAAAATGAATATATTTATTTCAATGAGGGTACTATTGGCATTATGATAGATACTTATAGTAATATTTATTTTTTAAATTTTAACTATGAATTTACTAATAAAAATGGATGTACTAATAAGTTTTATGGGTGTCAATATCTATAACCGTAAAAATATTATAATTAAATTATCATTAATTGCTTACGGAACTAAAAAAATGTTTCGACGCGTTATAATGTTTGAACTACTCAAATTATATTATGTAGTATTAATATATAACTATACACACATGAGCTTTATTGTAATTAATATATAGTGAATTAGGAAAGTGTGCCTGGGTCATTGAAACTTTTCTGATGGTAGTTAATTTATAGGTTTGTTGTGATGTGGAATTAAATGAGAGAGTAACGAATTAGGTTAAATATATCCTTAGGCAAGTTTAATTTTCAGATTACAAAAATATATACTACAAATTTGCTTCTTATAAAATCTTCCATAAATTGGGTCCTTTTTTAGATAAGGCAGGCAAGCGAAGTAGCTTTTCTCTATATTATTTAATGCTATGTAATTTCATTTTTCATTATTCAACAACCACTTGAAGAAAAGGCAGCAGACAGGGCTCTAGCAAAACAAACAAAAAAAACAAAAAAATCATAGTGGTAATTTAGAGGTCTCATCTCCATCATATTTTTCTATAAGTCATTTAGATTTTATTTTTTCCATTTTTTATAGACAAGATATCTAGTATATTTAGATTATATCAGAATGGTATTCGTTTTTATAAATAAAATTTTTTATTCTTGCAGTAACAAAGATATATATTAATTATCAGTATGGGAAAGCAAGGACATTGTTATCGTTATCAGTTATCACTGTGGAATTGACAGTAAGTTTCACTTTCTTCTCATTTGTGTATTATTATTATTATTATTATTATTATTATTATTATTATTATTATATATTTTGATAATTTGTTGATTATGATTTATGTATCATAAACTAATTCTAGATTGCAATTTTAAGATCTAAAATTATGTTATTTATTTAGGATTGATTTGATTTGATAATTAATAGGTGATAGAAACAATTTGATGCATTCAGAAACATATACATCGTGCATCCTTCCTTGAGATTATACTGGTGGTAAATTTTGGCACGTGGTATAATTAAAACCATCCTTCCTTGAGATCAAACTCATGATAAATATTGGCACGTGGTATAATTTCAACCTTCTTCCTTAAGTTTGTGCTCATTGCAAAAGTAGCCACATGATATAATTTCAATCGGGATGGGATGGAAAGCATATACTTACTAATATACAATAGCTCTTCTCGTCACTATAAATGACTTAGGTTGTAAAACAATTACTTTGTTGTAATTAAATAGAATAAATGCAGAAAAATTGAAGAACAGAGTGAGAGATGGATAAGAGAGAGATACATGAGAGAGAGAGAGAGAGAGCAAGCTTTTGTATTGATATCCTGTAAAGACTCACACTTAAATGAAGAGAACAGTGTGTATATATATAGGCAAATAAGGAAGTGATTTGTGATGATGATGGCAAGTGGAGAGGCGGTGGATGATGAAGATATTTGTGTAATATAAATGGGTAATACTTGTATGTATTACACATGTGGTAAAATCCACATATTATAACACTCCTCTTTGGATTTATACCACTTGTATTAATTTTCTAAGAAAAAACCCAATGGGATAAAATCCGAAAAAATGTATACAATGATCTCTCTGGATCCAGTGGGGTTGGACATTAAAAACTATCTCATTAAAAACCTTGTCAGGAAAACCCAGTGGGATAAAACCTAATCGAAAGGAAAAAGAGTATAGTGTACATATGTCCAAATTTATTGTTTTCTTCAAAATATTTCTCACATTTATACTTTGCTAGGGAAACCCCAGTTGGATAAAAACCTAATCGAAGGGAAAAAGAGTATAGTGTACATATGTCCAAATTTATTGTTTTCTTTAAAACATTTCTCACGTTTATACTTTGCTAGGGAAAACCCAGTGGGATAAAAACCTAAGCAAAGATATGCATTGATCTGTCGGATCAAAGTAATATTTATGATGATTTTCTGGATCAAAGTAATGTATATACGATGATTAGCAAGATCAAAGTAATATTTACAATGATCTTTTTGATCAAGTCAACATATATACGATGATCAACTGGATAAATGTAATATTTATGGATCAAATAATTTTGGGTGTGCTTATAGAATTGTCTCATTAAAACCTTATCAGGAAAACCCAATGGGATGAAAAACCTGATTGAAAGGAAAAAGAGTACAATGCACATATGCCCCAAATAATTAATATACTTTATCTGATATGCTCCCCCTGGTGGGACGCTCCCCCTGATGAGACGCTCCCCCTGATAAAAGTTCTTTTGAAGCAACCTTCTGGATTGCTAGAACTGATGTATATTGATGTTTATTTCATCAAATACAATAACATCTTAAATGATTGGTGGAAGTATGAGCAAATACTTGCTTTTGTGAAGTAATATCCATATGGAATCTTTTCAGAATCTTTTCAACATATTTTGTTTGATGGACAAGCATTCCATTTAATCTATGCTCGATCTTCAGGTCGAGACAATATATTTTTTCTCATTTCTTTATGAAGACACATGAGTATATAATATGATTATTATATCCTTATCTTTATCAGATATTAACTGAGACGGTTGTACCACATCCGTTCATATTGTTTTAATCCATATAAGGATTTTTGTATGTTCATCAAATACAGATGATGAGATCTCGATTTACATGCTTCTAGCATTTTGAATCTTTCAAGATTTATAACTTTCTGCATTGAGTGAATCATATATATATAAATGATTACTACGTCTTGAAAACGTATTTTAAGCCTTTTAAAGGCAGCCAAATTTATCAACAACGTAGTCGTATTCATCAGTAGTGAATACCAAGTTTCTGTAAGAAACATCATACTACGAGTCGTGCATCATATCTCACGATCTCGTTTTTCTCATTACGTTTTCGTATAAAGATCCATTAGTATCCAACTAATTTGACATCTCCAGGTGTCTGGAGTACTATTGATCTAAACACTTTATTTTTTGGCTTATGAAGTCAATTCTTCTTGAATTGCTTATTTCATCTAGGCCAATCATGTCTTTAATCTACAATCATTGATATTATGAATATCATAATTATCTTTTATAATTTCAGTAGCGCTACTGTGTATAAAAATACATCATCAATGAATGTTTCCTTATGATTCCACATTTCTCTTATATAACTTATAGAAATTCTCTCAATTTCTATACTTTTGTATCTCTATTGAGATTTCTTCCATTTCAATGGATTTAGTCATTTCATATACTCCGTATGATTTATAGAATTTCTCTCAATTTCTATATTCTTGTATCTCTGTTGAGATTTCTTCCATTTCAATGGATTTAGTCATTTCAATGGATTTAGTCATTTCATAAACTTGTGTCTCTTTTAGATATATCAGACTCTTATAAAGTTGATTTAGAGAAATTGGATTTATTCATAACTCGAGTTTTGTTTACTCTTGGGATCCCAATAACAATACCTTTTCAAAAGGTTTATAAGTTTATGATATGCATCAGATTATTTATTTGTTGCATTTTTCTCTGATCGTTCTTCAAGAACAATCACCCGGCCGGGGTTTATGAGATGACAACTGATAAAATCTTGTTACCTTTAATATACCAGGTAACAAATTAATAATCATCGGATGATCAATTATCTTTCGTATTTGAGAGATACGAAGATTGAAATGAGACACACACACACATATATATATATAGAGAGAGAACCGAACTGGTATCTCTATTTTGTATATAAGTAACTTTACATTTACTTTTCTCTTCCCATTTGGAAATTAATCAATATAATAATCTGGAGATATTTGATAAGTGATTCCCTTGATCCATTTTGATTATGATTATATCTGGAAAACTGCTAACAAGTGTAAGCAATATGGAGATGTTTGATAATAAACAAACATATGATCATCTCGTAGATGCATCAATTAGAACAATATAATAATGAAATGGATCATTTAGTGGATGAATATATCCACATATATCTCCTTGAATTCTTTGTAAGAATGATGAGAATTCAAAACCAACTTTTAGAATAATATGGTTTTACTGCTAGTTTCCCCTGTGAACATGCAGTACATAAGTAGTCACTGGATAAAGAATCTTCTGGTTCTTTAATAGATATCCATGAGTATTTCCAATGATTATACTCATTATTGTAGATCCTGAGTGACCAATACGGTCATGCCAAAACACAAACATTTTCGGATCTGGGAACCTTTAATTCATGATTCATAACTGCATAAACATCTACACTCTTTATAATAGTGTTTTATAATCCAGATGATAAAGCACGCAGCTTTTCTATAATGAGTTTATGGCCTGAATCATGATGATTAATACATATATATTAAACATTCTCATTACTCATAGTTTCAATATGATATCCATTCCTTCGTATATCTTTGAAACTTGAATGATATAAAGTATCATCGATACACAATTTAATACCATCTGGTAATAAGATTGCGGCTCTTCTAGAGCCTTTAATACCATCTGGTAATAAGACCTGGTATTAACCTTATATGACTTTGAACAAATAATATTTCTTTAAGTTCTGCTCGAATAATATCAAGTATCACTGATACATGATTTAGTATTGTTTGATAACAATATCATGGCTCTTCAAGAGCTTTCTATCATAGCTCTTCCAGAGCTTTCTATCAGATCCGTTGGACCTGATACAATACTAATATTTGCTCAGATCAAAGTCCAATTCATAAAATATATATGACTCCACAGAATTGTATGAGTCCTTGCACTCTAGGCAAGACATATATTTCCCTTCTGGGAATTTTATGGACATTATATGTAATGCCATTTTTTATATCTCATCTGAAATGATAATAATATTTTCAATAGGTTTATTTTATAAACTTTGCCTCTTGTCATTTACAAACATCCACTCCTGGGTATGTTTTGATATCTCATGAATATAAATATATCCAAATTTAATTTCATTATCGTTAGGATCTTAAATCTCTTCTTTATGATACTCACAACATCCTACCAGATGTGTATGAAATGGATAAAATATTAATTCCATTTTCTTTATTCTTTAGGATCTTAAATCTCTTTTATAATATTCACAATATCCTACTGGATGTGTAGATCCCCCTTTTTTTCTCAAATGAATGATACGTTAGAATCTTAAATCCCTTCTATGATACTCACAGCATCCTACTGGATGTGTAGCTCATTCTTTCAAATAAATGATATGTAAATATATCACTTGATATATATGAGATAACTTCATATTACTTCATATTATGAACGTGTTTGAAACCACAGGTTCCAAATAATGAAGTATGACATTCATTTATATAATACCGAATCCAAAATTCCAAGTTCTCATCGGTTTTCAAAACCGTACCAACTTAAATATTATAATTTCAAAAACTTTAAGTTCTGGTTAGTTGGTCTCGCCGATCTCATATATTACATATAAATAATATGAATATTTAACAATTTATTTGGAGACACAGCATAAGCCAGTCCTGAGACACTGCATAAGCCAGTCTCGAGACACTGCATAAGCCAGTCTCGAGACACTGCATAAGCCAGTCCCGAGACACGGCATAAGCCAGTCTCATATATTGTATAAAAATAAATGCTGAAAATTTAAACAGTTTATTCGGAGACACAGCATAAGCCAGTCCCGAGACACTGCATAAGCCAGTCCCGAGACACTGCATAAGCCAGTCTAATATATTGCATAAAAATAACAGTTTCAGGGTCATAAGATCACCTTAGACACAGCATAAGCCAGTCCAGAGACACAACATAAGCCAGTCTCATATATTGCATAAAAAATAAATATCAGAGTCAGAGTTAGAGTCATAGTTAGAGTTATAGTCAGTATATATATATATATATATATATATATATATATAGGTTCCATTGACGGCATAGTCATCTTGTACGTTAGGATTTTTAACCCTTTTTATGATATTCAGAGCATCCTTCTGGATGTGTATGAAATGGATAAAATATTATTCCCATTTCATTATACATTAGGATCTTAGATTATTTTTATGATGCTTACAACATCCGACTGGGTGTGTATATTTCTCTGAATATTTCTTTGATTATTGCATCAACCTATTTATATAATACTGGATCCAGATCTACATGTTCTGGATATTCCATCGTGCCCGAAAATAGAGTTAATAAAGCTTAAATAAGTCAAAATAATACTTACAAGCGGAATTAGCTGAAACGGATGGCACGGTTGCGTCCGGAACGGTCGAAATAGCTGGAAACAAGTCCGAATCGGCCGAAAACGGGGGAAAAATGCACCGAAATGGACGAAAAACATTTCTGGCTAATGTGGTGCTGACGTGGCGCGACTGCTGACGTGGAGCTGACGTGGCAGCCTCACTGGCTGACGTGGCAGCTACTGCTGACGTGGCGCTGATGTGGCATGGGCAGTTCGCCGACGTGGCAACGACGTGGCAACCTGTTGATGACATGGCGCTGACGCATGATGACGTGGCATGACATATGCGGTGACGTGGCAGTGACGCGTCGCTGACGTGGCGCTACAGTGTCGTCTTCAACCTTTGAAAGCTGCTGGAAAAACTGGAAAAATTTTTAGAGTTGACCGAACTTTGACCCCATCTAGAGAGTTCGTTAGAGCTCCGTTTGAGACACGGTCAACGGCGTCGGAATCGTATTTCCGAGAGGAACACAACGGTATCATCCGAAAAGCGATTCGAGCACTTCGAAATTTCTGTACTCAATCGAAAACTCAAAAATCAAAACTAAAAACAGTCCAGAACTTTCTCTGGAAGTTGTAGACTAGATTCGTGCTGATAACGTGTTGTAATTAAATAGAATAAATGCAGAAAATTGAAGAACAGAGTGAGAGATGGATAAGAGAGAGATACATGAGAGAGAGAGAGAGAGAGAGCAAGCTTTTGTATTGATATTCTGTAAAGACTCACACTTAAATGAAGAGAACAGTGTGTATATATATAGGCAAATAAGGAAGTGATTTGTGATGATGATGGCAAGTGGAGAGACGGTGGATGATGAAGATATTTGTGTAATATAAATGGGTAATACTTGTATGTATTACACATGTGGTAAAATCCACATATTATAACATACTTTATTTTTTATATAATAATTTTCTTAAATAATTTTAAAAGTGACTATTAGAAAATACTCTCAGGTGTAGTATGCTCATATATACTTTCAAAACTATTTTATTTTCTAAACATTAAACAGCCCACATGTTTGCTCATAAAATATGAAGAATTGAGAAATGAAAATAATTCCAGCGGATAAATTTAAATTATATTCCCATGCCCGTGATATGCAATAACTATAGTGAACAAGCCTTAATAGTTTAATTTTCAACTGAAAATTTGCACACATACACACAAAAATGTTGGTCTTGGCCAGTACTGTTCTAAGTCTATACTCTATTGGTGTGTTTGGTACGTGGGATTAGATTGGATAAGACTGAACTATTTTTATGGGATTTGATAGTATTAGATATGATTGCACTAAATTAGTATTGTGATGTGTTTTATGCAGTACATAGTGGACTAAAATAATATTGTCTCTTATTTGGTATAACATGGGATATGATAAAAAATAATTGAAAATAATTGTTTTTTTTCTTGTGAGGTCATTATGAAATTATATTAAATTAATTTTTAAATAAATAAAATCATTTTAGTTCAATTCAAATAAAAGAAAAATAAGATTATTTTAAATTTAAATTGGTTAAAAAAATTATTGAAATTATTTTTTGAATAAAATAACATTTAAAAAAAATTAAAATATTACAATAATTCTGGATTTGAGAAGAGGTAGAGACACGAACCCACAATATCGTAGTATGAGTGTGAAAGGCATACCACTGGATTAACCTTATCTTGTCATTTTTTTAATTGATATTAAAAATATATTTTTAAACGTTTTAATAAATATATTAATATTAAATAAGTAATTTAATTAAAGGAAGAAAAAAATAAGGCAAAGAGATGGTACAATATTTTGTCCCAGCATTTGTAGCAAGAAATATTCACGCCACTAACAGGACTATTGATCTATATGGGATTGGAGATGTGGGATTGGAGCTAACGTAACAAACACACCATATTTGTAGATTTTTTCATAATTAAAGTTATTAATTAAAAAAAAATTGGGTTTGTTGTCTAGCACTCTATTGAAAATGTTGTTAAAGTGTATTTTGGTATTTATTTTATCACAAAATTCTCCTATAATAATGGGAAAATGTCCCTCCAAATTTTCTTTTGAAAAAAATTAATGTTAAAATATAAATGTAAATAACTTGAAAAGGTTTTTTTTTTTTGGGACTGATCAGAGTTCTAACTAAAAAGAGTAGAATACAATTATTTTTTCACATAAAAAATAGAAATTTAAAAGGCACTTTAAAGTATAAAGTCTAAACACATCAAACATTAACAATCATACCTTAATGAAATGGTGAAATAAGGAAAATCAAAAAGATAGAAAGGAATAGCCAGATCATATTCTAAAATTATAAATTTATAAATGGTAATCATATAATGAAAAATTACTATAATAAAACCTTGCCAAAAATATGCGAGATTTGCAACAATAAAACAAAAACTCACTAAGGTTTGACATTTTTTTTAAATAACCATATTATTGTATACCAAAACTACTTTATAGTTTCAAAATTTAGTAAAACCCCCTTCAGTTTTTTTTATAAAAAAAGAAACTTTTATTATGTATGTGGGTTCTAAACTTTTCTAACACTCTTTACTCCCTTACTTTTAACACTAGCACCAATTTAATAACTAAAATTTTAATAGAATATAAAGTGTTGTTCGGACAAAAATACATTTAAAACACACTGACAAAAATAAGTCTCATGTCTTATTTTTCGAGACTTAGGGGTCATTTGCTTTTTCCACTTAAAACTTAATGGGTCTGAATCATAATTATTAAGTTGTTTTGTTTGTTTTTTTAAGTGTTCAAACAACTTAAAAATACCAAAAAACAACTTAAAGTAAAAAGTAAAAAATCATGACTTTTCACTTAATTGCAAATCACTGAATTGCATTAAATGTAATCCAAAATCTTTTCTTCCGATACTATCCCCCATATATAACATATTTTCAATTCCATCATAATTATTTATAGTAAAGAAATCTTTATTTTAATATATTGCTTATTTTAAATAGCTTTAAAAATAAAAAAGAACAATAATCACTTCTCATATTGGTGTTTAATATCAATACTTTATTATGATATTATGGTGATGTATTTATATATTATGTTTTAGAGTGTTTTATGCGAGTTTTCCTGCTGTCCCTTTTATTTTTTGAAAAAAATATATTTTCTTTTCTTAGTAAATTGAAGTTTATTTGTAATCGAAGAAGAAGATCACGATCATATGTGTTCATATATAATTATTATTTTTGGATTGTTTTTATTCCATATTATATGTATAATTATTTAACATGGGTATAAATGTAAAATTACTTAGTTTCAGACAATTTTACTTTTAAAAAACAAACGTGTTGACAATATATTCAGATGCGAGAAATAAAAAAACAAACATGTCATGTAAGTTCAGATTTCAGTCCCTATTCAGTCTTCAGAAAAATTCAGGAATGTTCAGTCTTCAGATAAAAAAACAAACGACCCCTTATTTTAGTGTTTTCGAGACTTATTATGTATTTTTGACACTTATTTTGTATTTTGATACTTATTTTATAATTTCTGAGACTTATTTTGTTGTTTCCAATACTTACTGGGTATTTTTATAATTTTCCAGACTTACTTGGGAAAAAATGAAATTTTCTATTTTTTTTGTTCATCTTCTTCGTTGACCTCTAATGGAGGTCAGTTTCGACCTCCATTGGAAGTTGGTTCCATCTCCATTGATGGATGACCTCTATTGGGCCTCCATCAATGAAGGTTTTTGAAAAACAAAAGCTTAAAAGTGATAAAAACGTAATAAAATAAAGAGATGAGGGTATTTTTGTCTATTGGTGTCATTTAAACTTAACTTTATTAAACTAGTATTACCCTTAATAGTCAACCAAAAAAAAAAAAGTGTTATTTCCCCATTTATGATTACCATTTAATAAATAATCTGAAACTAGGGTAGAGAAAGTTCATGAGCTTGAAAGTTCATATGGCTGGGTTGCGTACTTGAGTGATTGTGTTTCGAGTATTTGAGAAAAAAATAAAAATAAAATTCCTATAACTATAATAAGCAGTACATTAAGAAGTATAATAATTATCTTACATACCAATCCCCGCTTGCAAATGTCAATAACTTATGCCTTATGGGCATGTTCATAAGTATCCTAATATTTAAACTATTAAAATCCGTGAAATAAGCTAATGGACATTAATCAGCGAGTTAGTATAGTGACTCCTTGGCAGAAGCTACAAAAGTTGAATGAAAAGAATTACCTGTAATATGTACTTATAACCTTTTTATGTTACTTCATAGGCATTTTCTTACTAGAAAATGAATGTTAGATTAAATGTTACTTCCTTCACACACGTGTCTTTCATATTTTGGCAACGGTTGCCAAAATATGTTAATATGCATATCAATTGTCTTATATATCTCCCTACTTTTGGTAATTTATATAAGTATGTCCGACAATGAATTTATAAAATATGAAATAAACGGAAGAAAGAAATAATTGTATTTCTTTTTATAAAAACATTTGAACAAAAGTGATAAATCTAACGGTTATAATTAGGAAATACTCTTTAAGAGCATAAATCATATTCATGATTTTAACCAGATAATTAAGACAACCTAGCTGATTTGAATCCCTTGGAAATAGCAAAGCAAGCAGCTCTATTTTTGATTAGCGATTAGATATTCTCCAGCAGCTAGCAGGCTGCACATGTTTTTCTCCTTGAAGTGTGGCATGAGATTGAGGTATTGTTTCACCCTCACTCAAGCTTGGCAGTGAATTAAGGGGAATGAACTTCAAGCTCATAACGGAAATCTGCAAACGGTTCTCTCGATAATGCTTTAGTGAGGACATCCGAAATTTGCTTGGAAGTAGGAAGATAACGAAGGCAAAGGGTCACAGCCATGACCTTTTCTCGGATTATATGACAGTCAATTTCCATGTGCTTCATACAAGCACTGAATTAGAGGACAGATGAATGGCACCCATATTATCACATAAAAGGATATTGCATCATTTCAAGTGTGATACCAATGTCATGGAGAAGAGGTTGGAGCCACGTGATACCATCAACAGTATAGTTTTGCTAAGACGCGATACTCAGATTCCATACTCGAGCGAGAGACCATCGGTTTCTTCTTAGATTCCCCTGCAATGCAATTGGATCCAAGGAAGATGCATAATCTGGTTGTGCTTGATCGGTCCAATTATGTACTTATTTTGGGCCTCTATTTCCTATTATTTATACTTTTGTTCTCGAGTGAAATTTGTTATTTAATATGTTTTGTGAGCATTTTATTGGTAATCATCCCTAAATAGGTGTTTTGAGCTTAATTGGAGAGTTTGGAGACCAAAATGACTGATATTGTAAAGGCATGTGTAGAACATTCAACTTGTGAAGACCATATCTCCCTCCTTAAATCGAACCAGGTTAAGATCCATATATATTCGAAATGCCCCAGAAGTCTAGTTTTTGACAAACTTTACGGTTCGTGACTCTGAGTTTTCTAGAGTAAGTTATAGCCATTTTAATAGCGAAAGGACAGCGCTGGGAAAAGTCAACTGCGGCTCATGTATATCGGCCTATGTAGCGGTCAATTCCAGCTGATTTCCACGGTTTAGACCACGGTTGACCTACAGAGCAGTCCTAGACCATGATAATGAGTATTTTTGACAGGGAGACACTTTGAATTAGTCAAGAATTGTTCCGAAACTTCCCAAATCAAATCTTAATAACTTTAGAAGACCAGAGGATGTTTGGGAAACTTCAATTATCAAAAAAGGAAGTCCAAGTTAGGATAGAAATCTTATTCATTGATTTATGAGAAATCCTACTTGGAGGATTTCCTAAACTAGGAAGAATTTGAAGCTCATAATGAGAAGACACCTATAAGTACCAATAGTTTTCTACAATCAAAGAAGATCCAACCAAGGGAGGTCCCAAGCCACCAAAGGGGCCATCCCCCATCAAGACACCTCTCATCACTCAAACACCACTATCATTGTTGCAAATTGAAGCCTGAAGATTGGAGGAGAAGATTCAATTCATTGAAGATATAAGGAAGCGTACTCATGATTATCATGAGTTTCATCTTTTCTAGCTCTTCTCTTTTCTATTTCATCACGTGTAACAAAATTCCTTACTAGGGAGTCAATATGAACCTCTAACGGATGGTCCTTGTTAGAATTGACTATCTTTTATTTAATTCAAGTTTGGATTCATTCAATTCATTATATGTCTTAACTCTTTGTTTATGTTGATGCATGATCATACGTTGATACGAATTTAGGGTTTGGATAGTTTAATAATTGAGATTGGAGTATTGATCTATACATAGTCTTGATTACTATGCAATTGAATGGATAAAATCAATCTTTAGCATTGATCTATGCAAAGAGGATTTTGGTTCTTATATTCTTGCACTTAAAAGGGTTCTCGATTATAGTTTGCACCATTGATCTATGGGTAAAATATGATTGAGAATGCTTGATTCATTTCAAGATCATACGGTAATAATCATAAAAAAGATGAGAATAAACCCTTAACTTGAATTACATCTTGTTACAAAGTTAATTCGAAACATTGAGTAGTTATAGTTGAGGAGTATTGATTACCTAGTACTTTCTTTCATTGATCACAACCAATCAATCTTTTGTTAATTGCTTTATTAGATTAATTTCATAGGCTATGTTTGGGATTGCTTTTACTTGAGAAATAATCACTTATTTATCAAGTTTTAAACAAATAGGTGTTTGGTAAACTTTCCAAAAGTAGCTTATTTTCTATTTTGCTCCTCCAATAATCAACTTTTGAGAAGTTGGTTGGGGTTGCTTTTTTAAGTAGAAACTAGCTTATTGTTTATTCAATGTATACAATGCCCTCATTATTTAATTAAAATACAATATTGCCCTTATATTTAATAATAATATAATAAAAACTAAAAAATAAAAAAAAATGAAAAAATAGAAAGTCTGATCAGTGGTGGCCACCGCTGGAAGGCTAAGGAGGCGACATAAAATCAGGAAATATGGGAGGCATCTCGCCTCCTCCCGTGCCTGAGGAGCACCTCTTCCGGTGACGTCGAAGGCTGCACAAAGCAGCGCCCAAAACGACCCTCGCGAGAAACGAGGAATCGGTCTAGAAAACAGAGGTCGGTGATGGCCGACGGAGACTCGACGAGCAACGGCATGGGTGGACCGGCAGCACAAGATGAGCGGCAGCACAGGATGAGCGGTGGGATTGTGCAGATTGAATAGCAAAGGTTAGGTGTAGGGCAGTGGCGGCGGCGGCCGATAGGGTTTCAAGAAATACGGGTAGAAGTCACGGGTTGGGTTTGTTTTGGGCCTCAATGAGTCCATTCTCCCCACAGGCTACAGCTATCAATTTTTTTTTTAAACAAAGCTCAAAGATTAGTACAAACACATTAATAAAATGATGTCTATTTGTGTCATTTCATCAAATACATTTTCTCCATTCTAAAAAGCAAAGCAATTTTAAAATTTAGCTTACCAAACACTTACCCACTTTTTTTTTAAGCTGTTTATTCCTAAAGTTAAGCTATAAGCGGATTATTTTTTAAGCAAAACAATCCCAAACATAGCTATAGTCTAATTTAGTTTAATCATTCAATTGTCAACAAACTTGGTTACTTTTAGTTTAATTAAGATTATAATTAGATATAATCGATAATCATTTTTTCCCGTGGAACGAACTTTACTTGCTACTATATGGATCTTTGTGATTCGTACACTTACAAGTTTAGTAAAATAAGATTTTCAACATCGGTGGTTCTTTTAGTTGTATGATAACCTATCCAATCTACATCACAAAAGGCATTAAGAGTAAGTGAGCTTTGTGATAAATACCAAACACCATAAATGAGAGTTCCTTTGAGCTTGACGGCTCGAAAATCTTTCATGGTTGGGTTTTGGAAGTGTTGCAAACTAAATTGACATCATGGGTAAGATCCGGTCGAAAGAAAAATAGGTATTAATTAAGTGAGCCATATAGTTACCTATAGGTAGTGGGATCGGTCGGAAGCTATCATTAGCAAGTGTTGTTGGTTTTTAGGCAACGTGTTAATTTTGACAGCATCGAGCATTTGAGTTTTGGCTAAAAGGTCATAGGCATATTTAGTTTGAGAAAGAAAAAGGCCATTAGAGAAGCATTAGACTAAGAGGCCTAAAAACTAATGTAGATTGCCCAAATCTTTGAGCGAAAATTCCTTACTTAATTCATTGAGCAATAAGCTAGGCCATAAATGAGTAATTGTCGGTGATGACCACATCATCAATATAGACAAGTAAGAGAATGAGTGTAGCTTTTGAACAAAAAAGAAATAAAGAATGATCATTTTTACTACAAATAAAACCAAAAGAGGTCAGAGTTGAAAAGAGTTTGGAAAACCAAGCGCGAGGCGCCTGTTTAAGACCATTAAGAGGTTTTTGTAAGAGACAAACATGACTGGGGTATTTTGAATTCACAAAACCGAGGGTTGTTCCATACAAGCCCATTGAAGAATACAATGAGAAAAGCATTCTTGACATCAATCTTTTCTTGTATAACCTCTTTCTAGTTTCGAAACTAAGAGCTCAGAGTAGTTTTGAGAGTTTTTGATTCATCTACGGAAACAACAAGAGCATTGTGAAAAGCGATGGTAAGACATGCAAACATAGTCTTTGAGATAAGAAGGGGGATGTATATCACATGGACGTCGTTACGAAGGAGAGGGGAGCGGTGGAAGGTCAACTACAAGGGTGTCATGTTTTTGTGTTGGGCCAAAAACTTAAATAGCACTTTTTTGGGTGGGGTTTGTGCAAATAGCACCACATTAATAAGTGTTGTTTTAATAGCACTAAAGATGAGATTTGGACAAAAATACCCCCTCTCTTCTATTCTTTTTTCTTATCAGTCCTTTCCTTTTTTCTTTTTTCTTTTTCTTTTTTTATTTAGAAACCTCCATTGATGGAGTTCAGAGCTCCATCAATGGAGTTGTCGCAGCCGACCGGTGAGTTGACCGTCAAAACCACTGGAAAAATGTTCTTCCATTGCCAATCGTTGTAACTGAAGTGTTTGTTTTCAATTTCGAGCTGTGTGGAGAGAGAAACAAAGACAAACCCGACCATGGTCGAACCTTCATCGTCAGATCTGTGACGATCCATCATGAATTTGACGAAACCGATGGCGCCAACGAACTCAGCGTCGTCCGATCTTCCAGATCCGACTATCTCCGGAGTCAACGAGCGTTGTCGTCTGCTCGTCACTGTCATCATTGATGGAGGTCGAACAGACCTCCATCACGATGAAGAAGAAGACGCATGAATAAGTCTTGAAAAAACATGAATTAAGTCTAAAAAAATCATGAATAAGTCTCGAAACGCATGGATAAGTCTCATAAATAAGTCTCGGGTATTCATAAATAAGTCTCGAAATTGAACAAATAAGTATTCATAAATTAAGTCTCGAATAACCGGAGTCAACCGGCGCCGTTGTCGAATTGTCAATTTCACCATTGATGGAGGTCTGTTACCATCACGAGGAAGAAGAAAGACCAAAAAAAAAATTTTGTATTTCGCCCCAGTAAGTCTCGAATTTTCAAAATAAGTCTCGAATTTACCCCAATAAGTCTCGAAAATGCATAAGTCTCGAAAATTTATGAGTAAGTCTCGGGTATTCATGAATTAAGTCTCGAGTAAGTCTAATAAGTCTCTGGTATTCATAAATAAGTCTCGAAATGGAACAAATAAGTCTCGAAATTAAAAAAAAAATCTCAACTTCGGCTACAGTTCATTTTCTTCGATTTGACAAACTCAAACCCAAACCCACCAATTCAAGATTCAAACAAACCCCCATTCAGATTCAACAAACTCACCATTCACATCAAATTGACAACAAATTCACAATAAAAACTAAATTGAAAACTCAAAATCAACCAAAACGAAATTAATATCTCAAAATCAACAAAATCTCATTTGAAAACTTAAGAAGATATGGTCTACTGGTTTAGTAATTAGTACAAATCATTAAGTGAGAACAAAATAAAAGTAAGAGAGCTTGAGAGAGATGTGTTCGACTAAAATGAGAGAAAGAAATTCGTTGAAATGGGAAGAAGAAAGGGAGAGAGAAAAACATAAAATAAAAAAGTTAAAAAATTATATAATAAGTGGGGGTATTTTGGTCTCACCACTTATTTTGGTGCCATTAAAACAAGAAGTATTAATCTAGTGATAGTTCTAAAAATTGAGATGGATTTAGTGTCATTTAGGTCCATTTCCTCTTTTTGTGTTTAGGAGGTGGGAGATTATATTGGGGAATGATTAATAGGGATGTAGAGTTTTCAGGAGAGATTAAGGTACGTGACAGGTATAGTAGTCAAGATCAACTTTTCCTGATTTTTTTGGAATTTGAAAGAGGCAAGGTAGACTTGAGAGATTCTTCATGTAACTTCCTGAAAATCACTCATCAAAGTTAGGAAAAGTTGTAATGCAAAGTTCTTGAGAAAGTGAAGAGGATTCTTTATTTAGAAAAGGAAAGAATGTCTCGCAAAATACTACACGTCTAGAAATATAAATACGATGTGATTGAGGACCAAGGCTTCTATAGCCTTTATGTAAAAGGGCTATACCCTAACAAAACACATGGTACGGTTTTCTTAGAAAACTTATACACACTAGGAGTTTTTTAATAGGGTAATATTACTACCTTGTTGGAACAATAAGGTTATTAGACTTAATAACTATAGTGGGATTGGATGAAAGGAACTGTAATGGATGTCATAAAATTTTAAAATAAATGTATTTTATTACACTTAAAATTTGCAACCATATAGCAGGTTTTTTTTTTTTTTTTACAAATAAATAAAAATACAAACTAGTTAGAAATATGGCGGTAAATTTGAAAAAAGCAATTGTTAGATTTGACATATGGAAAAATAATAATAAAATGAAAATTATCTAATTATTTGATACATAAACCAAATTGCCTCCCTAATTACTTCATCTGCATCCTCATTTTGAATCAAAATAATACATTATTGTTTATAATAGAATAATGTATGAATTTAAATACAAATTTAGTGATAACTTAATAAAAAAAAGACGCAATATACAGATTCACCCATATAGCCACAAAATACATTAAGTGTACATAAATTAAAATATTATGAACCTTAAAGTGGATCATTATGATGATGGAGATAGTGGGAAGATATATGGATATGGAATTTACTTCCATTGACCGAAGGACATTCATTAATATATAATTACATAATATTTGTAACACTCCTGTCCATCAATCATACAATGAATGCCTCGTTAAAATTTACTATAAAAACCTAGGGTAGGAAAATAGTACATTATCCATATACATGTCAAATTAAAGTTTGATGTGGTATGGAGTAATAAAAATTCCTCATTAAAACCTTATTAGTAAAAACTTACTGTAATATGATTTTTTTTATTTTTTTTTTGAAACGGCAAGCTTTATTAATAAGCCAAAGAGGCAAAACAAAGGAGCAAAAACGACAACCAAAACAGGACCCCAAAACACTAAAACCGGTCCAAGGAATCCACAAAGTAGAAGAACAACAAGAAAGCAGAAAAACTGCCAGAACCAAGGAAGATCTTGCGGATCCAATTGGACGTTAGTTCAATCGTCACGAGAAAAATGTACGATACTTTTAATTATATGTCAATTAATCTAGGGTTAAGGTTCTTTCTTTTAAAAGAAATTTTTTTAAAATAAACCACCCAATTTTTCGCTTCCGCCGCGTTTTGAACCGTTTTTCCCTACAGATAGGACCCTGCCAAACCCATTGTAAGTCATTAACGTCTTGACCGTACTTGGCACATATTACTTTTTTTCTACAAAGAGGAGTCATTTCGCCCCAATCTCTACACTTACTTAGCCAATAGACTCATACCTTTATCCGAAATTTTGCCAATGCTAAGACCACCGCGACTCTTGCTTTTACAAACTGTGGCCCAGTTAACTGAATGAATCTTCTTCTTAGTAACACCATCGCCCCAAAGCAACACCTCTTTGAAGCTTCTCAATCTTTTTTGCCACTCTGACAAGGATGCTAAAAACCGACATAAAGTACATTAGTAAGCTTGATAACACAGCTTTAATCATGACAAGGCAACCACATTTTGACATGTAACTTCTTTTCCAAGGCCAGAGTCTCTACTCAACCTTATTAATCACCGGCTTCCATAAATATTCCCGTTAAGATTGTCGTCTAAAGGAAGACCTAGATAGGTAATCGGCAAAGAGGACTAGGCACATCGAAAAGCATCATCCCATATGTCGTCTGACGATCCCTTTCTACCTACTTTCACCAAGCAAGACTTGTGGAAGTTAATCTTCAAACCCGAAGCTAACTCGAAACACCTCAATATTTGCTTAGGATTAAGGAGGTAGTCCATTCTAGGTTTGATGAAAAGAATTATATCGTCTGCGAATTGCAAGTGGGAAATGTGAATCTCACCATTGCCGTAGACCACCCCTTTTAAAAGTTGCATGTCTTTGGCTTTTGAGAGCTAACAACTAAGACCTTCCACTACCAAGTTGAAGAGAAAGGGCGACAACGGGTCACCTTGACGCAAACCCCTCTCTAACTTAAACTGATTTGTCAGGCTTCCGTTCACCAACACAGATAAAAAAGGTGAAGAAATACACCATCTAATCCAGTTACGCCACCTAGACCGGAACCCCATCTCACACATCATACAATTCAAAAAAACATGGTCAACGCTATTGTAAGCTTTCTCAAAATCTAGCTTAAGAAGCAAACCACCAGTTTTGTCCTTTTCCCAAGAATGGATAACCTCTTCCATTATCATAAAGCTGTCAACAATTTGACGGTCTTTCACGAATGCCATTTGAGTGAGACCGATGACCGAGTTCATAACCTTTTTCAACATGTTAGCCAAGACTTTCGCAAGCACTTTGTATATGGAGCCAACTAGACTGATCGGCCTATAGTCCTTTAAAGACTCAGGCTTTCCAACTTTTGGAATTAGAGCTATAAAAGTGCAATTCAAATCCTTGACCACGGACCCATTCTTGAAAAACTCATGAATGAAAGTCATAAAATCGCTTTGATCACATCCCAATTAGCCTTCACAAAATTCAACTTCAATCCATCCGGTCTCGAAGCTTTGTTGCCGTCACATTCACTCAAAGCCGCCCATACCTCATCAATACTAAAATCCGCTTCCAAGTCAGTTCTTTCCACTTTCGAGATTTGTCTTATACCAAGCCTTTGAATAGTCGGTCTCTTCCAATCCACCTTCTTGAAATGATCTCTAGAGAAAGAGAAGACATTCTCTCTAATTTGATTCGGACCTCTACAGTGTCTTCCATTAATAAAAAGATCCATAATATAGTTAGATTTTCTTCTTACATTCGAAAAAAGATGAAAGAATTTCGAATTTCAAATGCTACGGAGATCCTCACTATTCAGAAAACTTATGAATTGTGCACTTCGAATCATAGATTGGCAAATTGTAATATATAAATAGTGAGTGATTCTATGGCAGCTGTTTCCTGGGCAAATAGCAAAGAGGATTTCGGAAGTCTCCTTCACCTGGGAATAATTTTTGATATCAGAGGTCATCTCCAAAAAATGAAAGGCCTTTCAATTATTTTTAACTGAGGACTTCTAACAAAGAAGCTGATAGCCTGGCGAAGCTCATTTCGAATGAAGGTGTAGACAGAATCGAATGGATGGAGTGTTGATGTGGTGTTCTTTCTTTTCTGGGGCTGCTGTTTTGCTCTGTTCAAGTTTTCTATCCCCTGTTTTGCTTTTTGTTTATGTCTGTCTCTGTGTTTTTGGGGTAGCTTACCTTTGTGCTTTGCTTCATGTTGCTGTTTCCTGGCTCTTTGATTATTGGTCGGTGTGTTTCCTGCCTTTTGGCTCTTTCTAATAAAATTGATGTTAAAAAAAAAAACTTCAAATTTCTATCTCCCTCCTTTAACCATCTCACTCTAGAAGTTTGCCTCCATTTCTGCTCATCCATCTGTGATATGATAAAAAAGAACACAGTGCATTGTATTTCCTCCAAATCGTAAACCAACCTCCGCTTGCAAATGGTAATCAGCTTTAGCCATGATTATCCTAATAATTCAATTATTAAAATCCAATAAAATTTTTACATATCTGGAACTATATAAGTTTTAGCATGTACTACTAGATTTTGGTTTAAGGCCCTTATTGTTAAATTATTGATCCATTTAATGTATAAATAAGAAATAATGCAACCAGCAAAGGAATTGTAATCCAATTAGACAGATAAGTACTAACAATATGATAAATAACCCCTCTATCAGGTGATAGTAAATAGGAAGGTTAACAGAGAATATGATAAATAACCCCTCTATCAGGTGATAGTAAATAGGAAGTTTATTGTAGATTTGGGTTAAGTCGATAACTTTGTGAAGTGCATTATATCTAAATATATGAGAGTGTAGTACTTTACAATGTGAAAATCAGTCAAACAGAAAGAAAAACTAATACTATACACACAAATCCAAGGTGTGCTAGAATATTTTTTATTTTTACCGAACATTAACAATATGACAAAATTTTATTAATTAAAAATAATGATATATCTAGTCTGAAGGACATTTATCGTTCTTCTTCCGAAGATGAGGGATTCAATCACAATTGATCAATTTCGTCCTATCGTGCTTGGTAATTTTCTTTTCCAAGGTTACTTCCAAAATATTAGCTGACAGGTTAGCTCAAATTGCTGCTAGGATTGTCTCTCCGTAACAATTTGGTTTCATCAGGGATCGGCATGTTAAGGATTGTATTGCTCTCGCATCTGATTGTGTTAATGTGCTTCATAAGAAATGTTATGGGGGTAATGTGGCTATGAAAATAGACATCCATAAGGATTTTTACACTCTTGATTTAAAGTTCCTTTGTCGAGTTCTTATGGCTTTTGGTTTTTCCCAAACCTTTATGGATTGGATTGTTAGTATTCTGGACTCTTCGAAACTGTCTGTTTTGATTAATGGATCTCCGGCTGGTTATTTTGGTTACTCGATAGGGGTTATACAGGGGGATCATCTTTCTCCTCTTCTTTTTGGTATCGCTGAGGATTTTCTCAGTAGGTTACTTTCAAGGATGGTGGTGTCGGACCAGCTTTTGCCTATCTCTTTTTCGAGGGGTTTTTCTGCTCCCACTCATTTGTTGTATGCCGATGATGTTCTGATCTTTTGTAGGGGCACGGTCAGAAACCTGAGGAGGGTTGTGCATGCTGTCAGAGTTTATGGTAGCATTTCGGGTCAACTTGGCAACTAGAGTAAGTCCTTCATCTTTTTTGGGTCTTCAGTTTCTCCAGCTTGGATTAGTTCTCTTCAATCCTTAGTAGGGATACAGATTGGTCGGCTTCCATTTTCTTACCTAGGGTTCCTATTTATCGAGGTAATCCCAGGAAATCTATTTTGATGCCTATTGCGGATAAGATCTTGTCTAAATTTGCCAAGTGGAGAGGTAAGTTATTTCTTTGGCTGGTCGGGTTACTTTGATTCGCTCGATGATTACTGGCTCTTTTGTTCACTCTTTTATGGTTTATAAGTGGCCGATTTCCTTAATTCAGATGGTTACTAAGAAGATCTGAAATTTCTTATGGACTGGTTCTTGTTAGAAGACTAAGTTGGTCTGTGTTGCCTGGAACCGTTGTTGTAGACCTTATTCTCTTGGTGGTCTTGGTTTGAAAGATCTAGTCTTGTTGAACGATTCTTTACTTCGAAAGCTCACTTGGAAGTTTATAACTTCGAACAATTTTACTTTCACTTTTTTGCGTTTTTTGCACGAGAGGTATATTAGGCAGCTGCAGAAACCGCATGGTTGTTACATCACCTCTTCCATCTAGAATTCTTTTAGGACTAACTATATTGAGCTCATTAAGGATGACATCTGGCTTATCGGGGAAAACTCCCAGAGGGATTTTTGGCTTGATTACTGGCTTGGGGTGCCCATTTTGGATCTCCTTGGGATTCCTGATTTCCTAGCCTCGCATCTTTATACTAGGGTTTCTGACTTTATTCGGGATGGTAGATGGATTTTGGATGATCACTTTCGAGCTCGGTTTCTAGATTTCTGCTTTCGGATTGGTAGGATTACGATTTCTCCGGTGACAGATTATTTGGTGTGGCCTCACTCTAGGGAAGGTAATGTTTCTCGTAAGGCGGCTTACTCTAGGATGTTTCATGACATCCCGCAGGTCCCCTGGTAGAGGGACGTCTGGTTTCGCTATATCCCCCTCTCTCGTTCAGTTCTGTCTTGGTGACTTTTGCTTGATAGGCTCCCCACTGAAGATCGTTTGTGCAGGTTCGGGTTTCAATTAGCTTCTAGGTGTAGTGTTTGTGGTGTTATTTCAGAATTAGTGAATCATCTTTTTCTGAAGTGCCCTCTTGCTACAGCTCTTTAGGAGGCGATTTTCTCCTCATTTCAGATGCGTGTCTCCGCTGACACTTGGGGCTCTTTTTTTAGGCAGGCATGTATGTTTCTTTCAGTTATCAGATTAGGGTTTTGTGGAGAGCTGTTATTCATGCGGTGGTTTGAAATGTGTGGTATTCCTGTAACCAGTGGATTTTTGAAGAAAAATCTGTTGATTTCAAGGCTGCTTTATCTCTAATGTGGCTCTCTGTATATGACGTGCATCGTTTGGGGATTGGCTGATGGAACCTAGGGTTACAGATTGCGCAGCGGAAGGTTTTAAAAATTTTATGCAATCATTAAACTAACCCATTTGTACAGTAATAATCAAATGCAATAATAATCAAGTGAAGAAACTTTTTCATACCTACGTAGGAGGCTCCTTCACTTTAATACGAACTGCTCCTGATTTGAACCACGTGATCTTCCTCGCTATCTCCCGGAACTGGTAACTGCGTGTGGGCGCGTCACGATATTCAGGACCTGTATGGAGGAAAAAGAGAAGAACACACACAAATAGAAGTGCAGCACTTGTGGTCTCACCATACACTAACTTTTTCTTTTCTATTTGTGTTGTTTGCTGTTCACGAAGACTTTGCTCTTCTTTTTTCTTTTTGCTGTGTGTTTTTGCTTATTCATTCGGTTGTTCTTAATTTTTTTTTATTAAATATATATCTCATATATATTCAAAAATTAAACAAACCAAAATCTTATTTGATTTTTAAAACTTTTCAAAAAATATCTCATATCTTTCAAAAAGATAATTAAATATTTAATATTTGAATTCAAACATTTTAAATTCAATTTCAAATATTTAATTTAATAAAATAAAATAATCATATTATCTTATTTTATTCAAAATCAAATATCAACTAACACCCTCCATTTAGTGATTAACAACATAATTAAATAATCTTATTATTTAATTTATTTAATCACCATTATTCATTAATTAAATAATCTCATTATTCAATTAATTCCCGAATAAATACGTGTCACTTTCGTAACACAATTAATTGGACAATCCAATTAATTAACCGTGACCCTTGTTACCTAAATCGATCGGGCTAGCAAGGGGACCTAATAGACCCACAGTATTTTGAGCTCCAATAATCCTTAGAAATTATTAATTAAACTCTTTAATTAATATTTCATGATTATTAACTTCGGTGTTATTCCACTAAAAACCCGAAGCTGCACTCTCTCAACTATAGACGTTTTTACACAAACCAATAACTCTCGGTGTCCATCGATATAGCTATTACATATGGTATAATCCTCCACAAGTAGTTCATAATTAGAGCTGGGTCATAATGTCCGTTATACCGCTCTAATCATATCTTTCCATTAAGTACCATTGATTCTCTAATGAACAATAAATCCTACATTCCTTACGGAATTAGGAGAGCGCTCATATTGTTCAAGCCCCGAATCAACCCTTAAGGGAACTACCATCTACTTCTCACAAGAAGGAGTGGATTCCACTATTGTGTACAAACCTTCCCAGCCACAAGCCAAACCGCGATCCCAACATACGGAGTATATTGATAGGGAATGCAACTCCGACCTCACCCATGGTATATCAAAGACCACGATCTAACCTGAAGGAGTCGATAAGACACTCAGGATTAAGATCACCCACATATAGCCATCATAAGTTGATATATATGAATCTCATCGTTAAACGGATCTTAGTGAGAGATTCATATCGATCATGGCCCAGTCCTATATGATCACATCATACAAGGTGCCTCCATTCTCATATCTACATATGAATGATCCAGGATAGGATCACCGTACACTACGAAATGGACCGCAGCTGTAGATTAACCACAAATAAAGTACCCAGCTTTATTTGCTATCTACGGACTCTTTAAATTGCTCGTTTCAAACTGAATCCATCTATATATGACACTCATATACTCAGTTCGAAATTACATCCGGCAATTTTGGATGTTAAGTGCACATGTTATATAAAGTATGACACAAAATGAATGAATATACTACTTCTTTTATTTATGTTCAAATTACATTTACATATTACAAGCTTTAGGGCAAAAACCCCAACATTGGCTGTATGCGTAACTGTGTTAATGATCTGCTGATTCTTCGCCGGTTTGGTCTCAGTGGTCGACTGGTAAAGCTTCGGTTATTAGGAGTGTGGTTTGGTTACCCCCAACTCCGGGGTGGATAAAGGTTAACACGAATAGTGCTGCTTTAGGTTCGCCAGGTGTGGGAGGTTGTGAGGGTGTTTTCGGACTTATAGATATTTTGTTAAGGCCTGTTTCGAGGTCCCCTTTGGTCAGGTTTTTGTTTTTAAGCCTGTGCAGCTTCTTTACCCATCAATTGTGCTTGGAATTTATGTTGGCATAGGATCTGGCTCTAGAGAGTGATTCTTCTTATGTTGTGCAGCTTCTTTCGATTAGGTATGATCAGGTTACCTGGCTTGTTCGTCAAGCTTGGCAGCGTTGCATTCATCAGATCTTGCATATGGAGTTCCAGGTTTCTCATATATTCAGGGAAGGTAATCAGGTGGTGGAAGCTCTCTCTAAACACGCTTTGGGTCTTTCTTCTGATTCCTGGTGGTCTTCCACTCCTTCGTTTTGTTTTTCACTTGTTGGTAATGACTGTATGGGTAGAGAATCGTGTAGGTTTTCCTAGGTTATTTTTCTTGTGTGGCTTGCGTGCCTCTGGTTATTTTGGGGCTACGCCCTCTGGTTTGTGATGTATTGCTAATACTTTTGTTACTATTTTTCTTTATTAATATATTTATGGATACTGCCTAGGGGTTTTTCAGCATATGATCGCTTGTGATGTTTTTTCCTCTTAGGTCAGTCCAATTTCATTAAAAAAAAAGTCTGAAGGACGTACGAAGCTTAATTACCCGTAAAATATACATTTTAAATAAAATTGGTAACAATATTTTTATAAAAAAGGGTCAAAACAAATTATAAAAGAAACATGGAATGTAATACATAAACACTAACTATCATATGATTTTTAAAAAAATCAAACTTATATATAACTATCATATGTAGGATTAATGACTGAAATTTGAGGAATTGAAAAGTTCATTGATTATATATAACTTTGCATTCTTAAATTTCAATATCTGCAAGGGCTTGGACGGGGATAAAGGAGTGCCAAAGAGATCCCGGACATCATCAAGCTCTCCTAGTAGAGAAATATCAGGAACACATTCTACATCAGGAATCCTTGAGTCAAGGAGTTCTTGAAGATGTCTTACATCAACATGACTAATAATCATATCAATGGTAACTTCATATTTCCCACCAAATATATTATTTTTTTCCCAAATTACAGATTAATCTACAGAACTTTATGTTAATTTGTTGCTTACTATATATGCAAGGAGGAAGTAAGAGAAAGAGATTTGAAGATTTATCTTCAGGGTCTCCAATATCCGCTGATTCTGTTTGAAATCTTAATGAGGAAGTGCCAAACAAATTAGACTTGCCGGAACTGTCAGACAACCCGGACGAAGATGCCCTAGCAAAAAGTCTGGAAAATTTAATATACGATGATCTTAACCTAAGTGATGATTCCAATTAAAGATATTTTAAACCTATTGTACTTGCCACCCGGAATCAATAGACTTCGTGATGATTAAGATCTTTGCAGTTGTTTGTGGAACTTTTTTTAATCAATCACTTTTAAACTTCCTGATGACTAACATATATATTTGCTTCTTCTTTTCTTTTCTATTTTCCATAAGATCACCCAGGAAGAAACCATGTTCATGAGCTTGAAAGTTCATATGGTTAATTGGGTGTGCACTTGACAGTTGTGTTTAGAGTATTAAAAATAAAAGAGGAAATTACAGGAATTAATCAAAAAATCTATAGGTTTACTATTTTTAACCACTTCAAGATATTTTAATATTCTTATCAAATTTAGGGTTGAACCACCCAACTTTCTTCCTATAACTATAATAGTATAATAATTTTCATACATACCGATACCTATACACCCGGTTGCAAATGTAAATCACGTGTGTTCATGAGTATCCTAATATTTCAACTATTAAAATCCGTGCATAAGCCAATGGATATTCAGCGACTTAGGGGTCATTTGTTTTTTTCACTTAAAATTTAATGGGTCTGAATTGAACTCATTCAGTTGTTTTGTTTGTTTTTTTAAGTGGTCAAACAACTTAAATATATCAAAAAACAACTTAAAATAAAAAGTAAGAAATTCTGACTTTTAATTTAATTCCAAATCCGTGAATTAGCCAATGGATATTCAGCGACTTAGTACGGTGGCTCCTTGGCAGAAGCTTTAAAAGTTGATTGAAAAGAATTAACTGTACTATGTACATATAACTTATTTATGTTACTTTCATAGGCTTTTTCTTATTAGAAAATGAATCTTAGGTTAAATGTTAATTCCTTCACACACATCATGTCTTTCATATTTTGGCAACTGTTGCCAAAATATGTTACCATGCATATCAATTGTCTTATATATCTTCCTACTTTTCGTAATTTACATATTTACGTCCGGCATATATTCATGGAATTTATGAAATATATATATATATATATATATATATATATATAGATTTTCCAATGAAGACTTTCACAATGCACATTTTAAGCACTTTTGATGAAGTTGCATGTAATCCAATGTTTTCGATGAGATTTTTTGTATGGATCCTAAGAAAATTAAAATGCACATTTGGTAAAACTTTAGAAATTTTTTGGATTTGAGAACTATTTTTTCTTATTTTTCCTTATTTTTAAATGTTTTATCTTCAAAAAAATAGGAAAAAAATTAGTTTTTGCACCTGAAATTTTTGCTTAAAGTGTGCATTATAAAAAGTCATAATTGAAAAATTAATACACACACATACATATATATATATATATATATGCATGTATGTCGGTATATATATGAGATCCCCTTTAATGTATCGGTGCACCCAGGGACGTGACATAACCAGAATTAACATCATGTGTGCTAGAATATTGTTTTTACCGAATATTGACAATATGAGAAAAATTTATTAATTAAATTTAAAGATATACATATTTTAGAGGACATAGCAAAGCTTACCTTTAAAATATATATTTTAAATAAGTACAATAATTTTTTAAAAATAAAAAAGTCAAAACAAATTGTAAAAGAAATATGGAATGCAAATACTTAATAATTAACTTAGTTGATTCTTATGATTTTTCAAAAAATCGAATTTATCGATTATGAAATCTAAATCAATAGCACCGACAATCTCCTTTTAATGTAGAAAACTATGAAATTTGTTAAAATTCATTAAACAAAACTTATAGTAAACATTAAATTTGTAAAGAAAATAAATATTTGAATCCCTAAAATTCACAAAATATTTGTCTTTTACTTTGATTTGAAAAGAAAAAAATAATACTTTATTTGTTGGGAGATTTCTAAAAAAAAAACCCTCATGTTTGACATTTTCTACAAAAACCCTTAATAAATAAGCTTACTTTCATTCTGATGTGAACGCTTTAATATTTTTGATAAGATATTTATATCTATCTCATCCTAATATTATGCACTAAGATTTTGTTTGTTGCAATCGGTAGTGAATTTATAAATAAATTTGCAAGATTGAGACTTTAGCGTTTTTTATAAAAAATTTATTAAAATTTTTTTGGAGGAAATATTCTGAGTTCATTGGGTCGATTAAAAATGTTAACGTTTTTTGGACTTCACGGAAACAACCTTTTAGGTACCATCCCTCTTTCCTTGTACAATCTTTCTTTCCTTACTAGTAGTGGAGGCAAAATGGGCTGTGCCTAGCAGGCCAACCCCAATCGGCACGGCCCACTCCAGGCCAGGCCGAGGCCTGTATAGGCCACTGGCAAAGCCGGGCCTCACGTTTGAGGCCTATAGGCCAACCCAGCTTGTAAGGCCTATTTATTTTTATTTTTTATTTAAAAACAATAATGGTGCCAATGGTGGTAATCAAACCATGGATCTAGTTAAGGAAATTGACTAGATTAACCATGTCACTACAAGTTTAACTTTGTTTAGTTATGAATATTTTAATTTTTTATTTATTTGATGTGTTAATAATTTAAAAGAGTTTATAAATAAAATGTATTAATATGAATATATTTATTTCAATAAGGATACGGTTGGCATTATGATGAGTGCTTATAGTAATATTTATTTTTAAAATTGTAGATATGGGTGTACTTATAAAAATGGATGTACTAATTAGTTTTATAGGTGGCAATATCTACACTCATATATTATTTGATTTTTTTTTTGTTACCGGTTTGAACACTCAAAGAAATATTAAAAACAAATCAAAAATAAAAATATTAAAAACTTATTAAATAGTGTGTGTGTGTGTGTGTATATAGTCTTTCTCCTGTCAGTTCGTCTTGATATAAAATATATCAGTTCCTTTTAATCTGGGTCATAGATTATGGAGTAGTTCTGATAAGTGTATACACATTGGATTAAAGCAATTAAATCTAATGACCCACATTCAAGGAACTGATATATTTTATATTATGACGAATTGATAGGAGAAAGATTTTCTCTCTATATATAGGATAATTTTCACCTTAGTGCGCACTGATAAATATTTATCAGTGCGTTGCATGTAAACCATTAGATTCAATTGCTTTGACTCAGTCTGTGTACACTTGTCGGTGCTTATCTATAATCTATGACACACATACAATGCATTTATGTAGTTTATATCAGTGTACACCAAGAAGAAAAGGAATATATATATATAGAGAAATTTTCAAGTCAGTACGCACTGATATAACTTCATCAGTGCGTACTATATATATATATATATATACACATACAGTCATTTTCTCCTCGGTGAGCAATGATATAACTTATATCAATGTGTTGCATGTGGACCACCGATTATAGAGAAGTTTTGACAAGTGCATACACTTTGAGTCAAAATATGTAAATCTAATGGTCCACATCCAACGCACTGATGAAGTTATATCAGTGCATACTGACGAAGTTATATCAGTGTGTACTGACTTGAAAATTTCTGTATATGTAATATATATATATTAAAATATGCACACCTTAACAAAACTGAACTTGTTTTGAAATGGTTAATTCTCATAACCTCTTTCTTAAGAACCTCGGTTCAATTCCCACCCACTGCAACTTCAAAAAGGCCTCTTTGGCACGGTACGTATGTCTCTATGCTTTAACGGTATGCTTACCTTTACCGGGCCTATTCCAAAAGAAATGAGTATGATTCACAAATTACAAGCATTGGTTTTTTTTGATAACCAACTCTTACAAGAAACTTCCCTCCTCCCCAGGAAACTTGTTATTGTTATCTCAACTTTTCTTGCACAATAACAAATTATTAGGACTCATCCCTCCTAACCTTGGAAACTTTGAAAAAATTGTCAATTTTAAAACTTTCCCAAAATGACCTCGGTGAAACCATACCTGAACAAATCTTCAATCTAATTTCTTGGTCAATCGCACTAAATCTAGCCTAAAACTATTTTGTTGGATTCATACCTCCAAGCATCGGAAATTTAAAGGTTCTAACGAAACTTGTTATGTCGGACAAAAACGTTCTAATGAAATTCCAAATGAACCCGGTCTTTGTGCTAATTTTGAATACCTTTATATGGATGGCAATCTCTTTCATGGATCCATTCCTCTCCCGTAATAAATTGTCATGCCAAATTCCAAAATTCTTGGAAACTCTTATGCTGGAAAACCTAAACTTATCATTCAAAAACTTAGCGGGAGAAGTGCCAATGAAGGGAAGTTTCATAAATGCAAGTGCAATATCACTTGTGGGAAATTATAATAGACTTTGTGGAGGCATAAAGAAGCTGCAACTGCCCAAGTGCCCCAACAATGACTCAGAAAGACGAGATCTTTGTAGTATTCAAAATACTGAATTCAATTGTAAGTGTGATTTTCATTTTTTGTTGGATCAAAAAAGGAAGACAACAAGAAGCTTCAAGACCTATGCTGAAAAAGGTACTTTTGAAAGTGTTTTACGAAAGATTTTTTTAGAGCAACTAGCGGATTTTCTTCCACCTCAATTGGTCTTGACAGCTTTGGCTCGGTATATAACGGAATTCTTGATCAAGATGGAACTATTGTTGAGGACAAATTACTTAACCTTCAACGTCAAGGAGCTTCAAAGAGCTTCATGTCCAAGGTAAAAGCATTAAAAAATATATGTCATAGAAATCTTATTAGAGTCATAACTTCTTGCTCAAATATAGTGTTCGAAAATTCGGGCTAGGCGGCCGCCTAGGCGCTGTGCGGCAGTCGGCCGAACTGAATTGGGCCAAAACGGTGTGATTAGGCGGCCTGGGAAAAACTAGCCCGACTTGGCCGATTTTTTACCGATTAATCGGGTCCAGACGGAGTCAAAGCCGTTGACCCTGCCTAGACCGTTTTTTTTTTTTGTTAATTCGGTTTCACAAAACGATGCTGTATTGGATTCTTCTTGACTTAAGTTTGCCCAAATCAAGTTTTCCTAGAATTCCCTTCCAATCGCAAATCAACTCTCTCCCCAATTCAAAGAAACCCATCTCAAATCGACTCTGTCCTCTCAATCGCCGACCAAACCAGCTTCCACTTGTCGCCGCTGGTTGCCAGAAGCAGCCCTCTGTCGCTGTTCATCGCAGCGGTGCTGTTCGTCGTCGTCGCCATCAATTTTCTTTCTTTCTTCAGTTTCTTGTGAGTTTACTTTGTTTCTAACTTTTCTTGCAAATTTTACCTTTTGGAACATTAGAGCCTTAAAAAGAGAGAGTCAAGAACGCACCATACCTGTCTTTTCTTGCCATTTCAGCCATTTTTTTCTATCATTCCACACCTCACAATTCACAAACACAGCTTGAAAAAAAAAATTGTACGGTTCGGGTATTGAGTCTATTGACTACTCTGTTCATGAACTTTTGAATTTATATCTATCTTTTGAATTTAATCATTTATATCTAAATTTACTTCATTTTGCCCTTGACATTTTCTAGACAAAAAAATCCTTTTTCAATTGACTGATATGACTTCAATCAACCCCTCATTTGATGTGTATATTACATTATTACATTATTACCTGAAAAAAAAAATACATTATGCTAGATTTTAATGGCCATCTGCCGTACATGATCACCATTTTGGCATTTTCAAACCACTTATCTCTTATACCATGCCTAGATGTAGCTTCAATGTTGATGAGAATTTTTTTGGGCAAAAAACTTATAGACAAAGTTCAATATAAGATCATATCAGTGTATTATAATATATTTGACTAGGACTAACAATTTTGTAAGATTGTTATGTAAGATTGTTTGTTGGATTACTGCTCAATCTATACATCTTTGAATTTGATGTTGTACTTGTTTGATTACGATTTCAGCATCTCCAGTTCTCCATAACTTAACACTTTGTTTTGTCAGTTTGTCACTTTGAGTTTGTGCTATTTTGAATCACTGATATTTGCCTATTTGGTTATAAACTTACAATACATTATACTGTTAAGTGTTAACTCACATTCTAATTACTAATTGCTGTCATATTTTGCTGTTTTGCCTATACATTATAGATTTATAGTATAATACATTTATACATTATAGTTTATGCTTTATACATGTCATATACTCATATTTAATTAGTTTGTAATTGCTGTACATCTATAATTGCTGTCATATTTTACAACATTATACTATTGTAGTATTAATGTATTATACATTACAATATGTGAATATGTAATTGCTATTTGCCAATTTGGAGACTTTGAGTTGCTTTTATTTTACTTGCCCTGTTTTAGTGTTTTACTTTTACTTTTACTATTTTTAAATTGTAATTGCTGTCATATTTTGATTTCAGAGAATCAGAATTTACTCTTTAGAGTTTAGAGTTTAGACATGACTTTAGAGCCTGATAGTAATGTCGTCCCTAATACCGGCAGTCATTCATCTTCGGCTGCCTCTAATGCGACTTCAGGAATCGGAAGGAAACGGAAATCAAATGATGTTGGGTGGGAATTTGGAGTTTGGTTGATGAGAAGAATCAAGATAAAGTGAAATGCATCTTGTGTGAAAAGGTGTTTTCCAGAGGGGTTTACCGTTTGAAAGAACATGTTGCCAACATACAGGGAAATGTTGCGCCATGTCGAAAGGCATCAAAGGATAATCAACTGAGATGTAGACAAGCAATAATGGATGGAAAAAACAAGAAAAAAAAATAAGAAAAAGGAAGAAGAAGAGTTAAGAGCTGCGGTGAGTATTAGTTGTGAAGAAGATTTAGAGGAAATGGAAGGGTTAGGGCCAAGGAAAACCCCTAAGTCTCTTGACCCTATGGATAAATTTGCTAATGCTATCAACCCTAATTCCTCTGTGTCTGGAAAGACTATGAAGCAACAGTCCCTCAACGATACCATCCTTAAGGGGAGGATATGTGGCCAAATGGGTGTATCAAGCGGGCAATCCTTTTAATGCCATTGATAATGATTGTTTCTTGCAAATGGTAGAGTCGATTGGTCGATTTGGACCGAGCTTCAAACCTCCAAGTCAATGGCAATTGAGGGAACCATTACTGAAGGAGGAGTTTGAAACAACTGAAGAAGCACTCAAAAAACAAGAACAATCATGGAAAGTTAATGGGTGCTCAATTATGACGGATGCTTAAACGGATAGGAAAAGGAGGAGTATTATGAATTTGTGTGTGAATTGCAAGGAAGGCACCACTTTCCTTTCTTCTAAAGATAGCTCAGCTGAGGCACATACAGGTGAAAACATTTTTAAATATGTGTTAAGTGCGATTGAAAAAGTTGGCCCTGAAAATGTTGTTCAAGTGGTGATCGACAATGCCTCTAACAACATGGCCGCGACTAAGATGTTGAAGGCGAAGATGCCATCTATATTTTGGAGCTCGTGTGCTACTCACACCATTAACCTCATTCTTGAAGGTATTGGCAAGCTACCAAAGTTCAAAAATACACTTGAGGAAGCCAAGAGTTTCACTATCTTCATTTATGCCCACCATACGACATTAGCGTTAATGAGGGCATTTACAAGGAAAAATGACATAGTGAGACCAGGAGTTACTAGGTTTGCTTCTGCTTTCCTAACTTTGGCATCTTTGTTGGAGAAAAAAGATAAGTTAAGGGCAATGTTTACTAGCACCGACTGGGAGAAATGCAAATGGTCGAAGAGTGTCAAAGGGAAAGCGGCCTATAACACTGTATTGAGTACAGTGTTTTGGAATGGTGTGAAATATTGCTTGAGGGTTTTTTCTCCTTTAGTGAGTGTGCTTCGACTAGTTGATGGGGATCGAAAGCCATCTATTGGATTTTTATATAGGGAGCTAAAAATAAGCTAAGGAAGAGATTAGAGAGGGGTTGAAAAATGTTGAGAGTAATTATCGGCCAATCTTTGAGATTATTGATGAGAAATCCAAAGGTCGACTTGATTCTCCATTGCACTTGGCGGCCTACGTAGTAAATCCGTACTATTTCTTCAATGGGCAAACTTCAAGCATTTACACTAATGAAGTTTCTAATGGGTTTTGTACTTTTACGGAGATTTTATATCCTGGTGACCTTGATAAGCAAAACATTTTCGTGAATATTGAGTTTGGGAAGTATTTGAACAAAGAAGGTCATTTCGGAAGGCCATTGGCATTGAAAGGATGTGAGAAGAATGATGAGTTCTACAATCCAGGTAAACAAAATAAATTTTAATCGTTTCTTACTTTCATTTGTTTTTACTTTTCAGTAGTTAGTATTTTTTTTTAAAAAAAAGCTTATGTATTTTACTATTTTTGATGTAGTAACTTGGTGGACTAACTATGGATCTGAAACACCAAACTTGCAAACAATAGCAAAACGGATCCTCTCCTTAACGACTAGTTCATCCGGTTGTGAAAGAAATTGGAGCACGTTTGAGGGGGTAAGTTACTATATTAGATTTATAGATTATTAGTATATTGATTATTGATAAGTGATAAGTGATAACTACTTAACTAAGAAGTTACTTTTAATTTCAAATATCTATTTATTATTTTATTTTACTTTGATGTAGATACATACGAAGAAAAGAAATCGACTAGATACAAATCGGTTAAATAATCTAGTGTATGTCCAATTTAATTCTAGATTGATGGACAAGAAAAAGAGGGGGACTGATAAAAATGTAGATATAATACTAGCAAATGATGCTAGTAATGCTCAAAGATGGATTGTTGAAGATGGTGATGATGAATTCGAGTCCGTTTCGGGGCTAGATGATGGTGAAATGAGAGATCTTGAAGATGATTTTCAATCCGACAATGAGGCGATCGAAGAAAATGTTGAGTTTGAATTCGATGATGACGTTGTCTTTCAATTGGAAGAATATGTAATAGAAGACGAATCATTAGAAAATCAATCTTAGATAGTTTGATTTGATTTTGATTTTTGTTTAAAACTTTGAATGTTCGATACTTTGTGATTGGATTTCATTTGATTTTTGTGGATTTGGAGTATATTTATTATTTTGATGATTTTATTGTTGGAATATTGGATTGTGAAATTGACAATTTGTGATTAGGTTCCATTTGTTTTTTTTTTTTACTTTTTATGGATTTGGACTAGATTTTCATGACTTCTTGTTGGAATATTGTATTATGAATTGTGAAATTAACAGTTGGATTTCATTTTGTTTATATGGATTTGGACTATATGTTGATGATTTTGATTGAATTTAGTCATAATATGAGTTTTAATATTGGTTGTACAGGTAGGAAAATAAATAAATAAATAAATTCCACCCGCCTAGGAGCCGCCTAGACAGTCTAGGCGCTAGGCGCTGGTCCACCGCCCGACTAGCGCCTAGCGTTTACTAGAACACTATATTTAATTTATGAGTTCATGGCAAATGTAAGTCTTGAAAGTTGGTTGCATCCGACTCCAAATATAGAGGAAGAGCAACTAGAAATTCAAAGTCTTACCATTCTTAGAGAATAAAATTGCAACTGATATCACATCTGCAATGGATTATCTTCATCCTTCACTGTGATCTAAAACCGAGCAATGTTCTACCGGATGATGACATGATTGCTAGAGTTGGAGATTTTGGGTTAGCAAAGTTTCTTCCATAAGTCTCAAATCCTAATCAAAGTAGCTCCCTTGGAATTATAGGAACAATTGGATGTACAACGGTTGTTACTTTCTAATAACGTTATTCTTATTAATTTCTCAAATTCCATTTATCATTTTTCTGGCAAATTTTGGTTTTTTTTAGAGTGCGGTCTAGGAGATGAAGTGTCTACACAAAAAATCGCAAGTATGATTGGCCAATCCAAGAATTACCAAAAGAGAGCAAAATCAACTCATATCTGCACAACTAGAACAACCACATTTCTTCCTTGAGAATCTTCACAGCTTCACCGACTCCATCCTAAAAAGAAGCAAAGTTTGGGAGAATTTCAGTAATGCATCCCTAATTCAACGATTAAATTCAATCTATGACGAAAGGAATAGAAAGCCAAGTTTTACAATTAAATTCTACTACCCACAACATAGCCTAAAAAGAATGAAAACAGCATCCGGACACACAATACAAATTTACTTAACAATCCATGTACATATAGATATAGTGTAGGGCCAAAATAATGGACTCTACCAGTGATTATATATTTATATCTGCTCAGCGCCACAGATATTTCTAACCCAACATTGGCAAATAGAGTGAAAGGGAGATGACAACAAACTACAGAGGTCACTAGAAACAACCTAGATGGTTAACAACAATTAATCTCACTGAGCGTACTGCTGTCATTTTTTTGCAATAGATTTCAAATGAATAGAAAAAATCCATGAGATTATAAATCTAGCATCATATATATTTACATTGGGCACTTCTATTGCAAAAAAACTGATATAAAAGTCGCTGTAATTTAACAGAGAAAGTTGGTAACTGAGTTAGTTATGTAGTTGGATGAAGCTTAATTCCTAGCAGCTTCTAGATTATAGAATAATCAAGTAAAACAATAACTTAGGGGAAAGACATAACATTTTGATGCATGCATGAGGCTGAATATCTGGTCATTACAAGATGTGATAAAACAGAAAGAAACACAATTTACAACTTGTTAGTAACTGCAGTCTTAAGCTCCATTACATCTCCTTACGCACAGGAACAACAAGCTTGTCATGTGGCTTAAGTTCAAACTCCAATGCACAACAAATGCGGTTAACTAACACAAATACAGTCACATAGGGAGACTCTAACAAGAATCTTTTGGAAAAGCTGGCTCTAATATCATTTTATCTAAAAGTTTAAGCTTGGTAACCACATGATCTAAAAGCTTAAGCTTGTGGTGGGTTAGGACGTAAACTATGTGTTAAGCTCTACCACAACTAATTATTTGTGCAACAATACTGCAGCAACAGCTTTAGTATTGATGAAGGGAGAGACATGCAAAAAATATTTTAACATCACCTCAATGGAGATTCTTTCAGCTATTTGTACTGCGCGTGCCTTAACTTTAGGAGAAAGTGCATATCGAATGGCACCTGACAGCGATTCTGCTGCTGCTTATAATGCTCATATCATTTACATTATCTGGAACCAAGTGTTTTCTTTTCAATGGTTCCGAGGCAACTCCAATCCAAAACATTCTCTCAGCCCAATAGAACTGATCCAGCATGAATGGGCATATTATCTGCCACCAAATTTCAATTAACTCAGAGGAAACAAGTATTGGGTCAAAATTATACATTTATACATTTACACATACACATCAATGGGAAATATTGGAAATTGGAATTTTAAAGTTCAACTAATACAGGGATTTTATATTGTTGGGCTGGGTCAATGTTTATAAGATCACCATCCAACCAAAAAAACTACATTATTGAACTGTGGCTCCAATTTACATAGAGACCATTCCTTTTGCCTTTACCTTTCCGATGTTCGATTTGTTTCTTTTTATCTCACATGTGATTTCCAACGCTCTGCCAAATATTGGGCTTTGACATTGTTAGGTCGAATCAATGTTTATTGGATCACCATACAACACAAAGAGATAACTAATTAAATTGCGACTCCAAATTACATATAAACTATTTTTTTTTTTGCCTTAACCTTTCCCCATATGGGATTTGTTTCTTTTTATCTCACATGATTCCCACCGGCAACAAATAGTATACACATTAGGAGTGAAAAAGTATGCATATTAGGAGTAGTTGAAGTGTATTGCATTATGCTGTATGGCATTACATACACAAAAAGAAGAAGACTTTAAAGATAAATGTGAACTGGTCAAGTGTAATGCATTATATAATTAAGAGCAATGGATACCACTCCCTCATCCACTCCTCTCTGTTTCAATAAATTACCATGGCCCATGGCTAAGAATTAATGTGTACCAAAAAGTTAATGAAGAGATGAGGCAATAAAAATTTGGGTGCAACATACCTGAGGGATTCCTGCAGATAGTGCTGCAGCAGTCGATCCACTGGTTCTCCCACAATGACAAGCAATGAAAACTAAAATCAGCTTTATTGCGAGTTGCATATCCAATTTCTATCAAGTGGCAAAGTGAATACTCTCACCTTCCCCCATGATGAATTGCAGCCGCACATCTTGAAAACAGTAAATTGTACGGTACCATACTAATTTACATGATAAAATTCAAAAGAAGATATGTCAATTTCCACATGCACACACAAAAAAGAACATATTTAGTTGGATAGAATGTTGTCTAACAGTATGACTTTCATTTAAGTTTACAGATCCTTATGCTATCAACAATGCAACCAGAATGTCCCCTTCCCTATCTATTATCCTAGTTTCAATAAGAATGAAAATATTTCCTAGATTATATAACTTTAGATATTTCACAAGGTGGTCTCCAGCAAGCTACATGCCTTACAAATATCTAAGTAAGAAGCGTCAATGGGAGTTAAAGAGTACCATGAGGTGCTGCTGATAGTAATGTTACTAATGTAACTGTGCACAGGAGCCTAATTCATAGACATCAAAACATAACACACAAACAGCCTTCTGTAATATTCATTATAATAATAATTAAAAATGGTAATTCGGTTCTCAATACCTCCAAACAGAAAAATTTAATTGTCTTCACATGAACATGATTAGAATGTCATTAACACCGGAATTAATTCTAGTGAGGGCCTGAGATCAAGTTTGAGACACAGCTAAAACCTTTTTGAATCAAAATGTCCAAGTACCACTAGTGCAAGCACATGATTCTATGTCAGTTACTGAAGTCACACATCAAAGAGCAAGCCAACTTTATGAAGATGTACTCACCCAGAAAAGCAGTAGAGCAAGCCACCAAAAAGAGTTATACCATCTTCACTGAACTGTCTTTGATTTGAAAAAGACGATGTTTCCATTGCGATAACTTGAATTGCTGCATTTAGAGGTTCATATCCAGCTGTAAAAAGGATAAATCTGTAACTTGTGGTCTCTAAAACTCTTTTAAGAACAAGAAGAAATGCTCGAGAATTCTCTAGAAAGCCCATGCTGCGAGTATAAAAAAATAAAAATAAAAATAAAGCACTCAGTTCAACAAAGGATTAGTAACAGCCCAATCCAATACACAAATGAATAAGCAAGACAATTTTTAGTAGGCTCAAATTTTTGTAATGCCACCATATTATCAACTTCGTTCAGCTGATCCAGACCCAGTATTGTGGTATGAGAATCAAGTAGAAGAATCCTAGGAATAAAAACGATTTGATAATATGGTGGCATTACAAAAATATGAGATCCTGCCCTTATAAAAACAAATGGTACACAAATGCACAGGGAAGCAAACCCTGCCTTGCAACAGAGCTCAGCCCTATGAAAATAGGTGGAATTAATATAGGAGCCTCCAGAAAAGCTTGCAACTCAACATGGGCTAAACACATTTTAGCATTTGTTTTCAGGTTCCTGGGAGACAACGCTGAAATTTCTCCACACTCCTTACATGAAAATTGCCATTCAATAGGGAGAAACCAAAAGCCACAACAGTGAACATTTGAACGCCAGTAATCTGTAATTGTGTTAGTTATCAGTTAGGTAATGAAATGATCTCTGTGTCATGTTTAATGTAACAAATAAAATTCTTTTATTTCCTATCAAAGAAAAAAGTTTAAATGAACTTAATGGAAGAACAACATCTGACTTAAAAACATATATGATCACAAGTCAATTTAAAATTTCCCAAAGTAGAGATTATACACGCACCAACATGTTCACCCACAGTCAAAATTGTACAGGAAAATGGAAGGGTAATTAAATTGTACAGTATGAAGCAAACCAAAATAATAATAATAATAATATGGTAAAAATGAAATGCTTACCAGGACATTCAACAATTTCTTTGCTAAATCCATACCTGATATAAAAGAAACCACAAATTAAACCATAAATAAGTGAATGTGTATTTTGTTTCTTTTCTTCTCTTTTCTTTTCTTTTCTTTTTTTGGATGATAACATAATCATGACAGTAAATTGATGAAAGATAAAATTCACACTAAAAAATCAGTGAAGAGAATACATTTACTCTTTAAAGGGAACTTTTGGATGTTGCTAATTTAAAGTTTGAACTATATTTTGTGAAGGCAAATACCTGGCTTACAAGGACTTTTAACTTATATCTGATGTTTGTACATGTTTATGAATCTAGCCCATCCAAAATTAAAATATATAAAGCTTGGATTTGTCCCAAAAGAGCCTAACTGAATACCGGTAGCCTGGTACAGTGATGTGTGTCTACTATTAAAAAAGATTTATATATAGGATGCTTGTTAAATTTTAAGCAATGTGCTTTACTATTAAAACATCAAAAAGAAAAAACAAAATGTTTGTCAAGTCTAAGGGAAGTTGTGATCCACAGTTACAAGGAATGAGTTTTTAGTCAATACAGATTTATGTTAGAAATTATTGAGTTGGCTTGAAATTGTTGTATTCTTGGAAAAATTGGATAGTTGGTTCAAGATGTTGAGTATGGAGTGAGTTAATTCATACAATAGCCTCTTGTCACTGTTCTCTGAGGAAAAGAAACATACAGTGTCTAAGAAAAAGGGCAGAAAAAATAAGAGGAAACAATTAGGGCTGAATCGGGTTTAAACTTTTTTTTTAATATTTATGTCACTTGGCACAATGAGAATGGGTGATCCTGCCCCACCCAGGTTTTTATCTATTTTAAACAACTGAATTATGGAGGAAGGACTAAAGATATTAAAATGGGTACAAAGTGCCTATAAGTTGTATGACTTAATTATCTTCTAAGTTTAAAACTGACTAATGTTTGTACTTGGACAACATCCTTATTCAATACATAGAAAAAGTTCTTCTAATTAACAGAACAGGAAGTATCAAATAGGTTTTAAATCTTAAACATTTTTTATAAGATGCGGATGCATTTAAGAAGTACTGTATACATCCGAAGATAAAAACCTAAATGTGCCAGGGGTTGATCATCGAAGTATCCATGGAGTATTCTATCAGATATGAATATGGCAACCCCATTTAAATCCATGCTACATAGAAAATTAAGTTCATAAACTGGCCAGTTGTGTTACAAACCACATTTCAAACTATAACATGGAAATTAATGCAGCAACAAGTAACACGGAATGATTGAAATGATTAACTTATGTGAGATCCAGAAGCAGAATCTCATTTCATAAAGCAAATGCATAACTTACAATAGTTTGGGAGATGATGCCCTTTCATGCCAAGTGGGAAGACCTGTGACTGGATCCTGCATTCATTGACCAGGTTTCATGAGTCCAAGTAGTCCTTGCAATATAAAAACTTATCTCAGCTTAGGTACTTTTAAACTGTAATTAAATGAAGAATTGAGTTGTAGTAGTAAATGCATCAACAAGAATTTACATAAGAAGAACAAACCATAAAAGGGCAAGGACTGAGATTCAATTTCTCACTTCTCCACAATCCCCAATTTTCAGTAAAAAGTGGCCACATCCAGTGGTTCACATCTTCCCAGCAAACCTATGTCCAAAAACTGACATGCAGTTAATAAAACCAGCTGCATGTTTTAAACCTTCTTAAATATATAGGAGTACGGAATATCTAAACTTGTTTTCCAATCAATAATACTTCAGGCTCTAGAAAGGACACCATTACGGAAAACAAAAATTTTATCACATTTATAGAGAACTACTCAAAAGAATCATGAGATACCTTATTGATAGGAGCATCCTGAAGATATTTATACAATAGCGGGTATTCTTTTATGAAGCGGTGCTCAAATGATGAAGGTGCACTGCCCATGAAATAGAAAGCTTATCATAAAATTTAACCCAAAAACAATAAGAAAGGTGCATACTAGACAGAAAAATTTAAAGCTACCGATAGACATCCAAGTGTGATTTAAAATGAAGAGAATGAAAACTATGCAGTGCACATCTTTCAGATTTCCACAAAAAGTATCTACTCATAAGATAAGAGAATGAAAAATATGCACATCTTTCAAATTTCCACAAAAAATACCCACTAATGGAGTTTTTTGCAAGGGAATATGGAATCACAAATGGGAAAGATGCAAAAACACTAAAGATGAAACCTTGCATTACCTATAGGGAACAACATAGGGAGCAGCCACTATGCAACGGACATGAAAAAGTTCCGCAAGACTCCACCCTTCCTGGACCATCATACAAAGCAACCTCTTTAGGTAACATACAGAATTACAGATCCATATTCTCTAAACGATCCTTACAACTATATACACTGCAAATTGTTTCTTACAGAAATTATGTTACTTCCCTTCAATATTTTCTAACAATTTAGAGATATATTAGTGGACAACAATTGAATGCATAGATACATTAAGCTTTAGGGCATAAAAAATTATTCTTTCTGAATCTTTACAATGTTTTGAATCAATATATGTTCTATTAAAGCCTTAATATAAGGTTAACATTTTCTAGCATAGCGTTTCAGACTTCAGAGCTTTAACTAAAATGATATTCCCTTTAATATGCTGTTTTTCCATCAAAAGTGGAATAATAAGTACTGACCAGATCAACAACATATTGATAGATTTTATTTTGACAATGAAATTTATCACAATGAAATACCAATGCAAAAAAATTTATCACAATGAAATCACCCTCCACGCTTGGACCATTTCCAAAGACCCTTTCAGCTGCAGAATAGCATTCTTTTCTATGTTCATTTGTAATCTCTCTTTTTCTCTGCTGCAACGTTGTTGCCACCAGCAAATCTGATCAGAGAAAACAAGTACTTGGTACTTTGTTAGGCTATGAAACTGATACTTTCCAAAAATCTATCAATAAAACCAAATTTACCCATAAGAAATAAAGAAAGAAACAATATAGTAAAAAAAATATAGAAAAGAAAAAAACATAGATATTAAAACCGGAACCTGTTGTATCATGATTCTGAGGTACTGAAAGAACAGGTGGAGATGAAATTGGACAAAAGGAAACACATTTTCCAGCCAAGTGAGACTTTAAGTTCTGAAAAAAAAAATTAATAAATTTGATAAGACCATTTCCATTGTACTGATCAAATAAACCCTTTTCAAAGTCAATCAAAAATAGTGAATAAAGCAGATTAAATTCCCCAAAAGCAGCTAAAAGAAGTTCAATAACACCGATTGATATAAGTGAATTAAAATCCTAAGACAATCAATCGCTTAAATTAATAAATAAATAAATAATGAAATCGAAGACTTAAACACAGCAGTAGAGAATCTGTTTGGAAAACCTCGTGAGCTGAGTGGGTTATGAGAACCACATGGTACTGTTTCTGGTCGCAAGCAAAAGCTGCAGCAATGGCCTGCAAGCATTTTCAAACAAAAGCGTTACACAGAAGTGCTTTTGAGAAAAGTGCTTCTCGGAATAAAGAGACTTACGGCGAGAGGGTAGACATCACCGTTGGTGCCAAAGGCCATGAAAGCAGCTACTGGTTTCGTCCTCTGCGTCTCTGACTCCATTGGATAGCAAGCACCACAAAACCCCAACCAGTAGAGACTAGAGAACTCCACTTTGGTTAAAAGGGAATCTTCAACATGGTTTTGCTATATGTCAGACTTGCAAATACTATCATCCCACATCGAAGGTTCAGAGACACAAAGCATGGTTTATAATACTAGAGGTGCTGTTTACACATCACGACCTTACTTGAACAGGATCTGTTCTATAGGCTCGTACCTCTGTATCCTTGAGTTCTAAGGAGACAGGATGTCAAGTCTGGTGGATGAATCATGACCGTGTTATCAGAGCGTGATTAATGGTCTCACCCATCCTTGGATGAGTGGCGCTGCAGAGGATCGTTCTTGGGCGGGTTTCTCCACCTGAGGTGGTCACACGGTTGTCTGACAGGCTCTAAAATATATTTTTTTTCCTTGGATATTGCACATGTATAATTCTTTATTCTTAAGAATTAATTAACCAATGTTTTATACTTACATTAGATTTTGAAATTTAAAAAATAATAATAACAAATTTTGAATCGTTTGATTTGAGAGGAGTGCTAGATATACTCTACCTTCTCCTTTTGATATTTATCATATATTAACTCTTTAAAAATAATTTTTAAAATCATCATTAATGAATTTTTTTTACGATTGTCTTTTTTTACACCAAATTGTTAACACCAAATATGTGAGTAAAAATCTTCAAAGGTCAAATGGATTGAATAATATTTATTAAATTTATTTTATTTTATTTTAAAAAGAAAATTAGCAAATATATTATTAACAATATTAAAGTTATTAAAATACAATAAACATTAACATCTTGCCTTTTTTAGTATATTTGAGTTTTGATATATTATTAATGAAATTTTAATTTTTTTAACTATATTTTTCAAATCGCGTAAAAATAATTACTTTATAAAATATGATGTACTTATGATAATATAGACAAAAAAAATAATTTTTCAAGTATAAATTGTGTTTATTATGATATTTTAGAAAATAAAAAAGAGGTATATAAAATAATAATATTATTAATATTTAAAAAAGGGACTAACAATTTGGTGTAAATAAAATGGCAATTTGGGAAGATAAGATGATTTGAATTGTAAATAACATGTAAAAACAATTCATTAATGATGGCTCTAAAATTTATTTCAAAAAAGTAAATAATAGACAAGTATCAAAAGGAGAAGAGAGAGTAGCATGGGAGAGTGAGTTGAGAGAGTGATTCTAGCACTTCTCGTGCCAAGGAGCCACTGTATGCCATCATCACTTTAAGTTCACTTTATGACATTCAATAATAAATGGAAAATTATTGGAAATAGCACTCTTTTTAAATTGAATTTTGAGAGTACAACTAGTTTAATAAATTAAGTTTAAATGGCACCAATTGAAGGTCAAAATCGACCTCGGCCGAAATCGACATCTATTGGAGGTCGAACAGGCCAAACCTGTAACGGAAGTCAAAATCGACCTCTAATGGAGGCCTCGATGAAGAAGATGATCAAAACACAATATTTGGAAAATTTCATTTTTACCTAATAAATCTCGAAAGTTACAAATATACCTAATAAGTCTTAGAAACTACCTAATAAGTCTTGGAAACTACAAAATAAGTCTCGCAAATTAGAAAATAAGTCTCGGAAATATAAAATAAGTCTCGTAAACACCAAAAAAAGTTTCGAAAACACAAAAAAAACGCGAGACTTATTTTTATAAGTGTGTTTTAAGGGTATTTTTGTTAGATCTACAATTTATGTGCTATTAAAACTTAATTATTAAGTTTGTGATATTGTTAAAAATCACTCTTTAAATAGTGTTATTAAATTTTCAAACCCATAATGGCTACTTCTAATATTTCTGAAAAAGGAAATTAGTAGTTTTGTTATAAATTAAAAAAATGGAACAAAATATAAAATAAAATAAAAAAGTCACAAATCAATTTTTAAAAAAGTCAAAAAAATCAATTTCAGGTTACTCATCTGTTCAATTTTAGCACCAAAATAAATAAATAAAATTTTTTTAAGGGCAACAATAATTTATCTTCATTATTGCATTTTTTTTATATAAAAAAATAATCATGTTTCAATTCAGCCCTTCATTTTAAATAGAAATGCTTCTGTACGCCTATTATATACGCTCACTCCAATCAAATCATATCATGTAATATGAATAACCAATCACATGATATATGCATACCACCAGTGGTGGCCTTGGGGCAGGGCACCAGGGCTGCCCGCCCCGGGCCCGTAATTTTTAGGGCATGCTATTACATGATTTCAGTTGGAAAACATAAAGCCCAATAAATAGTGAGGGCCCAATGTTTTTAAATTCAACTACCAAAAACACGGAAAAGCCCAATTACTTGCTTCTTTAAAATTGCCCAAACTTTACCAAATAAAAATCAATACAAGCCCAATTATTTGGATCCATAAGTCCATTAAAGAAAGTAAATTTTAACTACAAAATCAAACGATTCCCCATTTTGATTCCTCAATAACCTTATTCATATCATCAGTAGCCTAGGGTTTCATAAATCATATGATATCTTCTTCGCAGTTCTAATCTTCTCCACGGCAGCAGGTAGCAGCGCAGCTCCACTCCACGGCGGCACGGCTCCACCCAGTGCCCACTATTCCACAAAGACAAAAATTGCTCTGCTCTATTGCTCATTACTATTTACTAGCTCTTTCTCTGTTTTTCTCTCTGACTCTCCCAACTCTCAAGTCTCAAGTATCAGGTTTTATTTAGGTAATTTTTTTTTTTGGCTTTTGGTTTTTGTTATTTTTATTTATCTTAGATGAAATTATCATTTTTGGCTGAATATATAAAAACATGCTATATATTTATATATATATATATATATACTAAAAAACTATGAATATATATAAGGGGCCCAATTTTTTGATTTCGCCTAGGGGCCTTGGAATAGTCAGAAATGGCACTGCATACCACATGATACAATATAAACGAATTGGATCGTTTGAGAATGTATACGTCTAGATATATTGAAGCATTTCTCCATTTTACTATCACGGATATATACAACTGTTTAAATGACAACACATATGAATAGGTAATTAAAGGTCATGTTCCTTTAACCATAAACTTGTAAAGCTCGGTTTTGTAACAAGTTTTGAATATAAATTTGGTTTCATATGTGCAGTCTTTTTTGATGAGGGAGAAATTACTGCTAGTTTTTGAACACCGGACAATACAATCGTTATGCTATAATGTTTCAGAATAATTCCTATGTTTTTTATTTATTTAATTATGATATTATTATTTTAATGTAATTTGATGTCAAAAATATAATTTTATTTGTTAAATTAAAGTTTAAGGCAAAATCGTCTAGCTTTATGTAGTTTTTTAACGGTTGACTAATAAAAATTTGGTTGGAGAAACCAAATTGAGCTATTTAGAATAATTTAGAGACGGCACAAACTCATAATAGAAAGATAAATAAAAGGGATAATGGCACAAACATACCCCGAGTTTTGACCAAATTGCACCCATATTTAACTTTACTCAAAATTATATAAATATATCCAGTTGTTAGTGGAGTTCTGTTATAAATTGGGTTAATTGCAATAACTTGCCCTCACATTTCACAATAATACACAATCATTTTTTACTTAAACAGCAGAAAGATACCCTACTGTTAATTGACTTCCGTTAGAAATAATGGTTGACCAAGCTTTCATTGTAAAATGTTTGTATTGCCCCTAATTGAGCTGTTTTACTAATTATTATAATATTTAAATAAATATCAAATAAACACAATTACAAATATATAGATCAAAAATGAGATTAATAAGTTAAAAAAATATATCAAATAAAAACAATACATAATTAAAGAAAATATATCAAATAAAAACAATAAAACAAAACTAATAAAAAAAAAATCGAATCAGAAGTCAGAAAGGAGATCTAATTCGAACCACCTCTCCTCTAATGGCCCCCTCACCTCCAATTGCTTAAATATTCTTCTAGCCCAATCAATTTTAAAAACAAAAGGCTCAAATCAACTCAAACTTATCCAGAAAAAAAAATGGAGGTAGTAATGGAACATGTAAGGACCTCTATTTTGTGATTGGCTTATTTTATGACATACCACACTGAGGATGATTTTGTAAGGAGTAGCTTAGGTGTTCATTGACAAGCTTCCAAGCATCTCCGTGACTTCAAGAGCAAGAGCAAGACAAAATGTATATTCACTTAACTTTATCTCCTGAAGAGCTTAAGTGCACACACACACACACACTTCTTGTATGCTTTGTTCATCTTGCATTTGTGTTCTAATTGTTTATATGTGTGCATCCATTACACATTTCACGCTTGCACCTCATTGTTAGATCTAAGTGTGATTTTATATGGTGTAATTCGTTTCCGTTTGTGTGATCGAAAATGTCCGCGCTTGCAAGATGGTGTGCATGTCTTAGTGTGATGGTTGACCATTTGAGAAGGTCCCTTTCTTCTCTTGGATACATGTTAGATTTGGTTTGATTATTTGGAGTAAGTGTCTAGTAACAAAAAATTAGTTTTTAAATGGTTTAAATGTTTTTCAACACTGACCTTTATATGGTCTTGTGACCATAACATTTTATTCAAATATCTAATTTGTGTTTTGAAAATTTTTGGACACACTAGATACTCATACCTTTCCAACAGTATATTATTCGTAGTATTTCATGAGCGTTTGGATTGGTTTTGAAATCTTCAAAGCAACCACTAAAACAGGGCATCTCTATTGTTATCCAAATCTGACATTTGGTCACTCATATGACCATAATTTTTTCTATATATATCAAAACTTCATTCCGTAAAAAGGAGTAGAAAGTAGACATACATACTTTTCCAATGGTATATTATTTGATAGATTTCGATGTCATTTGATCATGTTTTGAGCCACTTGAAAATAGGCTGTTGTGTTGATTTGCTAGTGTGCGGGTCCCTACCCATGCAGTCACCCGCACAGTCTTCTCGGGAGTTTTACATGGTTTTAGTGCGCTGGTAACTTCGCTGGTCCTACCAGCAAAGTATACCCGAGCACTGTGTCGTTTTTGCCTAGAAAATTGTGTTTTAAAACTTCTCAAAACGACATAGTTTCACTTGGATCATATATTTACTTCATCTTCATCCCCATTTAGACCTAGTCCTCATAAAATCAGAATATAGTGAGAGAAAGAGCTCCCCTAGAGAGAGAAAGATTCAAGTTTTGTTCTTTGACTCTCCAAACTAAAAACCCTTGGATACATGACATCCATTGCATCAATCACACATGGGTCTTCATCAATCTTGACTTGGTAAATAAGAACAAACATCTCATCTTTATTTTATTGTTCTTTAAGTTCAAGATTTCGTTTTTAATGCATAGGATTTGTATAAATCAATTTTGAATGCATTATTGTGTTAATTGATATCATGATTGAGTTTGTTTTGTGATAACTTAATTAATTAGGTCATTTTTGCCTAAAAGTTAGGTCATAAATATTCATGTGTGATTTATTGATAACTAAGTTGAGAAATTGTGTTGAATGTTCATGAATATTTGATTGGGTTTGTTTGTGATAGCTAGCATTTAGGACAATAATGTCCTATAGCTAAGTATTTATGATTTGCATTTAGACATTTTTGTTTATGTCTCATTAATTGTATTTCTTGATTGCATATTTATTGCCCTTGTTATATGTTTGTGACAACTTGTGTTCGTTGGACTTTAATTGCACATGCATTACTTTGTATTGCTTTATTGTTTTGAGTGCAAATGTTTTTTATGTTTGTTCACCTCACATGCACTTGTTCTTGGAAAGTGTTTTCTTGCTATTGTGTGTAGGTATGATGATCTACGAAGAGATTGAAGATCTTGAAGACTTGGATCTTAAGTTTCTCTTACTGTAACGTATAATACACTTTGTTAACCAATAACTTTATTATTGTTTTGTGAGAATTATCTTGTGAGTGGTTATTTTGTCATGAAATAGCCAAAGAGGGAGATTGTAATGACCTTATTTTGTGATTGGCTTATTTCATGACATACCACATTGGGGATGATTTTGTAAGGGGTAGCTTAGGTGTTCATTGACAAGCTTACAAGCATCTCCGTGACTTCAAGAGCAAGAGTAAGAGCGAAAGGTATATTCACTTGACTTTGTCTCTTGAAGATCTTAGGTCCACACACACACTTCATGCATGTTTTATTCATCTTGCAGCCCATTGTTAGATCTGATTGTGGTTTTGTGTGGTGTAATTCGTTTCCGTTTGCGTGATCGAAAATGTCTGTGCTTGCACGATGGTGTGTATGTCTTAGCGCGATGGTTGACCATTTGAGAATGTCCATTTCTTCTCTTGGATACATGTTAGATTTGGGTTGGTTATTTGAAATAAATGTCTAGTATTACAAGATTAGGGTCTGTCATGTAAGCGTTTTTTAGTGACTGTTTTTCGAAAATAAAAATGAAAATGAAAACAGTGTTTTTTTTTGTTTTTTGAATTTTGAAAACGCTTCTGGTAGTATATACGGGAAACTGTATCCTGAAATTGAAAACAGTAAAAACGCCTCTGGTAGCTTCACTGAAAGCTGAATTCTGAAAATGAAAACAGTAAAAACACTTCTGGTAGAATAACTGAAAAATATCAAAAATTATAATTTTTCTTATGTTTTTTCTATTGCAATTTTTAATTTGAATAAAAGGGAGTCAATAATTCATCCCAAATAATTATCAAATAACTCATAATTTAAAAATTGTTGTAAAAATAAAGAGAAAAATATAATAATGAATCAGAGAAGAAAATTGATTCACCGAATACATACATATATACATATATATATATATAATTTGAATAAAAGTGAGTCACCAGAACATTACACATGAAATTCAGTAAACTGGAGTTAAGTTAACAAAATATGGAGTTAAACGTGCTACCAGTAAACTCATATCTCCACATTTAGTAAACATACCAACAAGACTAGTTCCTACAAACTGATTAACACTAACTTCACTCTTGATAATCAATGCATGGTATCTTCTTCCCAGTTCAAGACATTTTTCATTGCTACCAAATTTTAAAACACCAATCACAAAACGCCTATCTAGTAAACTCCCTGAAGAAGAATATGTAGGGGAATCATTAGTACACACATCGTCACTGCAATCATCATGAGAAATACCATTACCTGTAAAATAACCATTTTTAACCACACCCTTTTCAACAGCAATCACATATCTAGCGTAGTTAATTGGAATCAATTGTTGAAACACCAATTCATTTAGGACTTCTATCGAACAGTGTATATACAACTTTTGAAGGAATAGGTTCACTAGCCATAGATGTCATTGGAAGGCTGAGATTTTTAAGCTTGAATGGGTCTTTTACACTGGAAGTGGAAGGAAAAGAAATTGAAAAGCTGGTATTCAAACAAAGTTCAGTAAAATTTCAAGGAAAGGAAATTTTTAACTTCGCTGGATGACTAATAAGTGGACTCGGCGAAAAAGAAGAAGAAGAAGAAGAAGAAGAAGAAGAAGCGGATCGGCGAAGAAGAAGAAGAAGCCGATAGGTGGCGAAGAAGAAAAGGAGTCTGGAAGAAGATGAAGAAGAATAGTGACGGGAAGATGGAGAAAAGTAAGAAAAAAATGATTTTTTTATAAAAAAAAAATAAGTGAAAAAACAAAAACAAAAACAAAAACGAAAAACGAAAAACAACTTTCAAATGTTTTTCAAATTTTTCACTTTTAACACTAATTGTGTTTTTCAAAATCTTTTTTGTTTTTCGAAAATAAAATGAAAAACAGTTAAACGAACGCGAATTCGAAATAGTTTTTGGAAAACAAAAACGAAAACAAAAAAAAACAGTTGCAGGACGGGGCCTTAGTTTTTCAATGGTTTAAATGTTTTTCAAAACTGACATTTGTATGGTTTTGTGACCATAACATTTTATTCAAATATCCAATTTGTATTTTGAAAATTTTTGGACAAACTAGACACCCATATCTTTCCAAGTGTATATTATTCATAATATTTCATGATCGTTTGGATTGGTTTTGAAATCTCCAAAGCGACCACTAAAACAGGACATCTCTATTGTTATCCAAATCAGACATTTGGTCACTCATATGACCATAAATTTTTCTATAGACATCGAAACCTCATTCCGTAAAAAGGAGTAGAAAGTAGACATCCATACATTTCCAACGATATAATGTTTGATAGATTTCGATGTCGTTTGGTCATGTTTTGAGCCACTTGAAAATCAGGTTGTTGTGCTGATTTGCTAGTGAGCAGGTCACTACCCGCGCAGTCACCCGTACAGTCTTCTTGGATGTCTTTCATGGTCGTAGTACGCTGGTCCTACCAGAGAAGTATACATGCACACTGTGTCGTTTTTACTAGAAAATTGTGTTTTAAAACTTCTCAAAACGACGTAGTTTCACTTGGATCATATATTTAATTCATCTTCTTCCCTATTTACACCTGGAGCTCATAAAATCAGAATATAGTGAGAGACAGAGCTCCCATAGAGAGAGAAAGCTTTAAGCTTTGTTCTTTGACTCTCCAAACCCAAAACCCATGCATTCATGACATCCATTGCATCAATCACACATGGGCCATGAGTCTTCATCAATCTTGACTTGGTAAGTAAGAACAAACATCTCATCTTCATTTTATTGTTCTTTAAGTCCAAGATTTCGTTTTTAATGCATAGGATTTGTATAAATCATTTTTGAATGCATTATTGTGTTGATTGATAACATGATTGGGTTTGTTTTGTGATAGCTTAATTGATTAGGCCATTTTTACCTAAAAGCTAGGTCATAAATATTCTTGAGTGATTTATTAATAATTGGTTTGAGAAATTGTGTTTTTAATCAACTAGTTTATGTTCATGAATATTTGATTGGGTTTGTTTGTGATAACTAGCATTTAGAATATTATTATCCTCTAGCTAAGTATTTATGCTTTGCATTTAGACATTGTTGTTTATGCCTCATTAATTGCATATTTATTGTCCTTGTTATATGTTTGTGACAACTTGTGTTGGTTAGAGTTTATTTGACAATTAGGTTGTTAGATTTTATCTCTACATCTAATTGAGTCCTTATGTATGGGCATGTAGGCATTGTTTGGTAACTAGGTTGTTAAATTGCATTATAACATCTAGTTAAGTATTTTGTGTGTGGTCTTACACATTATTGCATTTGAGCACATTGTCTTACATTCACTTAGACCTTATACTCTTCTTGAGACAAAGTCTTGTGGCTTCTAGGTGAAGTTGCACAAGCAAGCAAAGTCTTGCAATCAAAGGTTTGTTGGTAAGCATTGGTTGCCAAGAGCTACTGTAAAAGGCATACGGGTAAAGTAGGAGGTACTCACGCCAAGAGTAGTGTATCAGGAGACTGAACCAAAAGTGGTGAGTGGTAGTGTCCATATCCTTAGGTTGTTGAGAGTGAAGGTCGGAGTATCACTTCAGGGTGTAACCTTTTATTCATATGGTGGATTTCTGTGGCTCAAATGGCTAGCGTGGCTAGTCCTGTGGTTTTTCCCTTTTGGAGGGTTTCCACGTAAAATCAAGTGTCTATTAATTTCTACACTTTACTTGATTTTTTATTATTGTTTGAATTGGGTTCTGCTTGTTAATATTGACTAATCGAAAAAGTTGGTAATAACCAATTAACAACTCATTCCCCCCCCCCCCCCCCCCCCCCCTCCTAGGTTGTTTAGATACACGCTTGAGCTGTATTTTCAGAACAAAAATTTTAAAATCAACCATCATCGAAACATTTTTTTTTTGGGTTTAGAACTAGTGAACAACAAACCAATAATCAGTATATGAGGTCTCAGTATATTCACCATAAAGATCAACACAAAATACATTACAAAACCAAAAAAAAAGTCACCTAAAATCAAATCGTTCTTGAAATTCAAACATCTCTTTAGAATTGACAATAAGGCGGGTTTAGGGTGGGGTGGCCCTTCCCGCACCCTGCCCCATTTATTTTTGAAATCATATCCCCACAAAAAAAAAACCCACAACATATGGAGCGGGGTGGGGAGTTGCAGGGTATATACAAATTTATTATAGTTAAAAGAAAATAGTCAAACTAAATTCTCCCCGTACATGCATTTATATTTTAGTTAAAGTATTTGAACGCGGAAAAGTTTACCATGCATATATTTAAGAAGAGTACTGATATTGACATTCATAAAACTTATTAGTACACCCATTTTTATAAGTACACTCATATCTAAAATTTTAAAAATAAATATTACTATAAGCACTAATCATAATACCAATTGTACCCTCATTGAAATAAATATATTCATTTTAATAAATATTATTTATAAACACTCTTAAATTATTATCACATCCAATTTATAAAAAAAAATCATATTATTTTTGGAATCAAATTCTCTTTTAATGATGGTCCAATTTACTTTTAGAAATATCTCGAATGTAGGAGCCTTATAAAAGGGAATATGAGGAACCGTATATGGAGTCAAAAGATTTTCAATCTAGAATTCTCTTATTGATATAGCTATCTTAAAAAAATCGCATTGATATTTACGGCTATGTTAAAACAAAAACTTATTGATATCTACAACTATCGTTATAAAAATATATTTTGTTTATTGATAGAGTTCATAACCATACATAAAAAAACAAAAACAATATGATAATCATGTGATGATGATGAAGTTTGATACTTGAAATAAAATTAGAGTTTAATTGGGGATAAAAATTATGGTTTATCATAAGTTTTTTTTTTAATAAAGAAATATAGTTAAAGATATGAGTGTAATTAATGAGTGTATATAGTATTTGGTTTATTTTTAACTAAAGTAATTTGTCCTTATTAGCAAATTTCTATTGGGATATATTTGTAATTAAATTTTTTAATAAAATATGGGTGTACTTATAAGTTTTATGGATGTCAATATCGGCACTCATTTAAGAATAGTATAACTAAATTATCATTTTGACGTGTTTACTAATCGGGAATCCTTCATAGGAAAGGGAATCAAGTTACTGGTTTTTGAATTCTTATATTTACTAAATTTTGAGAAAATTAAGTTTCGTAGACCCCATAAAAATATCAGGAATTAAGTTCCTAAATGAAAGGGGACTTCATTCCCCTCACTCTACCTAGGAATCATATTCTTTTTCCTGATTAAAAAGGGAATTCATATATGTTTATTAAAATATCCTCATTTAACGGTAATAAAAAATAAATAAATAAATAAAACAACTATAATTCTATTTTTTCATTTTCTTACGGGATTGTTCTCTATCATTTTCTTTTATTTTTTTATTTTTGTCCATATATCTTTATTTCTATATATTCTTGAATTTGTTATGTTTAATTTTTTTTTTCCATCAAATCTCCTATGAAATTACGTTTTGAAGATATACATATATATATATATATATATACATATATATATATATATATATATGAACTGCAAATTATTAAAAACAAATATAACAAATGCACTTTCAATTGTTTATGTCTCTTGAATTTCATGCTTTTTGGTTTGACTTTATTTTTTTATTTCTTTTTTTAACTTATATATATTTATATATACACACGGTGGATTAGTGGTAATAGCATAAAATTAATTATGTGTTCAAATTTTCATAATCTCAATTTTTAATTAATATTAAACTAATTAGTTAAAATTTTATAATATATATGTTAATTATTTTGGTTAGAGTGTTATGAGTAATATAAAATATTTTTTTTAATATTAAAACAAAAATTCAACATATCGTATCATCCTCATGCCATTTTTCATTCCTAATAATTAGTCAATAAACCTTGGAATAGAATTTAATAATTTAATTCTGATTCCCCTACATTCTCTTTCTAGTGGAACTTAATTCCGATTTATTTCATTCTCAATTAGTAAACACGTCCTAAAAAAAATAGTCAAACTAAATTCTCCCCTTATATGCATTTATATTTTAGTTAAAGTATTTAAACGTTGAAAAATTTACTATGCGTATATTTAAGAATAGTATTACTAAATTATCACTTAATTGCTTACAAAACTAAAATATGCTTCTGCGTGTTATAACGTCAAAATTAAACTACTCAAATTATATTATGTAGTAATAATAACTAATCACATGTGAGATTCATTGTACTTAATATATGGTGACTCAGGCATGTGTACATATGTACCGGGGTCATTGAAACTTTTCTGTTGGTACTTAGGACTTAGGAGTATATTGGATTAGGATTTTATTAGAAAATTTTAGAAAGTAAAAGTCTATTGGTATTAGATTGAGACTTTTTAACAGGTTTGATAAGTCTGGTGGTATTCGATCATGATTTTTAAAATTTTGTGGTATTGGATTCAGACTTTTAAGAGGCATCATTGGATTGATATCGATATTCGTAGGATTTCATAACAAAATGGATTATCTAGACGTTTTCAATGATATGTATAAATAGTTGGATCCAAAAATTGTGTGGTCCTCTCCCAGGATACACTTTTCAAGCTCTCAAATCTACTCTGCGAATCTGCTATATGCAATGCCCTCTACATTTTCACAAATTTTGTTGTGATCCAATCAAAAGCATCTCATGGCCGATTCGAGAGAGTACCAACAGCAGCAAGCAGTGATAAAAGAGTGCATGCACAAAAGTTTCTGATTAATTAACTATACACCGGAGACGGAGACAAATTACCAGTCAATGTAAGTGAGATGGAGATCCGTCGATCTCCCTCGTCCGCTAAGTGCCACCAACTGAAATCCACAATTCCAGTTTTTTTTATTTTTTATGTTGAACTTGTTGTACAAATTACCAGTGATGTTAAATCTTGTTGGGTTCGCTTAATTGAAGTTCTCAATGTCGGTTTAGGCTCCAACAAAGTACCAACAGAATCAGGAATTAATTTATTAAATCACAGTATAATGTTTTTCTTTTGATGAATTATGAATTTTTGTAATGATGTTTCCAGTTCGTTTTGCTTCTTGTTATGCTTCTATTTTCCATGCCTAACATCATTGAAGGAGGTCAAAGTTTTGTTGCTATTTTTTTTTTTTTTTTTTTTTTTTTTAATTTTTAACTTTGTTCGATTCAAGAGCTGTTAATGTAAGAGAAGATAGTGAAATTGGGTTGTGTCAACTCTCTTATGACTTTCTTTATAAAGTGAAGAAATCATTGTTACTAAGGCATACAGTTGTATGAGGCATACGTTGAGTGATAAAGTGTATAAGTTTTATTATGCAATTATGTTGATAGCTGAGTGGAAATCGTTGTAATGATAAATAAAAATCTGATTGTTATTTTGTTTTGATTTGATTTTTCTTTGCACAGCTAATAATGAAAGATTTATACTTAGTTGGGTATAACTTTGCTTTTTATTTACGTTGGAAGTGGAATAGATTGGTTGACCTGTCAGATTCATTTTTGGTTTGCGATTTTATCTTACTTTCTTTTTGGTTGACCTGTCAGATTCATTTAGCTGTCAGATTCACAGCTAAATGTTTCCTTGTTCTGTGTTTCCAAGTTTGGTAATTGTCATTTGTTCTTTTACTATTGAGAAGATTGAAGTTAAAATACACTCTTATTGGATTATTTTGCTTTCTTTTTGGTGCAGAAAATGGGTTTCTAGACTATTTTTGGTACAGATTTCTTGCTCCAAGAAGGTGGACATTAGCAGAACTCCAAACTGGTAGAAGAAACTTACTTCAAGGACAAATCATTGGGCTTATTCATGCTTTCCGGTTCATGAGACTGCCACTCATACTTCTAAACATCATCACCATTGTAGTAAAGTTGGTTTCTAGGTGACGTTTGAAGTTGATAAAAGACTTCTTATCTTGTCAAACACATACATCAATGTACATTGTGTTACTTTTACATAGCTTGTAAGAAGGTTGCAGCCTCAAAACAAACTTGATATATGATTAGTGAACATGTTTGTCAATCCGAATAGTCAATTTTATTAACTGGATTTATCTAGGGTTGTGCTGATTCAACATGTAAGATAGCTTGTCAAGTGGAAATTGCAACAAAACCATACAAAAACTCTCAAGGGATCACTAGAAATATTATTATATGTAACTCTGAAAACAAACATCACCAATGTTACATAGATGTTTGTATGAACTGTAAGTGGTTCGATTAAACACATAATCAACATGCATAGGCATATAATTAATCCGAAAATAACCTAAACATGTTTCTATATCATAATTAATCAAACCCTAAATACATGTTACTAAACCCATATCGATTCAAGAAAAAGGGGAGATAATAGAAAGCGGAAGCGTACCTGAATCCATTGCCAAAGGATGGTGAACGGGTTGAGATCTTCCAAATTATCACAATTCTTGGGACACAAAAGTGTTCTTTGTTCTCTGTTGATGGGGATACAGAAAAGCCAAAAAGATTGTGTAATTTGGGGACCATAACCCTTAATATAATAAACATATTATCATATGTTTTGCTATTTCTAATTCGGCCCCTCATCAAATTAGAAATAGCACTCTGGTATCTACACATTAACTCCATGACAATTATACCCTTAAGCCTTAAACTTTGAATCTTAATTAGATCACTTTAATTTAGGCTTAACCAAAAGATAGCAAACACATTTAATATTTACATGTGTGGCCCCATATGGTGGAATTTTTCCAACAATCTCCCACTGGGCCACATATGTAACTTTACAAATGTGTATGACTTTATGAGCTCCAAAATTCTGCTATCACAAATTTAGGGTATATCCGAACAATCTCGTCCATTGATTATGCCGATATAGGATCAAAGCGGTTTTCGTCACATTTAGCGTGACTAAACCCATCAATGGTCACGTATACCAACATAACCAAATGACATAGATCAATCATGGGTGCGTAGCATGGAAATTACATGCAATGTGATCTATACATGTCTATTTCCAACTGGTCCTACTTTATTCTTTAATGAGATCAAAACTTAACATAATGTAACTGAGTGAAATGAACTGAATACTTTATTTCTGATCAGAAAAATATGAAAATACATAAATGTATAAGTATGTCCTAAACCAAACATAAAGCACTAAAATACAACATGATACAAACTCCACTATAATGTGATATCCTCACACAAAATAACACTCATATGAGCAGTGTGCTCATGAAAGACCTTGGGTGGTAATCCCTTTGTAAGCGGATCCGCTATCATGGAGTTTGTCTCAATGTGCTCTATGGATATCTGTCCACTCTGTACTCTGTCCTTCACAACAAGGAACTTAATGTCAATATACTTTGACCTAGATGAGCTCTTGTTGTTGTTAGAATATATCACTGCTGACTTATTGTCACAATATAGTTTGAGTGGTTTTTCAATACCCTCCAGAATGCGCAGCCCAGTGACAAAATTCCGCAGCCATATTCCATGGTTGGATGCCTCATCGCATGCTACAAACTCTGCTGCCATGGTGGAAGAAGCTATGAGTGTCTGCTTGGCACTCCTCCAAGAAATAGCTCCACCAGCCAACAGGAATATGTAGCCTAATGTGGATCTCCTACTGTCTTGGCATCCAGCATAATCGGAGTGGGAATACCCAATGATCTCTAACTGATCCGATCTCCTATATGTGAGCATGTGATTTTTTGTTCTCTACAAATACCTTATAACCCGTTTGGCTGCTATCCAATGATCCATCCCAGGGTTACTTAAATATCTACCTAACATACCAACAATGTACGCAATATCTGAACGCGTACACACCTGAGCATAAATTAGACTCCCTACAGCTGATGCATAGGGAATCTTCTACATTTCCTTAACTTCAAGGTTATTTTTAGGGCACTGACTGAGATTGAACTTATCTCCTTTATGTTCCACTTACCTTTGTACTTCATAGAAATCAAGCTTTGCAAAAGCGTGCTTGTTTCTGCCTTATCGTTTTTGGCAAAACGTTTTTCAATTTCGGCCAGGAACTCTTTGGCTTTGGTTTTCTTTTCAGATTACCGCACCCCTAAATGCCTCCGGAATGCCGCGCTTAATGATCATTAGGCTCATGCGATTTGAATGATCCCACTTCTCAAAGTTCTTCCTGTCATCAGGAGAACTTGCATCTGTAAGAGAAGCAGACTGCTCAGTCCGAAGTGCAAGGTCTAGATCCATGCAGCCGAGAACAATAAGTACGTTCTCTTTCCAATCCTTAAAGTTGGTATCATTAAGCATGTGTATTAAGTTGATATTAGCAGATATAGTAGAAACACTAGCTTTAAAGAGAACAAACCAAACAAACATACTCACATTAATAACCAAATACAATAATCAACAAATTCAAATAATGGTAAGTCCCATCTCAAGATACCTAGCATAACATTAATATCAAGTCTTTGGACAGTAATATTAATTGTAAGTGGTACTCTTGTTGTAGTAATCAAACATTGACAATAATTCATATCAAATAATAAATCTATCTTTGGATCGACTTATTATTCACATGTAAAACCTTATAATCGTCACATGTTTACTACCACAGGTGTGTGTGCAATTCGGCCAAGTATTAACTTTCCTTTGGGCCAGCTAATACCCGCATGAATTTACACACACAAACATCCAACATCCCTGATGAACAATCTACACAAGAGAGGTCACTTTGGCGACATCTTGTTTCAATTAGCTCATTTAAAATGTAAGACAACTTTATTTAACCATAAAAGGTATACCAAAATATTTGAATTTGTGTTGATTCTTAAGTTTTAAAAAATTACAAAAACGGCCCCTGATTTTGTAAAATTACAGAAAGGCCCCTCAAGTTTTGAAAATTACAAAGTGACACAGTAACTTTTCAGTAATTATAAATCCACCCTAAAACTCTTTTGTAATTACATAATGGCCCAAAGTTTATCGAAATTATAAAATGTCCCCAAATTTTTTATATAATTAAAATTTGGCCCCAAAATATTTTCGAAATTGCAAACTGACCAAGTAAGTTTTGGTAATTATAAATTGGCCCATATTTTAGCAAAATCACAGTATGGCCCAGAATAATTACAGAACAGTCTCTCAAGAATATCAAATTCTCCAAAAGAGACCCAAAGCAAAATCAAGCCAAGAAACCCTAGGTTTCTTGCCGCCGCCGCCTTAGCCAACAGAACGTCACCAGGAAGCAACGAATGGCGGCCAATCAGCAGCGCAAACCGCAATTCACGGATGTCGAGCGACGACCGGCGATCGACACCCAAAACCGATCGAGCGAACGGCGGCGCGACACCGAGAGGACGTCGATCTGACCAGATCGTGGTCGAGATCGCGATCACCGACAGGCGGTCATCATCCTCGCCGCTATGGTTGCGGGTTTCGCGTGACATCTCACCGGAAAAGAGGCGTTAACCGAGAAGCAAAACCGGGTTTGGGTGAGAAAACCCATCGACCCAAAACTGTTTGTGGCTGGTGTGATCCGAGATCACAACGGGTCTGGGTATGAAAACCCATCGACCCAGAGGGAAAACAATATCAGATGATCTGATGATCTGATCCCAAGCTCCTTCATCAGATTAAAACGTTATCTGAATCCAACACCCATCACCTTCAACATCGGTTTAGAGACCGATCTTATTCCAGAATTTTTTTAATTTCTTAAAAATAAACTTAAAAACCAAATCTCAAATCTCAACAAAAATTTCTCAAGAATCGATTATGGGTGGCTCTGATACCACTTGTAAGTGGTTCGATTAAACACATAATCAACATGCATAAGCATATAATTAATCCGAAAATAACCTAAACATGTTTCTATATCATGATTAATCAAACCCTAAATACATGTTACTAAACCCATATCGATTCAAGAAAAAGGGGAGATAATAGAAAGCGGAAGCGTACCTGAATCCATTGCCAAAGGATGGTGAACGGGTTGAGATCTTCCAAATTATCACAATTCTTGGGACACAAAAGTGTTCTTTGTTCTCTGTTGATGGGGATACAGAAAAGCCAAAAAGATTGTGTAATTTGGGGACCATAACCCTTAATATAATAAACATATTATCATATGTTTTGCTATTTCTAATTCGGCCCTTCATCAAATTAGATATAGCACTCTGGTATCTACACATTAACTCCATGACAATTGTACCCTTAAGCCTTAAACTTTAAGGCTTAAGGGTATCTACAAACAGAACATTTATAAGTACAAAACACAAGTAAACTGCACAAAATCACTCAACAAGAAGAATTGGTTCCACTCCACCAAATTTCACCACCCCATACTTACTCTCCCCTTCCACCAAAACCCATATTGTTTGGGTTTTTTGGGCTAGCTAGTTTGGGTTTCTCAATTCAAACATGTGTGTTAGATAGCAAATTTATAAGACCCATACTTAAAAAAAATCCAAAAAGTCTTGAAATAAAGTCTAGATAATCATAATAGTATATAATTAAAGTCCAAAGACTATTTTAGAATCCTGAAAGTCTAGTCCATATAATCCCAATAGTCTTTAAAATCATACAAATCCATAAAATCCTTACACCAAAAAATTGTCTATTAAAATCCCAATCCAATACACCCCCCTTAATTTATAGGTTTGTTGTGATATGCAATTGAATGAGGAGAGTAACAAATTAGGCTAAATATCTCCTAGGGCAAGTTCAATTTTCAGATTACAAAAATATATAATACAGATTTGCATCTTATAAAATCTTCCATAAATTGGGTTCTTTTTTAGAAAAGGCAAGCTAGTGAAGGTAGCTTTTCTCTATATTATCTAAGGGCAAATTACACTAACTTACTCTGATTATATGTATAATTGTATTAAAACCCGTAAAAATATCAAAATAACGGCAAACATACCCTTTGATCCGTTGACTAACGTTGACCACCGTTAATTAATCACAAATAAGAAGAATTGTCGCTCTTATATAAATAATACTTAATTATATAAAATCAATTAACTAATTAAAAATAAAAATATTAGAAAATATAATATAAAAAATGTATTGCTGTGGATGTTTGGGAGAATGATGATGTTAATTATTATTATTATTTATTTATTTTTGATGTTGATGATAATTTTTTTAATTAATATTTATTTTCCTTTTAATTAGTTGTTTAGTTTTAAATTTTAATTAATATAAAATTCTTGAAGCAGATATGGCGAGTCAGGAATTTTATAAAATTCTTGCCCATTATTTAATGCTATGTAATTTCATTGTTCATTATTCAACAACCACTTGACGAAAAGGCAGCAGACAGGGCTCTAGCAAAAAAAAAGGGTTATTATCAGTTGGGTCCCTATCTTTTTCTGAATGATCAATATTTTAAATAAGTTTGTTTTTTTATCAATACTTTCCCTGACTTTTGAAAAGTATATCAAATAGGTCCAACCGTCTGTCAAAAGTTAGTCAACGTTAACGACCCTGGGGTTATTTTTGTCATTTTATTTGTGATTTGTTTAGTTGCACACGTGTCAAGGATTCCTTTATTATATATATATTTTTTATCTGATATCTTTTAGAAGGAAAGTTCCTTTTTAACCTTAAATCCCTAGAAAGCATAAACAAAACCTTGTATCTTATCCCCACCAGCCATAGAAAGTTCCTTCGTGTTTACCAGTTGGAAGTGAAGAAGGTTTCGCGCCACCAATCTTGCACCAAAGACAACGCTTTCACTCACCTACGACGAAGAACGAAGAAAAATCTGTAAGTGTAGTTTGCGAACATGAATCTGCAAACAACAATCTATGTTGTGAATGTGTTTTTTTTTTCGTTTTTGGGGAAAACAATTGGGGCTTTTTCGTTATATCTATATATTTGTAAGCAAATTTTGTTCTTGAGAAAAAAATCAACAATTTGTGTTGGTTTTGTTTTGTTTGCAAACACCAATCTGCGAAAAACAGTCTAATGAGTGAATATTTCTATTATATTTTTCGTTTTTGGGGAAATATTTTTGGGGCTTTTTCATGATATCTATCTAATAGTAAGAAAATTTTATTTATGTGAAAAAATTAACGATTTGTGTTGTTTTATTGATGTGTATTACCAATTTAGGGTTTATTCTAAAAAAAATTCTTCATGTCTTTTACTTTTTCTCTATAGTTTTATAGTTTAATCAATATGTTTATACATTGGGTTTCGCATGGGTGTTCATGTTGGTTTTCAGGTTTATTTGTGAAATTTTTGTGCATTTTTTTGTTCATTTTTTGTTCATTTTATCGTGTTTATTTACTTTAAATTTTCTGAAATGAAAGGTTTTATTCTGACATGGGTGTTGTTATGCTTTTTCATTAGGTTTGTGTATGATGTTTCCGTTTCAAATTTACGTGAAGTACGCCAATCAGGTTTTGGACCTAAAACTCTATGAACCTGAGGACTGCGGTCTTATTACCATCATAAATGATGTTAAGAAGGAGATTACTGGGCATCATGTTCAAAAAGGAGAAACCTGGGAGTTGTCGGTCACATTTCCATGGAATAATAACAGTCACGTAATTTCATCGGATGAAGAGTTAATGATCGTATTTGAAGATTTTGATCACCGATCGAAGCCTATCATTGAGTTTGATCTAAATTTGTTTCCTCTTGCTGCTGAATTCCCTGAAGATGATGTTCAGCTGTTACCAATGCTTGAGAGTAGTGGACAACCTAATATCCCAAATAATGGATCACCTGCAACAAGTGTTTTGGAGCCTGATATCCCAAATAGTGGACCACCTGAAGCAAGTGATGAAGGTGATGAGAGTGATGTAGACAACGATTAAGAAGTTAATGAAGAGTCAGATGAGGATGCAGATTCAGATGTCAGTTTAGATGATGATTGTGGAGAAGTAGATGATGACATACATGGCCATTGTGATCCATATGGTGACGACACTTGGCTGCTACAATCCTCCGATGAAGAAACTGGACTTATCAAGATGGCAAAATATTGCAGACAACATCAATAGGCACCTAATCCAGATGGGTCCATTGAAATTAGTGAAGGGCAGGTATTAGGGAATGCAAAAACAGCAAGAGATGTCCTTAAAAGGTATGCAATCCATGAGGGATTTGCATTGGAGAATATTAAAAATGATAAGTGCAGATACACTGTGTCGTGCAAGAATAAAACATGTGACTGGAGAGTGCACGTTTCATCTCTCCCTGATGGGATCACATTCATGGTGAGGAGTGTTACTGGTGGACACAATTTATGTCTAAGGATGACAGCAAACAAAGAAGCTAATGCTAGGTGGGTTGCTTCAGTTCTTCATTCCACCATTCTTGCAGACCCAAAGTTTACTGCAAAATCATTGAAGAAGCAACTGCTGGAAAGTTATTCAGTTACTTGTTCAAGCCTAACTATGTATAGGGCAAAGAAGATCGTGCTGAATAACTTGAAGACTGGCCATATAGCTTCATATGCAAAGATAAAGAAATATGGAAATGCAATTATTTCTATGAACCCAGGTACTTGTGTTAAAATATCTTTGACTGAAGTACCAGGGACCAACCCAAGGTTCGAAAGATTTTTTCTCAGTTTTAAAGCCTCTCAGACTGGTTTCAAGTAGGGTTGTAGGCCTCTTATTGGTATTAATGGTTGCCATTTGAGTGGGCAGTTCAGGGGGTGTTATGCTCTCAGCAAATGCTTTGGATGGGGACAGTGGTATTTTTCCAATGGCATTTTGTGTGTGTGAGTCTGAGACATTTGAAAGTTGGACATGGTTTCTGAAGTTACTGTGAGAGTGTTTGGGGTGGGATGATAGAAAGCCCATTTGATTCATGAGTGATCGACAAAAGGCGAGTTAAAAGCCTTGGATAATGAGTGGTCATATGCAGGAAAATGGTACTGCTTTAGGCATATGTTAAGAAACTTCAAGTCAGCATTTGAGGACAATACGATGAATAGGAAGTTGTGGAGTATAGCAAGAGCTGGTAGTAAAGCTATATCACAGAGCGTATGAAATTACTTGGAGAAGATTTGAAGGAAGCTGTTTTATGGCTGATGAAGGAGCCGTGTGATAAATGGGCAAGACATGCATTTGATTACGAGATTAAGTCGGATCATATCACCAACAACATGTCAGAGTGTTTTAACAACTTGATCAAAGATGAAAGGGATAAACCAATTTTGACTTTGCTAGAGCATTTGATGAGGAAAGTTATGGTGAGGTTTTTAGAAAAATGTGATGAATTGGAGAAGTTGAAGGATTCCATCACTCCATATGCAAGGCAAGTATTGACTACAAATGAGAAAAAGGGAAGGAAATTGCAAGTATATTATGGTATGGGAGACTAGTATGAGACAATAAACAAAAGAGGACAAAAAATGCTTCTGAACATTGGTGAAGTCACATGTGACTGTGGGATGTAGCAGATCAGTGGACTGCCTTGTAAGCATGCTGTTGCTATCTTCATGTATAATAGAGTGTTTGCACATGATCATGTCCACTGGTATTATACTAAGGAAGCTTTGAAGTTGACATTTAGTGGTGTCATCAACCCTATTCCAGAAGAATCTAGGTGGCCTGCATACCATTCTCAACACATTGATCGACCTGCGAAACGTACGAAAGTTGGCAGACCTAAGAAGAACAGAAAAAGGGCAGCTGATGAACCACGAGCACCATCAAAAATATTCTCCAATCGATGTCAGACGTGTAAAACTATTGGACATAACAGCCGTACATGTCCAAATAAGGTATTTCACATCAACTTTAATTTTTTTTTTTTTTTGCTTCATTGCAGGTTTTTCCTATTCCTTTAATATTCAATTGTATACCTGTAGGAAAAAGGAGTTGGTTCAAGTTCAAAATAGAAAAAGACATCTAAAAGGAGTGTTGCTGCACTAACTTTCGAGTACGCATTTTTATTATTATTACAACTGCTAGTGTTTTTTTTTTATATATATAAATAGAGCTGCAAGATTTACAGATGAGTTAATGATCTATTTTTTTAGGACACAAGGAGTGCATCAAACAAGTAATGAAGGTAGCACAAACATCACATTTCCCAACTTTATGGCTCCACCATCCTATGCATCTCAGCAATATGCAGACACCATTGGATAATATACATGTTTCTTCATATAGTATTTTATTTTACAAAATATAACTGCAACTTAGTTTTTGAATACCCATTAATTTATTATTGTAGTGGTCAAACCCAAGAAGGTAGCACAAGCAATGCATTTGAACAATTCATAGCTCCACCAAACACTGCATCTCAACAACATATGGCAGCACCAAGACATGTGCCTGATGGTTGCTCACAGATAGGTTCACTTGCCCAACCTTGAAGAATCTCTGGTAGTATATTTTGTTTCAGATTTGATAAACACAAAAAACTTTTCCAACAGTTTTTTTTTTATGTTTAAATCTGATTTGGTAGTTAGTACTTGTTGTTAGTTGGAGTGTTGGACCAATTTCAGTTGCATTTGACAAAGTGTTGGTTAGATGTTTAACGACCTTTTAGGGGTTGTTTTTGTGTTGGTATTTTGTGCCTAAATTATGGTAGTCAAACCTGAATGCTTAATATAGTAGAATATTTGCTATCAAAACAGACATATTTGGTGCATTATTCTATAACTTTATTCTCAATAGCATATTACTTGCATGAAACTCATTTCTTATAGTTCAAGGTCATACCAATGCATATGCCTAATAACACTGTGTGAACTAGAACAATAACTTTCAACCAATCTAAAGTTGCTTGGACCTTCTCATACTTGGCAGTGACTATATGAAACTGTGTTGTTTCATATGTTTTAGATGATTCTTCATATGATGACTCTGCACATGTTTTATGAATACCATATGATGCAATTTGTTGTATACTTTCCCATTCCTCATTATCAGGAGATCACCACTTGAAATATCTGCATGCTTCGCAACCGAAAAATAACCTCTTTGGGTTGTTACTCGTCTCCGAGACAAGTAATGATGCCTTCTTACCATTCCCACGTCTACATAACCTATTCTTCACCTTGACCGAGTCAGCATTTGAACTTGTAGAGTTGGATGATGCCATCAATTATTGAAGAATTTTGAAACAAAGAATTTGGTTGGAAAATAATCACTGCAATAACACTTGTGAATAGAAAATAAATGTGAAAGAGTGGAATTAAATATGATTTGGTGAGGTTGGAGAAGAGAGCTAATTTGTTGAGGTTGGAGAAGAGAGAGATATGAAAGAGTGTGAGTCAATTTCCAATTTAAAGGCAAATTGTTGACCGTTGTTCAACGGTAACAATCCATCTCCAAAGATTTTTTTCAAAAACAAACTTCCAATATAAAGGGTTAAAAACATAATTTCAAATTTTAGTTGAAGAATTTGGTCACTAGTAAGTAAGGGTATTTTTATCTTAATAGATCCAGGTAAAAGTGTCATTCTAAGAAATCTTGAAGGGTAAAACAGTCATTTCAGCCATTAATAGGTATACAAGGGCAAAATAGACATTTAACCTTTTCTGTGGCGTTTGACCGTTTGACCGTTAAAAAAAATGTCAACATGACCTATTTGATATACTTTTCAAAAGTCAGAGAAAGTATTGATTAAAAAACAAACTCATTTAAAATATTGATCATTCAGAAAAAGATAGGGACCTAACTGATAATAACCCATATATATATATATATATATATATATATATATATACACATATATACATATCAGTGGTAATTTAGAGGTCTCATCTCCTCCATATTTTTCCATGAATCATTTAAATTTTATTTTTTCCATTTCAGATAGACAAGATATCTAGAATATTTAGATTATATCATATTCTTCTTCTTTTTGATAAATATATATATATATATATATATATATTCATTTTCTCCTCAGTGTGCACTGATATAACTTATATCAGTACGTTGCATGTGGACTACTGATTATGGAGAAGTTTTGACAAGTGCATACAGCTTGAATCAAATTATGTAAATCTAATGGTCTGCATCCAATGCACTGATGAAGTTATATCAGTACGTACTGACTTGAAAATTTCTTTATATATATATATATATATATATATATATTCTTACAGAAACAAAGATATATATTAATTATCAGCATAGGAAAGTGAGGACCTTGTTATCATTGTGGAATTGACAGTAAATTTCTCTTTCTTTTCATTTGTGTATTAATTTTTTTTTTAATTTGTTGATTATGATTTATGAATCATAAACTAATTCTAGATTGCAATTTTAACCTTTCAATTTTAAGATCTAAAGTTACGTTATTAATTTAGGATTGATTTGAGTTGACAACTAATAGGGTGATCGAAAAAGTTTGGTGCATCCAGATGCACCGTGCATCCTTTCTTGAGATCTTAATCTTGTCAAATTTCGGCACGTGGTACATTTCAACCATGTTCTCTTGAGATTATACTCATGGTAAATTTTGACACGTGGTATAATTTCAACTGTCCTTCCTTGAAATTGTTCTCATGGCAAATTTTGTCACGTGATATTAATGGAAAGCATATACATCCTAATATATAATAGATCTTCTCGGGTTCTGAAATTACTTTATTTTTTTATATAATTTTTTTACTTGTTGAAAGGAATTTTGTAAATAATTTTATAAGTTACTGTTAGATTATTCAAGTACGATTACTAAATTAGTCTTGGACTTTCTTTTTTTATTTTAAGTAGTTTATGACTTTTGTAACATTAATTAAAACGGTCTTTGACTTTTTAAATTGTATCATTTTAGTCCTTAAAATTTTCAAACATAACTAATAAAGTAATTACCATTAAAATCTGTATGTTCAACTGTCAGTTGGACAATAATTTAACATTAAAAGATTAAAATATCCTTTAAATATAAATAGTTATTTAAATAAAAAATAAAATAATTAAAACGAAAAATATTATAAAAGAAAAAAAAAAGGATTGAATAGATATGAGACAATCGTTTTTCTGTTAAAAAAATTCATTAAAAAGAACAAAAACCATAAATGACGGAGTCATTTCTCACCTAATATATTTAAAGAAAAAATCAATAAAATACTTTTTCTTCAACAATCAACAATGGCAGAGCAAGATCCAACAAAATCCCACCACTAATGAAACGAAACCTAGAAATGAAACGAAACATTTTCAAAAACAAAAATAAAAAAATTTATACGAATCAAAAAATAAGATATAACGAAATCCCACCAAACAACAAAAATCCCATATTTAAACCAACCAACTCAATCCAAAATCACCGTTGCCTCGCTGTCTCTTCAACCCCACCACCACCCCTAATAAGAAGCGCGTGAACTTCACCCAAAATGCCTTTTTACGATTCGAACGATCGAAAACGGGAAGAAGGTGAAGAAGTAGAAAAACAGTAATGTGAGTGGGAACCGCGATAATTGTATTGTTGTCCAAGACGTGTGGCGTAGACCAAAACTGGGTTATTGGAAGGAGATCGCACTCCTCCGCATTGTGCCAGACTGCCAGTGGAGGTGGAATCTTTTTTTATTATTGTTTTTATATTTTTAAAATTAATTGTATGAATTAAAAAGATTAAATTACCCCTTGACTGCTAGGTTCGACTAACAGAAAGTTAATCGAGGGATGAAATTTGTACAATTTAAAAAGTCAGGACTAATTTGATCAATTTTGTAAAAGTCGTAAACTACTTGAAATAAAGAAAAAAGTATATGACCAATTTGGTAATCGCCGGATAATTCAATCTATTTGGCTTTACTCTCGGGTGTAATATGCTCATATATACTTTGAAAACTATTTTATTTTTCTAAAAATTAAACAGCCTACAAGTTTGCTCACAAATTATGAAGAACTGAGAAATGAAAATAATTCCAACGAATAAAATAAAATAAAATTCTCATTGGCGTGTTATGCAATAATTTTAGTGAACATGCCTGAAGCCTCAAAACTCAATAAAAATTGTTTAGTTGTCCAGCTCTCTATATTGAAAATGTTGTTAAAAAGTATTTTGGTATTTAATTTTTTTTTATCACAACTTCTCCTATAATAATGGGAAAAATTCAGTCCAATATTTCTTTCTTTTTTAAATAAAAAAACTACTGTTAAAATAAGCATAAATAACATTTTTTTTAACAATAAGCGTAAATAACTTGAAAAGGGTTTTTTTTTTTTGGACTGATCAGAGTTTAACTAAAAAAGTAGAATACAATTATTTTTTCAGTTAAAAAAATAGAAATTTAGAAGGCACTTTAAGTATATAAAGTATAAACACATCAAACATTAACAAGCATACCTTAATAAAATGGTCAAATAAGGAAAAACTAAAAGTAAGAAAGGAATGGTCAGATCATATTCTTAAATTTATAAATGGTAATTATAGAATGAAAAATTACTATAATAAAACCTTGCCAAAAATATGCGATATTTGCAATATATATATATATATATATATATATAGTCTTTTATAAGGGATTCATTATTTTAATTTCGGTAAGGACCACCATAAAGTCACATCGATTTGAATGAATTTTGATATGAATTTTTTTGGTTGGATGATAAGTTCATTGCAATCTACCTATGAATAAAATTTGAAATTTTTTCAAGAAAAATAATTCTAGTGCTAGTATTTGAAAATTTCCAAATTTTATTTATAGGTAGATTTCAATAAACTTATTTCCTACAAAACAATTCAGATCAAAATTCATTCAAATCAATATGATTTCATGGTGGTCTTTACCGAAATTAAAATAAATGATCACTTATGAGAGACTCACTTATATACTCACTAAGGTTTGACATTTTTTTAGATAACCCTATAGTTTTGAATTATGGTAAAAATTCTATTATTGTATCCAAAACTACTTTATAGTTTCAAAATTTAGTTAAACCCCCTTTGTATGTATATAAAATCTAAAACTAGGGGGTTGTTTTTAAAACAACACTACAAAAAACTGGCTATCAGCGACCAAATATTTTCGACGGCCTCATTAACCCTCTAAAATACCGTCATTTTCGACGGCAAAATCTAAGACCGTCACTCATATTGCAAATAGAGGTACTACATTTTCGAGGGCAAATCCCCGTCGAAAATAGTTATTTTGCCGTTGGAAATATCTATATTTTGTTGGCGGGATGCTTGGTGCCAAATCCGCCAATACTACCATCGACGGCATTAATTTTACTATCGAAAATGGTGAATATTTTGTTTATAATATTACAGAGGAAAAAGGACCGTCGAATATATCTTAAGAAGTGGCCGGAAAATAATAATTTATTTGGGTATCATCGACTACATTAAAAAGTACCGTCGAAAATAGTTAAACTTTTTTTCGTACTATATTCGAGGGTATATTGCCGTCGGAAATAGACTACAAATGTGTTAAATTGAACTTTTCATCTGGCGGGATACATTTGCGCCAAATGTATCACCGACAGTATTGAAATTTGCCCTAGAAAATACTAAAAACGACGTAGTTTTGGTTTACATGGAAGAACCAAAACGACGTCGTATTGTCTTATATGTATACATGTGACTTATTACCAAAAAAATCCATATTGCCTTCTTCTCACTCATTGCTCGTCTTTTCCTCTAGTTTGCACTGATTCCAATACTGACCTAAGTTCTCATCTCAAAATGTAATTTTTTTTTTTCATTTTTTTTATTTCACAATGGGTGTTGATTCCAAATGAATATCTCTACACTCTTCTCATGTTGTTTTTGTTTTTGTTTTTAATTATTCTATTTATTTCTTATAAAACCATAACTTTCCCATTTCATTCATTTTATCTGTCTTTGTGTTTCTTATTTGATTATCTTTTTTTCCTTTTTGGGTTTAATTTGAGGCTTATTTCCTTATGTTTCTTCTTTAATCATTTATGCTATTGCTGTTATTGTGATTGTTGTTGCTGCTGCTGTTTTACTCTTCTTTTTATTTCTCTCTTTTTGGGTCTATTTTGTTTCGAGATAGTTTCTGGGTTCTTGAGAAATTGAAGCTTCTGGTGGGATTTCTTATGGTATTGAGAGTTTGTTAGCTGGGCAGAGATTGAGAGAAAGAATAAGACTTTGTATATTTTTACCAAACAAAGTATACAAATCTCTGGTCACTGGTCATGTGTTTATACTCTCTAGATTTTTAGTCCACGATTTCTCTCTCATTTCAACTTTAAATCTCTCCTTGGTTTGATTTTGAATCCCTTTTCTCGTCTTCTTCTATCTGCCATTTCTTTTACTCACTGATTCAGTATCTCTAGATTTTTTTTTGGGTCAATTTCAACTATTCACTTTGATTCCACGATTTCTGTCTCATTTCAACTTGTCTACTGGGTTTCATTTTGAACCCCTTTTCTCATCTTCTTCTATCTGCATTTCTTTTACTCACTGATTCATTATATCTATATGTGAGATTGCTTGTTCAAGCTCTGAACTTTTTGTCTTTACTTTCAATCTCCTGCTATTATCACATGATTTACTTTTTAATTGTGTGCAGGTATTAAGATAGGCAGCTAACATTGGGTGGCAAAATCTTGAAGTTGATATTTTGAGACACTGGTATGTGATTGGTATTTCATTTGCTAAAATTTAAAGTCTACTAGTAGACAACAATTTTTTTTCCAGTTTTACACAATATTACTAGTCTAGGTCAATCATGTATGCTGTCATGGGTGAATTGATTGTCTACTGAAAACTTATAAAGAAACCATGTGAAATATGTGTCAACAATCCTCTTAGGCAAGGTATGGAGGTGATCATAGTAAGTGACTCCATGACAGCTGTGTCTTGGGTTAATGGTGCAGGTTTTGGTAGCATTAAACATGTTAATACGATTTATGAGGTTAGGAACTTGATAAGATTACATGGAAATCTGAAAGTCATCCACAATCCTAGAGCTTCGAATTCGTTCGCTGATATGCTCGCGAAGAAGGGGTCCATAAATGATGGCGATTTCATGATTCTGGGAGGTTGAGGTTGTTTGAGCAGTTGGCTGGTGGCCTTTTTTTATGATGCGAGTCTGCGACTGGTGTTAGGTCTTTTTTGGTGTGCTTTATTTGTTTTATGGGTTTGCTCTGTTTCGGTTTGCTGTGGAAAAGAGTGGGCAAGTGAACAGGCAGAAGCATTGCATGTATGTACAGTTTTTTCTATGCAATTTGTTTTCAATTTTTTTAGAGTGCATATAATATGAATGGCTATAACGTAGGCAAAATTGGAAGCTAAGAAAGCAGCTGCTCAGGATCAAGGTTTTGAAATAGATGAGTTGAATAAATATAGTGAAGTAGTCGGAAAGGAATCTCATGGTCGGGTCCTTAGTATGGACTCAGGCATCAAAGCTAAGGATGTGTATGGCTGTTGTGAAGGAAGTTGTAAGCGTGCAAGAGTTGACAAACTAAAGAATTGGAGTTAAAGATTAAGAACATGGAAGAAGAATTGCAGCAATATAAAGCTATGAAGGATGAGTTGGAGCAGCTCAAAGCTACGCAAGAAGAAGTGCAGCAAATGCATGAGTTCATGAAAGTCATGATGTCTCAATCAAATATACAATTGCCAACTATCACGGTATGCATATTTTTTTCCCAGTATTATCTGTTGATATGGTTGTTGAATTACCTTGCTACTTAATCTTCGATATATGTTTTCATACTTTGATTTCTGGTTAAGAAATGTGATTTTAGCAATATATTTAATATACTATAACTCTTTTGTGCTTTATATCTGTAATTGTTTGGGTGATATATGAGATTGTTTCTATTCAATTGCTTATTGTTATTATATTTCGTACAGGCTGATGTTTTACCAGACAATTGTGTGGAACACACAATGCATAATTGATTCAAGTACCCGGAACAGAGAGATGAAGCTATTCAGTAATTTTTTTTTTTTTGTGTCATGAAAATGACAGTGATGTATATGCTAGGACTACAACCTTCTTCTATAAATATCTCTTTTGTATATTACATGCAAATATTACAGCTATATATTTAAAACCTACTAAATGTGTACTCTACTATCATACTCTTCTATAATTTGAGTATCTCAAACTTATAGTTTACCAAGATTGTTAATTTGTTTGATTTATGTTGAATTTTATTGATAACAAAGTAGTTATGAGAATTTTAATTTACAATTTGTTATTCAAAACAGGTGAAGTAAAACAGTTAAATATGAATAAATAAAATGCAGGGAAACATAAAATATTACTTTCAACCGGCTATCACTGTTGGAAAAGAAATGTATTTATCAAGAAAATTTTTCGATGGCCATTTGCCGTCGAAATAGAGTTTTCGACGGTCACAAAATAGTCAAAATATATTGATTTTTTACGATATATTTTCGACGGTCGAAAGACCTTCGATATCATCTTTTCAAACGGTTGTGGATTGTATTTTCGACCGATTCCCCTCAATATAAGACATATTCGATGAACATGAAATTATTATCGAAGGCTAATTGCCGTCGAAAGTAGGATTATTTTCGATGGGATTATTATTGACGGAAGAATGCGGTCGAAAATATGTTTATCTTCGACGGCCGGTCAAAAAAAAGACATTTCCAACAACACTATCAGAGACGGCGTTCGACGGCCGATTACCGTCGAAAAAGGCTATTTTCGACGGTAAATGGTTATCACCTACCACATTTGGCCCTCGGTGATAGACTTTTTTTTTGTAGTGCAAACTAACAATAATTCTATTATTGTATCCAAAACTACTTTATAGTTTCAAATTGTAGTTAAACCCCCTTTGTATGTATATAAAATCTAAAATTAGGGGGTTGTTTTTAAAACAAACTAAAAATCCCCCAAAATATAATGTTATAATTCCATATAAAAATACCATATGTATCATTTGTGGAAGGAAAAAAAAACAAGTTAGCAGTATAGTATTGAATATTATAGTTTAAAAAATTATAATTTACATTTTAGTACTATAAATTTTAGGTTTTTACCATTTGGATCCCAATTTTTGACTTCTGGTTCCGCCCCTGCTTACGTTCTACATTATTTTTTTGTATGGTTCATTATGAGAAAGGTGCTACGCCCACTTCAAAGACAACCCATTTGAAGTTGAAGATGTTTAAAAACTCAACCATCATCCCGTTGATGAAAATTTAGGGTTATTTTTGGTATTGCAATGGATGCATATAGTGTTATATACAAAATTTTAAAATTAAATTATGGATGTACTTGCTAATTAATTGGTTGTATAAATCAATATTATGAGTGACAATAAAAGTACAATTGTAAGTATATATTATAATAGTATACATAGATTTTTTCTAAAATTGAACTGACCTAATTACGGTCCCGAGGTTTTGAACGTTTACACCATCAGACATGAAAATATGAACGTTTACACAATCTAATATCACTCTCGATAGGATGTCTATGTTCATACTTATTAGTGTAATTTTATTGAAAAAAAAAATGTGCATATTTATTTTTGTAACATTAAATCAATATCACTTGTTGAACAGTGTGCGACTCCACTATGGAGAAATGGACCACCTGAAAAACCAATATTCTGCAATGCGTGTGGATCGAGATTCAGGCTAAGAGGGACTCTTCTCAACTACGCTCCCAAACATCTCATGGTTATTCCATCATCAAACAATAACAAGAGCAAAAGGCGCAACAAAACAGTCAAAACTGAAAACAATTTCACAACTTCATTATCATCATACCCTAATGATAACAAGGGCAATGGAAGCCGACTACCAGGTTTTATGTCTTTTTACCAGTCTATTAATTTAATTTTTAGCATATTAAACTGAGATTATGCTACTATAAAGACCTGTACGGTCTGGTAGCCAAAAATAGCACATATACTAAGGCCCAAAATATAACTCTGCCCAACGTGAGTCCAAAGCATATTCAAACCTTGATTAAGTCTATTGAGCCCAATTCAGCACTAAAACACATGTTATTGACTTGTTCAATAACTCTCATATATCTCCTAAACTCTTGACATATCAAGAATTATCTCGTTCTATGATATCAGGCCGAGATCGTTGGAAGATATCAATTGACTCATCTCTAAGTGGCATCTCTCTAGCTATAAATAGGAGGCTCCTCCCATCAAAGAGATGATCTTTTTTTCACTCTCCCACTCACGAAGAAAAGAGGTCTGAGAAGAGCCCTCCCACTCACTAAAAAGTAAAAACAATTAAGTGATAGGACCACAATCTGACTCACACATCGACCTCCCTCTGACCTCAATTCATTATTAATAGTTAAGCAATTCTAACTTTATTTATAACATCAGTCTTCAATTTAGTTAAGCAATTCGATTTGATTTAGATTTTAAACAATTTAGATGTTATTCAGTTTAATTGTCGATTTAAAATTATTTTACCTTTTCATCTTTACAGGATCTTGGAACGATCGGCTTACTATTTTTTACTCTACCATTGTATAAATGCTCACAGAACTACGAAAATTCAATTATAGATTTTCGAGCATCTACAGTTTGGTGCCCACCATGAAGCCTTAGCAATTATTTTAGCAAAACTAACAAATTTGTAGGTGTTATACGCCAGACAAAATGATTTAAACATCCTCTCCATTGCATCTTGATGCTCAACAAGCAGTCATAACAATAACAACCATGACAAATCAATACGAGCGGCGGAAACAATTATCATCCCAACAAATCCGTCGACCCCACTTGAAATACAAAAGCAATCAAGTCAACAAAGCAGTTTGAACCAGGACAACTGATGTATCTGAACACATGAAACTAATGTACTAGTGCTCTATATCGAGCAGTGATTTAATTCCCTACAAACGCAAGTCGATCTTGCGATGAGAAAGATGTACGAAAATATGTGGGACAACATTACTAGCTGAACGGCACCATCATTTTTGTCAAGTCCAAACTATAGTCAAATGGCTCAGGTACTCCAAAAATTGTTGCAAAAAGATAAGGCTATTTAAGTAGTCCATCCCACCATCTTACATTGGACAAGAGTTAAGAGGAGCGAAATGCAAAATTAAATGCAAAATTAAATGAAAAATGATAAGAGCCGAAATTTACCATGTAATGGCTCTCCGTCGAGTCAAGCCGAAATTCGTCATGAAATGGCTCTGTCGAGTTGAGCCAAAATTAGTCATGTCTCTCTGTCGAGTCGAGCCGAAATTTTCCATGTAATGGCTCTCCGTCGAGTCGAGCCGAAATTCGCCATGTAATGTCTCTTCGTCGAGTCGAGCCTAAATTTTCTATGTAATAGCTCTCTATCGAGTTGAGCCTAAATTCGCCATGTAGTGGCTCTCCGTCGAGTCGAGCCTAAATTCTCAATGTAGTGGCTCTCCGTCAAGTCGAGTCAAAATTTGCCATGTAATGGCTCTTCTTTGAGTCGAGCCAAAATTCGTCATGTAATGGCTCTCCATCGAGTTGAGCCAAAATTAGTCATGTAATGGCTCTTCGTCAAGTCGAGCCGAAATTTGTCATGTAACGGCTCTCCTTCGAGTCGAGCCGAAATTCACCATGTAATGGCTCTCTATCGAGCTACATTTTGTGCTCCAAGTCAAGCCGAAATTCGCCATGTAATGGCTCTCCATCGAGTCAAGCCTAAATTTGGCATGTAATGGCTCTCCGTCGAGTCGAGCCGAAATTCGCCATGTATTGACTCTTCGTCGAGTCGAGCCAAAATTCACCATGCAATGACTCTCCGTCGAGCTACCTTTTGTGCTCCAAGTCGAGCCGAAATTCATCGTGTTATGGCTCTCTGTCTAGTCGAGCCTAAATTTGCCACGTAATGGCTTTCCGTCGAGTCTAGCCGAAATTCGCCATGTAATTGGTCTCCGTCGAGTCAAGCAGAAATTCACCATGTAATGGCTCTCCATCGAGTTGAGCTAAAATTTGTCATATAATGGCTCTCCATCGAGTCGAGCCAAAATTCGCCATGGAATGTCTCTCCGTTGAGCTACATTTCGTGCTCCAAGTTGAGCCGAAGTTTGTCTTGTACGAGTCAAGCTAAAATTTGCCATGTAATGGCTCTCCGTCCGTCGAGTCGAGCCAAAATTTGTCATGTAATATCTCTCCTTTGAGTCAAGCCGAAATTTTGCCAAGTAATGACTCTCTATCGAGTCGAGCTGAAATTCGCCAATGTAATGGCTCTCCGTCGAGTCAAGCCGAAATTCGTCACGGAATGGCTCTCCGTCTAGTCGAGCCAAAATTAGCCATGTAATGGCTCCCCATCGAGTCGAGCCAAAATTTGTCATGTAATGGCTCTCAATTGAGTTAAGCCGAAATTTGCCACGTAATGGCTCTATGTCGAGTTGAGCCGAAATTTGCCACATAATGGCTCTCTGTCGAGCTAAATTTTGTGCTCCAAGTCGAGCCAAAATTCACCATGTAATGGCTCTCCGTCGAGTCAAGCCAAAACCCGCCATGTATTGGCTCTCCGTCGAGCTACATTTCGTGCTCCAAGTCGAGCCGAAATTCGCCATGTAATGGCACTCTGTCGAGTCGAGCCAAAATTAGCCATGTAATCGCTCTCCGTCGAGCTACATTTTGTTCTTCAAGTTGAGCTAAAATTAGCCATATAATGGCTCCCCGTCTAGTCGAGCCAAAATTCGTCATGTAATGGCTCTCCGTCGAGTCAAGCCAAAATGTGCCATGTAATTGCTCTACGTCGAGCTACATTTCGTGCTCCAAGTCGAGCCAAAATTCACCATGTAATGGCTCTCTGTCGAGTCGAGCCGAAATTCGCCATGTAATCAGTCTCCATCGAGCTACATTTCGTGCTCCAAGTCTCCGTCGAGCTAAATTTTATGCTCCAAGTCGAGCCAAAATTCACCATGTAATATCTCTCAGTCAAGTCAAGCCAAAATTCGCCATGTAATGGCTCTCCGTCGAGTCAAGCCAAAACCCGCCATGTATTGGCTCTCCGTCGAGCTACATTTCGTGCTCCAAGTCGAGCCGAAATTCGCCATGTAATGGCACTCTGTCGAGTCGAGCCAAAATTAGCCATGTAATCGCTCTCCGTCGAGCTACATTTTGTTCTTCAAGTTGAGCTAAAATTCGCCATATAATGGCTCCCCGTCTAGTCGAGCCAAAATTCGTCATGTAATGGCTCTCCGTCGAGTCAAGCCAAAATGTGCCATGTAATTGCTCTACGTCGAGCTACATTTCGTGCTCCAAGTCGAGCCAAAATTCACCATGTAATGGCTCTCTGTCGAGTCGAGCCGAAATTCGCCATGTAATCAGTCTCCATCGAGCTACATTTCGTGCCCCAAGTCGACCCAAAATTTGCCATGTAATGGCTCTTCGTCGAGCTCCAAGTCGAGTCGACTTCATTAAGTAAACGCTCTCCGTCGAGCTACATGTCGAGCTCCAAGTCAAGCCGACTTCATTAAGTAAACGCTCTTCGTCGAACTACATGTTGTTGGGGTTTATGCCCTAAAGATGTAATTTGTAAATGGATTTATGAAATAAATAAAAAGAAAAGTTCAATTCATTCTTGTTGTGTTGTTTATTTTATAACTTGTGCATATATTAACATCCTAGATTGCCGGATGTAATCTCGAACTGTGTATATGAGTGTCATATACGAATGGATACAGTAAGAGATTTGCAATCTAAAGAGTCCATAGATAGTAAATAAAGCTGGGTACTTTATTTGTGGTTAATCTATAGCTGCGGTCCATTCCATAATGTACGGTGATTCTATCATGAATCATTCATATGAGATATGGGAATTGAGGCACCTTGTATGATGTGATCATATAGGACTGGGCCATGATCTATATGAATCTCTCACCAAGATCCGTTTACTGATGAGATTCATATATATCAACTAATGATGGCTATATGTGGGTGATCTTAATCCTGAGTGTCTTATCGACTCCTTCAGGTTAGATCGTGGTCTTTGATATATCATGGGTGAGGTCAGATGCAATTCCTGATCAATATACTCCATATGTTGGGATTGCGGTTTGGCTTGTGGCTGGGAAGGTATGTACACAATAGTGGAATCCATTCCTTCTTGTGAGAAGTAGATGGTAGTTCCCTTAAGGGTTGATTCGGGGCTTGGACAATATGAGCACTCTCTTAATTCCGTGAGGAAATAGGATTTATTGTTTATTAGAGAATCAACGGTACTTAAAGGATATATGTAATAAGAGGGGTATAACGGACATTATGACCCAGCTCTAATTATGAACTACTGTGGAGGATCACACCATGTGTAATAGTTATATCGATGGACACCGAGTTGTATCGGTCTGTGTAAAAGCGTCTACAGTTGAGAGAGTGCAACTTCGGGTTTTTAGTGGAATAACACCGGAGTTAATAATCAAGGAATATTAATTAAAGAGTTTAATTAATGATTCCGAGGATTATTGGAGCTCAAAATATTGTGGGTCCATTAGGTCCTCTTGCTAGCACGGTCGATTTAGGTAACAAGAGTCACGGTTAATTAATTGGATTGTCCAATAAATTGTGTTACGAAAGTGACACGTATTTATTCGGGATTTAATTAAATAATGAGATTATTTAATTAATGAATAATGGTGATTAAATAAATTAAATAATAAGATTATTTAATTTTATTATTAATCACTAAATAGAGGATGTTAGTTGATATTTGATTTTAAATAGAATAAGATAAGATGATTATTTTATTTTATTGAATTAAATATTTGAAATTGAATTTAAAATGTTTAAATTCAAAATAAATATTTAATTATCTTTTAAAATCTAAAGAGATATCAATTAAAGAGTTTTAGTTATGATAATAATAATATATATATATATATATGATATATATTGATAACAAAAACATAGCACACAAAGGATATACACAAGTGTTTGTATATAATACAAACTCATTATGCATAAAGAAAAACAAAAGAGAAACAAGTGTGCTGTGCATGAATCAATCAAAGGAGAGAAAAAAAAAAGGCAAATAGTACGGGTACTATTGAAACAAAGAAAAATAGATTTAATATTTTTTTTTCTTTTAAACAACTAGAATTGTTCTAGTTTGTGTATTCTCTTGGAAGAAATTGTTTCTTCTTCATTCTCTCTACATCCTCCTAAATTTTTGAGTACGTGACACACCCACACGCAGTTACCAGTTCCGGGAATAGCTAGGAAGATCAGTGGTACAGACCAGGAGCATATCGTAAAGTGAAGGAGCCTCCAAACGTTGGTAAGGTTCTAAATTTTCTTTTAAAATATTGATTACAATTTCATGTGTTTACATATTGTATGTATTAGTTCCGGAAAAAGAATTGCGATCCTAAGTTCACTGGTTCCAGATCGTTTATGATCTGTATAAAATTTTTAAAACCTATTTCCACTGCGTTACCAGTGAACGGGGTTCCAACAATTATTATCAGAGCCAACTTTTTTTTTTGGGACAGAAAATTGTTTTCGATGCTCCTGTATGTATGATTGTGTAGGCACTGTTTAAATTGGCTGTATGTTGTTTTTGTATGTATATTAAATTTGTTAAGTTACAAAAACATGATTAATCGTTAATTATATGGTACTGTGGATTTAGGGTTCATGGGTTGTATTATATATATATATATATATATATATATATATTTCTGTTATTGTAATGTAAAAAAAATGTAACCTATATTAAAGACCTAGAAAAATCGTGAAGTCGGAAGGGCGAAATCGGAAATACGCGTGACGGGTACTGTTCATAGTATTGTTCACGCCACTGTTCACGACATTGTTCACCGTTACTGTGTCATGCACTGTTCACGGTGGTTTTGTTCACGTACTGTTGCGGGTACTGTTCATGTCCGGCACTATTCACGTCATCTTGCACAGTTCCGTTGGCAAGTGTTGTCTAGTGCGTTCCGTGTGAATTTCCTATTTCGGATTCATGAGATGAATCGGAGTGACTAAAAGACTCGGAAATTACAAGAAGACCAAGGAATGCCTTGGGCGTATTTTTGTAATTTTATATTCCAATTTTTTTTAGGTTAAATAATCCACAGTACTCGGTCAATTTATGTATGCTTTATATTATGTGATGATAAAAGCATTGACATGCATACATATGTCATTTAGATTAGATGTGCCTATACAAATATATTTGATATGTCATATATGCATCATAGCCTAATTTTTATGTATTTTTTTTAATATGATTAAAATCAGTAAATACATTATTGGCTATGAAAATGAGATTAGTTTTTTAATTGTTAGAAAACTTGTTAATTCTCATTAATATTAATCTGGTTATTAAAGTGTTTAATAAGTTAGATTAATAGGGTCATTTATTGTAATTATGATTAATATGATTAATAACCTAATAACAAATGGATCGCATAAAGTGTTAGAGTTTTAATAGTTAAAACTTGGTAAACGCTTACATAATAATCTGACTTTAATAAAAAGTTTACAAAGACTTAGATTATTCACTAATATATTAGATTTTTAATTGTTGAAAATCTTTAATAAGTTATTAGTTAATTAGAATTTTTTTCTAATAATGAATTTGTTAATAAGCTAGATAACTTGATTAAAGTTAGCCGTTTGATCATGTAGAGTCTAAGTGCATTAACGGATAATAGAAAACTTTATTTTTTAAATAGTGAGTGGGAGAGGGATATGTGATATATATATCCCGCAGTCTCCATCATTAGTTCAACACCGTGAGATCCGAGTGGGGCCTTGTGACGGCTTTGCTTTCGTCCTCCCTAAGGAGGGTTTCCACAAAGATCAATACCAAGGTTGACTTCCTAACGGATAGGATTTCTGAGGGTATTTCGGGATTGACCGACCCTAAGGCAGCAATTCTCGAGTTAAGCTCATGAGATCTGAAATAGTGGGTTACACTCACGAAGGTTTTGATTAAGTTTTGTTAATTAAAAACCTGACTGAATAAACGATGGTTGAATGATATGGAATAAGAGTTATTCTAGAATATCATTTGATTGAGAATGTCTCGGTCCAACATGCAAAGACTTGACCGACCCTAAGGCGGCACTTCTTTATGGTATGTTGGATTGTCGTGGTATAGTAACTGTTTTTGGGTATTTGTAGTTCGTTAAACATGTTCATGCATCATGTTTAAATTTATGCCAAAGCACTCGCACTTGTTTTAATAAATAACTGAATGAATGTTTTATTTATTTCAGCAATTATGTCTTCAGCATTACTTCAAATTCTCGCAAACAACAAATTAACTGGCGATAACTACACTAAGTGGAAACTTAATATTAATGCAGTATTGGTCACCAAAGACCTCAAGTTTGTGCTTACGGAGGAATGTCCTCCGGTGCCTACTGCCAATGCCACACGAATTGTTCGTGAGGCATACCAGTGATGGGTCTCATCTGATGAGAAGGCCCGAACATATATGTTGGCTTCTATGACAGACGTGCTTGTCACAAAGCACGAAGCAATGACTACAGCATTCGAAATTATGGAGTCATTGCAAGCTATGTTCGGGCAGCCCTCCGAGCAAAAGCGACACGAAGCTGTCCGTTCCGCTATGCTCGCTCGAAGGCAAATGGTACGGGTACTATTGAAACAAAGAAAAATAAATTTAATATTTTTTTTCTTTTAAACAACTAGAATTGTTCTAGTTTGTGTATTCTCTTGGAAGAAATTGTTTCTTCTTCATTCTCTCAACATCCTCCTAAGTTTCTGAGTACCTGACGCACTCACACGCGGTTACCAATTCCTGGAATAGCTAGGAAGATCAGTGGTACAGACCATGAGCATATCATAAAATGAATGAGCCTCCAAACGTTGGTAAGGTTCTAAATTTTCTTTTAAAATATTGATTACAATTTCATGTGTTTACATATTGTATGTATTAGTTCCGGAAAAAGAATTGCGATCCTAAGTTCACTGGTTCCAAATCGTTTATGATCTGTATAAAATTTTTAAAACATATTTCCGCCGCGTTACCAGTGAACGGGATTCCAACACATGTCAAACTCCAAGTCGAGCAGAACTCATTAAGCAAGCGCTCTCCGTCGAGCTCTCTCCATCGATCCGAATTAATTATGTAATCGCTCCCCATCGAGCTACATGTCAAGCTCTCTCTGTCGAGACAAATTAATTATGTTATTGCTCTCCGTCGAGCTACATCTCTTGCTCTAACAAAAAACAAGAGAGTTGTATATATCACATACATGATTATTTCTTTGCATGATTCAGTCAAGCTACAGTGGTTGAATCATGTCCATTTTATGAAAAGAGAATCAAACAGTCCAAACAAAAGGCTTTAGAAAATTCAAAACAAAACGTTGCAAGTTGTTCTACACAATTTGGCTTTGTAAAGTCAATAGTACTCCGTGTCTAACTACAACTCAAGTAAATACTGCTCTATGTCAAGCTATCATATGAATCTAAGCTTATCAAGGTTCTATTTTCCACTCTACGCTGAGCGCTCTACGAAATTGGATCAAGTTACGATCCTTAAAAAAAATTGATTTACAAGTTTCGCTCTACATCGAGCATTCTATAAATTTTGCTCTACATCGAGCGTTCTACAAATTTCACTCTACGTCGAGTCAAGCTCTCCAAATTTAGCTCTATGTCTAGCTCAAATTTTGCTCCACATCGAGCCCAAATTTCGCTCCATGTTGAACCCAAATTTCACTCCATGTCGAGCTCAAATTTTGTTCCGTGACAAGCTATCCAAGTCTCACTCAATGTCGAGCTCTCCAAATTTTGCTCCATATCAAGCCCAAATTTCACTCTATATCGAGCCCAAATTTCGCTCAATGTCGAGCTCAAATTTAGCTCTATGACGAGTTCTCCTAGTCTCGCTCCATGTCTAGCTCTTCAAATTTAGCTCCATGTCAAGCCAAAATTTTGCTCAAATTTCGCTCCATGTCAAACCCAAATTTCGCTCTATGACGAGCTCTCCAATTCTCGCTCAATGTCGAGCTCTCCAAATTTTGCTCCATGTCGAGCTCAAATTTCGCTCTATGACGAGCTCTTCAAGTCTCGCTTAATGTGAGCTTTCCAAATTTCACTCCATGTAGAGCCCAGATTTCGCTCCATGTCGAGCTCTCCAGATTACGCTCCATGTCGAGCTCAAATTTTGTTCTATGACGAGCTCTCCAAATTCAGCTTTATGTTGAGCTCTCCAAATTTCGTTCTATGACGAGCTCTCTAAGTCTCGCTTAATGTCGAGCTCTCCAAATTTCTCTTCATGTCGAGCCCAGATTTCGGCTCATGTCGAGCTCAAATTTTGTTCTATGAAGAAGCTCTCCAAGTCTCGCTTAATGTCGAGCTCTCCAAATTTCGCCCCATGTCGAGCCCAAATCTCAATGACGAGCTCTCCAAATTTCGCTCTACGTCGAGTCTAGCTCTCCAAATTTCATTTTACATAGACTCGAGCTCTATAAATTCGGCTCTATGTCGAGCTCTCTAAATTTTGCTCCGCGTCAAGTCAAGCTCTCCAAGTTGAGCTCTACGTCGAGTTGAGCTCTCCAAATTTCGCTATACGTTGAGCCATAAATAATGCCCAATACCGTCGATCGACTAATGTCCAAAAAAAAGAGATTGACAAGACAAACGGGTTAATTACAAAAGAATAGGGTTGTTTAAATGAGCCAACCCATGATTTTTCGATTCAACTAACATTGGAAACTCCCAACGACTATCTTGTAAACCGTTCAACGGAAGAGTTTATCGAAACAGTCCACTCACTAACTTGAAGACTTCAACTCAGAGAGTGGAGGGCTAACTGTGGTAGCCAAAACTAGAACATATACTAAGGCCCAAATTATAAGTCGGTCCAATATGAGCCCAAAGTAGATTCAAACCTTGACTAAGTCTATTGAGACCAAGTCAACACTAAAACACATGTTATTGACTTGTTCAATAACTCTCAAATATCTCCTAAAATCTCGATATATCAGGGATTATCTCATTCCATGATATCAAGTTGAGATCATTGGAAGATATCAACTGACTCTTCTCTAAGTGGCATCTCTCTAGCTATAAATAGGAGGTTCTTCCCATCAAAGAGAGGATCTTTTTTTGACTCTCCCACTCATGAAGAAAAGAGGTCTGAGAAGAGCTCTCCCACTCACTAAAAACAATTAGGTGATGGAACCATAATCTGACTCACACATCAACCTCCCTCTGCTCTCAATTCATTATTAATAGTTAAGCAATTCTAACTTTATTTATAACATCAGTCTTCAATTGCATTCGAAGCCATTCGACCAACACACATTTCATCTTCTATTAGACAACTCGTTCAATATTATATTATTATTATGTTTCCTTGCGATTTAAATTGTTAAACCCAACGTATAGCCCAAGCGAATATAAGGCTATCCGAACGACATCACCCAGGACTCGACTAGCCTTATTTACAGTTTGATTTATATTTTAATCAATTTAGATGTTATTCAGTTTAATTGTCGATTTGAAATTATTTTATTTGTTGATAAATTGTCTAATTTAAGCGTCGGAGAGTCCCCAACGGAACACCCCCACTCTCGCTCCGCTTTACCTTTTCATCCTTACAGGATCTTGGAACGATCGGCCTACTATTTTTTTCTTTACAGGATCTTGGAACGATCGGCCTACTATTTTTTTCTCTACAATTGTCAGTGCCCACCGACCTACAAAAATTCAACTGTAGATTTTCGGGCATCTATATACGGTTACAATAAACAATCCACTAATTTAGTTTTTAAAATTTATACTCTTAATACTCTTTATGGCTTTGAACTATTGGAATTCTTTCAAATAAACATAGACTGCCTAGTAACTATCTTATGAGATAGCATTAATAGAAATGCTAAATAAAGGAACAGAAGAACGGGGTTCGGCTAAATTGTTGTTAATAGAAATGTTATTGGGTTAGTTATCAAAAGAAAATAGTTTCTTTAGTTTATTTATTTATTTTTATTTTTAAAAATTTTTGAATTTTGTGCACTTTTAGATTAAAATCCAATGTCTAATTTTCATCCAATCAACTATACGGTTACTTTACTGTAATATAGCTAGACCTATGAAGAACAATGCAAGACTGAACAATTGCATTATTCCTACATCCAAATCATCCATAAATTAACTGGTCTACTACCTTTAACATCTAGTACTTCAAATCCTAATAAAACCAAAATTAAAGTTTCTATGTTTTAATAGTTTAAAATAATTAACTTAATATGAATAATTCTTAAACAATTTCGTTGAAGCACTATGATAGATTTTAATTTAATTTAATGTGAATTATATTTTTATCAAACTCTTGTCCACAAGAGTCTTTCTTAACTTGTGCCTTTAGACACTTAATATTACGCATTATAGTAAAAGTATTTCCAATTTCATGTGTATTGATATTTGATAATGGTAATGGTTTGCAGATAATATCCATCGAAGTTTATGGGATTTCCATATTCCTACGAGAAAGAGATCCTTGGTTTCACCCATCGAACAACTTCAAAGTGATCTTTATCAAATTTTTAAACTTGAGGGCTCTAAAATTCTACGTGGACCTCAAGATGGCGTGCTCTTATATAAGACAAACAACCTGATTTTCCTCACTGAAATAGGTCTTGGAAGCATTCTTCTAAAAAATTCAACAACATGAACCCAAGATGCAGTCTTCCATATTGTCAAATAAGCAATGTACAGTGTAAAATAAGGCAGAAAATATTGTATCAATTGTATTATCCTAATGTATTTTAAATTCTGTATACAATACAATGCAATTGGAAATACATTTTGGTATAGTAAAAAGTATTGCATAGTTAATATTAATCTATTTTATTCTAGTGTGACTGTGAGAAACTGATGTAGATTTGCCCAACATTTTAATGCTGAGGGAATTGGAAATAAATGGATGTAGAGGAATGGCATGAAATAGTCAAATGAACCTGAAATCACTTATTAAGTTTAATTACTACGACTCTCTCAAATATTTTTGTGTTTGGCAACTGGTCAAGTCAAGAACTGAGTTCTAAAAACTAGAACATCTAAATGTCATTAATCATTATTGTGGGTTGTGACTTGTGAGCAGCTCATCTACTTGTGGTGGGGTTGCAAAGTCAAAAGAACTGTATATTACGAATTGTTGGATTCGTGTGGTTTGTTTTCTTTCTAATTTGAGTGAACTTGAGATTATTGGCTGCATTTGCACTTCTCTTCAACAATTATTGGTAAGAGTATCACATCCTTTGCAGAAGAGGGTGTTCCCACCAATTTATCATCTCTTATTATTGCCCCATGCCAGCAAATTTAACTGCACTCATTTCATTTTAAATGAGTTTTTTGCTTAAATTTTTATTCATTATATTGTAATATTAATTTATCTGCATAATTCTATTTCCATTGCCCGATTTTTATTTTTATTTTTTTTTAAATAAAAAAAATGAATTCATTAACCAAAAAGGATTACAAGGACAACATGGCCTTTCTAGTTTCTAGGAACAAAAGCAACTTAACAATTTGGATTGCCATCCAGAAAGTGAATAATGTCACTTATTAGCAGACCCAAATCAGAGACAGGAGCATTTCCAGAGTGAATATACCTCATGCGCATCTGTCTCGAGCAGCCAAAGCTTCTTCAATGACAGGAGAGATACCAGCTGACAGGGATTGGGAGCTTGAAGCTAATACATCACCAATGTGACAGCATCAACCAAACAAGCATTTAATGATAGACATGAAATAATAACTACTTATAATATTTCTGAAAAAGGAATGAATTTAAAAAATGGAACAAAATCTAAAAAGAAAGACACAATATTTTTTATAAGTTTATTCTGTTTTTGTTAGATTATTCATTGCATCTACATGAATTTCAAAAAGTCAAAAAAATCAATTTCAGATTAGCTGCTTCCTTAATAGTTAATCCTTTCAAGCTTAACTCATCTGTTCAATTTTATTACCAAAATAAATAAATTTATCTTCATGACTTCAATATTGCAATTTTTTCAAAAAATAAATAAAAAATCATGTTTCAATCCAGCCATTCATTTTACATAGATATGCTTCTGTACGTTCGTTCTATACGCTCACTCCAATCAAATCATATCATGTTACATGAATAACCAATCACATGAGATATGCATACCACATGACACAATATAAACGAGTTGGGTTGCTTGGGCGTATACATCCAAGAGTGTTTCGAAGCATTTCTCCATTTTACAATCACGTATATCCAGCAGTTTAAAAGACAGAACACAAGTGAATTGGTAATTAGATGTTCCTTAACCCATAAACTTGTAAAGGTCTGTTTTAAAATAAGTTTTGAATATAAATTTGGTTTCATCAATGTGCAGTCTTTGAGGAAGAAAGTACTGCAAGTTTTTGTATATATATATATATATATATATATATATTTATATAGTCTTTTTCTCCTCGGTGCGCATTGATTTAATTTATATCAGTGTGTTGTATGTAGACCCCTGATTATGGAGAAGTTTTGACAAGTGCATACACTTTGAGTCAAAATATGTAAATCTAATGGTCCACATCCAACGCACCGATGAAGTTATATCAGTACGTACTGACTTAAAAATATTTATATATATATAGGCATTGTAACTTTTCTGATAGTACTTAATTTATAGGTTAGTTGTGAGCAATTCAATGAGATAGTGGCAAATTAGGCTAAATATCTCCTAGGGCAAGTTTAATTTTCAGATTACAAGAATATACACTACAGATTTGCATCTTAAAAAAACCTTCCATAAATTGGGTCCTTTTTTAGATAAGGCAATTCAGCCAAGGCAGCTTTTCTATGTATTATTTAATGCTATTAATGCTTTGTAATTTCATTTTTCATTATTCAACAAACACTTGGAGAAAAGACAGCAGACTGGGCACTAGCAAAAAAAAAAATCAAAAAAATCATAGTGGTAATTTAAAGCTCTCATCTCCATCATATTTTTCCATGAATCATTTAGAAAATTCTTTTTTCCATTTCTTATATTTTTTTAATTCTTACAGTAGCAAAGATATATATTAATTATCAACATGGGAAAGCGAGGACCTTGTTTTCATTGTGGAATTGACAGTAAGTTCTCTTTCTTATCACTTGTATAATTATTTTACGAGGATAATTTATTGATTATGTATCATAAACTAATTCTAGATTACAACTTTAGCCTCTTAATTTTAAGATCTAAAATTATGTTATTTATTTAGGATCGATTCGAGTTAATAGAAAAGGTTTGGTGCATTTAGATGCACCATACATCCTTCTTTGAGATCGTACTCGTGGTAGTTTTGGCACGTAATATAATTTGAACTATCCTATGTTGAGACAGTACTCTTGGCAATTTTGCTATGTGGTATAATTTCAAATTTTGCCATGAAAGAAATTTTGTACATAATTTTAAAAGTGACTATTAGATAATTCAATCATTTGGCTTTACTCTCAGGTGTAGCCGTGTAGTATGCTCATATAAACTTTCAAAACTATTTTTTTTTTTCTAAACATTAAACAGTCCACAACCCACAAAATTTGCTCATAAAATATGAAGAATTGAGAAATGAAAATAGTTCCAACGAATAATATTAAATTAAATTCTCATGCGCGTGCAATGCAATAATATAATGAACACGATAGGTTAATTTTCTTCTAAAAAATTTCAAAAATAAAAAATAAAACATTGTTTGTCATGCCCTGTGACCTGTGTTCTAAGTCAATACTCTCTGTAGATCTTTTCATAATTAAAGTTATTAATTTTTAAAAAAAAATTGTTTAGTTGTCCGGCTGTCTATATTGAAAATGCTGTTAAAAAGTATTTTGGTATTTAATTTATTTTTTAATCACAAACTTCTCCTATAAAAATGGGAAAATGTCCCTTCAATTTATTTATTTTTTTGGACTGATTAGAGTTCTAACTAAAAGAGTAGAATACAATTATTTTTTCACCTAAAAAAATAGAAATTTAGAAGGCAATTTAAAGTATAAAGTCTAAACACAACAAACATTAACAAGCATACCTTAATGAAATGGTCAAATAAGGAAAAACAAAAAGAGAGAAAGGAATAGTCAGATCATATTCTTAAATTTATAAATGGTAATCATACAATGTAAAATTACTACAATAAAAGCTTTCCAAAATTTATTTTTTTACTATAATCACACATATGCCTAAGAGGTTGTGGATTGAGTCATGTCCCCTCCCCCAACCTAGAAATATTGTCATAGTCCAAAAAAAAATTCTAAAAATATGGGAGATTTGCAGAAATCCACCCTAAGGTTTGACCTTTTTTGTTTTTAAAAACAACCCTTTAGTTTTGAATTTTGATAAAAATTCCCTTATTTCAAAATTTAGTTAAAACCCCCCTTTAGGGTTTTTTTTTATAAAAAAAAATTTACCTAATTCGAGAATAGCGGTTTTTTTTTTTAAACAGATCAATCGTCAGGGGGGTTTTTAGAAATCTCCCCAAACATAATGTTATAATTCCATTCAAAAATGCCATATGTATCGTTTGTTGAAGAAAAAAAAGAGTACGCAGCTATAGTGTTTTGAATATTTTTTATAAAATTACTTGTTTTTTTTTTGGAGTTTATGTTTACTATTATAATACTTAAGACTCATAAAATTGATTTCTACACCCAATTAATTAGCAAGTACACCCATAATTTAATTTTAAAATTTTGTACAACACTATAAGCATTCATTGCAATACCAAAAATAACCATAAAAATAAATATTGAATTCCAATCTAATTTTTCATCAAGGGGATGAAGGTTGGGTTTTCATACAACTTCAAATGGTTGTTTATGATGCGGGTGTGGCACCATACTCATAATGAACCATACCTAAAAAAAAATTAAAAATTATAATAATGTAGAATGGTATCAAGTTAATTTTTTTAAACCTTTTTATATGTTCAGGTATTTTGCTTGATAGACTTTAGTTTTCCTTCGATTATTATTTTTTTTTTATTTAGGGTAATGGATATTCAAACTTGGAACCTCAATTTAATTGAAAAATATGGTTACCATCAAACTATTACCCTCGACCACCGTTAGATTTTAGTTTTCCTATTATTATTTATCCCATTATCATATTAAATATTATTTTTCATACCTTTTTGAATTCAAATTATGTTACTTTAATCATCAGATCATACAGGTTTCAACTATTGAGATTGCATCGGCATGTATAAATTTCAATATATAGTAATAGTCGATACAACCGCACAATGTGGTTTGGTAATAAAAAAAGTTAACTCAACCTAGTAATGTTCCAATGTCGAATTTGAAAATGCATAGTACATATACAACTTGTGTAACAAATTATTGCAAGCCCATAAAAATGGAGCTATTGATCTAGATTCTTGCCCCTTTTAATATCATACTATCAGACATGAACATTTGGAATGCATGTTGATCAATAACTTGTATCACTTTGAACTAGTATGACAAACTGCATATATCTTTTTGTAACATTAAACCAATATCACTTTGAACAAACGGTTGAATGAAATTTGAAAGTGCATAGTCTATATAGGACTTGTGTAACAAATTATGCATAAAAATGGACCTATTGATCTTGATACTTGCCCCTTTTAATATCATACTATCAGACATGAAAATTTGAACTTTTACACAATCTAATCTCACTCTCGGAAGGATGTCCATGTTCATACATTGTGTAATTTTATTGGGAAAATGAGCATATTTATTTTTGTAACATCAAATCAATATCACCTGTTGTACAGCTACTCCGCTATGGAGAAATGGACCACCTGAAAAGCCTGTATTATGCAATGCTTGTGGATCGAGATACAGGCTGAGAGGGACTCTTCTCAACTACACTCCCAAACATCTCATGGTTATTCCATCGTCAAACAAGAACAAGAACAAGAACAAGAACAAAAGGCGCAACACAATAGTCAAAACTGAAAACAATTTCACAAACAGTTTCCGTGTACCTGCTACTGCTACTGCTTCTGATCATGAAGCCGATGTCAATAACAAATCAACTTCATTAGAATCCCAAACTTCATCAGGATCGACAACTTCATTATCATCATACCCTGATGATAAGAAGAGCAATGGAAGCCAACTAACAGGTTGTATTTCTTTTTACCAGTCTCTTAATTTTTTTTAGCATATTAAACAGAGATTCTGCTACTATATACACCTGTATAGTTACTATAAAGTCCACTATTGGAATTTACCTAGTAACTATATAGGTCTTGTGATAGCACTAATAGAAAAGATAAAAAACGAAATGACCAATAATCCATGCAAGTCTGACAAATTACATTATTCCAACATCCAAATCATCCATAAACTGTTCAAATCCTAATAAAACCAAAATTAAAGTCTCCATTTCTTAATAGTTTCAAATAATTAACTTAATATGAACAATTCTTAAACAACTTCTTTGAAGCAACATAAGTCAAAAAGTCTATGCTGCGTAAAACAACTAGAAAGACCAACAATTTTAACATCAAATAAAGGGTAACAAGAAGCAACATGTCCTAGCAATCCATTAAACAAAAATTCACCTTTTAAAAAAGAGAGACAAGGGGAAACTCAAAATCAACATTGAACCAACCATATGAAACACTCAAAATAATAGATGGCCCAACAAATCTTGAAGAAAAACTACATGCCTAAATACATACAGAGTTGTTGAAAACATAATTTCCAACAAATCTAACTATTAGAACATAGATGGCCCAACAAATTTTTTATGTAAAACTAAATGCTTAAATACATACAGAGCTGTTGAAAACATATTTCCAACAAATCTAAACATCCTTCACTATCATGAAGACCATTAGTCCTTTTGAGTTTGGAATCGATCAAAACCACAATAATTCAAATCCTACATCACAAGTTTTTTAATGTTAGATTGCGTTAATAATTGATTGATTCTCATCATCAGCATAAAAAATAACAAAAAAACCTGACTTACGTGAGGCCATTGACCAAACGGGTAACCCACAGTTAAAGAATGTGACGAATCCTATAAATATGCATAGTCAAATTAGTTATCAAACAATATAAGCATGTAAAGACATACTACCAATATAAAGTACCTGATTCAAATGAGGCATCTGGTCATTGTTTTGAAGGGCGATTGTAGCGCCAAAATTAGAATTTCCAACAGGCTCATTCAACTCATCCTAAAAGAAGAAATAAAGTTATTATAATACTTTTTCCTGATAGCAATTCTTTAAGAACCTAAAATGTAAAAGTTTCAATAGCAAACTGGATTACAAAGATTTAATTGTGAGATACACCAAAATGATGGATGGATGAATCAAAGGTTGCAGGATTAGATGGTACAGTTTGATGAGATAGACCACTAACCATTTCTTGATTGCATTGACCTGTATAAATTATATATGTTATTAAAAACAATTCAAAAAAAAAAAAAACAAATAGGGATTATTAGATATCCAATTCTTACATAAAAACATTTACCGTGTTTATACCTTTTGTCATCCTCTTTCGTTTCCCCGAATTGCTTTTCAATCTTGCATTAGCTTGTCCTTTAGTCTTAACAATTGGAAGATCCGATTCATCGCTGGGTTGCTCATCCACTTTCCTAAGATTTTTCAACATATAATAGTTTCCTTGTCTTCTTCAAGTAGCCTCATTGCCTCTGCTAATTTGTCTTTAACAATCTTAGTTCCAGAATCAGTCAATGAAGCTATGTTATATACATTAATTCCTTCATGCATCAACTTACTAAGGCGTAAAGATTGAAAAGACTTCTCATCTCCACTGTCACAACTAACTGAAATTCCTTTTTTTGCATCTTTGGTCCACCTCTTTAGTATATATTGTAGTGGTATGCTAGTGAGATTATTTAAATCAAATGCCTTCAAGGCATGACGGCATAACATCCCCATTGACTCAAACAACTTACAACAACATGAAACGTCTGAAGTAAGGGAACTAAATTGAACTTTGTACACTCTTCCTTGACCTTCCTCAATCGCTTCATAAATATGCAGCTCACCCTCATTACTAACTTCTTTCATCCTCACTCCCATACAACTCATTAACTCCTCCTCAAAAAATCTAAACATTTTGTTAGAGTACACACTAACTCCATGAGTTAGGATTCCACTACTTACCTTAAGACGAGGTACATCATATTTACAGCAATAATCTTCTTCTAACTCCATCAAGCGCATCCGTATTGTTTTTTTCTCACAATGATAAACAAAATCAATGAGATCCATCGTTTTTGTAGAAATTTGATAGAAAAAATGTTTTGTATTCTCAATTCGTTGGGTGGATTCAATATTTGCAGAAAATGTTTTTAAATTAAATGCCAAACACCACTTCTCTCGAAGAGAATACAACTTTCTAAGCCATAAATGATCCTCAAGATTGAATTTTTTTATCATATCAACCCATGAGACTTGAAATTCTGCTTCGCTATAACACCCATGAAAACATTTGTCGAGTAGCTTCTTGAACTCGGGATGAGCATAAAGTCTAGCAAGTCGTTTTGTAGCATGCTTTGCAATGAGCCAAGGGCACAGTCGATGATGTGTTTGGGGAAAAACATTTCCAACAGCATTTGCTATTGCATCATCTTCATCTGTAAAAATGGTTTTTGGTTGTTTGTTTCCCATTGACTCTAAATATGTCTGTAACAACCAAGTGAATGATTCAGTACTCTCATCTAGAAGAAAAGCACAGCCAAACAACACGTTTTTCCAATGATGATTAACTCCTACTAATGGAGCACAAATCATGTTGTACTTATTAGCTCGGAATGTAGTGTCAAAACATACAACATCACCAAAACAATCATAATCTAGCTTTGACCTACCATCTCTCCAAAAGAAATTTGTCATTCGACCATATTGGTCCACTTGAATTGAGTAAAAAAAGTTAGGATCCTCACTTTGTTTACTCTTACAGTGGTTTAGTAAACTTTGTGCATCCTCTGCTTCTATCATTCCATCATTTCTCCTTTGTAAGTAATTAGTTGTATTTTTCTTAGTATCCCCAACATTTTCAACACCACCCATTCCATTTGCTACATGAAAATCTAATTGTGTTGGTTCTATACCAACATTAGCCTTAGAACTCCTCGTACCCCCAAGAACATGGGATATTTTTCGACATGATCTTAATAAATCTCTTTCTTCAGGTTTGGCTAGTTCATGATTATGATTGTAGTTGATATGAGAAATAGTCCATATTCCTTCTTTCACATTAAATCTTATGAGTGCTTTGCAACCAGTTCTTCTATCTATCCTATTTATATTCTTCACCTCACATAAGTCTTCATCTCTTTGAAACCCTTCTTTTGAACACACAAAATCCCTTTGTCGAATATTATTCGATGAATCTCTTCTAACATGCCCTTTACGAATGCTAAACCCTTTTCTTAAAGCATAGACATTGCAGAAACTATATGCTTCAGCATCAGAATGCACTTGCATTCCTATTTTGGGTACACCCTCATCTTCTTCCCCATTCATTTCCTGTACATACCAAGAACATTGGTTATACACTCAAATATAAGAAAACAAAGAACATTGGTTAATACACTCAAATATAAAAAAACAATAAATATATATATATATATATATAAAGAAACTAAGAGAACAGTTTTTTATAGCAGATTTCATATATAATATATTGTATACATCAAATCAATACAAAAACGATGTTTCCTTTCCGTCAACTTTGTGTTTGAATTTCATAAATCAAATATAACCAAATGATTTTATCATTATCTAGTCACAAAATTAAAATATTTCAATTAATTATAGTTCAATCAGTTAATAAAATCATTCGATGAAAACACGTAACCAAAATGATTACATGGACATTACTTAGTATTTTCAAAATGACTTCCTTTATTAGGAAAATTAAAAGTTTTGTGCACACGAAACCAAAGCAAACTAAAAGTCCACTAAGGCGATCTTCCAAACCGAAATAATAATCATGAATAAATATACAAAAACCAAACAATTGTACACGAAATAATGTCAAGAAACATCAACAATCCCCCATTGCCACCCCCCAATATCCCAACAAAAATGTACGACGAAGGAAAAATTGTTACATAATTCCAATTCAAAATGACTACTTCTAAGTTCGCCTTTACTATAACTTTTGAAACATCAAATATTCTTTGTACACTACCAAACAATTTTAATAATAACAATACCTACTCCCCCATTTCTTTGTCTCCCCTTTTTAATTTTGTAATCCTTGCCACTAAGAACCCCAAACCATTACAAAACATACTGATACATGTGTGTATGTGGTTAATAATTCTACTTGAAAATTAATCAACACGTTTTATCCACTCCACTTAAGTTAGTGAGTGTATCGAACATCAAAGTAACTAACTTAGTGGTATGATCAGAGAACAGATTAGCTGGGTTATTAAGGCATGCAATGTAATTATGTAATAGAGGGTATTCCCTTAATGAATCTACATACTTCTGGGGGTTGTTAAGGCAGCAAGTAAAACCTCATTCTGATCCAAAAATGAAGAAATTGCCATTGTTCATCTCGTGTCCAACATCTCCCTCCAACTTAAATAAATTTTTACCACTAATATAATTTGCTCCTCTTAAAATCAAAGTATAATTTCTTAAAACTTTCTTTAAAACAGATAAAAAAAATTAATGATTGAAAGATGTCCAATTGATTATTATTTAACAATTTCAAGAAAGTTATGAGCTTTTGTATTGATGAATGATAATGAACTTTGTAACTGGCAAGGGTATCTTTGACAACTAACTACTTTTAGCTGAAATAATCTTCAATATTAATAGAAAACTTAACTGTCAGTTTTGAAATAGGAAAATTTCTTTATATAACAATTTTGTTGTTCGTATTTATGTATAACAAAAGAAATATATTATAACATGTGCTTTGAGCCTTTGACAGCATATGTTGAGTAAAGCCTCTTGTTGGCAACAAATATAAGAATCTACTAGATTTTATTTATTTATTATTATTATTAATTATTTTTCTTTTTATACTCATAGCTCCCCCGACCTTTCTCCTATTCCTAGGGTTCTAAACTAGGGGATATTATCGGACCCTACAACCTTGGAAGTCATGCAACTCATAGTATCCTAGGTAGGTGGCCACAAAAGGTATCGAATCATTGGCCCCTTTGTTATAATCCCCACCCCTCAACCACTAGACTAACCCCTTGGGGTTAATATGATGGATTTCAATTTAATTTAATTACATGTGAATTATATTTTTATCAAACTCTTGTCCACAAGAGTCTTTCTTAACTTGTGCCCTTAGACACGCATTAATAGTACACAATATAGTAAAAGTATTTCCAATTTCATGTGTATTGATAATGGTAAAGGTTTGCAGGTAATATCCATCGAAGTTTATGGGATTTCCATATTCCTTCAAGAACGAGATCCTTGGTCTTATATCGTAGTCTTTTTCCCATCCTTTCACCCATTGAACAACTTCAAAAGGATCTTTACCAAATTTTTAAACATGAGGGCACTAGAATTCTACATGGACCTCAAGATGGTGTGCTCTTATATAATACAAACAACCAGATTGCCCCCACTGAAATAGGTCTTGGAAGCATTCTTCTCAAAAATTCAACAACTCCACATCAATCATGAACCCAAGATGCAATCTTCCATATCGGACAAAAAGTATTCTAGCTTGAATGACTCAAATAAAATTCTCGCCAATGTAAGCGGCAACCTTTTTTTTTGTCAAAAGATTTGTTATTTCCTTTATTATTATTATTATTATTTGAACTTTTGTCTCAATGATGCCATTGCCATTTGGTTTACAAACTCAAGAAGGTTTATCTTTTTTCTCAACTAGACTCTTGCTGCTATATGCAGTGGCGGACCCAGAAATTTTAATGAGGTGGGACACTTGAACAAAAAAAAATTATTTAAAAAAATTTATTGAAAATTTAAAATCATAATAAAATGTGTTTTTTTATATAAAAAATGATGGTATAATGAATTTTTAATAAAAAAAATAGAATACTTATTCGAAATGAATTACATAATCTTACATTTAAAAGAACTAAAAACAAGAAACAAAATATTAAAAAAATAAACAATAACAAGAAAAACAACATGTAAAATGGAAAATTATAGTATTTATTCGTAAAAAAATTAAAATATAGTTTTATAATAAAAAATTTTGTTTTGTATTTATAATGAATTCACTTTAAATTTATACAAAAATAATTGATTAATAAATATTACTAGAAATGTTTTTGAATTTTTTATTTTTCTAATTATTGATTCTAAATAAATTAGAATAATAAAATAAAGAAAAATATAAAGGATAAAATAAAATGAATCATAATAATAGATGGACTATTTTAATATAATAAATTTAAATTTGAGATTTTAGGGTTTATTGATTGGATATGTTAGGTATGTGAAACTAAAAATATTAGAAATAAGAAAATTTCAAAATAATAATAGATAAGATAATTTACTATATAATAGAACTGAATTAAGTAAACCATAAATTAAGGATAATTAAAGAATTTAACAATGAGGGGAAAAAGAAAATGGATTATTTTGTTGTAAAAGAAAATGGAAATTTGATAAAGGAATTGGAAACTGAGTGTAAAATAAAAATAGATATTAAAATGTATTTGATTTGCTTATGGTGAGAATTGAACCAGCGACTAAAACAATAAAATGAAGACAATAAACCAGCTGTGCTGTATAACAACATATGTCATAATGTGTTATTTGTGATATATATATATATATATATATATATATAAACATAGAATGATTTTTTTTTTTTAATTTGAGGTGGGGCATGGGCCCCACCTGGTCTCTATGTGGGTCCGCCCCTGGCTATATGTATAGAATACTAGAAAGTTAAAAAAAAAAAATCGGGCATGTGTCTGTTTGAATGACATTGAGTATATCTACCATTTCTCATACTTGAAATATTGATTCAAGAGATTGAGGATTATCTATAGAATTCAGGTCGAGACCCAAAGGCATATCGAGTACTGAAGTCATTTTTCTCAAGATACACATACTAAAGTAACAGGGTATCTTTGTAGCAAAATTGGTTTAGCTACAGAAGCAGAGCATTCCCAAGGAGAAGATTGGAAAATCAGCTTTGCTACAGACACAGCATTTCCAAGGAAAAGATTGGAAACATACAAAGGAGCCTATTCCTAGTTCCGCTAGAAGGAATAAGAGCAAAGATCACCATGTCATCAATCAAAATTAGAAACCCATATTAATTAAAATAAAATACTGCATAACAAAAGGCCAAATCAACTAGTATTCGTAAATGGCATGTGAAAATCACCATGTCATCAATCAAAATTGCAAAGAAGCCCATATTAATTAAAATAAAATACTGAATAACAAAAGGCCAAATCAAATAGTATTCCTATATGGCATATTGGCATGTGAAAATCACCATGTCATCAATCAAAATTGCAAAGAAACCCATATTAATTAAAATAAAATACTGCATAACAAAAGGCCAAATCAAATAGTATTCCTAAATGGCATGTGAAAATCACCATGTCATCAATCAAAATTGCAAAGAAACCCATATTAATTAAAATAAAATACTGCATAACAAAAGGCCAAATCAACTAGTATTCCTAAATGGCATGTGAATTCTAAAACCACATCCTATGAGTATGCAGAGAAACACAAAAGATAACCATTCAATCAATTAGCATCCAAAAAACATTTAATGTCAAACAAGCATAATAGATGCTACACACACACGCGCGCGATAAATACTAATGCATAAACATTTCATACAAAATTCATGACTAAATTTACACACACACACACGATAAATACTAATGCATAAACATTTCATACAAAATTCATGACTAAATTATAAATCCATGTAATAGAAATACACACACATACACACATGATACACACACACACACGATCAATACTAATGCATAAACATTTCATACAAAATTCATGACTAAATTATAAATCCATGTAATAGAAATACACACACACACACCTGACAAACATACACACACACACACATGATAAACACACACACAAATACTAATGCATAACATTTTCATACAAAATTCATGACTAAATTATAAATCCATGTAAGAGAAATACACACACACACATGATAAATACTAATGCATAAACATTTCATATAAAATTCATGACTAAATTATAAATCCATGTAATAGAAATTATAAGCAACGTAAATTCACCACAATTTCAACAGTTAGTTACTTAAAAAGGAAATATATATATATAAGAATTTAAACCCTAATTAGTGAAAACAGAATTCAATAATCTCCTCCAGATACATCTACGAACATCAATGCAAAGTCCCAATACGGAAATAGTTTTTTGAGAAAAAAAATCACAAAATAACTAAGCTTCCATACCGTTGGGTCTTCGTTGTAGCGATTTGGGCTCAATAAAGTTGGACGCGATTGAGGAAAATTGCAGACAGCAATCAAGAATTGCAGAGAGTGGCTTTTGAAGTTGAAGAAGAACGATTTTAGGGCAAAAACAACAGGACAATGGAAGAGTTCTGGGTTTCGGATTTATATGGAAAACTCAAAGGTTTCAGAGAATGAAGACTTGAAGAAAAATAAATAAATAAAATAGAGACCGATAAAAGAGTGTTTTTTAGACTTCATTTTGTGCGGGACTGTGTTCTTTATTTTCAATATATTTTAATTATTAAAAGTGCTTTTAAATTTGTAGGTGCTTTGAAAATGGAAAATTTATCATTTAGCCACTCGTTGCCTACCGTGGTAGACAAAATAGCACAAATACTAAACCCCAAAATATTGAGTCTGCCCAACATTAGCTCAATCCGAAAGGATTCAAACCTTGACTAAGTCTGTGAAAGACTAAGTCAGTTGTGCAATTCACAGAACTGACAAAGTCAATATAGTTGAAATAGATTGAGATCCCAAAGATCTCGAAGGATAAAAATCACAACCTTATCCCACGATGTTAGGATCCTACAACCATATTATTTGGGGAACACTTCTCCTTCACTATAAATATCCAGCACCCCTTTCATTTTGTGGGAGAGTTTTCTTTCTCTTTGCTTTATTTGAAGTCACATTCAACAATTCTAATTCATTTTCTTCTAAACGAATAGACGACGGCCTTGCCTCGTCTCCTCCCAGCAATTTAATTTGCTAAACACTCAGTCCAAGCGAACATAAGGCTCTCCGAACGACACCGCCCAGGGCTCGACAAGCCTTATCTACGGTTTGCTTTATAATCTTCAATGTTTATTCCTTAATTTGAATTATCGAATTTGTTCATAAATTGCCTAACTTGGGTGTTGAGTAGACTCCTACAAGACACCCCTTCCTTTAGTTTTGTTCTGCAAGGTATCAAAAGCATTCGACAAAGCACTATTTATAGATTGCCAGTGTCCAGAACTCTACAATTTTGACTGAATTTCGACCGTAGGATTTTTTGGTTCTACAGTTTGGCACCCATCGTGGGGCCCTGGCAATTATTTTTACAGAACTAACGAATTGCAGGTGTTATACGCCACACGAAATGGCTCAAACATCCTCTCTGTTGCATCTCGATGCTCAACTAGCAATCATAAGACGAACAACCCTGACAATCACCTTCTACAAAACTCATCCTCGTACAATTGCCATTCAAGCAGGTCTAAGAACTCCACCAATCTTTCCCTGAAAACACCACGCTGTTGGTGGCCAAGAACATTATGGTCTACATACACCATTATAAGTTTTTCTCTTTATTTATTTACTTTTAAAAAGTATAATTGTTTCACTAGTAATTTATAGATAATTTATTTTACACACGTGTTTCTCATGAATATTGCAGTTGTTCCGTGTGGTAATATCTTTTAATTTTTTTTTTGTTGACCATTGTTATGGTAGAACAATCATTTTCTCTACTACAAAAAGCGTTCTACTAGTAGCGCTCTACAAAAATTCGCTCTATGATGAGCGCTCTACAATATTGGATCGTTAACTTTCAAGTTATGATCTTTAGAAAATTTACCACTCTAGGAAAATCGCTCTACAGCCAGCTATGAGTAGCACTCTATGTTGAGCTATACAGATCATTCTACGTCAAGCTACAGTGCAAGTAAATTGAATTCATGCGAGGGCTCTATGTTGAGCTAAATTTAGTAAATTATAAGTGTTAGGCCATGACATTTAATTACCCTACAAAAGTAAATCTGATTGTGTCATCGAACCTTTGAAGACAATGGACTACATTCTAAATCAACACAACAATATTCCATTTTATATAATATCAAGATTGGTCACATACAATATGTCGACCTATGAATTCTAGCTTGTCAAATCACCACCAAGTAGAGCCAAAATTCTCCATGTGATGGCTCTCGGTCGAGCTACGTTTCATGCTCCAAGTCGAACCAAAATTCGCCATGTAATGGCTTTCCGTCGAGCTATATTTCGTGCTCCAAGTCGAACCGAAATTCTCCATGTAATGGCTCTCGGTCGAGCTACGTTTCGTGCTCCAAGTCGAGCCGAAATTTGCCATTAATGACTCTCCTTCGAGCTACATTTTGGGCTCCGAGTCGAGCCAAAATTCTCTACGTAAAGGCTCTCCGTCGAGCTACATTTCATGCTCCAAGTCGATCCGAAATTCTCTATGTAATGGCTCTTTGTCGAGCTACATTTCGTGCTCCAAGTCGAGCTAAAATTCGCCATGTAATGGCTCTCCATCGAGCTATATGTCTAACTGAAATTCTCCATGTAATGGTTCTCCGTCGAGCTACATGTCGAATCGAAATTCTCCATATAATGGCTGTTTGTCGAGCTACATTCCATGTCGAGTTGAACCAAAATTTTGCTCCATGTCAAGCCCAAATTTTGCTCAATGTCGAGCCCAAATTTTGCTCTATAATGAGCTCTCCAAGTCTCGCTCCATGTCAAGTGGAGCCTAAATTTTGCTCCATGTCGAGCCTAAATTTTGCTATATGATGAGCTCTCCAAGTCTTGATCCTTGTCGAGTCGAGTCGAGTCCAAATTTTGCTTTATGTCGAGCCCAAATTTCGTTTCGTGTCGAGCTCAAATTTTGCTCTATGATGAGCTCTTCATGTCGAGTTGAGCCAAAATTTTGCTCTATGTCGAGCTCACATTTTGCTCTATGATGAGCTCTCCAAGTCTCGCTCCATGTCAAGTCGAGCCAAAATTTTGCTCCATGTCGAGCTCAAATTTTGCTCTATGATAAGCTCTCCGATAAGCTCTCCATGTCTCGCTCCATGTCAAGTCGAGCCAAAATTTTGCTCTATGTCGAGCCAAAATTTTGCTTCATATCAAGCTCAAATTTTGCTGTATGATAAGCTCTCTAAGTCTCGCTCCGTGTCGAGTCGAGTCCAAATTTTACTTCATGTCGAGCCTAAATTTTGCTCCATATCGAGCCCAAATTTTGCTCTATGATGAGCTCTCCGTGTCGAGTCGAGTCAAAATTTCGCTCCATGTCGAGCCCAAATTTTGCTCCATGTCGGACTCAAATTTTGCTCTATGATGAGCTCTCCAAGTCTCGCTCCATGTCGAGTCAAAATTTTGCTCCATGTCGAGCCCAAATTTTGATCTATGATGAGCTCTCCAAGTCTCGCCTCGTGTCGAGTCGAGTCAAAATTTTGCTCCATGTCGAGTCGAGCCCAAATTTTACTCCATATCGAGTCAAAATTTTGCTCCATGTCGAGCCCAAATGTCGCTCTATATCGAGCTCAAATTGTACTCTATGATGAGCTCTCCAAGTCTAGCTCCGTGTCGACTCGAGTCCAAATTTTGCTCCATGTCGAGCCTAAAGTTTGCTCCATGTCGAGCCCAAAATTTGCTCTATGATGAGCTCTCCAAGTCTCGCTCTGTGTCGAGTCGAGTCAAAATTTTGCTCCATGTCTAGCCCAAATTTCGCTCCATGTCGAGCTCAAATTTTGCTCTATGATGAGCTCTCCAAGTCTCACTCCATGTAGAGTCGAGCCAAAATTTTGCTCCATGTCGAGCCCAAATTTTGCTCCGTGTCGAGTCCAAATTTTGCTCTATGATGAGCTCTCCAAATCTCGCTCCGTTTCGAGTCGAATCAAAATTTTGCTCCATATCGAACCCAAATTTCGCTCCATGTCGAACCCAAATTTCGCTCCATGTCGACCTCAAAATTTGTTCTATGATGAGCTCTCCAAGTCTCGCTCGGTGTCAAGTCGCTCCATGTCGAGCCTAAATTTCGCTCCATGTCGAGCTCTCCAAGTCTCGCTCCGTGTCGAGTCGAGCCAAATTTTGCTCTATGTCGAGTCCAAATTTAGCTCTATGTCGAGCCTAAATTTCGCTCCATGTCGAGCTTTCCAAATTTCGCTCCATGTCGATCCCAAATTTCACTCCATGTCGAGCTCAAGTTCCGCTATACGTCAAGTGCTCTACGAAATCAAATCAAATCCTTAGAAAAAATAAAAAATAAAAAAATCGTTCTACAAGTTTCATTCTACATTGAGCGTTCTACAAATTTCGTTATACGTCGAGCTGTAGATAACACCCAACACCGTCGATCGACTAATGTCTAAAAAAAAGTGGAAAAAATGAACAAGTTCAAACCACTTCTTAGTAGTTCATTACAAAAGAATGGGGCTATCAAAATAATCCAACCTACAATTTTTCTATCCAACTAACATTGGAAACTACCGATGACTGTCTTGTAGACCGTTCAACGCAAGAGTTCTATCGAAAAAATCCATTCTCTAACTTGAAGACTTCAACTTAGAGAGTGAGGGGCTAATTGTGGTAGCCAAAAATAACACAAATACTAAGGCCCAAAACATTAAGTCGCCCCAGCACTGGCCCAATATGAAAGGATTCAAACCTTGACCAAGTCTGTGAAATACTAAGTCAGTTATGCAATTCAAAGAACTGACCAAGTCAATATAATTGAAACAGATTGAGATCCCAAATATCTTGGAGGATAAAAATCACAACCTTATCCCACGATTTCAGGATCCTACAACCATATCACTTGGGGAACACTTCTCTTTCATTATAAATATCCAACACCTCTTTCATTTTGTGGGAGAGTTTTCTTTCTCTTTGCTTTATTTGAAGTCACGTTCAACAATTCTAATTCATTTTCTTCTAAACGGATCGACGACGGCCTTGTCTCATCTCCTCTCAGCAATTTAATTTGCTAAACACTCAGCCCAAGCGAACATAAGGCTCTCCGAACGACACCACCCAGGGCTCGACAAGCCTTATCTACGGTTTGCTTTAGAATCTACATTGTTTATTCCTTAATTTGAATTATCGAATTTGTTCATAAATTGCCTAACTTGGGTGTTGAGTAGACTCCTACAAGACACCCATTCCTTTAGTTTTGTTCTGCAAGGTATCAAAAGCATTCGACAAAGCACTATTCATAGATTGCCGGTGTCCCGAACTCTCCAATTTTCACCGAATTTTAACCATAGGAATTTTCTGGTTCTACACCTACTTGCCATATGAGTATATTACAACTTATTAATTACATGTCTAGTTATATTTATTTTCCACTAATATGGTTCGGTGTTTAGCTCATTATGCCTGATAATATTCAGTTAAAAAAATTATAACAGTTTTTTATTTTTATTTTATTGCCACCCAAAATTGTTTTCGCAACATCCATTTACTTCAGGTATCTATTATTAAAAAAAAATTAATAATTTACCTTTTACGATCTATAAAATATCAAAATTAACTCTAAATAATAATAAACATTTTAATTAAATTATTTATGTTCAAACCTATACAAAATCAAATGTGGGTGAAGATCTGAACCAAAAATCAAACAAATATAGACATTTTTATAGCTCTCTAGATAATCATATTCATGGCTCCAAACACATTGAAACTCTTTGTATAGCTATAAAGTATAAGCAACTATAAAATAGGGACTCCTTGGCATCATCATCACTATATTCAACGATGACACGTCGATTCAAAACACAAAAACATAATCAAAAACTCTAATTTATTTAAGGGATATTACTTTTTGAGTCCCTCTAGTTTGATGTAATATGGTATTCAATGCACTAGTTTAGAGTATTGTTTTTTTTAGTCCACTAGTTCACTGACAATCTCTTTTATAATTTCTACCGTCCAATTCCATCTGGGTTTCTCAGAATTCCGTCAGATTAATGAGGGTAAAAAGGTCAAAAAACGTTCAGAGCTTCTAGAAGGTTTAGATGAAGGGAAGTATGGTAATTTTATATTTAATCAAATAAAAAATGAAAAAACAAATAAAACTAATTAAATTTAAAATTAATATATATACACAACTAATTAAAAATAATTATTAAAATAAAATGATCTTCAAACCCTAAAAATATCTCTCTATCTAGTCCCCGCCACACACACTCTCTCTCTCTGATTCTCTTCCTCTCTTCCACCGCTTTCTTCTTCTCTGCTCTCCCCGATTTTCTTATTTCTCTTCCTCTATTCGTCTCTTTCTCTCTCCTAGATTCTCTTCTTCTCTTTCTCTCTCTTCACAGCTCTCTTCTTACAGTTTTGGTTGCTTGGTGTTTGGAGGTGGAGTGGATTGATTGATAAGTCTGGATGTTGGGAGGGGTGTTCGATGGTCTGGCTTGATTGATGGGTTTCTGGGTTTGGGTGTTGGGAGGGGCGTTCGGTGGTGGGTTTTGACGTTCGGTGGTTTGGATTAGGGTTTTGATTTGGGGGTGATGGTTGTGGTTGCTTCGGTTTAATGTGGTGGTCGTGGTTGATTTCGATTTAGGTTTGGGTTTAGTGTGGTTGCGGCTGTGGTTTCTTCGATTTAGGGTTATGGCTCTGTTTGATTGATTTCGATTTAGGTTTGGGTTTGGGTTTGGGGTTGTGTGGTGGCGGTGGTGGCTGGATTTTGGGAATGGTGATGGCGATGTGTGTTCATGATTGGGTCTGGATTTGTGGTTGGTAATAGGTGGATTTGGGGTTCGGTTTGGTGGCGAGGTTGCTGGGTGGGTTCATGGGGCAGCGGCGGTTGGAGATCTAAGATGATGGAGATCCAAGAAATGGATTTGGTCCACCATATCTATTAAAAAATAAAAAATCACCAAATCCAAACCCAAAAATGGAGATTTTTTATTTTATTTTTTTGGTTTGTTTTAATTATTGTTTTTTTGTAATTGGTGGAGATCTCGATTGGATCTCAACCAAATCCATTTTTTTAATTGAAAATAGTTTTTATTTTAAATTTTTGTTATTTTTAAAAATTGTAAATAATTAGTATAAGGGTAAAATTGGAGGGCATTATGGTCTTTTAATTGGTATCAGCAATACTTAAGGCAGCATGGTCATTTTACCTTCCGTCCATGTCAGAAATTGTACTTTTAACGGAAAAAGTTACAGAATGACTAAAAATTACAATATTACATAGTGGTGTAAATATGGGCCGGCCTAAAGGGCCCGGCACGGTCCGGCCTACCAAGGATGGCGGGCCGTGCCTGGCACGGCCCCCATTCTTGGCACGTGCCGGGTCAGGGTTCCAGGCACGGCGTGCCAGGCCCAACGGTCGGCACGCCGGGCCGGCACCGCGTGCCGACCGTTGGGCCCGTTGAATTTTTTTTTTTAAAAATTTTGTTTTAAATATAACGGTTTTTTTATAAAAAAAAAAAAAATAACCGTTGGCTGACGTCAGCCAACGGTTATGTTCTTAAAAAACTATAAAAATTGCAATTTGCACCCCTTAACTCTTGTCTTTTATATTTTTATCCATTTTTCTAATTTTTCTTTCCATTCACTTTCTCTAATTCTCTCAATCTCTCCATTCTCAAACTCTCTATACAATTTCAATTATTCTTAATTTCATTCTTACTCTCTCTCTACTATTCTACACTACTAATATACTATTATAATACTTTATTAGTAATTTACTATTATATAATTATTATTCTCTAATCTCTCCACCAAGACACCAAAGTTCAAACTTTGAATTAATTCATTAAATAAAATAAAAAATGTATCTATAATCTATTATTATAAACATTTTTTTTATTATACTAAAATAATAATATGTAAAAAAATAAAAATAAAAATAAAATTAGATATGGCCCGGCCCATTTGGCCCGCCTAATTGGCCCACGTGCCTGCCCGGCACGGCACGCGGCACGGCACGGAGGGGCCGTGCCGGGCCCCTATTTAGGAAAACGGGCCGTGCCTGGCACGACCCGTTTTCCTAAACGGGCCGGGGGGCCGTGCTAATGTGGGCCAGGCCGGCCCCATTTTACACCACTAAATTATTACACAATTAGTAGACTAAATTTCATATTACATCAAACTAGAGGGACTAAATTAGGAATATCCCTTTATTTAGGTGTTTGGACTTTGAACTCGTGCATCTTCCTTTCACAGATGTGAGGAGTTCGATGTGTTTTTCAACAGCAGAGTCTTTATGTATGATTCTTCCTCCGTGTATGATGACGATCATGATGTCCAAGTAAACGGCATAAAATCTACCCATCAAAACGTTTCTTAAAAAAATGCCATAGTTTATTTGATTTAGAGTTCTTACCAAATTTGATTTTGTGTGAGTTTGAATATAAACAATTTAATTAAATTTGATATTAATATTTAGGGTTAATGAAATTGTAAAAAGTAAACTATTAAATTTCAAATTTGTACGAGGGTGTAGGAAGTAAACGAGTATGTTGAGAACTTTTATCAGTTTTATGGGCGGTAACAGAGCCAACCATAAAATAATTGTCTATAGATCCTCTCACGTTTCAGATATATTATTTGATTTTGATAGGTCCTACAATTCCATTGTAATAGTTCTTGTAATACTTTAAAAACTAAATAAAGGGCAATTACCAAATTCATCCTGGACCTTTTTTAAAATTCCATTAGTTTGCGACTTTGATAAAAGTGACCAAATTGGTCCATAACTTTTTCACAAGTACTGAACTAGTCCTTCCATTAACATTTCGTTAGTCAAACTTAACGATCAAAATATATTTTAGTATTTTGTTAAAATAAAATCAAAACTAAAAACTAAATTCATTTTATATAATAAAGAAACATTATGAAATTCTAATAATAATATTATAATTAAATTTAAAAAATAGAAAAAATCCACCCTCCACGATCTGGAAGACCCGGATCTTAGAGGTTATCCGTGTGTGGTAGACTTCAGAAGATTTGGTGATTTTATTAGGCCGATTCTATCACAATTATTCGATTAAGCTAAGTTGTTGATTTTATTTCCAAGAAATGACAGTGAAAGCCAATCAAAGTAGAAAAAATATACATGAGCTAAAGCACGCAAATCCATAAAACCAAAATCTAATGTTAAATGATAAAGTATTAGAACCAGACGGTCCAGGCATAAGAGACAATGTAAAATGAGTGGGAAACTGTTACCGGATGTGAACAGAGTAGAGACTGAAAAATGTTGAAGAGAATCTCCCACCTACCAATTACCAAACCAAACAGCTCCGACGACGATCTTCGGTGGAGTTTTAAAACTGCAAGAGAGACCATTATGGCAGTATGGAAAGAGATCGGCGACTTGTTGGAGGAGTTTGGCACGTCAACGACCAGAAGCTCCGACGCTTCGTGGAGGATCTCCTTCACCGGCGGATTTTTTTTTCAACTATATTATTTTTATTATAATTTATTTTATTTTTTATCTAAATGATTAATTTTAAGGTTATTTTTGTCTTTTAACTTTAGATATGGCAAAACTAACAGTTCACCTAACAACAACTCACAGCAGAATACTGTATTGGTTAGTTTTGAAAATTTTAGGGACTACTATGACCCAAATTAAAAAGTTATGGACCAATTTGGTTATTTTTGTAAATATCGCAAACTACTTGGAATTTTAAAAAAAGTCCAGCACCAATTTGATAATCACCTGTAAATAAATAAATTGTATTTAAAAATTTTTAATTAATTAATTACTTTAAAATTTAATACTCATATTAAACGGTCATTTTCTCATTGGTGTGTACTGGTATAACTTATATCAGTGCGTTGCATGTTAACCATTGATTATGGAAAAGTTTTGACAAGTGCATACACTTTGAGTCAAAGTGACAAGTGCATACACTTTAAGTCAAAGTATGTAAATCTAATGGTCAATATCCAACACACTGATATAATTTCATCAATACTTACTGACTTGAAAATTTCTATATATTAAATACTTTTCCATTTTTTAAAAATTCAATAAATAACAAATATTTTATTTATTTAATTTTTAAATAGATATATCTTAAATTCCTAGGTGTTAAATTATTGTTCATAGGTAGATATGATGTCTCGAAGCCCCCATAGTAATACAATCTTATGATAGTAATACAGTTCATGACTCTTGTCGTGCTTCAAAATACACTAAAATAATGTTAATATCAGATAAATTGACTCATAAATTGAAATATAGGTACTGCTAATATATTATATCTATACAGTAATTATTAAGTCGTGTCGTACCATACCTTTAAATGTTTAAACGTGCCATGTGTCCAATGATGATGTTAAGATAGGATGACTGTGAAACTTGGGTTACGAATTTTTGGATGACCAAAATGGATCAAATCTTTACCCATATAAAGACTTGCTGTCATTACTCATCTCAAACACAAAATTTTCCCAATGTTTTCAATTGACACACTTTGACTTCTATCGTATCCAGTCTCAATTCTTCTACCCTACAAAACATGAAATATGTTCATTCATGTTGAAAATATCTTAAGTTCAAATCGTCACCACCTACAACTGGTATATAAAAAATAAGGGTTCTAAAATTGTTTGGGCCTTCTTTCCAAGGCCATTTGTGGGATTAACATCTACTTATTAATTTAAGTTTTTATAGCACCTATTAATGGTTTCATTCAAAATTGCCCCAAATATCACGTGACCTTTGAATTTGGGAGAAAACTTAAGGGTCGTTTGTTTTTTATCCGGAAACTGAACAGTCCTGAATTTTTTTGAAAACTAAATATAGATTGAAATCTAAACTTAAATGATATGTTTTTTTTTCTCACATCTGAATGTACTGTCAACATGTTTGTTTTTTAAAAATAAAATTATCTGAAAATAAGTAATTTTACATTTATATACATGCTAATTAAAACAACTAATTTAACATGTATGTTCTTCTACAAACAAAGTTCAATTTTACAAAACAAAAAAATTCATCAAAGAATATAATTTTACATGTTCTGCAAACAAAGTTCAAGTTCAAGTTCAATTTCAATTTATTGTCTAAAAAAAGTTCAAGTTATTTTGCAAGTTGTCCACGTTTCCAGTGTATATAATTGAGGAAATCATTTTTGTCTTTTTTTGTTTCCTAGATCATATGCGTCGGAAATTAGATAAAAAAAGGTTATTGATTTTTTTTTTGAAATAGGTTCCTGAATTATATGCACCGGTCTCTATGAGAAATGATTAGGTTTTCTTTTTCTTTCTAAAAACTGTTTAAAATAATAAATATGTTAAAAGAAAGATCTCTACACCATATCAAATTAGTATACATTAGGAAATATATCTTCTTTAAGAGGATAGACTAGGAAGAGAATATTTAACTGTAATATATTGATTTGAAATTAAGTTAAAAGTCAAGATTTTTTACTTATTTTTTAAGTTGTTTTTTGATATTTTTAAGTTGTTTGACCACTCAAAAAAACTTAAGAAAAACAAATAAAACAACTTAATGAGTTCAATTCAGACCCATTAATTTCAAGTGGAAAAAACAAACAACCACCTCCTCTTAAAAAAAATTGTTTTGACAATAAAGTATTTAAAAAAAAAATAACAACAATAAAAAATTAAAGATTGGATAATAACAATACAAAGAAAAAATCAAATAACACTATAAAAGATTTTTTATGCTTTGGTAAGTTTTAATTTTTAATAATTAACATTTAAAAAAATATATTTGTTGTTATTATTTGATATTAATTTTTTTTATATTATTATCTGAATTTTGTTTTAATTTTATATTGTTATTATTTTATGTTTAATTTTTTTTGGTTATTTCATATTTGATTTAGTTATTTATCATTTTTATTTTTGTTGTTGTTATTATATTTCTTAAACGTTTCACTTGTTTTTAAGAATTATTTAAAGAATAATCGATAAAATAAGTAACTTAGGGACACTTTGGACATTTTGTATTGTTTGACCAGTCAACGGTTAATTTTAACGGTCTACGGACTTCACCGTTGGTTGAGGATATGAATTGTAATTGTGACAAAATTCCAATTTCACCTAAAATTAGGGCATCCGATTGTACTTTGTCCTAAACGATAACAACCATTGCATCTCCACGCGCGTGATAAGCACCCTCTTCCCTTCAAACTGTCACTGAGTCACCAACAGTAACACTTAGCTTCGCTTCTCTCTCACTCAATCACTCTCTCTCTCTCTCTCTCTCTCTCTCTCTCTCTCTCTTCGTCCCTTCAAATCCGCCACGCTTCTCTCTGAACAGATACTATTTTCTTGGCCATGGATTTCTCGTTCCTCCAGACCAGAATTATCAAACCTCTAGTTCCATTTCTCTCCTTCTCCCTCCTCTTATTTACCATAATACCACCACCAGCACACGCCTCTATTCACATCTACATCGCCGATACCTTCAGAGAAGTCGGCAATGCATTCCTCCTCCCCGGCGGCAGCGAAGGCCTCCTCTCCGCCGCCTCGTCTTCGCTCCACGATGGCCACTCTTTCATTCGGTACTCATTTTCTCATCTCTCTCTCTCTATAGGTTCTCGATTTGAACTTTAATGTCAATGTAGATCTGATGCCTTATAGATTCTGTTTAATCTAAGACAATCAAACGCTGCATTAGCTGTATCCTAAGCCGAATCTTGTAATTTATTTGTTTGTTTTTTTTATTTCTTTTATTATCTCATAATTACTTGTGGTTTTTAGAGTTAGAACTTAGAAGCTGTCGTTAAGTGAAAATAGACTGCTGAGCCTGATTCTTTTGCTGTTGAATTGTTTTTCCGGATCCTGAAAATCCAATGTGAAGCATGTAAAAGATGAATTAGTGATTCAAACTTTTAGATAGTTTTTCAACTTTGATCTTGTAGATGTTACTTCTTAGTTATCTACATTTGCATTTGCTGTCCATAGGTGAATCTTGCAATTTATTTATTTTAATTATTTCATAATTACTTGTTGTTTTTAGAGTTTAAGAACTTAGAAGCTATCTGCTGAGACTGATTCTTTTGCTGTTGATTTTTTTTTTCCGGATACTGAAAATCCAATGTGAAGCATGTAAAGGATGAATTAGTGATGAAGTTCCAATTTTATGCAGTGGATTCCAATTATTAGATAGTTATTCAACTTTGATCTTGTAGATATTACTTCTCAGTTATCTACATTTTGCATCTTTCTGCTACCGGTTAGCTGCTAAGTCGCTTTTTCGTAGCTAGAATATATTTAGGTATTGATTGAACAAATTTATAATTTAATTTTTGAAAGGTAGATTAGATGGATCAAATTTCTATAGGTAGAACTTTTTGGTAGGTAATCAATCCACACCTACTGGTTTTACTTTCTTTTGAAGTATCTTCTTTTCTAATCAAAGTAAGTTACAACTGTTTTATTTTATTTTATTTATTTTCTTAAGGCAAGCTGCTTAGAAATTTATTCAAGCAATGAATATTTGTTTAGAAATTTATTCAAGCAATGAATATTTGATAACCGCGCATGCACACTCCACCCTTGCCTACATGGTCACAATCACTCTCACAGAGAGACAAAATGTATGCAAGAGATAGTGAGATACAGGATAGTTTGAATCCACTGGTTCTGAGTTTTGTATGAATACCTATATTAGTGGGTTTGATAGTATTCATTCATTGATGGTATTATCATATGTCTAAAGATTTTTAAGGCTTTTTTATAACGAAATACCTTTACCCCCCCTTCTACATGCTTATTTTTGTTTATTTCCTGCTATAATCTTATTTCCTTTATATATAATTGGAATAGATTTGAGAATATCACTTTCTGGAGGACTCAGGCTTCTGCTGATGAGCATTCAGACATGGAGCATAGTACTGGGTTGGTACAAGTTGTTATCTTTGAAGCGGCTGATCGTAATAACATTGGCGGTTCTGCTTATGGTGGACAAAGGTCCATATGCTGCACTCCTGACCTTGCTAAGCTGGAAGGCTGCAAGCAGGGTGAAGTCATTAGGATACCATCTGCAACGGATATCGATTGGCCTATTGTATTAAATGTACAGTTCGGTGGAAATTCTTTGATAACAAACATGGTTAATGCGGATGTTCCTATCACAAAGACTGGAATGTATAATTTGTTCTTCATGGCATGTGATCCAAAACTCAAAGGACTAGTAATGAGTGGGAAGACAATGTGGAAGAATCCTGATGGTTACTTACCTGGTAGGATGGCCCCGTTAAGGAAATTTTACGTGTATATGGCCCTTGCATATCTGGTTCTAAGTGTGATTTGGTTAATTCAGTATATAAGGTTTTGGAAGGATATACTACAACTCCAGCATTGCATCACTGCTGTTATTGCTCTGGGATTGTTTGAGATGATTCTTTGGTATTTTGAGTATGCGAATTTTAACAATACAGGAATGAGGCCAGTTGTAATTACAACTTGGGTTGTGACAGTTGGAGCTATAAGAAAAACGATTTCTCGCATTCTAATTCTATCCATTTCAATGGGTTACGGTGTTGTGCGGCCCACTCTTGGTGGCCTTACTTCAAAGGTGATTCTTCTTGGAGTAACATATTTTCTGGCATCGGAGTTGCTGGATATTACTGAGTATGTGGGAACCGTTAATGACATATCAGGAAGAGCAAGACTCTTTCTAGTCCTTCCTGATGCATTCTTGGATGCGTTTTTGATATTGTGGATTTTTACTGCTCTTTCGAAAACACTGGAGCAGCTACAGGTATCACTTAATTTTTTAATGTTCTGTTTCTTCTCTAACCTTTTGTTCTTTATTATTATTATTTTTTATTCCGTGCACTAGCTACTTCTTTAATGTATGACTTTCACACATTAAAGTTAATTTTTTCCAGGCAAAAAGGAGTTCTGTAAAGTTAGATATATATAGGAAGTTCTCAAATGCACTAGCTGTGACAGTGATTGCTTCAGTTGCATGGATAGCTTATGAGGTATGATTTCTAGTTAATTTAGTTGGTGGCTGGTGATTTATATGTTTTGCTACAACAGGAACTGTATATAATAAGAAATAAAAAAGAAAACGTAATATGCCTACATTGATGATTCTAGAGTGTTTTTCATACTGTAATCTAAGGTGGTGTTTTCCTCCTTTTAGAAATGTCCTTAATTGCTTCTGGAGGAGACATGTCAAATTCTGGCAAATTAAAAGATTTGTTTTGAAGGACTTGTATTGGTTACCATGCCAAGAGTTGTAGGTGAAGCAAGCAATTGCGTTAAACTACGATGCCTACTGGCCTATAGGCATCTTACTTTCAAGTGGAATGCTTATATTAAGCATTTGATTTTGTTTTTGCAGCTTTAGTGAACTCTTCCCAATTTTGGGTATTACTAGGTGATTTCCATTTGTGATAATGTGCCTAAATAACACTTATGTGTGCTGACATTGTGGGCTTATGACCAACTTAATAAGTTGGTAAGAAAATGCCCTTGTTTAACTTAAAACACCAAATGCTTGAAAAAAAGCGCAAGACTTAATTAGTCTCGACCAAAGGCAAATTAATCTTGGCCAAAGGTTTGAAAAAAGCGCGAGACTTAATACGTCTCAACCAAAAGCAAATTAAGGTTTGAAACTCATTTTTGGTGCTATTAAAACTCAAATTATTAAGTTGGTGCTAGTTACACAAAACAAACACCAATGGGTGCTAGTTACAAAAAGAAGCCTTTCCATTTCAAACTTTAGTTGTTTCTTGCCTGACAACATGCAACCATGATTACTTATTAAAAATTAATTTTGACTGATAATGATTCTGGCAATATAATTAAACAAAAGTGTCTATAAAATTGAGAATAGTTTCACTAATTATTTAATCTTTGTCGAATCTATCTGACATCCATCTACTTTATCATTGGAAAGCCAAACGCTTATTAAGATGGAAATCAAACAATGAATCTTCTAGAGTCAATGTTTGGTTTTTTCTCATCTACGATTAACATGATAATGGTGCTAATTTGCTAATGATCTTCCAATATATAAAGAGATTTACAAATGCCTATCTGAACAACAAGACATAAGACGTTTACATATAGCTTGAGCCATAAGGGTGAAATATTTTTGACCTGACCATGGAACTTGATTCTTGACTCTAGATTCCACTAGAACCGCTTCTCTCTCTGTTCTCCTCTTTCCTTGGGCAATTCATTTAAAGTCGACAAGTTTATTCTTTTCTAGACACTAATTGACTGGTTCACAATCTGCAATTATTATGGATATGATATGCTTGCTATTACAGGTGTACTTCAAAGCAACAGATCCTTTCAATGAGCGTTGGCAGAGTGCTTGGGTCATCACTACTTTCTGGGACGTACTTGCTTTTGCATTACTATGTGTTATTTGCTACCTCTGGGCACCATCTCAGAACTCTCAAAGGTGTGTTATCTATGATATTTTGAGGAGCTTCACATGGTGAATTTTTATATATATATATATATATATATATATATATATTAAGAGAGGGGCTTTCTCAAACCATCTTATGTCCAACCATCTACACCTTGATGAAATTTAAAGAATGTTGATGAGATATTTTGTATGGACTATGGATATTAAGAAAAATGAGACATGCTTGGGGAAAAAATTCAAATTTTTTCGGATATAGGAACTATTTTTTTTTCTATGTTTCCTATTAAAAAAAATAGCTTACAAAATTTATAAAAATTAGTTCCTAAATTCGAAAAAAATAGAAATTTTTTCCATAAGTATATTTTATTTTTCTTATCATCCATGCAAAGCTTTTTTTTTTTTTTTTTTCAAAATTCATTAGATTTCATCAAGGTGGATGGTTTTGACATGAGATTTGCACTAGAGAAACCTCTCTCTCTCTCTCTCTATATATATATATATGTGCATGCAAAGCTTTTTTTTTTTTTTTTTTCAAAATTCATTAGATTTCATCAAGGTGGATGGTTTTGACATGAGATGATTTGCACTAGAGAAACCTCTCTCTCTATATATGTGCATGCAAAGCGTTTTTTTTTTTCTTTTCAAAATTCATTAGATTTCATCAAGGTGGATGGTTTTGACATGAGATGGTTTGCACTAGAGAAACACCTCTCTCTCTCTCTCTCTCTCTATATATATATATATGTGTGTGTGTCCATGACCCCATTTTTTTACAGTTTTGACGCAACTTTGTGTCCCTTGGATGTGTGTGTGTGTGTCCATGGCACCATTTTTTTACGGTTTTGACACAACTTTGTGTCCCTTGGATTAACAATCTTTGAATGGCCTAGATTAATCCTGTTGTAAGTTGTAACTTTCTTCTCTCTTTTTTAAACCTCTTCTGCTTTAAATTTGTTTTCTACCTTTCTCCTTCACTTTTTTTTTTCCTGTCTGGTTACATTCACCGGCTTTGTTCTCTATCCTCACTTTTTTTTTTCTTTTTTTTGACAGAACTTTTTCTTATTTCTGGTTGATTTGGTTTTTATAAACAGTGCAAATAAATTACAAAAATAAAAATGGTTTCGATAAAAGAAATATTTTTTTTGTATTATTATTGGAATCTAATTACAATTATCATAAGTATTTGATAGACTTTACCGTATAATTGGATGCACATAAGTAGTTTTGGCTATACTCCAGTTTGAGGCATATTGATGAGATTACCCAAATAATTTTAGGCATATTGAACTTGGGCTTGGGGTCTCCTTGGAATGAATGATAAAATTGTAGCCCCATATCATACTTAATGGTGTAAAAGGGGGCCGGCCCGGCCCACATCGGCCCGGCCCACATCGGCACGGCCCGTTTTCCTAAATGGGGGCCCGGCACGGCCCTTCCGTGCCGTGCCGGCACGTGGGCCAAATGGGCCGGCCCATATTTTTTATTTTTTTTTTAAATTTTTTTATATATTATTATTTTTGTGTGGGAGTATTTATAGAAAAATTAGAAAAGTGGGTAAAAATATAAAACACAAGAGTTGAGGGGGCAAATTGTAATTTTTATTGTTTTTTTAAAAAAAAATACCGTTATATACTTAAATTTAAAAAAAAAAAAAAAAAAAAAAACAAATTCCGCGGGTCCAACGGTCGGCACGCGTGCCGGCCCGGCGTGCCGATCGTTGGGCTTGGCACGCCGTGCTGGCGTGCCGTGCCGGGCCGGCACGCCGTGCCTGGAACCCTGACCCGGCACGTGCCAAGAATGGGGGCCGTGCCTGGCACGGCCCGCTACAGTAGAGGGCCGTGCCGGGCACGGCCCGCCATCCTTGGCAGGCCGGCCGGACCGGGCCCTCTAGGCCCGGCCCATATTTACAGCACTAATCATACTTGATTTGTTTTTGTTTTTTATTTTTTAAAATTTACTTAATTTGTTCAACAAAAAAAAAGAGAGAGATAGAGAATTAGGCGATAGATGGTGGAGAGAGAAGATGAAATATAAATTAAAAGTATTTATGAGGAGAGATTAGAGAGAAAACAATTAAAAGTGGATTAATCCAGACCATTCAACAACTATTGATCTAAGGGACACAAAGTTGTGTTAAAACTTGTGTAAAAAAATAGGGCTATGGATCGTGTCCTATATGTGTGTGTGTATATATATATATATTTATAAAGAATGAAAAGCAATCTCCCTTCACCCTTTTATCACTTTTGTCAAACTTCCAATGATCCTATTTTGTGTTTTATCAAATTTTATTTTGTGATATAGCTTCAGATTACCATATATTAACTTCTTATGAAGTGGAGACTTGTAAGATAACTGGTTCACCATCACAGGTATGCCTACTCAGAGGAAACGGGAGAAGAATTTGATGAGGAAACTCAATCTCTAACCAGGGGAAAGCCGGAGGGTGATGTAAGTTTAGTGAAACTAGAAAAGAAAGAGAAGGATACCGACAACACGGATGTTTCCGATGAAGATGACACAGAAGAGGATAAGAGGGAATGATTACTTGGAAACGTTTTTCTTATCAAGTTTATTCATAGATCCAATGCATCCTCTCATTGTGAGCTCTCAGGAAGATCTGTCAGTTTCGGCTTTGGTAACTTAAACTGGATAAGCAACGACCTATCCGCTTGGCATGTGATGGTATAAAAGTTTTGGGGCTGAAATGTGATTTTGCAGATTGTCTAGTATTAATGTTCACTCTGTAAGTAAAACAAGTGTGGCAAATGGGTATGCTCATCAGGAGAGTGCATAAAATGTTGAAAACCCTAGACTGGGACACCAAACATCAATGCTTAAATGGGGTGAATTGCTGAAATGCTTTTACATTTTTTTTAGTTGCAGAATATATAAGCGGGTCATTGTGGATTTTAATATCGGTTACTCATGTACACTAAACCTTTAAATTAGATAGTTATACAAATTCCTTTAGGTGAAGTGAGCAACGAAATTAATTTATTTTTACTATTTTAAGAGGAAATTAGACCCAACAGACCTGCTGTTTAACTATTCACGGGTGGAAACAATTTTTTGTAATTTTGACACATGCCTCCCTTGGTGTTAAAAAACTTGTTCAAATTTAATTGATATAATGACATTTTTGTTCTATTAATTTTATCTTTAAAACAGAAATTACAAAAAAAAAAAAGATTGATCTTTAATCTAATAATTTTTTAAAAATAATAATAATAATAAAAAGTAAAGAAAAAAAGTTTTAAAAACATAATAAAAAAGTTGGGATCTCCATTGTCCATCTCTAACATGGTTGGTGGGGATCTATTAGAAAAAAAAAATTGAAAAAAAAAAAAAAATCTCCGTTGCAATGGAGATCTATCTATGTCACTGTAGAGATGATGGAGATCTTTCTAGATCTCCACCCACATTAAGTTTGATTAATTTATTTTTATTTAGATTTTGGTTGTTTTTTAAATTAAATTTTGATTTTATTTTTTGATTTTATTATCCATTTTTTTAGATGGATGGTGTAGATCCATCTTATTTTTAAATTTTTTGTTTGAAAGTTTTATCCATCTAAGACTTGATTTTATTAAATTAAGGGGCATTTAAGTCTTTTAACCATTTTTGACTTTGTCAACTGTTAAAATTATCATTCAACACTAACGGCAGGGGATTTGTATGTCAATGGTTTGAAAAGTTATTTCCACATATAAATAGCTAAACCCCGAGTATGGTCGAGTGCAATTTCCTCTTTAATTTTGGACAAACTTCATTTTATTCCCAAACTAATTTGGAAATGTAATTTAAAAAAAAATTGATCTCCATCGTCCTTCTTGACCATCTCCAAGATGGACGATGGAGATCCATCTATCTATTTTTTTGTTTTATAAAGTTTTTTTTAAATTTTATTTATTTATTATGAATTATGGATATGTGATAAGATCAAAATACCCTTGTAATTATTAAGCTTGACCAAATCGGACTAACAAAAGGATCAAAATGAATCATTTCTCAAAACTTAAGAACTCACTTAAAGAAAAATGTAAAAATAAGTAAAAATTAAATAAATAAAATTGGCGTTTCCAAATTAGTTCTGGATTAAAATGAACTCTGCCCTTTAATTTTTTTATAATTAAAATATAATACAACTAAAACCTCATATCCTCCTATCTCAACTCTCCGGTGCGAGTCGGATTCAATTATAAGAATTTCCATATTATAAAAGCTCTTACCAAATAAATTAGTTGATGCCAATTTATACCTAATATTTAACCATTACCGAAATTTTTTTAAGAATAATTACATTTTTTTTCAAGAAGGCGAGAAAAATAGAGTTATTTCCTAATTTAGATGTAATTACAAATGTGAGATAGATAGAAAAATGGTGTGTTCGAATGTTAAATAAATAACTTATAACTTCATTGATGTGGATTATTTATTGTGGATATAAGGGACTTGTATTGAACCATCTCAACTTCTATTATTTATCTTGAAATGTACTTTTAAACTATCATAAAAACTCAGTTTAACAAGTTTATGGCGTGGTTAGTAATGTTCTTAATTTTTGTTGTTTGTTTTATCAATTTTTATTTGAAAATAAAAAATTAATTTTTATATTTTCAAAATCTAAAAACGTGTTCGGTAACAATACAGACATATATATATACATATATATATATACATATATATATATATATATTAATAATATTTATAATATGCCTTCAGTTTAATTGTTTTGAAAATATTATAAGACTAAAGTGTATGGTTAAATTAAGGCCAATTGATTTTCTTTAATCTAATATATATATATATATATATATATATATATATATATATATTATATTTTCAATTAATAAAATCAATTTAAATTAAGTTCAAATTAATTGATGTCTTTTTAACTTCTTTTTTTTTGAAAAATTATTATGAAGAAAATTATATTTTATTAATCTTACAAAAAATATATTCATTAGTAATAAAAAATAATAAATACAATCAATTGAATATGTTTCATATGACACTTGCCTAACTGGGAAAAATAGAAAACAAAAGTGGAAAAAGTGAAAACATCAAAATGTTGTTCCCAATTTTTGTTCAATAAAAATGACGAACGTGTTTTCTTTCTCGTTTTCTTTCAAAAACATGTTTAATGAACACATTTTCACTGTTTTTCATTATAAAAAACGCATTTGTAAAACGTTAACGAACAATAGCCTTAGGGGTCGTTTGTTTTTTTCACTTAAGACTTAATGTGTCTGAATTGAACTCATTAAGTTGTTTTGTTTGTTTTTTTAAGTGGTCAAATAACTTAAAATAAAAAGTAAGAAATCCTGACTTTTAACTTAATTCCAAATCACTGGATTACAATTAAAATATTCTATTCCAAGTCTATTCTCCAAAAAAAGATATATTTCTAAATTTATATTAATTTAATATGGTATAAAAAAATTTCTTTTAACATATTTCTTATTTTAAACATGTTTTGGAAAAGAAAAAAAACCTAAATACTTTTCATAATGAAATTTTTTAGAGATTGAATAATTGAATTTCTCTCCTGCCAAATCCCGGTAAGAACTATTTATTTATTTATTTTTATCTAACTATTAGTATAGTGCTCAATAAAGTTGTCTATCATATTAAGTAGATTTTGTGGCTCGCAAATGTTATAGAATTATTGTATAAAAAAAATTCAAGAACCTTTTTTTTATTTGGTTTCCGGTGCATATGATCCAGGAAACCAAAAAAAAAAAAACAAAAAAGGTTTCGTGAATTATATTCACCGGAAACGTGGACAACGTATAAAATTGAACTTGAATTTGAACTTTTTTTTGACAATAAATTTAACTTAAACTTTGTTTGCAGAACATGCAAAATTATATTCTTTGATTAACTTTTTATTTTGTTAAATTAAACTTTGTTTGCAAAAAAAAAAACCATACAAAATGTTATAAAGAATGGTGCATGTTAAATTACTTCTTTTAATTAGTATGGGTATAAATGTACAATTACATATTTTTAGACAGTTTTATTTTCAAAAAACCAACATGTTAACAACACATTTAGATGTGAGGAAAAAAAAAAACAAACATGTCATTCAGATTCAGATTTCAGTCCATATTCAGTCTTCAGAAAAATTCAGGACTGTTCAGTGTTCAGACAAAAAAACAAACGACCCCTTACTCATTTGGGGTTTGCTTATTTATTTTATATTTATATTTATTTATTTGGTTGGGTTTTTGAGTTGTTGCTTTTATTTTGCTATAAACTTCTTTAATAAAGTATTCTTCATCTATTACTATTGCATACCGTTCTTCTTACTTGTTAAGTGCATTTAGATTTTGCTTTTGTGAAGCCAATATTGGACAATTATATTATACAGAGGAGAAATTGAAAAGTTTTACGGATAGGGGTGTTTGAAGAAACAATAAAGGATATTTTGAAACATATGTTATTTTAGGCAATATTTGGGGTCTACATAGCATTTACAAATGTATTGGGATTTGGGACTGGGATTTGGACCTCATTCATACTTTTTGGGTTATTTATTACTAAAGTATGATAGGCAAATCATCCCAGGTTAATTTAATCATAAGTAAATAATATACGACTCAAATAATTAATCTAAAATTTAACTCAAATGATGTGGCAAGTGAGTTGATATCACCACACAAAACATGAGATGATGTAGTTAATCAAAAAAATCACTTGTCATATAATTTGCGTTAGTTTTTAGACTAATTTTTTAGATTATCTAACATGAGTGTTTGATCATTTGATTGAAAATCATTTGTAATAAGTTTGTAAAATTCAAGAACAATTCCTTTTCAAAATAATAATGTTGTATGAGATTTTTTGTCGGCATGACACATCAGCAAGGATACAGATAACGTAGAGACATGTCATGCCACGACACCAAAAGTCAAATAAAAGACACATCATCATTAGTCAACAAGAACACATGACAACACCACATAAAAGAGAATTATGCGAATGAAATCCATTACTCTGAGAAGTCTATTCGCCAATAGATCGCCAAATAAGATCTACTCGCTAGAGTTATTCTACTCAACAGATTCAATATACTGTACTAGATAAATTCGAATCGTAAGCAATAATCTACATTAGATACACAATCTTAAGCAGATGTCACGCCAGATAAGAAAGTCTTATACTTATCTCTTCAAATCAGATTCCAATAAAGAAATACAATTGTGATTGTCTAAATCACATAATCTCAATTAGCGAACAACTCCCAGTTTCAAGGAAGCCAACCCTTTTTAGGAAATAAGTTCTAAACAGTCAAACAAATCAGACTCTTACAAGGACATGAATTACAAATCAACTACTTACATGATAAGGATTAGGGTAACACCTTATCAGCACCTATAAATACATATGTATTATTCATGGTGAAAGATACACAACATACAATCTTTACTTAGTTGAAACTTTGCCAAATTCTCTTGTGAATTGCTGATTATTCCTTAAGATCGTTGGTCGACTTGAGCATCAGAGTGTAAACGCCGGTCACCAACACCAGCACTCCTAACGTTCTTTTGTTACGCAGGCTTAGTTATTGTAGGTTTCAAATCCAAAGGTTTCTATTCGCCGGATTAGTGATTTGACGAGAGCGATTCAGTGACGACAACATATCCGTATTGCAAACAGTGTCAATAATAATAATAATAATAATAATAATAATAATAATAATTAAAAAAAAACAAGGGCAAATGCCAATTAAGTCCTGGACATTTTTTAAATTTTCATGTTGTTTGCGACTTTTACAAAAGTGACCAAATTGATCCTTACATTTTTTCCAAGTGCCAAATTAGTTTAGTCAGTCAACTTTAACTGTGTATTGTACTTTACTTCTAAACAATATAATAATGACACATTCACAATTTTTTTTGACACATGCATATTTTTGTTATTTTATTTATAGGTTTTATTTGAATAGTTTTGACAACAGTGCCTGTATAATATTAACAAAAAAAAAACAATTATATAAAAATGGAAAAGACTAAACTGGAAATGAATAGTAACTAAGGGTATAATTGACATTGTCTTATTACAATATTTTTAGAATTTTTTGTGTAGAAAATTATAATTAAACATGGTATAAATGGTGTTTCATTAATAATATTTTTGGATTTTATTGTAGTTATAACTATGAATTTAATGCACAAAAGACAAAACGGTTTTGCTTTATTATGACAAATAAATTGTATTTACGTACTTTAACTAAAATTGTTAAAATCAACTATTATATTTAACACCGTTAAATCATTAGAGGGATCAATTTGGTCACTTCTAAAAAGAGGGGATTAATTTGGCACTTGGGAAAAATGTGAGGATCAATTTGATTATTTTATAAAAGTCGCAAACAACTTGGAATTTTAAAAAAGTCCATGACCTAATTGGTAATTGCCCATAAAACAAAAACAATTCAAAACTTTTCTTACAATTAGTACCTATGACTTTTTCATTTCTTAATATTCTCCCATTAAATTCAAATCAACAAAGGCAAATGTAGATTTCAATTTAGATGTAAAAGGTTGATGTAATATAGATTTATACAATTAAAATCTCAATAAAATCATCTTCTGAAAATCGATAATATGATATTTAAATTAAAGAAATATAATAATTAATACCTCCACGACAAAATCATTTATTAAGCTCATTTTTTTTAAATTTAAATCAAGTTGAGGGCTTTGGAATGAAGATATGATGATTACGTTGTATATATATTTTGTATCGAGTAATGTTAAGCTTTACAAATTTTTTTCTAAATTCTTTCCCAAATGGTATTGACATGTGACGTGTCAACATCATATTACTCACCATATAATCTTATCATGATTTATAAGATGCTGATACTTCACGCGCCAACAACATTTGGGAAGAAATTTGAATTTTTTTTAAGAAGCTTAGCATTACTCCTTTTTGTACTATAGAATCTAATACATTTTACCGTTCAAGGAAAAAATTGGACTATTTATTCCCATAAATGTCCTTCTAATTTGGAATGTTATACAAAATAATCCAAATAATATTATCATTCATGTTACATAATTTTTTTCTCTCCAAATCTTCCGACAATCCGATCATAACATATAACATAAGTTATAATTGAGCTTTCCATATAATATATAAGACTAATAAAAGATATTAAGGATTTAGTTAAGTTGTCAACATAGTAATGTTATTGAAACAACCAATGGTCCTTCTCAAAAAAACAAAAAAACAAACAATGTTCATTAGATGACACTCATGTAATGAATTACAATCTTAAATCTATAATATTCACAAACAAATGGTTCTGATAAAATTCAGTAAAAACTTAATTAATTCTTAGGAAAAATATGCAAAATCATCTCTATTGTTTTACAAAATATCAATTTAGTCCAAAGGTTTAAAGAATTAGGTGTTTTACTCTTTATTGTTTCATTGAGTATCAAAAACGTTCATATTGTTTTAACTTGTATTAAACAAGACATAATCTGAAATCGTCTGTCTTTAAAAAAGATAATATGATATCTTTATATTCTATATTAATTAAAGAAATATAATAACCAATTACCGATACAGCATAATCATTTAATGTACTTATTAAGCTCATATATATATATATATATATATATATATATATAGTCTTTCTACTGTCAGTTCGTTCTGATATATAAGAATGTGGACCACAAATTATGGAGAAGTTTTGACAAATGCACTTTGAGTCAAAGCATGTAAATCTAATGGTCAACATTCTTCGTCCTGATATATTTTATATCAGGACGAGCTGACAATAGAAAAATTGTATAAATATATATATATATATATATATATATTGAAAATACTGTAAAGCGTGTGTCTACCAACCTAGAGGATGGGTGGGGGTGTGAATGTGGACACTACCACTCGTCACTCTTGGTTCAATCCCTAATGATATCTCATGATCCACTACTCTTGGCATGAGCACCTCCTACTCTACCTCACAGGCCTTTTATAGTGGCACTTGATCAATGCTTGCCAACCCACCCTTGGTTGCAAGACTTTACTTGCTTGTGCAACTTCACCTCGAAGCCACAAGACTTTGACTCTATAAAGAGTATATGGTCTAAGTGTATATATGACACTATGCTCAAATGCAATAATGTGCAAGACCAAACACAAAATGCTTAACTAGGTGTTATAATGCAATTTAACAACATAGTTATCAACCAAACCTACATGTACACACATGAGGTCTCAATTAGTTGTAGAGAAATTCTAACAACCTAATTATCAAATAAAACTCACATAAATATTCAAGAACTTGATTAGATGCACAAAGTTAACATAATTATCAATTAAACATACATGGACATTTATAGATTAGCTATTTAAGCATAAATGACATAACAATGCAAGCTATCACAAACAAACTCAATCATGCAATTTTGACTCATAAATATATGCAATAAACTGAGTCAAAGTATTTAATCAAACAATAAATACCTAATCTAGAATAAATAGAACAATAAATGATATTCAAGGGAGTTCTTACTTACCTAGTCATGAAACCATGAAGACCCATGCTCAAATGATGATGAATGATGCAAGATGGAGATGAGTTTTGGGTTTGGAGAGTTAATGAAGCTTAAGGAAGCTTTCTCTCTCTAGGGTTTCTGTAAAAATATGAGAGTTCAATGAAGAAGAAGAGATAAGGATGTATATATAGACATAGTGGGGAAAAACGAGTTGACGCAAAAAGACCAAAATGCCATGTTTTTTGGTGCCAGGCGACATGCCCAAGTCGCCTAGCATGTCGCCTTCTGTTTTGGAAAGAAATAGAGCAGCCTGAGGCGACATCCGAGGCGACATCCAAGGCGACATGAACAAGTCGCCTATCATGTCGCTTGATGTTCTTGAGGCGACGTCTGAGGCGATGTCAAAAGCGACATGCACAAGTTGCCTAGAATGTCGTCTAACGTTCTTTTGAAAAATTACAAGTCTAATGCGACTTATGAGGCGACATGCATATGTAGCCTTGCATGTCACCTAACACACTGGACAGCACACCAGCTCCAGAAACAAGCGACCCAAAACACGACCAAGCGACATCGAAACCTTTCGTATGATATACCGTTGGAAATGTATGGAAGTCTACTTTCTACTCTAATTAACAAAACATGATTTGGATAACCGTAGAAAGAATTATGGTCAAAAGAGTGACCAAAGGTCAGAATTGGTCAATAACAAACATCCCACAATCATGGTATAAAACCATGTAACCAAATAACAATCCAAGAGAGCACAAATGGAGCCTCTCTATGGTCACAAATCGCGCTAAGACTCAAGCACACCAACGTGCAAGAGCGGACACAAAACAAGCACACCATCATGCTCGTGAGGACGTTTCCGAACACACAAAGGAAAACGTAAAACAAAACAACTACACGTAAAGACAAACAAAGACGTGCTCGTGTGAATTGTATAACGGATGCACACATATACACAATAAAGAACACAAATGCAAGATGAAAAAATCATGCATGAAGTGTGTCTGTGCACCTAAACTCTTCAAGAGATAAAGTCAAGTGATTATCATTTTGCTCTTAAAGTCATGGAGATGATTGGAAGCTTGCCGACAAGGACCTAAGCTACCCATTACACAATCATCTCCAATGTGGTGTGGTTTGTCATGAAATAAGCCAATCATAAAATCGATGTCCTTACATATATATATATATATATATATATATAAATTTTCAAGTAAGTACGCACTGATATAACTTCATCAGTGCGTTGGATGTGGACCATTAGATTTACATACTTTGACTCAAAGTGTATGCACTTGTCAAAACTTCTTCAAAATCAGTGGTCCACATGCAACACATTGTATTTTTGTAAGTACACACTACATATGACTATTATTATGATATTTAATTGTTGGAACCCCGTTCACTGGTAACGTAGCGGAAATAGGTTTTAAAATTTTTTTATATAGATCGTAAACGATCTGGGACCAGTGAACTTAGGATCACATTTATTTATTTATTTTTATTTTTTTTCGGAACTAATACATACAATATGTAAACACAGAAAATTGTAATCAATAAAAAAAATTTAGAACCTTACCAACGTTTGAAGACTCCTTTACTTTATGATATGCTCCTGGTCTGTACCACCGATCTTCCTCGCTATATCCCGGGACTGATAACTGCGTGTGGATGTGTCACGGTCTTAGGAACTTGAATGGAGGATTCAGAGAGAATGAAAAAGAGAAACAATTTCTTTTTATTCACCGTACAACACTTGCACCACACACACTACCAAAAAAAAAGATTCGATTTGCGTTGATCAATGTATATCTCTACTGCACTTGACTTGCGTGGATTAATATATATATCTTATGCACAATACCAATTGCATCTCATGCAATTTGACTTCACAGATTAAAAATTAACTTTTTTTTTTCTCTTTGTGCGTAAAATATATCTTTGATGCTTAGGTTAGGTTTTGTCGATATATATATATATATATATATATATATATATATATATATATATATATATAATTGATTCACCCACCACAATTTGTATCCAATACAAATTCAAATAACTGATCACGAGTGTGTGCTCTTTTGTTGTTATCAAAATATATATTATATATATATTATTATAATTAAATCTTTTTAATTGATATTTCTTCAATTTTAAAAACTAAATCTTTTAAAATGATATCTCATATCTTTTATTTTAAAAGATAATTAAATATTTATTTTGAATTTAAACATTTTAAATTCAATTTCAAATATTTAATTTAATAAAATAAAATAATCATATTATCTTATTCTATTTAAAATCAAATATCAACTAACAACCTCCATTTAGTGATTAATAACATAATTAAATAATCTTATTATTTAATTTATTTAATCACCATTATTCTTTAATCAAATAATCTTATTATTCATTTAATTTCCGAATAAATTCGTGTCACTTTTGTAACACAATTAATTGGACAATCCAATCAATTAACCGTGACCCTTGTTACCTAAATCGATCGGGCTAGCAAATGGACCTAATGGACCCACAATATTTTGAGCTCAATAATCATCGGAATCATTAATTAAATTCTTTAATTAATATTCCTTAATTATTAACTCTGGTGTTATGCCACTAAAAACCCGAAGCTGCACTCTCTCAACTGCAGACGTTTTTATACAAACCGATACAACTCGGTGTCCATCGATATATCTATTACACATGGAGTGATCCTCCACAGTAGTTCATAATTAGAGCTGGGTCATAATGTCCGTTAGACCCCTCTAATTACATATATCCTTTAAGTACCGTTGATTCTCTAATGAACAATAAATCCTATTTCCTCATGGAATTAGAAGAGCGCTCATATTGTCCAAGCCCCGAATCAACCCTTAAGGGAACTACTATATACTTCTCACAAGAAGGAGTGGATTCCTCTATTGTGTACATACCTTCCTAGCCAAATGCCAAAACGCAATCCCAACATATGGAGTATATTGATCAGGGATTGCATCTAACCTCACCCATAGTATATCAAAGACCACGATCTAACCTGAAGGAGTCGATAAGACACTCAGGATTAAGATCACCCACATATAGCCATCATTAGTTGATATATATATATATATATATATATGAATCTCATTAGTAAACGGATCTTGGTGAGAGATTCATATAGATCATGGCCCAGTCCTATATGATCACATCATACAAGGTGCCTCCATTCCCATATTTTATATGAATGATTCAAGATAGAATCACCATACATTACGAAATAGACCGCAACTATAGATTAACCACAAATAAAGTACCCAACTTTATTTGCTATCTATGGACTCTTTAGATTGCACGTCTCTTACTGTATCCATCTGTATATGACACTCATATACACAGTTCAAGATTACATCCAGCAATCTAGGATGTTAATATATGCACAAGTTATAAAATAAACAACACAACAAGAATGAATTGAACTTTTTCTTTTTATTTATTTCATAAATCCATTTACAAATTACATTTTTAGGGCATAAACCCCAACAATCTCCTACTTGCACTAAAGAATGTGAGGCATGTTTCATAACCCTAGACCATCTAGGTGACCCGAAAACACTTTAACCGGTAAGGTCTTCGTAAATAGATCAACATAATTGTCTTGTGAGGCTATCTTGGTGACGATCACATCTCCTCTCTGCACTATCTCCCTAATGAGATTATACTTTCTCTCTATATGCTTCCTTCTCTTGTGGCTTCTTGGTTCTTTGGAATTAGCCACAACACAACTATTATCACAATAAGATGTGATGGGCTTATCCAGATATGGAACAACTTCCAGATCACTCAAGAACTTACGGAGCCAAACAACCTCTTTAGCAGCTTCACAAGTGGTTACATATTCGGCTTCCATGGTAGAGTCAGCAATGTAAGATTGCTTAATACTTCTCCACACAATGGCTCCACCACCCAGGGTGAAAACTGATCAAGAAGTGGAATTCCTAGAATCCATGTCTGACTGAAAATCAGAATCTGTGTATCCTAACGAGATCAAATCCTGTCAGGAATACACTAGCATATAGTTTCTCGTTCTCCGAAGATACTTGAGAATAGTCTTGACAACAACCCAATGATCCAATCCTGGGTTGGACTGGTACCTGCTGACTACTCCCACTGCATAGCAGATGTCTGGTCTCGTGCATAACATAGCATACATAACACTACCTACTGCTGATGCATAGGGTACTCGTCTCATATCCTCAACTTCTTGAGGTGTCTTAGGACACTGTTCCTTACACAAGTGAACTCCATGCCTAGAAGGTAAATTACCTTTCTTGAAGTTCTGCTTCGAAAATCGCACAAGAATCTTATCGATGTACGATGTATGAGACAATGCAATGACTTTGTTCTTACGATCCCTTATAAGTTGGATCCCTAGAACATAACTCGCCTCTCCCAAATTTTTTATTTGGAATTGGCAAGCCAGCCAGCCAGCCATTTACATCAGATAACATTCCCATATCATTCCCAATGAGTAGGATGTCGTCCACGTATATGACTAAGAAAACTACATTTTTGTCAATGATGCGCTTGTAGACACAAGGCTCATCGACGTTCTGCTCAAAGCCATAGGTTTTGATCATATCATCAAACCTGATGTTCCAAGATCTAGATGCTTGCTTAAGTCCTTAGATGGATCTTTGCAACTTGCAAACCTTTTGCTCTTGATCTGGAGACACGAATCCCTCTGGTTGCATCATATAGATGCTCTCGTCAGGATTGACATTCAAGAATGCAGTCTTGACGTCCATCTGCCAAATTTCATAATCAAAATAGGCAGCAATGGATAAGAGAATCCTAATAGACTTAAACATGGCTACTGGCGAGAAGGTCTCTTCATAATCGACCACCTCTTTCTGGGTGTAACCCTTAGCCACTAGCCTTGCTTTGAAGGCCTCTACCTTCCCGTCTGCTCTTCTCTTTCTCTTGTAGATCCACTTACACCCGATGGGTTTTACCCCATCCGGTAAGTCTACAAGATCCCAAACTGAGTTGGAGTGCATAGACTCCATCTCGAGATTCATAGCTTTAAGTCATTCCTCTTTATCAGGATCTTCTATTACATTCTTAAATGTCAATGGATATCCACACTATCAGCAGAGATAACACTTTATCCCTCACATATACCTAAATAGCGTCCAGGCTGTCTTACAACCCTCCCACTACGTCTAGATAATAGTGTATCTTGATCAGGAATCATCTGACTCTCAGATGTTTGTGGATCAACAACTCTTGTTGATGAAACACTAGTCTCACCAGGCTCCAACTCATTCAATACAATCTTAGAACGAGGTTATGGTCACTAATATAATTGTCCTTAAGAAACGTTGCATTTGTCGATACAAATACTTTGTTATCTTCGGGACTATAGAAATGTCCACCTCTGGTCTCCTTGGAATATCCTACAAACAGGCAGACCACAGACTTGGAGTCTAGCTTTCCACTTCCGTTCTTTAGCATGTGTGATGGACACCCCCATACACCCAAATGTCGCAAACTAGCTTTACGACCATTCCACAACTCTAGGGGAGTCTTAGGAACAGATTTGGATGGCACTACATTCAAAATGTATGGGTATGTTTCTAACGCATATCCCCAGAAGGAATTTGGTAATGATGAGAAACTAATCATAGATCTCACCATTTCCATCAGGGTTCTATTTCTCCTCTCCGCTACACCATTTTGCTGAGGTGTACCGGGAGCTGTGAGTTGGGAAACTATCCCATGCTCGACTAATAAGTCTTCAAACTCTTGGTCAAGGTACTCATCTCCAAAATCCGATCGTAGTGACTTGATAGTCCTACCTAATTGATTCTTAACTTCAGCTCAAAATTCTTTGAACTTTTCAAATGTTTCCGACTTTCGTTGCATCAGGTAGACATATCCGTATCTTGAGTAGTCATCTATAAATGTGACATAATGCTCATAGCCGCCCCTAGCTCAAACATTCATCGGTCCACAGACGTCTGTACGTATGAGTTCTAGTGGCTCTATACCTCTAAGCCCGTTTCCAGTAAAAGGTCTCTTACGCATCTTACCTTCTAAACATGATTCGCATACAGGTAAGATGCAAACCTTTAACTCACTTAAAGGTCCACTTTTTACTAGTCTGTCTATCTGGTCAAGGTTGATATGACCAAGCCTTAGATGCTAGAGATACGTGTCATTATCTGGAGAAATCTTATGTCGTTTAGTTTTTGGTTTTTCAACCTTAAACATTTCGGTGTTAAGTAGTGCAATATGTATTAACGATCTTAACACATACAAATTGTTTTCATTAATTTCTGAACAAATATTCAGACCATTCTTTCCAATAATAACATACTTATTATTAAAAGAAACAGAATACGATTGTTCTAACAATTTAGAAACGGAAATCAAATTCCGTATAAATCCAGGAATATAAAAAATATTGTTCAATAATATAAAAAACTATTATTATTACAAAATTGCAATCACATTGCTCCCACTGCTTTGGCCGACACTACATCCCCCGACCCCACAGGCATTGAGAAGGCTCTCTCCTCTAGCTGTGTCCAAGAATCAGTCCACTGCAAAGAAGAACAAACATGGTTAGTGGTTCCCGAATCAAATATCCAAGGTGAAGAATCATTTTCCACTAAACAAGATTCAAGAACAAGTAAATCATATTTACCTTTCTTTTTCTTCTTCTCTTTGCTTTGGGGCTTACCCTTCGCCTTCCTAGCAAACCTCTTCCTCTTCTTGTTATTATTAGCGGAGGAAGATGGCTCGGTAACATTTGCCTCACCGGTCTTACCTTTGTTGTCCTTAGTCAAGGACTCAAAAGTAGCGAGCTCGTTGAGCATCTGTGTGAGACTGAATCTTAACTTGTTCATCCCGTAATTGCTCTTAAACTGATCGAAACCCTTTGGAAGAGTCGTCAATATGATGCTCACTTGACTGGGTTCGTCAATGGCCCCGCCATTGACTTCTGCCGTGTTGAAGTAGGACATCAAGCTTAGGATATGTTCCTGAACTGATGTACCTTCCTTCATGCGAGCGAGCATAGCGGAACGAACAGCTTCGTGTCGCTTTTGCTCAGAGGGCTGCCCGAACATAGCTTGCAGTGACTCCATAATTTCGAATGTTGTAGTCACTACTTCGTGGTTTGTGACAAACACGTCTGTCATAGAAGCCAACAGATATGTTCGGGCCTTCTCATCAGATGAGACCCATCGCTGGTATGCCTCACGAACAGTTCGTGTGGCATTGGCATTAGGCACCGGAAGACATTCCTCCGTAAGCACAAACTTGAGGTCTTTGGTGACCAATATTGCATTAATATTAAGTTTCCACTTAGTGTAGTTATCACCAGTTAATTTGTCATTTGTGAGAATTTGAAGTAATGCAGAAGACATAATTGCAGAAATAAATAAAACATTCATTCAGTCATTTATTAAAAACAAGTGTGAGTGCTTTGGCATAAATTTAAACATAATGAATGAACATGTTTAACGAACTAGAAATACCCAAAAACAGTTACTATACCACGACAATCCAACATACCACAAAGAAGTGCCGCCTTAGGGTCGGTCAAGTCTTTGCATGTTGGACCGAGACATTCTCAATCAAATGATATTCTAGAATAACTCTTATTCCATATCATTCAACCATCGTTTTATTCAGTTAGGTTTTTAATTAACAAAACTTAATCAAAATCTTTGTGAGTGTAACCCACCATTTCAGATCTCACGAGCTTTACTTGAAAATTGCCGCCTTTGGGTCGGTCAATCCCGAAATACCCTCAGAAATCCTATCCGTTAGGAAGTCAACCTTGGTATTGATCTTTGTGGAAACCCTCCTTAGGGAGGACGAAAGCAAAGCTGTCACGAGGCCCCACTCGGATCTCACGGTGTTGAACTGATGATGGAGACTGCGGGATATATATGTCATATATCCCTCTCCCACTCACTATTTAAAACTTAGGGTTTTCTATTATCCGTTAATGCACCTAGACTCTACATGATCAAACAGCTAACTTTAATCAAGTTATCTAGCGCATTAACAAATTCATTATTAGAAATAAATTTTAATTAACTAATAAATTATTAATGATTTTTAACTATTAAAAATCTAATCTATTAGTGAATAATCTAAGCTTTTGTAAACTATTTACTAAACTCAGATTATTATGATAGTGTTTACCAAGTTTTAACTATTAAAACTCTAACACTTTATTCGGTTCATTTATTATTAGGTTTTTAATCATATTAATATTAATTACAATAAATGACCATATTAATCTAACTTATTAAACACTTTAATAACTATATTACTATTAATGAGAATTAACAAGTTTTCTAACTATTAAAAAACTAATATCATTTTCATAGCCAATAATGTATTTACCTATTTTAATCATATTAAATATATATATATATATATTTATATATATAATTAGGCTATTATGCATGTATAACATATCAAATATATTTGTGTAGGCACATCTAATCAAAATGACATACGTATGCATGACAATACTTTTATCATCACATAATATAAAACATACATAAATTGATCGAGTACTGTTGATTATTTAACCTAAGAAAGTTGGAATCTAAAATTATAAAAATACCCCCAAGGCATTCTTTGGTCTTCTTATAATTTTCGAGTCTTCCAGTCTCTTCAGGTCACTCCGATTCATCTCATGAATCAGAAATAGGAAATCTGCAAGGAACGTACTAGGCAACACTTGCCAACGGAACCGTGCAAGACGATGTGAACGGTGCCCGTGACTGTCCGCGTGAACAGTACATTATGAACAGTGTCATGAACAGTACCACGTCGCGCGTATTTTCGATTTCGCTCTTCTGTCATTGTTTCCAGGTCTTCAATATAGGTTACAATTTCTTTTTTTACAATACAATAACAGAAGAAAAAAAATTTAATACAACCCATGAACCCTAAATCCACAATACCATATAATTAACGATCAATCATGTTTTTGTAAATTAACAAATTTAATATACATACAAAAACAACATACAGTCAATTTAAACAGTGCCTACACAACCATACATACAGGAGCATCGAAAACAATTTCCTGTTCCAAAAAAAAAAATTGGCTATGATACCAATTGTTAGAACCCCGTTCACTTGTAACGCATCGGAAATAGGTTTTAAATTTTTTTTATATAGATCGTAAACGATCTGGGACCAGTGAACTTAGGATCGCAATTATTATTATTATTATTATTTTTTCAGAACTAATACATATAATATTTAAACACAGGAAATTGTAATCAATAAGAAAAATTTAGAACCTTACCAACGTTTGGAGGCTCCTTCACTTTACGATATGCTCCTGGTCTATACCACCGATCTTCCTCACTATATCCCGGAATTAATAACTGCGTGTGGATGCGTTACGGTCTCAGAAACTTGAATAGAGGATTCAGAGAGAACAAAAAAGAAGAAACAATTTCTTTTTATTCACCGTACAACACTTGCACCACACACTAACAAAAAAAGATTTAATTTGCGTTGATCAATGTATATCTCTGCTGTAATTGATTTGCGTGGATTAATATATATATATATCTCATGCACAGTTCCTATTGCATCTTATGCAATTTGACTTTACAAATTAAAAAATAATTTTTTTTTCTCTTTGTGCGTAAAATATATCTTTGATGCTTAGGTTAGGTTTTGTCAAAATATATATATATATATATATATATATATATATATATATATATATATTGATTCACCTACCATAATTTGTATCCGATACAAATTGAAATAATTGATCACGCGTGTGTCCTCTTTGGTTGTTATCAAAATATATATCATATATATTATTATAACTAAATCTTTTTAATTGATATTTCTTCAATTTTAAAAACTAAATTTTTAAAAATGATATCTCATATTTTTTATTTTAAAAGATAATTAAATATTTATTTTGAATTTAAACATTTTAAATTCAATTTCAAATATTTAATTTAATAAAATAAAATAATCTTATTATCTTATTCTATTTAAAATCAAATATCAACTAACAACCTCCATTTAGTAATTAATAACATAATTAAATAATCTTATTATTTAATTTAATTAATCACCATTATTCCTTAATCAAATAATCTCATTACTTATTTAATTCCCGAATAAATACGTGTCACTTTTGTAACACAATTAATCGAACAATCCAATCAATTAACCGTGACCCTTGTTACCTAAATCGATCGGGCTAGCAAGGGGACCTAATGGACCCACAATATTTTGAGCTTCAATAATCATCGGAATCATTAATTAAACTCTTTAATTAATATTCCTTGATTATTAACTCCGGTGTTATTCCACTAAAAACCCGAAGCTGCACTCTCTCAACTGCAGACGTTTTTACACAGACCGATACAACTCGGTGTCCATCGATATAGCTATTACACATGGTGTGATCCTCCACAGTAGTTCATAATTAGAGCTGGGTCATAATGTCTATTATACCCCTTTAATTACATATATCCTTTAAGTACCGTTGATTCTCTAATGAACAATAAATCCTATTTCCTCACGGAATTAGGAGAGCGCTCATATTTTCCAAGCCCCGAATCAACCCTTAAGGGAACTACCATATACTTCTCACAAGAATGAGTGGATTCCTCTATTGTGTACATACCTTCCCAACCACAAGTCAAAACGCAATCCCAACATACAGAGTATATTGATCAGGAATTGCATCTGACCTCACCCATGGTGTATTAAAGACCACGATCTAACCTGATGGAGTCGATAAGACACTCAGGATTAAGATCACCCACATATAGCCATCATTAGTTGATATATATGAATCTTATCAGTAAACGGATCTTGGTAAGAGATTCATATAGATCATAGCCCAGTCCTATATGATCACATCATACAAGGTGCCTCAATTCCCATATATTATATGAATGATTCAGGATAGAATCACCGTACATTACAGAATGGACCGCAACTATAGATTAACCACAAATAAAGTACCCATCTTTATTTGCTATCTATGGAATCTTTAGATTGCACGTTTCTTATTGTATCCATCCATATATGACACTCATATACACAGTTCGAGATTACATCCGGCAATCTAGGATGTTAATATATGCACAAGTTATAAAATAAACAACACAACAAGAATGAATTGAACTTTTCTTTTTATTTATTTCATAAATCCATTTACAAATTGCATCTTTAGGGCATAAACCCCAACCTTAATAACCTTTATTATTATTTCAAATTTTATTGTTACCTTTAATTCTCTTACTATTCTTTCTCTTCCCTACTTCTTTTCTCTTCTTGCTTTTTTCAAAATCAAACTCTAGTTTTCATTAATTATTTTTCTTTAAAAATCCATTTTAAGATTTTTTTTTGAGAACCACTCTCTTTTTGAGAGAATTGTAGGGATGCAAGATTTGTGTTATGTCCCAATTGATGTGGAAGTAGATATGTGTTAAATGATATTTCAAAAAAAGAAGAAGATGGTGTTCGATGAAATTGAAGAACATCTAATATATATATATATATATATATATATATATATTTTGACAAGAAAGAACATATAATATTGATAAATAAATAAAAATCTAAAGTGTATTTGAACGAAATTAAAAAATATATAGATAATGTAGTTAATTTAAAAGTCTGTTTATATACATAATGATTTTGTTCTTCTAATAAAAATTAATTTAAAACTTTACTTATCTTCAAAAAAAAAATTAAAAACTTTACTTTTTCACAACCAAATTTGTCTCATGATTTTGATTCATTTTCCATATTTAGCAATCAATTTGTATTTCCTTAAAAGAGATTGAAAATATATTTAGAAGAGAATCTAGGGTTTATTAAAATGAAAAAAAAGTTTTTATGATATATGTTAATATCAAACCATTAACAGGAAACTAATTAATAATTATTGGTGGCTATACTAACAACCAATTAGTCCTCTTAGCTATTTTACTCAAGGGTATTATTGAATTTTTATAAACATACAAATTTGGGATGTACATACGGTTTTTGAGGGGTGCAAATATTGTCACTCAATCTATAATATTCACTGATGGATGGTTCGATAAAATTACCGTAAAAGCTTAATTGGTCTTAGGGAAAATATCAAAATAGTCCATATTGTTTAACAAAATATCAATTTAGTCCAAAAGTTTGAAGAATTGGGTGTTTTACCTCTTATTGTTTCCTTGAGTATCAAAAATGTCCCTATTTTTCAACTTGCATCAAACAAGAGATAATATGAAATCTTATGTATGAAAATAGATAATAAGGTATCTTCATATTATATTTAGTTAAATTAAAGAAATATAATAATTGTCAATAGGGGTGTAGCTCAGTTGGTAGATGGATGAGCTTGGAGCTTGGGCAAATGACTCTTAGGTCAGCAGCTTAAATTCTACCAATAATGACAGCTTTCATTAATAGATATTGTCAAAAAAGAAGAAATATAATAATTAATTATCTACACAACAAAATCATTTATTGTATATTTAGGTAAATTAAAGAAATATAATAATTAATTATCTACGCAACATAATCATTTATTGTATTTTTGAGGTCTACTTGTTTTTTTAATTATAATTTACATCAAGTTAAGGGTTTTGATATGAAGACGTGCCGATTTCTCGTATTTTAGATTATAGAATCTAATAATTTCACCTTTTTAAGGAAAAAATTGGATTGTACATTCCTATAAATGTCCTCAATTTGGAGTGTTTAACATAATAATCCAAACAAGATTAGGCCCCGTCCTGCAGCTGTTTTTTTTTTGTTTTCGTTTTTGTTTTCCAAAAACAATTTCGAATTCGCGTTCGTTTAACCGTTTTTCATTTTATTTTCGAAAAACGAAAAAATTTGAAAAACACAATTAGTGTTAAAAGTGAAAAATTTGAAAAACATCTGAAAGTTGTTTTTCGTTTTTCGTTTTTCGTTTTTGTTTTTCACTTATTTTTTTTAAAAAAAAATCATTTTTTTTCTTACTTTTCTCCATCTTCCTGTCACTATTCTTCTTCATCTTTTTCCAGACTCCTTTTCTTCTTCTTCTTCGCCGCCGATCGGCTTCTTCTTCTTCTTCTCCTCTTCGCCGCCAATCGGCTTCTTCTTCTTCTTCTTCTTCTTCTTCGCTGAGTCCACTTATTAGTCATCCAGCGAAGTTAAAAATTTTCTTTCCTTGAAATTTTACTGAACTTTGTTTGAATACCAGCTTTTCAATTTCCTTTCCTTCCACTTCCAGTGTAAAAGACCCATTCAAGCTTAAAAATTCTAGCCTCCCAATGACATATATGGCTAGTGAACATATTCCTTCAAAAGTTGTATATACATTGTTCGATAGAAGTCCTAAACGAATTGGTGTTTCAACAATTGATTCCAATTAACTACGCTGGATATGTGATTGATGTTGAAAAGGGTGTGGTTAAAAATGGTTATTTTACAGGTAATGGTACTTCTCATGATGATTGCAGTGACGATGTGTGTACTAATGATGCCCCTACATGTTCTTCTTCAGGGAGTTTACTAGATAGGCGTTTTGTGATTGGTGTTTTAAAATTTTGTAGCAATGAAAGATGTCTTGAACTGGGAAGAAGATATCATGCATTGATTATCAAGAGTGAAGTTAGTGTTAATCAGTTTGTAGGAACTAGTCTTGTTGGTATGTTTGCTAAATGTGGAGATATGAGTTTACTGGTAGCACGTTTAACTCCAGATTTTGTTAATTTAACTCCAGTTTACTGAATTTCATGTGTAATGATCTGGTGACTCACTTTTATTCAAATTATATATATATATATATATGTATATGTATATATGTATGTATTCGGTGAATCAATTTTCTTCTCTGATTCATTATTATATTTTTCTCTTTATTTTTACAACAATTTTTAAATTATGAGTTATTTGATAATTATTTGGGATGAATTATTAGCTCCCTTTTATTCAAATTAAAAATTGCAATAGAAAAAATATAAGAAAAATTATAATTTTTGATATTTTTCAGTTATTCTACCAGACGTGTTTTTACTGTTTTCATTTTCAGAATTCAGCTTTCAATGAAGCTACCAGACGCGTTTTTACTGTTTTCAATTTCAGGATACAGTTTCCCGTATATGCTACCAGACGTGTTTTCAGAATTTGAAAAACAAAAAAAAAACACTGTTTTCATTTTCATTTTTATTTTCGAAAAACAGTCACTGAAAAACGCTTACAGGACAGACCCTTATCGTTCACGTTATGTAATCTTTTTTTTCTTCGACTCTTTCAACAATCCGATCATAATAAATAATATAAAATATAATTGAGTTTTTGATATGACACGTGAAACTAATAAAAGATATTAAGGATTTAGTTAAGGACTAAATCCTCCCCACCACCTTACCATTTTTTGACCTGATATTTATATAATTAATTTTTAAACTATCAAAAATATAAAAGGAAAAACCAAACTCTAATTTTGTTTTTAATCTCTTCGCCTAATTGTATTTTATATTTCAATTTAAAGTTTATTAAATCTAGATGTTATGTTTTAATAAATTTAAGTTTATGTATGAATTTTAAGTTAATGTTACACTTAAAGTTTTAATATTTATTTGTAGTTAATGTTTAAATGGGGGAATTTTACTAAAATCTTTACTTTTTGATGAAATGTCATATATTTAAATGTTATTGATATATTAGCAACTTGAGTCCTTTGTAATTCTAAAATACACCACTTAAGTTCTTTTGACAAAAAAAAAAATTAATAGTCAACTTTGACTATATGTATAAAAGTATGAATTTACCCTTGTTAATATATAATACAAGCCCAAACGGTCAATTTTGCCCTTAAAAAGTTTTATTATTACACCTTTACTTTTTTTTTAAAATTCAAATAATTTCAAGATTTTAACATTTTATTTCAAAATAAATAATATTTAAATGGTTTATAAAATTATATTAACACAATTTTTTTTATTTTTTTGAAAGTTACACAAAAATTTATTAACATCTTACAAAAAACAAAAAAAAAATTTTGGTCTAAACTATTATTTTCAGAATTTCTTTCAAATATTTTCCATGTTTTAATATTAAATAAAAATCAAATTAACAAAAAAAAAATTTCTAAAGAAAAAAAATGAAAAATGATTTTTAAAAAAAAAACAGATAGATTGATCTCCATCGTCTATCTTAGATATGGTGGGTGGAGATCAAATTACAAATAAAAAAACAAAAAATTAAAAAAACAAAGATGGGTGGAGATCAAATTACAAAAAAAAAAACAAAAAATTCAAAAAAACGAAGATGAACTGGCTCCACCAGATCACCATTAGTGGAGATTGTCTCCATCGCGATGGAGACGAACTCCATTGATAGATTTTGTCTTCATTTACGGAGATGATGAGTCGGAGTTCGTCTCTACGCCATTACGATGGAGACGAACTCCATCATCAGCAGCGATGAAGACCACTAGTTGGGTCTCCATCGTCTCCATCAACGAAGATTGAGAAAGGATCTTTATCACTATTGAAGAATTTCCATAGCAGAGGCAATGGTGATCGATCAACTGGATCTCTACTAGTTTAAGATCCGTCGCTGAGCGAGTGGAGATCCAGTCGATCTCCATCATTTCAGTGATGGAGATCCTTTGCTTTATTTTATTTTGTTGTTATATGTTATTATAAAAAAGAATAAAATAACCCTAATTCCGTTAAGTTTGACTAACGAAAGACTAACGTGATGTATTTTCGAAAAACAAGGGACTCAAGTTACCAATATGACAAAAACATTTAAATAGGTGACATTTCTCCAAAAAGTATGGATTTTAGTGAAATTCCTCATGTTTAAATTTAAGTGTATGCTTAAATTTATGTATATTTCTAAATTTAAGTGTTTTTTAAATTTAAATTAATGATAAATTTAATTATATGTCCTAAAATTCACGTATACGGTAAATTTTGTATATTTAGTGGTTTGAGCAAATTTTTTTTGTAATAAAATGAAATGAGTCAATTCGGGACATGTATGTGACAAAAATCGAAAATCTGTTCAGAGCACAAGTTAGGTATAGGGAACAATGCCCCAACCAAGTTTCAGGTATAGGGCATACCGACCTAACCTTTATTCGATCCGTTGCTATGCATATCCACAACCCCAATTATTGTTTTTTAAAATTGTTTTTTATTTTAAATTATATAAAATTTTGAAAAGAAAATAATAAATTAAATAATTTTTAATTAGTATTTTGTTGATTTTTTCAATTTATAATTTTTATTAGTTTTAGTTAGTAAGTTTAATTTATTAAATATATGCACTTAATTTTTATCATAAATATCTAATTATATTTTATGCTTTCATAACTTTTTAATTTTTTATATTATGACATTTTTCTTAAACATAGCATTTAATTTGTTAAGTAGTTTATATTTAATTATTTTCATATTGTTTTTATTTTGTTATTTCAATTAACATTTAAAATTGAAAGTATCAAACTATCATTTTACACTAACATCAAATTTAACTTTACCAATCCAAAAGGACTATTTGGAACCAATTTGAAATAAGGACTTTATATATATATCAGTCATTTTCTCCTCAATGCGTACTGATATAAAAATATATCAGTGCATGCATGTAGGTTATAGATTATGGATAAGCACTGACAAGTGTATACAGACTGAGTCAAAGCAATTGAATCTAATGGTCCACATGCAACGTACTGATAAATATTTATCAGTGTGCACTGAGGTGAAAATTTTCCATATATATTAATTTTAAACTTTGAGATTTGTTTGATATTAGTTAAATAAGAGGGATCAAATTGATAGTTATTGAAAAAAAAAGGGATGTCAATGAATTTTTTCCCTTCATCTTATAATGAGTGTGTGCATAAATGTCATGACAAATCATATATGACTTGGCATTCACATTGTTTAGTGACAGATAAGCATCTCTCTTGTATTCACATTGTCTAGCCACAGAAGCATCTTTACGCATTCACATTGTCTAGCAACAGATAATCATCTCTACATCCAACAGTTGTGATTCAATCTTGGATATTGTCATTCATAAATTGACAAAAATACAAGTAATCCTTTCTCAAACAAACCATATAAAACTTTTACCTACCCACAAAATTAAATTCTCCCCATCACCTTACCATTTTTTACCAGATTGAATCATATCCCCTATTTATATCAATGTAATAAATGCTGTGATTTGAGCACTCCTTTTTTCACTACCTAAAATAAACATAGATTAAGATGATTTAATTTTTTATAATGGGGTATTGAAAAAAAAAATCTAAAAGATGTAAGATAGGTCCTTTAACTAATATTTTTTGTTTGGAGATGTTTAAAGAATGTGATTATTTTAATTAATTTCAATTCATTAATAATTACTCTAGAGAAATGCTACCTAACCCAAAAAATTAACTCTAAAAGATCAATCCAATTTACAAGGTAAGTGATTTGGTACAATGTCATTCACGATATCAACAAGTGATTTGCTACGATGTCATTCAAGATATCAACACTTTGTAATGAAAGATAAGTTTTGTCATATTATTTTGATCGATTTTTATGTTAATTGTTTTAGGGTAATATCGCATTACTCTTACGCGATAAAATACACATGGATTAGATAGATTAAGGGAGATAGTATTAAGGGAGTGTACGAGACGTTTTAAAATTTTAATTCTAAAACTATTAGGGTTCATTTTATAATTATGCTATATATAGTTCGGGAGATCACAATGAAAATGGTGATCGCAATGAAAATTTTAAAATTTAATATTTTAATAAGAGTGGGAAAAGATGAGGGTTGGTGGGGTGGCCATAACATACGGTAGAAATAATTTCCAAAATAATGATTATGCAACCCTAAAAAGCATTGCATCTCTCCTATAAATAACAGTCTGCCTAGGGTAAAATCACACACAAATAGAAACAACAACTTCTATATTCCATTTTCAAAAAAAAAAAGAAAGGGTTCTATATATTTTTTTTTTCTCTCTTTGTAGCAGCCATGACTAGAAAGAAGGTGAAGCTTTGCTACATTGCCGATGATTCCACTAGGAAAGTCACCTTCAAGAAAAGAAAGAAGGGTCTATTGAAGAAGGTTAGTGAACTCAGTATTTTATGTGGGATTGATGCGTGTGCTATTGTGTACAGTCCCTACAACAATCAACCAGATGTCTGGCCTTCCCATCACGAGGTCCAAAGAATTGTGTCGCAATTCCAAAGGATGCCCGAGATGGAGCAAAGCAGGTGGATGATGGATCAAGATAGATTTCTCAGGCAGAGGACTGTGAAATCCAATGATCAATTGATAAAGCAAAGAATGGACAATAGAGAAAAAGAGATGATTCAGTTCATGTTCGAGACCTTGGTAGGCAGGAGCCTGCTTCCTTTGGGCATGGAGGAATTGAACGATCTGGGCCGGACGATCGACCAGTACTTGAAGGACATTTACAAGTACCAGCATGATACTAACAATAGGATGTCTATGGTTGCATCATCATCATCATCCTCAGTAGCAGACGCAGCAGCTGTGCTATTGGCACCCACACCAGCCCCACCAGCACCAAATCACGGCGTGATGAAAAATATTGTTGGAGAGAGCTCTCAGGCCGCTGCCAGTAGTAGTGCTGGTTTTGATCATATGGAGAAACAGCCGTGGTTCATGGATTTTATGAGCCCACAAGCCAGCTTCGGGGATGACATGATGCTGCCATTTGAAGATACCTGCAATACTCCTCTCGGGCCCAACAATTTTCTGCCTTGAAGAATCAATCATCAAGATTCAAGTCTCTTTTAATTGCTTTATATATGTGTTTTTTCTTTATCACATATTCACATATCTCTTTTTTATGTTCATGTTTTGCTTCATGTGTTTTGTCTTTTTTATCATATTATAATATCCTATCATTTTTGTGTCAAACAAATTTCTTTCCATATTGCCAATGATAATCCATTTATATATCCATGCAATTAACTTGATCTAAATAAATATTATTCTTATCAAGAAAACAAAGAAAACGAAAACACAAATGAATCTCAATAATATATATATACATAAATTTTAAAGTCAGTACGCTCTAGTGAAGTTATATTACATACTTTGACTTAAAGTGTATGTATTTGTCAAAAATTCTCCATAATCTGTGGTCCACATGCAACACACTGATATAAATTATATCAACGCGTACTGAACAGAAAAAGAATATATATATATAAATAAGCACAATCATTTTTGTGTCAAATAAATTTATTTGCATATTGCCATTAATGATAATGCATTTATATATCCATGTGATTAATTTGATCTAAATCGATATTATTCTTAGCAAGAAAACAAAGAAAATGAAAACACAAATGAATCTCAATAATAAATATATAAGCACTATCCTTTATATATATATAAAAATTTTCTATTATCAGTGTGAACTGATATAAAATATATCAGTTCCTTGCATGTGGGGCCATTGGATTTAAATGCTTTGACTTGACTGAATGCACTTGTCAAAACATTTTTTAAATCCAATGACCCACATGCAACGAACTGATATATCTTATATCAGTTCGAACTAACAATAGAAAGACTATATATATACGATATTAATTGCTATAAAATACGAACCGAACATAGTTCTCCACTTGATAGAATTTTTTTTTTCACTTAATTATATGCATCAGACCCTAAAAATAAACACAAACTATGATGTTAATTGCTATATATCTGGCTATAGAATATGAACCGATCATAGTTCTCCACTTGATAGAAAAGCTTTATTTACTTAATTATTTGCGTTATCCCTAAAAATAAAACGAAACAGTTTGTGTATATTTTAGTATTTGATTTGATTTATTAAGATATATGTTCATGATATATGGTACAATTATGTCCACAAACAAGACGTTGATTTGTATAGTATCATTATTTTTTAAGTATTATATAAATTCGAGTTTTTTTAGGGAGAGAATGACTTGAACCTACAACTTCGTGATGCATGTGTGATAGGTATACCGTCAAACGAACCTCATCTCGTTTTTATAGTATCATTATAGAGAAGCAAATCATTTTATTTATTTTCCCATGCATATATACAATACGTTGCATGTAATTACAGTTCACACGGGAATACCACGAACTAGATCGTCAATTAATTTAATTTCCGATGTGTACGTTACTTACCATGTAATTTTAGTCCACAAAGAATACCAGATCAATTAATTTAATTTCCATATGTAAATTACTTTCCATGTAATTTCAAATTACTGATAATACCTTGAACCGCATCAATTAGTTTAATATCCGATGTATACGTTAGTTACCACAGTAATTTCATTTTACTGAGAATATCATGAACAAGTTAACTAAACACTTCTAACCATTATCTTCAATTTCAGGTTTTAAAAACTAGGAGAGGATTATATAAAGTGGTTTGAAGGTAAGTATTACATTTTAAATTTATCTTTCAACCTCATAATCCTTGTTTTCATGGAAATCACATTTATCATTGTAATTTTTTTTTAATAGCATTGAAGCTTACAAGACATAAAATATGATCTTCGGGACGGGTCACCCTGACCCGAAAGCCATGAAAAATGAGCTTCGGGGCAGTGTAACCTGACATCAAGTCATTTTGTCCCAAGGTTTAAAAAGCTTTGGACTCGAAGCCATGAAAAATGAGTTTCAGGTTAAGGTGACCTGAAGTCGAGTCACCCCGTCCTGAGGCTCAAAATGATTTGGGACAGGGTGATCCGATGTCGGGTCACCCTAACCCGAAACTCATTTTCATGCTTCGAGACCCAACATCAGGTCACCTTATCTCAAGGCTTTTTAAACCTTGAGATAGGGTGACCCGATATCGGGTCTCTCCATCCCGCAATTCTTCTTTTGGGATGGGGTGGGATTCAAGATGGGAGGTTAGGGTATTAGAGAGAGAAAATTATTATATTTTGTTTTTAGTTTTTTTTTTCCCCGAGGGTGAGAAGATACTTTCGGGGTAGTTTTACAATTGATTTCCATTTTAGGGTACATGTACAAGTCCCCTCCTAAAATAAGGTATTTTTGCTAAAAACCCAAATAAACATTATTTTGTTTTAAATATTTAATTATTTTCAAAATTTAATTAAAATAATCATTTTAACTAATCTAATTCTATGCAACCATTTTATCCAGGTAAGGTGGGGCTATTTAGTCTCATGTTTTTTAAAAATTTCTTCTTATTTTATTTCTTATTTAATTATAAAATTTTATATTTATTTAATATATCTTTTTATAATATTTAAAAATATTAAATATTGATTAAAATTTTTTATTTTCTTTAATATTAATTTTAAATATATATCTATATATTTTTGATAAATAAAAAATTTATTTATTTACAAAATAATTTAATTTAATTTAATATTAATCAATTTCACACGGTATTAAATATATTATAAAATTATTATTTTTAACCAATCTCATATCACACCTAACAAGAGGCATGACTATTTTAATTCAATCTTATACAACACCAAATACATTGCATTACTAATTTACTTCAATCATATCTCATCAAATCCAATAAGATCAAATCCCATAAAAATAATCATATTTTATCTTATGCACCAAACGGCCCCTGATGGTGTACATATGTCCACATCTGTCCATTAAACCGTAAAGTGTAGGGAGACCCGTCCCTAGGATGAGAGTTGCATTCCAGGCTATGTTTGTAGAGCCCAATTTTGCTAGGTCCCTACATACCACTAACCTCAAATGGTGCCATCTTTAAAAAAAAAAAGTTAAATTGACTTTATTAATTATATATATATATATATATTTTCTTATATTTTCAATTGATAAAATCAATTTAAATTAAGTTCAAATTAATTGATGACTTTTTAACTTCTTCATCTTTTTTTTGACAAATTATGATGGAAAAATATATATTTTATTAATCTTAAAAAAATATATTTATTATTAATAATAAATAATAAATACAATCAATTGAACAGGTATCATATGCCACTTAGAAAAAATTAGAAAACAAAAGTAGAAACAGTGAAAATATCAAAAATGTCATTTCCAATTTTTGTTCAATAGTAAAAAAAACATGTTTTTTTATTTTTCTCTTTTTCTATCAAAAACATGGTTGACGAACTCGTTTTTATTGTTTTTCTAGAAACACATTTATAAAATGTTAATGAACATACCCTTATTTTCTAACTTTTTTATTATTATTTTAGTTTATAACATGCTCTAAGGTTTCATACAGGAATTTAATTTATATATATTTTTTCATGCATGTTTACCGATTGGGGTTGATGTTACATTCCACATCTTTGTAAGGCAAAGGAAATGACTATGATAAGAGGTGTTTATAATATTTTTCTTAAACCCTACGTAGTAATGTTTAATAAACATACAAAAAAAAAGTAAACAAACTTTAAATTATAAATTGAATCGATTATCGATTATTTAGTTTGACGAAGTATCATACAATGTAAGTTTAGATAACTTAGATAAAAATGACCTTCCGTTTTTTAAAATTTTTATTTCAGTAATATATAATTGAAAAATTAATTACAATCGCAATCAGAAAAATTCCAATTACAAATTTGATACTATATAATTATTTCACAAACTTCTCACTAAATACCACTAAAATTGAGTAGCTTATCTTTACATAACATTGCTCTTGACATAATGTCTTCCTTTCATATACATAATCAATTTGTATATAATCAATTTAAGAGTGGTGCTATTGACACACCTCTGCTGAACTATTTATGTCCTATTTTTAAAATTTTTGATTTAATTATATAAAATTAAATGATTTTCTTAATATTTTTGATTTATTTTCAAAACTATCCTTTTTTTTTATTTTTCAAATTTAAGAGCTTATTTGGTTGGGCTTTTAAAAAATCTCTATTAGTAAAAGATTTACTTGTAGTAGATCTATTAGAAATAAAGTTTTTGAAAAAAAAAATATAATTGTTTGGTTAGTAGACTTAAAAAAAAAATAAGTCTATCTGAAGAATCACCTCCCTATGAGCTTTTTTATGCAGAGATTTAAACACTATTAATCTCTATTAAATTGAAAATGGACAATCTCAGAAGCCAAACCAAAAAATTCTAAAAAAAACTCAAATAGACGTTTATAGACCTTTTGCGGCAGTAGAAAGCTCAACCAAATAAGCACTTAATACATTCCATCTCTTATTCTCTTTTTCAAAAAACAAAAAAAAACGCCCCATCACTTCACTCCATAGGTTTTTTTTTTCTTCACTTTTCAAACTTAATGCATCAAAACATTAGTTTTATTCTAGGTTGTTATTTCTGGGTTTTTTTTTTCTCTTTCTTGATGTGAATTTGTCCACTTTAAAAGCGTTATAATCCCTCTGTGCGTTGATGACATGTCTTTTGTTGCAGCTGCCTTTAATACAGTAAAGTTTTTATTTTATTTTATTTTTAATATTTTTTTTTGAATCTAGAAAGGTTGGCAGACATAAGATTATAAGAAACAGTTGAGAAAGAAGATGGGAAGTGAAAATATTGATCAGGACAGTGTTCATACCCTATTGAAAACTCAATTACTATGTCTTCTAGTAAGATGATGATCAGTCTTTCAAGCAAATAAATAATAAATAATGAGTGAATGTGGGGTTTTAGTAGGGTTTACTTTGTAAAAGTTTCTTTTATTTTTTATTTTATTTTATAATTGTTCATCTCTTTAAATAATTTTAATAAAGAAAAATAAGAATATCAAATAATTTAAAAGGTGGGGCAAAAATAGTCTGGTAAGAGGGTGCCCATAGCACCGCTCTCAATTTAATGAATTATTTATTTATTTATCTTGAGATAGATGTACAACAGTAAATTTATCATTTACAAACAAAAGGGTGATCAAAGAAATCTTTCTAAACTTCAGGGCGTTTAAATAAAAAAAAAAGGGACGTTTTGGGCAAAAAACTAAAATATCATAACTTTGTGGTAGCAAATTACAAATCACTGTAATTCCAAAAAAAAAAAAAAGGAAACAGTGAAAATCCCTCTCTTCAATTTCAGGTGAGCAGTGAAGTGGAAGCAAAATCAGAAAAAACAACCAATCAAAAATTAATATTAAAAATTTACAATTCGATATATTATTTGTTAAATCAATGAGTACTAGTAATGGAGAAGCGGACGAGGAGCTGAAGAAAATGGCGGAAATCAGCAAAACCCTAAAAGAAGGAGAGAGAATCGTCGCGCCCACCCGTAGACCCGACGGTACCCTCCGAAAACCAATTCGGATTCGGGCCGGTTATGTTCCTCAAGATGAAGTCGCCATCTATCAATCCAAAGGTGTTTTGGTATGTATGTCTTCGGCATATAAATCATGAACATTATGATTTTTTTCTTCGTGTATATTGAATGTGGTTTATAAAGTTTCGTTATTTTTTGTTGTTGAAGATGTAATTGATTGATTAAAAAATTGTTATCTTAAATAAATGCTATATTGCTGTATGGAAAGAGTGATGCTGTATAGAATGTTGGTTTTTTCGAGGTTTTGTGTTTTGGGGTTTATAATCATGAAAGATATATGATCTAAAGTTCATTTTAATGGAGTCATCTCTGTGAAGGTGAGGAAGATTGTATTTTGCGGTTAGGTGGTCTTGTTGTGTGAATTGACTGATAAATGGACATGGATTTTTGAAAATTAACACGGGTTTTGTCATTGTTTTTTATGCAGTTGAGAAAAGAATTGATGGCAATGCAGGAGGAGGTGCCTCCTGGTTATGATCCGGTTGGTGATACAAAACCCAAGACTAAGTCAGGAAAGAGAAATGAAAGAAAGAAGGAGAAGCGGCTGCAGGTAATACAATGTTCGTCTTTGTTGAATGGGTGTTATCTCTTATGCTGTTCATTTGTTTGGTTGGTTTGATTGGAATTTTGTTGAAGAGAAGAAAAAGAGAGTGGCTTCTGGAAGTCATTTATCTATTTGATAATATTAGGCATAACTTACTAAAACGATAAATTGAATTAATGGAACATTAGACAGCTTGCCGCACATACAATATTAACCATTTTTTATAGGTAAATTTCAATTAGAATGGTGATCATTGAATAGAAACATATCAAAACGCTATAAAAATTTCTGTCACTTCTCTTCAGTGCTAGCTGTAGAAAAGTTTAATTTTTCAAATGATCATGAAATAATGTAGTCTTTTATGGTCTGTTATCAAGCTGGATATCCGGCTTTCTTTTATCTATTTATGGTCAAGATAAATCCTATTGATTCCTATTCTAATGATATATTCTTTTGACAGAATTAACCTGCCTTAGTAATTGTAAGTTCCATCAGAGAGCACCAAAGAAGAAACACATTCCACAATATTATAAACTTTTTGTTACTTGCCTTATCCTCTCTCAGTCAAAGTGTCATTTCTCCTCCCTTGAATGAGGCAAACAACATAGATCATATGCCCAAGTGGCAAGTACCGTAATAAACTCATGTTGCTTGGGTGAGGGATGGGGATTTTGTTTGCTCATATTTACATATTTTACATCCATTTTAAATGGTACACGCGATAAGGTTAAGTAGTTTCATTAGTAAATTTTACTTGGCATTTCATTCTACGTCATTAATCACCATTACTGTAACGAGCATGGTAATATTTCTCCATCAGTTGTCATGCTACTTCGAGAAACCACCCAAAGTTAATCGTTGCTTTGGATTGATTCAGCATAAAGATCATCTCTCTTCATTTTCACAGCTCAAATCCTAGTAGTCAAATAAATACTAGTCAATCCCTCAGAAATCTTGTTCTAATGTTCTTAACATGTTATCATCTGAGCCCAGAGAGGAAAGAAAAAGTTAAGATGTTTAATTACAATTTACAAATGATTAACATGGTTGTCAACAGTAGATGTTTATCGACAGTAGACAAATTCACTTGATTGTCAAAAATTCCTTGACAAGAAAGGAATTATTAAACTCCATTTTATGCTGAAGAGATGCAGCCCAAAATCATATCATGGATTTATTAGGCATAGCTTACTAGTTGGACTTAGATCTTGACTCTTGATGCTGCTATGATATGGTATTCTTTTCTTTTCCATGTTACCTTATCAGTTTCCACAAATATTTAACAGCTTTTGGTTGACTTTTTGACTTTTCAACATATCCAGAACCTGCCAATTTGGTGTCCTGGCATTCCAAAGCTAGTTTCTCCTTATATATATAAGAATTCTCAAGTGCAAACCTTTTTATATCCACACCACCCACACCTTGATGAAATTTAATTTTGACGAGATTTTGTGCATGGATGATTGGAAAAATGGAATATACTTATAAAAAATTTTAAAATATTTTGAGTTCAGGAACTATTTTTTCTAAATTTAATACACTCACAGACACAGTATATGAACACTACTTGGAGGTTCTATTTTTTTTTTCTTTTTTGATAGGAAGATGTGGAGGTTTAATGTAAAATCTATTAGTGTCTATTTATAGGTTGTACATAGTACATAGTGAATTATAAATCTCTTTTTGTTTGCTCTTATTTACAAAGAAAATTTGTTAAATAACTTTAAAAATGCTATTGGGAATTATATATTTGTACTACTAAAAATAAGGAAATTTTGGTATTTGATAAATGCAACGGTCAGAAAAATATTGTTGAATCAATTAAGGAAAAAGATAACAATTCTGGAACTTGGACATTAAATAATTGATGTTGTACTCATCCTAAGCCTGGAAACAGTAAATTATAGACACTATTAAGGAAAAGGAAATAAAAAAAAACTTTTTGTTTTTCAACAAGGCACTTCAAGTTTTAAGTTAGACTTCCGCCAACCAAAAAGGTTTGTTGGACAGAATTAGGTTTTGTCTGTGTCAGGGTAAAGAAGGTTGACAGTGAAATCATACTTTAGTTTTGATTTAAAAATCCATTAGCTAGATGCTCATAAAAGTTCTCTCTAATTATGCAAACCCATTCTTCCACTCAACCTTCTTTTATGTGCATTACCTTGCCAATTATAGAATATGATAGGATGATGTATTCAGAATAAATATATTGTGAACTGTGCATGGTCCACTTCTACAATGAGAAATCGTATTTTGCATAATTATATCAATATCCAGATGGTACAATCAGTTTACATGCATCATTGACCAATAAATCAAAAAAAAAAAAAAAACAGAAAGAGATATCTCACCTACAGAGACGGCCATCGATAGCTTGAGAGAGAAAGAAATTGAGACCCATTTTTGCACCGATCATTCCCTACTTTTGGTTTTTTCACCATCGCAACACACTTGACTTTGATATCCGAGTTGATGACATAAGCTAGTAATTTTTGGCTATAGGAAGGTGTTATTGTAATGTACTTAACCTTGTTTATTAGAGCTGCTATTTTCATAAAATTTTCTGGTTTTTGCTGCCACGATAGTACTAGGAAAGGCCAATCCTCAAGGCACAAGCAATGTTTAAAATATACGAAATTTCCACGATATTTTTGTATTTTAGGGGTACCGATATCGATATGGTGGTGTAATATCATTTCTGCAAAATATCTAGGTAATATTTCCGTAAAATATTGATATCGGTGAACATGTAATGTATTTTTACATAATATTACATCAATGTAAAGTGATAAATTGATTGTATTCTCTAATTTTTATTTTTTTTTTTACATTTTTGTTGTTTTTTTTTGTTTTTGTTTATTTGATGTAATATATTTCTATGTTTGAACTACCTAGGTCTTTCTTTTGGTATTAAAATTTCTATGGCTTGTATGATACAAACTATTAGAGAATGGAGTTTTAATGGAAGTTTTTCAATTTTATATGGCTCGTATGTGCATTATATTAATAATTATACCATATAGCTGTTCAATATTATATGTTTTTGAACGAAAAATGTGTTTTTATGGTTAGATTATTGATTGTTTTAACCTTTTTTAAAGTTCATTAATTTTTTTTATGATTTTAGAATTTTAGTCAAATTCTTGTACTTTCTGTAAATTTAATGTTAACTTCTGTTGATTTTGATATTTCCACGAAATCATAGTATCGATATTTCCATCTATATCGATATTTTCATCCTTGGGTACAAGTTTCATGCAAGCAGCTTTTTTTTCTTTCATTTATTTAATGCAAGTAATTTCATCAATTTGTTGCAGGCTGCTCTTGATAAGGATAAGAACCCGGATGCCATGGCAGATGGGGAGACGATAAAGGATGAAGCACTACTAGCTGAAAATGTAGGTCATGGATCAGAATCTGTAAAGTCATTGTCATCTCGGATGAATGAACTATCTGTTTCTGCAAATCCTGTTGTAGTGACCCCTCCCTCAGATGCAAAGAACACTTTAGATACAGGGGCTCCAGGTCAAGATATTGATAAAAAAATTCGGGCACTCAAAAAGAAGGTACGGTCTATCATGGTGTTACCCTTTAGGTCTAACAAAGCTTTCCACTAACTTATAATCTAATCCTTCTGCTTTTACTCAAAATGGCAGTAGGAATCTGACTGTTCTTTTTCCAATTGAACTTTTAAAATTAGGAACCACAATCCATAGAGTTATATCATTAATATTGGTTGTCATGGAGCCATTGGTTACTGCCAGTTTACACTTGGCATAATTTGACTTTGTCTCCTCCAAAAACCACTGTTAGCTCTTTTTATTTGGGCTTTTAGGTTAGACTATGCTTCCTGCACCCTTGCTTCTCCGATCAGTCCAACTGTTCTCTCTCTCTCTCTATCTCTCTAACCGCCCCCCCCCCCCCCCCCCCCCCCCCCCCCCCCCCCCCCCCACAATAGGCAACAGCAACCTCCTCGAGTGCATCAACTTTCATAGTGCTCAACCCATCAGGAGCTGTCTTGCCTGCATCAGGATAAGTTCCCTTTCCTAGCTTTCACATTTCACAATTTCGATATGGTGCTCTCCTCTCTCTCTCTCTCTCTCTCTCTCTCTCTCTCTCTCTCTCTCTCTCTCTCTATTCCTGTCGTTGTGTCAACCTCATTAGAGAACCTTGGTTCTGATACTAACAATCATTGTCTCAAAATGTTTGGAAGAACCATGAAGCCATAGGTGTGCAACTACTCCTTGTTGTACTTAAGTAAGCCTTGATCTCACAAGCTAGGAAAAGTTTAAGTTGGTAAGGAAACTAAAAGAGAATAGAACCTTATTACTTAGCTATTAGACTTCCAAATTTCACCTTTTGCTTGGATAATTTGGTCAAAGGAGATTTATAATGAGCTATTAGTAAAATGATACAAGTCGGCTGTAATGGCTTGCAAAAAGCTTCTGACATACTCTACAGTATTCTAGGATTATGAATAAGTGTCTTGTTACTTTTATACAAAAATCATTCTTGTTCATAAATAAGGATAAAACACTTTGAACTATACAGTATAGAGAGATGAATAAGTGTCGTGGGGATTTATAAGTATAAATCATGAAGGATAGAGGCAAAACAATGTTTTATGGGTTAGTTTATTTTACGGTATAGAAAATGTGTTTATTTGCCAAAATTTTGTTTTCATTCTTGCTAATTGCTATACTCTAGTTACTGGTGATGTGTTGGCTACTTTGGTTGTTGGTTGTATAATTCAAATGGTTAACCTAAGAGATGACTAGAATTATACTGTTTGGCAGCAACTAACAAATGTGAAGGTTTCACATAAACAACTGAATCATTGTAATATTGATCCATGTTGAAGCTCATGTAATTTTGGTGCACGCTGCAGATTCGACTTGCAGAAGCTCAACTGCAGAAAACCGGACAGCAAGATATGAAGCCAGAGCAGTTGGAGAAATTGTCGAAACTTGAAGGTTGGCGAGAGGAATTGAAGCTATTGGAAGATAAAAAGGATGAATTGGCAGTATCATGATTTTGGTTTGTATTATTAGTACGAAGAAACAGTGTAGTTTCCATTTATAGAATATTGCTTGATTATGTGAACTCTGGATTGTGGGAATACAAGTTTATCTATCAAGATTTTGATTTATGACCATCAGTGAGAAATTGATATCTCACTTCTTGAAATAACACTCTGTGCCTTTGAGTTTTTCTTCAAAAGAAAAATCAATTTTACTCATTTTTCACCTTTCAATTTCGATTATAATGATAGCAGTTATCCTCGAACTTCACGACCTCGTCCATCTTTGGAGTTACCTGCATTAGACTTTCAAATTGTCTCAAGAACTATATATAACTGTTTGTCAGCATATATGGTTGGTCACTTGATCGTGAGCTCCTCTACGATTTGGTTCAATCGTGGACGAGGCCTCAACCTCCTCTATTGGAGGCCACCATTGGTCTCTGGTTACTTTTTTGATTGTTTTTTATTTTTAATTTCAGTTTTATTATTAAAAAAAAAGGACAATTACCACCGATTAGGTTCTAGACTTTTTTTTAAAATTTCAAATTGTTTGCGATTTTTGTAAAAGTGACCAAATTAGTTCTCACATCTTTCTAAAGTGCCAAATTAGTCTCTCTTTTTAGAAGTGACCAAATCGGTCCCTCTAACGGTTTAAAGTGTTAAATATAACAGTTAACTTTAACAATTTTAGTTAAAGTATGTAAATATCATTTATTTGTCATATTAGAGTAAAATTGTTTTGTTTTTGTGCATTAAATTTACCATTATAATTATAAAAAATCCAAAAATATTATTAATGAAACACCATTTTTACCTTTTTTAATTAAAATTTTCTTAAAAAATCTAAAAATATTTTAATTAGACAATGTCAATTATATCCTTATTTTATAAACAAAGGGGTCGTTTGTTTTTTGTTTGAAGACTGAATAGTCCTGAATTTTTCCGAAGACTAAATAATGACTGAAATCCGAACTTGAATGACATGTTTGTTTGTTTTTTTTCCTCACATCTGAATGTATTGTCAACATGTTTGTTTTTTAAAAGTAAAATTATCTGAAACTAAGTAATTTTACATTTATACCCACGTTAAACAATTATACATATAATATGGAATAAAAATAATCCAAAAATAATAAATATATATATGAACACATATGATCATGATCTTCTTCAATTACAAATAAACTTCATTTTTATTAAGAAAAGACATTTTTTTTTCAAAAAATAAAAGGGGCAGCAAGAAAATTCACACAAAACACTCTAAAAAAATAATATATAAATACATCACCCTAATATCATAATAAAGTATTGATATTAAACACCAATATGAAAAGTGATTAGGGTTCTTTTTTATTTTTAAAGCTATTTAAAATAAACAATATATTAAATAAATATTTTTGTAACATATATAATTATGTTTAAAATTGGAAATATGTTATATATAGGCGATAATATCGGAAGAAAAGATTTTAGATTGCATTTAATGCAATTCAGTGATTTACTATTAAGTGAAAAGTCAGGATTTTTTACTTTTTATTTTAAGTTGTTTTTTGGCATTTTAAAGTTGTTTGACCACTTATAAAAACAAACAAAACAACTTAATAATTATGATTCAGACCCATTAAGTTTTAAGTGGAAAAAACAAACGACCCCAAAGTTAGCATTCATTCCAGTTTAGTCTTTTACCATTTTTATATAATTGTTTTTTTTTTTGTTAATATTATATAAGTACTACTGTCAAAATTATTCAAAAATCAAAACCTACAAATAAAATAAACAAATATATATATATATATGTGTTAAAAAAATGTGCATGTGTCATTATTATATTGTTTATGAGCAAAGTACAATTTTACCCCTATATAGTTAAAGTTGACTGACGAAACTTAGTTAGAGAGACTAATTTGACACTTGGAAAAAATGTAAGGACCAATTTAGTCACTTTTTTAAAAGTCGTAAACAACTTGGAATTATATGAAAAAAGTCTAGGGCCTAATTAGTAATTGCCCTAAAAAATCGTATATAATTAATGGTTTAAAAAGAAAAGTTTGAAGTTTGAATACATGTGTAAAAAAAGCACGTTTTGTTATAAAATAAAATAAATAATAAAATGAGATGAAGAACACAGTGAGATATGAGAGATGAAAGTCAAGAGAGATAGTAAATAGAGAGAGAGAGAGAGAGAGAGAGAGAGAGAGAGAGATTTGGTTCTCTATAGGGGTGGGCACGGTTCGGTTTTAGGCAAAACCGAACCGAACCGAAAATATTTCGGTTCATCCAACATTAAACCGGTTTAAACCGAATAAGAAATGAGAACCGAACTGAACTGAACTGAACTGATTTTAATCGGTTTGGTTCAATTTGGTTTTGGGCCTAATGGGCCAGATAGCATAATGAGTCTTTTTAATTTGTTTTAAAATTAATGAATAGCGTAATAGGCCTAATTTTGGTCATTTGAATAGCCTTAAGCCAAAACAACATATTACATAATATATAAAAAAACATATTAATACATTCCAAAACATATTAATACATAATAATAAGTTAATAACAAATCCATTCCAAAATATAAAAAACATATTAATACATTCCAAAATCCGAACTCGTAAATAAAAGTTCAAAATCTGTTAATAATAGTACACTATATAATAATACATCCCCAAAAATAAATAGAACTGAGATGTTGTATGGTTGTGTAAGAGAAAGAACACTAGAAATGTTAGGGTTTTTCTTTATAGTTTTATAGGGGGTTTAATCGGTTCAAACCGGTTTTCAAAAAAGCAAACCGGTTTGAACCGAAACCTTTTTCGGTTTTCAATTTTTAAACCAGTTTAAACCAAATTAGTTATACGAACCGAACTGAACACCATTTTTTCGGTTTGGTTCGGTTCGATTCGGTTCGATTCCGAACTTACTACTCACCCCTAGTTCTCTATATTGGTTTCAAGTGATTCTGATACATTTTATCATCTTTACAATTTGGATTCTCACGCAGATATATAGACAATAAGATCAAGGGGTATTAATGGTAATTTTATATCTAAGATTGCAACTTGCAATTGCCACTTGCTTATTACTATCATCAATGGCATCACTAACTTATGGGTCGTTTGTTTTTTCAACTTAAAACTTAATGGGTCTGAATCATAATTATTAAGTTGTTTTATTTTTTTTAAGTGGTCAAACAACTTAAAAATACCAAAAAACAACTTAAAATAAAAAGTAAAAAATCCTGACTTTTCACTTAATTGTAAGTTACTTGATTGCATTAAATGCAATCTAAAATATTTTCTTCAGATACTATCCCCATATATAATATATTTCCAATTTCATAATAATTATATATGGTACATAAATCTTTATTTTAATATATTTTTTATTTTAAATAGCATTAAAAATAAAATAAAAAAACCCTAATCACTTCTCATATTTGTATTTAATATCAATACTTTATTATGATATTAGGGTGGTGTATTTATATATTGCTTTTTAGAGTGTTTCGTATGAATTTTCCTCCTGCTCATTTTATTTTTTGAAGAAAAAAAACATTTTCTTCTCTTAGTAAAAATGAAGTTTATTTGTAATCAAAGAAGAAGATGATGATCATATGTGTTCATATATAATTATTATTTTTGGATTGTTTTTATTCCATATTATATGTATAATTGTTTAACATGGGTATAAATGTAAAATTATTTAGTTTCAGACAATTTTACTTTTAAAAAACAAACGTGTTGACTATACATTTAGATGTGAGAAAAAAAAACATGTCATTCAAGTTCAGATTTCAGTCCCTATTCAGTCTTCAGAAAAATTCAGGACTGTTCAGTCTTCAGATAAAAAAACAAACAACCCCTTAGGGGCTGTTAGTTTAAGTTTTTAAGAAGCGTTTTTTCGTTTTTCGGGTCTCAAAAACAGAGAGATAGCGTTAGGTTAAGTTTTCAAGAAAAAAGTTTTTAAAAACACAAAAACCTGTTTTTTTCCATTTAACAAGTAAAAAGCGGAAGTAAGAGAAAACAACAAATTGTTGTTCTCAACGATTTCTCTTTATTGTTTTCTCTGGACCCACCTAATAATCACTTTCTGATACCAAATTAGAAATTTTGGCTTTTTTTTTCCTACCAAATCTCTCTCTTACTCTTCTTCTCCAAACCAAATCATCATCAAACGAGAAATCCATACACCAAGTTCCAGTAAGACATAATAGGAGGAACAGTAACTCTTTGTACCCTCTACATCTCTCATCTTCTGTTTTGAGTCTCCAGACATCAACAATACTTCAGGATGCTCAGGTTAGGACCCAACCTGTTGAGAATCACCAACACCATGAAAAAGATGAATTTTTTTTGTCAACTTAGGCCTTATTGTGCAGACACTCTGTAAAGATATGCCTTTGTATTTCACCAGAGACCTCAATTATGACATCTGCATGTGATTTCCTCATCTGGGGTATCTCCTATTTTTTGCAATTTCTGTGATTTCATCATAGACCTCAATTGTGTTGGTTGCTCTGTGCTGCGAAGAAGCTTGATAATATGAGAGAAAGAATAGAGAAGCTATTAACAGATGGAGCTGCCGCCGTCCTAGCCCGACCACAGACCCCATCGCCATCAGCTCGGTCTCAACGAAACCCCTCTCTAGTCCCATCGCCGATCGCACCTTCTCCCGACTTCAAGTGACTGAAGCAGCAGCATGGGTCATGTAGCCGTGGTGGGCAACAACAATTAAATGAAAAGATGCAGTAGAGACCGGAATTTTTCTCCATTTGTTCTTTGCTCAGATGGCACTAGTTGTGTTTACTTGTTTGTATGGCTTTCTTATTTATAATATTTGTAATTAAAAAAATTTACCAAAATTTTAGAAATTATTATTATATAATATAATGATGAAAATGATTTTGAAAATATTCTACCAGACATGTTTTTTATGTTTTGATTCTTCGAATATCGTTTTCAATAATCGCTACCAGACGTGTTTTCAAATCCAAAAAATTAAAAAATCAATTTTTTAAATACAAATAAAAATTATAAAATAAAAAACAAAAAATGAAAACGTTACCAAACGGCAGCTTAGACTTTAAGCAAACTCAATTAAGTGAGTAGACGAGAGGCGGTGGAAATCTAGAGTCAACATAAGAGTAGTGAAAAGCCACCTATTACAACACGTTTCAATTTATTAGATGATAATTTAAATTTTTTGTTGAACAAATAAGTAAAAGGCTCAACACTTGTGATAAAATAATATCTCAAAATTGTACTACAATTGAATATTTAATTTATAAATTGAACAGATACAATATTAGTCAGAATAAGCTTTTGTTTGTTTTTTCATCACATAATTTTCTTCTCTAAATTTTATTCATAATTATGTTTAGAAACAAATATTTAAATATAAATGAACATGCTTAACGTGTGTCAAACTATTAATTTATATAGCATGTTTTAGTAGGTTGAGCTCCTTATGAATAGTCATTTTTTAAATTATTACAATAAATTCAGAGTTATTGAGAGAGGAATACAACTCAAACCCATAGCCTCAAAATATAGGTTTATACCACGGGATAAACCTCATCTCATCTCAATAGTAACTTGTCGACTCATTTATAATGTTCACCGGCTCACTTTTTTTTTTTTTTTGAAAATTATGTTCACCAATTCACTTTCTTTGTATCAATGCATTCCTTATTTCATATTATTGTTAGGTTGATAAATGTTCGTATTTGAGACTCTTAATTCTCATGTTTTATGTTATGTTTTTGTGTGAAATTGAATGTTTTAATGTGTTTGTTGCGATTGTGTAGAAGATAGCTCCTGAGATGAGTTCGAAGATAAAAATGTGATTTTAGTGAAGTATTGGAGAAATGCATGCACAGATCGTCCAACTTGTAAAGACCATAACTGTTTCTTCAGATCGAACCGGGTTGATTTCTATATATATTTGGAAAGTCTCGGATGTCTAGTTTCCGAAAAACTGTATGGTTCGTCAATCTGAATTTTCTAAAGGGAGATATGGCCATTTTAGTAACTGTAGATGGTCGATCTACAATTAAGGTAGGTCGGATCGGATTCGAATTAGGCCCAAGCAACTTAGTCCAAACTGTCGAATCGGATGTGTCGCACGTGTCTGATACTTGCAAAAGAGATGAAAACCAAACAGATATAACAAATAGAAGTTAATGAGAACAAGGTGGTGATCGATTTCGAGCTTTAGGTGTGCTTGGGCTGAGCAAAAATGATTGAAAACGATTGTGAGCAAGAAATAAGAGAATTTCGATAATCAGAGCAAGATTTTTCAGCACGCCAAAGTGCTTTGAGAGAGATTTTTTCGAATCCCTTCTTTGAGAAATGACGCTCATATTTATAGGCTTTTGAGAACAGTTAAACTGCGATTTCACCAAATATCTGATCCCTGAAATCTTGGCCAGATTTCAAGGGATACTAGATCCAATCCATGACTTATTCAAACACTGTTTCTGGGAGTAGTTATTTGGAATGACTGAGTCAAACCAAACTTCAGCTGAGGTCTTTTGGGTCGACCCGGACCAAGTGGGATTGGACTGGGTCCAACACATAATTGATAGTGGGCTTAGACGTTTGGGCCTAAAGGCCATTTGTGGCTACCATAGTTTATCCCTCACTCTCTGAAGAAGTTTCTAAATTAGAGAGTGAATTTTGTCGAGTTTGTCGAACGTAGATTCGACGATACGTTGAGTAAGAGTTATTCTAGTTGATCAGACGTTGAACCTTGGTTGCGACAAGATGTCGACTGCCTTGTGATCTTTGAGAAGCTCAAACGATGTGACTAGAGGTTCAATTTCTAGGGTTGACGTGGTGCCTCATTTTTGGTGCGATTCTAATAAAGTTGAATTTTGAATTTAACCCCACGATTGCTTGGGTTAGCTAGTAATTGTAGCGGTTTTGACACGTGGTAACCGTGGTTAGAGTAACGGTTTATAAACGCAACTTCTACACTAAGCTCTCCATATCTCTTCATATTCACTCGAGGCAACAAACCATTCAAAACTTTCGAGATTTTTAGAGCAACCGCAAATTGTTTCCAGTGCCTTGTTCCAGCACAATCACCGAACTCAATCTTTAAGGCAAGCAAGATTTTCTTAATCTGGTTGTTTTTGTTCGTACGAAACTTGCTTTTATGTATGCGTAGGAAATTAGCAATATTATAGTTTGAAATTTTAGCCTATATTTTGTGTTCTTCGTTGTTCTTTGTGTGGGGCTTTGAGAAATTGACCCTAGTAGTTGATTAGATCCACTTTGGCAATGTTTTGCGTGATTTATGCTGTTTTATAGATTGTTGTGTCATTGTAGGGTTCTAGATATGTATTCGATCGACATAGATTGGTTGGGGTTTTGACGAATCGATAATACCCTTAGGTCTTTAGGGTTTGTAGAAACCTTAAGTTTTGATCTTAGATTCCAGGTTGAGATTTTAGATTTTGGTTTGTACTTGACTCTTGCATTTTCTGCATTTGTAAGCTTTCGGAGATAAGTCGAGCGAGTCTACAACTTCAGAGCCAAACTTTTCTTGGACTCCTAGTGGTTCAGGAGGTGAAGTCGAGAGAGGTTTTGAGGATGAATCCATGGGTGTCGAACGACATGTTTCAGTTGCCGACCCATCAGGCGTTGTTCATGTAGATAGAATAGCCCTAATAGAATCCAGGGCTGTATTATTTGTAGCACGCCATATTGAATTCCCAGAGTATGTAGATGTTGAAGAACCATCTTGTTCAGGTAGAGCACTATACGTATTAGATGGGGAGAACCCAGCGAGTGTGTTCACTGACGATGACATGGACGGTTTGAGGACAATCTACGGGATCCCCAAGTCTGTCAAACTCCATGCTGCGAAAGAACATAAGTGGGCAGACTGGTCCATCCCAGGTTTGGAAATGTTTTTATTAATACAACTTTCGTCAGGGGTTTAGGTTCTCTGTCTCCTCTTTGGCTTGTCGATTACTTGTGTATTACGATATTTCTCCTGGTCAATTGGTGCCAAACAGCTGGAGGATTCTTATAAGTTTAACTATCCTTCGTGAGAAGCATAGGTTGAAATTCGGGTTAGGTTCGCTCTTGCATAACTACTATCTGAAGTAACACGTGCATGAAAAAAGTCGATTCACGTTGTGTTTGAGATCTAACGCGACACATCTTGTCATGGACCTCACGACGAATGACCGGAGATGGAAAGGTACATTCTTTTTTGCCAAGGGTCCTCTGATTGATGACCATTTGGGAAAGAAAAGTATGTTTATCCATGTATTTGGAATCGATATGGTGAGTGTCAATCTTCAGTGTCGTTCAGATTAGTTTTAGTTTTGCTTGTGTTGACAAGTCTGTCTGTCTTTGTAGAGTTAGCAAACAGAGACAATAAGCTTCCAGGCTTTGACCATGTCGGTCGTACCAAAAGCGTGTTGGCCATTCTTGCTGAGGGTAGGAGTTGAAAATTGTTGATGTAGGAAGGTAATCTTAGGCCTAGCTCCATTTGGCTTCATTCGGCATGGAATGTGTTTCGAACACCGTATCCTTTTGTGAAAGATATAGTGTCATATGTTTGGATTAGGAGAGGGTTTGAAATGCTTTATGGTACAAAATTTTTAACCCTTATTACTGATGTCTAACGTCGTTTTGTAGCTAAGTCGATGTCGAACTTAAAGTTTAATATTCCCGGTTATGAAGAAGCTTTAAAGCTCCAAAATGAAGCGGCGAACAAGAGGAAGGCAGCCGCAACGGCTAAGAGGAAGTCGGAGGAAACATCGAAGAATTAGAAGGTTAATCCGTTCGACGATGGTACTTTCGATTCTTCCCCAGATTCCAGCCCTTCTAATAGGCTGGCGAAGAAAAAAAGAACAAATGAATTTGATCCTAAGGGCAAAAGCGTCGAAGCTGATCCCAAAAGAAAATCTGTAGGGGTCGTGTCCAAAGAAAGTGACTCGACTGTAGCGGTGTTTCATCCCAGGGTGTCTGTTTTCAAATCACCAAGCACTTTTCTGAAGAAGTTGGACGACCTTCTTTTCCCCATCGACGAAGAATACATCAAGGGAAAGAAGATTTAGGAGGTTGTCGATGCGAGTTTGCTTAGCGCTTTCCGGGTATTTATTTATTCGTTTTTTCTTCTAAAAGTGGCTTAGGTATATTTGTCGGAGATTCATAACATTAACTTTCGTTTGTAGGCTTTTCAAATGTAGATATTTGAAGGAGAGATATAATGCCAGTCGAGAGAGGTGCTCAAAGCTTCAAACCACCAACGACTCTTTTAAGAAGGACTACAAGGAACATGAAAAGGCCAATAAGGAGGCAGAGGATAAAATCTTGGCCCTGGAGGATGTGGTGAGGAAATTGAATGAGGATAAAGATCGATAAGATCTAGAGCTGAAGAAAAGCAAGGAAGTTCTTGCAGAGAAGGAGTTGTGAGTAATGACCCCTTCGGATGGATTTGTAGGAGCATCTTGTTGTTGCCTCATTTTCTTATTGTTCAGCCTTTGTGTTGATGTTTGTCTCAAAGTAATATGTATTTGTATTTGGGGCATATTTATAATTTAGGGTTTTAGTGGACTATGTTGTAATTAGCTAAAAGGCTCACTATATAAGTTTTTAGTTGAGCTTTTAGACTAAGTGTGTGCAAATGTGTAGAGACAACAAAAGCTAGAGAGAAAAACCTAGAACAAAGAGTGATTGAGAGGTTGAAGGATTGAGACCTAAAGGGAGAAAGAAGGCTTGTAGGATAGAGGTAATCTCTTGTACTTGTCATTCTCATTATCTAATGAAATCGGTGCCTCCGTGGACGTAGCCAACTTGGTGAACCACGTTAAAAATTGCTTGTGTTGTGCTGTGATTTTTTACTTGCTCTTGTTGATTATGTTTCCTAGTTGTTGGTATTACTTTTGTGTTCTTATTAGTCCATTCAAACAAGGTCTTGGAATGAGTTGGTGGTAGTTTTCGGTTTTGCCTACAAGGTGTTCGACGAAATTACCAAGTGAACTCAAGAGTGGTGTTGTCACACCACTTACACTTTGCACTTCTAATGGATCAACACAATCATCATAAACATAGTTATCAACCCTTCTTTTCCTTCTAGCCTATATCCCACCTTCATTAATTAATTTCATACACAGTTCAGTTTCATCATGATTTCATACGGCACTTCAAGTATCACTTTTGGTTCTCCAAAAGTATATCCCATGTGTTGCCTCTTGCTAGAAGTAGTAGTCAAGCCAGCATCTTCGTGGTCAGATGTTAAAGACTTCTCTTGATACTTCACCGAAGGCTTTTCAGGCGAATGTTTAAATATCATATCAGTAAAATGTTTGATCCATGAGAAGTGAGCAGAGCTGGAAAGTGAAATACCATCATGTTGTTGTACAAGAGGCGATTTGAACCCATTACCATTGTCAGTAATACCTAACTTTTCAGGGGAATCCGAGTTAATATGTGGTGCAATAGCTTGCTGGTTCGAATATCTTTTTGCAGAATTTTTCTGTTGGCTATAATGCATCCTTGAGTTTTGTATCTTACTCACTGCCATATAATCCATGGAAATCTTCAAATCCTCCAACTTTTTCAATTGTTCAATCTCAACTTGAATCTCTTCTCTATCAGCATGCAGTAGTTCTCTCTGTTTTTCTAATTTCTGCCTTTGTACCTTCAGTTCCTCAATGGAATTATTGAGCTCAGCCCATTCCATGTTCCTTCTTTGACGATCCAAATTGATTTCCATTCTCTTAACATCAAGCCTCTTCATTTCTAAAGTGACGTGTTCTATCTCTTTCTATGATTTTTCCTTGAGAGAGCTAATATGCTCTAGTTCTTTTTTTTTTCTTCCTCAAAGGTCTTCTCCTTTTCACTCAAAGAACTTGGTAATTCTTCACCCATTTTCTCAACAAGATTTTCCAGCTCTCTCTTCTGCATCTCAATGCCTAATAAGAAATATGCACGCTCTTTCTGAATCTTGCTGAACCACTTAGAATATTCATACACCATTTTATCATGAATTCTTCCCGCTCGAGGTTCAGGGACTCAACATCTCGTTTATGTTGATTTCTCATAGTGTCCCTCTCTTTTCTTAGGCTGTCTCACTTAGCTTTGATAAACTTAGAAACAGTCTCCCTCTCAACAGCAACACGCTCTGCTTCCTTCAGTAGCTCTACCCTTTTTTAATCAATAAACTCTCACTCAGCCTCAAACTTTGCCTTCTCTATTTGCAATTTATCAGACTCAGCCATAAGTTCCTGTTTCTGAGCCCTCACCATATCAAGTTCTTCTTTAGGTTTCATCTCTGAAATGGACAATTCATCTGATTCACATTTCATGGCTTCTAATTTCTCCTTTGCAGAATCAACTTGTTTCTTTTTATCATCCAGTGAAGATAATGACTTCTAAAGGCTTAACTTCATTTTTTTAATCTCTTCTTTTTCCTTTTGTAAAAGTGATCTACTCAGCTCAACCTCCTTTTCAGAAGCAATCAAAGTTTTTTTCTTATCATCAAATAGAAGAGACCTCTCTGTCAAATCCTTCTCCTTCTCATTCTCCTTCTCCACCATTGCCCTTGACTGCACCTCCAGGTCGTTAAGTCTGTTTCTGTTAAATCATTAGCACATCAACATACCATAAACATAAAAATTACACATACATAAAACCATTGAAACAGCAAGCATAAAGCTCTCGGTTTTTTAGAGCAATATGCATAATAGAGAGACAATTCCCTTTTTTTTTGAAATTTTTTTTTCCATAAATATTCATCTTTCATTTTGGCAATATATACATCAGATAAAAGGTGTAAAACAACTAAGTATAACTGTCAAAACAATGAGTACATCAACCTATTTCTGACAGTGTATAAACTATCAAATCTTACCTAACACCACTAATCATAGAACTAAGTTGCAACTTAACTAAACTAATACATCTTAGACCATTGAAAAATAGCTAAATACACTTCAATAATAACCAAGCTTTACACATAGACCATAACAAAAAAATACAAAGCAAAAACAAACACAACAACAAGCTTTCCAGCAGAAGCTTGCATCTAACGAAACAGCAACATTGAACATCTTCAATTTCAGAAAATACATCAGTAGCTTTGGAATCTCTTTAAACAAATTTTAATTCAACACTCCTCCTTAATGTTTTTTTTAGAGACTCCAAGTTTTGCCCTTAAAAACATGAATGGACCTGAGGCCAATGCCTTGGTAAAAATATCAGCAACCTGATCTTCAGACCTGCAGTGTTGCATCTCAATCTCTCTATTCCTTTTAGCCTCTCTAATGGCATGAAATTTAACATTGATGTGTTTTGTCCTACCATGATGCACATGATTCTTTGCCATAGCAATGGCAGACATATTGTCACACAAAATCACACAAGCTCTGGTCTGTTGAAGCTACAAATCAGTAAGGATCTTCCTCAACCATAAGGCTTGATTTGTAGCAGCAGCAGCCGCAATATATTCAGCCTCTGCAGTAGATTGAACAACAACCTCCTGCTTCTTAGAATTCCATGAGAAGACCCCACTGCCTAAAGAGAATGCAAAACCAGTTGTGTTTTTTGAGTCGTCCAGTGATCCTGCCCAATCACTGTCAATATAATCAATCAATTTACCATCACCCTTCTTATACCATAAACCATAATCTAGGGTGCCCTTCAAATATCTAAGAATCCTCTTGCAAACACTTAAGTATGTGAGACTTGGTGTATGCATAAACCGAGACAAAAGACTTGATGTATACATCAAGTCTGGTCTAGTGGCAGTGAGATACAACAAGCTACCCACAAGGCTTCTATAATGGCTTTCATCAGCCTTTCCATCACCATCCATCTGTAAGCTTCTCATTTACAGCCAATGGAGTCACAACTTCACTATAATTTTCCATTTTATATTTCCTCAACATATCCATCCTATATTTTCTTTGAGCAAGAAAATTTCCACTCTTTTCTTGATGAATTTCCATGCCAAGGAAGTAGTTCATCTCACCAAGATCTGTCATTTCAAACTCAGCCAGCATACACTTCTTGAATTCCAGAATTTCAACTTTATCATTTCCAGTCAACAGCAAATCATCTACATACAGAGATACAATTATCTTGTCCCCATTTCCATCTGTCTTGACATACAAAGTGACCTCATTTTTGCTTTTTTTAAACCCCATTTGCATAAAGTATGAGTCTATCCTACTGTACTAGGCTTTAGAGGCCTGCTTCAAACCATACAAGGCTTTATGAAGCTTGTAGACATCCCTTTCATGCTTGGCAATGATGAAACTAGGAGGCTGCTTCACATAAATTTCTTCTTGAAGAATTCCAGTTAAGAATGCTAATTTGACATCCATATGGTACATAGTCCATCCAGTTTTGAGCAGTAATTGCAGCAAGTAACCTTATTGTCTCATGCCTAGCCACATGAGCAAATATGTCTCAAAATTCACCCCTGCAAATTGAGAGTAGCCCTTAACAACAGGTCTTGCCTTGTATTTATTTATAAAACCATTAGGACTGAGTTTGGTCCTATAAACCCATTTGACTCCAATGACTTTTCTGCCATTTGGCCTTGGAACCAATTCCCAAGTCTGGTTCTTATTGATCATCATCAGCTCCTTTTTCATGTCAAGCTTCCATTCATCCATTTAAGCAGCTTCTTCATAGCAAGAATGCTCATTAACCATTATGTTACATCTCTCATAAACATCAGCAAGTGACCTTGTTTTCAAAATTGGAGAATCAGACTCAGCCACTGCACCATCATCAAAACCAGATTCACTACTTTAATCTCCATCACAATCTACAGTCATATTAGGCCCCGAATTCACTTGTGTCTGCTTCACATCTCTCTCAACTACATTTTTCTCCCAATTCCAGTGTGCATTCTCATCAGTCTTAATATCCCTGCATACTGAAATCTTCTTTGGTTCCATATTATACACCCTATAAGCCTTGGAATTCATAGCACAACCCAATGAGATGCACATTTCTGCCTTGCTGTCAAGCTTTGTTCTCTTTGCATCTGGAACATGCATGTAGCAAATAGAACCAAAGACTTTTAGGTGCTTTACAGTAGGCTTAGAACCTAACCATGCTTCCATAGGTGTTGCATCTATCACTGTTTTTGTAGAAATCCAGTTGAGAATGTAAACTGAAGCAAACACAGTCTCTACCTAGAACTGCTTAGGAAGCCTCCTCTCTGCCAAGAGGCTTCTAGCCATTTCCATCACAATCCTATTCTTCATCTCACACACACCATTCTGTTGAGGAGAATATGGTACTGTCAATTGATGCTTGATGCCTAGATTCTGACAGAATTCATGGAACTTGCTTGAGGTATATTCACCTCCATTATCATTTCTAAGCTTCTTCAACCTGCAATCACCTTCATTTTTTGTCATTGCTTTGAACCTTTTAAACATGTCAAAGGTCTGTGATTTGTTGCTCAAAAAATAAACCCAAGTCATCCTGGTCAGACTATCAATAAAAAGCAAGAAATACAGACTTTGGTTCAAGGATGGAGTGCTCATAGGTTCACACAAATCTAAATGCACTAGTTCTAGTTTGCATTTGACTTTAATAACTCATCCTGAAACATAAGGCTTCCAGTGTAACTTTCCAATCTTACATAAACTACACAAACCCTCAATTATGTGCAAATATGGCAGCCCCTCATTCATACCATTCTTTTGAATATAATTCAAAGAATCAAAGTTGAAATGGCCTAATCTCTTGTGCCATAAGTCAGATTCATCATGTTTAGATATAAAGGCCTTTTGTTTGACTTGATTGAAGTCTATGAGAAAGCTATTGTCATGCATCCTAACCCTCACAATTTTAGATTTCTTAAAGTCTCAGATGATACAAAAATCCCCTCAAATATCAATGAATAGCCCATCTTCAATAGTTGTGCAACACTAAGTAAATTCTGTACCAAATCGGGTATGTATAATACATCATCAATAATCGTAGGGCCTAATTTAGTTTGAATCAGAAATTTACCTCTTCTAGCAGCCTTCACAATATCACCATTCCCTCTGCTTCACTGTTGTTGTTGCATTCCTATCAAGTGTGGTGAACTTGCCTTCATCTCGAGCCATATGGCTTGTGCACCCACTGTCAACATACCAGGTCTCTATAGAAGCTGCCATACATGATTGTGACACCATAAACAAGTGATCATCACTGACATGAACATCAGCATATTTAGCCTGTTTCATAGGCTACTAAGTTTGTTGACTTTGCTTGGCCCTGCAGTATTGTTCTCTGTGTCCCCATTTCTTGTAGAATGTGCATTGGACTTGTGGTTTCCCCTTGTACCAGCAATCCTTTGCAAGATGGTTTGTTCTCTTGCAAGTGGTACATGGTGGAAATTTTACTTTTTGACCAGATTTTGAACTTGCTGCATCCGTCTTGCCTTTGCATTTGTTGTCACCATTTTTACTGTTGAAACCAGTCTTCTTTTTATTTCCTTTGCCTTGATGCTTCCCTTTATTCCTGGCAAGGAAAGTGATCGTGTTAAATATGTAGTATATTTAGGCCCTCAAATCCGTATCTTGTGTTCTGTTTTCATACGTTTTGGTATCTCTAATGGGTTGTTATGTGCGTAATTATAGGAAATGGTGCAATGATGGGTTTGGAAGCATGCTGCGATGGTTCCGGTAGAAAAAGGGCAAAAGGAAAGACAAAGGATCAGAAGCAGCTCTAAAGTGCGGGTCAAGTGCGGGTCAAGTGCGGGTCGAAACCGCACTCCAACCGCACTCATACTCATAGCCGGGACCTGATGCTGGAAGAAGAGTTAAAGTGCGGGTTCTGTGCGGGTCATCGAACCGCACTCCACCCGCACTCTTGCCAAGCTAGAGAAGCTGATTTGCACCTGACGTTAAAGTGCGGGTACAGTGCGGGTCATCCAACCGCACTCCACTCGCACTGTTGCCAAAGCTAGAGAAGCTGATTTGCACCTGACGTTAAAGTACGAGAACAGTGCGAGGACAGTGCGAGTACAGTGCGGGTCATCCAACCGTATTCCACCCGCACTGTTGCCAAAGCCAGAGGAGCTGATTTGCACCTGACATTAAAGTGCAGGTCAAGTGCGGTTAATCCAACCGCACTCCACCCACACTACACCCGTACTATTTCCCAGATCTGAGAACTGAAGATAAAGACAACCCATATAGTAGCGGGTACAGTGCGGGTAATTCACCCGCACTCCACCCGTAATCCGCACGCGCTAGTTTGCTTTTTTGAAGTTTAAGTGACCTATTTTTGTATATTGTATAAATAGAATAGTTTGAGAACATTTTTGGAAGCCTTGGACCAAGATTTTCAAAGGTTTTTACACAACTTAGATCTAGAATCTCTCTCTCTCACACACACTTACGTTCTCTACTCAACTTCAATGAAGGTAAGAGATTGAAGCAACTTCAAGGAAGGAGATGTTCTCCAAGGGTTCTTTCTCTTTCCTTTCTCTTATTTCCTAGTTGTAATGAGTAGCTAAATCCCCTCTAAGGGGTTGATGGAAGAGTTAGTTGGATATTGGGCATGTACATAAACTTGATTCTATATTTATATTCATGTCTATCTTTCATTGTTCTATTCTTGTTATGAATGGTTATCATTGATTTCTTATTTAGATACATCCTCTTAGCAAGATCTCTTTGGATTATGTATGAGTATTGCATCTAGATATACATCCTATTTAGTTGTTTCTTGGTCTAATGAATGGGCGGAACGTCATGAATTCTGACTCTTTAACAGCGGTCTTAATCCAACCTCGATCGAGTTTCCGGCAATATGCATCCTAGGTCGGGGCCCGTGAGAGGATTAGAAGTCAGCACTATACATCCTAGGTTGACTACGTTTACAATCGGTTGAGTCATTGATAGGTAGACGAACTTCATTTTCAGAATCCGACGAACAACCAACACTATACATCCTAGGTTGGTCGTTTACGACGAATTAATCCCTAAGAGGTGGTCCTCACTATACATCCTAGGTTGACCACTTCCTAAGGATAAATAACCGACTTTATACATCCTAGGTCGGTTACCTTTGAATAAACGTGCATATTTATAAGTTTGTTGCATTTCCCGGTATTGACTTTCGAATCCGTTAACTACTTAGTTCCCATCATTTTTATATCCTTTATCCCATTTCCCTTTCCTATAGTTTGCATAGTTAATTTAGTGTTACTAATAGGATAATTCACCATCTACATCTTCATCATTTTATGTTTCGTTTAATATATATATATATATATATACATTAACATTACTTTAGCAATGACTAATCCTAGCTAGTTCTGCTCCCTGTGGACGACACCTCACTTGCCACCATATGTGTGTTTTCCAAACCAATTTAGGCTTCGTGAGGTTTTTACAAATATTGTTGACGAATTGATCTTTTTAAAACGACACGAAAACCGTTCGTCAAATGGCGTCGCTGCCGGGGAGCAGCAAGTTTAGTTTGATTAGTTTTGCATGGGTAGTAGTTAGTTCTAGTAACATTTCTGATATACCTTGTTTGTGTCTCGTTACGCCGTACGTTATTTGTTTCTGAATTTCAGGATTCTAGGTATATGCACGGAAGAAGATCATTAAGAGGAACAGTATTGCCAGGTGACGACAATATAAATCAATTGGGTAGAAGAGTCGGTCAGTTAGAGGAAAACATGGAAGACGAATTTCCTACAGATTAGCCTGAGCAGAATAGGGGAGACATAAATGATCTGAATCAAAATGAGCAGCAGGCTCGTGAGCATGAGGACAGTGTACACGGAGATGAACAGTTAGGTCTTACCATAGGCGAGTACACACTCCCGTTTGTAGGAAATGCACCCACTGCCATAGTACTTGATGATATGACAAGACAGTATGAGTTGAAGACTATGCATATTAGCCTCCTACCATCTTTTAGTGGGAGAGTTACCGAGGATTGCCTTCAATTTATGAAACAATATGGAGCCACCCTAGAAACCTTTCCGGTAATGGCTCGCCAAGCAGTGCTGACAAGAGAGCAGCTTCACCTCATGTGTTTCCAATACTTTTTGAAGGATGCCACCATGACATGGTACACGAATTTGAGTCCAGGATCAGTGGTAACACGGAGTCAGGTGTGCAAGGTCTTTTTCAACAAGTATTTCCCGTTACAAAAGGCGAAGGACCTAAGGTTGAAAATAGCATCCTTTGTTGAGGAGGACGGTGAACCCTTCCATGAGGCATGGGAGAGGTTTAACTTGTTGTTAGCGCAAATGCCGCCGCATACATACCACCCAGAGTTGAAGGTGAATTCCTTTTATAACGGACTTTCACCTATGACATAAATGCTCGTGGACAATGTGTGTGAGGTAACAATAGCAGACAAGAGAGCAGTTGAGGCATATGATATCTTGGAGAAGATTGCCCAGAACTCATAGCAGAGGACATCACATGTGAGAAGGGGCGGAATGATAGATGTGGGTCAGGATACCCAAGTTCAAATTCAGATGTCAAGAATGAACAAAGAGCTCCAATCAATCAAGGAGCTTATAACTGGAAAACCAGGGTCCTCCCAAGGAATGAGTCAAGTAATGGGGGAGATAGAAGGAGGAGAAGGGCAGTTTGGTCAAGAAGAGCAAGCCCAAGCCCTTGGGGAATTCCAAAGGCCAAGGAATGACCCGTATTCAAACACATACAACCCTAGGGTTGAGAAACCACCCAAACTTGTCTTGGTCCAACAACAACCACCTAGGGGCAACAAATTACCGAGGTGGCAACAACAACTATCAAGGTGGAAACAACAATTAGGGGTACCAAAACTGTGGGTACAATAGGTATAACCAATGAGGGCCTAGCAAAAACAACCAATGGGGAAGTTCTAGTAGTATCCCACCAATCAACTTTAATTTTCAAGCACCCGTTAACCTATAAAAGGACAAATCCCTAGAGGAGATAGTGAGCACAGTTATCAAAACGGTTGGTATCGGGTCAGAAGCCCTCAAAAACACCTTGCATACATCCGAGCAACGAATGACCGTTTACATGCATTCCAATGATCAGAGGGTGAATAGTCATGGAGCGTCACTGAAAAAGATGGAAACTCAGTTGGCACAAATCTTCGATGCATTGGTCAAGAACAAGGGTAAGGCATCAAGCACCGATGAGCACGTTAACGTGTTAGAGGTAGTGGAGCTGGGAGTTGAAGAGGGGTTAGAAGAGGAAACTAGCCCAAACCAATACCAGATTCTAGAAAATTCCAGGAGAGAGACTGTGAAGAGTGTGGTAGAGGTCACACATAATGAAGATGGGGGAAGTGGCATAGACTCCCCCGTTAAGCTTTCAGACCCCGGAAGTTTCGCAATAGAGGTAAAAATTGAAAACTCACCTAGGATGGGAGCAGTGCTTGATATGGGGGCTAGCATCAATATGATGCCATTAGAGGTATACAAACAGTTGAAGATTCAGTCAACAAGCCTACTTCTCAGACTCTCATCATGGCAGACAATTCTTCTATCACCCCAGTGTTGGGGTTTTTTGCCCTAAAGCTTGTAATATGTAAATGTAATTTGAACATAAATAAAAGAAGTAGTATATTCATTCATTTTGTGTCATACTTTATATAACAAGTGCACTTAACATCCAAAATTGCCGGATGTAATTTCGAACTGAGTATATGAGTGTCATATATAGATGGATTCAGTATGAAACGAGCAATTTAAAGAGTCCGTAGATAGCAAATAAAGCTGGGTACTTTATTTGTGGTTAATCTACAGCTGCGGTCCATTTCGTAGTGTACGGTGATCCTCTCCTGGATCATTCATATGTAGATATGAGAATGGAGGCACCTTGTATGATGTGATCATATAGGACTGGGCCATGATCTATATGAATCTCTCACTAAGATCCGTTTAACGATGAGATTCATATATATCAACTTATGATGGCTATATGTGGGTGATCTTAATCCTGAGTGTCTTATCGACTCCTTCAGGTTAGATCGTGGTCTTTGATATACCATGGGTGAGGTCGGAGTTGCATTCCCGATCAATATACTCCGTATGTTGGGATCGCGGTTTGGCTTGTGGCTGAGAAGGTTTGTACACAATAGTGGAATCCACTCCTTCTTGTAAGAAGTAGATGGTAGTTCCCTTAAGGGTTGATTCGGGGCTTGAACAATATGAGCGCTCTCCTAATTCCGTAAGGAATGTAGGATTTATTGTTCATTAGAGAATCAATGGTACTTAATAGAAAGATATGATTAGATGGGTATAACGGACATTATGACCTAGCTCTAATTATGAACTACTTGTGGAGGATTATACCATATGTAATAGCTATATCGATGGACACCGAGAGTTATTGGTTTGTGTAAAAACGTCTACAGTTGAGAGAGTGCAGCTTCGGGTTTTTAGTGGAATAACACCGAAGTTAATAATCATGAAATATTAATTAAAGAGTTTAATTAATAATTTCTAAGGATTATTGGAGCTCAAAATACTGTGGGTCCATTAGGTCCCCTTGCTAGCCCGATCGATTTAGGTAACAAGGGTCACTGTTAATTAATTGGATTGTCCAATTAATTGTGTTACGAAAGTGACACGTATTTATTCGGGAGTTAATTGAATAATGAGATTATTTAATTAATGAATAATGGTGATTAAATAAATTAAATAATAAGATTATTTAATTATGTAGTTAATCACTAAATGGAGGGTGTTAGTTGATATTTGATTTTGAATAAAATAAGATAATATGATTATTTTATTTTATTAAATTAAATATTTGAATTTGAATTTAAAATGTTTGAATTCAAAAATAAATATTTAATTAATTAAAAAAAAGACATGAGATATCTTTGTTTTTTAAAAATCAAATAAGATTTTGGTTTGATTTTATTTGATATATATGAGATATATTTAATTAAAATGTGATAACTGATTCATAAAAAAAGGCAACACGGCAAAAAAAGAAAAGCAATTTTGATTGCTTAAGAGAAGAAGAAAAACAGGTCGTGCACAGTAAACAAAAGAAGAAAAAAATAGGGTGTGGCAAGCTCAAGTGCTGCACTTCTAGCTTTTGTTTGTGTGTGTGTGTATTCTTCTATTCTTCCTCCATAGGTCCTGAATATCGTGACGCGCCCACACGCTGTTACCAGTTCCGGGAGATAGCGAGGAAGATCACGTGGTTCAAATCAGGAGCAGTTCGTATTAAAGTGAAGGAGCCTCCTACGTAGGTATGAAAATGTTCATCACTTTATTATTGCATTTGATTATTACTGTACAAATGGGTTAGTTTAATGATTGCATAAAAAATTTTAAAACCTTCCGCTGCGCAATCTGTAACTCTAGGTTCCAACACCCAGTTGGTATAGTGGAGGAAGTCTATGTGAATGTGCACGGTTTGATGGTGCCGGTAGAGTTTGTTGTGTTAAATTGCAAGAGAGGAGAATCCAATGGTAGGGACTGGAAATTTCTTTTAGGGAGGTCATTCATGGCCACATCGGGTATGGTTGTAGATATTCGTTCTAGGGACATTTTCTTCAGCTGTGGGGGCAAGAGTGTTAACTTCAAGGTCAATTCCCCCGAAGCAAGCCAAGTAAAGGATTGATTGGTCTTAGAAGCACCTAATTCAAGAAAGAAAAGAAGCCGGGTGTTCACCCTTGTGTAAGCTTTTGAGGATGTGAGTGAGATCGAAAGGGGCAACCAAGATTGCGTGAAGGAAAGACAAGAATGTGAACTTGAAGAGGAGGAATTAGTTACTACTACTTTTGAGGAGATAGGTAATAACACGAAGCTTAAGCTAGAGGTATATTTGCTCAAGGCCGAGAATGGAATGTTGAAGAAGAAATTGCATGACTTCTCAACATTGAACAAGAGTCTAAGGGAGCAAATGGTGGAACTTGCTAAAAAAGAGGAGTTAGTCTCCAAGAACCTAGAAGAATTGGCAAAGCTCTCAGAGGAATTCGAGGAGGATAATGGGAGAAGGTCAAGGAAAATGATATTAGGTATCGAGGAGTCCGCAAAAGCTGTAAAAGAATTGCAAGAGCGGTTGAACAAAAAGGAGGATGAGTTGAAACGGGCCAAAGTCAATGAGTGTGATTTGATTGTTCAGCTTGATGTGACAGAAAACGAGGTCAAATCCCTAAAAAGGGCCCACATCAACAACCAAACAGGGAGTTTCCCTAACCGTTCTTTTACTTGTTGCTTTTGTGCCAAAAGAGGGCACACTAAGGCTTATTGCTTTAGTTTTCAAAGGTTCAAAGCAAGTCGAGTTTAGTCTAGGATGAACCCAACAAAGGTCAAGCAAATATGGGTTAGAAAGGACCTAGTTGGGTAAGTGAGGAAAGTGGGGAGAGATGTTGTAAGTAAGCCATTGGCACCGGTTTGGGTAGCCAAGTTGAGTGTGCTCCCTATTCCGGTCAAACCTCATTTGGTTGACTGTGTCCCACTTTGAATGCATTACACCAATTTCTAAGTTCGTTTTGGTATTTTTTGCATTTCGTATGGTTAGTATTTGTCTTAGAAATTTTTTGGAACATAGTGCTTGTTAATGCGTTGTGTGTGGTGTTTGGTGCAGAAACAATTGCAGTGCAGAGTCCAGGAATCAGTCTAGGGAAACAGTGCGGTTATAGTGCGGGTCCGTCACCCGTACTCCGAAAGCATCAGGTAATAAAGTGCGGGTACAGTGCGGGTCATCCAACCGCACTCCACCCGCACTTTGGTCGCGTAATATATATATATATATATCACCTGTCATTTTCTAGGGCTCCACCTCTTTCAAACAAAGTATACAAACTGAAACTTTCTCTTTTCCCTCGTTTCAACTGAAAGTTATTCTGTGTGTGCCACGTTTTCAATTTTTGACAACCAAGGTATGAAATCTTCCTCTAATTCCGTTACCTATCACTCTAATCTCAATTCTTAACCTTTTACCAACAATTTTTTCCCTCTTTTGCATGAACTTCATTGTTCAAGGATGGGCCACGATTTTGTGCCCTTTTTCCTTGCTGATTTTGAACTTGTTATTGAATACCTATGAGGATTGAATGATGGGTTGTCGTCTAATTATGCATGTGAAGTGTTTATTGTTGATTTAACTATCTATTGCAATTGGATGTTCAAATTCCGAATTTAGGGTTTATATGATTGAATGGAGTTTCTACCATATTATTGTGAGTTGGGTCGATGATTTGCTGTGGATGTGAAGTGTGTGCGTTGATTGTGATTCTGCATGCACTGGTATCTGGGAACGAGTTAAAGTGCGGGTCCAGTGCGGGTCTAGGTCAGTCACCCGCACTTCACCCGCACTCTATCAGTCTGGCAGAAAATTTGTTCTTTTAAATTGTTTCATCATAACCTCATGGTTCCTTGATATGAGTATTCCCTTAAAACTATTGTTTATAGTCCAGATGTTAGGAAGAACCAGGCACTCTACTAGGCAAGGCAGTTAGGTTTCCGAGCGAAGACCGATGAGGGGACCTCAGGTTCCACCACCATGCGTCAGGCATCCAGAGTTTGAGGACCGCTTGGAATATTTTAGGGAACGAGTCGTTGTGGTTGAAAGAGGGATAGCAGTAGAAGAGCTAGCGGAAACCTCGATACCTCAAGTAGTTGAAACGAGGGGATGGGAAACTTTTGTTAGCACCCCTCATATGTATTGCAGAAGCGTGGTAGAGGAATTCTATGCAGGAATGGTACCAGATACTTTTCAGCAATCATTCTCCGTTTTGGTCCGAGGGGTGGAGGTCCGAATGACTATCACGGACATCAACAAATACTATCGGACAGAGCTCCCAGTTGATCCAGAGGTGGTCGGAAGACTACGACAGGGGGTAACTTGGAATGACTTCTTTGTGACACAGAATGTGGAGTTTGCCAATCAGTTGGTGATCCATCCAATGGATTTCTGGGTGGCATCAGATCACCGCATGAAGCACACCAACTTGAAGAGGGAGTTGAGTTTTTGGCATGTGTTCATCTCTCATTCCCTGATTCCCAAGAAGCACATGACTTCAGTCAATTTCAATACAGCAATGATCCTTTATTGTATACTTCAGAATCAATTGATCGACATTGGCTTTCTGGTCAAGAGAGAGATACTTGAACTGGGAGGTGTCAGAGTAGACAAGCAGCCACTCATCTTTCCTAGTCTAATCACCGCATTTTACAGAGAGGCAGGGGTGGATTTTGGGTCCGATCCCTTTGAATGTGGTTTAGGGCCTGTTGGGGGGTCCACATGGAATGACCAATTGAGAGAATGAGACCCCTCCGGTGTCAAAGTCAGAACAGGGAAAAAGAAATATGCTCAAGGGGGAAGCACAAGCAGACATGCTGATGACGTTCTAGAACAACCGGAGTTAGAACCGGTTTATTTAGAATACAGTGACTACAGTCAGATGCCCTCACCCCCGTAGGAGACTTCTGGAGAGATCCTTTGGCAGACCTTACTTGCGGGATTAGAGAACCTTAAAACTGAGGTCGTTGAGAACAAGAAGAATATTGCTGAGAGCAGAGCAGAATCCAGTGAGTATTATGCTGACATTTGGGGCAATCTCACCGATATGAGGGAGACGCTCAGTCTTCCAGTTTATCCAAGGAAGAAGAAGACGCCCACTGCTTTCTCACCACCTTCAGGAGGCCCAACCATTGTCCCACATGTGGCCGAGCTCCGAGCTGCAATGGAGATATCCAGGAAGAAACATGAAGATAGGATCAGAGCAGAACTTGACCCCAAGGGGAAAGGGATATCCAGTGAACCGGAGAAGGAGTTTTCAGACGAGGATTAGCCATCCGTTTCCTTTATGTTTATTGCTATTAGTTTATGACTATTAGTTTTATTTCTTTTATTTGTAGTTTCCTTTGACGGCATGGACTTATTGGTTTTATTTCGCATTTGATTTTCGTTTGATAGAGTTGTTGTGTGTTTTAAGCTAGGTTGTGCATCTTTTGGGAAGCACATGACAACATGCACGGACAACGAACTAGCTTCCTTCTAAAGGGAGTTTCTAATTTCGATTTTGTAATTCATTGCATTAAATTTTGATGAATGAGAATTTAGATTTTGTTACTATGAATGAGCAAGGTTGAGTGCATATTGATAATATACTTGTGCGAGTTTTGAGCTTATGTATAGATCCGGTTTGGGGGTGTTGAACCCTCATTCCGCAAATTATTGTGATTATGCTTGTTATTGGTTGCGCTTTATGCATGTTCATAATTTTTGAGTCGTCTATGGTGTTTCTCCTCCGTTAGAACATACTTTATGGATTCCAACAATAGGGACATTGTTGAGTTTTGGTTTGGGGGTGTTAATAGCCAAAATTGGCTAAGGACCAAAGAGAAATTTTCCACCCTCCAGGCCTGGCTCCATGCCCGAGATCATTCATCAGGAGACCATGTTACCCCAAAGCCGAGCTACGGCATCACCCCGTAGGAACAAGGATGGGCTCCAGAAACATCTGGAATAAAGCCAGGAATGATCAGATCAAGCCCGCGACACCGAACCTAAATATAGGAAATTCCCCCCCGAAGTCGGGATTACCTCGTAACTTCTCCAGAAGCTCGCCAGTACCTCGCTGACATAGTAAGGTGTCCGCAGGAGGCCGCACCTGGCTTCAAAAGGTCAAGGGAGGATAAACCTAGCTTCTGATTAGACGAAATTCGTTTATATCAGGGCTAGAACATTGATCGACCTCACTACCTGATGTACCCCGCCAGATTACATGCCATATTCGACGATCCCTACGGGAGAACATGCTAGACCTGAAGACACACAGGATCATATCTTAAGACATTACATGCGTACAGAACAAATAATAGAGTCCAAGTAGGAAACAAATTGATCTCCGCCAAGATATCCACGATTCAGCAATTAACTCAAAGTCAATAACATTTAAAATGAAAATCCCGTCCGATAAGGAGGGGAGAGATGGAGAAACTCAAGGGAAGAATCAATTAGTTTAACCTATGAAGACATTGTATAAAAGAGGGACTTCCTCCTTCTGAAAGAGGGGACTACTATTCGACAGGCACACAACAAGTACCCAAAGACACCCTAGAGAAAAATGAGAGCAATTTGAGAGAGAGAGACATGTATATCACAAATTATCAATAGAGGAAGCCTTTTTTGATTCTTTTGAGTAGCTAATAATATCGTCGTATTCCTTGTCATTTCATTAGGCATTGTTATATATATATATATATATATATATATGTTCTACCTTGGTCATCACCTACGTGGTAATGATCTCTAGGGTGCTAACTGAGATTTACTGCCCCGAGCAAAATTTCCGTTAACAGGGGGTGTGTTACGCCTTGTACAATCGTCATTGTAGTCTTGTAGTGTCCAATTTTTCAATTTTGTCGCTTGTCCAATTTTCAAACTATAAGCAGTATGGGTATGATGCCTCTAGAGTGTACTTTTGACGAGTTCTTTGTATGTGATTTGATCTTGTGACATAGTTTGGTGCTACTTGAGGGTTCGCTTACACCGCCATGGGATCGTCCCACCCTTTGGTGTTAAGTAGTGGGGACTCAATGTTCCCATGCCTAGTTCTAATAGTGGAGATTCCCGTGAGATCACAAACACTAGCGTTAAAGTGTGTATTTTGAGTGTATTATTGATTATTCTTAAACAAGCATCTCATCATTTATGTTATGTGCCATAGGACTTGCATATCATTTTGTGAAGTGCGTGATGGATGCTTTCATTCCCTTTTTAGATGGTTGTGGAAGTGATATTAGGGAATGTGTGTGCACTGAATTACCTTTACTGGCCTAAACACGTTCATACCATATTGTGTGCTCCAAAGCCAAGTTTGAGGCCAAACACTTACTCTTTTATTTGTTACCACATTACCTCATAGCCTAAACACATGCCTACCCTTGTACTAATCATGTTAGGATGTGAAATGGTGGTGATGAAAGGAGTTAAGCTCTAAATGATCAAATAGCGGGTAAATGAAATAATTGTTGAAAATAGTAAGGAAATGGCTAAAAATTGTACTTGTGTGCCATAAGTGCCCAAGAAAGGGAAATTTTACAACTCAAATAATATATATATATATATATATATATAAAGAAAGAAAAAAATTATTTAGTGTTTGAGTGATTATGTTATGCTAAATACGCTCAAAGCGGAGTACAACATTGAAGGCACGAATGTGGGTTGAACGATTGCCTAGAGGTTTGCGTATGAGAGATAAAAGAGCGTTGTATGGGTGTAGGGATATATTCTAGCATGATTGGTGAGTTTGAACTCCAAATGTCCATATTCCTTGTTTAACCTCATTAAACCTCATAGCCACACTATAACCGATGGAAAAGCCCTATTTGATCCATATAAAGTCTAGTTTGGGAATGTCGGTTGAAGCACGATCTTTCACGTCCATGGCATAGTGACTCTTTCATAGGATAGTTCATTGCTTAAATTTTGTGCAGAATTCATCTTTGCATACTAGTTTGTGTGGAACTTAGGACTCTGTGAGGAAAGAAAAGAGAGAATCCATGCAAGCTTTAGAATTGAACCGAAATATGCTCAAGGTATGAGAGTAAGTTGTCCCTAATTCATGAATGCCTTTAGGTGTGGGATTCATGTTCGTACGAGCCTCCCTTTGGTGTCTCCAAATTGCTCTTGATCTTGTGCATATGTTTTTCTCCTCTTTATCACACCTATGTGTATCATATCACACATTGGACTTGCGGTATTGTTGAATTATTGCTTAAGTGTCTAGGATTTTCCTTCAGTTGGCGTCTGATTGTTTTAGATTATGTTTACTCGAGGACGAGCAAATGTTTGGTTTGGGGGTGTTTGATCGTGCCAAATATCTAGTATATTTAGGCCCTCAAATCCGTATCTTGTGTTTTGTTTTCGTGCGTTTTGGTATCTCTAATGGGTTGTTATGTGCCTAATTATAGGAAATGGTGCAATGATGGGTTTGGAAGCATGTTGTGGTGGTTCGGACAGAAAATGGGCAAAAGGAAAGACAAAGGATCAGAAGCACCTCTACAGTGCTGGTCAAGTGCGGGTCGAAACCGCACTTCAACCGCACTCATACTCATAGCCGGACCTGATGTTGAAAGAAGAGTTAAAGTGTGGGTTCTGTGCGGGTCATCCAACCACACTCCACCCGCACTCTTGCCAAGCCAGAGAAGCTGATTTGTACCTGACGTTAAAGTGCGGGTACAGTGCGGGGCATCTAATCGCACTCCACCCGCACTGTTGCCAAAGCCAGAGAAGCTGATTTGCACCTGACGTTAAAATGCGAGAACAGTGTGAGTGAAGTACAAGTACAGTGCAGGTCATCCAACCGCACTCCACCGCACTGTTGCCAAAGCCAGAGAAGCTGATTTACACCTGACATTAAAGTGCGGGTCAAATGCGGTTAATCCAACCGCACTCCACCAACACTATTTTCCAAATTTAAGAACTGAAGATGAAGACAACCCATATAGTGCGGGTACAGTACGGGTAATTCACCCACACTCCACCCGCACTCCGCGGGCGCCAGTTTGCTTTTCTGAAGTTTAAGTGACCTATTTTTGTATATTGTATAAATAGAATAGTTTGAGAACATTTTTGGGAGCCTTGGACCGAGATTTTCAGAGGTTTTTATACAACTTAGATCTAGAATCTCTCTCTCTCACACACATTTACATTCTCTACTCAACTTCAAGGAATGTAGGAGATTGAAGCAACTTCAAGGAAGGAGATGCTCGCCAAGGGTTCTTTCTCTTTCCTTTCTCTTATTTTCCTAGTTGTAATGAGTAGCTAAATCCCCTCTAAGGGGTTGATAGAGTAATTAATTGGATATTGGGCATGTACATAAACTTGATTCTATATTTATATTCATGTATATCTTTCATTGTTCTATTCTTGTTATGAATGGTTATCATTGATTTCTTGTTTAGATACATCCTCTTAGCAAGATCTCTTTGGATTATGTATGAGTATTGCATCTAGATATACATCTTATTTAGTTGTTTCTTGCTCTAATGAATGGACGGATTGTCATGAATTCCGACTCTTAAACCGCGGTCTTAATCCAACCTCGATCGAGTTTCCGGCAATATACGTCCTAGGTCGGGGCCCGTGAGAGGATTAGAAGTCATCACTATACATCCTAGGTTGACTACGTTTACAAGCGGTTGAGTCATTGATAGGTAGACGAGCTTCATTTTCAGAATCCGACGAACAACCAACACTATACATCCTAGGTTGGTGGTTTACGACGGATTAATCCCTAAGAGGTGGTCCTCATTATACATCCTAGGTTGACCACTTTCTAAGGATAAATAACCGACTCTATACATCCTAGGTTGGTTACCTTTGAATAGACGTGCCTATTTATAAGTTTGTTGCATTTCCCGGTATTGACTTTCGAATCTGTTAACTCCTTAGTTCCCATCATTTATATATCCTTCATCCCATTTCCCTTTCCTATAGTTTGCATATTTAATTTAGTGTTACTAATAGGATAATTCACCATCTACATCTTCATCATTTTATGTTTCGTTTAATATATATATACATTAACATTACTTTAGCAATGACTAATTCTAGCTAGCTCTGCTCCCTGTGGAGGACACCCCACTTGCCACTTGCCACTATACGTGTGTTTTCCAAACCAATTTAGGCTTCGTGAGGTTTTTACAAATATTGTTGACGAATTGATCTTTTTAAAACGACACAAAAACCATTTGTCAGAAAGCCTCCTCCATATCACCATCATTCCTCAATGCAAGCCTTTGTTCTTGAGCTTGCAGTTTGGACACCATTTCTGAGACTGTCAATGCTCTCAGATCACATGATTCTTCAATAGCAGCAACTTTTGCCTCAAAATTTTTCAGGCAAACTTACCAACATTTTTTCAACTACCTTGTAGTCCTCCACTACATCACCATACAATCTCATTTGGTTCACCAAATTTGACAGCTTGGATGAGTAATCCTTCACTGTCTCAGAATCCTTCATTTTCAGATTCTCATCTCCCTTATAAGTGTCAACAGTTTCACTGACTTCACCCTCACATTGCCTTCGAACCTGTTCTTTAATTCATCCCATATTGGTTTTGAAGTTTCAAGGTGCATGATGCTTGTGTAGACCGAGTCAAATAGGGCAACATGCAAGCATGTCACTGCCTTGTCCTTCTTCATTTTCTCTTCTTTATGTTGCTTCATCTGAGCAATGGTAGGATTTGCTCTCAATGGAGGAACTTGCTTGTCCACTGCTGCATACTCCCATAACTCGAAGGCTTTTAGATAGGACTTCATCTTCACAGTCCATATCTGATAGTTTTCCCCAGAAAATTGAGGAACATGAAGGCATGCATTGCTTCCAGCGGCCATGTCTGCACTTATGGGTGTTTAACACTCACTCTCTAGTGTTTGAAACCTCACAAGCACACAATAAACTAAAAACAAAAACTCACAGCCCCTCAAGAACACTGCTCTGATACCACTATTAAATTTGTTTCTATTAAATCATCAGCACATCAACATACTATAAACATAAAAATTACACATACATAAAACCATTGAAACAGCAAGCATGAAGCTCTCGGTTTTTGAGAGCAATATGCATAACAAGAGAGACAATTCCCTTTTTTTTGAATTTTTTTTTGTGGATAAATATTCATCTTTCATTTTGGCAATATATACATCAGATACAAAGTGTAAAACAGTTAAGTAGAGCTGTCAAAACAATGAGTACATCAGCCCATTTCTGACCGTGTATAAACCATCAAATCTTACATAACACCACTAATCAGTAGAACTAAGTTGCAACTTAACTAAACTAATACATCTTAGACCATTGAAAAATAACTAAATACACTTCAATCATAACCAAGCATTACACATAGACCATAACAAAAAAATATAAAGCAGAAACAAACACAACAGCAAGTTTTCCATCAGAAGCTTGCATCTAACGAAACAGCAACACTGAACATCTTCAATTTCAGAAAATATAGCAGTAGCTTTGGAGTCTCTTTAGACAAATTATAATTCAACACAGGTCAGGTTACCTTTCCCGGAGTGCATCCTCCCGCTGACTAAGATCCATCTCCTTCGATTCCCAAGCTCGTCTCTTGGTCTCAATTTCATCTTCCGCCACCTTGCGCTTCATCTCCAGCTCAGCTTCAAATTCAGACTTCTTTAGTCTAAACGTAGATTCTTGATTGGCAATGACCTTTTGAATCTCATTCTGCATTTTTCATCAGAAGAAATATTAAATAATAATAATAATAATAATAAACAAGTTATTCATAAAAAATGAAAACCATGCAAGCAAAAAAGGTATCCGGAAACCACTTGACACTCAAAATATTGATAGTGGCAGTTAAGCTCCAGATCTATTCATATTACATTCTCAAAAATAGACAGCTAAAACCAAATAACTCATAGATTCCTTGCTTGCAAGTTTTTCCTGTGAAACAAGTAGCTCTTGCTCTCTCTCGTCCCTCTTAATAACAGCTTGAATGCGCTCAAAAGAAAAAGTAATTTTACATCAATTCCAACAAAGATTTCCCGTAACCATGTATAAAGCCAAAACATTTTTAAAAAGATAGAAACCTCTTCTCATTCTGATAGGGAAGCCACCGTCAGCTCCTAGTTGGATTTCTCTTCCCGTAGGTAGGGGTAGGCGTTTAATGGATCGGTTCACTTTTGGAGTGAACCGATAAAAAACCGATAATGTTCGGTTTTTGAAAAAGTGAACCGATCCGATCAACTTAACAATTATGAACCGATCAAAAATCGATTAAATTTGACTGATTCGGTTCGGTTCGGTTTTTTCGGTTTTGTGTCAATTTGACCAAATTTTTGGGTTTTAATTATTACACATATTTTAATCTTTTTGGGCCTTGGACCAAATTAAATTATGGGTTTGAACAAATTGAAAATACTAGTTTAAAATAATATTCATAAAAAAAACTAAGAAAAAAAATGATGTGACACACTTTCATAATTTTATAGTTTCATGGACTATTAAACATTAAAACTAATGTTTTTTTTATATATATATTGGATCTCGGTTCGGTTTTCCGGTTTGGGATAGCGAACCGGAAAAAAAACCGATCCAATCGGTTTTCAAAAAAATGAACCGAACCGAACCGAACCGGTCAACATAAAACAACTGGAAAAAACCGATTGGATCAGTTCGGTTCATCGGTTAGGTTCGGTTCGGTTTTTTAGTTTTTTACCCACCCCTACCCGTAGGGCTCTAACTTCTCCTCTACACTTGCTCTTGAGGGCTCTATTTCTCTATCGAGTCGACTTAGTTCCTGTGATCTACTTTCCATTAGTCAAACTTTACAGTCCAGTGGTATGTTAGTCTTTTTACAATGGATAAACAAAATCAAAACTAAAATCATTTTCTAATACAAAATAATTATAAAATCTAATAATAATATTTCTTTAAAAAAAATACACAAACATCAACAATTTGTTTGTCTTGATTTCAACCGAAACTTTCATCTTCTCCATTTTACAGAAAACATATTAAAAAAATAGCTATCGAAATGAAAAAGAAGATCTCACCAACAATTCGCCGGTTGAAGAAGATCAAGATGATAAAGAAAGTTTAGCGTATATTTTAGGGTTTGGTTTGGTCTATCAAAACGGCGAAGTTTTAGTTTTATTTGTAATGATAAAATAAAAACAAAAATCCTGACCATACATTTTTATTAAAGCCACGTGGCAAAGGATTCTTAAAACTTAGCATGGTTCAGCAGAGACAAAGCTTAGCAGAGGATCCTTGTACATCTAATAACACTCTTTTTAGGTTGAATTTTGAGAGTATCATTATTTTAATAAGTTAAATTAAAATGGCACCAAAGGATTAAAATACCCTCATCTCCTTCTTTTATTATGTTTGTGTAATTGTTAGGTTTTCTTTCTTCAAAATCCTTCATTGATGGAGGACATCTCCATCAATGTAGATGAAAGATCTCCATTGGAGGCCAGTTTGACCTCCAATGGAGGTTTCAAGGAAAAGATGACCAAATTTTTTTTAAGAAAATTTATATTTTCCCAGAAAGTCTCGAAAATTGTAAAAAGTCTCGGAAACTAGTAAAAAGTCCTGGAAACTCCCTGAAAAGTATCGGAAACTAACTGAAACGTCTTAGAAATTACCTGAAAAGTCTCGAAAACTAGAAAATGAGTTTCGGAAACACCAAAATAAGTCTCGGAAACACAAAAAACATGAGACTTATTTTGTGAGTGTATTTTATGGGTATTTTTGTCAGATCCACATTTTAAGTGTTAATTAAACTAAAATTATTAAAGAAATAATACTCTTAAAATTACACCTTGAAAAAATGCCATTTAATTTTTTAACCATATTTTGCACCCCTTAAAAACAGTATGTACATTCCTCTCGTAATCACAATGCATTAAATTTTTTTAAAAAAACTCTAGTTTGTAAATAAACTCCACTTAATGACAAAAATACCATTTTTATGTTTAGTGTATTTTTTTTTTTGTAACTACACCTCACACCTACACCTATTTTATTATCTAATGAACTTTCTTATTATTTAAAATTTTTATTTTTTTTCTTGTTTTTTTTTTCAAACAATTAATTTCTAAATCTTAAATAAAAAAAATAAACCAAAATGAGTTGGGTTTTGATCTAATTTTTTTAGAATAATATATAAAAAATTACCAAAAAAGATATAATTAAGGGAAAAATGAATAAAGAATCATTTTTTAAAGCTTCATTACTGCAATGCAGTTAAAAAAAATTACTTTTGCTATGTATGTGTTGCCCAGAAAATATACATTTACTTCAAAAAAAAAAATCTATTAATTTTCCTTCTTTTTCCTCACCTAAATTTTCTTCACATTGTCCTCACTTCCATAATCAATCTCTACGTGTCTAATATAACAAGTCAATGGTCTAAATTATTTATATTAATTTTTATGTTTTTAGTCTACAAAAAGATATAACTAATCAAGACCATTGATTTATATGAGGATAAGGTGATGACAAAGTGAGGTGATGAGAGGATTCAAATCCATATATATTTGCAGTGTGTGCCGTACAAGGCAATACATAGACATAGGACTAAGACCATCTCCGATACAAATATGTATTTTTTAGGTTTCTAACTAGTGACACATTAACATATATATTGAATATGGATCCACTTTGTCATTTTTTTAAGAAATGATTATTCTCATCTCTAATGCAATTATCTAAAATCAAATATGAATCCATTTTAACCGATCATCTTAGAATATTTATTTCACCATCTCCCCTCTTTTATTTTAAATCAAACATGTATACATTTTAACCAATCATTTATCTCATTCTCTCTCATTTTTTATTTTACAATAAATTATGTGTAATATTATTGGTGAGAAAAAGTTAGAAATCATAGTCAAAATTTCTAGGAGAGTTTCTAAACTTAGAAACCCAACTTCATAGAGTTTGTTTTTGCTCACCCCCTTAAAATGAGTGAGCATTACTCCTCTCTCCACATATTGACATATGTCAATTTGTTAATTAAGGGTTAACAAAATTAACTGTCACAAGGGCAGACTTTTAAATTAATAATTAACAAATTGACACATGTCAACTTGTCAACTTGTGGGGAGGGGAGTAATGCTCCCCTATTTTCAAGGGGGTGAGCAAAAATGAATTCAACTTGATATTCTCTAAAAACAAAATTGCCATATCAACTTTATAATCAAGTTAGATAATTACATTAGAGATGTTTTTTCTATCTCATTATCTAACTATCCTATGTGTTATTTAATTTTCTCTAAATGCATAATAGCACTAGAGATTCTTTGATTGACGATATTTGCACCCCTTAAAAATTGTTTGTACAACTAAAATTAATGGATATAATCATTTTCCCCCTTGTAGTTTGTTATATTAGATATTTTGCCCCATTTAATTCCAGTAATGGTCATTCTTTCCCTTAAAAACCAAAATATTAGACATTTTATCCCCTACCGTTAGGATTTCCGTTAAACTAGTACTTTGACAGTAAAAAAATCAATTAAAAGACTTTATTACCCTTGAACAGAAGAGTTATGCCACATAATGATAGCATTGCTTGTTTTTAAAGAAAAAACATATATTGAAAAAATTAAAAACTAATAAAAGTATATAAAAAAACAGAATTGAAAATAAAAAAAATAAAAAAATGGATCACCACCATCCATCTTGAGATGGACGATGGAGATAATAAATAAAAAAGCAACAAAAAAATTCAGTATTTAAAAAAAACAATTCAATAAAGATCATCACCATCACTCTAGATTCAATCTCCACTGTCCATCCCAGACATGGACGGTGGAGATAATTAGAAAAAATCCTAATTACAATTCATCCTAGTTCACCATCATTTGTGAGAGGGAGAGAGAAACTCTGATCGGTTGTGGGAGAGAGTTTCAAAAGTCAAAACACGATTTTGTGAGAGAGAGATTTTTTTAATATTGTTTTAGTTTTTTTTTACAATTATATTATTATTTTATATTATTATTTAATTATTCTTTCTATTAATGTTTTTAAAATAATTTTTTTAATTTTTATATTTCATCCGCACATTTACTTTGTAATTACTTTTTATTTTTTTTAATGTTGTTATAGTTTTTATTATTTAATTGATTTTTTCTTTAAAAATAATCAATTGTATCATTAGGGGACATAACTCATGTGTTCAAGAGTAATAAAGTCTTTTAATTAATTTTTTGACAGTCAAAGTACTAGTCTAACGGAAATCCTAATTGTAGGGGGCAAAATGTCTAATATTTTGATTTTTAGGGGGAATAATGACCATTACTGGAACTATGTGGGGCAAATTGTCTAATATGACAAACTACAGGGGAAAAATGATTATATCCCTCAAAATTAATATGTTTTTTGAAAATCCAATAATACCCTTGAGTAAAATTACCAATAGGACTAAATAGTTTGTAAATACACCCACAAATAATTATTAATTAGTTTTCTATTTTAATCATTTGTGAATTTTTTTCTTCATATTATTGATTTGATATAAACATGTATCATTAAAAACTCTTTCCATTTTCTTAAACCATGTATTTTCTTTTAAAAATTAATTTCAAATATATTTTTAATTTCATTTAAGGAAAAACATATTAATTGTTAAGTATGAAAAATGAATCAAAATCATCCAAAGTTAGTTGTGAAAAAAATAAGTTTTAAATTAATTTATATTTGACGAACAAAATCATTATGCATTGATTTCTCTATAATATTTGTGTTTTTTTTTCAAACACACTTTAGATTTTTTTTTTGATATCAATATTAGTTGTTCTTCAATTTCATCAAACAATTTCCTACTTACAAATCAATTGGGACATGAAACAAATATTGCATCCCTACAACCTTTACCAACAGAAAATGAATCTCCAACCGAAAAAATGTTAAACCGTATTGATTTTGTGGATAAAAAACAGTCAATACAAAATAGAAAGAGTTGCTTGACATGGAGAGAGAGAAAAAATTGGAGTCTATTTAGTGGAAAGAAAACGTAGAAGAGAAAATAAGTGAGAGAAAAGAAAGAGCAATTAAAGAATTTAAGATATTAACAAAAATTAAATAATAATAAATGTAGGTGGTGGGTATTTACAAAAATACAATACAACATAATTAAAGAAATGATATTTTTGGCATTAAGTGAGGTTTATTTACAAACTAGATTTTTTTTTAAAATTTGATGGGTGCAATAACGAAAGGGGTGTACATACGGTTTTTACGGGGTGTCATTATCGCTACTCTTTATGTATTCCTTGGTTAAGTAACAATTAGAGTCCATAGGGTTTTCAAAAATAAAATGAAATAAAATTCTAAATTCTATTTAAAATCGACTATTTTTAAATTAAAGGGAGAGTTATAATTAACTCCTTAACTTTTGATCAAATACCAAATCAAACCATGTGTTTTGAACGATCAACAAAAAATCACCTGCCATTAGTTGACTGCTATTTTTTTAAATCTTTTTATTTATAAATTATTACAATAATTCGGGGTTTTGTCAGGGAGGGGGGAGAGACTCGAACCCACAACCTCATGGTATGGGTGTGAGGGGCTTTATCATTGGACCAACCTTATATTGTCTAGTTGATTTTAATTAAACATAATAAAATATGATTATTTAAGAGATTTTTTCTTTAAGTGAACTAAAAAAATAAAGTATATTAAAAATATGTTATAAAATAAAAAATAAAAAATCTCTTTTATTAAAACAAATTAAATATTTAAAAATACCCGATAAAATAATAAAATCATGGGTATCTATATTGACATCCATAAAACTTATTAGTACATCCATGTTTTACTAAAAAAAATTAATTATAAAAATATCCCAATAGAAATTTAGCAATAAGGACAAATTACTTTAATTAAAAACAAACTAAATATTATATGCACTTATTAATTACTCTCATATCTTCAATTACATTTATTTATTAAAAAAACTTACATTTCAAAAAAAAAAAACTTACAATAAACCCTAATTTTTATGATAAACTATAATTAAACTCTAATTTTATTTCAAGTATCAAAATTTCTCATCATCACATGATTATCGTATTGTTTTTGTCTTTCTTTTATGCATAGTTATGAACTCTATCGATAAACAAAATAATTTTTTTTAACAATAGCTGTAGATATCAATAAATTTTTTTTTTAAGATAGCCGTATATATTAATATATATTTTTTTAAGATAGCTGTATAAATAAGAAAATTCAGATTGAAAATCTCTTGACCTCATATACGGTTCCACATATTCTCTTTTATAAGTCTCATATATTCGAAATATTTCCAAAAGTAAATTGGATCATCATTAAAAGATGATTTGATTCCAAAAATAATATGATTTTTTTTATATAAATTGAGTGTAATAATAATTTAAGAGTGTTTATGAATAATATGTATTAAAATAAATATATTTATTTCAATGAGGGTACTATTGGCATTAGGATGTGTGCTTATAGTAATATTTATTTTTTAAATTTTAGACATGAGTATACTTATAAAAATGAGTTTATTAATAAGCTTTATGAGTGTCAATATCCATACCCTAAAATCATTAAAAAAAATTAAAATAAAAACAAAGTTATTTTTAAATATAAAAATATATGGATAAGATGTTCAAAGTCACATACCCATTTTAGTAATGTTCATATCTTCTCCGTAGTTTGTGTTTCTATATCAAATATTATTTGGTTTTTATTTTTAATTTATAGATTTAATTTTTTGTTTTTCATTTATGATATAAAAATTATTATTTTAAGAAATTAAATTTTTTATTATTATATATATATTAATTCAGTTTATTTTAAGGATTTAAATTGTTATAATCTATTTAAATAAAGTCAATTAGTAGTCAACTAACGGTAGGTTATTTTTGCTAATTGTTCAAATCAGAGAGTTTAATCTGACATTTGATCAAACATGAGGGGTCTATTTACAAGTCTCCCTAAACTGAAAGAAAAACCCTAATTTATACGCAACATTCTGTGAAATTTTCAAAACCCTAATTCCCATAAACCTTCAACTTCGGCTCCGCAACTCATTTGATTCTTCTCGCTTGTTGCAGAAGTTGAGCCTTTCACTATGCCGAAGTCGAAGCGTGACAGGCCTATCACTCTATCGAAGACGAAGAAGAAGGGAAAAGAGCACAAAGAGTCGATAGTGAATTCAATTAGAGATGCCGCCGAGAAGTACAGTTCCATCTATGTCTTCTCTTTCGAGAATATGAGAAATCTCAAGTTCAAGGAGTTCAGAGAGCAGGTCAAAACCACCAGCAGGTCTGTATCTTCTTTCCTTTTTTTTTTTTAAAAAAAATTCTTTTCTTCTTAAAAGCTTTTTGAGACGTTGATTTAATATTGATGAAATTATTGGCAGATTTTTTCTGGGTTCAAACAAAGTCATGCAAGTTGCTTTAGGACGATCTGCTTCTGATGAGATTAGAGTTGGCCTTCACAAAGTCTCTAAGGTAACTACGCTTTCGATTTTAAAAATATCTTATCGTTCTTACTTATTTGTTCTTATTAATTTGAGTTTTTGTTTATAAGATTTTTGTCCTTTTAATTTGTTTTTGTTTGAATTTTGTTCAGCTTCTTCGTGGAGATTCTGGGCTTTTTCTTACGAATATGCCTAGAGAAGAGGTCGAAAGGTAAATGGTTGTTGGAATTTTATATTGTTTGCTTGTCATAAATGTAATGCTTTATGATTGCTTGATGGCAAGCTTTTATTTTGATACATGAACTGGGTTTTGGTTTCTGCTTATGTTCTTATCAAGAAAATGATTTTTTTTTTTTTATCTTTATATATAAGTTATCAAAAAAAAAACAAATTAGGGGTATGGCTGGTGGATAGATCGTGAAAATCCTACTTGCTTTCAAGTGTTGAATTCTGTTTAATAGAATTTTTGTGTAAGAGCTAATTGGTGATGGCAAAGTGCTTCTTACTTGTCTTTATTTAGAAATATAATGGAATTAAATCATTTCTGCCTGCCTCACTAAAATGAATAATCTTTTTCTTTGATTGGGTGTGCTTTGGAGAAATTTATGTTAAACTTTATTTATTTTAGTAATGGATTGGCACTTTATATCTCATTTTCTTTGCTTTAGTTTTCCAGTTAGATCTATCTCTTGGAATATTTAGTTAGCTTTTTTTTTTCTTTCAATTTTTGTTTTATAGTTTCCACTTGTTGATTTAATTTCTTTCATCTTGATTCCGCAGCTTGTTTAATAAATATGAAGATTATGATTTTGCTAGGACAGGAAGCACCACATCCGAAAAGGTTTGGGGGATTTACATGCCATTTTTAAGGCAAACTTACTGTCAGAATGTTTGTGTCAGGCTTACTGGCTAGTCTGGTTCTAAAGTTAAATTATGCATTTTCTTAAGCCTTGTTTATGAGTGAGGAAGAGAGATTTGAAGAGTCAGAATTCTTGAAGTGCTAACCTAACTATAAAGTTGTTGATAGTCATTAATGCCTCAGTTTCTTAGAGATATGAGGAATAATGTAGAGGTTTGTAGCATCCTTATTATGCTCACACAAGTGTTGTACTAGTTGGTCCTATAGAGTTAAGACAACATGAATGCAATTTGTTACTTCTAGAAGCCAATGTATTGAGGCAGAAAGGACTCTTAAATCCACAAATTAGTGATGATCAATCAAAATTAGAAAAATATAATCCACTTGTCCTCCCTATCTTTTTATAATCATTTACATACATTTCAACTTGCTAGCTCTCTCATTTGTTAAAACCTTGTTATGTACAAATATCTCATTTCCTCTAAGCATACTCTCCCAGCTTTGATTGTGGTCCCTTCTCCAATATGTTAACATTCAAGGAATCAATCGAGACTTCACTGTCTTCTAGGTGAAATTGCATAGCTTCTCGATCTAGAAATAAAAGAGAAATCTCAATTGGAATTTATTCGATGGGTGTGCATGTTTACATATTTGCGATAAAAGTAATGCTAGATTGTCCAAATGATGTGAAATTTAACTTGTAACTACTAACTAACACAACGATCATCCACGAAATCATCAATATGGTGATTATAACTCATAGGTCACATTATTTGGACAATTTAGCTAACATATGGCAGTTTATACTTTTGTACTTGCCTTAAACATCTATAAATTGTAAGTGTGTGTTAGAGACATTATATATCTGCTTATTCTTGCGTTATAACTTAAGTAAGCATCCAAACATTTTCAGGTTGAACTTCTGGAAGGTCCTTTGGAACAGTTCACACATGAGATGGAGCCTTTCTTGCGAAAGCAGGGAATGCCTGTTCGGTTGAACAAAGGTACATCCTTACTTTCTTTTGCTTGTGGCCTTTCATTCATATATGTGAAAAGGAAAGATTGGTTTTAATATTAATTCTATTCATTTTGGACAGGGGTGGTGGAACTTATTTCAGATTTCGTTGTTTGTGAAGAGGGGAAGCCATTGTCACCTGAATCAGCTCGCATACTGGTTTGTTCTGATCTCATAGCTTGGTTATTTAAGTTATAATATTGTAAAGACAGGGTCCCTATCTTGGAATGAGGCAGGTTCTTGACTTGATAATATTAAATGTGTGGAAGTTATACTGCATGTTATACTTTGTGTATATCATTACTGAAGAAGACTGTAAAAGATGGAAAAATATGTGTATCGACTATTGAGTGCATTTTGCATCTGTTCTAATGGGGAACATGAATGCATCATGCCATCATCATCCATGAACTGATTATAGTTCTAAAATGCATGCAATTTGGTATGATGGTGCTGTATCGATTCTTAGAGGCAGTTCAGGTAGTAATCTTGACACCTTAAAATAACGAATCAAGATCTACAATTTTTACCCAGGAAAGTTCTGTGCTTGGGTCCAATTTGGTCTCCACCTATGTAATTGTTTATGTTTCAAATACGTGAACTGTCTCTTTTTATTTGATATTCAGGGTATTAATTCTAGTGTTATATGGCTTATGAATGATTGGGTGAGCTAATAGTTGGTTTAATTTACAAATTATATCCTTCTTTTTTGTGCTGTATTATTGGCCGCTTAAAATGGTACTTGTTGGTGACTTGGCTCTATACCACTCTCTCTCTCTCTCTCTCTATTGCGTTAGAGAAATTGAGCTTTTATTTTTATTTTTGGCAGCGATTGTTGGGGATGAAGATGGCTACCTTCAAACTTCACTTAATATGCCGATGGAGCCCTGAGGATTTTGAACTTTACAAGGAAGGACTTGATGAATCAGATGTTGAATCTGCATGAGGCTAATTGTCTTCATCTAGACTCTGTAGTTTACCAATTGCATATGCTTTTTCAAGCGACCCGGGGTACATGGAAGTTAGGGAGGATACTGGGTTTTCAATTTTGTCTCTACTTCTGGCCGAGTAGATTGTAGTAGATGTGTGGATTCTTTTTTCTTTTTTCTTTTTTCTTTTTCTTTTTTCGTTGCTGTGTTTTTCTGCTACTGGGTTGAGTGAAGGGGTTATCATTATCTGTAATATCATCTAATATTATATGTATTGACTTTTAAACACAAATCTTTAAATTAAATAACGTAATTTTTCCGGTTTTAAATGAATGTCGGTGAAAAACAGTGAATCTGATTAAAAGAACAACAGTGCATGAGATTTGAGAATGCTTTGAATAATGAAGGGTTTCTACAAAATTGGTTTAGGATTATTACTCAACAAATCGTAATTCTACTGTTTCAATTAAAGCACAAGGTTGAAATCATTTTTTTTTATTGAGGTATTATCATTTGAGTCCCTGTATTTTTTTTAAATATCTATTTTTTACTTACTTATTCATTTTTTACTGGATTTGTCCCTACGTTTTTAAAAACCACTCAATTTGGTCCCTTTAACCAGATTTTTGACGGTCAACGGTCACAGAAAATGTAAATCGACCCTCTTACCCTTCATTTAAATTAAAAGGTTTAAAAATACGATTTTACCCTTTAACTTTATAAAATTTTACAAATTAACTTGGCTTGTAATCCAACCAAAATTTGACACGTGTCACTAAATTTTAAAAATAAACTAATGGATCTGATTTTTTTTTTTTTTTTTTTTATAAACTATTGAATTTTTTTATAAAGAAAAAAAAAAACAAATGGAGAAATAAAAAAATGTTTAACATTCGATCTGATTTTTTTATAAAGAAAATAAAACAAATTGCAAAACAAAAAAATGGATCTCCAGATAGAGATCAAAACTTAAAAAAAAATTACAAGAAAACTGGAAAAAAATTGATAGGGACCGTCCATCTTTAGAGATCCAACCAGATCCGGTTCTGGCAACAAATAAGATAATTGAAGTATAAAGTACACAACAAATAACTTTTGAATCAAATAAGATAATTGATAGCAATTAAAATCCAGTTCTAGCTTCATAATTATTACTCATACGAACTACAGGATTTCAAAGCAATACACCCAAGAACTGTACCCAGAAAACCTTGTAAGAAGCTCATATGACCCCCAAGGTCAAATCATACAATTAATAATAACGAAAGAAAAAACCAGCACATTTTTATCAATTACCAAACCGCAACTCTCAATTCAACACCAATTAGTATCCATACAAATGTAAATCTATATAAAGAGTTAAAATCATCACATAGAAGATCCATCGGCGATCGCTTAAACCCACAAACAACCAACCACATAAATCTTACAATGTCCACGAACAACTTACCTGACAAACCACGAACCATGAGTTGAACCCAATTTCCAGACGTGGGTTGAAGACAAAACAACAGGTCGATTCTCAGACAACAAAAAAAAAAAAAAAAAACTCTGAAAAAGTGGCGAGACCAGCTCAGTGTATCATCCGATGATTCAATAAATCTGACAGAAAAGAAGAAAGTGGTTCGATGGTTGGTTTCAAGTTGAAGCGGATCTAAAGACAAGGAGAAGATGGTCCGGCAAGGAGGTCTGCTGCTTGCGGAGGAGCGAATTCCAGATCCGGTGAGGTGGAGAATCAGGAGATGGTCCGCGCCGCGGTGGAGTTTGTTTATGATGGTGTTGATGACTAAACCTAGACTTCTGTAAATTTGGGATGGTTTATTGTTGATGATGATTAGACGATGATTTGAGATGAAGATATTTTTTTTTTCAATTTTTGTTGTTGATGGTTTTGGTGTGGATTCTTTTTCTTTTTTATTATGTAAATATTTTTTTAATTGACATGTGGCATGTTATTGGTTTAAAGACAAAATTACCCTTGAAACCATTAAAGTTGACTAACACCGGACTCACAGAAGGACCAAATTAATGAGTTTTTAACAACATAAAGACCAATCCAGTGAAAAATAAATAAATGAGTAAACAACAGATAATTCAACAAAATATAGGGACCTAAATGATAATACCCCTTTTTTATTTGTAACGGTTAATCATCATAAAGTTTGCCAAGGGGACCAAAAATTTAGTTGTTTTTCATATTACTCTATGAGCATAGAATGGAAAGATGAGTAAAAAAGTGATTTTTTTTTTTAATAAATAGCGACTAAACCGAAGTTTTCTCTTTTGATCCTTTTGAATAGATTTTTAACGACCCCTGACCATATTTTTAATGGTCAATCCTCAATTCCTCAATTGAATGAGTTAAAAGTATAATGTTGCTTACTCCTAACTAATTTCTAATAAAAAATTGACATGGGTTACTATTTTTTTTTCTTTTTTATAAAATAATTAAAATTAAAAAAATGCTTAATTATGATTGAAAATGTGAACTTTTTATAAAGAAAATGAAAAAAATAGAGAAAATTAGATAAATAAAAATTAATTTTCAATTGATCAAATCTGATTTGTTGGTGTTGACACATGCTCATTGTTCAAAGACAAAAAAAGACCTCTTGAATAGTAAAATTTGACTGAGGACCAAATTAGTGCACTTTCTAAAAATGTAAACACAATTGAAAAACTCATATTTTAAAGAATATGAAAAATTACAATAAAATACTACAATACTTTTATCAAAATTTAAAAAAAAAATACTCTTGACTAAGCATTTGATGTTAAATAATAGGAAATGTCTAAATTACCCATAGGTGTAAGAAAACAAATTCAGTGTCCAATGGGAAAATGTCATGTCATTAAATATTTTTAAAACTATAGGTGAGTCAGAGTGTATTTAGATTTTAGACCTAATATTGTATGCTTCGAATTTTGAATTTTTTTTAGGTGAGCTTTTATTGTATTCGCGCTCATTTATTCAGTCTTCTCAGACAAGTCTCTCTCTCTCTCTCTCTCTCTCTCTCTCTCTGTGACTGTGTGTGTCTCTAATGGCGTCCATAACCGAATCTTCGCTGCTCACCAAACTGGAATCCTCCAATTCCACACCCATCTATTCTCTCTTCTCCGATTATCTCCGTCCATTCACAAATGCCAATAAAAAGGACCAAACCCTAATGCGTACACTCACCAAGAAATTCATCTCCTTTCTCAACAAATCCCTAGGTATCCTCCCCAAAAGCCTCGGCAGTTCGTTTACCAAAGAGCCCACGCAGCAAGAACAACAACTGACCGACGAATTGCTTGACGTTTATAGGCTCTGTCTGGATTGTTTGGATATGGCTTCGTCGCATTTGTCATTGTCTAGCAAGCCATACACGATTCTGGTGCAGCGGGTGAGGTTCCTGTACAGCTTGGAGTCTTGTGGGAAATATGAGGATGCGGAGAGTGAAGGGTTTAGGGTTTTGAAAAGATTTAGATGTTTGGAATTCAGCGGGAAGTCTTCAGATTCAGAATTTGCGAGGTTGTTCGTGGATGCTGTGACGGTGATGGTTAAGTGTGCCGCGTTATGTGAGAGGAAGGACGATGGAGTTTATACGAGAGTGTTAAGCTTAATTGAAGAGGCTAGTCCTTGGTTCAGGTATTTATTTATTTTGAATTTGGCATGTGTGCATGTATAGATGTAATGGTTTATACAAAAATGTTGAAAAAAGAAAAGAAATTAAAGCTTGTTTCACTTATTGGCTAAAATTTGACTACTTCAGGGTATTAGATGCAAATGCATATGAAAAGAAGCACAGGTTGCTTGTGACCAATCTGCGTAAATGCACTCTATTTTTGGTTGAAGAGCTGGTGTGTTTTAATGGAGATTTAGTATTTGCTTTCACCAGAGCAACATTGACTGAGTATGCAAAGTCATCAATGAAAGATCAAATGTACAAGGTGATGCATTTTTTATTTCCAGCAACATACGTCAACATATATAGATTTGTATGCAGTTGTCTAATGATTTTCCATATGCAGGTTTCCCGCGAGATATGTTCCTCTCTATTCGCGCTACAGGAGAATAAGCCCTTAATCATCAAAATAATATTGTGCGTAATGGATTTTATTGCCGGTCAATGCAAGGTAAGATGCAGAAATTTTAGAATTCACTAAATTAATAAAATTTTGCTTCTACATTTGTTTCATGTTAACTATTAGAGTACTCTCATCAATGATATATTTTGAGAATACATAGTATGATTCTAATTAATTATATGGTACTATGGGTACAATAAACATGATAAATTACTTATCGCTTCATGGTATTCCATGATGATTGGATAACATTCCACTTAGCTTTGATTTACACTTATTTCAGCCAAATTGTTTGACCGGAGGAAATCTTTTCTTATTAGAGGTTTAAATTAACAATATTCTATTTTTAGAGTTATTTGTACAGTTGATACTCATTTGGTTTCTGCATTTGATTTGTTTAACAAAAAGGATGTTTGGATGATGTCCTTGTATATATAAACACACACATATGTAACTTCGTCCTGACTTTAATTATGTCTGGGGGATGAAAGTCTTCTCTTTGGACTAATTAGGATGTTTAGCAAAAAGGATGTTTGCTTTGCTTTGCAATATGACCCCTTTAGGCTAATTAGTTCCCCCATTTTATTTTTGATAAGCAAAAGGGATGTTTTGATAATGTCCTTTTTTTAGTGTGTATTTATAAATATGTTGAAATGTTTTTTGCTCTCAAAATCTTTATAAAGATTTAATAATTGATCATTGGAGTGCTTAAATGCAATTTAACGGTTCTCACATTGCTTAACAAGTACAAAGTCTCAACTTTTGCTTTTCGGTTTTGTATTTGATTTTCTAAACTAGTTTTTTACGTTAAATACGCATTTCATACTGAGTTAGTGAAGGTTGTTTTGATTATTCTTGAAATTATGTATTATGAAGTATAATGTAAATTTTAGAGGTTTTCATGATAATTTTCTTGTCTTACTTTTTTCCAATTTCGAAACATGTTACTTTCCTGCTTCGAATGTAAATTTCTTATACTATCAAACTATAGTTCAAGAATTTTGTTTTGTTTTTGAATAAAATGTTAGAAATTTAGGATCAATTATCACCAAAAGAAAGTATTGGGATTTCTTGAACAAAATAGCTTTAACAAAGTTGTTAGGATCAAAATTCAACTAAAGCTAATGATACGTAAGATAAATTTGTTTTCATATGAATGTCGTATTTTTTTTTTGTTCATTTTTATTTTGGATAAGTACCAAAGAATTTAATTTGGGAGGTAGGAAGAAGCAAATCTTTTGATCTGGATCTTGCTTGCATTTAAAATATTTTTTCTTGTCTATTTTTTCAGGGTGAGTGATGAGGCTGTATTACAATTAATATGCTTTATATTTGTACCATTTTATGCATAAATTGTGTGAAAGTATTTGGGCCTTTTATGTCCTGATTTTTAAGTTGGGACAATATCCTGCTTTCCAATTGGAAGTCTAATATTTGGTGAATTTTACTTCATGCTTTATTAATAATTAACTTTTGTTGTTTTTATGCAGGTTGAAATGGATGATTGTGGAATGGGGTTTGTTGAACTTGTCGCTTATTGTGCCAATAAATGTCGAACTGTAGGTACAAATTTTTGTGGTACTGTTGCAGGACATCTAAATGTCATAGCAGTTGGCTTTCCCCAGGTATCTTGTTTACTTAGTTCGCTATATATGTGGCATTATGTCTGTCTATTTTAGGAAATACGTATTTGTATGGTAATTAACTTGGAATTTATTTGGCAGGTTATAAAACCTATAGAGTTGATAGTAAAGCTTTATGCCGCTGGGTTGTACATTAAGAATTATGATGTTAAGTACAGACATGCTGATTTAACATCCTCCAAAGGTGCAAAAGGTGAGATTGTGGGAATGTTGCTTGATGAAGGGGAAAGACTGCACAATTTAGCTGATTTACTTGCTTCATTGAGAGCTTACTTCTATTTTTGCTGCAAAGAGAAGTGTGTTTCATCTACTGTTGAGTATGAGGGCTCTGTTTCTCAAATATGTTTGCAATCCGATTTTAATCTCGGGGCCTCTACAAAGTGTACAGAGAAATACATAGAGGCTTATATGCATTCGTACTTAAAAGCATTGAAATTTTTGTGCCAGCCTCTAGCTGAACTAGTAAATTTGGAGAAAAATGAGATAATTGCCAAAACTGAAGCTGCCTCCTTTCATCCACAGCTCTGTACTATACAGGATGTGCTTTATCAGTATTGTGATCTTTTTATCTCTTTGCACGGGTAAGTGAATAATGAATTGTATTTTTCCATTTTTTTTATTTGTTAATTGTTGGTGATGCAGCTGCATCAAAATTAAAAGACATAATAGAAGGGTTATTAGCTATAAATTGGATCTTGGTTTTGCTTTTTGAGTTTTGCTTTTTGAGTTATGTTTACTGCCTAGTAGTGCCTACCAATTAGTTACTCTTTGGTTTTGCTAAGAGTATATGTGTCTACATCATTTTTTATTTTCTATAATATATTAGTACATAAACAATAAAGGCCCCCGAAAGGCCAATTCTAAATATCCCTGCAACAAAGAAGCACGTCAAGGGATGTTACAAAAGCGTCATATTTTCCTTTATTTCTTGTAGACTACAGAAGCATGAATGATACTTAGTACTCGGAACTCATTGCTTTTAATTTAGTACTTTTTTTTGTGTGCTTGTGTCTATGTCATCTATGTGTTTGTTGAACTTTGGTTTATTTGCATATGTAGCTGTAAATCTGAAAGGGAGAGAGGTAGACTTGATGATAACAAAACAGTACTTACTATGGCTGTAGCTGCCTTCATTCTCTCCACTGCAATGTATCCTAAAATGAAGGTGGTGATCTTATTATACAATACTAAATTGGCTAGAATTGTTTTTATTCATTTGATGATACATTTTCTATTTTCTTGAACCATTGGTGGCATAAAATATTATACGCATTTCAAATTATTAATTAGCTAATTGGTTTCCCTTTCTTATATCAGAAGAGTGCACATGTGATTAAACACATCATTACCACCGAATGGATTCAACCTCAAGATCTTAAATATCTATCTAGCCAGCTTTCCAAAATCGGCGAGCTTCTGTACAGAAACAAGCAAGTGAAAGAGGTATTTTCCATAGAGCTATGTGGTTTCTAATGTATTCTTTATTTTATTATTAGAGTAATTCCTATCAAAAATATTATTAGAGTAATGATGTGGCTGAGTTGTCAAGATCCTATTAATCATGAGATTATATGTTAAGTGATGTGATTTTGACAACTTAGATGCCACATCATTTGGGCATGATTTTTGGTAAATTTTTTGGATTGTCTAGCATTACTCATATTATTATGTTATCTATAATAATTATCTTTAATGAATCAAATTTTTATAGTTTTCTATTTAGTATTTAATGAATTTGTTCTGTATGACTGTTTCAAGTTTGAGTCTCAGTTTTGATTTTGCAATTTTTGCTGTTAGATGGTCATCATGATGCCTGTGTTATACTTTATAGATTTCTTGGGTGCTTCTGCTTCATGTTTTAAAATTGTTTGGGGAGGCAAAGGTGTCATGTTAAATCGATATGGATTCAATATCAATAAAGTAGTAATTTAGAAATATAGTGTCTTTTTCTCCCATTGCTCATGCATGGGCTTTCTGCTTCCAGGATAGTGAGATCAAATTTATTTGCAAGATCAATCGATAAACATTTGATCACAACTTAGTTATTAGAATGATAAACTTATATATGTAAGCATCAGGGTCTATGGAGGTTTGGAAATTAGAAAGAGCATTCATCCTTGATACATATGGATATGCACATAGTTGTGGTTTGTATGAGTTATTAATCTGTCTTTGCAGGCTTCGAAGGCATTAAAATTATGTTGCAGAGCTTCATGGACTTGTGTTGTACTTCACTGTAAGATGTTTGTACAAAAATCAGAAGGGTTCCATGATGATCTCTCAGAAGGTGCTATAGCAGATTTTGTTAATGTGGCATGTGCAAATAGTGCATTCCTTTTGGATGTTCTCCATCATTGCGGCAGTCAAAATGTTCAACTAGTAATTGTAGAGTCTCTTGAAAATTGGTCTGTTGCTGGAAATCTGTTCACCCTGTTGCCAGGTCCCATGCCGTTGGTGAAACAGTGGGTTAAGGTAACATGTGCAAGCCTGTAATTGTCCTCACTATATTTTATTTGTTTCTGCTGTCTGATTTTCTATTGATTGTTAGATACAATGTAAACTACATAAGAATGCGGATGTAGAAGATGGTGCTTCAACATTATATAGCTTGCTGTCATCTTCTGGCAAAATTTCGAAGCGGACAATTGGAATAATTTTAGAGCAGGTTTGGCCTCATTATGGAGTGTCAATGCTTTTTTGTTGTTTTTAATTTATAGGTTTTTTGTTACAATGTTCCATTTGACTTATACTTATATATGGATATATGGATTTTCTTCATCCACTTAATTGCAACTGATGGCAATTTGCTCTACATTTTTCTTATGAGACTTTTGTAGGAGCTTTGTGCATATGAAAAATACTATCATTTCGGTCCAGAATTTTGTCAGAGAATGCAAATGGAAATTATCAATATCCTCTTACAAGATTTGCACATTACACAAGATAGTTGTTTACAAAAATCAAGGATTTTACTTAGAAAAGGAAAGGCATTAAGGGCCTGTGGAACAGCAGCTCTGAAGGAATGTATTCGATGTTTGTCAGACGCAATATCTATAATGGTGATTTACTTGGTTCATGCTTTATTTTTATTCTTCCCATTCCCTTCCTATGATAAAACCTTTGGTTGCCAATTCTCTTTCTTCTCTAGTATTAGGGCGATGATTAATCTGAAATAGTTGTTGAACAGAATGACATGCATGGTGAAACACGTAGCTGCGGAACTCCGCTTTGTCATCAATTGGCTGTGGCATACTGCTTACGTGCAATTTGTACCCAGGAAGCTGAACCAAATTCTAAGGTGTTAATGCATAAAAAGCTAGTCTCTAAAATTGAGTAACTTTGCTTAATGCTTTTCTATGTTCAGTTGATATCAAGAATTAGGTTACAATGCTGAATGTTAGCTTGGTTTTATTTTCGAACAGCAAGTGATTCAAGATATTGATGCTGCCCTAAATCTATGGTTGAGCATATCGATTCCAGTTCATGGCTCTGCAAATGATGATTGCAATATGTTCTCTGGAAATACAATGCTACTACTGTACAATATTGTTGATTTGTTAGCAATGAAGGTAATATTTGTTGAGCTCATTTAGTGCTGTTGGTACCAAAAGAAAGACTGTTATACTGGATTTTTTTACATCATTCTGTTTGTTTACTGTATTTAGTTTTGTGTCTTCAGGGTTTCTTGGAATTTCAACCAAACATATATAAACTGCTGATTAGATTATTAAAATGGAAGAATATTTCATTGGAAAAGTGCTTGGCCATTCTGTGGGAAAGTAGAAGGCTTAGTCATGCTCTTTGTGTTTCACCTGTCAGTGAGGCATTCATCATGAACTTAGCAGAGCATTGTGGTGAACTGTCCACGTCTGTTAACTTCTGGATACGTTGTTTAAAGGAATTCCAGCCACTACTAGTTGGATTCCAACAGACTTTCTTATTTTTATTTGCTGATCTTCCTCATGGCTGTTACACTGGTGAAAGTTCTTTTCAATCATCTATCACAATTGATGATGTTAAAGAGGCTGCTTCTGAACTCATTTCAAGTGTAAGATTTTTCCAAGTAAAACCATTTTTCCTCTATTTATTATTATTATTATTTATTATTTTAAACTTTTTGGTATCATTATTGATGTAAAATAATCCTATATTTTCTTTGACACTCTCTTTACAGGTTCCTCTACCCCCTCGTTCTGTTTTCCTTGTTGGATATCTGTACTACAATTTATGTGAAAGACTCATTTCGAATGGACGTTTCTTTGAGGTAACCAGCTCTGTCTTTGCTTTCAAATTTGAGTTACCAAAAGTCAATTTCATTATGAAAAGATGTCATGCTTGAATTCTACATAACTTCTATAATTTTATCTGTGCTTCTAAGAATACATCCATCTTCAATCTGTGGCTTTTAGTCTATTAGAGGATTTCATGTGGGATAATGTTCGTTTCTTTGACTCTGTTGCATCCATCTTCAATCAGTGGCTGTTAGTCTATTAGAGGATTTCATGTGGGATAAAGTTCATTTCTTTGTCTGTCTTTGTTTGAGCGTTTGTTATTAGGGAACTTAGAGGCACTTTTCATTTGGAGTATTTTAAGTTTTCTTTTTTATTGACTTATGGTTTGAACTTTTGCTAATCTGTTGAATCTTAGTGTTTTATAGTGGATTACTAGTTAAGTTTTATAGTGAGGAATCCCTTATATCAGCAAACGTAAAGACCTTGTGAAATCCATTCAATTTTTATGAATTTTGATTTAATTTTTCTTTTTGTGTGTGAATGATCAGTTCCATATAATATTGTTGTGAAAAAAATTTCAAAACATTTGATCACTGGAACTATTTTTTTAACATGAAGCATTCAAATGGGGGGCGAAACAGAGGGAAAATGAAAAAAAATAGTTATAGTATATTTCAACTCGAACTTTCCATCCAAAAAAACACACATGAAAATCCATTAAAATTGATTGGATTTTATCGTGGTCCTTAGAATTTTTAATATAAGGAATCTCTTAAAAGAGAACCACTGCGGCTTGTGTGTGTACATACATATGGAAAAAAGTTATAGTTTTGGATTTCTCTTAGTATTGCCAAAGACATTTGATAGAGTGGTTTCTGATTTGGCTAGCTTTAATTATTTCTTGGGCGGGGGTGGGACACATAAATATGACTCCATAAGTTTTTAATTTTCATGTATTTAGGCGACATGCAGTTGATGTGGGTTGGACAATTTGTGATCAACCGGGATATGACTTTACTTTTGGTCTTTCTTATTATGAAAATAGAGTACATGTGCAAAATAAAATCTTATCAAGGCTCATATGCAAATGATACAAAACTTGAACTATTGAAAAATGTAGATTTCAATTTCTCTTAGGTCATCTGTCTTGTTTTGGAATATAAGAAACATGTTTATAATGTTGAGATTGTGTTTTCTTGGAATGATTGGTCTCCACCATAATTTATTAATAATCTTTTGGGTCTTTTGGTTGTTTTTTCATATTTTGCTTTTGTTAAAACTAAATTTGGATAGTTGTCTATTGATTTATAGGGAGTTCACCTAAGGCCCTAGAAATTGAAACTTGAACCATATTATAGCATATTGTAGACCTACATTTTATATTGTGATTCATAGTCGGATTTTCATATTTTCTATATATTGCGCAAAAATAGATAAATCTGTTATTGAATTTTGGTTGCTGAAATTTATAAAGACAGTTTGACAAGCAAATTATATAACTGATAAGTATGGAATTTAATAAATTTTGATAAGATCTTTTGTATATATGATAAGAAGAATGAAATAGATTTATTTTCCGTGAACGTGATTGACTGGATTGGACAAGTTTTTGTAGAGAGAAACACAAAAATTTTCTAGAGAGAAAGATTTGGGGTAGAATTTCTTATTTAGCAGTGTTGGCCCAAGATTTATGCTGTCCAGTATAACATGACTCATCTGTATTCTCTTCTCATGCAATTTTAGTCCTTCCTTCCTTGAAGTATTTTCTTTTTTCCCAAAATGATTGCCTACTCTCTTGCACCCTCTTTACTGCACACACATGGAAGGATAATGTATTGTTCTTCCTTTGTTGCTTTTCCCTTAGAAAGGAAGTGGAACTATAAGCTAAAGTTGGGATCACCACTAGCATAACTACACTGACTTTTCTTTTATAAGTTCAATTCTTTTTACTCTATTATTAGAAATTCTTTGCTTGACTGGTTATGTTTTCCACTATTATTTTACTAATTTTCTTGAAGAAATTTTTTTTATCACCATTCAAGCAATTAATAAGTTTTGGTAATAATTAGGCTCTTTCATATGCCAAAGAGGCCCATCGGCTGCGTGCCCGACTGTTTCAAGAGAAATTTTCGTATTCTGTTGAGCAGCAGGCTGAGAAGTATGATGAAGCTGGGAACATTATTCAGAAGCCTGCTTATGGTTTTAAAGGATTCCAAGTGGCACGAACAGTAGCTAGTGAAGTTTGGTCTTTTGATGCTGATTCATGGGAGGTGGATAGTTGTTATCTTAGTCCATGGAATGTGCTAAAATGTTATCTTGAGAGTACACTCCAGGTTTGACTTATCTTTGATTCTTTCTTCATCTATGTTCTAGTCTAGGACTCAACATAAACCAATTAGGAATTTCTTTGATCTTATGTTTGGCTCTTTGGCAATTGTCACATGTAGGTTGGGATCATTTATGAATTAGTTGGAAATGGAGTCGAGGCCGAATCCTTTTTACTCTGGGGAAAAAACATCTCCTGCTCTCAAAGTTTGCCAATCTTTATGGTTGCCTTTTCTTCCGTCTTAGGTATGGAATCAACATTTATATGCCTTTGTCCGACTCTTTTTGTTATCTTGGTTAAAAGGAAACTTGTCTATCAGCTAATCTGTTTACTGTTAAATATTACTAGGTAAATTATATCGTAAGAAACGACTTTGGGATATGGCAGAAAAGGAACTTACAGATGCCAAACAAATTTTGGTACAGAGAAGCATAGAGTTTTCTTGTTTAAAGTGCAGATTGATGCTGGAAGCCACTGTTGACCAACAACTTGGTGATATATTCCGAAACCATTTTGATAGTGCTACAAGCATTTTTTCTATAGAGAAATTGTCTCATGCTGAAGAACTCTACAAAGAAGCACTTAAGAAACTAAATTGTTCTGAGTGGAAAAACTTGGTTAGTTGTCCTGAAGAAGCCAATTCTGAGAGCATAATGCATGGACAAACACAATGGAATCAGCCAGACACAATGGGACTTCTTACAAGGGATGGGATGAATGCAAAGACGGAGGGGAAGAAGGGCAGAAAGACTAAAAATGCACCAAAAGCTTTGGTAAGGGAGCAATATTTGATACCTGAACGCAATTCTAGGATAACACGTTCCAAATCTCGGTCTTCCCAATATCAGTCTGTAAACAGTTCCAACGATTTTTCTGATATTGCAAGTCAAAGAAAGTCAGAGACAAAGAGTTGTATCATCGATACCGGCTCTGAAGCTTCTTGCATATGCAACAAGACGAAGTGTTGGCAGTGCCTTCCGGTGGAAGTTATTGAATCTGGGTTACTAGACAATCTTATAAATATAAAATGGGAGTTTGTTCGCAGGCGGTTGTCACTGAGAATACTAAATGGCATAGGTATGTTTGCGACTCTGACACTCAGTTATAGCTTTCTTTTACTTATGCACTCAAAGATGCATGTACACAAACACATTAGTCAGTGCCACTTGATGTCGTGTTGTAGATAATGCAAATAAGTGACTGAGTGCATCTTTATGAGTTCCATAACAAAATGATGGGTTAGTAGGAGTTTGATACAAAATATATGCATGGAACTGAAACTAACTTAAAAATTTGTTATTGAAATTTAGATAGGCACACCACCTTCCAAATAAATAGAGGGGTTTAATATGTTTTGATTATCCAGTTAGTTATTAAGACTTTTATTATGTTTTTTGTATGAAAGTCGTAAACTGTTCTCAGTTATTAGAGTGCTATTATTATTTTTGTTATTATGAAAATTTTCAAACTAGTAACAATTGAGTTGTTTAATGGCTTGACTTGAATTGCTGTTGGGAGGTTGAAATGGGGATAAAAATAGCTGAAACTGCACAATCTATAAATACATACACACAAACACAAAATGCTCTCGTGCATGGACATTCACACATACCTGTCCATACACATGACATTTTTATTTTAGCATATTCTGTCATTATACACCATAACAACTACTTGAACCAAATAAATGAATAAAAACCTTTAAGCATCATATTCATTTCAATCATTTTTACACGATCACAGTTGTTTTGAAACTTACATCAATTTGAAAGCACAGTTTGATAAACCCTTAGCTACTTTTATTCATTCGACATGGAATATTTTACAAATAACAAATGCTGAATTTGCCTTAAATGCAAATTTTTTCTTTTCTTTTATTCTTTTTAGTTGATTTAATGACATTTTTTGTATTTGTATGCACGTTTTGGTCTAAAACTTCAGATGATGATAGGAAATTGTTTTAAAGATTTATATTTGTAGAAATAATATGGGGTAATATTGCTAGGGTCTCTCCCTTTGTTGGAAAAATTCAGTATGATACTAAATTATGAAATATATGCAATGTTTATATGAACAAAACATAAGTGTTTGTATGAACTGATGTATGTACATGGACACACACATGTGAACACTGTGTTGAACTGTTGATGAGTAGCCATGGCATGCTTCTTATTTTTATTCTATTTTTTTGTATGGACAATTCCTTTTATTTCTTTCTTTTTCTTAATATGTAATTCTTTTTCGCTTTTTCAGGAAAATGTATGGGTTATCACGATCGAATTCATGAAGCACACGAAATTATTTTGCAAAGTGTATCTGTCCTCATCAGCAGAAACTCCTTTTCTCATACTTATTCTGCTGTTACTTCAAATTCCTTGTTTGATTTAATTGGGCAGCAGTTCTCAGGAGATGTTTTTGCTGTTGAACGTGCGGTGATACTCTACAACATATGTTGGCTTTCTTTGAAAGGTCACCATTTTAAAAGAACCAGGTATTTATTAATTATAGGTGCTAACCTGTTGGTATTTTATTTATATATTAAAAATATTAGTAACCATTAGACCTAAAAGTTTAGGATGATAAGGAAAGAGCCCAACAATAGTCTTTAAGCATTCTAACACACCTCGGCTTGCCAAGTGGCTCAAGCCCAAACACACAACAAATTCAAATAATCATGGGGGCGGGGGGACTCGAAGCCAGGACTTGTGGACAACTAGACTTTGATCATGTTAATAACCATCGTACATAAAAGTTTAAGTTGATATAAAATGACCCTACAATAGTATTTAAGCATTCTAACAAAAAATTTATAGTATCTCAATTTTAAGCGGATTTTTCTTCCTTTTTTCTTATAATTTAGAAGGGGTGAAACTTATATTTTCACAACATGTTTCTGAATGGCTTCCATGATAGTCGCCATCAAAGAAGACCACTGCTTTTGGTGTTATTGACGAAATTATAATGATCAACTTTTTATTTTTTGCTCAATATTATCTGTGCCAACAAGGCACTGAAGAGATAGTTTGAGTACTTATCTTAAGTTTAACTGAACCAAAACATAAATAGACCAGTCAATGAAATCTTTGGAACTGCAGATTCTTTATTCACAGTCATCGTTGTTAGTCCACTAATTGGTTTTGATTCTGCTCTATTGTAAATCACGGGAGTAACCCTTCTCTCAAGTAAAATGTTAATGTTGCTGAATACAAAGATGAAAGAGAGTGATTTAGAGATTATACCCAGCTTCACCCCTTTGTATGGGTGTTGTTAATCATAGGTGGAGCTTGAGATTTCTCTGTTTCCTTCCCAAAAAAGAGTAAAACAAATTGGATTTTTGTAAGCAACAAATGTCTGACCATAACATAGCCCAAGTGGGCTGTTTTGCCAAATTAATACTGTTACATTATTGATTATATCCTTATAACCATTATTTGAATATCTCAACGTAATTACCCTAGAATACGAATACGTGTACATTTATCAATTGGAGGCTTGTTTTATATTTGATTGAGCTCTGATAGCTTCTTTATAAGAGTTTTGCATAATTGATTCCCTTTTCTTTTCTTTTCATTTATTTTGTTCCTCAGGAAAAGTTGCTGTGATTTGCTGCACATTCAATTGCAGAAAATAGTTTCTTTACTGAAGCTAGCCTTTGTGCTCTGTCGTGAGGTTCCCGTTCTTTTTCAGAAGGTTAAAACCTTGCCTTTTAATTTTTTTATGGTATTAAACAGGTTAAAGGTTTCAAAAAAGGCACAAAATTGATTTGTTCATATGGGAAGACTTCATTCGTTCGTGATGGTTTTTGCATGAACAATTTTGTGAGAGTGCTCCCCTTTGAGGTGGTATTGTGTATGATGACAAATGAACTGTGACTCAGAACAGGTGCTTGATAATTTATTTCGATTTAAATGGAGTTGTTGAATGGCAGACATCAATGATTTTTCAAGATTGCTTCTTGTTGTGGTGGGATCTATATCTTTGCATGCTTGTCCTTGGAAAGTTGTTTGAGGGTTTATTTAGGAATGAAAAGGAGTTCTTGAACCAGAGTTTGATATCCTGAGGTTTGACATAATCAAGTGTAGAAGGATGGGTTTTATTAAACTGGGTCAGGTCCTGGTTGTCATGGTGGATCTATATAGGTCCTTCTAGTGATTTTCTTTCTATAGCATATCAATTAATTTCAAATAAATGCCTTAAAGCATCTATAAAGTGCTGTGCATTAAGTGTTAAAGAATTTCGTAACATGTTTTGGATCTAATATATGTCCACTGGGCTACTATAAGTAAGGTTGATAAGGTCTTTACTCATGCTTCAAAGAGGATCTGATTTGAACTTAAATGTTACTTTCAAGTCAGGTTCACATTTGGTTCTTGATGCATGTGAATGTGATATGTTATGATATCTGGAAGTGGAATTCTGATGGACTTTTTTGAGTTTAGTTTCATATTTAATTCAAATTCCATTTGTTTCAATTACAAGATGCTTCCAGACTTCCAGTTATTTTGACTGTATTATCTCATATGCATATTTATTCGCTTGTTGTTCTATTTTATCTTTGGTAGTAACTGTATGTTTTCCTTGATTGCAATACAACAGGTTTCCAGATTGCTTGCTGCTATGTATATACTTTCTGCTTCAAGCAACCTTTTTTCTTTGTCGTATTCTTGCAAAGTACTCTCTGAAAGTCATTGGGCTTCTTTTTTTCATCAAGCCTCTCTTGGAACTCACCTTAATTACCAGTTCTTATCAAATATGAGTGGATTTAATTCTCCACAACTTCTGGATTCAGAGGTAAAACTACATGTTTTCTTTCTTCCTTTCTTGTCCTTTGGACATAAGTCTGCATGCTTGTCATTTTACTTTATGGGTTCATAGTGGTGTAAGATTATGAAATCATACTGCATTCATCATTCATGGGATATCTTTACTTTGTAGGTGTTTGTCATTTAAATTTTTGAGACTGAGTTTTGTGCATGCTGCCATATTTGTTAGTCTGTTATAATATATGTCTACCTTTCCCTTTATATCATTTTTGTGCTAGACATAATTATTTATTTTGTTTGACTGGCTGTCCACCTAAATACCTGGAACTGAAGTGCTCATACCGCTTCTTGATTGACTTCTGGACATATCTATTTAGCTTGACCTGGTTATTGTATTCCCAGAACTTGCAAGCAACTGGCTCATCAGACATCGGAAGTGAAACATGCAACTTAGTCAGGTCTGAGCTGCTGCAATTTCAGAATGCATATTTTGTTAAATCACACTATTTCTAAATGTCTTTGTTTCTTTGCTGCTGCAGGAATGCTCCTGAATCTATTCAAGATCTTGAACAATTTGTAAAAGACTTTTTTGTGGGCCTTCCCTGCACCACCATCATCTGCATAAGTTTGCTTGGAGATTCTTATTCAACCTTATTAAAAGAGTTGCTACTTCATCCTTCATGTGTTCATGCATGGATGCTGTTGTCGCGTTTGAATCCTAAGAGTCAACCTATTGTTATACTTCTGCCTGTCAAGACGGTATTAGAAGGTACTTTGCTTGATAATATACATAGATGATTAAATATTCACAGACACAAGAATACTTCTGCATGTTCACTAAATATTTTGTGATATTTATTAGAAGTTTCAAACGATGACAATGATGGAAATTCCGACTTTGAGGGGTTGTATGAGAGTAAGGATTGTGATAAACATTGGCACTGCCCTTGGGGTTCCACGGTGGTTGATAAAGTAGCTCCAGCATTTAAACTAATTTTGGAGGAGAACTACTCATCCTCTTCAAATATTCCCTTTGAAGATACAAAAACAAATAGGTCTTTATGGTGGATGCGCAGAAAGAAGCTTGATCACCGTCTTGGTAGATTCTTGAGGTAACCTCTCTCTCTCTCCTTAACTTTCTGTGCTTCTAAATGGTAGTTGATTATTTATAATGAAATAAGACTCCATCCACATTCCACAATGGGTTATTGTTTTGTCTATGCTAGGAATATTAGAACTGATATACTGGTGAATCATGACATGATTTTATGTAGCAAATTGGAAGATCTGTGGTTGGGTCCTTGGAAATACATGCTTCTAGGAGAATGGTCAAACTGCAAGCGCCTGGACTCAATCCATAAGAAACTCTCCCAGGATCTGAAATCTAAATGCAAAGTGGATGTAAATGAAAATCTTCTAAGAGTGATTCTTGAAGGCTTGAAGTGTGGCTGTAAAGTGGAGGAATACACAGAGCTGTGTTTGAGTAAAGGTTGCTACATTGGTACAGTTGGAAGTAATTATGAAGATAGTAGGACGCCATCAAAGGGAGTTGAAAAGTTTTCTGAGTTGGCTTACCAACTAATACATGAAGCAGTGAATGAACTGAAAGAGGAGGACTCTGTAAATAGAGAACCTACAGTGTTAGTCCTAGATTGTGAAATACAGGTAACACGCTTTATTCATCATTGCTGTTTATATCTGTTACTATCTTGACTGTTCTTGTATTCAAAATGTCTGTTTATTTGATTAATTGTGGAATGGAATCTCCTTGGTTTATCAATGTGGTGCAGTCTGTCTGATTATCAACTTTTCTTTCTATTGTTCACTGGTACTGGTAAAGATAGGTTTGCATATAGGTTTTTTATATAGAATTAAATTTAGGTTGTGAACTGTACTCTATTGCAGGCATTAAACTAGCATTAAACTAGTACTCATAAATTTGTGTGGATGTGTTCTAATAAGCTCTTAATCTGAATGAAATTGTTGTAATTGATTATTTATGACTTTAATACATTTTGTTTTTGATATGTACCGATAAAGGTGATTTAATCATTTTGACACTAGGTCAGCCATGTTTGAAGGTTTTTGGCATAAAATATCTTAAGAGTGGATGTTGATATGTCCTCTCTTAGCCACTTAAACCATCTGATTAAACTGATAACTATATGTGCAGATGCTTCCATGGGAGAATATACCAATAATAAGAAATCAGGAGGTTTATCGTATGCCTTCTGTTGGTAGCATATTTGCAACACTTCAGCACCACAATCAAGAGCAAATTGGGGGGCGTCTTGCTCCGTTTCCTTTGATAGATCCATTGGATGCATTTTATTTGTTAAATCCCAGTGGTGATCTCATTGGCACACAAGTTGAGTTTGAGGACTGGTTTAGAGATCAAAACTTGGAGGTAATTAATATTTAATATCATCATCACCATCATTCTCGTTACGGTGAAAAAAATAATAAAACTTTTAAACCTTATTTTTTGTGAATAACATTACAGGGTAAGGCTGGATCTGCACCATCAGCAGCAGAGCTGGCTGTAGCCTTGAAGAGCCATGACCTCTTCATATATTTTGGCCATGGGAGTGGTATGCTAAGTTGATTTAGTATGCTAATTAGAATAGTTTGTTCTGTCTTGCCATTTATGGTGGCACTGTTGTTTTGAATGACAATTTTTAACTGCACTAATGTTAAATATTGAATTCTAAATGTAATGGTGGTGTAGGGGCACAGTATATTCCAAGGCGTGATCTTCAGAAGCTGAAAAGATGTTCTGCTACTCTCCTGATGGGTTGCAGTAGTGGTTCGCTAAAACTAGATGGGTGTTACAATCCACAAGGTACTCCTCTATCCTATCTGCAGGCTGGCTCTCCCGTCATTGTTGCCAATCTATGGGAAGTGACAGACAAGGACATTGACCGGTTTGGGAAGGCCATTCTTGATGCTTGCTTGAGAGAAAGATCCAGTATATCTATGGGTTGTGACCAATGCACATTGCTTGCAGAAGAAGTCGAGGCTAAGAATGCAAAGGGATGTAAAGGTCATAAGAAGAAAGTATCTAGAAAGAAACTAACTGAAACTTTGGACACTGGTTTGTGTAAGAATGTTTGTGACCATAGACCAAAGCTTGGATCATTCATGGGTCAAGCTCGTGAAGCATGCACTCTCCCTTTCTTGATCGGGGCTTCTCCGGTTTGTTATGGTGTCCCAACTGGTATAAGAAGAAAGGCAGCTTCATAGAGTTTCACATCAGCAGCATATACCCCCGATTTTTGCTTCAATTGTTTTTCTAGTTTTTTTTCTGGTTCTGTTGGCAATCAACATTATATAGTGTCAATAAAGATTTGGCAAAGCATCTAACCTTGTTACTGCCTTACCTGTATCTTCTAATATGCTTACATTTTGAATTTTTCTTGTTTCCCATAGATATTAATCGTAAGGGCCCCTGTTCAATTAAATTATGTAAATTTTCCTTTTCAGTATGATCTCAATAGAAAGAAAAGAGACCTAACATGTAAGCCTAGATGTCTCAGAAATATTTTACACCTTGTAAATGAGAAGAATTTGTGTTTTTTTTTTTTTTTTTTTTTTTTTGCTTCTACTGTCTACTATTAAATGACATTCTTCATGTTATTTGATGCAAGGGAGCAAATTTAGGGATGGCAGAAATATATATTAGAGCAGTAAAATTTTAAACAATACAAGTCCGAAATTAAATTCCAGTGAATTATATATCTTGCAAAGTGATAATATGTTACATGAATAATTGCCTACGTAAATGAAAAATAGTAGTTGTATTATATGCTTAATTCATTTCAACAGAAAAAAAAAAAATAATAATTGTGTATTCAAAAAAATGAATATCAATTTTAATTTTTGATTGTTTATCAATTATTGTACAACATTAATATAATTATTGTTCCTAACAATATGAGAAAAATAAACTTCGGTTTGATGTATATTTTAGATAATATACGACACTGCTGAAATTGATAACAAACAAAAACATCATACGCAAATGCTTGAACATGATCGCATAACATGTATCATAATTGCATAGTAATGTGTGCTTGCATCTTATTAAGGTCGATAGTCCATGATTTATGTCACATTACATCTTCAAATCATGTTGCATCTTTTAATGATCACGTTACACATTATTATGGTTAGGCCATCATCATCAAAACTTGAAATCAATCACGCTACACATTAATACATTATCATGGTTGGGCCATAACCATCTGTGATATTTCCTCAACTATTATAATTTTAGTTTATATTGAAATGTGGCAAATGAAATGATGACACAATTAATTTTTATGCACACGTCAGTACATTAAGATTGACACTTCACTAGAGTTTAAAAAGTTAGAGAAACAAAGTTAGGATCTCTAACTTGACAGTGAAATTAAATAAATGTGATGCTATTGAATCAACCTTTTACCAAAAGGAAAATAAATAATTTCGAACAAATTTATTCACATTGAAAGCTGTTCAACAGAATGTACTTGATCATGATTTCATGGATGACAAGACGACTAAAAAAATTACATTGATTACAAAAGTAAATTTCCACAATAAAGAATATCCATATTTTTGCATACAGGAGGGTACAAGGAAAAGGTAATTAGGAAATTACATGTAAATTACACAACAAGGAAAGAAAAACAGAAATCTTTTCCACCTCCCATTTTCTCAGCAGACTGTAACTGTGTGACATCAATGAGAAGTAAATCCATTCAAAATGTCAAGTCAAATATTTTGTATTCTTTTTCTAATTCTTCTTCCTCCTAAAACTACTTATCTACTGAATATTTTCATTGTTTCCCTCCCTGCTTTTTTTCCAGTAACAATTTTATCTATCTCTAGCTTCATTCACTTCTCTATGCCTACGTCTTCTACCTGAACGGTTCAACAGCACTCTTCCATGGCGGCGAAGGCGGCTAACAAGGGAAATGGCATCATGGCCATTATTGCTATCCTCCTCCTCCTCCTCCTCCTCCTCCTCATCATCATCATCATCTTGATCAGAGTATTCTAAACCACCAACAGGAGTGGTGTGGCGGATACCAGCATCACTTTCATTTGCTGCACGTTGGTAGCCCCTCTCAGTCTGCCTTGGTCGTCTACCAAGGTCATTCCCTGATGCCCCAAACGCATGCAATAGCAGAAAGACATTCACCAAATTACTATCAATCCCCACCTCAAAACCTCCGTCTCTTCCTGCAGTATTTGCATCAAATCTCCCCTCCATTGCATCAGTGTCTAAACCATAATGATTTCCTTCTATTACATAGTCTCCAAAAACCATTGCCCCTGGCATTGTTGACCTTATCGTGCTGATCACATCATCATGCTCCCGTTCCCGCTCAAGTCTTCTCCATTTCTGTTCAACACTGGGATCCACTTCACGTGGCCTTGCAGTGGGGTGATCTACCTTCATGTGTTTCCTTAGCTCCTTGTAGGTTCCAACAAAAGAACAGTCATCTTGCATACAGCTTCTCTGTTTTGCATTTAGATACTCTCTCGCAGGTTCCACCACAGTCCACCCTTTAACCTGACCTCGGCAAAGTGGGCAAGCAAGCTCCATAGCATCACACTTCTCCACAGGCAAACCAGAATCAGATACCACAATTGGATTATCAGCTGAACCATTCCCCTCATGATTGGATGAGATTACTTTAGTGTACGCTTTTTTGTACTGATCAAGACAGTTCGAATATCGGAAGCTCGTTCCACACATGTAGGGACGACAACCCTTGTCATGAGAGGAACAGAGAAGTAGAACAGCATTGTGCGGGCACTCCATGCACACGGAACATGTTGCATCTTCCCAGTCTTTCATATCCAAGGCTTTGGAGCACTTCTTTGGGTACAGGTCTTCTGAGATACTATGGTTCCAAGTTGGCAACGAGTAAGGAGTTGACCTGTATCGTCGGGAAGCAATCCTGCGTCTTCCTCTGCCACCTTTCGCCATTTTGAAACTACACCTGAAAACAGAATTTCACAATCTTGTAACTACAAAGTTATCTTAATTCCAATTACGTAATAATAATAAGCCTCTCATCATCAACACACACACACACACACACACATATGTGAACTGTTACCCAAAAAACAGGAAGGAGATTCAAGAAACATATCATCTGAGACTTCATGAGGGAAGAAAGGCCTTGACATGACCTCAAAGATGGTTGTGGGTACTCTTGTTCACTTTCTTCATATCCATGCTCTTTCACTTATGTTCTCCTTTGGGAATTTTAAGTGTGTAAAATTTTCAATTTTAGGTAATTCACTTGCTTACTTCCTGCATACCGGGTCTACTCCTTGGAAAAGGGATATTAGACAATCTCAATGCTTTAGAAATACAATGGAGGTTACATTACGCATGTTATTCATCCGAGCTACTATTATCAAATGCTACAACCATGTGAAAATTTACACCAAAAATCAGTCCATAGCATCAATTATGAAATAATTATTATGACTTGGCATAACTTTCTTGCATCTTGGGCCAAGATCCAAAAGAGGTTCATTTCTAGAGTATAAAAACGCTTTATAAGTATCCTAAATAGTAAATCCTAACACCACATAAACAACATAAGCAAAGGAGGAAAGTCTTGATGTAAATTACTTGCTCTAAATCATTTCTTTCAGTTTTCCTGTCATTCAACTTTGCAAATGAAGCCCTTTCCAAATTATGACAACCGATTAAGTAAGAAAAGAATATGTCGCTTCCTCTATCTTTTTTATTTTTAAAGATTGTTGCTTCCTCTATCTATAGTCTGCAATAAGGTTCAAGTCAAAGCCAGCCTTAAAGAAGATCAAAGCAAAATGAAGAAAGTCCCTTTACCCTAACCAACAAACAACATATAAACTTGGTTCAAGGAAATATATTATTAAAAAAATAAAACTAAAAGCAGCTAGGGAATGGTCAAAGTTGTGAGCTACTAGCTATGACAGAACATCAAACAGTGAAAGACAGGTGAGGATAGATAAATGAAGAATGCATCTTGCATCAAGGCAGTGCGGCATCTCACAATACGAAGTCGAAAGCTCTAGAAACTTACAAAACTCCTTTAAAGTTCCTTGACCAAATGGGACCATATATAAGCTCCTAAAGGAGTTTACATCAATCACTCAAGAGTCAAAGATAAAAAGCAAGTAGCTCTGAAGTAGCTCACACCTCACAGGAAGCTGATAAAGCCACACTGCTTACACATTTAAAGAAAGGGTAGCCTACAGAATGTAAAAGAATAAAAGATACTCAGCTAGAACCTCTCCTTGTCCATTAACTTACTACATAAGAAATATACTCTATTTAAATAGTCCGCTCAGACTTAAACTATGAAATTTTAAAAGAAATATATGTATAATTAGCACTGACAATAGTCTCCAATCACCCTATTTTTGTGAGCTTGAATAGGTGAATTTCTTGATAAATCTCTCTAAAATGTACATGAAATTTTGGCTGATATCGGTTGCCTTTCTAGTTGATGAGCTACAATCTCATCCTCTCTGGAGAGGGAATGCTTCCTCACTAAAGGATGAAACTCATAATACCAGTGAGAATACTCAGCAAACCAAAGTTTGTACAATAGATATATCAAATACAAATTAATATTGCATTTCAGTCTGTTTTTCAAGTCAACAAGGAAGAGAGCCTACTTAATTAAATTTAATGGATTTACCAAACCATAATGGTTCTACATTAATGCTGAGAACTGCTGATACTTTACAAAAATGTATTGAAAAAGATTAGATATATCAACTTCAGCAAGTTTTCCCGTTCTCTTCTTTTCCAATATTATCTTTCAAACAAGGAAAAGAGAAAAGAATAACCTATAGAAGTTCAACACCCTCAAAAACACTGATCCCTCTCAAGGATTTCAGGGATGTTCTACATCATTCTAGATTTTTATGGGTCATCTTAACCTGTGAAAAATATGAATTACAAAGTAATCTAAGTAATCTCAATCTTTAAAGCATCAATGCACGAGATTTCGTATCTTGAAAGAATAAATACAATATTTAATTCACTTCTGATCCTTAATATTTGTCCTAGGAACACATGTTAACATACTTCTATTTTTATGCGATCAACCATCAAAGTACTAATAAGCTTTCTAGACCTCAACTAATATCGCACATCAGCAATGTCTGATCCAGTACTCAGGCAATACAAAATTTGACATACATCACATATATACATGGATTAATCTTTTCCTCAGATGTAATGTCTTTTCTATGGATAACATAGCACACCTAATCACATCCTCATTGACATTATAACCTTCATTGAAAACAATTGTACTTAATTGAAATGCCAATAAGTTTCACCTTTTAATAAGAGTTGCATGTTATAAATATTTACTGAATGCAAAAAGCATTTCAAGTTAGTTAACTTGAAAAATCACAGGACTGCAATGTAATAATGATTAAACATTCCTATACCCCACCAAAACAAATTAAATTACCAAAAGATATCTCATAATCCTCAAAATAAATAGATAACCTCTTTCCCACAGCAACATCTTCAATTTATAAAACCTACTACTCAATAAAAAAACTTCAAACTCATGTGAACATAAATTACCATCACAAACTAGAAGGAGCTCTTTGGTCCTCATATTATACACAACATCATCAGTGGGCAACTTATAGTGACAAACAGGACATGTACTTCCAAATGCCAGCCATGGTACGATGCAATGCCCATGAGGCCATGACACCGATGAACATGCATGATTGCTTCGCTTTCTCCTCAACACTGGTCTCATCCTAAAAACTGCACAATATGCATTATTACTCTCCAAATCCTCTTGGGTCAAAACCACCTGAGCAAGATTCTCAACAACATATGTTGAGGCTGAACCTATCCAATGCAGTATTAATAAAATCATAACCATGACCAAAATAGGTTCATTACCATTATCAATTTCAGGGTTTGTCTCTTTATTAGCATTCAACACTTATTCCCAATTCCCACTCCAAATTCCCAAACCATCCCATTCTTTCCGGACTAACAACATCATCAGGTGCAATTATCGTTAAAATTGAAACTAAAATTAAATCTCATCATCATTATTATCAATCAACATGTGAAAAACCTCCCACTTATCAACTTGAACATTGACTTGCTCCACACAAAACCATCATTGGGTTGCCTATTATCCTCCAATTGAAGTGAATTTTAACAAAGTGGGAAGCTTGTTTCGAACATCATGATCATCTTCATAGACATATTCATCCCCTGAATTCAAATCTAAATTAATGCCCAATGCAATTTCATGCTAATTTTAATTATCAAATCCGAATCTGAACAAAAATCGATAACCTGAAGGCTTGAGGGCTTCACCTCACTCAACAAAGAATCTAGGGGTTTTGTCTTCCAAGTTGTGATGGAGATGAAAGTAAGTTGACACGTCACACGTGTAGCACTATTTCTTGTTTAAATGCATTCCAAGTTTCTTTTCCTCTCTCTTGTTTTTTCGTTTTTTCTTCTTCTCAGACAGTGTTCTCAACTAGCAGACAGGGAATGGGTCAAAAAGCTATAAGCAAACCCAAGAGAAAATGAGAATAGGGATATAAATTTCATGGCTAAAAAACATCAAAAGAAATATTTAAAATTGCAGGCCCAGCATAGAAAGAGGCAAATCATCAATAAACAAGTGTACTGTTTAGAAAAATGACTGCAAATATTTCCTACCAAATTCACATTGTTTATACATATGACAGATTCCAGCATAATATACACTGCATACGTGTATGATGTATCCCCATTTGTAAGGGAAAAAGATAAACATAACATCTAATAAACAATACTCATCCCACGTTCCCACCAATATGGAAAAAGTGCTGCACTAGGATAATCTATCCATGTCCAGCAAAAGAAAAAAAAAAACTCCTTACAGCCAAAAAGATGTGGCAGTGAGAATTCACAGGTATCTCAAGCAAGTGTTTCCCCACCACCATAAAAGTAGGTTCTGGATTAAACATCAAGGACAGCAATTAAGGACATCAATCTCCCAAGACAAATAACACCAGCATCTATTCTGCTTAATTGCAAGAAAAGCCCGACAATCTAGCAAAATGTCTTCCAACAAATAGCATTATTGGCTATGCCCACAAAGCATGATTTGATAGTTACTCCCTGAACAAAGACCGCATACAAGTAAGGTCCTCTGAGAGTTGCAAAAAATCAAAACGGTACATACAACTCGAAAAAGATGACATTTCATTTCCAAAAACAATCGAATTGACCTCGGACCACAGATGGAAATATAATACCCGAACAAGAAATGCTGCTTGCGATTGAAGGACCAAGTACAATAATTTCCCGACATCAGAAAAAATGCAGCTTATAAAGTAATTCATTTCAAACACATATCACAAAAAAGTACATATATTCGCATAGGTTCAGTCGAATCTGTAACACATATAAGATAACATAAAAATCAAAATAACACTCAAACAGAATGCGTCATGTTGAATCGGTCTAAGCAAGTCATATCCACTGTCCAGAAACAAAAACATTTCTGGGTATAATTCAGGATTGAACCCACGTTGCTAACTTAAACTTCAAATTACAAAACAAAATCACAAAGATGCCATCCAATTACAGAAATCAACAACAATTACGGAAAAAATAGAGAAAATTTAAAACGTTATCGAAGTTGAACTTTCATGCATTAACTCCAACATGACTACACGCAACCCAAAAAAACAAAAGTACCTGTCCTCGTAATTGGCAAAATTCAGATCGGAGATTGATGAGCTAATCGGAGAAGCCAAATTGCATCTGATAACAACATCCAAAAACAAAGTCAAGACCCTCTTATATGTTTACAAAATCAAACAAACGTGATTAACCAGAGATTCACGCAACAAGACAGATAATATCATTAATATAATAATAACAATAACATGAAACTACGATCGTACCCACATGCCTATCTGTCCCTATATCCATTTCAGATCCACACTTATTATTATTTTATTTAAATAATTTGCTTTTAAAATAAAAGTAAAAAAAAAAAAAATTTAATACTTATTAATAAATTAATCAACCCACCATTTTTTTTTTCCAATTTGGATAAAAATAAAAATGAAAACTTGGATGATTATCACAGCTTTTGAATATAATCCGATGCAGATGAAAAAGGGCGAAATTGAAACGGAATCGTACCAGGAAAATGTCGAATTGCAGAGGGCGATTTTGAAATTAAAATCGAGAGAGAGAGAGAGAGAAATGGAAAATAGGGTTATGGTGCGAGTCTGCGAGAAGAGAGGGACGAGGAAATCGAGGTTTGTGGGCGGGAGTGATTAGTGAAACATTAACATGATTCTCTCTATCTCTTCTTTGGCATTGTTTGCTCTTTTTTAATTTTTTAATTTTTTAATTTTTATTAAGAGATTTATAGCGAGAGTGTTGTGTTGTGTGTGTGACTCTCTCTTTTATCGGATTCGTCGAGTCATTTCTACGCTACTCTCTATCTCTCTTTCTTCTGCGACTTTTATTATGAGACTTTCCCACGCGCGTTGAAGGTATGTGTTCACCACGCTCCGAGGAAATAGGGACCACGAAGCACTGTGCTTTGATCCTATCTGAGTAGAGGTGTCCACGGTTCGGTTCCGGGACGGTTTTGGCTTGAAACCGTCGGTTCAGGTTCTGTGGAAGCTCTAACCGTAACCGAAACCGGCCTATTCGGTTTGGTTTTCGATTTTTAACCGCCGATTAGGCGGTTCGGTTACGATTTTGGTTCTGAAACCTATCAGTTCCGGTTTGGTTCCGATTCGGTTTCAGTTTCGGTTCCGATCGTTTTCTTTTTTTACTTTTTTTGCCACGTGACAGCCTCTTATTGGCTGATTATTTTTACATGTTTTTGGTCCCCCATAACGGTAACCAAACCGCCTCAAAACTAGTTTCGTGACCGGTGATTCCGGTTACGGTTTCGGTTTTCACCGAACTGTTTCGGTTTTCACTGAACAGTTCCGGTTTTCATTGAACAGTTCTAGTTTGGAACCGCCGCTTTAACGAAACCGTGGGCACCCTTTCAATTGAGCACTTTTGTACTGGCTGAAACAACTTTTCTCATGGTGGGCATGGGCTTTTGGGAAATTTCATAGCAGAAGAGGAGTACAAGTTTCAACCTTTCAATTAAGGGAGGATATTCAAGGTTCGGTTCGGTTCGGATTTTGTCTAAAATCAAGACATTTCAGTTTTCAAACATAAAACTGATCATTTTAATTTTGAGGTGAAAACTGAAAACCGACTCAAATTGAACATGGTTGGTTCGATTTTCTCAGTTTGGGTCTTTGGACCACAAATTTAATTTTTTAACCAATTTTCCAATCCAATTTACACCATGTTTGAGTTTCAGTTGGAATTGGACTTGCCAAACATTATGTAGTATTAATATGGCAGTAAATTAATGTACAAATACAATCATGCAAATAATGAAATACAATTAAAATTGTCCTTATTTGCACCCCTTAAATCCTCCAAGTTTTTCTCCTTTTGTGGAGAAGGATTTTTCTTCTTTGATGTAATCTTGCTTTTGTTGCAATTAAATTTATCTTTATAAGAAAAAAAAAATGGTATGTCACTCCAAAAGATTTGGATTCTCTCCCCACCTCACTTCATCCTCACCTCACTTAATCTCATAACACATAAGCATTGCAATGAATACATAATTAAGATGTGATTGACACTTTATCAACAACCAATCATATGCTTGAAAAAAGTGAGGAAAATGTGAGGTGAGGGTAGGATCTTGGTCCCACTCCAAAATTTAGGGGGTGGCAATATGGGCCACAACCCAGTGACACGACACAACACAACACGAACACATCACAATATTTATGGGTTAGGGTTATGTCTTATTGGGTTTGGAATACTAACGGGTCAACACGTTAAACCCGTTAATTAAACAAGTTGTGTTTAGGTTCCCACCCAACCAAACCCGCTAACCCATTTAACACGATTAAATATCAAGAATAAATATGTGATTTACAAAAATATATATATATATATATATAACCCCTGCATATTAATTTAACAAATCAATCATAAATACTTTAAATTATTCCTTTTTTATGGCCTACTTATAATATCAAAGAGTGTTGTGTCACATCCTTGCAGGACTTTTGCTTAGAAATTTAATATGTTTTTTTTTGAAATATTATAATAATTCGGGGTTTAGGAAGAGGGAAAGACTCCAAACACAACCTCATGGTATGAGTGTAAATAACATATACCATTAATTCAACCTCATCTTGTATAGATATTTTATATGTTTACTTCATGTATATCATGTAAAATAAGAATGTGTAATTATTATTATTATTTTTTTCTTTAAGAATGGGTAGAGTTAGAACTTTAAATACAAAGTCTTGATATATTACTTGCATTTTTATGGGAATTTATTTTAAATCAACATTTTTGTTATTCTTGATTATTTTTCATTTATTAAATGAGTTTTATTGAATTGAATAATGTAAAAAAAAATTAAAAGATTTAAATTACATTAAAATTTCAAATCGGAAATGAATTAATAGAATTGTAATTTATTATAAGATTCATATTTCATAATCAATAAATTAAGGCCCTGTTTGGCACGTCGGATTGGACTAGAATTGGACAATTTTAATCCTTATCCGGTGTTTGGTGTTGTTTTGAAATACAAGATTAATAATCCCAAAAGCAAAATAGTCTCATACTGACAGAGCCGGCACTGAAGGGGGGCGCTAGGGGCACCCACCCAGGGCCCAAGAAAAAAGGGTCCAAAAAGGGTTCATTTTTGTGTTTTTTTTGTTTTTAGTGTTGAATTAAATGATTTTGGTTCAGATAAAAAGGACCCTAATTTTTTTTAAAAGCCCAAACATTAAAAATAATAACACATGGCCCAATAATCTGGGATCCATATCCCGTACCCAGGTAATTAAAGTTTTTTTTCTTTTTTAAATAGATTTCAAGTTTTTTTTTTAATCATGTGTTGTGTGCCGTGTATGTTCAGCAGCTCACAATGGGTCCATTTTTTAGGTTTTTCCCAAGGACCTCCGAAAAGTCAGAACCAGCTCTGCACACTGATTGGTGTTAATAAACTCATCTAGCCATGGTATTTAATTCATCTCTCCCCTTTACATCACCAATCCCACCAACTCACCTTTTCTCTCTCTTTCAACATACTATATTTCAACATATCTCAAAGTATGACTAATGTTTATAATTTTTTTTCTAGTTTCTTTTGAAATGATTTAATAATAAATTAGTTATGAAATTAAAATTTACTTAAAATTAATATAAATTTGTAATTTTAGTTAAAATTAATTTTGAATATTATTAATTTAATAATATATAATTAAAATATTTATTTCATCGAAACAATTATTTCAATAATTTGTTTTTCAATTTTCATTTGATTATTAAGGACTAAGATTATTTCAATCCCGATTCCTCTCAACGAGATTGAAGAACCTAAATTAGTTAGGCACATCGTAATTCCACCTATATATATTCTTTCTTTTTTTTGAAAAAAAAATAATTTTATTAAATAAACAAATTATAAAATTTAAATTTATTTTAAAATAATATATATCTATATTTTAAAAATATGTTTGGATATTTTTACTTTTATAATATATAAATTAAAACATTGATGTTCTTTAAATGAATATTTCAATAATTTATTATTCAATATTAAAATATTATCAAATTAAAAATATTATTATATTTAGTCCAATCTCATGTTTCACAAAACAAAACATAGTGTTTATTCCGTCAAGTCTCAGGTTCCAAACACTGCATAGTATTAATTTAGTACAGTTCAGTCAAATCTAATCTCATCTAATCTCAATTTCATCTCAATCCAATCCATTCATATAAAATAGTCCAATTCAATCTCGCATACCAAACGGGGCTTAATGGATTAAATGAGTCTTAATGAGTAACCTATTAATTAATTGGGTGTGTTTGTGTTTTAACTTTTAACCTATGACACGATAAGTTTAACGGGCCGTGTTCGAGTTGAGCAACAAATTAACGGGCTGTGTTTGAATTTATACAAACACGACACGATAGCTCATATTACCACCCTTACTCCAAATTAGTATCTCTTTGAAAATCTAATAATACCTTTGGTAAAATTACTAAGGCCATCTCTAATGATTTTTGAGAGTGATACTAAAACTAACAGGAAAGAAGAAACGCAAGAATAAAGATGCAAGAAGGCAAAAGTAATTCTAAATAAGTTTGAACAAATTTTAGTAATATAAAAAAGGTTACACTTAATAAGGGAATGTGAGTCTTACCCTTCAAAATGCATATTATATATAAAGATGACAAGAAAATAAGAAATAACCTATAAGGGTTCACAAAATAAAATTCATCAATTATCATGTCTGAATAAATGGTATTAGAAAGCTCTTTTTCAATATGTTTGGGGAAAATTTAGACAACCTGGAACATCAGCATAAAAAGCGGGAATCACAGAATCAGGTCTCCACATTGACAAGTCATACCAGTTCAGCTAGATACACGTGGTAGCTGCGAGCTCGAAAATAAATGGCAGGTCGCCTACCTAGAACCAATTCGTCAAGGTAATCCGAGGCGGCGAATTGATACCAACTCGCTATTACGTTGTGAACACGAAATATCCCCGAAATCACCACAAATTCGGGATTCTTCTCATCTCCCGTGGAATCTGGGCCTAAATAGAGGAAGTTAATCACCACTAATTAAGCAGTTGACGAATCTAATAATAAACTCGAAGATCCAGAAGATAATCCATACAAGGAAAAGAGATTCCCAAAAATACGGGTGAATCATCAAAATACAATTTCCTAACGCCTTTGCCTTCACGACAAAGACTAGGGCAACACTTTAGTTCAAATATAAATACATGTAATGGGAAAGTGCCAGAGGGAGAGCAATACAGAATTATAGAGACACTTTTTGTAAGTTGTAATCTTTTTCTAAACATAGTGAACATCCTTATTTCCTGTCGCTATGATGACCGTGGTTTTTTCCTGCCTTAGAGTTTTCCACGTAAAAACTATGGTATTATATATTGCTTTTATTTGCTTTCTTCATTACATATCACGTTCACCCTGCAAGATGGTGCTTTGATCACAAGTCTCTTAGTCGATCCAAGCCTCAACTCCCCTACGTGTTACTGTTGACTAGACAATCCAAAAATCAACGTCAACACAATATATACACCACCATGCAACTCGTAACACCTTGCAAGAAATGTGAAGTATTGTTTTAATAAGTTTCATGGTGGAAAATACCTGCTCTGTTGTTGAAGCAGAAACATAAAGAATAAACACAAGACAAATTAATCGATAAATCAAGTGGAAGTGTTTTGATCTTTAGTTTATTTAAATATAATTTACAACACAATTTTGAAAGTGAGACCTGTTAAAATAAACTACTTAGGTTTAATGCGTCTAATGAGCTTACTTAACTAAGAGGTCATTTGTTTTTTTATCTGAAGACTAAACAGTCCTGAATTTTTCTAAAGACTGAATATGGACTGAAATCTGAACTTGAATGACATGTTTGTCCTTTTTTTTTCTCACATCTGAATGTATTGTTCAACACGTTTGTTTTTTAAAAGTAAAATTGTCTGAAACTAAGTAATTTTATATTTATACCCATGTTAAACAATTATACATATAATATGGAATAAAAACAATCTAAAAATAATAATTATATATGAACACATATGATCATGATCTTCTTCTTCGATTACAAATAAACTTTATTTTTACTAAAAAAAGAAAATAGGTTTTTTTTTCAAAAAATTACTCTAAAAAAATAATATATAAATACATCACCCTAATATCATAATAAATGATTGATATTAAACACCAATATGAGAAGAAATTATGGTTCTTTTTTATTTTTAAAGCTATTTAAAATAAACAATATATTAAAATAAAGATTTATGTACTATATATAAATATAAAGAAATTGGAAATATGTTATATATGGGGGATAATATCGGAAGAAAAGATTTTGGATTGCATTTAATGCAATTCAGTGTTTTGCAATTAAGTGAAAAGTCAAGATTTTTTGCTTTTTATTTTAAGTTGTTTTTTTGGTATTTTTAAGTTGTTTTACCATTTATAAAAACAAACAAAACAACTTAATAATTATGATTCATACCCATTAAGTTTTAAGTGGGAAAAACAAACGACCCCTAAGTTAATTATCAAATGCTTAAAACGTGAGTTTGAGCTTTATGAAGAGATTTATTTATTTATTTATATTTTTTAAAACTCCATATGCGGTGACGATGTCTCGACCTGAGATATTGTCAAACTAAATAAGCATTTTTACCATCAAACCACATTGGGTGGTGATCTTTATGAGGAGTTATTAAGCCGAATATAAATTGAAATCCATAACTATAAAGTTTATAATTTAACTTAATTAACATAATAATGTTTTTTGAAATTTTATATATATATATATATATTTCCAAAATGTTGGACCGGGCCTACCTACATCCGCTGTTGACCAGGAGGATAAAAAAAAACGATGAGTTGCAGGGAAGAAGAAACAATCATGAACAAACGAGGTAATATCCATGTAAGATTTGTTTAAATCATTTTGAAGGACTTGTTTTGCAAATAGTAAAAAATTTATGGATCAGAAAATTACGTTTGACTAAAATTAGGAGAATGATGTGTCAAGTGAGATGTTTTAGACTACTAAGATGTTATCATTTGAAAAATCTTTTTGAAAGTCTAATATTACTCTTTTTTTAATGTCAAAAAGGCATCATCTATTGTGACGGAGGAGAACTTCTCAACGGAGAAGGCCTTCGTCGCCTCCTCCAATGAGATTTTTCTGATTTGGTTTTTATTTGTGTAACTTTTTATGTTTCAATTTTTTTAAATGGCCATGTGGCAACATATATAATTGGATTAAAAAAAGGGAGAAAACTTTTGTTTAGGTATGGTAAAAATCCATGACTCTTCCCAAACCAATGGGGATCCGATCCATTTGGGGCTGGTTTAGAGCACTTAAAATAGGGCTCGGGTCGGGTATGGGTCAAATGTTGTTGGCCCGGGTTGTAACCGGGTTTGGTATGGGTCAAACAACTATAACACGACCTTCCACGGTTTATAGGTATTTATATAAATATTTTTTTAAAAATACTAAAAATATAAAAGGAAAAACAAAACTCTAATATTTTTATTTATTTATCTAATTGTATTTTATGTTTAAATGCAAGTTTAACTTTAAATTTTAATATTTAGTTGTCATATATATATTTAAATTTAAGTGTATACATGTTTAAATTTAAATATATTTTTCAATTTAAGTGTATTTTTAAATCTGATTGAATTTTAAAATTTAAGTTTCAATCCTAAAATTCAAATGTATAGTAAATTCAGTATTTGAATATATTTTTTGGTTAAATGAAACAGGTTAGTTTGGGTCGGGTTTGGAGCACCCCCTCCCCATTCGAATCGAAAATCTGTTCGGATCACAGGTCAGAATGTCGGATTTAGGATAACTTGCTAAAATCTGGTTTAAGGTTTGGGCATACCGATCTAGTCCCAATCCAACCTGCTGTCATCCCGAGTTTTGTTTGAGTTTAGTACCACGTGACACTTTTGCACCCAAACAAGTTTTGCACTTTTGGTCTGTCTCACCACTTTTGCACCAACACAAGTTTTTCTTCTGAGCTAGTGTACTGCAAGCCCAGCCCAATCGACAAAATATAAAAATCCCTAAAAGCAGGAAATGGCAAAAGTAGTCGAAAATGAGAGGCGCAAACCGACGTTGTCAGTCAGAATCCTTCAATCCACTACGGCGGTTCACGCGACTCCGATCGCTCTCCCTCCGAAACAAGTCCCCTCCGTCAAAGATATGACTGAAATTATCAAATGCTAAGAAACTGGAATTTGATGATCTCTTACACGGAGGGGACTTACAGTCTTACAGACTTCCAACGCACGCTATGTGGAGAGGATGAAGAAAGAGTTGCAAGCGGTGGGTAGAGATATTGAAGATGCCTGAACTGCCAGGAGTGTTTGGGAGGCCAAATGTTGTGATCTTGATTCCATCGAATGCAATCAAAGACATTAGGAATGCAATATCAATAGATTATTACTTAGTGTACTTGGTGTAGATTGCACATAACTATTTAGCTTAGTTAAACTAGGCGGACTAGAGATGGACATCAAAATCTCTTTTCCTCATTTAGTGGCAACTGAATGCATGGTTAATGAGTGATCTATTCTATTAAGATGGTGGAGGCTGTTCACATTGATATGGTGGAAAGAGAAGCAGCAGATCGGTTCTAATTTCTAAAGGTATTGCCTTTTGGCCCTTTTCAGTAAACTGTTAAATGATGCAAAAACAATTGTTGATCTAAATTATTTGAAGTTTCTAAGCACAAATATTCGTTGATGCGAAAACAATTTCCTAAATTTAGTGCGACAGATAGGGTCTAAATGTGTATTGTGTCCGTCTCCCAACTGAAGCAGTCAGACATATATTGCATTGGTTGATTCAGTCTCAAAACACAAAGAATACATGGAGTCGAAAATTTCAGAGATAAAAAGAGTAAACTGCTTCAACTGTCTCTGAAGCTTTCAAGAATTCCTTGCCAGCAAAATTTGGTTTTACATTTGATGGAAACCACTAAATACACTCTTAAGGTACCTAGTTTTATGTCTATTACTAAGTTTGTCTCAAACAGCTCTCAACGGACTGCTGATTGCTGGAATTTATCTGTCAATACAATCCGCCGGGACATGGAAATTGGGCCTAATTATATTTATATATTCCTGTTGATGTGATAGACTGGTCATAATTCATAAACCAAGGCCGGTCATTTAGACAGGACCCGGTTTGGTTTTGGGTAAAACTGAATTGAACCGAGAAATATTTAATTTTCATTTTTTTTTTAACATTATTAGTATGCTGAACCAAATTGAACAACATTGGTATGCTGATTTATATGAGAGAATAGACATACAATTCATTATGTTTAGGTGGTACATATATGATATATCACTGCCAGATTTATATGAGAAATCGTTCAATATTATCGAGGAAAAAATGGAAATAAAGCAAATTGAAATCTGCAAATTACCAAATAAAAAATCTTCATGTGAATATTTGCATTAATGTTAACTGGAACAAATGTAACAATCTAAAATTGAAATAAAATAAGTCATACAAAATCTCAATCGTTTAAAACAACTTTCTAGAAACAGTCGTTTTCACGTGAAGTTTTCGATAAAAAATTCTAAAAATATCAAGGCATCTTCACATGAAAATTGAAAAATACATCACATAAAATATTAAAAATGATAAAAATGCAGCGTTCTAAATTTGAGATAAGATAAGTCATTTAGTGTTGAATCAGAAAAAGCCTTTTTTTTTTGTTTAAAAGAATATTCTAGAATTTAAATAAACAACCCTATTTGACAAAACCCGACCCCTACGAGGAAATCATGTGAAAATCTTATTCTTTTAATTGAAATCTAAATCTTCTAGAAAACATTACAGAAAATCATATGAATATCAAGGTGGCTTCTAACATATCTTTAACAATCTCTTTAGCTTTTCAAAACTTTTCCACCTTGAAAATTAAAAGTGCAATTTAAATATGTGGGTTATGGCCCATCATAAAATATAATACTTATACAATACAGTTAAAATTAAAATTTGGTTTTCTTTGTGTTGGATGTGTTGGACCCATCTGCTAAATATTTACATATTCATAACTATACATGAAAAATAATGATATCTCAAGATATGCACATTTGCATGTTGTAATTAAAATAATGAACTACCACTTCTATCATTTTATATGGCCAATCTCACGATACTAAAAAATCTGTACGAACTTGGTGATCACCTGGAAAAATAGTTTAAAATAAATGAATGAGCGCTAAGGCCCTGTGAGTGGAAATAAACTCTGAAAACATATCTTTTCTCTATGCTTCTAAAATGAATAACTATTTTTTTTCCTGAAAACATCAATGCTTAATAAACTTATACTGGCTAAACTCAATCTAATATGTAGACAATTACTATGTATCGGTTTCTAAATCTCTTTCTGAATTATGCATCTTTTTTCTATATCTCCGTCTGAATGTTGTATCTCATTTTCTATAGCTCTTTTTAATTCTATATCTCATACCTAAAACTAATCAGAATTTAATCTGAAACTGTTCTGTAAAACAAGCTGAGAACTAATTAAATATCTTTGTAAATAAAACACATTTTCTTGTAAATACTATATAATATAATAAAACATTTTCTGATTTTATAAATAACATTTCTAATATAAAACTGATATTTTGATAATCTGATTTTTTTTTTATAATTTGAAATCTTTTCCCTACCGATCATAATCAGTAATATATATAATATGAAAACTTTTTACCAAACTAGTATTCAGGGGAATATCTCACATACGTGGCAAAACATCTCATTGCACACGTAGAGTAAGGGGAATTACATATCTCACATACTCGTCGATATCTGGTCGATCGTACAGAGTAATATATATATATATATATATATATATATATATATAATTTCACATACACGCCGATATCTGATCGAACGTGCAAAGTAATCCCACATGCATGGCGATATGACCGCACATGCAGAGCACTAATCACACATACATGTGCAGAGCAGCCCCAAAGGCTTATAATTAATCTGAATCTGATACTGTTAAGGAGGGTACATATCTGATATCTTAAAATCTGAACAATCTTTGAAAACTCTTTTAGTTTTCTGAACATATATATATATATATATATATATATATATATATATATATAATTCTTTCTAAATACTTTTCTGAAAACATAAATCAATCTTATTTTCTTTTCTTTTCATTTTTCTGAAAATTCTTATAAAGCACTTGAATCTTGAAAATTTTCTGAAAATTCTTATAAAGCACTTGAATCTTGAAAATTTTCTGAAAATCTAGTAATCTTTTTGAAAATCTGGATATCTATCCAGAAATCTTGAAATCTACCTAAAAATCTGTAAATATGTAAATCTGACAGAAAATCTAACAATTTATAAATCTGTCTGAAAATATGAAAATCAGGAAATTTATTTGGAAATCTGAAAATCTAACTGAAGATCTGTCTGAACATACGTGAACTATTCTTCTTTCTAAATCTTAATTCTATAACTAATCTATTTCTGGATTCTAGAAAACTACGCATTTCTTAAAACATCTCAAATCATAAGGAATTCTATTTTCTAAATAAATGAATAAATCATTTATTTCTAATAATTCTCTAAATAATTAAAGCTAACATATAATTCTAAAATGATTAACTTAATTATAAATAAAAACTATCAATTCACAAAACTCCCATGCTAAAATCTGTTTGGGACTGGGTTCCCTTCTAAGTTCATCTGTTTTTGGATCCACCCTAAAATACATACAACTCAATTTAGGATTTGATTTACTAGGAAATCTAATAAACTGTTCTATTTCAAACTCACAAAATCATCATCACTTATCTGTATAACCTGAACACGATACACATATCTCCGGCTGCTATCTATTTATCTTCAATCTCATATTCTCTCTCTCGCACATAGGGTTTGATCCCTCTATTTTCTTTTTCTTCTTTCTTTTCTTTCTCAAATCTCACCTATTTGTTCTCTATTTTGGCCTATATGCCATTCTCTCTAGGGGTGTGAAAAAAACTGCCAAACCGAACCAACCCGTTTAACCTAACCTAAACTTTATGGGTTGGTTCGGTTTCACATATAAAAAAAATTATTAATCTGTTTGTCATTTAACAAACCGATCAGGGTTGTTAGAAATAAAAATCATAAAACCCAAACCAACCCATATATTTAATAAAAGTCAATACATATTTCACGGGGTTTTGTAACTTTTATTTAAACTTATTTGCTTCTCTTATAAATAAGTTTTTTTTCTTTCTCATTCATTGTCGTCAACCATTTGGCATTGTACCACTCATCTTTCTTTTATATATCCTATTTTTTTAAATAAATAAAATATAATTACTCCTCACTTCAGATGCATGTTAGAATATGAGTTTTATTTTTTATTTTTCTGCTATGATATATGTTATTGTTAATATTAATTATATAATAATTTTAATTTTTAAAATAATTAAATAACACCTATATTTAATATTTTTATATTTAAATAATTTTTTTTATAATAATACAAAAAAATGATTTTTGGGTTCAAACCTAAACCGATAAATCTACCCAAATCAACCCGACTTTTTTTGGTTTGGTTTGAATTGGTTTGATAAATCACATTGATTTGGTTTGGGTTGCAATATAGCCAAACCGAAACATATTAGTTTTGTTTGACATTGAGTTTCAACCCAATCCAAACCAAACCGAAAATGCACACCCCTAATTCTCTCTCCATTTATCTTATTTTCTATTTTTCTATTTTTTTAGGAGTAATACTATGGTCTCCAAATTTTTTCCTAAATTTGTTCTCAAATGGTGTTGGCACATGACGTGTCAATATCACATTACTTACCATATAATCTCTTGATTTATAAGATATTGACACGTCACGTACCAACACCATTTAAAATTTTTTTAAGAAGCCCAGTATTACTTTTTTATTCTTCCCCTCTTATCAAACCCACCTCTTGCTTTTTCCTACATAACCCCTTCTGTTGCCACGTACCTCACATAGTGACGTGCAAATTCTCACATTCCCACTTCACCAAAAATTGGAACCGCTTCAAAATTCTTTTTTATTTTTATAAACTATAATAATATTGTTCCGGGTCAACTTGGAATTGGGCTGATATTTGGGTTTGACTAATGGGCTTAGGTTGGGTTTGAATCAATTTCTAAAGCTGGACCTTACACTATCCACTTGAAATTTTCAGTAGTAAAGTCTAAATAAAAGAAGGCATCTTCACATTAACATTTTGATAGCAAGTTTTATATATAACAAGGCATTTTCATGTGAAAATTACATCACAAAAAAAAAAAATTAGAAGGATAAAATGTAAAGAACATTCTAGAATATAAATAAACGTCCACATGAAAATTTTAATAGTAAAGCCTAAATAAAAGAAGGCATCTTCACGTGAAGATTTTGATAGTAAATTCTAAATATAATAAGGCATCTTCACGTGAAAATTATATTACACAAAAAATTGGAATGATAAAATGTAACATTCTAAAATTGAGGTAAAACAAATTATTTTCACGTAAGTGTTGTAGATAGACTATTAGACTGTTATTCACGTGAAAATTTCAATAGTAAAGTCTAAATAAAAGAAGGCATCTTCACTTGAAGATTGTATCAAACAAAACATTTGGTGGATAAAATGTAACCATAGGATAAAACCAATGCTCCATTGAATAAACCAAGGTTTATATTTGGATGTCTTATGTTTTCCATATATTAGTGCATACCGATAGGAAAACAATTGTGTTTATATATATATATATATATATATATATAATCATTTTCTCCTCAGTGCCGACTAATAAAAAATACATCTGTATATTGCATGTTGATCATAGATTATGGATAAATATTTATCAGTACGTACTGATGAGAAAATTTATATATATATATATCATTAAAAATTATAAAATAAAATAAAATAACTAAGCCATATTTTGTTTATTACCTTAACACTATGTTAGGTTTAACCGAGCATAAGACAGGAAAGGAAAAGATATTAGTGAATATTCTCTTGTTTGGATTTATAAATGAAAAGGAAATTAGGAAACCATACATAGGGAAAATGATGGAATAGTCTCTTTTTTTCACCCAATTTTTTTCTTACCAAAATTGGATGGAAAAAAAAGTGAAATGAATCAAAAATTAAAGAATTTTTTCAATATCCCAAAATTAACTCCATTAATATTGCATGATAAATTTTTATAAATTTTTTGGTAAAGTGTAACATTACATACTTTAAATAAAACAAGCCATCTTCATATAAATATTGAAATTTAAAATTTTGCAGCATATTAATTTAAGTTTTAATCTTGATTATCATTTCTGCAACTGTGTGAGAGTTGTGGTACTTCATTAAGGCTGTGTTTGGTATGG